>JALPQD010000298.1:0-2400000 GCA_023101885.1 Typhlomys cinereus | reverse complement strand
ACCATTTTTCCAATTAGGTCCAAGTGAAGAACAGAGATCATTATTAGTAACCGCTTAAAAAACACATAATACAAATGCATACATATATGTACATGTACACACACACACACACACATCTTGGAAAACTGGAGTTTTCAAACGTCATGTAGCAACTGATAAGGCAGACACAGGCCATAAAATTTGAATACTTCACTTTAACAAATACTAGGACCCCAAATAACATGGCCAATGAGCACTCCTAAATTTTTTTGTAGGCAATTCAAATTATTATTCTGAAATACGTGCATATTTTAACTCCATTTTTAAATGTCTATTTTATATGTGTGGGTGTGAAGAGGGGCACATATAGTTATGGCATATGTGTGGAGATCACAGGACAATCCTCAGAGGTCAGTTCTCTATTTTCAACATATGGATTCTGATAATTAAACTCCTATTGCCAAGCCTGAGTAGCAAGCACTCCTATCCACTGATTCACCTCACTGGCCCTACATATGCATTTTAAAAAGGCATTCATGTCTTCTAATACTTTTAAAGTAGAGATCTTCATATAACTTGAAAAGTAAATGTGCTATAATTTCAAAATATTCTAAGACTTTTATAGGTTGCTAACACCTATTACTAATCTCATTTCATTCTACCTACCTTTCATTGATAGCCCACCCAGCGAAGAACTTAAAAAGCTTGATTGGATATATAAAATAAAAGATAGTCTATGCTAAGATATCATATACAGGTCTAAAACAACTAAATCAAGATAAACCCCAAGGACATAATTATTACTTTAGCAAAAACAGTTCAGGAAACATGAGAAAATAAATTTAAGGTTACTTCCTAGATTGGATTATATAATACTAAATCTGAATTAACATCCAATATAAAAATACTTGTTTAATTTCTTACCCGAAGATTGAGTTTATGCCGTAAGTCTATTAATTGCTGTGGAGTGAGGTTGGTTATCTCTTCATGTTCATTATAAAAATTTTTTTCAAATGGTGGGTAGTCAATCTGCAGGTCCAATTATTCAAAGTTAGTCTAGAATTCAAGAGTCAATCCTGTAAGTTTGATTTTAGTGCAAAATAATCTTTTAAAAATATAAAAACAATGCCATTCTTGCTAAAAAGTATATAAGAACTCATGTATTTATGACACTATCAACCACTCAAAAAGCACAACTTATATATCTTTTCCTATTTACACATTGTTTTTATTTTTTCGAGTGTGTCTTTGCATCAGAGGGCCCTCTGTGCGCTCTCTTGTGCGCTTGTGGAGGACCAAGGGTGACTCTGGGAATCGCCTTGGGTTGTGCTGCCTCCTCTTTACTTTGCTCTGGAGTTTCTGACAATTCCTTCCAGACTGGAAGTGCAGGCCACTGTCACTTTCACCTGGTGTTTCAACATGGGATCCAAGATCCAAACTCAGGACCTTCTGCTTAACCCCTGAGCCATCTCTCCAGTCCCCCTATTTTTTCTTTGAATACAAACAGCAATCTGCTTCCTCAAGACAATATGGAGGTTTAACAACATGGAGGCAGAATAAGTGCTAAAGGTCTCAGAGGATATATGTACTTAAAAAAATTATTTCACCAAATAGCATTTAAATGTGTTTACAGTAAGTTGTACACTGAGCTCTAGACATTTAAAAACATCTGCATTTTTTTCCCTTTACAGGAAAAGTTAGGAGTTCTATTTTTTTTAAAGCATGGAATTATTTATATATATATTTTTTGGCCATTTTTTAAAAAACTTTGTGTGTGTGTGTGTGTGTGTGTGTGTGTGTTTGTCAGAGGGCACTGTGTATCTTTGTGGAGGACCAAGAGTAACGTTGGGAATCATCCTGTATTGCTTCTACCTTCTTTTTGCTTTACTCTGGATTTCTAAGCTCCGCCCACCAGGGCTAGGACTGGCTTTTTTTTTTACATGGGATATGGGATCTGAACTCAGGACCTCCTTCTGCTTGGGAGGCAGAGTTTAATCCCTGAACCATCTCTCCAGACCTATTCATACACCATATTAAAATATATGACTGAACTTTTTTGTGTGCTTTTTTCTTTTACAGTATTCGATATAGCCTAGACTGATCCTGAGTGCTAAAATTATAGACTCGCATTACCATGTTGGTTTCATGTAGTACTGAGGGTCAAACTACATGCTTTGTACATACTAGGCAAGCATTCTATCAAGGGAACTATATTCCCATTTTGACGCCATGACTATGTTTAAAATAAGAACTTTTTCTTCTTTTTTGAAATAGTTTCAGAGCCAGAGCTATTCTGGAACTCACTATAGAGCTAGGTCTGACCTCAAACTATCCGAAATCCTCCTACTTGGGTCTTCTAAATGCTGAGAATAAAGATGTGAGCCATCACACCCTTGTTTTTAAAGAGTATTTAAAGTCACATATGGACAAGACATTCCTAATTTTGAATACACTTAAATTTGTTTTTTTGGTGAAGGGCATTGCAGGAGCAGCAAAACCACAAAAGAAAAATCAACAAACCACAATCCAGAACTTCAGAGACTCTATATCAACCACCTAGAACAAGGCCAGCCTAATCTCTCCCCATCCTGAAGCTCAGGGTAATTTGCGGAAGAGGGGGCTGTAAGAGTGTAAGAGCACAAGGATGGGAGGAGCAATGATATGCAAGACACTCCACACAAGTTAGGTCCGAAGCAATCATAATTGGACTTTGCATGCCCTGCGCAATGTCCAACACACTATTGACCCCATAAAGTCTAGCATTTGCTAAAAGCACCAAGATCCTTGGAGGCAAGGGATTGACGGCCAAAATAGTGTTCCTATGCTTAAGGGGAACAAAGGAAAGGGTTCAGGGAAATGCCGCTGGGTCCTTATACATCATCAGAGAGGAGGACCCAGAGGAGAGTTTGGCATGCACATTAAAGGATTCTCCGGGGATTGGGAGGAGGACCCAGAGGAGAGTTTGGCATGCACATTAAAGGATTCTCCGGGGATTGGGGGAGGGGAGGCACTGGGGAGTGGGGAGGGAGGGGTGAGGGGAGGGTGAGCAGAGGGGTGGGGAAGGAGGAGGGAGGGAGGGAACCGGTGTACCTATTAAGTTTGTATGAGCGGAGATAATAAAAAATGTTTTTAAAAAAATTTGTTTTTTTGGTAAGGATAGTACGGTTTCATGATTTTGAAAATTTCTTTAATATCTAACGTAAAATAGCTCCTAATGTATTCAAATTGTTGTTTAAACCCTTTAAGAAAAATCTGGTCAAATTTTCCTAACCCTTTGAGGTACTTTTGATTTTTCTTTCTGATATTATACTAAAATTTCACAAAGGATCATTTATTAAGGTCTATTTTCACAATGTATTCTGAAAACTTACCACTGAACTTTTTTTCTTTCTTCCACATTTTTCTTTCCTAATCACAGGTCTCCCGTCCTCTCCCTCCTGTCTCCTCTCCCCAGTCATCCTCCCTTCCCCCCTTTCTCTCACCTCTTTCCCTTCCTCTCCCAGTGCCTCCCCCTTCCTCCCTATCCCCTGGAACATCCTTTTGTGTAAATGCTAAACATCCCTGAGTCCTCCACTCTAGTGAGGGATAAGGACTCAGTACCAGAGAAATCTTTATACTCAGTTACATAAGTCATTGTTGGTCTATCATGTATTTTGACAAAACTTTTACTCATGATTTTGTAATTTCACTTATCAATCATTTGGAAAATGCTAGTTCCCTAAGGTAACATGCAAAATCATCCAAATGTTGACACAGTTCATTATATTACTATTTATGGTTCAAATTCACAAAATTGTTGGGCATGATGACATATACCTATAATCCCAACACATGGGGGGGGGTGTCAAGACAAGAAATCACAAATTTGGCCAATCTGGTCTAGAAAGCAAGACCTATATATTAAAATCAAATGAAACCCAAAATGAATCATCATCACTCAATCTTTGTTTTGTTTAGCTGAAATGGGGCCTTATAATATTGTCCTGCATGGTCTTAGACTTTAAGACTAAAGACAATCCTATCTTAGTCTTCTGTTATAGATAATACTGTACCTGTCTCACTAGTCTATAAGCATTCAGAAGCTATCATTTGAGTTCACTATGCTGCATCTAAGTTTTCCAAGTTCTAATTTTTATTTCAAAGTGAATTTTTAGTACTATCAATATATTGTGAAGTATTACTTATTTTGCTCAGATGAAAAGTGTTCCATGGAAAAAAAACCAGTTAGTTCAGTTTACAAATAAACACATGATTTTCCTTAAAATGACTATCATATTTTGAATGCAACGGAAATGCTTTTTATGTACTTTTTTACTAGGTCACAGAAGACCTAATAAACAATGCCAGGCATGATGTCCCAAACCTAAAACCCCAACACTCAGAAGGCTGGAGCAAGAAGATCAGCAGTTTGAGGCTAGCCTGGACTACACAGTGAGACCCTATTTCAACCACCCCTATGACTCTAATAAATAATATTTTTACTTTTTGCTACAGACATAAGCAAAACTACCCGTTGTTTTCATTTTTCTTTTTTTCAAGATAGTGCCTCACTGTACTGCCCAATGATCCTCTCTGTCACTGCCTCCCAAGTGGCTGAATTATTTTATATAAGCATGAGAAACTGCACCTTGGTTCTTTTATTTTATTTTTTTATTTTTATATAATTGTGCATGTGTGTGTGTGTGTAGAACCACAGGTGAATTTGGGAACCACCATGGACCGCCTCCACCTCCTTGTTTACTTTGCCCCGGGATTCACAGGCTCCGCCCTACCAGGACCAGAAATGCAGGCCGCCCCTGCTTCCGCCTGGCATCTATATGTGGGGTCTAGGATCCAAACTTAGGACCTTCCTCCTGCAAGGCAGAGGCTTAACCCCTGAGCCACCTCTCCAGCCCCACCTTGGTTCTTTTTTTAACTGAAATGGTCTAGTGGGGGAAGAATGCAATAACTACTAGAATAGTTTGGTGTCACTACTTTCTTAATTAGTTATTAATAACTTTATCTGCCATTGTTTTACTCTTTAAATGCAAATGGTGATATAATGAAAAAAGCAAGTATTAGTATTATTATAAAACTTCTTTAGATTTTTGTAGATTCTCCAAAACAATCCCTTCAGGGTCCCTGGAACACATTATGAAAACTAATATTCTAAATTAAGCGGGATGTAGTCTGTCTTTGCCAAATGGATATACTGATAGCTTATTTCCTTTTACCGACTCAAGGAATCTATAATTCTTCACTCTACTTTGAAGAAATAGGTTTTCCTTTCTGCTCCACAACTTGAAGCAAGAGTAAAGAATCATAGTAATTAAAAAAAGAGAGAGAAAAAAAGCAGACCCATTTTGAAAGAAGATGGTATACATTCATTTTGGAAAAGAAGTACAACTGAAACTGCTTAGGAAAAAATTCTAAAACTGATGCCACCAAGCGATTTGGTTATACTGATGCAGACTTATGAATGCCCCATGGAATTTCTTAGAGGATGTGAAATCCCAAAATATAAATACTCTCATGATACAGGAATATTCATATTGGTGAAATCTAAGTAACAAAACTAATAAAACTTATCAGAACCAAATTCAGAACTTATAAAAACCAAATTCAGCAAGAAACATCATACCTCTGAATGATCAATGGGAGGAAGAGGATCAATAATTTTTTTGGAAGGTGCAATTGGATTTCCGTCACTATCATATTCCAGATTGTCTTCCTCCTCTTCTTGAACCACACCAGCTGTTGGGTTTTCTGCCATGTATCGGAAATAAGCTTCCTGCAGGAAAGCACAAAAGCATAATCACACCCAAGTACAAAAGAGAGTATTTCTGCTTTTGTAATTAATGTACACAGTATACCAAAAGATTGTACAATTTAAAGAAATACCTACCAACTAAGGAAAAACATTTAATAGCAATAATTTTCTTTTACAATAGCAGTACTCAGAAGAAATGAGCAAGGAAGTTAGTATCACACAACACTTTAACTTGTTTAACAGAAGCTTTCCTAGTTGAGGGGAATCTACCTACCCTATCCAAAGCTGGAGAACACATGCTATGACTTTATACCAATCCAAGTGACAGTGATTAGAAAGGTCACAAACCTGGAAAGGCCTATGCTTACCCTGTTTCTTGCCATCCTACAAGTGAACAATGGAAAAAAAAAATAGAAAAAAAAAAAAGAAAAAAAAAGAAAATGCTAATGGGCAGTTAATGATGTTCCATCTTAAAATAGAAGAATCATAAACAGAAATCTTAGAAACAGGTAAGAGGTTAGATGTTGCTAGAGGTCATAAATGTATCCCGCACCACTCTACTATTGAGTTAACAAAACAAACTTTAATTCTGATTTATAAATTAGCAAGCTGAATAAAGTTCGTATTTGTTTCAGATGTCAGTTGCTCAAAAATTCTATTTCAACATGGGTGAAAGCCATGTGAATCTTTATATTACCATTGGTCATAGTAGAAAAGGAGCAAGTCAAATGACATTCCCTGCTGAATGTCAGGAATGGTCATTCAGTAAAGGTAAGTTTTATCTTGTCCCCAATAAATTTTATGGGGTAAAAATAAAATATAGAAATACTGCATAGGAACTCACTTGGTCATCTTCCTCTTCAATGTCATCTCGAATACCCCTGGAAAAACAAGCGGAGAAACAAACTTCCCTGCAAATGTTCCACATACCCAGCTCCACACTTACAAATTAGTGTTGAATTCCATACAGCACAGGAACTCTCAACACTAACAATAACAAAGCAGCAATGATCATACTGTAAACTATCCGCCGATAATATATACATGTGGTGTTAACTCTGAGCTATACTTGGCATTTCTTTTGAGTGATGATGTGGTACTGCTAGAAACATAGTACTAACTAGTGTAAGTAAAATCTTTCTTCATGAAGACAGATACTAATGGATTCTAGTCTTGTCAATCTAATTGACAAACAATACTGTGTCAAGTATTTTTATTAAAAAGAAAAAAAAAACTGGTATATACTAGAAAGAGTATCACAACTCCAGCTTCTATCTCTAGAGGAAATGCTTTCAGCAAAAATCACTACTGAGGATGGGGCTAGGAAGAAAAACTGCATTAACTTTTATGACTTTGGAACTAAAACTATTTAGCAGTTCATATAAAGAAGAAACCACTACCATTTGCTCCATCTCTCAGGAGATTATCGTATAAAATATGGCTGCCTGGTTCCTACAACCATCCCTTTCTAATCAGACTTTCCACCTGATGTGGAAATACTTGGTATTCCTACAGCAACCAGCACATACCACCACCAGTTGGGAAAAGGATGCAACACACTGTAACCACAAAAGACTGCTGATTCTCCATATGGCATGAGAACCTTGAGAAGGGCCTGCAGGGCTGATTGCCAAGCACAGGGATAAAAAAAGTCTGAACCACATTGGTACAAAAAGTTGTTCATCAAGGGAAAGAGATTTCTCTTTCCTAGAAAATAAAGCATTCGAGTTCAGAATGTGGTTGCTGAAGTATAACATCATTTTTCAAAGGAAATTAGCTTTATTCCTAATTATACACAATTTTTACTGTATAATCACCATTACTTTTCATAATCAATAATATAGATTTTAACCTATTTTATATTAATTACAGACAAAACTCTGGACAATGAATCCACTCCCATTACTCAATTATAATTTTTTTCCTAGGCAATCATTTATAATCAAAGACCAAACACTATTCTATCAAATACAGTCCTTTTTAATTACTGCAAATGCAAAGACTTCGTATCTACAGAAATACTCAAGATTCATGGATATTTACAAGTAATTGTGTACATGTATTTTTTTTCTTTATAAACTTTGTAGAATAGTCTTTGCAATATTTTTCCACATAATATTCATGAAGGAGAAGAAAACAACTTACTTTACGTTTTTCCTTTCCTTGTCCTTTTCTTCAAGCCTCTTCATGTCTCTAGCTGCCTGATCCTAATGAAACAAAGAGCTAAATAGAATCACATCAACTAAAAACACAAGAGAAATCTCATTATGAAGAATTTATAGGGGTGAGAAAATGGCTCAGCAGGTAAGATGGTTTCATAAACAACCATCAAGTACCTGAGTTCAGATAAAAACATGGGTGCAGCCACATTTGCCTGTACCCCCAGCACTGGGAGATGGGGAAGGAGGCAAAGGCAGAAGGATTGCTAGGGCCTGCAGGTGGCCTGCCTAGCTGAAATGTTGTGAGCTCCACATTCAGTGAGAGACATTTTCTTAAGTTAATAAGGTGGAGAAAGGACAGGGAGATCCTCCTCTGGTCTCTACACATGTACACGAGCATATATTACCTATATGCACATACAAAGCAAATCTGCAGATTGGAACAAATATCATCACATTTCTAATGTATTTTGTTTACATTTTCATATAATCTTATACAATGCTTTGACAAATAATTTTCAAAGACAAAAATCCAAATGTTCTAAAAACTTGGTTATACATGCATTATACATGGGATACTTAACAAAAATATTTATTTATTTAAACATTTGGTAACTTTAAAAAATTCTTTTTGAAGATTTCATCTATTTATTTTGCGTGTGTGCGTGTGCGTGTGTATGTGTGTGAGATGTCCCTATGTGTCTTTGTGGAGGACCAAGGATGACTTCGGGAATCTACCTCCTTCTGCTTCTACCTCCTCCTGCTTGGAGAGTTTTCCTAAGTTCCGCCCATCCGAAAGTGCACACTTCGAAAGTTTCCACCTGGTGTTTTTGTATGGAACCTGGGATCTGAACTGAGGATCTTCTTCTTGTGAGGCAGAATCTTAACCCCTGCCCAACTTTTGGTAACTTTAAAAAAGTAACCAAACATTGAGCCAATTCATCTTTTTTCTAAATGTAGCTCACACACACACACAAATTCTGGATCTGACTCTGGAACTACTAGAAGTGATCTTTTTTCTTTTTTCTTTGGGGGGTGGGGGGCGTCTTTCCAAGATAGGGAAACTAGGTAGCTAAGACTGGTCTACAGTTAGTGATATTACAGCTTCAGTTTGCCAAATTCTGTAACTGTAGGTATGCATATCTCACCATCCCTGGTTGTTGACATTTTTGTTTTTCACTATCTGAGAAGGTTGAGAATAATAACACTGGATGGGCAAAGGCTAGGGGTGCCGTTAACCATTCTCCAACACATACGACAAAGAATTATCCAACCATAAATATTAATAATCTTGAGACTGAAATATGTCTATAAAGCTACTAAATCATAATCTTTTGGGTTAGAAATAAATATCTATCCTAAGGATTTATGCAGTTAACAGGAGAGGGAGAGACATTTTCTTCAGTGGTACAGCTACTGATAACTGAGTTACAAAAGAAAACACCATGAAAGTAGCAGGGGAGCTAGTTGGTGGAACAAGAGAAGAAAGCAAGTATGTGTGTAAATACAATATACAAAATACATTATATGTACATTTCGTACATTATATGTATGAAAATGTCATAATGAAATGTTATTGTATATTAATATATGCTGATGAAAGACATTAAAAAGGGCCTGAACAGCTCAGTCAGTAGAACATCAGACTTTTAATCTGAAGGTCTAACGTTAAATTCTTTGTTCAGAAGCAGCCTGCATTTTTACCCATGCAACTGTGACTTAATCTTCAAAAAAATACAAGTGTCTTAATAGACATTAAAAATGGTACTGGAAGGGCTGGAGAGGTGGCTCAGGGGTTAAGCCTCTGCCTTGCAGGCAGAAGGTCCTGAGTTCGGATCCTAGACCCCACCGTATAGACCCCGGGTGGAGCAGGGGCGGCCTGTGAATCCCGGGGCAGAGTAAACAAGGAGGTGGAGGCGGCCCATGGTGGTTCCTGAATTCGTCTGTGGACACACACACACACACACACAAATAAATAATAATAATAAAAAAAAATGGTGCTGGAAAGATGGCTCAGTGGATACAGGATCTTGCCACCAAGGAACTCAACATGGTAAAAAGAGAGAAGACTCATGCAAGGCATCCTCTGATTTATACATGCATACATGTACGTATGTCATAGTTAGACATAGGTGTCAACTTGACAGTTGAGGGTTTGAGTTCTGGACACATTTATAGAGAATTAATGGTTGAGTTAAGCCCAGAGCAAACCTGCAGGAGATTGTCTAGCTAATGGGGAAGGCCCAGCCCATGGTAGGTGGGATTAGGCCTTGGAATAGCAACACAGAGAGCTGGTTGAGAGAGTTGCATCCTTGTGTACACTTGGCCAGACATGTGGTCTGGCAAGTAAGGATCATCCCTCTCTCAGCCATTATGTAGAGATGGTGTGGCCAGTTCCCTCAGCCTGGTGTTGATGTAAGCTCTCCCGTCAAGCTGGACTAAGAACTGTAACCAGTTATTCTAGGAGAAAATAAACTCCTTGTTCCCTTAAGCTATTTGATGGTGATTTGTCAGCAACCATGCAGGCTAACTGCAACAATGTGTATATACAGACAGACAGACAGACACAGTAAATAATACACATATATATTTTAAACGAAGTTGTATTTTTAATAGGGCCTGGTGGTAACTTGAGAGGCTGAGAGAAGACAGCAAGCTCAAAGCCTATTTGAGGTACATAGTGAGTTCAAAACCAGCCTGAACAACTTAGTAAATCAAAATACAAAGGAAAATAAGGGTGAGTATATGGCGCAAAGGTGCCAGAATGCTTGAGAACCTGATTAAATTCTTTAAATTGAAAGTAAGAAAAACAAAATGAAACAAAACAGGGATGAAGATGTAGCTTGGCGGTATAGGGTTTGCCTAGCATCTGTAAGGCCTTGATTTAATTTGATTTCTAAAACTACTAAAAAAGAAAAATAAACTTGAAAAATTATATTCTTTTGCTACACAAACATGTTATGTATGCACTTCAATAAGTAGGCACATTCTAAAGAATTAGTTTCTAGGGACCAAGGAGATATACAGTTTAGTTGATAAGAGTACTTGCCTAGCATCCAGTAGGACCCTGAGTTCAACACTGCATAAACTGGATGCAGTGGCACCTTTCTGAAACCCCAGCACTAGGGAGATGGAAGCTATAGTAACAGCTCCACCAAGATTCCCAAACTCCCAATTGCACCTAAAAGTACACTAGAACTGCTGATGACTGTAAACTTCTTAGCTCACTAAATACAGTAACAATAAGCTGTTAACTTTTCAGTATTTAATGCCTGTAGTTCTTTATATGTATTTATATATAACTGAACCATAAATTTAATTGCAAAGCAGAGTAGCTTCTGTTCTTTTGCATAGCAATTTGTATGCTACATCAAATTTATTTGCTACATCAGCAAATTAAGGATGTTTATACAAACCAAGAAACAATCATGCTAATTAAAAAAAAAAAAACTACCAACGTCTAAACAGACCAGATCTGCTCAATATTCTAATGGAATACAAAGCTTATGCTCACCTCTACTTCAGCCATGAATGCTTCCAAGGGATCATCATCACTATCGGAATCTGCTGGCTTGGAATGGAATTGCTGGCGGGTAGGAGAATTTTCAGCAGGAATGTAAGGTAAGTCAACATTGCTAGAGTCTTCTTCCTCATCTTCAAAATATCTGAAAATTGAAATGTAGACTGGTAAAGTGAATATTTAGTCTGGAGACTGAAACCTTCATGTGACACAAGCTTATATTGTGGTAATTATGCTATTAAGAAAGCTTTCAGGGGCTGGAGAGGTGTCTCAGGGGTTAAGCTTCTGCCTTGCAGGTCGAAGGTCCTGAGTTCAGGATCCTAGACCCCACGTATAGATGCCAGTGGAAACGGGCTGCTTGCGTTTCCGATTCTGGTAGGGCGGAGCCTGTGAATCCCAGGGCAGAGTAAACAAGGAGGAGGTGGAGGCGGTCCATGGTGGTTCCCGAATTCACCCGTGGTTCTACACACACACACACACACACACACACACTCATACATACACACACACACACACACACTCACACACACACACACACACGTACAATTGAATAATAAAAAAAAATTAAAAAAAAAAAAGAAAGCTTTCAGCTTGACATGAGTGGTGTTGCATGTCTGTAAACCCAGAATTCTGGAGGCTATGGCAAGTGGATTAAGAGTTCAAGAGCAGCCAGGATTACAAATCAAGATCTTGGTTCAAAAACTAAGCCAAACCAAACCTACCAAATCCCACATTATAGAGAACTCTTCAGTGATATTTAAGCCTCAACGGCCTCATATCCTGCTAATTGTGCATTTACTGTATAACTAAGTATTCATCAGAACAATAAGCTAGGAAGACAAACACCACCATTCATGGAATGAATGTGTTGAAGTACTCAAGTATTATATTCTCTAGAAGCAAAGTTGACAATTCAATTTACTGAAAACAGCACAATTCAGTAAAATAACCAATTGTGGCAGTCATTTATTATTTAGGAAACAAAATTCTGTTATTCAGTTTCTGCTAATGAAATGGATAACTCAAAGCTAAATCCAGGAATTATCACTTACGCATTTTCTTCATCAAAATTGGCCCGTTTAGATCCAATTTTGTAGAAAGAAGGAAGCTGTGGCGGAGCTGACTTTCCGAATCCAGAAGAAGAGCTGGTTGCCCCAAAGGCACTGTGGGATTGTTGTGGGAGTTTGGGTTCTTCCTTTTTCCCAGCACTGATGGCAAAACCTCCAAAGCCAAATCCCCGTTTAGTGCCAGGGCCGCCTTTATTCCAGTTCATGATGCCAATGACTGACATAAAAAATGAGATGCACAAATATTAATGAGACTTCACAAACATCACTTTCAACCTCCTCCCACAAATGTAAACTTTTGAGATTATTGATTAGTACCAGTGTACTTTCCCCCGAGTTCAATCCCTATCACCACAATCAATTAAGCTAACTAAACTGTTTACATTGGCCTTTTCAAACAACTATGATTTTTCTCTAAAATATTGAAGAAATTATTAATTATTTTACTGGTATCTCAAACTAAGTACTTAACATAATCTCCTTCAAAAGCACTTGACTTGCTAATTAACATCTAAGTCACCAAAAATAACATCACCAAAAAGACTCCTTTGGGGAACCTAATATGGGATAAGCATTGTAAAACAATCCCTACTTATATATTTATTTATATATATATGTGTGTTTGTGTGTATCAGAAGGCACTGTGTGTCCCTTTGGAGGACCAAAAGTGACTTCGGGAATCATCCTGGATTGCTTCTATCTTCTCCTTGCTTTGCTCTGGGATTTCCTAGACTCTGTCCACCAGAGCTAGAAATTCAGGCCACTGCCTATTCTGCCTGGCATTTTTATGTGGGGCCTGGGATCAGAACTCAGGACCTTCTGCTTGCGAGACAGAGTCTTAACCCCCTGAGCCATTTTTCAAGCCCAGTAAAGTCTTAATCTTTATTCTTAAGACTTTGTACTGACAGTTCCCACCCACCCCATTGTGTGTATGGTCTACATTTTCATTATCCATTCATCAGTGTTAGACTTCTAGGTTGATTCCATTTCTTTACTATTGTGAACAGAGCTGCAATGAATATGGTTATACATGTGTCTCTATAATATGATGTAAGTTCATTTGGAAATATTACCAGCAGTGGTGTGGAAAGTCATATGATAACTCAATTTTTAGCTTTTTGAAAAACCTCCATATTGATAGCCAAAGAAGTTGCGTTAAGTTTGCACTCCTATGCATCAGTAATAAGGAATCCCTTCACATCATCACCGGTATTTGTTGTTTTCTAAATTTTGGCCCATTTTGACTGGATTAATATATCTCGGAATAGTTTAAATTTGGATTTCCATTATGGCCAGGGAGTTTTTAACACTTTTAAAGATATTTGCCAGACATTTGAATTTCATCTTGTGAAAAGTTTCTTTTTAGTTCTGAGGTCTATTTTTCAATTGCATTGTTTACCTTCTTGGTGTTTAATTTTTGTATACTCTGGATACCAATCCTCTATCAGATATGACTTGCAAATATATTACTATCTATACACTTGGCTTTATATCCTTAGATTAAAGAAGCACTCAACACTCAACCAAGAAATATCCTTCTACAATGAAGGAGATACAAAGCAGAGAACCACAACAGGCCAAAGTGTAAAAAGCAATTGTGAAAAGCATAGTCTGAAACAGGGTACTTAAATCACCCTTCATCCCATGGCTCAAGGTCCCTTGCGAAAAGGGGATGGTAAGAATGCAAGAGCCTGAGAGTGGGGAAAATATCTCTAGACAGAAGCCTTCACTCATATCAAAACCACTACAACCAAGAACTCAATACAGCATTACCTACCTTTGCTAAACCTCCACAATAGCTGACCTATGAAAATCTCACCACAGAGAAGCGAAGAGATACAGTGTCAAGAGATACAGTGCCCTCCTGACAGAATGTGTAGGAGTGGTACAGTCACAAGAGAAGAAGATTATTAACTTGATGATTAACACACTGGGGAGTCATACTCCAGAGGATTCCCAGGACACACAATGTGGATGTCCTAGACTGGGCCCAATGAATCTGACAAACAGGGGATGGGGTAGTGAGGGAAGACTGGGTAGAAAGGAGGAATGGGGTGGGATGGGGGAAAGGTAGGAGATAAAATAGAAATTCATTATACTTGTATATGAAAACTTAAAAAAAAACTTGAAAAAACCCACACTGGATGTATTTTGTTAATTTTTATGCATGTGTACATACACATACACACATTGAAAAACAAAACTGAAACATTATACACACACACATATATGCATACATACACGCGTATGTATGTGTTGGAGTGTGCCAGAAGGCACTGAAGTGTTTGTGTCTGTGCAGGCACAAGGGTAACTTTGGAAATCATCCTGGATTGCTCTACCTCTTCCCACTGTTTTGGAATTGCAGGCTGCTACTATTTCCACCAGGCATTTTTATGTGGAATCTGAGGATCCAAACTTTGTGAGGCAAAGGCTTCAGTCCTCTGAGCCATTTCCCCAACTCTACTATGTACAGACTTTTCACTGATTGATATAATGCCTATTAATGGCAAGGGATACAAATCTGTTATTGGTTTATAATATGTCAGTAAATTCTCAAGTTATTTTCTTAGCATAAACTTCTAAATTGTAATTACTTAGCCAAGTAAACAATATACTGTCTTTAAAATCTTAATTGTTACTTACATTTATGTGTCTATTATCCAATAAAATGAGGATATTAAACAAAGTGGGTGGCATGATTCTATTTATATAAAAGCATGGTATATAAATAGATAGTTGGAAGGCTATCAAAATGCTAATAGCAGTTATTTTTCTTTTGTCCTTTGTTTTGGTATTTACCATTAGTAAAAATATCAAAATGTTTATAGTGGGTTTTGAAGCCAATATGAAGTCCCAAACTTTTTATATTTAACATTACTGAAAGGATCAAGAACAATATGCTATGTATTTTTCTTAGTCTGCCCATTACTTATAGGAATTGTGTGAACGATCACATAGCATTTTTCTTGGTATGATATTTGAGTTACCTATTGTCAATTTCCATCGTAGGTCATGCTTAGCTCTGGAAAGGGATTGTCTTTCCTTTCCTCATTTTGAACCTTCCTAACACTGAGCATAGTTAAAATACTAGTTGACTTGAACCCAATAAAGACAATACCCTGTTCACATTAGAAATTCCATTGTTAGTATGATGTTTACACCTGCAAGCACAGCACTGAAGTGGTTAAGACAAAAAAAAAAAAAAAAATCAGAGTTTGAGGGCAGCCTGAAGTACACAGTGAGATTCAGTCTTAAAAAAATTCACTAGGGGTTCCTTTTTTTTAAATGTATTTTTTTGTTTATTATTTATTCAATTGTGTGTGTGTGTGTGTAGAAATACCGGCGAATTCGGGAACCACCATAGACTGCCTCCACCTCCTCCTTGTTTACTCTGCCCCAGGATTCACAGGCTCCGCCCTACCAGGACCAAAAACGCAGGTTGCCCTGCTTCCACCTGGCGTCTATACATGAGGTCTAGGAGCCGAACTCAGGACCTTCCGCCTGCAAGACTAGGGGTTCCTTTAACACAATCATAAATGGAATTTTAGTGAGGTAATATTTAGTAAGAAATACAAGCAAAGGTAACTGTAATATCATTATTTTTTAAATGTCACATTTTTAGTGTGCATGCGTGCGTGCGTGTGTGTGTGTATAAGAGGGCCTTGTGTGTCCCTGTGAAGGACCAAGGGTGACTTTGGCAATCGTCCTGGATTGCTTCTACCTCCTTTTTGCTTCCCTCTGGGATTTCCCAGGCTCTGCCAAACAGGACTAGAAATGCAAGCCACCTCCATGTCTGCCTGGCTTTTTTTTTTGTGGGACCTAGGATCTGAACTCAGGAGCTTCTGCTTGTGAGGCAGAGTGTTAACCCCTGAGCCATTTCTCCAGCCCTTTTAAATAGTTTACATGCCCCCCCCTTTTTTAAACAAGACTTCTTCCTAATCAACAATTATGATGGATTTTAAATTTTAACAGAATTACTGTATATAGTATATATTAATGAGTCAATGAAATAAGAAAACAAGATATATGCTGGAGATATGGCTCAGGGGTTAAGACTGCCTCGAAAGCAGAAAGAAGGTTCTGAGTTTGGATACAAGGTCCCATGTAAAAATGCCAGGGCAGACATGGGGGCAGCCTGAACTTTGGCTCTGAAAGAAGCCTGAGCAAATCTCAGACCAAATCAAAAGGAGGTAGAATCCAGGATTATTCCCGAAGTCATCCTTGGTCTTCCACAGGGACATATAGTGCCCTCTGATACACATAAACACACAAAATAAAGCTTAAAAAAGTACTTTATAAAAACCAAAAAGCTGGGGCTGGAGAGGTGGCTCAGGGGTTAAGCCTCTGCCTTGCAGACAGAAGGTCCTGAGTTCGGATCCTAAACCCCATGTATAGATGCAGGCAGAAGGGGGGGGGCTGCGTTTCTGGTTCTGGTTGGGCAGAGCCTGTGAATCCTGGGGCAGAGTAAACAAGGAGGAGGTGCAGGCGGTCCATGGTGGTTCCCGAATTCGCCCATGATTCTACACACACACACATACATCTACACACATGCGCACACACGCACAATTGAATAAATAATAAATAATAAAAAACAAAAACAAAACAAAAAAACCCCAAAAAGCTAAAGAAGTATATTGTGGAAAGACAATGGGATTAAAGTGGATTTTATGAGTCACATGAATAATCTGGCAAAAACATTTTCCAAAACAACAAAACAATCACTTATTGTGGGTGCATATGCTATGGTAAAGTCGTGGAGGTCAGAACAGTTTGTGGGAGTTGGTTCTCTCCTTCTATCATGTGGACTTCACAGACTGAACTTAGGTCATCAGGTTTGGCAGCAAGCACTTTTACCTATAAAGCCATCTTCTTGTGTGTGTGTGTGTGTGTGTGTGTGTGTGTAAAGGACACCTTTAATGGTTAATTGAAAGCTTCATGATGTAACAAGTATATTTAAATTTTTTTATTATTATTTATTCAACTGTGCGCATGTGCGCGTGCACGTGTGTGTGTCTGTGTGTGTGTATCTGTGTATGTGTAGAACCACGGACGAATTCGCGAACCACCATGGATGCCTCCACCTCCTTCTGCCCCGGGATTCACAGGCTCCACCCTACCAGGACCAGAAGCGCAGGCTGCCCCCGCTTCCGCCTGGCGTCTATACGTGGGATCTGGGATCCGAACTCAGGACCTTCCGCCTGCAAGGCGGAGGCTTAACCCCTGAGCCACCTCTCCAGCCCGTAACAAGTATATTTAGATTCTAGGTATGTACATACTAAAGATACAGTCCATGTTGCTGTGTAGTTCACAACGCAATTTTAGCTAGCTAAAAAACACCGCAAGTTGGGACCATAGCTTATTGCTGCTAGCATAAAGGGCTTGCCTGCCATGCACGAAACTCTGAGTTCTATTCCCAGAACTACAAAATAATGATAATTCAGACCACAATACACTGAAAAAAAAAAAAAAAAAAAAAAAAGCATGATGTCTTTTATCAGAGGAAGTACTCACAAGTTTGTTCACTCGTGGCTTTGGAGATTACCTGTGCCAAGATGATCTGAGGTAAAAGGTTCAAAACTTTCTTTGGTGACGACAATGGCATTAAGTCACAGTAGCATTAATAAAGGTCATTTTACTCAACTTCAAGTACTATTTAGAGAACAGAAAATACTTCAGTGAAGTTACAGTTCAGTAGGACATCTGCAAAAGTTGCAAGATACTTATTCAAAAAGGCAGGCAGCTGTGCATGCCTGTCACAGGAACACAAGACTGAGACAGGACAAATTCAAGCAAGCCTGGCTACAAAGCAAGATTCTTTTACTTTAAAAAAAAAAAAAAAAGTTGCTTTAAAAAAAAAGATTAGCAGAACCAAGACAAACTGTCAAGTGTTTCATTCGTTGCTGACTTTAGTATAGTCACAAATCATGCACAGCTTGGTAGCAGTATCAAGTGTTGTTTCACTCATAACCTGTAATTCTCACAAGAGTTACATTAAATATGTATTAGCTTAGTGTATTATGCGAAGAACACAGCATAGAAGGCTGGAAAGACAGCTGGGGGTTAAGATTCTGCCTTGCAAGCAGAAGGACCTGAATTTGGATGCTAGATGAAAACATCAGGTGGGAAAGCCCTGCACTTCTGACCCTGGAAGGCAGAAACTCCAGAGCAAAGCAAAAAGGAGATAGAAGCTATCCAGGATGATTTCCAAAGTCAGCCTTAGGCCTCTCCAGGGACACACAGTCTGACAGACACAGACAAAAAAAAAAAAAAAAAAAACAAAAAAACAACTAAAAAAAGAGTAGATAATTCTTATCTGGCTAGTGATGATATAGATAAGTTAGTGACAATTGTCTAAAGCCAACAAATTAAATATTTGGCTTAAAAATTCAACTTTTGCCACAAATAGGCAGGTAATGTAACCTTCTGTAGATACAAGACACTTAGTAACTCTCATATTCAGAAAGATGCAAAAGTAATCCTTTTGCTAGTTGATCTAGAACATAATGCTTACTTTCTTTAATTTACAGACTCTAACCAAGGCCATAAGATACCGTATTTTATATATCATATTAATCAGAATGTAAATTCAAAAAAGTAGGAATACTGTATTGTCAAGCAGTGTTAACCTTAATGAGCAGTGTACAGTACTCAAAATTTTTTGAATAAAGTGCTAAGGACATAGATGCAAAACACCTGCCTAAACAAAATTTAGTTAAACCTGGGTTTTATGGAACACACTTGTCATCCAAGCACTTAGGAAGCAGAGGCAGCTTCAGGAGTTCAAGGTCATACTTGAAGGTCATACACAGTGAGTTCTAGGCCAGCCAGGGCTACATACAACCTTGTTTTGAAAACATAAATAATCTTTCCATCCAGGCTCTCCTAAATAATCACCATCTTAAATTACTACAAATCTTGTTATCTATTTGTCTACCCTTTACGATTAAATCTGATCCAGACCATCTTCAATGCAGCATTAATCACTCATTTTATCCTACTATTTATTAAACCAAACAAAGTACTGAATCTTCAGTCACAGAGGTTTGAGGAATTACAACTGACATAAGAAGCAAAAAGAGTCACTCTACTTAGATGTATAAATTTTAAAGGAAGATGAACACTCCTCTGCCTTGGCTATTAAAATAAATTATTTTCTAAGCAAACACTATCTGAAAAGATATCAACCACTAGTTAATAATAAAGTAAGGCTATAGTTAAGGATATTAAAAAAATAACTATTAGTCCTGCTATTTGTGGGTCTGTTCAAAACTGTTTTTGCTATACACTCTTGTACATACACATGCATGAAACCTCCTGGTTTCTGTTATACCATTATTCCTAGCAAATTCATTCATATCAGATAGCTCTAAAACCTCATCTCCCATATATATATTTTACAAGCATATTGAGTACTAATCCCTGCTCCCCTCAATCCCCCCTTCCTACCACTCTCCTCCCTGGCTGCTTCTATGGACCCCAGGGTTCCCTCTGACTTGTCTACTGTTGTGGGGGTTCAGGCTTCTGTGGAATACCAAGTTCCCCTCCTTGGCCCACCCCACTGATAGGGGCATTTCCCTGCACTCATCAGCTTTAGCCCCCAAAGTTTCCACTGTATGTTCCTCAACAGTCTATGGGTTTTATCAGTCATTATGCAGGTCTGGTAAGGACAAGTCTCACTACAGTGAGTTCCTGGATACAGCAGTCTTGCCTTGAATGAACTGTCTTGTCTAAACGGTGGACCTTCCCATCTTTAGATTTTTATAATCTCACCACCCCCTCTTCCTGAAAGTTCCCTAAGCCTTAGGATGGTGAACCTCACCTTCTTGCAAACCTGGTGATGTGAATTCAATCCCTAAAGTCTATATGGTAGGAGAACTTTGGAAAATTGCTTTTGACCTTCACCCATATGTCATGGTATATGTCTACAATGAGAATGAGAGAGAGAGAGAGAGAGAGAGAGAGAAGCAGGCAGGCAGGCAGGCAGACTAGATGAAACACGATGGACCACACAAGTAAAAAACAGGAGGGAGTCTGGTAGGGGAGATGATGGGCTGTAAGGGGAAAAAGAGAGGGTATGATAAGGGTTGAAAATATTAAATCACTATGTTAATGTATGCAGTATTGAATAAAAAAGAGAAAGGGAAAGAAAAAAGAAAAAGGAAGGAAGGAAGGAAGGAAGGGAGGGAGGGAGGGAGGGAGGAAAGTTATGGGTAGGTAAAATGGCTCAGCAGGTACAAACACTGACTATGCAACACCGACTGACTTGAGGGCAGTATATTTAGTGAAACAAGCTAATCACAAAAAGACAAATATTGTATGATTCCACTTACAGGAGATATCTAAGTGGTTAAGTTCAAATTGGAAGACAGCAAGTAAAATAGTGACTGCCAGGGGCTGAGGATGTGGTGAATAAATATCTTGTTTAACAGGCAGTGGAGTGTCAGTTTCATAAGGTGAGAAAGAGCTCTCTGGCTAGATGGTGGTGACAATAGTACAATATATGAATGCTACGGAATATAACTTAAAATGATTGATATTTTAACATATTTTCCAATTTAAACAAAATAAAACCAAGAAAGTTAAAGAATTAGAATTCAGTGTGCATGCATGTTTTTAGATGGTTATTTTTATCTAATTTGAGGGAAAAAAATCATGTCTAAGTTTAGTCTCTACTCTAAAACACAAACATACTTGGGAAAATAACGTCATTACTCTTCCTTTAAAAGATACTTTAAGCTCTAGAGATGTAACTCAGTGGTAAAGCATTTACTTATTGTGCAATAAGGCTCTGGGTTCAATCATTCATTCATTCAATCATTAACACCCACACACACTCACACCCACACATACAAATCCTTGAAAAAATATAACATCCTATTCTTTTTTTTTATTTATTCATTCAATTATGTGTGTGTGTGTGTGTGTGTGTAGAACTGCAGGTGAATTCAGGAACCACCCGGAGGGCTTCTATACGTGGGGTCTAGGATTTGAACTCGGGACCTTCCGCCTGCAAGGCAGAGGCTTAACCCCAGAGCCACCTATCCAGCCCCGAAAAAATATAACACCCTAGACATCTCAGCAGCTAGAGATGCTTGTGTGCAAATCTAGCGACTTAAATTTGATCCCTGAAACCTCACATGGTAGAGAGATCCAATTTCCAAAAATTTTCCTCTAACCTCCACATAACTGTCATGATACATACATATCTTCTGTTTAAACAATAAATAAAAAAAATCTTAAAAACAAAGCACCTAACTTTTTAAAAGAATTACTATATAATAGAATCATAGACAAATACTGTGGTAACTTGACACTAGGCCATTTGTAAAGAATAGGTAAGTTAAACCCTGAGCAAACCTGCAAGAGATTGACTAATTGGGAAATTCCTATAGGAAAGAGATGGGGAAAGACCTAAACCATGATAGACTATTCCTGGGCAGGTGGGAAAGAAGTAGGGAAATACTTAAAGAAGTTGACATTCTTTGGTATCTTGGACAGACATAATATCTGGGCAAGTGAGATTTGCTCCTCCCAGCAATCCTTTGGCTATGGTGTGGCCAGTTCCTTTCAGCCCCTGGTATTGGTATGAGTTCTCCTGCCAAGTTGGAATAGAAATGTGACTGGATAATCATGAGACAGAATAAAATTGCTTGTTCCCCCTTATGCTGTTTTGTTATGAATTAGTGGGCAACATGCACAGTAAATGCAACAGATACCCAAATTGGATTTTAGTAATGATACCCACTGTTCTATACTAGCTACTAACCACTTTCTGTTATGTGTTACTCTGACTCCCTGATGAGGAATCCCTCTCATATATATGCTCTTTCCACCTTCACCTCCACTTCCTTCACTTTGTAACAAATGACGATTATCCAGCTTCCATAAAAAATGTACTGAGTGCTTATTTTATGTCAGGCAACTTTTCTAGGCTATGAGGATAAAGTAATGGAATCAGACACAGTCCAAGTCTCTCGGAGTTTAATTTTGGTCCACGAGGAAAAAAAAAAGTCATACAACTTTAATAGTAAAAATGTTATGAAATGAAAACAAGCAGAGTAAGAGGTAAACTATTAAGAATACAAGTCAGACAAGGACTCTCTGAGGTAAATGCCACCTAACACATAGTAGCACTCATAATTCTATTGTTACAAGAGTATCTTTGTACTGGAAGTCATGTAATATACATTTAGTAGTCACATCTACAACTAGCAAATACTTAATGTATAAGAAATGATTCTATGTAAATGAAGCACTAATGAGACAAAGGTTAAAAAAATGATTTCTTCATTCTTTGGCAGAACAGAATTGTGCGTGTGGAAGTGGAACTTCCCTTTGATGAGATACTCAGCAAAAAAACTCTTCAAGTTCCTGGTCTCATACCTTACTTACACAAATGATTCTGTCACTCATTTCAATTCAGGGACTCTCTTGGGTAAGACTGGAATGAGACATTCATCGAGGTGGTAAAAGACTTTTTTACTTGTACTACTAGGGTTTCTCCACATGCAGTATTTCCTGAGCACACTGGAAAATGCTCTTGCCTGTACTTGGATTCTCTTCCTACTATACCTCTGCTGTCTACTTACCAAAGTCCTATCTTTAAAGCCAATCTCAAGTAACAATTCCAAGAGTAATGTCACAAATATTCTTTCTCCAGAAAGTTGTATCTCCACCAAACTCATGCAGTCTTGAGTATCATACATTTAATTATAACTATTTATGTTCTTATTTCATTTCTCACTCTCTACATTATAGGTTTTCTGATAGAACAGACTTTTTAAAATCCGTATGTTTCTCATTATTAATGCTTACCCGGTATTAGAGACTAAAGAGGAGCTTCAACTTGGCTAAAGAGAAAAACAAATCAAGATATACCAAGTACTACCTAGTATTTTTCTAGGCATTTAAATGCTATGATTTAGCAGGAAATTAAAATAGTATAATAACACCATTTGACTGTGTTCAAAATTAAATATGCTACTAATGAATCTCAAGTAAGTTGGTTTCTCTGCCCCCCAGTTTTTCTATTTTTAAAAAAAGGTAAAAATACCACGTAGCTCAAGGTTTGGAGTGAAAAATTGAATTCATACCCCTTCCCAATAAAGTGTGGTGGCTCATGTCTGTAATCTCAACATTTGGGAGGCTTAGGCAAAAGAAATGCTGTGAGTTCAAAGTCTGCTTGAATTTATATAAAGTTCCAGATAAATATGACCCATGGAGTAAGATCCTGCCCCAAATTAAAACACATACACATTTACGAAAATAAATGTTAGAAAAGCACTCAATGGGTACACAGCTAGGTTAACATCTCCACAACCCATGTGAAGTGAGGTACACAGATCTATAGATTCCAATGTTCCTACAGATTAATCAATGTGAAAGGCAGAAACAGAACTCCCAGAACCTTAAGGATCAGTTAACCTGGGACAGGGAGTATAGAGGTGAAACCACTAAGAAACCTTGCTTCCAACAAGGTAGAAACGAGGACTAACATCAGAAGTTATCATCTGATCAGCACAGAATAGACATACATAGACAGATTTAACAAAGCATGATACATAGGAAGTATTCAATATATGTTGGCTAACATTATGTTTATCAACACCCCAGAAATCAACATCTCTATGCACATCTCCTAACTCAGAGATTTATATTACATATTTAAATGCCGCAGAACTGCTAATATATCAAGATCATTATGAACTGAGATGTGGGAGTAAGTTCCTTAAGGGAGTTAAGGTGACAGGTGATTAGCTAATAATTTATTTTAAGAAAACTCACATATTGATTAATCTTTAAAGTTTCAGAAGAAACTTTATTTCTCTTTAATGAGAAATTATATAAAAACTAATAGGTTCATCACATTTTTCTAAAACCAAACATAAGTAAATATTAGGTTATAGTTGTTTTAGAAGCACCTCTTTCCTGTTAGTTTTTATAGACACTAAGGGCATGATCATGACTATAGATTTCAAAGAGCAAAAATGTAAAGTCTAGTCCATCACGACACTGCATTATCACAGTATGATTTTACATCGGATACATTTGTAATATTATGGGCTGGAGAGATGGCTCAAGAGGTAAACCTCTGCTTTGAAAGCAGAAGGTCCTGAGTTAGAATCTCAGATCCCACATAAAAATGCCAGGCAAAAATAGCATTGCCTGTACTTCCGGTTTTGGAAGGCCGAGCCTGGGAAACGCCAGAGTGAGGCAAAGAGGTAGTAGAAATAACTCTAGGGTGATTCTTGAAGTAACCCTTGGGCCTCCATAGGCGCACACAGTGCTCTCTGATACACAGATATGCAAATGCAAAAATAAATAAATAGAACTGCAGTATTACAGCATAAATCAGATTTATCATCTCTCTGCTCAGACAGTTCCCATCTCATGCAGAATGAAAAATGCAATCTTCGTAACAGCCTACAAGGTCCTGTTTGTTCTGCCAGTCCCCTATCTCTCTTCTGCCACGATTCTCTCCTCTGCTAAATGCTCCAAGCACACTAATCTTCTCACTGTTCCCCTAACAGGCCAGTTTTATCCTCTCAAGGCCTTTAAGATTGCTGCTCACTTGCCCAGAACGTTCTTAGCGTGGGTCACGCTCTTATCTCCTGGCCTGTTTTTAAGTACGGCAAAACTTACCTGGTAGCAACGCTATAGTAAACTGTGCCCCCTCCCCACCTTCCTTCCCAGTTTTACTTTTCCCCCCTTATGCCTCCTCATCCCTCACTAGAAAGTTTCATCAGGACAGGAGTTACGGGCCTATTCCTAATACTGAACAGGGCAAGGGAAAGGAGAGAGAGGCGAACAACTTTTTAAAAAACGAATCACACAGTTGGCTGTAGAACGTCACTTCTAAATACAGAAGAGAAAAAGTTTCATCTCTGAAAGTCTCAAGTTAAAGTTACGTATTAAATAAACACTCCTAAGAATTGGGTTGGAATCTAAAACGTTTAAGCGAATTAAGACGTGATCTTTGTTCCTTAAGAACTGTGCGTAAAGGAGAACACGAAAATGTCACCTGCACAAAGCGGTGTTTAGGAAAAACACAGGAAACGGAACGACGGTCTACAAGGAGGGGGCGACGAGGGACCTGCCGAGAAGAAGGGGCGCTACGCGGGCCCCCGAGCTCCCCCACACGATCGTCCCCCTTGTTTTTGGCTCGGGAACTTGCGTTTCTCGCACATTCCTTTCAGGCAGGCCGCGAGCTGGTAACGACGGCGATGCCTGATCTCAAAAATCTCACCGACTTGAGTTTTTCTACTTGGTCAGTTGCGGCCCCCGAGGACCTGCGTGCGGGGGGCTGCAGCTGGCAACCGCTGCCCACGGGGCTCAGGACCCTCCGACGGGCTCTCGCCGCCTGCAAGCCCCGCACCCCGGAGATCCCGACCCCCAGCCCGCAGGCGCCGCCTCCCGAGAGCCGCCCCGCGGGGCTCGCCGAGACGCCCGAGAAGCGGGCGGGCGCCGTGGAGGGCGGCGCGGCT
The DNA here is from genome assembly GCA_023101885.1 of Typhlomys cinereus. Taxonomy (NCBI): domain Eukaryota; kingdom Metazoa; phylum Chordata; class Mammalia; order Rodentia; family Platacanthomyidae; genus Typhlomys; species Typhlomys cinereus. Next base: position 2,374,042 of record JALPQD010000298.1, on the reverse strand, counting down.
CGCCAGGCCCCCTCGAGGCTCCCACCGCACTCTCGTCCCTCCCCCGACCGCCCGGGCCCCGAGGCTCCGCCGCCTCTTTGTTAAGCAAGGCCGCGGCTCCGCGGCGCTCGCCAGGCCCCGGTTACCTCCAGTGCCCGCCCCCCCCTCCACGAGCTGGCAGCCCCGCCGGGTGCACCCCCTTCCACCAACCTGCTGCTGTGACTGCGGAGGCAGCTGCTGCAGCGGGCGCGAAAAGAACCCCACGGCCCGAAGTACGCGCGGTGCGGGCCGCGTCCAGCCGCGCTCCTCCTCCTCCGCCCCCTCCGCCGCCGTCTCACGGCCCGTTGCTGACTGGAAGGGGGAGGGGGAGAAGAGGAAAGGGATACACGCCTGACATGCGCACTGAGGAGAGTGCGAGCCGAAGGGTGTGGCTTGGGACTACGGTTCCCGAAAGGCGCCAGTTTTAAGCGCGTCCTTAAACATTCCGGAAACGCTCACCTGCGCCGGGCGGGAACTGGCTTCTTGCGTGAAGGGTGTTTATATAGCTCGTGTGAAATGGATCTGGGAGGAAGGGAGCTGGAGCGCATGGCCGGAAGCCACATAAATATGTCAAACCTCTCTGCTCCAATCCTTTGCTTAAAAAAACAAACGCGACTTATACAACGTTTTCCGTCACGGCCTCGGACCGCACGGGCCCTTATAGCATGGCCACCTTTAGCTTCCGGAGCACCATCAACGTGACGTCAGCCGGGCTGAACCCTGCCGAGAAACCCAAGCCCGCCCGGAACACTTCTGAGCCAAGGGCGGGGCCTACGGAATTTTCCCAGCATTCCCTCCATCGTCCTCCGCCGGGCGGGGAGCGCCGACGCCTTGCGTGGTCCCCGGGCCGCGCTCCGCCCCCGCGCCGCGCGCCGGCGCAGACCTGCCTCACGCATTCTACGTAACGGACGCCTGGAGCTGCGTGAAGAGTGCAGCGGCGGCGTGACCGAGCTACCTGCCGGGTTGGGCGCCGCCGGCATCGCGGCCAGCCAAGTCTTGACGTCCTCCCGTCGGCGGCCGGACAGAGGCAGGCAGGGCGGAGGCGGTGGGCTCGGGAGCCCGGGGCCGGGTTTCAGCCTCGGTTGCCGGTAGGTAGCGGGCTCTGCCGCGTTCCTCGGTGGGGCCCGGCCAGGCCGATCAGTGACTAAGTTGCGTGGCCTCTAGAGCCAGTTCCGTGTGCCACCCCAACCCATCTTTAAGTCTGGGTGGTGGTGACATGCACGATCGCCGGCACTTCTTGTCTCTCCCAAATTAAAACAAGACGAAACACCGTTCTCTCTTTTCTCACTTATTTTCTATTGGACTTTGCAGAACTGAGGGTACGTTTTAGTTGTTTTCTAGGTCATCACTGCAGAGCTGTGAGCAGACGCCAACCCAAAGGATAACATTAGGGGAAATTTCTTGTGTGCAGTGGGAAGAACAGAGATAGACCGTAGAATAAATGGGCTCTCCATGGTGTAGAGTGGACACTGATGGTGCTACAGAAGCAATACTTCTGCCGTCCGCCTTAGCTGAAGGTTTCTAACATAAGACTTGGTTTTAGCTAACACTTACAAGGAGGCAGAGGAATGCATACATTTCTACCGTCGGGAAGGTTTAATCCAATACTGCGAGCAACAGTTGCTGCACTTATTCCTCCTTCACTTTAAAATTAGGAGTCCATGGCTGAGACATGACTGAGTGAGGAGTTCTGGAGGGCAGGTGGTCTGGCAGAGAGCTGTGCATTTGAGAAATGGGTTGACAGGTGCAGCAGAATCTTATGAGACACAAAACCAATACACAAATGACTTGGATAATTTTAACTTAATAACCTTGAAGGATCCTGGTTACAGTGCTGAGTTGACCTTAGAAATACTTCTGTGTTCTAAACATTCCAAGTGTAAATTCAGTTTTAAAAATACCATGCCTTTTGGTACCCATTAATCAACTTGACTGTAACAAGGATTTACTTCTCCTGGAAAAGACTTAAGCCTGGGTTCTGAAAAGGGAAGTACTGAAAACTTTGTTTCCAGATAATGTTTCATTCTGTAGTACAGGCTGATCTAAAACTGTGTAGCACAGACCAGTTGAACAAATAGCAATCCTGGTACTTCAGACTCTTAGATGCCGGGATTATGGATATTAAGCACTATACCCTGCTATACTGTGTATGTGTACGTTACATGTACATGACAACTTCAGGTGTCGATTCTTGCCTTCCACCTTGTTTGAGACAGGTTCTCTTGTTAACTGCTGCATATACCAGGCTAGCTGGCCTGCAAGCTTCAGCCAGATCTGCTGTTTCGGCCCCCCATTTCCCTCTAGGGGAGCCCTGAGATCACAGGTGCTAGAGCTAATAGTGTCTGGCTTTTTAATTGGGTTCTGTGGGTCCAAACTCAGGTCCTCAGACATTTGCACCAGTGCTTTGCTACTCTTAAGGGGTTATTAATCAGCATTCTCTAGAGTCACAGAATCAACAGAATGAATGTAAAAAGATAATTTATTGAGTTGGCTTATGAGATATGGTCGAGGTAGTCCAACGATGACTGCTAGTAGCTGTTCAGTCCAGTAAGCCAATGGGTGATGGCTGAAGGCTAGAGGATTCCTAGAGAGTCTTTAGTCACGTTGAAGACTTGGAGGATTGGAGATCTGGGGGTCGAAGAAACCGGATGGCAGGAGGGAAGAGCGCAGCTTCAATCTCCCCTCTTCTGTCTCCTGGTCTATGGTTTCTTTTATATAGTACACTACTGGGAGATTCCAGTGGGATCTAGGGCTGATCTTTGTGTTATCCAGATAATTTCTTCAGGTGGTCTCAGCTAATTTTAATTAATACCAGGTGTGTCGAGTTGACACCCAGGATTAACTATCACAAAGAGTGATAATAACTCACAGCAGAAAGGGAACGTATTTATTGAATGCCTGTTGTGTGATGAGTATTGCAGGAAATAAGTGAAGTCTATGAACTGTTGGCTTTTCTTTCTTCCTCCCTCCCCTACTTACCTACCTCTTAGTACTTCCTGGGTGAGTGTGTCCATTCTTGCCCCATATTCCTTTCCAGCCCAAGCCTGTAGCCTGAATTTTTTTTCCCTTACATTTCCACTTGCCTTTTCTCCTCCCTGTATAAGAAAGTTATAAAACCTTTTGGGAGCATGGTGAAAATTAAAAAGATAAATGTTAATCTTTAGTGTACTGTTTTCAGCACATGTGGAAATGCCCCATGCTTTTAAAATAACACTAAATTTAGGTTATTATTTTTCTCCTTGCCCCCTCCACTGTCATCTCAAAGATGACTTTGCCCAGCCATTCCTTTAAATAAAATTTGGAGTCACTGACGCTCTCCCCTCCTGTGTGCCCTATTTTATGTTGGGAAAGATAATTCTTAAATATCTTTAAAATTCTTTTTCCTCTTCATTTCTGTCACTGCCAGGTAAATAAGTATTACCCAATTATCTCATCCACTTTCTCCTTCATCAGGTTCATTCTGTCTATAAGCTATCAGGGTTTGCTTCCAAATCCAGTGGTGCAGTTTTCCTGTTTCAAGTCCTTTTAGGTGTAGCACAGTGGGAGAGCACCTGCCTGGCACGCACAAGAACTGGGTTTAACTGGTCCTCCTTGTGTGATATTTAGAGGTGGAGACGATCTCACATCTGCTGGTACCAGCTTCATTTTCCCATGTAGGTCTCAGACCCAGTACTTTATCTAACTGAAGTCTCCACGTCTCAGCGCCACCACGTTCACCTTCCACAGTCTCTTTGTTCAGTGCCGAAACCATGTTTTTATTTTAAAACAATTGCTATTTTTAGTTACAAAAATATATCGGAGGAAAAATAAAGACAAACACTCATAATTTTACCATACAAACTACTATTTATGTGTAGATTTATATGCTTCTAAAGTTTTTTCTTTATGAGCATTGATTCTAAAATAACATAGGTTCTAACTTAATCTTTTTTGTAACTTACTTTCTTTTTTTTTTTGAGGCCAGCAGGGTCTCATGTAGCCCATGCTGGCCTAAAGTTCTCCTTGCAGCCAAGGATTACCTTGAACTTCTGATCCTCCTACCTCTATCTCAAAGTGTTGAGAGTATAGACATGCACCACCACACCCTGTTTTATATGGGCTGAAGATCAGGCCCATAGATTATTATATTTTATTACTTTATTATACCACTTAGTTTCTTTAGAAGAGTTTTAATAGCCGTTAAAAAATGTTGGTTGGAAAAAGAAGAAAATGCTTATGGAATACATAGTTAACTGAAAAGAGGATTTTAGAGAATCTAAGCTATAGAAATTAAATAACTCACCCAAGATTTATGGATAACTGATCGCAGGATCTGGACTAGCCCCCAGCTTCTTGACCTCACTTCATTGATTTTATGCAGTACTATGTGAATCTAGATGAGAACAAGAAAAGCAGGTGGGTTTTGTTGGTGAGCTTGAGTAGTCTCCAATTCACTCCTGATCAGAGTGAGTTCCTGCCACCTCCCAACTACTGCCTATCTACAAAATATGTTTTCATGGGTCAGGATGACTTAAGTGGGTAAAGGCACTTGTGTGGAAACCTGGCAGTATGGTCCTGGAGCCCAGTTCTGGAAGAAGTCAATGAATTTGGAAAATATGCCCTCTGACCTTCATAGGCATGCCTTGGTGTGCTGCCTTCTCTCTCTCTTTCTCTCTCTCTCTCCCTCCCTCTCTCTTTCCCCCCTTCTCTCTCTCTTCTCTCTTCTCTGCCTCTTCTCTCTCTCTCTTCTCCTTCTTTTCCCCTCTTCTCTGTTCTTTCTCCTCTCTCTCTTTTTCTCTCTCTTCTCTCCTCTTTCTCTCCTCTCTCTGCCCCCCTTTTCAAAATAGTATTTTTAAAAATATGTTCATCATCTGTGTAGAATGGCAGTTCACTTTAGGGCTTTTTCTATTTCAAGCTTCTTTTTAAGGTGCGATGAAAGGCTTCTGTGCTTTCTGTGTTGTCCTTTTGGTGTTTGGGAGCATCTCTGAAGCCAAGTTTGATGATTTTGAGGACGAGGAAGACATAGTTGAGTATGATGATAATGATTTCGCTGAATTTGAGGATGTCATGGAAGATTCTGTTACGGAATCTCCTCAGCGGGTGATAACTACTGAAGATGATGAAGATGAGACTACTGTGGAATTGGAAGGGCAGGATGAAAACCAAGAAGGAGATTTTGAAGATGCAGATACCCAGGTAGGGTTCTTAACTGGTATCTTAGGAAATTCAAAGAATGGGAAAATTTGTAATTAGTGTTTTTCCCAAATATTAAAAGACCCTGATATGAATTCTTTTTTTTGTTTAGTAATTATAGTTCTTCTAAATGCGTTGTTATATGTTCCTGGCTTTTTTATTGATAAAATAAATTGAATTTTTCTTCTGCAGTGACTGTCTGAGGAAGGGACTGAAGAATAGATAATGTATAGGTATGAATTATGAATTATGTCAGTTAAAACTTCAGGTTCTTAAGTATGGAGAGTGATCCTTTTGGTGTTTGGGATTTTTTTGCTTCAGCTTTGAAGTTTGTAAAAAATTGTTACATGTTTATGAACATAGCGTGGCCCGGCCACAGCACTTAAGAGCTCACAGCAGCTTTGATTGTCTGCACAGAACTGACAGACGGGCTCCTGGGGCCCAGTCCCACCTAGGGGAGCTACAGGAAGTTGAAGGACAGAATACTTGGCAGGGAGGAATTGTTGTCTGAAATGATACGGCCACTGGTCAGTTCCTTGTGTTCTCGAGGATGCTGCACACCGGGTGAACCCAGTGGATCACAAAGGAAAAACAAGCAAAAGATGAAAGTGGGCTTGGGACAGGGTGGAGACAGCTAGTGGGGGGTGGGGGCCCTAAGAGATGAATATGACCTGAATGTTTCTGTATTATATACATGTATGAAATTGTCAGAGAATAAGTGAATTGTTTAAAGTTTATATATATACAGTAACTTGGTTGGTTGTTTCTGAGCCAAGGGCTTGCTGTATGGCCCAAGCTAACCTTGAATTCATGTGACTTAGGCTGGCCTTCTTCAGTCAACATGTGTCTTGTTTTGTTTTTGTTTTCAATATGTATTTTAATATACATATACATTGTAAAATGATAAATACAAGTTAACATATTTCTCACCTACATAGTTTTTATATAAGAATAAGGTGTATCAGCAAATTTCAGTTTCAAAATGTATTAACTGTCATCACCGTGCTTTACTGTATGTTGGATCTTTGTAAGTTATCTGTCTTACAAGTTTAGTATTGTTATTTATTCATTTGAGAGAGAGGAGAGAGACAGGATATGACACATGGGTGGAAGAAAGAGAACTTTTGGCAAGTTCAGTTCTCTCTACTATGTAGGCTACTGGGAATTGAACTCGGGTTGCTAGCTTGCTATGGACGTCTCATCTGCTAAGCTATCTTGCTTGCCCCAAGTTCAGTATTCATTAAAGGCATTTAATAGCTCTGTGTTTGGTGCTTGTTGCTTACAAGTTGTTTTCTTCTACAAAAGTTACCCACAAGATAAGACAACTGCTAGTGCCATTTATAGAAAAAGACAAACTGCTTCATTTTTGTAGGAGGGAGATACCGAGAGTGAGCCATATGATGACGAGGAATTTGAAGGTTATGAAGACAAACCAGACACCACTTCTAGCAAAACTAAAGACCCAATAACAATTGTCGATGTAAGTATATGGTGTTCTAAATTCCAAACGAAACAATAAAATTGTTGCCATTAATATCATAGATATATCACTGAAGCATGGTAGATGTTGGTATACTAGTATAAACTAATGAAGAGCTTTGTAGGAATTTTCATATCCATACTAGGGCTGGAGAGATAACTCAGGGGTTAAGACTTTGCCTCCCAAATAGAAAACCCTGAGTCCAGATTCCAGGAATGGCGGTGACCTGCACTTCCAGCCCTGGTTGGCAGATCCTGGGAAAATCCTAGAGCAAAGCAAAAAGGAGGTAAAAGGGCTGGAGAGGTGGCTCAGGGGTTAAGCCTCTGCCTTGCTAGGCGGAAGGTCCTGAGTTCGGATCCCAGATCCCATGTATAGACGCCAGGCGGAAGCGGGGCGGCCTGCACTTCTGGTCCTGGTAGGGCGGAGCCTGTGAATCCCGGGGCAGAAGGAGGTGGAGGAGTCCATGGTGGTTCCCGAATTCGTCTGTGCTTCTACACACACACACACACACACACACACACATACATACACACACACACGCACGCACAATTGAATAAATAATAAAAAAAATTAAAAAAAAAAAAAAAAAAAAAAAAAAAGGAGGTAAAAGCAATTCAGGGTGATTCCCAGAGTCACCCTTAGTCTTCAACAGGGACACACAGTGCCCTCTGATACACATACACACACACACACACACACACACACACACACACACACACACACAAAATAATAAAGTTTAAAAAAATATATCCATACCTAAGAAGCAACTCTCATTTTTTTTTTCTTAGCCTCCTACTTTTACTTATCAGGAGATAATAAGTGGAGGGGCCAGCAAGGTTGCTCGGTGGGTAAAGGCTCTTGCTGAACAAGCCTGATGACCTGAGCTTAATCCCCAGGACCCACATACAGAAGAACCCACTCTACAAAGTTGTCTTCTGACTGCCCTACTCCCCCCATGGTGCAAACTCCCATACATACATCGTGATACATGCAATAATAGTATATAATAGAAAATAAAAATTAAAAAGAAGGAAAAAAGTAAGTGGACATAGTTTAGATACAGACTCAGAAGTAATACAGAAGGCTTGCCAAGCTTTTCATTGTATTCAATTATCTTTTATCCAAAGGGGGAATATTTTTAAAGGTGTAACTGTATTTACTAGCAGGTATATTTGTGTGTAGGTTTTCTCATTTTTCATCCTATTAGAATCTATCATTCAGTCTCAGCCAACATTAAATGGAGTAATTTTCCTTCTTCAGGTTCCTGCACACCTCCAGAACAGTTGGGAGAGTTATTATCTAGAAATTTTGATGGTGACTGGCCTGCTTGCCTATATCATGAATTACATCATTGGGAAGAATAAAAACAGCCGCCTTGCACAAGCCTGGTTTAACTCTCATAGAGAACTTTTGGAGAGCAATTTTACTTTAGTGGGTAAGTTAAGCCAATACAAGGCCAACTGCCTGCTTGGAAACAGTCTGGTAAGAACAGTTTATTTTCCTCGGCATAAGCATCCAAGTGTTTCCGTGGAGTGCTGAATCAGATGTGTTTGTGTTTTTTTTTTTTTTTTTTTTAATTATTTATTCAATTGTGCGTGTGTGTGTATGTATGTGCGCGCGCATGTGTGTATGTGTGTGTGTAGAACCACGGACGAATCGGGAACCACCATGGACGCCTCCACCTCCTTCTGCCCCGGGATTCACAGGCTCCGCCCTACCAGGACCGGAAACGCAGGCCGCCCCTGCTTCCACCTGGCGTCTATACGTGGGATCTGGGATCCGAACTCAGGACCTTCTGCCTGCAAGGCAGAAGCTTAACCCCTGAGCCACCTCTCCAGCCCCGTGTTTGTGTTTTCTAAGGATACAATTTTGTTAGGTTTGTATGCCAAGTAAACTTCATTTATATAATTGTTCATCCTTTATTAATCAACATTATAATTGGTAAATTTCTTTTGATAGCTTTATCAAAACAAGCTGATAAATTTTAGTTGAAACATGACTTTTTACATAATTGCTTTTGGTTCACTTTAGAGAAACAAAATCCCTCATAATTTTTTCCAAGTTATTGGCATTTTAATTTTGGATCCACTATACATAAAGTATGTAGATTATCTGTGTAGCTTAGGTTGTGAGGTTAGACTCTGCCTACATTCACCTCTCTTTGGCATTTAGCACTTTATCTTTGATAATCGCCTGTCTGCTACTGTTTACATTGTATGGCATACTTTTCATCCATTGTTTCCTCTCCACTCATTGTGGATGAAACTACTTTTTGATCAGGGAATATGAAAAAATAAAAATAAAATAAGCACTCTGGCTAATTACTCACCTTCTTGTTCATTTTCATATGGTGCCAAGAGTCCTTTATTTTTTATGAGGACAATAAAAAGTTGTAAAAGTAACAAGCAGCTCATCTGGCACAGGGAATGATAAGGACCTGCCTGTGTCCTTGGTGGTCACAGCATGGTCTCCTGGGCATTGGCAGCTGCTGGTAGACACCATTCTATGCAGAGAACTATGAAAGATAACAAACATAAAAGTGAAAATCAGAATTTTTCACACAGGAGACTTTGGGAGTTGTTTACTGCAATCTACCTAAAGCTGATACGAAATTGAAGCAAAAATATGATTTGGTACTTTACAAAATGAAAGCTGCTATTGAACTCTACTTTTCTCAGAAGTAACTGGAAGGAATGAAGGTCTTGCAGAAAATTCAGCCCTTACCTACAAATTTTGTTATTGAGATATGTGATTTGGGTGACACTGAAATACTTCAAGATTAGATGAACTGTGGCGTGAAGAAGCAGATGAAAAATGTATATATCCAATATGTTAGGAGTAAAGCCCTTAAAATAATAAGAAAAACGCTTGTCTTTTTACTCTCTTTCCAAAGGCGATTCCTCAGAATAGCAAAGCACTGATACCCTAAAGTTACGATCATTTGGCAGGATTAGCATTGAGGAAGGTATAATGGGTAAACCTTCACATATTCAGATAATCAGATTCTTTTTCCTCCTAGGGGATGATGGAACTAACAAAGAAGCCACAAGCACAGGAAAGTTGAACCAGGAGAATGAGCACATCTATAACCTGTGGTGCTCTGGCCGAGTGTGCTGTGAGGGCATGCTTATCCAGCTGAGGGTAAGCAGGGACTTCTCAGCCACTGTCTGCCCTTGATTTTTAAAATGCGGTTCCTCATTCCTTATGTTTGGTTTAAAATAAAATTTGAATACTATATTTCTACTAATTGGCAAGTGTGTTATTGAGAATAGTTCATAAAGCATGTTATTTCTCCTTCAAGATCCTTTTTTTTAGTAAGTAGAAGTTGCAGCTACATAATTCACCTCTCTAATTTTTTTCAGTTCCTTAAGAGGCAAGACTTACTCAATGTCCTGGCCCGGATGATGAGGCCAGTGAGTGACCAGGTGGTATGTATTTTTGCTGGTTTTCTGTTTATCTCTGCTCATGCATAAAAATTGACCATTTTCTCTGGTGGTGGATCTAACTACACTCAGTGTGCAACTGTCGGGGCTTCCATGTGCTTTTTGGAAGGAAGGAGGTAATCTATCATCACATATATTCATCAGTCTTGGTGGAGAAAAGAGCCATTTTTAAAATAATTTGCCCTCCTATTCATTTCTATTCCTTATGAATCCTTTTATCTTTGGCAAAACACTGGGTTTGTTCTTGAGTATTTTTTTCTCAAATTTTTTGTTCAGATGATTAATTTTTATTGAAAAAGCTCAGATCACAATCTGGGTTGATATTGCTCCCTTAATTAACAAATAGTTAATTTGCAGATTGTGTGTGTACTTTGTGAGAAATGTTCCCTCCTTCTCCCTTGTTTGCTCTTCCTTCCCTTCCAAAGAGAGCCTCAACAAACAAAATTTATTTTTTCTGGATTCTGTTAAAGTTGTTTCTTTGCATAATTTCCTGTGAACATAAAAGAATAGAAAACTCTTTTATGGCTGTTATTCGCCAGTCCTTTCCCTACATTAGCATTTCTCTTCTACATATTGACAAACACTTAAATATACAATTATGTGACATGTAGGACCATACATTATCATATCAAACTCCCTGTCCCAATCAAAGTATTAATAATTGTTTACCTGCGTTGGATTTTTTTCCCAACAATGGCTAGTTGCTCAGTTCTCTGGAAATCAATTGAGAACCAACCATTCAATTCAACTCAGTTCTGACCTGAGTGCCTGGTACTGGCTTCAGATCCCACGGGTTGATAAGGGCTCAGTTTGCCTCTGCTTCTAAGCCCATTGCAAACCTCAGTCCACCCACACTGCTCCATATACTTCTGTTGGTCACATGTAAGTCCCCTGAGGGTTCAGTAATTTTCTAGAATGACTCACAGGACTCAAGAAAAACACTTTGCTAACTTATATTTATTGTTTATTGTTAAGCACTGTTTAGGAACAGCACCAAAAAAGAAACATAGAGGCGGAGAGAGTGTGAATGAGGTTGTCTTCTCTAATAAACATGCCATCTTCCCAGTAGGTTGATGAGTTCATTAGTTTAGAAACTTACTGAATAATGTTCAAGTGTTTTTATAGAACTCAGGCTCCATCATTCTCCTCTTCCCAAGAGATCTCTGAATAGGGATGAAAGCTTTAGTTCTCTTAGCATTTGGTTTTTCTGAGCTTCAGCTCCATTCTTTTTTTTTCTCTGTGTGCGTGTGTGTATAGAAGGTACTACATGTGTCAGTGGAGGCCTGAGGGTGACTTCCAGAATCAGCCTGAATCGCTCTGGAATTACCCAGGCTCTGCTCTTCAGAGCTTGAAGTATAGGCTGCTTCCATTTTTGCCTGGTGTTTTTATGTGAGATTAAGGGTTCAAACTCCGGTCCTTCTGCTTTTGAGGCAGAATCTTAACCCCTGAGCCATCTCTTCAGCCCATTTAGCTAGCTCATTCTTAAAATCCTTAGAGACTTTAAATTATTGCCTTAGCATAAACTCAGATTGATTGAAGGGATTCTTGATAAGAAAACATACTAAAGGTTTTAGGAATGGTGTGCCAGGAATTTGGAACAAAAAAAAAAAATAAGAAAAAAAATCAAATCAAATATATTTTCTATACTATTATTCAATTTGGATCTTGTTTATTGCTGATTCTTGCAGTTGAGTACTCCCATATGAACTTATCTGGGTGATGTGTTTCTTTCTTTATAACAAGCTTAGCAGCTTAAACAACATCATTCATTATCATAATGATGTCTGTAGAAAAGCAGTCCAGCATTGATTAGGTCCATGCTCTGCTTAAGCTCCAAGAGGCTGTAACAAGGCATCAGCCAGTCACATGTTTCCTTCTTGGGTTCTTCACAAGGCCATTCAGATTTTTGTTAAATTTCTGTTCCTTATGATTATAGTTATTCATTTTCTTGTCAGCTCCTGGGGGTCATCCTCAGATCCACGTCACTTACCTTCCTCCCCATAGTCTCTCTCATTCTAAAGATGCTTTCTGGTAAGGCCCAGTTCTTTTTAAGAACTTGCTTGATTAGGTGGCACACCAAAAGCGATGCCCCTTTTATAGAATCATCTGATTAGAGGCCTTCTGCTTTATAGCAGCATAACCTGGAAGTAACATCCCATTGTATCCACAAATCCTACTTAAGGAGAGTGTTGTCTATTAGAAAGACCATTTAGAAATCTAACTAACACAGAATCCAACATGGAGTTTTGTCATTTTTTTTTTAAGCAAATAAAAGTAACCATGAATGACGAAGACATGGATACATATGTGTTTGCTGTTGGCACACGGAAAGCTTTGGTACGACTACAGAAAGAGATGCAAGATCTGGTATGTCAAATTGTTCTAACTCAATGTGTATAGAAACTGCCTTTTTATTACATAGATATCCAACTTCATAGGATAGGACAGTGCTATCACTTAATTGTCATTAAGCACCACTTAAGTCAGTACGTATTTTTTGTGGAGGAACAAGACAGGAACGTCATGTTTGCAATTTCTTTTTCTAGAGTGAGTTTTGTAGTGATAAACCTAAATCTGGAGCAAAGTATGGACTACCAGACTCTTTGGCCATCCTATCAGAGATGGGAGAAGTCACAGAAGGAATGATGGATACTAAGGTGAGTACAACAAAAGATTTATATTTGAGTCATGTGTGGCAGTACACACCTGTAATTCCAGCTCTCTCCAGAAGTTGGGGCAAGAGGATCGTGAGTTCCAGAGCATCCCAGGCAATAGAGTAAGCCCACCTTTAAAAAACAAACAAACAAACAGTTTTTTCTTCTGTAACAATCACTAAAATTTTATTTCACCTTTTATTTAAAATAACAGGTAAATAAAGACCCTGTGATTGAAGCAGTTTCTGGTGTATTTGGTCATATAACTGATCAGATGGGAGAACATGGAAGTTAATTCTAGTGAAAAAAGTCATTTCTAAAAAGACATACATTTGCCAACATATCATGAAAGGAAATTCTCCCTCAGTGTGACCTATATGGTTCTCCTTACATCAGTGCTCTAATTACAGTTAAAGATTCTTCTCATACAAGATTAAGATACATTCTTTAAGTAATATACTAACTTGGCAGAAAGGCAATTAAGGGTTAATTAATTAAGGATTAATCAAGAAGCTCCTCCTATAACAAGAGCTAAGGACTTTCTGGGTTTTTCTTGGGGGGGGATTACAACTTTAATCTTCTCATGATCTCATTTCGTCAATGTTTTCGAGCTTCTATTGACATGTAAAAGGGCATACAGGCCAGGCGTGGTGTCTCACACTGTAATCATACCACTTGGGAGGCTGAGGCAGAATTGAGAGTTATTTCTGTTGGTTATGTAACATCTTAGTTACATAACAAATACAAGATAGTTTAGGGTAGTTCTAAATATAAATGGAAAGCAATATAAAGAATTACCCAGAGCCTGGGTGATGGCTCAGGTGGCAAAGTGCTTACCATGCGTGGGAGCCTGAGCTTAATTCGTAGATCCCACATTAAGAAAAAGCAGGTATGATCCTGGCAAAAATCCCAGTACTGGGGAGATAAAGACAAGTAAATTCCTGGGGTTCCCTGGTCAGCAGGCTTAACCTCATCAGTGAGTTCAAGACCAGTAAGAAACACTCTCTTTTCAAAAAACTGAAGCAGGTTGAGGAAAACTGCTCAGTGGGTAAAAAAAGATTGTTGTGTAAGCATAAGCACTTAGTCTCTAGAACTCACACAAAATGGAGTGATAGCATAAATCCCAATTTTTCTATAATAAGATAGAAAGTGGAAATAGGAGAATTCTAAGAAGCTTGTGGGCCAGCTAGCCTGTGGTGAAAAAGAGACCCTGTGTCGAGGTGGAAGGTGAATGCTGACACAAACATCACACGCACATGTGCAGAACAGCACCTGCAGCTGTCCTCTAGTCTCTACATGTACATATGCACCCCCACACATATGTCCTTACTAACACATACATAGAGAAGAATCACCCAAAATTACTGTATCTTTTGCTAGAGACTGAACCTAGGGCCTTACACATGCTTACAAACACTTTTGTTACTGAACTGTACCCTTAGCTTCTTTTACCTCTTTAAGACTGTTGCCTTGATCAGTTGCTTACACTGACTGAACTCACTCTGTATCCCAGGCAGGCCTTGGTCTTGGCAGTATTCCTCCTTCACCCTCTAAATAGCTGAGATTACAGACCTGTACCAAGCCTGGCTTTTTTGTACTTCTCTTTTGAAATAGGGTCTCACAGTATAGCCCTGGCTGGCCTGGAATTCAATATATAAGACCAGTCTCATCTTGAATTTGAGTCAATCCTCCTGCTTGTGTCTCTTTTGAGTGATAGGATTATAGGAATGTGCCTACTATCCCAGCTTTTTTTTTTTTTTTTTTTTGAGACAGGATCCAATCTCACAGTCTTTGCAATACGTTTTTGTACACTGAGATAACAGACCTTAACCACCATACCAATCTAAGATTTTTATCTTTATACTTTCATTTTTCTTTAGAAGATAATCGTAAGGGTTTCTGCTGCTCAATAAAAGATAATAGGCTCATTCTCTTGCCACAAAATAAATAAATAACAGATAAGGGATAGGGATGTAGCTTGGCTGGTAGAATGTTGACCTAGCATGCTGAAATTGTAGGTTCCATCCCCAGCACCACACTAAACCCTGGTGTGTGCCTATGATCCCAATGCTCTAGAGCTGTCCCGGCAAATGAATGAGTACTAGTTTCATTTGTTCCTTGCTTAAATTTAATTTTTTAAACATTTTTGTCTAACCGACAAAAAAGGTCTTTATAAAAACTGGGAATTCATCAAACTCTAATTTTCCTTCTTTTTTTTTTTTTTTTTAACAGATGGTTCACTTTCTTACACACTATGCTGACAAGATTGAATCCGTTCATTTTTCAGACCAGTTCTCTGGTCCAAAAATTATGCAAGAGTACGTATGAAATAAAAGTATTGAAATTCACTTTCCTTACTAGTTCTATATCGAAACACCACAAGGTGTGTCTGCAATTTCCCTTACAAAATGAGTAAGTGCAGTTGGTAATGCCCTTCCAGTGTCCTTCGCTCTATGTGCTTCATGTACAGTCACTGAAATATGGGAGACAAGCGAGCCAGCTGATCCCATCCTACTTTGCATGTGTCCCTGCATGTTTGCATCTCCAGCTAGCACAGTGGATGAGCATGAGTAACACTGAGCAGGTGTGACTGTTACACCCTTCTTCCCTTTTAAACATCTGTATTAACTCAGCTGTGATGTTTGACTTGTATTTGATTACAAATCCGAGTATTTCATAACTTGAGCCTTTTCTTATCTTCCCTCTTTGAATGCCTGGTGAGTGTATTTTTTCCCAGTGTATTGTCAGTACCCTCAATCCCCAGAGTTTCTGGTTTTATACCAGAAACTTACATGTTCGGGGATTGGGTGTGCTCATTGAATTTGTAATCTGTTTTTGGAAAGAGTATCTAAAAATAATACTGATGTGAATTTTGACCTAAATTGTTAATAACAGGCTACTCTTTCCCTGCATCAAAACAACAACAGCACTAAAAATCGATTCTTGATTTAGCTGTATATCCAGATTCCTTGGTGTTTGTACTTCTAAGTGTTGTTGCATCATCCTTCATTTGATAACAACACTGGGGACAAAGTATTCTAGAGTAGCATTCATCAAGCCTTTCATGTGAGATATGGTTCTTGACAATCAAAAATTGCAAAGATAACTTTAGTGACAGAAATAAATTGTAAATAATTCAAAAAGGATTGATTGTAGGATCCTGAGACTAAAATCTCAGGATACTTGAGTCCCCTATATAAAATGATGTAGTGTTCTTATATAACCTATGCATAGCCTCTCCTATACTATACGTCATTGGTGTATTACTTACGATACCTAATACAATATAAATACTATTAATGTACAGTGTGGAGCAGTGACCAGAGAAAAAAAAGTATGTGTTATACATGTTCATTAAAGATGTGGAGTTTTTCCCCCTAAATATTTTTCTTACATCTTATTGTCTCAATATGCACAGAACTTTGAATATATTTTAGTCGATTATTCCCAAATTTATTCTGATCCTGACTCCAAAATAAGATGTTTTTGCTATAGGAAGTTATTAGAGGAATTAGAAATGAAATCCACTAAAATAAGCAAAAATAGGGTAAAGTGGACCAGATGGCCTTAAAGCTCCCTTCAGCCACTGCAGTTTTAATTGACTCGGGGATGCCAGGGCGCACACAGTGCTGGCTACTTGCAGGTGCCTATCCAACTGAGTAAATTGGGTGACTTGTATGCATGGAAAATGTCTCTCATGTTCTCTCTTAATAGATTTTTCTTTTTGTGACAGGGAAGGTCAGCCTTTAAAGCTACCCGACACTAAGAGGACACTATTGTTTACATTTAATGGTAAGTGTTCCTGGTACTGTGTGCTCCTGTTTTAGTTTTCTGTGAGGTGTTCCTCAGAATTTTATCCTTCCCAAAGGAAGACTATAAAACTCCCTCATTTCTCTTAGTTGCTCTCTGGGTTTCTTCAAGGAGATAATCTAGTACAGTAACAATAATACTGATACTACTAACCACAAATATTAATGCTGCCATTACTCAGTAGGAACATGGCTTTGTTTTCCAGTGCCTGGTTCAGGTAACACTTACCCAAAGGACATGGAGGCTTTGCTACCCTTGATGAACATGGTGATTTATTCTATTGATAAAGCCAAAAAGTTCCGACTCAACAGAGAAGTAAGACCTAAAGCTTTTATTACAAACTGGCACCTTTTACTGTTGCTTTTTGCTGTTGCTGTCAGTGATTACATCTTTGCTGGTTGACTTGAAAGTGCCAAATGGGAATAGTTTTACCAGAAAATGCTAAGTGAGATTTTGTTCTTTTGGATAGAAATGGATTTCTTATGAAAGACTTTGTTTCTTGGGGAAAGGGTAAACAAAAAGCAGATAAGAACCGGGCCCGAGTAGAAGAAAACTTCTTGAAACTGACACATGTACAGAGACAGGAAGCTGCTCAGTCTCGCCGTGAGGAGAAGAAGAGAGCAGAAAAAGAGCGAATCATGAATGAGGAAGACCCTGAGAAACAGCGCCGGCTGGAGGTAAGACAACTGGCCCGATTTCTTGAATGTAAGTCCAGTTTTTTACTATCAGGATGCTATTTGTACTATATTGCTATTAAGGCAATTCTTGTAGGTGTGTATACAGGCTTAAAGTTGAGTATTTTTCAGCATTTGGAATATTTTGTCATTTGGCAGCATTTTAAAGAAAAATGATGGGGCTGAAGAGACAGCTTAGTGGTTCAAATCCTTGTCTAGAAAGCAAAGGGAACTGGGTTCCCTGAGTAAGTGGGAATTCTACAACAGTAAGGTGAAGAGTGATCCTTTTTTCACATGTATTGGCCTTATAATAAATGTATCTCTCAATTATGGTAATGTAAATGTATGCTTGTTTGTTCATTTGTGACAGGGTCTTGAGATGTAATCCGATCCAGCTTGAAACTTAATGTAGATGAGGCTGGCCTCAGACTTACACAGAATGCTTTTTCCCTAAAAATGCCTTTAACATTGATTTCCATTCTGTAAGCTCTTGACACAGTGGGGCAGCTGTGGATGGAGAAATGAATGATTTGCAAATCATTCTTTAAAAACCTTTTTTCTCTATAAATCTGAGATTTTATTGAGATTTTACCAGGTTATCCGTGAACATTTATCACATTGCATTTTGTTTCAGTATTCATCTTTAAATGAATTTGAGTTTGTCTAATTTTTTCCCTCTTTATTAGTTGTTACTAACATAAAACCTAATTTCTTAAATCATCATGAACTATATTTGTTGTGTGCTTCTACCTTTCCTTCTTTTTCTTGATACTGTACCAATTGAGAAATACATTTCAGAACATCATGACTCCAGTTTCTTTCTTTTTAAAAGAAATATTTGAGAGAGAGAGAACAAACACATGTATGAACAGGTGCTTATGTGTGGAGGTCAGAGAACAACTTTTTGGAAGTCAGTTCTCTCCATGTGGTTTTGGGAATTGAGCTCAGATGACTGGCTGTGCAAAAGAATCTTTACCCGCTGACTATCTTGTTAGTCCTTGATCTCAATTTCCAAAAAGAAAATGAATTTTTAGATTGTACTTGAAATAACTTCAATTTGTTGTGGCCACTAATAACCAACAGCAAAGCCATACTCTTGATTTGGTTGGTAATCGGAAGCAGAAACCTCTTTTTATTCTGTATAACCTAATTCTTAATAAAAATAAGATAAATTTTCTAGTTGAGTTATATCAACTGAAGTACTGTGTGCATGTGTGCTGCTATCTATGCTAAACAGAATTTTACATCAACTAATCTGATTAAACAGGATATTTGTTTTATAAACTGAAATACAAACCTTGGCTGGTGTGTACAAACACTATGATGATGTTAAGCTAGTGTTTCCTAGATACAAGAAAAATAAAATGGAAATCACAAAACCAGCCGGGCATGGTGATGTCACTGTAGTCCTCACATGGGAAAGGCAGAGGGAAGAGTTTCTCTAGAAGTTTGAGGCCAACCAGGTCTTCACACATTTCCAGAGAAAAGAAAAATGAGTTCAGGGCCAGTATGGGAATCTTAGAGCCTGTTCAAAGAAAAGAAAGAGAAAAAAATTCTACAAAAAAGGCACAACACAGAACCTCATTGAATGTATGCTAAATTTCTGTCTATATTCAGTCTTAACTTATCTTTGCCTTGTTTCATGTTAATTTCATTTTCATTTATCTGCATAGGTATTAGCAGCATTTTATCTTTTGAGACAGTGTTTCAAAAACCAGATCAGCAGGGAACTAGGCATGTAGTAAAGGTTGGCCTAAAACTTTGCATCTTCCTCCCTTAGTCTCCCTAGTGCTGGTACTACAGATGTGTGCCACCCTATTCCATGCAATTATTTTCAGTTATCTTTAAAAATGTTATGTATTGGGACTATGAGATAGCTCGATAGGTGTGACACCTGTTTGCAAACCCAAAAATTTGAGCTTGAATCCCACAAGCCCACGTGGTGCAATGAGAGAATTGACTTCCGAAAGTTGCCCAACGCCATGACCTGCATGTGTTTGCTCTCTCTTTCTCTCTCTCTCTCTCTCTCTTCTCTCTCTCTCTCTCTCGCACTCTCATTCTTTGTCTCAAATAAAATGTTTTTAAGATAATGTTGTTAATGGTGTGAGACAGGTTTTTGAGTAGTAATGTGTGTCTTAGAGCTTTGTTTGCCTCTCTTCTTGCCTGCTCTGTACAGGAAGCTGCTTTGAGGAGAGAACAAAAGAAGTTGGAAAAGAAGCAAATGAAAATGAAACAAATCAAAGTGAAAGCCATGTGAGGTCATTGCAGAGATCTGAGTCCCGATGCCACCTGTACGCTCTGCATTCCCAGGAAACAGAAAGCACGAGTCCCTCTCATTTAGGTTCCCTCATTCTCGGCGCCGAGAAATCCGTATTTCAATATCTCTTCGGCTCTTGGTTTGGATTCAAGGGAGGTTGCAGACACATTGAAAGGGCTCTATTTCAGTAACTTTCTTCCAGATAATCAAATTATTTTGATTATTTTATAAAAGGAGTGATATATAAAATATGTGTAGTTTTAAAATATTTTTTAAAATTGTAACATGAATCATCTATGCTTTTAGTACTTCAGTGTTTGAAGAACGATCATGAAATTTACAGATAGGTTGTTGCTCTTTATGTAAACTGAGCAGTTGGAATAACTATGGTGACTGACACTAAACCAAGATTCCACAAATAACTATTAGAATTGCACAATAAACATTAGTTGGTGTCTTCTTCTGTGTCCATGTTAAACTTGTGAAAAGGTAAAATCTAGAACACTATGTGTGGTGATGAAATATCAGGGACTCAGAACATTAGCACAGTGTCTGTTTTGTAGATGGGAGGTGCTGATGACAGTATTACAGGAAATCTGTAGATGTTAGTACACTGATAGTACATGGAAGCTTCTAGGGGTAGGTAATAGAGGAGCAGTTTCTCCTTGCCTGATATGAGCTAATGACAATGTGAATGCTGAATTTTAAGTGGTTGTATGTTTATTTTTCTTGAGTAAGATGCATGAAAAATTAACTTCTTCACTAGATCACATCGGCAATCAGATCATTGGTCTCTGTGAGGTCACAGTGTTTTTCTTGGTTGCTGCAGCCTGGAGAATGTTCTGGAGAAGCTCTGTTCTCTGCATCATGACCTTAAACCTTTGCTTCTCCCTGTGCTCTTGTCTCTTCTGCAGTTAAGGCTGGGTATGTTCTTTCTGGAAACACATAGCCATGGATATGCCTAAATACACTCTTATAAAATGAGCTTTCCTAAGCGATTTAGTGTTCTTTCTGCATCTTGAGTCAGAAGCTCTTGTGAAGAGGCCCATCTATCTGCATAAGCATTTGGCTTGTTGCAATCTCTGCATTTTATAAATGCTTCCTCCTAAGAAAGCATTTTCTAAGTCACTGCTTGTACCAGGTAATTTTTGCTGGGATGGGAAAGGGTTGGGTTTTTGGTGGGGTGGTGGGTTTTCTGTTGATGCTTTATGTGTTCCAAGGCAATAACAATGAGTTGCTGTGAAAACCATGTGCTGCTGCCTTTGTAAATGCATGGGAACTTTTCACATGGGTTTTGCCTAGGTTAATATAGAAATGTGTGAACTGAGAGATGCAGGTTTAATATTTTTTAGCAGTTCACAAGTTTAAGTTATTAAAGATAACACAAAATTTAATCACTTTAGTGCTATATGATTCTAAAATTAACCTTGTTTTACAAACCTTTAAAATACATTTTGGAAATTAAAATTGATGTGCTTTGCTATCTTTTGAGTAATATAAGCTTTCTTAAAGTCCCACACATTTGGACCATGGCAGCTAATTTTGTAATTTAAGCATTCATATAAACTACCTATGACACATATTAAACTTGATTGACAAAACCTCAGAGTGCCGCCTTGACTTTTCTGGAGTTGTCCTATAAAACCATACACTCATAGAAAAGTTCTGTCTAATCAGTAAAAGTCAGCACTGAAATGTTTTTCCTTCAAAATAGCTGACCTTAAATATTCCTTTGTAGTTACCACCTAACACTTTTCAAAGTTTCGTATATTTTTAGAGCCTCACACATTTTGTTTTCTTTGAGGAAGAGTCTTACTATGTAGTGCAAGCTCATTTTCAACTCATGATTCTCCTACCTTGGTCTCCTGAGTGCTGGGAATACCAGACCCCATGTTATTATTAGGCTGGCTTCTACTGATAGTGCCATAGGCTGGTGACCCTTCAACATAGAGCTGCTTTTGGTAGACATTTAACATCTGAGCACCACAGCCCTCTTCTTGGATTAAGATACATTCTGCAAAGATTGAGAGGATGAAGAGAAAATGTTGTTTACTGTCACACTGGAAAGCCACCACGCCTTCTAATTTACCTTGACTCGACTGTTAGCTTATTATAATCAGGATTGGCCTACAAGACAAAAACCTGGCTGGTTGCCAATAAAACCATTGTGAATCCTTTAACTTTGGACAAGCAATTTTCCTCTTTGAGTCTCTTGTTTTGATCCTCCTATAAAGTGAGGGTAATAATATTTTTTTCCTGCCTAACTTCACAAGTAGTTCAAAACCAGAAGATAACAAATATAAAATTGTTTCATATTCTTAAAATACTTTAAAGAAAAGGTCACCCATAACTGCTTGCCAAGTAGTGCCTTTTACTATATTCTCTTACTTTTTTTCTCTCCTAATGTAAACCAAACTGATCCTTTTAGATTTCTCTAACTTTATCAAAACTGAGCAAAATTTTTTTGGAAAATCGAGGAATGGTTTATAATTCTGTTGTTTTAGTAAAAGGATGCCTCTCCATGTCAAACACCAGATGTAGATTCCTTTACAGGGGACTTGGACCAAGGAAAACACTGGTTGGCATTGTCCTTCCACTCATCCAGTAGGAAGTAGCTTCGTGAAGATTGTTATAATTAACATGTTGTAGGAAGATGTGTTGGTTTCAGTGAGGAGGGGTAAAATACTATACTTTCTCCTTCCACATTCTTTCTCGCCATTCCTGCCTCATTGGGAGCAATGTAAAAAGGATATAAAAGAAGAGTTATCCTTACAAGGGGTGCTTCTGTTATAAATTACTGAAACAATGACAATATATATTTTCTCAGTTTCTGGTGTCTGATAATCAGCAAAAGATAAGCCCCAACAGATAACTCCAAACCCGTGGTCCACACAAACAACTCTGTTAATTGGATCATGAAGTAAAACAGAGGTCATAAATATGGGAAAGAGATCTGTAGAGGGCCTGGCAGGGGTAGGAAGAAGGCAGGGGACCGGGCAGTGATCTGAATGTATTATGCACATGTATAAGATTGTCAAAGAATAAAATTTGGTAATTAAAAAAAAACATTTGGTCACTAGAAAGCCAGTCAGTGTTTTTTTTGTACAAGTTTGATGCCAACTCGCAACAAAGAAAAGTTTCATAAGAGTGAATTTTCTTTTTACAGTGGCTTTGGTTTGAAGACAGGATCGCACTCTAGCTCAGCTGGCCTTGAACTTATGGTAAATGTTGGTGCCTCATCCTCTCTAGTGTTAGATATAGGGATGCAGTAATACACTGGCTTATTGATGTGTTTTCTGAGAGAACTATTAGGTATTTAGTTCCTTGGTTCCTTGATTCCTAGGAATCAGGTAATTCTATGTCTGCTGAACTGCTTTTCTATTAGACTTTTAAAGTTTTTCACATTGTTTTTTTAAGAAAGTACTTTGAGCTAGCATAGCGGTTTCATTGTGACGTTTTCATAGACAAATCTTTACCTTGCTCCATTTAGCTCCTTCTCTGCTCTCCCTCCTCTCTATCATACTTGAAGCACTTGACAGCTTTCCTTACACATTTTCTCTCATGCAGCTGTATCACTCAGCGGGGCTAGCAAGGATTGAAGTCAGTTTTCTGTTTCAGAAAAGAGCCCTAGGTTCGCATCCTAGTACTTTTTTTTTTTTTTTTTTACAGTGCACAGGATTGAACCCAAGACCTCAAGCACACTGTCCACTGAACTACAACCTTATCCTAAAATGTTGCAAGTCTGTTTTCTTCATTATCTTCTCTCTCCTTCCTAAAAATGACTATTTGGAAGCTCAATGTAGGTAGTAAAATGTGAAATGTTTTGAGGTGGAAAAGTTAAGTAATGTAGTCAGTCTGTTTTACATATTTGCCCGTTTCACTTCTGTATTCTTACAAGCAGTTTGTATATGTGCTATCTTGAAGAGGCTTTTAATAAAGTTAATAGCAACTGGGCTGGAAAGATGGCTCAGGGATTAAGACTGCCTCACAAGCAGAAGGTCCTGAGTTCGAATCCCAGGTCCCATGTAAAAACAGCAGGTAGAAACCACAGTGGCCCGCACTTCTGGCCATGGTGGGTGGAGCCTGGGAAGTCCACGACTGAAGCAAAAGGTAGCAATCCAGGGTGATTTCCTAAAGTTTTACCAGCTGATACCCACACATGCACTAAAACAAAACAAACAGCAACCAAGCTCTTTGGTTCATCTTAATTCCTCTAGTTTTAGAAAATTCTAGAAATATTGAGTCTTCTAAACTCTTAACAAGTACGTGAACGGAGCCTGCATATCCCAGGACTCATAGCAAGCAAACAGCAAAGCAGAGAAAAACCGTAATCTGGAATCTCAGAGTTGACTTTCATCATACAGTTCCAACATATCTGGGTTGGTATGCAGGAGGCTCTTGTGAGGAAGCCTAAAGCTGCTATGAATTTGCTTCTTGAACAGTCACAGAGCCTGAGTCAGAAGGTTCTCTGTAGCTTTTGTGGACATTCATCAGTTGGATGAATTTCCAACTGAGCCCCTCTGTCCGACTTACAAACCAAGATCCTATTAGAATAGATGGAAAATGACTCCATGTTAACCATTTCATTAATAACTAAGAAGTTTGGCATCAGAGGTGGTGAGATAGATTAGCAGATAAGGCACCTGCTCATAAACCTAATTGTGTGAGTTCAAATCCTCAGAAACCCACGATAGGAGAGAACCGATTTTTAAAAGTTGTCCTTTCACCTCCACTGGAGACATCTTCTCTCTCGCTTGTGTGTCCCCCATTAGAAGAAAAAGGGGAAATGGAAAAATGGCTCAGGGTTGACTCGGTCTCAAAAGCAGAAGGTCTTGAGGTCGGATCCCAGGTCCCAGGGCAAAACGCCAGGCAGAAATGGCAGTGGCCCGCACTTCCAGCCCTGGTGGGTAGAGCCTGGGAAATCCCCAGGGAAGCAAGCAGGAGATAGCAGTAGTCCATGATGATTCCCTTGAGCCTTCACAGGGACACACAGTGCCCTTTGACACACACACACATTAAAATTAAAAAAAAATTTTTTTTAAAGTTTGATATCATGTACTGTCTTCTCTAAAACACTTCATTTTTATAAAGATCACACATGAACTTCCAGGAATCTTAATTTTCACATTGCTTTTGTGGATTTTTTTGAATTTGTTGCTGAAAGGATCATTTTTTTTGACAGTTTCCTATTAATGGAGAAGCACCTTATTTGGGGAGTGAGAGAAACTGAGGACAGTGCTTTGGAATGTTAATGCACTAGGTAAGAACAAAGGAATGTGTAAAAGTGAGAGATCCTCAGGAGTGTCAGTACCAGGAAAGGCCAAGGAGTTTCTGTGGCCTATCAGCCTGTTTAGATATTGCTGAACTTACCCATGTTGGAAGTTAGACCAGGAGTTGGAGCTGGAGAGTAAGTGTTCATTACTTGATGTATAAACACGGAGAAGACTCTGGGTACAAGCACTTGCTTGCAGTCCTGATGGCTGGAATTCAATCACCAGGGCCTGCATGGTGGAAAGGAGACTGGATTCCTGAACTATGACCTCCAGAATCCTCTCCAAAAAAAAAAAAAAAAAAAAAAAAAAATATATATATATATATATATATATATATTAAAAAGACCAACTCCTTGGACTCTCACCCCAGGGCAACTGGAGTGACTAAAACAACCACTACTGGTTCTCACTGGAGGGAGAACTGTGGTTTTGCTCCTGCATTCCTTGGTCCCTGTTAGCTGTCCTGTAAAAGTTTCTGCAAATAGTACACAGATTTCTGCAAATACTACACAGCTCAAGGAGCTGTGAACTGAGAAGGGTTCAGGAACTAGGAATATTCTGAAGGGGAGCCAAAACAAAAAAGACTTTTCACTTAGTGGAGCTGTTTTCTTTGCCTAACAGTCAAGCTACCAGAGCACATGGCGAGTTTCCCCGTAGTACCCAAGAGGCCGAAGTGGGGAATGTGAAACGATGTGTTTTTCCATTTCAAGCCCTAGTAGGTGAAATGATTGCTGCGGGGGACCAGGGCGCCTCCAGATAGTCCAGCCAGCAGCTAAAGTTAGATGGCCCTGCTCTAGTCCCCCATGACCCTTTTTGGCTCTGCAGGTTGCACCAGTCGGTGCAACAGTACAGACTAGCTAAGGCTAGTGGAAACCGGATATGAGAGAGGGAACTCCATGAACGCAGAAAGGTCACCAAGGACTAGGAACAGCTCTCTGGTCGCGACAGCTGAACCCAAACCCGAAGTAATACTGGAAACAGATGGAAAATCCTCGCACCACTCCTCAACGTCAGATTGGGCTTGTGGGGCGGAGCTTCCTCCGTCGGCGGGATGGCATTTAAGAGGCGGAGCTTCCTCTGCTACAGGGGCGGGGACTCGCGGGCTGGACGAAGCTTATGGGACGGAGTTTCCTCCGCTTCTGGGGCGGGGCTTCGCGGACAGGGCGGGGTTTACGGGGCGGAGCTGCCTCCACTTGTGGGGCGGGGCTTATGGGACGGGGTTTCCTCCGCTGCTGGGGCGGGGCTTCGTGCGGGGGCCAAGCTTATGGGACAGAGCTGCCACTGCTTCTAGGGCGGGGCTTCGCGGGCGGGGCTTCGTGGGCGGGGCGGGCCCGGCTCGGCCCCGCCGGCCTCCCCGGGTCCCTCCACTGCGCATGGCACGTTGCGTACTTCCCTCCCAGCAACCGGCCTGGCGGCGGCGCGGCCATCAAACTCAGGAGGCGGAGCCGAGACGGGTCGGTACTGAGCCCTGACTCCTGGACCAGGTACCGGGTGGCGGGGCCGCCTGGTGCGCTCTGCGGGCCAGTCCCTCTCGCCCTGACGCCTCCTCCGGGGCGGGCCGCAGCGGCCATCCCAGCTGACCCTTGCTCTCCTCGGGCCCCATTTAACCCGCGTCGTGGGTTCGGGCAGTGAGAGGTTGCAGCCCGAGAGAGCTGCACGGGCTTGGGCCTGGCCGGGGAGACGCAGGAGCGGAGCTGCCGGACCGGAGAGGCGAGCTCTTCCCTCCCCATTTCCTCCGGATCTTCCAGATGGGGCTTGGAGCCAGAAGTCATTTTGTCCTGCTCCAGCAAAACAAAGTAACTGCAGACCCTAGTGCCCCGCTCCCCCGACTCCACCCGCATCTCAGGCGATGATAGACAGGCAGTGTGTGGAGTCCCCCGTCCCAAAGACGCAAGATCAGTGTGACCCCCTGATTTGGCCAAAACGAGGAGGAGCTGTAATTGTTTGCTTGCGTCCAGCAGATTTGGAGCTGGAGATGGCGGCGGGGAGTAAGCATTAGGGAAGGGGAGTGGTTAAGTAAATTTGTTCATAATTTTCAGAAAATAAGGAACTAATCTCTCCGATTAACCTTTTGCTGGGATCTTTCCCAGCATACTTTAATTTGACCCCCTCTTCCCCGGCCGTTGGAATTAGTCTTAGTGTAGTATTTGTTGAAGTAGAATCATGTTCCACTATATGTAAATTTCTTCATGGACTGATTGGTAACTTTCTAGAGACACTCAACACCCTAAACTGTTTCTGGTTGAGGGTCAATAAAGAAACCAAATTTAAAGCCAGGTAGATGGAGCTCATTAGCAGAGCACTTGCCTAACATTAGTCAGGAACCTGGAACTATTATCCCCAGTCCTATCAGAGAGAGAGAGAAATGAAAAGTCAAATTTGTTTTATCTGCCTCAGGCCAGGAACCCATTAATTGAGAGTCATTAGTTACAGTACTGGCCTGACCAATCTTCACCCTTTAATTAGGTTTCTTTGAAATATTTTGGTCCCAAATTAGTGATTATAATGAGAACCAGTGACAAAAGTGGAAAGAAAAATCAGAGTAAATGAATTCATTCTGTATCATCTGGTACCTAGTGAGCCCCATTTGTTAATGGGATGGTGTCTTCTTAGTCATTCTATCTTAGCAACACCTAATCTTAAGATGGCTCCTTTAATCTAGGACAGGCTTTGGAACAGATTTAATCAATCCTTTGTCTTTGAGACTTTGGCGTTTCTCCTCTCTGGGTCTTAACTTCTTGAACTGTAAAATAGGTTATAATCATATTTACTATGATCTGATCTCCATGAAGCATTTAACATATAGTAAGTTGGTTGTAAATGTTTGCTGCTTTTCTTATTTTGCTGTTATTAACTGAATATCCCTGGGAACACAGTAGCTCTTGGGGATGCATTGCCAGGTTGGAGGCAGGAAAGGAAGTAGGAATACATGTTTTTCTAAAAAAATATTTTATGACAGAGAGAGAGAGAGAAACTAGAAAGTTGATGTATGCCATAGATGTTAAGCAACAACTTTCAGAAGTTGGTTTTTTCCTTTCACGTGGTGGGCTCTTAGGATTGAACTCAAGTCTGCAGGTTTGCAGGTAGGCACCTGTACTAGCCGAGCCATCTTGCCTGATGCTCAGTTTCCTATTGGCTGGACAGTGCTGTAAATGTAGCCTATCTGACTAACCGAAGGCTTGCTTCACAATTTTTTTCTTAACTGTTTTCTTTTGGTGGATTGCAGTCACACCTTTTATTCCACCACCACCACCATCACCCCTCCTCCCGCCCCCGTTTAGATAAAGTCTCTCCTGTAGTCCAGGCTGGCCTCAAACTGTAACTGAGGCTACTAAACTCCTTATCCTCCTGCTTATATCTCCCAAGTGCTGAGAATACAGGCATGAACCACCAGTCTGGTTCTGGATTTTTTAAAACATGCATTCATTCATTCATTTATGCATTTATGTATTTATATATTTATTTAAGAGAGAGAATAGGTATTCCCAATGCATGTCATGGTGCACATGTGAGCTTCCAGGGGTTGAACTCAGGTTTGCAAACAATTGCCTTACCCACTGAACTGTCTCACTGACCTCCTGGTCTGGATTCTGTCATTCATAGTTTTAGCTACTGACTCCAGGTCCTTTATAGCCATCTTTAACCTCTCTCCTAAGAATCAGAATTACTTTTCTAACCTATGCTATTTCCCCTTGGGATGAATAATTCTTCTCAACAACAGTATGATTTATTTATTTTTATTTATTTGAGAAAGGGGGGAAAAAGAGATGCATAGATGCCATGGTGCACTGATCAGAGAACAACTTTTGGAAGTCAGTTCTCTCTTTCCACATGTGGGCTTCCAGGGATTGAACTCAGGTCTCCAGATTTGCAAGTAGGCACTTTACCTGCTGAACTATCTCATAGCTCCACATCAGCATGGTTTAAAGACTTAAATCTCATCCTTCTGACAGCACCATTTCCATTATTTCTACTTCTGCTCTTTCCTGTTTCTCTCGTTGGTTCATTGACATATTAACCTTTGCCAGTCATCAGGAATGTACTGCATGTATACTCCAACACTCGTGTACATGCACACACACACACAATTGGAATGGACTCCCAAATAAGACAGTTAATCTCTGAAGCTTTCAAGCAGAGACCTTACAACCATATGTCCAGAGTTTATAAAAGATATTCTCCAGTCATGGGTGTTGGTACAAGCCTGTAATCCTAAGTAGAGTCAGTAGAATTAGGAGTTCGGAGTGATCCTCAGCTGTATAAGGAGTTTGCCGTCAGCCTAGAATGCATGAGGCCCTGTCTTTAAAAAAAAAAAAAAACAAAACTCCCAAGAATGGAGAATGGGCCACATACTTCTGGTGTTCTAAGTACTTTGGAATTTCTTTATTCTTCTTTCTCCAACACTCATTTCCTAATGTTTCCAATGCCACACGCACTTAACCACTACTAAAATTGTTTTCTAACTGGCATTCCTTTCTCTGAGTTATTTTACTTCTCCCTTTCCCCGTTCCTTTGCAGATCAACATTGCTTGGAATATTCTTCTGAACAAGACTTCTCGTATGTCAGTTAATAGGATGGCTCACATTCCAGCAACATTATCACCACCGTGGAGTGAGCCAGAACTACTAGGCCTATCCCAGACCTGCTGAATTAAATTTCCATTTTAATAATTATCCTCAAGTCATTGCATGTACAATAAAATTTAAGACACATTGCTTAAGCTACTATGGTGTGTTAAGCTTTCTGCTGAAAGCCTACAGTGATTTGTTACTCTCTGCTGATAAAAATCATACTCTAGCATGTATTGAAGGCCTGCTCCTTATCTTTGTGTACTGAGATCCTTTTTTTTTGTCACTGGAGATGTGTTCAAAGTGTTAACCCACTTTTCTCCACCTTAGGCCAGTTGTTTACTATCATCGAGCGTCTGCTGCAAGGTAGGCAGTGTTGTAGGCGCTTGTGGATATACCAGTGGACAAGACACAGCCAAAAGCACTACACAGTAGCTTACACTCTTTCTAGCTCAGAATTCCCATTTTCTTTAAGTCCATTGGATATTTCAGGTCCAGTGCCATTTGCAGTCATCCTTCTCTTTGCAAAATTCTATAAAAAGTTGCTCATTTCTCCTTGAGTATTTTCTGTCCTATTGATCTGTTTCCCTCTTCCACACTTAGTGAGGTCCTAACTTTCAGGAGCCTACCGTGTGTCTGAAGCCTTTTTATGCTGCTGTGGCTCGACATCACCAAGGAAGAAGAGATGCTCCCACATTTGAGGATGACCTAAGCTGCGTGGTTGTCCCTTCAGTCATGTCGTCATCATATACTCTGGGTTTTTAAGATAAATTAGAAATGTCACTCCTTTTCGCAGATTCAGTGTGCAGAGATTCAACGCTTCTAATAGTTTTTCTTTCTTTTTCTTTTTCTTTTTTTTTTTTTTTTGTACCTGTAGCTGTGGGTATGTGTATGTTCATTTCACATTACAAATTTGAGAACCTTCACAATCCTGTGTTCTTTTTCAGGTGGGGAAAGGGTGTCTCATTGTAACCTAGTCGGCCTTGATCTAACAGTAATCCTTATTCTCCTCCCTTCATCTCCAAGTGCTCCCAAGGGATTATAGGCATGAATACCACATCCAGCTTAATTTTGTTGTTTGTGTAGTCCTTAGAATCTTCAGGTCCGCCATCAAGTTGTCATTAAATAGTTCTGCACTCTCAGCTGGGTATAGTGGTGTGCCTATAACCCAGCTGAAGAAGGTTAAGGAATTGTAAGTTCAAGTCGTGGCAAGGAAGACCAGGAGTTCAAGGTCTTCCTCGCTATGTATCAAATTTTTGAGACCAGGTCTCAAAAAAGAAAAATAGGACTAGGAATATAGTTCATTTGGCAAAGTGCCTACCCAGCATGCATAGAGCTCTACTATATGCAGTGGTGCACACGCCTGTGACCCAGCAATTGGAGGTAGAGACAGGGGGGTCAGAAGTTAAAGGCCATCTTGAACCTCATAGCTAGTTGGAGGCCTCTGGAGAGAGAGAGAGAGAGAGAGAGAGAGAGAGAGATTCATTCATTCATTCATTCATGTATGACTGTATTTTGTGCTTGCCTTTTTGCATTGCAGTGATGTATATAGATGGGACAGTCAGACATTTGTGCTTTTCTCCTGTTAGAAGAAATTGACTCTTTTTTCACAATCATGATGTTAACTGTAGCTTTTATATGTTTTCTAAACAAATAAGCAAATACTTAGAATCTAGCAATTTATAGGATTAAATTGGTGTTCTGAATGTAGACCCATGGTGTGTTTTTGGTAATTCAAAAGCTATTTTTATAAAAAGAGGCTTGACTAACTCTACCTGTTTCTACTTTCCTTTTAGGTTTAAGTTTTTGAAGTTGAAATAGGTCTACACATTAGGAACTCATGTCTTTTCTTGTAAGTAAACCAGAGCGAATTAGGGTGAGTGTTTCCATTTTTCTGGCTTTACTATATTTCTTTTCTGTAAAGTGTATGGGAATATATTGGAGGTGTTTGTCTTTTCTTTCTGTGGTGCTCAAAATCATTCAGAAGTGAGGAATGTAGGAAAAAGGCAGTATTGCAGCCGATGCTCCAGAGACACAGAGTGGATTACTAATGACTTTTTTTTTTGAAATAAATTTTTTAAACTTGATTTATTTTGTACGTGTGTGTGCGTGCATGCGCGTGCGCGTGCGTGCGCATGGAAGAGAGGGCACTGTGTGTCCCTGTGGAGGACCAAGGGTGACTTTAGGAATCATCCTGGATTGCTTTTACCACCTTTTTGCTTCACTCTGGAATTTCCCAAGCTCTGCCCACTTTTGGAGTGATATCAGTCATTCATTAAATAAGTTAATGACCCCTTTCAACCTGGATACATAGCTGCTAGAGATCTTCCACTTCCTCTGTTTTTCATTATCAAATTATAGTTACTTTTCTTTTTTCTTCATTTTTATATGTATGCGTATATGAAGTGTGTGCATGTGTGTATGCGCACATGTGGAGGTCCAAGGTTGATATTAGAAATCATATTCTGATGATTCTTCCAATTTAAGCCTTTGAGACTGGGTCTCTAATTAATTCCAGAACTCCCTGATAAGGCTAATCTGGCCCTAGGACTCCCCCTGGGACTGAAATTACAGGTGGATGTCTACATCTGCCAGGCAATTTATGTGGGGTCTGGAAGGCTAAATCTGGAAGGCTAAACTTCAGTCTTTTTTTATTTTGGTTTTTTTATATTGAAAGTCTTTTAGCTGCTGAGTTATTTATTTCCTAGTCTTCAAACAATTTTTTTGTAAATATAATCTACAAAGAGTTTCTTTTTAATTTATTTTATTCTTTTAGAGTTTTAGACTTGAATAAAATGAATTTATATTATATTCACCCCTTATGACACAATCCCAACTGAACACGAAGAATTTCTTATACCTCAGAACTTATCAGCCAAAATGACTGGATGAACTAGACTTAGTCTTTGTAAGTTCTAATGATTTCATTTAAAAGAAAATCTTATTTTGCTTATTGTCGAGCACCTAAATTTCTACATGTAATAGTAATTATTTAAAAATTTTTAAAGCTACATAAGTATTACATGTAAAATGTAAGTTTGCCACTCTCTCAAATATTAAAATACAAATTATTCTTTGTGCTATAGTATTTAAAGGTTTTCCATTAAGCTTTATATTTTGAGTGTTGCTTCCTTTTTAATTTATAAACTTTTGTTATAGAAAAGGACAAAGAACTATTTTATAGTTAATTCACAATGCATTTGTAACTTATTTCAGCATGTCTTTAACTATTTTCCTTCATACTCATCTATATAAAAACATGCTATACTGTAAAGAATAAGATTTAGTGTTAATTAAGAGGAAAAGATAACTCTCTCCTTAACCTGAATTCTATTCACTGGAAAGAATGCCTACATGCCAAACTTTAACACTAGTCATTAAATGAAATAGAACCTGGTTACCATTGCTTTTAAATATGAGCTACTTTCCTATTTTAACCTGGCCTGATTCAGGTGAAACCAGACTACTACTGATCAGTATACTGGAAATGTAACACCTGTCTGAAGTAGGCTGGTAAGGTGAGCTGTAGATTACTTCTCCAGTTTGATTCTTGTGAACTTAGTGAAAGCGTAAGTCTTCAGAAACCCCTGTGACTGTGCTTGTTTTGAACCAACGCAGAGATTAGCATGGGCTCTTGACAAGAAAGACATGAAAATTTCTGGAGCATTCCATATTTTCATACATCATATAAGATGTGAGGGTAGAAGGGACTCTATTTGGGAAGAAGGAGGAGGAAAAGGATATTGGGGTAATAAACATGATCAAAGTACATGATCTGTCCTCTTGTACAATGAGTAGGGTCTAAAAAAAAGACAGCTGTGGTGGCCTATAATTAAGCATTGGAGACTGAGTTTGGAGGATTGCTGAGAAGTTGAGTCAGCCTAAGCTACAGAGCATCAATAACACAGGAAGGAAGGAAGGAAGGAGGAAGGAAGGGAGGAAGAAAGAAGGGAGGGAAGGAAGGAAGGAAGGAAGGAAGGAAGGAAGGAAGGAAGGAAGGAAGGAAGGAAGGAAGGAAGGAAGGAAGAGAAGGAAGGGAAGGAAGGAAGAGAAGGAAGGAAGGAAGGAAGGAAGGAAGGAAGGAAGGAAGGAAGGAAGGAAGGAAGGAAGGAAGGAAGGAAGGAAGGAAGGAAGGAAGGAAGGAAGGAAGGAAGGAAGGAAGGAAGGAAGGAAGGAAGGAAGGAAGGAAGGAAAAGAAAGAGGATCTTTATCCTGGTGGATAAAGATCATGCAAAAAAATTGTTTTATTACTGTTTTCTATATTCATAATACTTTCTAAATGGGTATTAATCATCCAAACATATGTAAACGATAGCTATGGAATAAGTAAGATGGAGCCAAAGATAATTTTGTGTATAGTAAAAGAGAAAACATTCTTCATCATAGTCATCATTACTAGGGCTATTCTATGTATTGCTTCTGTGTCACATTTAAGGAATACTCATTCATTGTTTTACACAAGGTTATCTAAAAAGGAATAGAACAAGGAATTAATCTATCATTTTTAGTTGATTTCAAGATTCTTCTCAACTTTTCAGTAGAAATATATCCTACCTGTACTCGCATAATTTTTTTTTTTTTTGTAATTGTAGGTTTGTCTGTCTGTCTAAAGGCTGATAGCTAATTTGTGGCTTAGAAGAAAATACTAATTCTTTTTGGGGTTTTCCTCTTTAGCGGTGGGTCTCGGAAAAGTTCATTGTTGAGGGCTTAAGAGATTTGGAACTATTTGGAGGTAAGTACAGCATGGTACTTCACCATCATTTCAGGATAATTTCATTATTGTGTCCTTTAGATTGATTTATGAATATTAGCAAATTTAAGAGGAAAACTAAAGTTGTTAGATTTACTTTAGTTTTTTTTGTGCATATGTGATGTATGTGCATGCATATATGCATGGTCAAATGTGTGTGTGTCTGTGAGGCCAGAGGTGATGTCAGGTGTCTTCCTCAGTTGTTTAACAGTTTATTTACTGAAATGGGGTCTCCTGCTCGCCTTGGAGTTCACTAATTCAGCCAGCCATCTTGCTGCACCCACAGAGCATTGCATATAGGCGGCCAACATGCTCCCCTGACGTTTATGGAGCTAGAGCTCTAATCTCTGGTCCTTGTAATTGCAGGACCGGACAGGACAGCCACTTTATCCACTGACCCAGCTCTCCATCCCTACTTTGCTTTAAAAGAAAAATCCGTTGTTTCTCGAAGGCTTATGAACCATGTACCAGCAGCCCTTGGCCTGGTACTAGAATGCTTGTGTGATGTTTCAAGACATGTATGCTTTTTTTTTTTTTTTTTAATTCAATTGTATGTGTGTGTGTGTGTGTGTGTGTGTGTGTGTGTGTAGAACCACGGGCGAATTCGGGAACCACCATGGACCGCCTCCTCCTCCTTGTTTACTCTGCCTGGGATTCACAGGCTCTGCCCTACTAGGACCAGAAACGCAGGCCGCCCCCGCTTCTGCCCGGTGTCTATACATGGGGTCTAGGATCCGAACTCAGGGCCTTCTGCCTGCAAGGTAGAGGCTTAACCCCTGAGCCACCTCTCCAGCCCCGATGTATGCTTTTTAAAGTATTTGTTTAGTTAAAATACATACTGTCAAGTGAAAATAACTGTGTGTGTATGTATGTGTGTGTGTGTGTGTGTGTGTGTGTGTGTGTGTGTATCAGAGGGCACTGTGTGTGTCCTGTGGGCAACCAACGGTGACTTCGGTAATCATCTGGGATTACTTCTACCTCTTTCCTTCTTCGTTCTGGGATTTTCCAGGCTCTGCCCACCAGGACTGGAAGAGCAGGCCACTGCCGTTTCCACTTGGTTTTTATGTGGAACCTGGGATCTGAGCTCAGGACCTTCTGCTTGCAAGACAAGTCTTAACCCCTGAGCCATCTCTCCAGCCTGAAAAATAACTGTTTTTAAGGTCTGTAAACTAAGCCTAGTGGCATAGGCCTGTAATTTAAGCTACTTAGGAGACTGAGGCAGGAGGATCACAAGTTCAAGACCTTCTTTGGCTACAGAGTGCACTCAAGGTGAGGCAACTTAGTAAGACTCTGTCTCAAATTGACAAGAGGGGACTTCAGAGAGAAGTCAGTAGGAGAGTGCTTGCTTCTAGGCTTAGTCCCCAGTACCCTAAAAAAACAAAACAAAGCAAAACCACAGCCTTAAAGATTTAAAAGTAGGGCTGGAGAGATGGCTCAGGGGTTAAGACTGCCTCACAAGCACAAAGTCCCAAGTTTGGATCCCAGGTCCCATGTAAAAATGCTAGGCAGAAATGGCAGCAGCCTGGTGGGCAGAGCCTGGGAAATCCCAGAACAAAGCAAGAAGGAGGTAGAAGCAATCCAGGATGATTCCCAAAATTACCCTTGGTCCTTCACAGGGACACATGTGCCCTGTGATATACACACATACTAAATGAATGAATGAATAAATAAAGTTTAAAAAAAGATTTAAAAGTAAAATAATTAGTCAAGACAAAGGTAACAGTGACATGAAAATTCTGATTTTACTCATTTGTGTAAGGTGGCTTGTTTTTTTCATTGCAGAAATTTAAGAGATAAGAAAACTAAGGAAAAGTCTTATCAGTGCAAAAATACTAATTTTTACTGTAAGATCTAATGTTGACTTCAAAACAAAGTAGATTTTCAAATATAAGGCAAATATAGGTAGAAACATTCCTTGTGTGTGTGTGTGTGTGTGTGTGTGTCTGTGTGTGTGTCTGTGTGTCTGTGTGTCTTTGTCCATCTGTGCTCTTGTATCAAAGGGCACTTTTTGTGTGCTTGCGAAGGCCTGGGGGTGACTTCAGAATCATCCTGGATTGTTCTACACCCTTTTTGCTTTGCTTTGAAGTTTCCCAGACTCCACCCTACAGGACCTGATGGGCAGGCCACCGCCATTTCTGCCTGGTATTTATACATGGAATCTAGGATCCAAACTCAGGTTCCTCTTCCAGGCACAACTTAACCCTGACTCATCTCTCCAGCCCAAAATTTTATTTTTTGGTAATACAGTTTGATTTCATTTGGGGAGGTATGTGAGAGATGGAACCCAGAATCTGAGGCAAGCTAGTCACACATTCCACCATGGAGCCACATCCCCAGGTCCCAGTGACACTTTTTGGAATAATATTCTTAATTGAGGGCAAAGAAAATTCCTTTCAATAAAATAATAGCATATTGACTATTGAGATCTCAGTACTTGAAAGCTACAGAAGGGTGATGGTGAATTTGAGACCAGCCCGGACTGCATGAGGAGTTTAGGGGCAGGCTGCGCTGTGGAGCGAGGGCTTGCCTAGCAATAGCAGTAGTCTAGCCCATTTCTTTGTGTCTGAATATTTTTAGGATTTTATACGTAACGAAATAGCTTATCAGAGTTGAGTACATTGGTTAATGAATCCATAACATTCTCAAAGAGGCTAACCAATTGAAAACTAAAATTTGTTAATTACTAGATGATGTCTATTAATTTTATCTAATGCATTTCAAAGAAAACCTAGTGTAGTAGTATTTATGGGTTCATGAAAGGGTTATGGTATAGATAAATGAGAGCTAAGAAAAATGATGGCTTCAAAAATAAAAAACGCAGGACGGGGGAAGATGGCTGTGCATTAAAGGTGCTTCTACCAAGCCTGTCCGGAGTTTGAGTCCAGAATTGACATAGTGGATGCAGACAACCAGCTCTTGACAGTTGTCCTCTGGACTCCACATACACACACATACACAATAAATAAGTGTTTAAATAGATAAATAAATAAGCAAGAAATATGAGGGATTCTTTTTGTTATGAAGAGTGAAAATTACTTGCACAGTTAGGACTAATGGAACAAAAAAATACATTGTGTTCCTTTTTCATCTTCTTCCATCATTAATTGTAGTAAAATACTTTAAAAGTAAACATTGGCTAATGGAAATAGATTTGCAAGTTTAATTTACAATAAATTAATTGCAAAATTGGGTATTACCTGAACTAATGGATTTTTTAATTCAGCCTCCTGACTGTAGGATTTCTGGCTATTTTTTGACAGTGTTGTAGTCTCTGATCTGAGGATATTGCTCTGTGTATCGTTACAACTTGACAAACTTGGAATTTACCTTTTACTATGGAAAATTGGGTTAATTTTCTTTAATATATCACTTGGTCTTTGACTTACTGTTTTAATCAACTGTTTTTCCTGTTCATGTACCAGAAAATTGATGTCCAAGAGGGAAAGTGTTCCTATTTTGATAAATGGGGATTAATTTATTCTACAGTCAGTCTCCTGTAGCAATGTAATTGGATGTTCTGCTATATTTATGAAAAGGCATTTTCCTTGCTAATTAGACTTACTCCATTTGTTGTAAGTCTAGGATATCTAGAACTATATAACTTAAGATATCTGGAAATGTATAATCTCTCAGCACTTTACAATATTGCACTTCAATGATTTTTCCCTCTAGGTAGATGAAACCCATGCCATGACACATACTAGGCCCATCCAGTGCCCCTGAGGCTGTCACACCCAGCCAGAACACAGTGATTTTCATCACTTTTATAAAATAGAAAAATTAAAGCCATATACAGAAGATATATGATTCAAGAATTTTCACTTTAAGTAACTAAATGCCCAAAAAGCTGCTACTTTTGTATTCAGGATAGAATTGTGTTCCAGACTTTGAGAATCAAGCTGGGTAATGGTTCCCTTATGCATATATTGCTGTACTAAACCATTTTTTGTCTTAAAAATTAAACAAAGCAAAACAAACAGCAACAAAGGACTGTAGTCCCTGTTGTCCCTGAGACCTGCAGTCCCAGCACTCTGGGAGGATGAGGCAAGAAGATGCCACAGATCTGAGCACAGCCTGAGCTAGTCAACTTAAGGCAAGCTTAGGCTATATGATGAGACATTGTCTCAAAAGAAAAAAAAAAATTCAAACGATGAATCAAATGAATTGGGCATTGGGAGTATAGTTCAGTAATATTTTACTTACCTATCAGAGTCAGAGATATAGAATAAAGGGAAGAGGAAAAAAAAAACTTTTTTTGGTTCCCAAAGTATAAATAAAACTCTGAAGCCAGTCAATCCATGCAACATGTTCTGATGACAGGCAGTCGTAAGCCAGCTGTGCACCTGCGAACAGAGCCATCTGGGCTCACGTCTGACTGCAGCATTTCTCCACGGGTCTCTGTGTGTGTTTCTGTGCAGCACTGTAATGACTCCTAAGTGGTTCCTATTAATAAACATAGTCCTAAGTGTGATAATGGATGTGCTGAATATGGGTGTGTCTTCTGCTAAACAACAAAATGCCAACCATCAATTTCTCTACTCCAGAGCAGCCTCCGGGTGACACTCGGAGAAAAGTAAGTGACTTTCTAGGCTCTCGCTCTATGGCTCTTGCATGGCAATGACTTTTTATGGAAGTTTGCGTGTTTGCTGGCTTGTCATTTTATGTTTCTGCTTTCTGTCATTGAGCTTTACTTGCAACACTTTTCTTTCTTTTCTTTTAATGTGTAAGGTTTCAGGTTTCACCCTGGAAAGATTTTTTAGTTTAATGAGGGAAAGCAAATGAAAAACAATCTCAGATAGTTTTTAGGGTCTCCTCCTCTCTCCTCCTAATTATCTACCACTCTCTTACCCCTGAAAATAGACTTCACCAAAATCTATGAAAAATTAATATCTTTTAGCGACTGAAATTCCGACTTCTGCATCCTTAGTCTCCTAACAGTAGATGTAGTCTATAGAGAGAAATACAGATTTCTGTCTGGATCATTACTCAAAGCCTCAAGTCTAGCTTAAAAGCAAAATTAAAATTTAAAATCACAAAGCAAACTGGACATGGTAGTGCATGCCACACCTATCATCCCAACTCTCAAAAATCTCGAATTTGAAGTTAGCTGACCTTACATAACAACCTTGTCTCAAAGAAACCAAAGACAAGGGATGTAGTTCAGTGGTGGGCATTTACTGAGCATGCGCAAAGGCTGAGTTCCACCCTTAGTACTGGAAAACAAAAAAGTGCCAGACTTGGTACAGACCTATAATCCCACAACTTGTGAGATGGAGGCAAGAAGATAGTAAATTCAAATCCATCTTGGGCTACATAGCAAGACCCTGACATAAATACCACCCCCCCCAAGAAAACATGCAAACCAGAAAATTTGCTTTATTGGCAAAAGCCACAAGACTCTTGCCCCATAGCCTCTTGTGATTTATTTTCCCTAAGTAAATAATACCAGATGTACACAGTGTGCCATGCTATTTTGGAAAATGTGAATCAGTGTCTTATAAAAAGGGAATAATAGCTGAGTGTATTTGTTGTATTTGTCTGTAGTCCTGTCACTCAAGAAGCCAAGGCAAGAGGATTACCAATATGAGGTTAGCCTGAGCTACATAACAAGTACCACGTAGACCAGCCTGACAGCCTTATATAGTGAAACCCTGTCACAAAGAGACAAGATGGGTGGGGGGGAGTGAGATTGAAAATGGTAAGAGCATTTTCCTTAGCAAACCCCTCACTCTGTGGGGATTATAGACACTTGGATTTTTTGCAGGCAGCCTCAAGGTTGAATGATACTTAATGATACAAAAAATTTCCCACTGCGTAATGTTTTGACTGTGTTTGCATAGTCTGTTGGCCAGGGGCACCTATCTATTAGATCCAAGTGTTTTCCATTCAAGAGACCAAAAATTTTCTCTATAAGACCAGTTAAAGGGCTGAGAAGATGTCTCAGTGGTTAACAATTTTTCCTAGCAAATGAGAGGACCTGAGTTCAGGTACCTAGATCCCATGTAAAAAAATGCCAAGCAGGGGTGGTAATTCTCTGTAATTTTTCTATCTCTGGAAGGTGGAGCCTGGAAATCCCTAGAGCAAGTTGGCTAGCTAGACTAACCCTAACAGTATGTTCTGGGTAGAGCAAGTTCGCTAGTTAGACTAACCCTAACAGTATGTTCTGGGTAGAGCAAGTTAGCTAGTTAGACTAACCCTAACAGTATGTTCTGCGTTTAATTAGAGACCTAGACTCACAATAATAAGGTGAAAGAGTGATCAAGGATGATTCCCAATATCACCCAATATCACAAGCATTCAAGTACACCTGTGCACGTACATACGTGCACACACACACACACACACACATGCATCCATATATGAAAGATTTTTTAAAAGGCAGATTTTTTTTCAGGATAAAATGCCAAATATATATGATGATCATTTATTCATAGCTGTTGATCTTCCTGTGTGAAACCTGTGGAAAACCGAATATGTTTATTTGGTAGTATTTCATAGATGATGTCTTTGTACGCTTTATTGTATTTTGTTTTAAATTCTTTAAACAAAATTACTATTTTGTGGTCGTTTCTAGGTGTCAATAGCTTATATATATTTCAGATGCTTCAAAATAACTTTCAGTTGATAGTATAGGAACCTAAGAAAAGACTAACAGAATTTTATTTCTTTCCATGATTTGACATACTACATTTCAGTGCTATAATTATGCCATGCCGTACTGAAAGAGAATAGGTTAGTTGTTTGATCTCTTTTACCTAAGTTTAAACTTAGATATCCATTGTAGTTACTCCACATGTACTGTACCACCTGGATGATGCTGTCAAGTTCTGCAGTGAGGTTGATATACAACCTGACCCACTAAACCTACAGCTGAATCAACTTTCATGTGCTGGTCCTGGAAAAGCCATTTTCTAGGCAGCTAAACTTTCAAAACACAAGAAACTTCTCCCAACGTATTCTTTCTACAACTAAACAAGTCTGAGTTTTTCCAACACAGAATTTCTACAGGGTAATACTCATTTTTCCCGCTGTTTAAGCTCGAAGCAGTAGGTTTTTCTCCAGTGATGTTAATTTCTTCCATAGCCACAGCCACTCTGCTGTCTGCTCTTTCCTCGTCCAAAATGTCAGAACTGCAAACATTTTCTCCTCATCTTTAAATTCAGTGTTGCCAAACTCTTTGTTCCTCTCATCACAAGCTGAGCCCAAACAATTCATAACTCTTCAGCATTACTATTTTCCAAATGGCCCTGCTCTGCTCAACAGTTTTTGTAGCACGCAATCTCAGTATCTGCAGACATTTCCACATTTTCCAACAAAGCAGTCCATAGTCCACGTAGGCCACATAGCCAAGTTTATCAGCAGCACCCCACTTCTCTAGTACCAAATTCTGTTGCAATTACTGTACATGTTGCCAATAACTCTGGGAAATAAGGGGGGCTTATTTTTGCTTACAATTCTCCATTATAGTTCATAGTCCAGCTTGGCAGGAGAGTTCAAACCAACATCAGGAGTTGAGGGAACTGAGTTCTAAAAAGGGATAAATATTGCTGTTGCGACTACACATCTGTCAGTGTGCTGAACCATGAAGCCCGCTCTGTCCCTCTTACCTTCCTGCCCAGGGAACAGTCCATTGACCGTGGGCCAGGCCTTCTCACATCAGTTAGAAGTCCCCTGCAGGCTTGCTTAGGACTCGCCTTAGCTACCAGCTCTTTACGGATGTGCCCAAAGCTGTCTTCAATTTCAAGCTGGTGCCTGTCTCTAACCAAACATTTGAAACAGCAGAGTAGGCTGACCTCCCTTTCCTGGTCAGTAGTGATCAGATCTCTTACATTCTAAATATTATCTGTTTCCTGCCTGCTTTGTTCATTCTCTTTCCTAAATAAAAGTTTGTCTCTGTGATCTGTAGAATAGCTGCAAAAGAGAGTGTTTTAGGATCATTTCCAGTGTGTTAGGGACAGGATAATGTCAAAGCCACAGCAACGATTAGACTCAGTTCATGTAGTTCCAGATTTCCCATGAGTTTGTTATCCCTATTACTGAAGATTCATAGTTTCAGTTATACTTGATTGAACAGTTTTGAGTCATCTTCTGTACTATGGAGTAGTAGGAATATCTATCAAGTTAGTAACTAAGCATACAACACATCAATGAGGCATCCTCTGCTTAGACTCAAGAGAAGTCTTAGTATGGGGCCTGACGGATAATGTGTCTTGTATGTACTCGGAAGAGGGACAGAGGTAATAAAAGTATCTACCTGCAGCCACTCCAAAGCGAGTTATTTAAAGTACATTTAATAAATATTTTTATCTCATCACTCAGTTGTCCTTCACCCTTTCTTTTTCAAGCTAGAGAGAGTTTGAGAAGTTTGAAGAACCCAGAAGATAAAGTCTTCAAGCACAAAAGTTACATCATCTCGGGGTGAAGGTGTTACTTGTTTAAAAATTTAATCTTTATTACTTTTAGGTATCAGATTCTGGTCCCTAGTGTGTCCCAGTGGCAGGACTCGAGTAAATGCTGCAGTGCCCTTGTCGGCCATCTGCCTTGAGTTCTGTTTCCAAAAGAACTGCTCTTCCCCTTAGTCTGCTCTTTACACCATAGCAGCGACAAGATCATGGGCAGAAACCTTTCTTGGATCAAACTTTGTTTATATGATTTATTTTTTTAAAAAAATTTTATTTTTTTAAATTTTTTTATTATTTATTCAATTGTGCGTGTATGTGTGTGTGCGCATGTGTATGTATGTGTGTGTGTGTGTGTGTGTGTGTGTGTGTGTGTGTGTGTGTGTGTGTGTGTGTGTAGAACCACGGGCGAATTCGGGAACCACCATGGACACCTCCACCTCCTCCTTGTTTACTCTGTCCCGGGATTCACAGGCTCCGCCCTACCAGGACCAGAAACGCAGGCTGCCCCCGCTTTCGCCGGCGTCTATACGTGGGGTCTAGGATTCGAACTCAGGACCCTCTGCCTGCAAGGCAGAGGCTTAACCCCTGAGCCACCTCTCCAGCCCCTATATGATTTATTTTTTAAGTAGGTATCAGTATTGTAGGCACTGAGTCATACAGAATTGAATGTGGCAAGATCCTTTTTTGAGCTTACATTTTATTAGGATCCTACTTTGTTAAACAAAGTCTTCTCTGAGGAAATTAAATTTGAGACTTCATTGGTAAGAAGACAGTGATAAGAAAATGATGGGCAGGTGGGAGTGGTGGCACACCTTGTAATCCCAGCACTTATGAGGCCAGCCTCAGCTCCTGGTGAGTTTGAGGCCAGGCCAGATTAAGGTTTCACAAAATCATGTCTCAAACAAAACAGGAAAATGTCATGTACAGAAGATGGAGCGAGGCAAGAGTGTTTCACATAAAGGCATGACTATTCAGGTGTTTTGTTTTAAGATTGGGTGCTTGTTTGTGTGGCTGGTCAGGGAAGTGGAAACAAATGAAATCAGACAGGCCAGCAAAATGTGGACATTAATAGAACAGAGTAGTGACTTTGGTTCTGAGAGCCACTCGCTGAGCTTCCTGGAAACATGGTGCTGATCTCTTAAGGAGTGAGGAAGACAGTCCCACTTGCTTTGAACTTCTCCCAAGGTGTTATCAACTATTTCAAAACCAAGTGTGGTCAGAAGGACATGTTTTCCCGGAATAGCCTGGGTCTTGTTCATACCATGTACCAATGCATAAATTTTTGGCAACTCATTTAACCTCTTTAGTCTTACATAGTTCCAGTACCTAGGAAGCAGAGGAAGAGGATAGCCCCATGTGCGGACATCTGGCCTGCATAGTGCCAGGGAAGGATACATCAGAGACATTATCAAAAAAAAAAAAAAAAAAAAAAAAGAAAGAAAGGAAAAAAAGGGGGGGGGGGCTGGAGAGATGGCTTAGGGGTTAAGATTCTGCCTTGAAAGCAGAAGGTCCTGAGTTCAGATTCCAGGTCCCACGTAGAAACTCCAGCAGAAACGGCAGTGTTCCCACTTCCAGTCCTGGTGGGCAGAGCCTGGGAAATCCCAGAGCAAAGCAAAAAGGAAGTAGAAGCAATCCAGGATGATTCCTGAAGTTACCCTTGGGCCTCCACAGGGACATATAGTGCCTTCTCTCTCTCTCTCTCTTTCTCTCTCTCTCTCTCACACACACACATTCTAACAATAAGCCCATGAGATAGCTCAGTGCATAAAGTGTTTGCTTGCAATCTGAAGACCTGAGTTCAATCCCCGGAAGCCCACATAGTGCATATGTGCAACCACCTCGCTAATAAATAAATATTTTTTTAAAATATTCAGACAAGGTGGTATCTTCACGATGATCAAGGCTGTGACTCTATAAATAGAAGCCCATAAACATGATCATGTTCAGTATCTAGTACTCAAAGACAATATATTTTTCGGAGACTTCTATTCTGTATCTGAGCTTCCTTTCCCACAAGTGAAGAGATAGGGCAGATATAAATACCTTTTTTATATTTTTTTTTGTTTTTAATTTTATTTTGCCTCTGTGTTTTTAATTTGCTCCCTCTAGCTAGTGTATTCAGAAAGATTTCTTCTGATTCAAATACCAGGTTTTTGTTTGATTTGATTTTGATTTTTCTGCCTTTTTGAGACAGACTCATGTAGCTAAGGCTGACTTTGAACTCCTGATCCTCCTGCT
Source organism: Typhlomys cinereus (assembly GCA_023101885.1). NCBI lineage: Eukaryota > Metazoa > Chordata > Mammalia > Rodentia > Platacanthomyidae > Typhlomys > Typhlomys cinereus. The sequence continues at coordinate 2,329,302 of JALPQD010000298.1, read as the reverse complement.
TCAACCTCCCAAGGGTTGGGGAGTACAAGAATATGCCAGAATGCAGAGCTAGTCATGGATTTCTTCTCTGTAATAGATGCGTCTGAGGAAAGACGGTTAAAGGAGCGATAAATACAGTCCCTAAATCCTACAAATAAATTTAAGAAGGAAACCAAGCCTGTGCAGACAGAAGGAGAGCTGTTGGTCTATTTTGTGTTTTGCTTTCTACATGCAGGGCCTGCCAGGCTTCCCTTCAGGACTTCAAAGACTGAAGGTGTGACATTCACATCCTAAACAGCAAGGCTCCAACCTCCCAGAGCCCTGGGTAGGAGCAGGGAGGCAGGCCACCTGGGACATGGCCGAATCGGGCCGACTCTTCCTGGCCTGTAGCTCAGCTATTCTTTCTCGGAAACACCAGATAGTAATAACTAGCCTGGGCTCTTGGTTTGCCATAGGAGGGACTTCTTCCAGCCACACTTCCCTTGAGGAAGATGAGAGATCTGGCCTTTTGTGATCTGCATTTAGGACCTTAAAAATTGGATCCCAATGAAGAAGAAAATTCCAGAGAAGCCCGTTCTTCTCTACTCCCCTCCTTTCTAAACATGTCTTTCTCCAGAGGTCTTTTCCTCAGGTAAGAATTTCACAGATTTTAATAAGTTGTTGGAAAAGCCAAATGAAATTAACAGTTCCTGCCCCCTTTTATAGATACTGCAGCACTTAACGCCGATTCTCACACTGAACATCCGATGTTTTATTTCTCTTTGAGTTGAGCCTGGCACTGTTTCTATGTCACAGAGTCACGGTTGTTTTTCTGTTAATCTATTTTTCTTTCTCTTTAGACCAATGAAGCAAGTTCGGAGTCTATAGCATCGTTCTCCAAACAAGAGGTCATGAGCAGCTTCCTGCCAGAAGGCGGATGTTACGAGTTACTCACTGCTATAGGCGAGTGTCCAGGACCCTCATTACTTTCCTACCGCAACTTTCTCAGCTCACTGGGAGAACTCGGGTTGACAAAATGGCCATCTTTGGGTTTCTTGGATGTTTTCCCTTCCTGGCTGGCACACATGATAGTAGGCCATAGTCAGTAGAAATGGCTCACCAAGAAACAATTGATAGAAAAACTAAGAAATCTACCAGCAGTGGAATATTTAACTAGAATTTTCTATTCAAATGAAGTCCCCTCCTCCACTTTTTAGAAGATAGAAATCGCTGTGGCTGCTGTCCTTATGTAAAGCACTCTGCTTTCTGTCAGGCAAAGGCTTTGAGGACCTGATGACAGTGAATCTAGCAAGATACAAACCAACGGGAGAGTATGTGACAGTGCGAAGGATCAATCTAGAAGCATGTTCTAATGAGATGGTGACATTCTTGCAGGTAACGAAACACAGTGTGACCTGGGTGGCTGGGCTCTGGGTTCTGTTGTAAGTGCACAACAGAAAGGCGGACCATACATTCAGAAGCCACGGGAGCTTTCAGTGGAGAGTATTAGGCATTTGGCACTGTGGAGTGGGTTGTCTTGCAGCTCAGCCCAACTTATACCCCCCTTCAAGTATTTCTTCTCGGTTCGTGTATTCATTTGTGGTTCAGGGAGGCGGAGTAACTTTCCCACAGTCGAGCTCAGTAGTAAGCAGCAGAGATGCTTGTCTGGGCGCACAGCACCAGCGGCCGCCTCCCAGCCTCAGCATCCTGTCCAGCCTTCCTCTTGTTCAACAGACTCTCCTTGCTAACGCCTCTGTGTGTAGCGCGCGGCTCCGTGGTGCTCAGTACGGTTGCGCTTGGTCCCGCTCGTCCATCTCCAGCGTTCTGCTGATGCACCAGAGCTTCAGCGCCACTTCATCGGCTCAGAGATGTGACGTGCAGCAGAGGCTGGAGCAAAGGGCCAGGGCAGGCGTAGTTATTTGAAGACAAGAAAACAATGTGAATTTTTTTTTAATAGAACATTCTTGACTGTGTAACTTTTTTGGATTTTATTCTCTGGCAGTTAATACTGGGCTTTAGCTTGGGTCACAAAGGCCAGAACTCTGGAATTTCTGTGTTTTGTTGGGGGGGAGGGTTAAATATTTTTTAAAACAGAATCTCACATTGTAGCCCAGGATGACTTGGAACTCTGTGGTTTAGACTAGTTGCAAACTCATAACAATATTCCTGCCTCGGCCTCCTAAAGTGCTGAGATAACAGGGATGTACCACTGTGTTTGGCTCTTTTGTAGGTCCTTTATAGTTTTTTGTTTAATATTTCATGTGTAAAGAAGGATTCTTCCAATTTGAGGCACTGGAAAACACACACACATATAAGTGGTTTCAGGCATATAACCTGACCTACAACTTTTGGGAGTCAGTTCTCAGCTTCCACCTTTATGAGACAGGGTCTCTCTCAACCTTTTCTGTGCGGCGTACTCCAAGCCGGCTGGCTTTTGTGCTTCTAGGTGATTCTCATGTCTCTAATTCTGGGAGCCACCACACCTGGCTTTTAAAATGTGTCTATATTCATCTAAGAGAGGGAAGGAAGGAGAGAGACAGTGGTACTAGCGAGGAGGTCAGAAGACCTCTTTGAGGAGCCCCTCTCTGTACACCATGTTGGGGTCACAGCTCTGAGCATGTGGAGCAGCTCTACTGAAATGTGGTGGATTCTGTTAAAACAAATAAGGGTTGGAGGGGGAGGGGCTGTATTGGGGGCTCGGAGGGAGTGGGTGGAGAGTGGGGTTGGTATCAAGACAGACTGCTAAAGAATAATTTCTAAATGTAAAGAAGTAAAGATGACAGAAAGGAAAAACTAAAATGGGTTCTCTTCCTCATGTGGACTCCTAGGAGTGAACTCAAGTCGCTTGGTTTGTACACATTCGCCTTTACACGCGGAGATGCTCTCCCTCCACTCACTCCAATGTTTCCATTAATGCTGTCAGCCAGTGTTCTTTTACATTTCACAGAAAAGAATTTTTAGTCTTTTTTTTTTTAAACATGTGTATTAGAGGACACTGTGTGTCCCTGTGGAGGACCAAGGGTGACTTTGGAAATCATCCTGGATTGTTTCTACCTCCTTGTTTCGCTCTGGGATTTCCCAGGCTTTGCCCACCAGGACTGGAAATACAGGCTGCCATCATTTCCTCCTGGCATTTTTACATGGGATCTGGGATCTAACTCAGGACCTTCTGCTTGTGAGGCAAAGTCTTAACTTCTAAACCAACCGTCTCTCCAGCCTGAATGTTTAGTTTTTGAGATAACATCTTACTATCTTGCCCAACCTATTCTGAAATTTAAAATCCTCATGCTTCAGCCTTCCAAGTACTAGGATCGTGTTCTTATTTTAAAGTCTATACCTTGGCCTTTGAAGGTGAGTTAGGATAACAGCTTTCTAAATCTTTGGTGAAAGCATTTTTTTTGTTGTTGTTGTTATCTTTGAGGATGGACTCTCGCTGTATTGAGAGAAGTTTTCCAGTGTGGTGAGAGAGAGTTTTCTTGAAAGTCTTGAAGTTTGGTGGCTGGCAGGGCCATCCCAAAACCCAAGTGGTCAAAACAGACTTACTTTCTCCAGGTAGAAGAGGGGGGCTAGTTTCTCCATATTTAAGAACCTTCTTGGGCTGCTCCAGGATTCTGAGAAGCACCCAGAAAAACTAAGTGCCCTTGTCATTCATACCACCACTTTGTGTTGGATGTCATTCTTCATTGCCACGTGATTCTAACTTTAGCTTTCCTGTTGTTTTCAGGGGGAGCTTCATGTCTCTAAACTCTTCAACCATCCCAATATAGTGCCATATCGAGCCACTTTTATCGCAGACAATGAGCTGTGGGTTGTCACATCATTCATGGCATATGGTGAGCGGGAAGGGGTCCTGGTAGGGAGGGTTCGGAGAACAATTGGCAGATTGCTTAATGTGTCATTTTCTTTTTCTGTTGTCTGTGGCGTCCTTGTCTTCAGGTTCTGCAAAGGATCTCATCAGCACACACTTCATGGACGGCATGAACGAACTGGCAATTGCGTATATCCTGCAGGGGGTACTAAAGGCTTTGGACTACATCCACCACATGGGCTATGTGCACAGGTATGTTGATAAGCCACTTTGCCTTTGTGAATAAGAGTTGGCAGAATATCACTGAGCGTCCTTAGAGAAACAGGATGAAGGCCAACTGGAGTTAATGAAGCCAGAATTTAAAATCAAGGATCCGGGTTCTGTGCTGCCGCTGACTTGGGGACAGTCATTTAATCTTTCAGTGCTGAAACCAGACTTTCACTTTTCTAAGTCTCTTGGTCCTGAGTATTTCGTAAGAGGAACATCTGATATTAACCACTGACCCTTGCCTCCTCCTCGTATACCCCAGTAGGCCCTGGTTAAGTGTCCAGGGTGAAGACACATTGCGTAGGAGGTAGTGTCAGGAGAACCAGCTCATAACAGGGAAGACAATAGAGCTGGACCTCCTCACCTAACTGTGAACAAAGAGGGTTCAGATTTCTGAAATTTAATGCCTAAATATAAAATGTAAACTACAGGGCCAGTGAGACGGATCAGTAAGTAAGGCATCTGCTCACAAACCTGAGTTCAAGCCCCAGAAATCCATATGGTGAGATTTCTGAAATCTAACTTCTGACAGTTGACCTCTGACCTCCACCCATGTGCCACAACATGCGTGTGCATGCTCTCTCTCTCTGTGGATACCACCCTTTATCCTACACACATGCCTACCCATACGTAAACACGCATGCACACATGAACATACCATATGAAAATTTGGAAAGCACAAAACTTGATGCAAAATATGATAAACTTGATTTTATCAATATAAAAGAGCATGTAAAAAAACAGTAAAGAAATGGATAGCAAAATGAAGGATATTAGTTTTATATAAACATACACATTAGTGACAAGATCTTGCAAAACAAGAAAAGGAGAGCAGAACAATAGGAAAATGGGCAAAGGCCGTGAAGTTTATAGAAGACTAAGCTGCAAACACTAGCAGTTCTGGGAGCAGATGCTTCAGCCTAGCAACCAGAGCAAAGCAAACGAGACAAAGTGCCGTAGTGTACAGCGACTGGCAGTGGTTGGGAGGCCAGGCAAGGCTCAGTCACACAGACCCATCAGCAGCTTGGATGCCAGTGTCTCTGATCATATTTTACAAAGTAGAAGCAATATAAATGTCTCTCCCTGGAGAACAAGTTAAGTCTTAGATCCCTGGACTGAAAGTGACAATTAGAAGGAAAACTCATATATATGAAACATGGATGGTTCTTGAAAACAGCACTGAGAAAAGACCCAATTGTATAATATAAAACAATTGGGTAAATATGTGCATACTAGACAATGGTATGCTTTCCAAAATGCCCAGATTAGAAGCATTGGCAGTGTGACGGTACGTGTTCATGAGGGAAGCAGAGGCAGCAGGATCAAGTTTGAGGTCAGCCTGAACTACATAGTTCCAGGCCCGTTGGGCTGTATGAAAACCTATCTCCAGAAAAGAAAGGAATTGAAAAAAAATTAACAGGCTGGGCGTGACCTGTCATCCCATCTTTGGGAGCCTGAAGCAGGCATGGTCCTGACCAGCCCAGCCTGGAGGACACAGCAAGACTCTGTCTGAAAAAGTGAAAGGGAAGGAAAGAAAAGGGGAGACGGCAAGGAGGAGAGGGACAGGGAGGAGAACTTAACAGGGCATAAAGACTCTCATCACATATTAGTGGGGCTGTGCTGTGTTCTCTCTTTTGCGTGTGAAGTGTTGCATAAAACTTTCCTATGTATGTATAAGATACCTGTGTATGTGCTTAAGATACGCTTGACAGAGAGCTGACCAGATCTAGTGAAGACAGATTCATAGTTGAAAGAGCCTCCTGTGCCTGTGACCCCTCCTTCCCTCCCTTCAGGAGTGTCAAGGCCAGCCACATTCTGATCTCCATGGATGGGAAGGTCTACCTTTCTGGTTTACGCAGCAACCTCAGCATGATCAGCCACGGGCAGCGGCAGCGTGTGGTCCACGATTTTCCCAAGTACAGTATCAAGGTTTTACCTTGGCTCAGCCCAGAAGTCCTCCAGCAGGTCTGTGTCTTGGGACCTAAAGTGCCCCCACTTCCCACCAACTTGTAACTTCCCAAGGAAGAACAGGAAATTGTGGGATTGGAGAGTACTCCCTGTTTCTTTTTTCTTTTAATTATTTATTTGTGTGTGTGTGTATCAGAGGGCATTGTGTCACTTTAGAGGACCAAGGGAGACTTTGGGAATCATCCCGGATTGCGTCTACCTTCTTATTGCTTCACTCTGGGATTTCCCAGGCTCTGCCTTCCAGAGTCAGAAATGCAGGCTGCTGCCATTTCCGCCTGGTGTGTTTATGTCAGATTTGGGGTCTGAATGCAAGTCCTTCTGCTTGTGAGGCAGAGGCTTAACCTCTGAGCTCTCTCTCCAGCCTATACTCGTTATTTCTGAGTAGAATAAGACTGTTCTGAAGGGAGTGGGTTCTCTGTTGGCTACAAGTGCCTTGGTACCAATCCAATGTGGGCATTACCAGCCCACAGTGGATGAGTAGAGTTTCAAACTGTACCTCAGAGATCCTCCCCACCCTGTAGATAGTGAGCATTCCAGAAATACCTGGTGTTCTTTCGATCCCTATGCCAAGCGGGTACACCCGCCACAGTCTGCCCACCTGCTTATTACATAGCAGCACTAAACAGTTTTTCCCCTGTCAACTGGCAGTTAATCAGGCAGCAAGAAAGGAAGGAGACTTGCTTGCATCTGGTTCTCATTGTGGGACAGCATTCTTTCCCCCTCAGTCTTTGTTCCTTCTTTTTCTAAACAAAGACCAGGCCTGCGAATGGAGTCATCTGTGGCTTTTCTCTCCTGACTTAGAATCTTCAGGGTTATGATGCCAAGTCTGACATCTACAGCGTGGGAATCACAGCCTGTGAACTGGCCAATGGCCATGTCCCCTTTAAGGATATGCCTGCCACCCAGGTGAGCCTACAATCCCATAGTCCCTTCTTGCCTGCCTGCCTGCCTTTCAGAAGTGTTTGCTCTTTCGTGCCACACACAGGGATACACACTAGAGTTCTAAACACACAGTACTTTTCTTCAAGACATTCCCCACCTCTTGGCAGAGACATACTTGTGTTATTTGTGCTTCTGTCTCTAGTGATAAATGCTATGGTCCTGGAACCCGGCCCAGAGGGTGGGACAAAGCAACAAAGCAAATGGAGGCCCACATAGTGTATGTCTCAGGAACATACTTAAGCCAAGCTTACTGATTTTGTTTTGGTTAGATTTTTGAGACAGAGTCTCTCTTTGTAGTTCAGGCTGATCTCAAACTTGTATCTCAATCTTCCTGTCTCAGCTGCCAAGTCTCAGATTACAGGTGGATGACACCATGCCTAGCTAAGCTATCTAGTTTTTTCAAAATTACTTTCTTTCACAATTTCATACATATACTGTACTCTGATCATATCTCATCCTCCTGCTCCTCCATTTACTCTGCTCTTCTTCCCAAAAAGTCCTCTTTCTACTTACATTTTTCTTTGTGTGTGTTTGTGTATACGTGCATATGTGTGTCTCACTGTATTTAATTAGGGTTGCTTGCATGAGCATGGATCAAGGGTTATTTATTTGAGCAAGAGCAACTTACTAGTGGCTACACCACTGAGGAATCTAACCTCTGCACCAACAACCATTAGCTGCCTATACAGCTCCTTAGGGAGGAGAGGGGTCTCATAGACCCTTCTCTGTCCATTATGGAATGCCATTGTCTTATGGAGTCTTCTGTAGGCAACTCCTGCTGCTGTGAGTTCAAGGATTTAAGGCCTGTGTCACATCCAGAACACAGCAGTGTTCCCCAGCACTTGTTCCCATCCTCGACTCTTGCCTTCTTTCCCATTTTCCACAATCCTTGTTCTCTTCAGCCTTGGAGAGGGTGATAGAGATTTTCCCAACTTGGTACTCAACGTCACTTATTTTCAGCACTTTGACTAGTTATGAGTCTCTACATTAACTGTTGCTACTGCAAATTAGAAGCTTCTCTGACCAAGGCTGAGAGCAGCAATAATCTGTGGTTATAAGCATAAATATTTAGGAGGGAATTGACACCATGTCCAATTCAAGCTCACTAAATTTTAAAAACATTTTAGAGTTATTTAATGTGTGTATGTACAGCCTTTATGTGTGTGGTATGTGTGTGGAAATCAGAACAACTTGTGCTAGTCCGTTCTCTCCTTCCCTTGTGTAGGTTCTAGGGATAGAACTTAGGTAGTCAGGTTTGCCTGCAAGTATCTTTCCTTAGCCGTCACTGGCCCAAGCTAACCAATTTTCATAGATGCATCAAATATCTTACCTTCCTTCCTTGAAAAATATATATAGAAAATCATTTTCCTATTCCATATCCCCAGACATCTTAGAACTTTGTGTCTCTGCTTTCTGGCCCACACTTTTGGCGAGCTTTCTGAAGGCCCGGCTTTTATTGAGGCCCCACTTGTGCCTGCCTCGTCACCTTGGCCTAGGAGAAAACAGCCAGTGTCACATTCCAGAGAAGGGACTTTCAGGCTCATACCCAGGAAGTGAGTTTGCACTTGCCTGCATCCCAGGCCTAGAGCAAGGTCTAGAGCCAGGAGAGGGGCAGACGCTGCCTCTCAGCAAACCTCCAGCTTCTTTCTGGCCGACAGACTGGCAACCCTGGGTCAGGGGCTGAGTTACAGCTGCAGCATGGCTGAGTGAGCCGTCTAGTGCAGAGGTTCGGGAACATCTAGAAAGGGACAGCGCTCCATCTAACCTCCAAAGCAAATAGGAGTTGACAAAGTGAATGTGGGGACAGAGCGGATTCTGGGGCTCAGTTCTAGTTCACTTAGATGCTTCCCTAGCTTACTGCGAAGTCCTGAGTTCGATCATTACCATATAACACACACCAAAACCCCCCAAAACCTCGAAGACTCAGAACTAAGAAAGAACAAGGCGTGGACTGTTTGTGAGGTTCATGAGGGCACCCATGAGGACAGCAGTCCTGGGGGGGGTGGCGGCTGGTTCCGCATGTGCCAAGTTGGAGAGAGCTTTGGAGCAGCTGCCAAGCCTGACCACCCCTGGGCTCACTGCTCCAGTGTAGCGTCCGTCACAGCCAGCAGGCGCCATTCCACGTCCTGCACTGTGGACCCCATTGGGCCCACCTGGGCCTGGGCAAAGTGGAGGTGGGCTTCAAAGAGCTTTGGTCTACAGTTGAAGGAATTCAATGCCTTGTCAAGTACGAAAGGAAGCCAGGCCCTCTTCCAGTCATGAAGGGTACTTGTAGCTCTTCTTTTATTCCTCAGTCACTGCCAAGTCAGACTTATTCTACTCCCATCTTTTCTCCCCAAATCCCACATTTGTCTATGGGGAAGGGATATTTGTGAGGCAACTCTTGGCCTTCCAAGGCCCGTGCAATCCAGCCGTGTCCTCCCCAGATGCTGCTGGAGAAACTGAATGGCACAGTGCCATGCCTGCTGGACACCAGCACCATCCCTGCCGAGGAGCTGACCATGAGCCCCTCACGTTCTGTGGCCAACTCGGGGCTGAGCGAGAGCCTGGCCTCCGGCAGCCTCCGGCCCTCCAACGGTGACTCGCCTTCCCACCCCTACCACCGGACCTTCTCACCCCATTTCCATCACTTTGTGGAGCAGTGTCTTCAGCGCAACCCTGACTCGAGGTACCCTGCAAGCCGGGGCTGGCTTTGGAGGGACTTGGGAGCTGGGGAGGAGCTGAGAGGCTGCAGGTCTCTAAGTAGAGGTCTGGGTTCACTGAAGAATGTGTGGCCCAACTTCTTGCTAAGACGCCAGCCTGGGTGGCTCTAAGTGTTCCTTCTTGGTGTGTGGAGGGACGAGGTAGAGGGTGTCGGAGGAGGCGAGCGGAGGGATTTGGACAGCTGAGCCCAGGATGACTGAGTCTTTCCCTTTCTCTCCAGGCCAAGCGCCAGCACCCTCCTGAGCCACTCTTTCTTCAAGCAGGTATGGTAGTGCTCTCCCTGCTGCATCTCCCTGTGGTTCTAGCCGTCCTCCACGCCCACTTCCCCAGCCCCCTTAGCAGTGGGGGTTAGGTATTCTCTCTCTCTCTGCTGAGCCAGAAGAATGACTGATTGTGAAGTCCGGTGAGGTGCGCTTCTTGCTCTACTTACTTTCTGTCTCGAGCAGCTCTTTACCACCAAGCCGCAGTCTCCTGGGACGTGATTCATAGCATCCAACTCTCTTTCCCACAGATCAAGCGACGCGCCTCAGAGGCTTTGCCTGAGTTGCTCCGACCTGTCACTCCCATCACCAATGTTGAAGGCAGCCACTGTCAGGATCACAGTGGACTCTTTGGCCTGGTGACAAACCTGGAAGAGCTGGAGGTGGACGACTGGGAATTCTGAGCCTCTGCAGACTCTTCTCCAGCCCGGTGGGCCCTGGAGGCCCTGAGGGCCAGCGCTGCTTCCAGGCGCGCACTGGACAGGAAGGACATGCCGCCAGCAGCACTGCGTTCTGGGAGACTTTACAAGGAATTCCAGTCACCAGGGATTTGGAGGGTCCAGAAAGCCGACAACTTGGTTCTGTGAGCTCAGGGGACCTCAGAAGGATGAGATGTGGCTCTGCCCGAGGGCTGAAGTCCGAACCCAGATTTGACTCACGGACCTAGGGAACCATCATCTCCTGCCCATCGAGTGCTCCCTCAGCCTGATTCTGTTCCTCTGCTTCCTCGCAGGTCAGCGATGGGCCTGTCCTGCTCCCTTGCCCTTGGGTCCTCTCTGATGATGGAAGGAAAAAGTATTTGTCTTTTTAAATACCAGGTCAATTAAGGCTGGGGCCGGCCACCTTCATCTATCTCTCTCTTGGTCCCTGACACCTGAAACTGCATCTTAGCTCATCTGTACAGTTCACCCCCCCAGTCCGTCTAAATGCCTCTTGCCAGCTGCTGCCTTGGTGCCTCCTCGAAGGGCCATGAATGTCTTGCCTCATCTGAGGGCTTAAATAAGTCTTTATGCCATATTAGTTTCATTGTCAGAACAAATTAAAAATTTCAGAGAATCCGTTGGGGACTGGCTTCAGTATTGCACATGTGCAGACTACAGGACGTTGTGCCGGGATTGGCACCGGAGTAGCTGAGTGCTGGAAGAGGCCCAGCAATGACCTCTTCATGCACAGACACCAATTTCTTCTACAGGCCATTAATAGATGGTCTCTTTATTACCTAACATTTCAAGACTATTGTATTAAATTTTGCCTGTGATTGTCAAACCATGTGGATCTGGAAAAGGCCCCAACTCTGAATACCAGACGAGGGATACTAGTGGTTTAGACCAAAGGAACAGGGTAGAAGGTTTTTGTCTTGTAACCTGATGTGGTGTCACCTTATCATTGGTACTAATACCCAGCAAACATGTAACCTCAGAACCCGTCTTCCTGCTAGCAACCAGGAGCTAGAGCAAGGGAATAATTCTAACCATGGTCTCCACAATGCTTCACAGACATGTGTGTTTTCCTGTGCATGACCACGTGTCATGTGCTTGTGAGTACACAGCCCCGCCGCCCCAGTGCTTTCTACTTTGCTAGGACCCTGGATGAGGCCCTTCTCCGGCTGAGGCTCTTCAAGTACTAGTTTAAGGAAGTGCCTCTCCCTTCCTCTAAGGCTGCTTAGACCACCAAATACCCTCAGTTGAGTATTTTCTTAGACATTTTAAGCATTGGGGCTGGACCTTCTTTACTTATAGTACCCCTCCTAACTCTAGCCACATGCACGGAGCCTTGTGGCACCTATCTGTAATCCCGGTGCTTTGGAGGCAGGGGTACAGGGTCATGCAAGGCTACGGGAGTTCTCCACAAGGAGCTCAAAGCCAACCTGAGCTGCCGTGTCAAAAAACAACACGAAAAGATGTGTGGAAGGTGAACGCTTGTGCTGCCCACGCTGATCTTGAACTCACATTGCCTTCCTGGTAGCTAGAATTATAGAAGTGTGTGCCAACATACTTGGCCTAGGTTTCCCTTTTAACACATATTTCAATATCGATTATTTTTTCTTTTTCTATTTTTGGGAGGTGGGGTGGATGGAGAGTCTGCCTGGAAACAACTTGTAGCCAAGCTGGTCTGGAATTCTGGATTCTCCTGTCGCAGCTTCCTGAATCCTGGGATTGCAAGTGAGAACCCCCCAGCCAGTTTTCTTTCCTTCCCCGCTGCGGTCTTGTAACCAGCTCTCCCCAAAACTGCTGACTGTCGTGTTGGGACAGCTCAGGTCGCAGATGGTCCTAACACCTAACAGGGCCTGCTGCCAGTCTATGCATAGTGGCTCGGAGCCTATTGTTGGTGTCCCCAAGGGCTTCGCCTTTCTGGAATTGAGCAGCCCCTTTGGCGAATCTATTGACAGATACAGGCAATTTCCCCAGGAAAATTTGTAGAGGGACACCCATCAGGAAGTTGGTGTCTGAGCATAAAAATAACACGTCATCTAGAACTAGGTACTGGGGCGAAGGAGAAAGCAAAGCACAGCGTGGGTGCATCTGGCAGCCAGGAAAACAGTGGGGGGCTGTAGCCTTCTGCTTCGGGAGGTGTGAAGCTGTTCTGTTCCCTGGCAAGTGCGTGGGCCCACGCGGGAGCCACCACTTCTATTCCTGCCGCGATGTGGGAACAGGCCCGGCTTCAGGCAAAGTCAAGCGGCTCTTGGGCCCAGAAAGCCCTGCTTCTTAGCTGAGGTCCTGGCCCCAGAAGCTACTTTCCTTTTGATAAGGTCTCCAGTACCCTCAGGGTGGCCTCGGACTCCTTGAACTTCAAATCTTCCCACCTTCACCCTGAGGTGGGGTTACAGGTGTGCACCCTCACCCGTTAATGCGGCGCTGGGCCCAGAACCCAGGGCCTTGCGCATGTTAGGCAACGCGGCCAACTGGACCACTTCCCAGCTCTGGGTTAACTTAGGCAGCGTGAAGTTCGTTGGTGGACAGGATGACAGTCCTTCCCTGAGGGCATGACCTGGCAGAGGCCAGCGCTGCAGAAACCCTCTAGAAGCCCACCCTCAAGGGTGGGAGCTGTAGGAAACCCAGGGCTTCAGCTTCCTTGCCATCTACCGGACCACAGGAGCTTTGGGGGGTGCGCTAATCACGCCCCTCCGGCCACCCAGGTAAGCGTCCCAGGGGCCACGCTGCGGCCCAGGTGTAGCCTAACTGCGTGACCCGGGCTGTCTTCATCCTCCGCATGGTGCGGCCGCGCCGAGGGCTGCTGAGCGCGATGGAAAGGACCTGCCTCCGGGGGTTCCCACTGCTGAGGCAAGGACTGCTAGGAATCTGACTCCACGCGGGTCCGCGGAGTCAACCGAGACAACGAAGGGCCGGGGCGGGATCTAGGGGGCCTGGGTCGGACCGACCACGGCCGAACTTGTTTCCATCCGCGGGACCCGGCGCGGGTCCCGGGCTCCTGTCCCCTCTGTTCTCCCTTTCCACGCGCCGCCACCCGGGACCCACGAGAGAAGAGAGTTTTGCAAGGCTGGCAAGAACGGGGCGCAAAGGCGGTGCGGGGTCGGCGCGGGGGGGCAGACAAAGCGGGGGAGGCGGGCGAGGGAAAGACAAAGCGCAGAGGGGGGTTGGCGGCGGCGGCCGCGGGCCCCGGAGGCGGCTCCGGCCCGGCGGAGCCAATGGGCGGGCGCGGGGCGGGGGCTGGCGGGGGCGGTGCCGCGATAAGGCGGTGGCTGCCGCTCCGGGACCACTGGCAGCGGCGGCAGCTCGCGCCCGCGCCCTCCTTGCAGCCGCGGCGGTCCCCCGGAGACCGACCCCCGCCCCGCGGCCCAGTCCGGGGCCCCGGTGAGACCCGCGGGCGGCCGGGAAGGGAGGGGCTGCGGCTGGCGCGCGAGCCGTAGAGCTGTGGTGGGGGCGCGGGCGCGACGCGAGGGACAAGCCGCCGATGCCCGCGGGGTCCCGATGCCCGGCCGTTCCACGCATCGCTCCCGCCCAGGGCTTCAAGAGGCTGGGGTTGGTCCTTCGGGGTCGGCCCAAGGATGGGGACGGTGGTTCCGGATCTGGGGTCCTGAGGCTGGGAAGCAGACGCGGGCGACGGCTCAGTCTAGTGGGTGTGAGGCCGGGCGAGCGCTGTCCAGGGACTGGACGTCTGGGCCTGGCACCGGAGAGCGGGGGGCGCGGGTCAGGCCAGGATTAGCGGGTTCTCGCCCGTGATGATCGACTGAGCCCTCTGCTGACCTCCCCTTACCCCAGGCGGCCACCCCGCCCGTGGGAAACACACGCAGACAGCCCCCTTGTCCCCTTCGCTTCCGCCAACTTCGTCACCCCCCCAGCTTGGTCCCACCGAGGGACCTGGGGAGCTGCATGAGGGGCGGGCAGGCGAGAGGGGTGGGTGAGGGGCGGAAGTGGCAAAACCCAGAGCAACAGGAAATGACTTAGGGAAAGTCCCAACCGCCAGGCCCCCCAGGCCTCTGCCTGTAAACACCCCCACCCTGCAAGCTGGGGAAGGGCTCGTGGGGCCCCACTGACCGACTTCCCTTTGCAGAACTCAACGGGTGCTGCATCTCCACCCGGGCCTTCAGCACCTCCAACCAGCCATGTTTCAAGCTGCAGGAGCCGCCCAGACCACCCCCTCTCATGTAGGTGACCAGAATGGAAGGGAGCGGGTCAAGGGGAGAGAAGTATCTTGTCGGCCTGGTGCCCTCTGCCACCTCTTGTGTGCCCTGGGATCTGGGCAGGGCCACTCCAGAGCTGACCCTGACTGATTGCCCCTCTCTCTCAGGAAGCCAAAGGCAGCGGTGGCAGCAGCACTGTGCAGCGCTCCAAGGTAGGGTTCCAAGAGTGGGTGTGCGTGGAGGAAGGGTGGGTACCAGAAAGCCTCTAGCTGAGTGTTCTCTTACCTTACACCTCCTAGTCCTTCAGCCTGAGGGCTCAGGTTAAGGAAACCTGCACAGCCTGCCAGAAGACCGTGTATCCCATGGAGCGGCTGGTAGCCGACAAGCTCATCTTCCACAACTCTTGCTTCTGCTGCAAGCACTGCCACACCAAGCTCAGGTGTGCTCCTACCCTGCCCTGCCCTGCCCAGCCCACCCGCCTCTACCTTGCCTTCCAGCTCTGACCCAGACTGACCCAGCTGTTCTGCTTCCACAGCCTGGGCAGCTATGCGGCACTGCACGGCGAGTTTTACTGCAAACCCCACTTTCAGCAGCTGTTTAAGAGCAAAGGCAACTACGATGAAGGGTTTGGCCGCAAACAGCACAAGGAGCTCTGGGCCCACAAGGAGGTGGACTCAGGCACCAAGACTGCCTGATGCCTCTCTGGCCACCCACTCCCTCCACACAGGGCCTGCAACCAGCCGGTGGGACGGAGAGGTTGATCTGGGGTTGGGAGAGGAATAGGAAGGAATGAGGCTCTCCAAGGCAGAAGGTTCCAGGCATGGGGCTCTGCTCCAGAATCCCTTCTCCCTTAAGCCTACTTCCTTTTAGCTTATCCCATCTCACCCCACGGCCTCCCTGGGAGGCCCACAGCCCAGCTTCCCTATCTAGGTGCCTTTTCTCCAGCAAGGAGTCAGCATGCCCTCCTCAGGGTCTCAAGCTCCCTCACTGCCACCTGGGCTTCGTGTGCCCTTCCCTATCTCCCCATCTACCTCTGCCCTTTGCCTGATCCTGAGCCACAGAGACTGGAAGGAGAGTGCCACCTGCTGGGCTTCGTGGATGCCATCGTGCTGGTGGGGGAGGGTATGGGGAAGTGGCATGGCAGGGCCTGCAGTCTTGGGGTTTGGGAGTCCCTAGCAGGCTAGAGCCTCACATCTGATGGGGTCAGAAGCAGTCCCGCCCTCCTCTCTCTCCATTGTTTCTGTCGCTCTGACTTGTGATGAACCCTGTTTTAAACATGTTTAACAGATCCTGACTCTCATGTGGCTTGATGGGGGTTCTTGTGGCAGGAAGACTATACAAGTACCATGGGGAAGGGAAGTGGAGGACAGGCAGCCCACAGCTTTGAAGGTGGGGATTGTTGTCAAAAATACTAGACAGCTTGAGAAAAGTGTTTTTCTGCCCAGAATGGTTCTGTAACTGAAATCTCACTCTACCCCATAGCTTCTGTTTACTAAAGCCCATCTTCACTCCAGTTCTTTAGAATTGCGTTTTGGTAGAGTAGGGTGCAAAGGGAAACCTTTAGGCCTTTGGCCAAGTCCTTGCTTGACCCCTTTCTGCCAGCTGTTCCTTCTTGGACCTTTGGTCCTGGAAATCTACAGAGAATGGTGGAAATCCAGAGACCCAGCTGGTGTTACTGAAAGTTTTTGTGACTTTTCCCTTCTGGCCATCTTCTCCCTGAGCCTTTTTAAAATCAGAGAAATCACAGCTGCTGTGCTATCATTCAGGGACAAATTTGTCCTCTGAGAACCCCCCTACACACACACACACTGAGGGATGACAGCTCACAGCTGAACAAGACAAGTATGGAGGACCAGTCTCTCAGCGGAAGTGAGTTCTGCCTTGAGGTCCTAATTTTTGCAAAATGTCTGTGGAACATATGAATTGGGGGAACAAGAGAGCCTCTGGCGCTGGTGGCTGATGAACCCTGAACCACGCTCCTTGTGGTAGGTACTTAGGGAACAGGGATGTCCCCAAAAGCCTAGATCAACAATCAAACCTGCTCGGAGCCTCAAGGAGAACCGACTCCCAGTACCCGATGTTTCCATGGTGATGAGGATGGTCTTTTGTGGTGCAGTTAAGTGAGCAAGGCGGGCCAAGGGGAGTGCTAGAGAGGTGAACTCTGATTTCTCTCCCACAAAAATGGAGCCAAGGATCCTTCTAGATGCCGGGGACCTGATGTTCGGATCAGAAGGGCCTGCAGTACCATCTCAGTGGAGCAGTGGGGTAGAGCGAGAAAAACAGACCACCTGAGCTAAAGCCGGTTCAGCCAAGTCATCCCAGGAACCCTCCTCTGGGAACTTGAGTTCTATGTGAGGAGACCAAATTTATTGCCAGGCACCTTATCCAGCCCCCTCAGAGAAACACCACAACCATCCTTAACCAAAAGCATGGCCACAGTACCCCGATATAAATGATCCCTTTTATTGGAAGTAATGAGCGACACTGGCCTGGCTTTGCACTGCAAGCCCTTGGTCAAGGTACAGTCAAATAACTATGGCTGCAGGTTCTTCTGCACAATCCACAATTCAGATACAGAGCTGGGTGGTTGGGAGAGGCAGGAGGGCGGCGTGTGCACTGACCCTTCTGTGTGGGGTTGGCTAAAGCACACTCCCCAGGGAATGATAAGAAAATGGTGATGTGGCCCCATCCCACCGCAGTGTTTGGGCTGCTAGGAAACTGTTCTTCAGAACCTTTGGGCCCAGGCCAATCCAGAGCCCCACAACTTTTCATTTGTATTAGTTAATAAAAAAAAAAAATTAAAACTAAGCAACAGCTTGGTCCTGAGGATGCTGAGTCAGCATGTCCACAGTTTTTGGCACACAAAAAATCAGGGTCATTTTCTTTTCCATTGGAGTGCAGAGTTTGTTGGCTTATTTTAAAATTTCATTTTAAAATCACATTCCCTGTGAGGTAAGACCCTGGGGGTGGGCCTTCTCATCTGACATGCGTCAGCACACCAAACTCTTCCCTCTTGGGAAATGGGGATGAACCAGGAGTGCCACGGCCGTCAGGATGGGGTCATGGAGAGGCCGAGCTGCCTATATACAGGCAGCTTTTGGTCAAAAAGAGGGGCTGGCCCCCACCCTGGGCAAAGGCCAAGGTGGAGGCAGGAGCTGGTGCTCCCTGGCTACAGAGAGCAGTTGGAAGGTGGCCTGACAGGCCCCCAAGGGACAATAGCTGGAACTGAGGGGCCCTGGCCCAACTGGCACTGTGTAACACACATTTTTGCAAAACCAGCTGTTTTCAAATTTCTCTTCTCTCTTGGGGAGTCCACCACTGGTAACAGTCTAAAATTGATATATATATATATATATATATATACACACACACATATATATATATAAATCATCAAATATGATCTGAGATATAAATTAACAAGTACAAGGCCTCACATTACATGATGTGAAAAGGCTAAAAACAGCGATAGAAACTACATTCATAAAAGTGCATCGTCAACATACAACGAAGGCTTTGGCTTATTTTGTGCCCGTGGGGAAAGTGGGCATGGCTGGCAATGAGCTGCCTGGTGCTAATCCCCAGCTCCCTGGAGATGGCCATCCCTGGGCCCTGGCTTTTTTTTTTTTTTTTTTTAACCTTTAATGAGAACTCCCAAGGAAACTGAGAGCTGGAAGGGAGGAGCTCTTAGCAATAGGCACATTTTGGAGGGGAGGGGCTGGAGGAAAGGACCAGCGCCCATGCTGAGGTAAACATGGCCAACTCTAAGCTGCTTGAGATACTGTTTTCTCGACCCCTGTTGCTGTTCCTCCCCTGGGAAGGAGCAAGAACGGAATGAGGCTGGGGGCACAGAAATGGGCAAGGCAAGCTAGGGAAGAACAGAGCTGGCAACACACAGACACTCGCTTTTACCAGAATGAGTGGGCTCGGACGTGATGGAGTCACAATGTGCCTGAACCAGCTCTCTGGACTCAGCTGAGCCAGGTGCCCTCACTGTCACTCACCTTTCTCTCTGTTCCAGGAGAGCAGATGTCAGGCCAAAAGCATAAAAGGGATGGAACATAAGAGCCTAGGCCCAGGTGACACCACGTAACATGTCCTGTCAGCTCTTTCCAATCCAGCCCAAGACCCACGCCTGCAGGGTACTCACAGCAGAGAGCAAAGTCTCCAGTATAGAAACTGGAAACAGCGTAGGAGTGACTCCAACTTGTAAAACAAACAATAATTGCATTGACAAGACTGGTTCTCCTCCCGCAATGGAGGCAATTCCGTATCTCAGCCCCCTGCTTGGGGGCCAGGCTCCTCTCTTCCTAGAATAAGGCAGCATAACTTGCTTCATTCATCTTTGGTAAAGGACAAGGACTGCCAAGGCAGATCTGGGGGCTCTAAGGGTGAGGGAAGCCCATGCCTTTTGTCTTCTGTTGGTTGAGGGATGTTGGGTTTGAGTGGGCTCATCCAGCCCAGAGACACCTTTGGTGGTCTCCAGACATCAGGAGAAACAAGTAACACTCTGAATGAAGTAACACTATTCATACCCTTGAGGCAGTCCTGTGCCCCAGTCCCTCTGGGCTTGGTGCTGACCACAGTGTCAAGACATTGAGGGCAGAGCCATGGCAGCTGCACACTGTCCAGCCCTTTTCCCTCCACGCTGAGCTTAGCATGCTGGAGCTCTTGGGTCTTACAGTCTGGGTGCTCCCAGTCACGAGGCTATAGCCATCCCATCCTGGCTCTGTGCCCCAGTGGCAGAAGGGGCACAAACACTGGCTGGACTGCAGCTCTGCTGTCCACAGCTTTGCCTAGAAGCAGCAGCAGCTCCACTGAGCCAGACAGCAGCCCCTTGCTCACAAGCAGGTAGCAACTGGCAGCAGTGTGGCGTTGAGAGCTCAGTACACGAGCTGTGCAAAGTGGTGTGTGAGCAGCTCCTCAGCTGAAGGTCTCTGACGGGCCTCCACAAAAATGCGCCTCAGGAAGTCCCTGCCATGTTCAGAGATGTGAGAGGGCAGCTGAGGATTGGTGGGCTGGGTGGCAATCTTGAAAATGGCAGCCATAGCTTCATACTCTGCCCAAGGTGGTTTCTCCGTCAACATTTCCACCACAGTGCAGCCCAGGCTCCTAAAGAGAGAGAATCGTGTCAGAGAATCTGGGCTCTCAGGCTCTTAGCTGCCCTATCCACTTGATGAAAGGAAGTAGCTTTTTCAGATCACACCTGAGGTACAAATAGCGAGAGATGTCAGTCTAAGCTGAGACCTGGAAAAGTTTCAAAGCCCTCAAACCTGGTTTGCGCAGACCTCATCAACCTATCACCTGTACTTTTGATTGGTGGGGTTGGGAGAGTGGGGAGGGCTGAGACTGGATCTCACTACATAGTTCAGGCAGCTCTGAACTAGCAGTCCTTGCTTTAGCTTCCTGAGTATTGGGCATTACAGGTATGTGCTACCATGCCTTACTGTACTGAAATTGAGAAAAAGAGAACCATGAATATTGACAAGATTCCAAGGTAACTATGTTAGTTCCTTGCTTCTTTAAACAGTCTACTTCCTTAATCTTCCTTTCTGAAGGATTGGTGTAAAGCTAGGTGAAGCAAACACAAGCTGTCTGAGCCACTAGAGAGACAAAAATCTAACCTTGTTTAGAGACAGACCTAGTCAGTCCTTCAGAGTAAATCCTGCATCTCAAAGGAATTTAGCAAATGTGAGATTCCTTTTCTTCTAAATCTAAGTCACAAGCAGTAACAAAGTTTGCTATTGGGATTAAAACTCCACTTGCCATCATGTCATCCCCACTCGATCCCATTTCACACCTACTACTACTACTACGACTACTACTACTACTACTACTACTACTACTACAACAACTACACACACACACACACACACGCACACACACACACAGTCTGGGTGTTTTGGGTGCATGAAACAAAAGATAGATTCTTAGTCCCTTTGCCACACTGTAAAGTCTCTAAGGTCTTTTGTAACTTAGAGTCCCACAGCTTAAGCAGGGCAATGGGGTCCCAGCACATCCCAGTGCTCACCACACGTCGGCCTTCCTTCCGTAGCCCTCACCGCTGATGACTTCAGGGCTCATCCAGTAGGGTGTGCCAGTGACAGAGCGCATGCCTGTCCCCGACATGCAGATGGTCTGTAGGCGTTTGCTGGCCCCAAAATCTCCAAGTTTCACATTACCAGCCGAGTCTCGGAGGATATTAGCTCCTAAGGCATGAAAGGGCAGAGCTACCACTTAGATTTTCTTGCATTTCCTACATCTGTCCACTTAGTCACTCGGAGTCCTTGGGAAGACCGAGGTTACTGGTGACCTGGATGTGAGTCACATACAACACAGAAAACATGTAAAGCCCCAGACCTACGAAGGAACTGGCTCCATGGTCAACATGTTCAATCTTTACACAATCTCCAAGTAAGGGAAATAACTGGGTTCCACTTTCCAGAGAGTTTAGAATAGGTGACTGGTCCTTGAACAATAGTAGCCTTAGACTTAGCTGGCCTCTACTCACCCTTGATGTCCCGATGAACAATCATGTTGCTGTGCAGGTAGGACATGCCCTCCAGGATCTGGCGGGTGTACTTTCGGGTCACACTCTCCGTCAGAGCACCATAGGCCTTCAACTGGTCTTTTACTGAGCCCTACCAAAAAGAGCCATGACAGAGTCACTTCAGAGGCTGGCTTTAGAAGGGGACAATTTCCAGCTCTCAGCGCTGTAGCAGATCAATATTCATTTAAGTTTATGTGCAATGTATGGAGTTGTTTTTTTTTGTTTGTTTGTCTTGCCGAGAGACGGCAGACAGCACGGAGAGAAGCATGCAGCAGTCCTTACTCCAAGCAAGGTAGACCCTAAGTCAGGAGAAGAGGAGCCTCTGCCATGTAAGGGCTCTGCTTACTGAAGTGCACCAGTCTTCAGGGCCCTGAGTCAGACTGAGACTGTGACATTTCTCTCCTCACATCCTTATTGCAGCCACAGGCAGGGCTCTCCTGACTCTACTTCCTGCCATTATTCACCCAGAGTTTCTTGGAGCCTCAGGGGATCAGACCAAGTCAAGGGTGACCCATCCTTACTTAACAGCTCTAGCCCTAGATCATTCTCCTTTGTGAGCCTCACATGTACCCCAGGATACATACCCCTGGCATATACTCCATGAAGATGGTCAGGATCTTCTCGGCACGGTCCCGAAGGCAGCCGTAGTACTGCACGATGCGCTCATGCTGCAAGTTCTTCAGCAATTGGATCTCACACTCCAGAGCACTCACCTCCTAGGGAAGGGTCAGAGGTCACCCGGACACGTGGGACCCAGGTCTGCTCACCTGAGATCAACTTAGCTTGCCTAATCTGTGTCCCCACAGGGGTCTACCTTGGGAACTTCAGATGGAGAACAGAGGGCTTTCAACTCTCTGGCCTTTGGGAGGAGACACTCCTGGCCTAGAGGAAGGGAAGCAGGAGGGAGGGAAGATGGGTCACAGAAGCTTAGAGTAAAGTAACTATTACATTTGTCCACTAGAATTGGGTTGTAGACTGTTTTAACTCCTCCTTTTAAGGACCAAGTGAGTGAACCCCACGGCTTTCTGGGCCAAGGTGATGTTTGGGGAGTGGGTGTACAGGGTACTCTTTGAAGCACTAGGCATCACGTCGAAGTATAGTAGGGACCCTAGTATGGACACAGTATCTCCTATAAATGTTGAATGCTCTTTGGACCATTGTCCCTTCATCCCATGACCAGGACCAGGATGGATAGCAAGGGAGCTTGGCTAATGGGAAGGGAACCTGTAGAACCTCTGCACAATAATAAAAAAGACACTTGGAATGGAAGGAAAGAAATGGAGGTCAGAAGATGGAAAAGACAGTACCTTGCTTGTCTCAGGACTATCTGGGTCAAACTGGACCTGCTTGGAAGCAAGTTCACGTCCTGTGTCCACATCATAGCACAAATAGACTCTGCCAAAAGCACCCTGACCCAGGAGCTTTCCCCGGCGCCAGTTGATTGGGGCACTAGGAGCTGTGGGAGGACACCGGAAAAGAGCGTTAGATCACATACCTTCTTTACAAGGACCCGCTTGGTGATTACGGACACATAACCAGTGAACCCCTTGCTCAGGATCCCTCACGTCCAGGGCAGTCCCTCTCTGTACAGCTACACTTCTACCCCATCTGCAGCAGGTCCAAGCCCTTATTCAACAAGACCTTAAGGTCAGAGTTCTAAGAAACAGAAGACTAGTGAAACGTTCAACAAAGATCCTAAATATATTTTTATTTGTGTTTTTTTGAGACAGGTTTCACATGTAACTCAGGCTAGTCTTAAACTTGTAATCCTCTTGCCTTAGCTTCCTACGTGCTGACTTAAGAACTGTACCAATGGGCTTAAGTATCTAATATTGCAGGGATTGAAGGTATGCCCTTTAGCTTAAACACAGAAAAACTAAAGAATGGAGGGAAGAAATGGCTTGCCGCACAGCCATGGAATCAGGCCTATGTTCTAAGGAGTGCTACCTCTGAAAGGTTTTCCCTTGTTGGAAGCTGGGCCAGAGCAGCCGACTGCTGAGCTAAGTGCTGAGCTTCAGCCTCTGCACTTAGTCTCAATACCCACAACAGCCCCGTAGCGAGGGACACTTCTCACACTTGGTTGGCACACTCCTCTCCTGTACAGAAAGAGCATTCTCGCTGTCCGCACTCCGCAAGCGCCCGCGAGGATCCAGGTACTGCACAGCTAGACCCATGTTCTCTCCATTTGTACTCAAGGAGCGGCTGGAGGGCACCAGGGTGAACAGGTTGCCTTGATGTCGCCGTATTCGGGGAAATGTTCTTCTGCCTGAAAGGGTGCAGGGGTCAGACGGAGCAAGTGAGAACCTTGGCCACGAGACTAAGTGTACAAGCCAGTTAGAACGGACCATGCCAGCTCAGGTCCATCTCATCTCTCCCCTCCCGCATGTCCCCAAATCATGTCAGAAAGACTGCTGTCTCAGCACTCCAAGAATCAAGTTGAAAGTAGAAATTAGGAAGTAGTTCAGGAAGCCTAGCCATAGAGCTGATTCTGAGGCCTTTTGCAGGGCCAGCCCACAGTTCATGTACATTCTGTCTGGGCTTCTACCACTAACCTGTCTGTTACAGCCATCTGGTGTGACAGCATTAGCAAGGCGGCACTCTGGAATATACCAAGGATTTAAAGGATAGTTTCTGGAAGCACAATCTTGATTTACTAACACTATCCACCCTATCTGATTATTTTCTTGTCTCTATTGCCTCAAGTCTAGGGCACAATTTCTCAGGAATTAGAGGAAGGGCAAAGGCTGAAACACTGATTTTCCATCTCTTAACCCCAATTCCCCTTTTGCAGTAGCTTCCCAAGGTGTCCATTCGACCTTTCTTCAAACAGCCAGCAGGGGGCAATGTGGAGGCACTCTCACCATCATTGTAGTCTTTGTGGTGCACAGACACATGGTAGCGCCGGGGATAGGTTCCGCCTTTGACCCCTTTGTCATAGAGCTGGGTCTCCCGATCTGAGTAAAACAGGAGAGTTACTAATCTTTGGATATGTCAATGTGAATCAGCCACTTAAGCTCTAAATCACCCAAAACAAATGCAGGACAATCGCCATATGGTTTTAGCTTCCCAACTCAAAGCCATGTGTGGTCTTACTCAGGCACCTTCTCCACCCTCTGAATTGCCCACCCAGGCTCTATGGAAATCACCTGAATATTCCTGTCTGTTGTCTGGGAAGCTTTGGGCTCGGGACATTCGTGATTTCCGAAAGGATGGGCTAAAGAAAATAAAAAGTCACAAAATGTCTTAGACATCAGTGTGTTTTTAGAGTAACCCAGAGTGCAGAAGGCAGGGTAATTAGATGGTCTCTCTTCCAACTCCTCCAACAGGTGCAGAAGCAGAAGGGAGGGGTGGAGGGAAGCAGCTCTTTCCTGAGTCTGGTCTCCTGTGCTCTCCACCCTCCCTTCACTACCTTTAGGCCCAAATCTGAGTGCTGAATCAGCTGTTTGTCCTTTTCCATTCTTGACTTTTCCCTCCATTTCGGTGGCAAGTGAAGAGCTCCCTGGTCTAGGCAGTGATGTTAGTAACACTGCAATGTAGGGACTGCCATTTTCTTAGTTATTTTACAGTCAGTTTTTTTCATATAACTCTCTCAACTCTTAGGTAGGAACATAATAAAATTAACGTAACGTGTACCAGCTATTGAGCAGCTGCTGTGCTATTATTACTAGTCTTCACAGATAACCTACAGGCCAAGAGTAAACATTATTATTTATGTGCCCAAGGACACAGCTAGGAAGCAACAGAACCAAATTCAAGAGCAGATCTGTAACTCCAAAGTCTATTTCTGCCACTGTACTAGACATGTTCCCTTCAAACTGATTATCATTCCATTTTAGAAATGGGGAGACTGAAGAACTAAGGTTAAGAGACTTGTTTGAAGCCATTAAAACATTTGCTGAAGGTAGGATGGAGCTGGGTATTATCTAGTTCCACATCTGCCTTTTCCCAGCTTTTAGGAAGGAAAAGTTAAGACCTGAGCTCAGGTCAGGCCAGATCACAAGGCAGTCAGTTCAGATGAGTGAGTTTCATTCCCCAGGAGAAAAAGCATCATGGGACAAGGCCCTATCAAAGAACAGAGAATTGAGTAATTTAACTATCTTTTGCAATATGCACCTGAATCTGAATGAACCTTTGACATGTATGTAAGTGGTCCACATGCAAGCGTGTGTGTGTGTGTTGTGTGTGTGTGCGCGCGCTCAGGTCACAGATCAATGCTGGGTTCTCCACTGAGACAGGGTCTCTCACTGACATGTTTTGAATGGCAGATGGTGACCAGTGAGCCTTGAGAATCTTGTCTCCTCCTCCTCGTTGCAGGTATTAACGGGGACAACCCACAGCACCCTGTTTTTTGTTTGGGCTTTTTTTGTTGTTGTTGCTTTTTTTTGTTTTGTTTATTTTTCCTTTTACCTGGATTCTAGGAGATTAAATTTAAGAGCCTCATGCTTGTCTGGGAAGTACATCACTGACATAACCACCTTCCCAGTCACTTTTAAGAGGGTCACAGAGAAAAACTCTCAAGGCAGTGAATGGGGAAGGGGGGGCTGCCTCCTATTTTCTAATAACCAGATAGACGGCCATCCTCCCTTAAGAGTTCAGGAGAGGGGCTGGAGAGGTGGCTCAGGGGTTAAGCCTCCGCCTTGCAGGCGGAAGGTCCTGAGTTCGGATCCCAGATCCCACGTATAGACGCCAGGCGGAAGCGGGGGCGGCCTGCGCTTCTGGCCCTGGTAGGACGGAGTCTGTGAATCCCAGGGCAGAAGGAGGTGGAGGCGTCCATGATGGTTCATGAATCGTCCGTGGTTCTACACAGACACACGCACACACACACGCGCGCCACATACACACGCACATGCACACAGTTGAATAAATAATAATAATAAAAAAAAAATTAAAAAAAAAAAAAAGAGTTCAGGAGAAAGTCCAAAGCCAGAGTCAGTCTGGCTTGTGGTGGCACTTCTATTATTTTTACCTATACTTTCTTAGAAGCTATATATGAGAACTAGCAAGTAATGATGAATGTATTCCGTGACATCTGGAAGAAAGACTGCTTATCAGTGCTTAGTCACAAGATCGGCACCGCATAAACAAATGATGACATAATTTTAAAGGTAGAAAGAAAACTGCTCCTAGCCTCACACCTGTTCCCTGTGCCTAAATTCATGCACGGTAGTCAAATGTATTACTCTTAGACATAAAAAAGTAAAGGCCTGCTCTAAGCATTCTCATCAGACTAGATGTGGCACACAGGAAGCTGAATTTCAGACCAGTACAAGCTATCTAGTTAGACCTTGTTACAAAAGAAAATAAAGCAATACAGGATTTCACACTGAGAAGTAATAGTCTGTTAGGAGGGTGGATATTCTTTGTATTTTTTATGTATTAGTTTCTTACTCACTGCACTGAGACTTGTCTTTACCAGACCTGCATAATGACTGACATACAACAAGCCCCCATAGACTATAGTGGAACTCAAGAGAGGTAAGAACATACTGTGGAAATCTTGGGGACTAAAGTTGGATGAATGAAGGGAAATGCTCCTATCAGTGGGGTGGCCTGAACAGAGGCAAGTTTGTATGCTACAAGAAGTGTGAACACCCACAAGAGTAGACAAACCAGAGGGAACCCTGGGGTCCATAGAAGCAGACAGACAGGCGGGTGGGAGGGATTGGGATTGATTGATGAAGGGAAAGGAGAGGGATGGGAGGGAGGGAGTAGAGGGAAGCAGGGAAGAGTACTCAGTATGCTTGTAGAACTAGAAAAATAAAAGAGAAGACAATGTTTTCTATAAAAAAATTATATATTAGTTTCTTATTCTACTTGGAGAAAAAAAAATGAAAGCAACTCCTTGGGTAAGAATTCAGTTTCCTCTGAACAACAAACCATTGCTTTTTATCCACACCACAGAAGTGAGGTCAGAAAGTTAGAGAGCAATAAATATTATGTGGGAAGTCAAAACAAAACATTTAGAAAAACAAAGCAAATAATAAATGAGCTATTTTATAGACTACTATTACGATTATTTACAACCAAAACATTCTCAGGATGTTTGGAAAATTGAGGACTTTTCCAGAGGTATGAGATTTTAATCCCAGACCCATGGCTAGATCAGATATACATACTAGCTAACTCTAATTTTAAAATCATTCCAAAAATGCCTACTTACTAACCCCCAAACCACCCACAGCTCCATACCTGTCTGCTGACCTGTCCAAGGATTGGCAGCTTCCTGACAAGGAATTTTCAGCACTGCTTAGGGGATCCAGCATCTGTAAAGCAAGCCATACAATAAAAACACAATCTCAACTCAAATTCTAACCAGCTGACCCAGGTTTTATGAACCAGGTCAAGTCAGCACATGGTCCTTTTTGTTAAATATGGAAAGTATCCTTTCTCCCCATGCAGTAGAAGAATGTTAGTAAAGTACCATTCTCTCTCTTAGTCTGAAAAGTAAGTTTCTAGGAGGGAAGAAATTTGCTTGGCTAGCATTTCAAAGAGCTGTGCCAAAAGAACAAGAGAGATGCTGCTTCTCTTGTTGGCATTTTCTTGGCTCATCAATGTTGGTGCCTGGAACTCAAGATGGTACTGACCTGCAGAGGTTTCAGTGAGTTTGGGTGGGACCTTAATGCTTCTGTTTATACTCCATGATTCTTAATTTATGAAGACAAGTAAATTTCACAAATGAATAGTGCAGGCCGAGAAAGGTTAGGAGACATATCTAAAGTTATAAAACTGTTTAGTGTACAACTTGTGTCAGGAAAAATAATTCTCAGTTCCTGGTTCTGAAGCACAGGTAATAATCAAATGCAGTAACAAAGGCCTTCAGAATTTCCCAATTAGTCTCCCCTAAAGGTCTCTCACTTCGTTTTTGTTTTTTGTTTTTTTCCTGAACAGGGTACTGGTTCTGATAGGAGTGAAATTCTTAATTTCAGAATATAATTGTTACTCCATTCCCATGGGGAATTGGTTCCAGGACCCCTGTGGATAACAAAATCCATTCATGTTTAAGGTCCTCATGCAAGAGAATGCTCTACAAACACACATATAATGCTCTCTAAATATATATCCCTTCTGAAAAAAGCAAAGAGAAGATGAACAAGTATAGCATGGCAGGTGTGAGAAAAAGGAAGAATAACAAACAACTTAAGAGAAGCCTTGAGTAAAGCTGTTTAGTGCCTGGATTCTCTTGTAAAACATGCAAAGCACTGTGAGAATGCTGAAGACATAAAAGGGGAAAGTGAAGAAAGGGATACTGTGTTGATAGAATTTCTGTCAGAAATTGTAAAATAAATTAACATGATTGTGCTTTGTTCCTTCTAAAAATTAGTAAACATGTTAACTATGATCAAATCTGATTTCTTTTTAAAATTCTTTAAAATTTTTTTATTTATTCTGTCTATGTGTGTGTATCAGAGAGTACTTGGTCCTCTCTGTGGAGGACCAAGGTGACTTCAAGAATCACCTTGCATTGCTTCTACTTTCTTTTTGCTTTGCTCTAGGATTTCCCAGGCTCCGCCCACCAGGACCAGAAGTACAGGCTGCCTCCAGGTCTGCCTGGCATTTTTATGTGGGACCTGGGATCTGAACTCAGAACCTTCTGCTTGTGAGGCAGAGTCTTAACCCCTGAGCCATCTCTCCAGCCCCAAAATCTGATTTCTTGAAAGCTTTGCAATGGAAAATCCTTACACTATAAACTGTAAAGAGGATTTATCTTGGATATCCTGTTTCCCCAGGAAAAAATTCTTTAATAATTCTGGCAGTCCTTAGTCATTACCTTCCTTAGTCCTTTCCTAAAAGTCTGTTTTTTTCCAGATGTGGTAATCCCAGCACTTAGGAGGGTGAGGCAAACGTATCATGAATTCCTGACAAGCCTGGGCAACATAGGAAGACTGTGTCTCAATAAAATGAAGGAAGGTTAGAATCCTGGGGAATAATGGAGACCAAAGGCAGCTGAGTTCATATGCAATCTCTGGAGTGCTCTATCCCAGAGTAGTGGCTTTCCAGAGTGCTGGGGTCAAGAACAAGGCACTATGGTCAATAAAGAAATCAGCTAAAAGCAGTCCAGGTCACTCTCTAGACATAAAATTACCTGTAAGTCAGGAGTACAGAAGAGAGTACAGTGTAAAAGACATCTTAGTCTATTATTTAGTGTGAATAATGAAAGTTATGGGAATCAGCTTTCTTTAAAATCCCACATAATGATGTTGGCTCTTCTACTTTATTTTACTTTATTCTTTAGCAACTTTCCCTTGGAACATCAAATCTCAGAAAATTTTAGACTTTTATTCTTTACAATAAAGGCAAGCTTACTGGGACAAAAACCAACCAACCAACCAACCAAACAACCAAACAAACAAACAAAATGAAGTCAGAGATTTTGCCCTGAGTTTACTAATCCACACTGTCATAAAAAGTTATGGATAAAAAGCTAGCCATTAAAATGGGTAACTCAGGCTGAAGAAATGGTTAAAACAACTTGAATTTGGATCCCAGTATTTGATTCCATGCGAATACTCCAGTGGAAATGGCACTGGCTTGTACTGGAATCTGGGAAACCCCAAAGCAAAACAATGAGGAGGTAGAACAATCCAGGGTGATTCCCAATATCGCCCTCGGGCCTCCACAGGTACAAGTACTCAAGTGCTTTCTGGTGCACACACAAAATAAGAATGAAAATAAAATGGGTACCCCGCTGTAACAGACACACCATTAGGTGATCAATGTGTCATTCTTTCCTTGAGAACCTGGAACTTGGTTCTAATCAGCAGGATGTAGCAAAAAGGATGGCAATGCTCATTTCCACAATTATGCCATATTACAGAACATTCCATCAGCAAACTGGAGCAACAGAGGGCTGACCTTGAAGAACCTGCCACGGTGTGAGAGGGACCCAAAGGTAAGGAACTCTAGAAACTGAGAGCATTCCTGAATGACCTCCAGCAAAGATAAAGACCCATCAGCCTACCAGCCATAATTCTGCTAAAAATCTCAAGCTCAGGAAAGAAATATAACTTGCTCACCAACCTGACTACAGTACTGTGAGAACACAAGGAGAAAACCCAACTAAGTTATGTCCAGCCTCTTGAACCAAAGATACTAAGACAACAAAGGTATAATGTTTGAAGACCAAATCTGTAGCAACATGTTGTGTGAAAACTGATAATAACACAGCTGTTGGTGCCATCATAGATTGAGCTGTCCTGTAGCCACACTTGGATATGATTTATTTCTCACCTTCATCAAGAAATAGCAAATCTAAAATGAGCTAATAAAAACCACAACCTGTCAGTTTAATACTGTTTACAGGTTAAAAATCTCCGCTGAAATGAAAACAAGCTATATACGAATAGTACGGTAGTATTTTAAAGGGAACTAGTAAGTACTCACCTAAAACAAATGGGGCTAGGAGGGTTAGAGCTCATCTGTGAAAGAAGTTGACATTTGGCCGCTACAGAGGAGTAGCCCATATTGGAGCATGCCTGCTTTACAGAAGAGCTATGAGGTGTTATTCAAATCCCTTGGGTCCTTAATGTGCTCACTAAAAACCCCAATCACAATCTTGCCCTGACATGGGTCACAGATACGCCCTGGTCCCCATACTCACACACTGCTCACTGGTCTCTGGAATGAACTCCCCCTCACTGTTGATGCTGGTGTAGGACCCCTGCCTGGCAATGTGTTGTTGTCGCTCAGGCACATAGCCAGGGGGAGGAGAGCTTCGGCCGGGGTTCTGAGAACCTAGAGCACAGAAACAAAGTTTTTAACAACAGAACCTAGACATGTGGCACAAGAGCAGGCAAGGGGCCAGATTGATGTGCTGGCATTAAAGGTCAGGGATGTAACTCAGATGGGTCATGGCACCAAAGCCCAGCATGCTCCAGCTCCAAGAAGCAAACAAAGTCCTTTCCTAATAGGAAGGAAATGCTAGAGAAGGAGCAGGCACTGCAGTGTATGTGACCAAGAACCTTGACACAATATACAGACTAGAATTAACCTCATGAAGTCAGTTTAAGTTGGCAGTCAGACTAGCTTTAAAAACATTCTTGTGTATTATTGTTAATAATGTCACCAGTTTCTCTTTCCCTTTTAGGGCACCAAAGCCATTTCCTTCCATATGAGGAAAATGATCAAGTCAGTATTTGTTCCATACATCTGGGGAATATGTTCCAAGACCTGTAGCACATGCCTAAAATCTTAGCTATCACACCCTATATAAACTGTTCTTTCCTACACATACATACATATGTTATTAATAACAAATGTATAATTTATGAGCCAGTAAGATAGCTCAGTGGTATAAATACTTGTGTGTAAACCTGGTGACTTGAGTTTGATCTCCAGAGCCACAAATTATTTAAGAAATTAACAATAACAAGCTGGCCATGGTGGTTCACACCTATAATGCCAGCATCTAGGAGGTGGAGGCAGGGGAAGTGAGTTCAAAGTCAGAATGAGCAATATACCAAGATCCTCACAAAACCAGGAGCTGACAATCACTTCGGCAGTACATATACTAACATTGGAACAACACAAAAGAAAATCAGCACTGCCCCTTAGTAAGAATGACATGCAAATTTGTGAAGTGTTCCATATTTTAAAAATATATAAGGAAACTGAAAATAATACATATATATGCATATATATATCTGCTGGGAATAAAGCTCAGTGATAGAACACTTGCCTAGCACCAGTCCCTTGAAATTCTCAGCACTACATAAAATAAAACAGAACAATTTATACCAAATACTGCCACAAAATTAGCAGTACAATCCACCACTCTATGCTTTAGGACCATTATTAA
Source organism: Typhlomys cinereus (assembly GCA_023101885.1). Taxonomy (NCBI): domain Eukaryota; kingdom Metazoa; phylum Chordata; class Mammalia; order Rodentia; family Platacanthomyidae; genus Typhlomys; species Typhlomys cinereus. The sequence continues at coordinate 2,297,472 of JALPQD010000298.1, read as the reverse complement.
GTAAAATAAGGATTATCTGAATACAAACTTTGTGAGAAAGTTGTAGTCAATTGAATAACTGTAATATTGGCCTCAGAAGGCTAAGGCAGGACCAGCCTCTGTGAAGACACTCTGGTCAGTGACAAAAGGCTCTCTTTCACTGACACCTAGTCCCACGCTTCCTGACTACTATACTTAATACTACCTTTTAAATTGTGTGCTGCTCCAAGTAGTATAGTGGAATATTGTGCCATTCTGAGAGGTGAATCTTATCTTTGTCCAGTATAATCAGGCTATATTTGCTATTCACCCATTTTTCATTCAGTGGAAATGGTTAAGAAAGAGACCAAGTTTGGGCTAGAGATCTAGGGAAGAACCTGACTCATTCTATCCTGGAAGATAAGAACAGCTAATGTCAACTCCCCCTTTTCCTGACAGAAACCAATTTCAGAAGAAAAATTAGGAACGTACAGTTTTAGTTTTATGTGTAGATCATTCGGTCTGTGTTCTGGAAGAAGAGGTGATGGGCACTATCTACTGCAGAGGGTGTTGAGAAGTTGAGACTCTTTGAACATCCCTAAGGAAACGGTGGACACAGAATAACTAATGATGCTCAATAATACTGTCTGAGCTAGGAAAGGTCTTTTATAAACCAGGAAAGGCCCAAACAAGAAAGAAAAACATTGGGGGAAAATGGTGAGGGCTGTTCTCTGAAAGACAGACTTTGTTTTTCATGAGCTGAAGCCTCATAGACCAGGTGGCCTCACACTTGTTATACTGCCAAGACTAACCTAGAACTCTTCATCCTTCCACCTTACCTACCTATTGCTGGGATTACAGATGTCTAACACCACTGTTGGCACCTGTTGCAGTCCACCTGCATGGTTGCTGATAAATGACCATCAAACAGTTTAAGGGAACAAGGGGTTTATTTTCTTACGACAGTCCTGGTTACAGTTCTTTGACCAGCTTGATGTGTGAGCAGGCACCAACACCTGGGCCGAGGGAACTGGCCACGCCATCACCACATAACAGCTGAGAGATGGGCAATCCTTACTTGCCAGACCAGCATGTCTGGCCAAGTGAACAGAAGGATGCCGACTCTCTCAACCAGCTCTCGTGATTTATTCCAGGGCCTACACCCACTCACCATGGGCTGGACCTTCCCCATCAGCTAGACAATCTCTTGAAGGTTTGCTCTGGGCCTAACTCAACCATCAACTCTCTACAAATGTGCCCAGCGCTCAAACCCTCAACAGTCAAGCTGACACCTGTGCCTAACTATGACAGCACTTTAAGACAACTTTGAAGATGTTTATTACTCTCAATATCTTTCAACAAACCAAGTCCTTCATTCTGTCACATGATGTCAGTTATTCAGAGCACACTGAGACATTCAGTTGTGCAGAAGACATTTCATGAATTCACAACTAAGAACATTTTCAGTTGCCTCTTGGAGGGATCAAGCAAGAACATAGTCTCAGGTGAGAAGACTAACACAGGGCTTAGTAATCTGGTTTTGTTTAGGGCAGGGGCTCTAAACAAAATTGCTCTGAAAGCAGGCATGGAGTTTTGTTGAACTTCCTAACTCAATATCTCATTTACTGAGTAAGGCTAACACTTCTGAAACCTTAATACCCAAAGCATGCTATCCAAAAGATTTCAACAGCCCGTACAACATAGCCTATCCAGGTATTTTTAAGTCTTGGCAGAAATTGAAGGTCCTTTAAGTTTATTTTAAAAATTATTAAGGGTATTAATAAAAACTAAAATTAATTATAAAATTAATAGAAGCATTAATATATTAATAGGATATTAGGGGTATTCTTCTGTGAACTAACAGCAGTAAAATCAGTCAAGGTGGTTTTCCTGTCCTTCTGGCCCTTCTCCCTCTCTTTTGGAAGATATGAACTTAAGAGCCAGCCTCTCACACTCTCATTAAGGAGTTAGAGTGATTCTCTCCTGTACAACTGAACTTTGACCAATACGTTCTGCAGTAAAAAGGTATTACTCACTTTACCAAGAATAAATTTTAACAAGGGGAGATTGATTAGAATGAAAAACTTACTGATGAAATCTGACACCAGTCAGATTACTCTCAAACGAGATGAACTACCTCTACTGTTACTAAGTCTGGGGGGAGATCTCCCTATGGTGAAATAGTCACGATCTCCCTGACACCCAGGCCTCCATCTACCACTAGCTCACTGAACTCTCCCCTGGTTTTGCAGGAGTCATGGACTAGCTCATTTCTGACCATTACTATAGACACAGGAGAGCCAAAGGGAAAACAGCAAAGGTTTTCTGAGCTTTTATTTCCAGCCAGAGACTTTCACTTTTTCCAATCCACACTATGGCCGACAGAGCCAGCCTTGTTATCTGACGGGCAACATTCCAGGGGCTATTGTGCACAGGCCCACAGCAGGAGCAGGAAAGGGAAGTCTCCCCAAACCAATGGCTATCAGAGGAAGCGAATGGAAAAACCAGGAGTTGGCAGAATTGCTCCAGGGTATTTTCAGTTTTGTTTTATCTTCATTTTAGAACTGAGAGGTATATCACAGCTGAGAACAAGCGAGGGAGGGAACTGAACAGGCTATGATATGCACTATAGGACTGATGCTGCATATTTACTGGTACTGACAGCAACGAGCTGATGGTACAAAGTTTTGCTATTATACAAACCACAGCTCCTTCCACCGGTCTGAGAAGGCTTGCGAGGGTGGGAGCGATTCCCCACAAGACAGACACCCTTTCCTGGCATTCCGTCCTGGTCCTGCTGCTCCAGCCTCGTCAAGGGACCCATCTCAGCACCACAGAAGATACTATCTGTTGCCTTCCCTGAAGTCCAAGGTTTAGGCTGTAAGCCATCCAAAATCTTCTTGGAGTATGTTACTCTGTTAGGCAGAGCAGTAATCTCTCTCACCCTAAGATATGGAGGATTCTTTTGTTCGCTCTCCAACTCAAAACCTAGACACAGCCTCTCTCATCCTGGCCCTTCACAGAGAACCTTCATCAGGAAGCTGATACAGTCAGGAAGTTGCCTCCACAGGGAGTTTGAGGGCTTTGGGTCAGTGTTAATGTGCAGGTCACTGCCAAGTACAAAGAGATACTTCTGAATCATTTTCTTTTCAGGGGCAGATGAGACAAGGAGGACAAGAAGATCTTTTTTCCTCCTCAAGAGAAATTATAAGCAACATTTCCCAAACTGTTTACACAGAATCAGGATGTGCAAAAAGTACTTCTCAATCTTTTCAGCCCATAAGAATCTGGGAATATCGTCTGTTTGAATTTTGAAGTTGCTACCTCCATTAGACAGTTTCTAATTTCATCTACATGAGGAGAAAGAACAGTTTGGAAATTAAGGAAGGTAAACACTTTGTTTTTTCAATATGTTTACAACCACCTCTGAAGTCATGGTTCTATCATTTCAAATTTGTCTTAGTACTGAAGTTTGTGTTATGCTCAATGCTTTGGTTTTCTACTAGCAGCTATTGCTGTAGTAAGCTGTCTTTTCCTTTTTTTCTCATCTTTGAAGACAAAAATTTAGTTTTGTAACTTACTTTAGCTCTGGTCCTCCTTTAGGAATCTGATTCTTCCTCTTTCTCCTCCATTACATAACTCCTTGTGCTCAACTTCATTACGGTTTGGTTGATTGACTCTTTGTTGTCTACATGCACCAACATATCATGCGACTGGTTCAGGTGGTATCTCATTACCTCTTCTAGAATTGATCATTCATTGGAGAGCCAATTCTTCAACATTGAGGCAGTTCAACTGATCATGTGGGGTGGCTTTTAAATGCAGCAGTGCCTCCCTCCTCCTTGTGTAGCTCTTTATATGCTGTCTTCTCAATGTTCCCTTTCTTCCTCCATCCAGACTTACCCCCCTCAAAGTCTTTTCTTCTTGTCAAGGCATTACAGCCCTGGACTCCATGATCCATGCCAACAGGAGCCAGCTCACCTATGTTCTATTCACTTTCCCTCTCTCCTTTTAGGCTGTCTTTATTCCTCCCCCTTCATTATTTGCTCAAATCTCTAGTTTAAAGATAATCCTGGCCTGATAATCCCTTAAACCATTAGGCTATCCTTCTCATTGTGGAACATCCTGAAAAGGCTGCTGCCTCCAGGCATCTTATGGGCTGCAATCTGTCTGGCCTTGCTGTGGTACAAAGTGACAAGACAAGGGGACAAACGTGGTATTTAACAGGCATTTGACAGGGTGCACTAGGATAATGTACCTTCTACAAACACATCAGTTGAGGTGCAGGTACATGGCTTAGGTCACCAATCATGGAAGAATGGTACTTGAGTTCAGCCTCTAAGCCTATACATACAGAAAGGATATCTTTATGCAGGGAAATCCCATCTGCCTATCTGGTTGTCTTTTCACAAGACTATTAACTCTTTTTGGTTAAAATTTTTTGGTTTGTTTGCTTATTTGTTTTTTTGAGACATGGTCTCATGTCATACCCCTAATTGGCCTTGAACTCTTGGCAATTTTCCTGTTTCATCTTCGTGAATGCTGGGATTATAGGCATGGGTCACTACACCCACCTGGATTTTTTATGATTGCTGTTTGTTTGCTTTTATCATGAACTAGTTTGGGGCTGGAGAGGTGGCTCAGGGGTTAAGCCTCTGCCTTACAAGCGGAAGGTCCTGAGTTCGGATCCTACACCCCACGTATAGATGCAGGGCGGAAGCAGGGGGCAGCCTGTGTTTCTGGTCCTGGTCAGGCGGAGCCTGTGAATCCCAGGGCAGAGTAAACAAGGAGGAGGTGGAAGTGGTCCATGGTGGTTCTCGAATTCGTCTGTGGTTCTACACACACACACATACATGCACACATGCACATACACACACAAATAAATAAGTAATAAAAAATTTTTAAAAATTATCATGAACTAGTTTAGCAGACTAACTGGTTTGAAAAAAAATGGGATTCAAGATATATATATCATGATAGAAAAAACCAAGAGCAAACTACTTCAAATAGTCCAAAAGTTGTCATTTAAAAGATTTAATCTGTGTTATTTGAGTTGCTGAAGATAGCCATAACTAGAATAAACTGGTAAAGTGAGAGGGGAGACTTTTTGACTCACTATAAGGAAGATTTCTAAAACTAGACTGGGGTATCTTATATGTCTACATCTGGGCAGTGCTGTGGAGAGAGCTGACTTATCTGTATGCTACAGTTTTTCTCTTCTTCAGAGACATGAGCAAGGAAGAAGAAAAACCAGGCAAGGGGCTGAGCTGATCAAGCCTGCTAGCCAGCAACTTCTCTTTCAACTCCATTTCTACTATGCACATTTTTCTTAGTCCATCATGCTTTCAATCCTCCTTCATCCTGATTCTCTTTAATTCTATAAAGCCTTCCACTGTGCCAGTCAATAGTAGGCACTTGGACATTTGTGGGTGAAAACGACAAGTTGGCACCTATTATTCTGCCCTTTCAGATCTGGTCGCTACCATTTCAGGACTTCTTCCCACAGTCCTAACTTCCTTCCTACTTCTCTGATCTTTTCTTTCCTGAGTCCTTTGGCAGGTACATCCTCTCCTCTTCAAACTGTCAACACAGAGTCAGATCCGTCAGGTTGTCTTTGGCCCTGGCTCTGCTTGTTCTACAGTCTGTTCAGGCACTTTCTTCTTAGCCCATGGTTTCAACTTCACCATCTCCCTTCTCTCTTTTTCTAGCCAGATTTTCTCCTTTGAAAGTTAAACATCTGTGTATTTTTTCTGTGCTGGGTATCAAAACCAGGTCTTCGCATATATAAGGCAAGTACCTTACCACCCAAGCTATATGCATAGCCTCAGTACCTACACATCTACCTACCCATTTGATCTGTGCTCAACTGTCTCAAAGACACTTAAAAATCTCTTCAGCACCTGAAACCAGTTATCTTCTACTAACCTTGTCTTAGTGAAAGTTTAGATTATTTACTTAACAATCTAGTTTCTCTCAAAACCATCAAATTCAATCCAATGCTATAGGAGTTCTTAAAGTCTTTTGGTCTTAGATCTCCTTTAGCATTCTGCAACTGAGGACACTGACAAGCTTTTATAATGTGGGTTAAACTATAGTGTAAAAAGGATACTACACTTTTTCTTAACCCCTGTAGGGAGAAGATGTTCCTATGGCAAAAGAGAGGTTAGCAAAGGAAAAGTCTAATAGTTTCATTCAATATTTTGCATGATACAGGGTTTCAGAAGATTGAAAGGCTCAAGAAAAATTCAACTTTTATGTTTAAATGCAGTAAATGTGAATAGACGAAAAGGTTATAACTAATAGTAATATACTTGTAGTAGTGGTCTGGCTTCTTGGCCTCACTGCATGGGATTCTTTCCTCCTGGATACAGGAATGAGGGTCATATGATCTACTTTCAGACAAGGTAGGCCAGAGAATTTCTTTACAGCTAACTCTTCCACACAAAGGTTGGAAAGTTTAGAGAAATATTTAATAGCTACAGCTAGACTTAAGGGGGTGCTCTACCTTTCCTGACCTGTAAAGGGAAGAATTGTCCTAGGGCTTGCCTTGGGGGAGAGAGCACAGCAGGACACAGAAGGGCAAGAGAAAATGAGAAAGCAACTGCTTCTGAGATGCTTCCAGTGTCCCTCAATTCAAACTACTTAGCAAGTCAAAAGAACCACATACTGGAGTATAGTTTCTTAAGCATCAACAGTATCAACTGATATTTACCATATTAGAAGTTAAACTTCAGAAGTTTTATTTTCTTTTTGCGTGTATGTCTGTATGTATCCATGTATGTCTTTGCCAGAAAGCACTGTGTGTGCCTGTGGAGGCCCAAGGGTGACTTTGGAAATCCGCCTGGATTGTTCTACCTCTTCTTTGCCACTTTCTAGAGCCAGAAGTATAGACCACCATCATTTCTGCCTGGTGTTTTTACATGGTATCCAAACGCAGGATTTTCTGCTTGTGAGGCAGAGGCTTAACCCCTGAGCCATCTCTCCAGCCCAAAACTCCAAAACACATGGAAGGATGTAGTTCAGCTGGTACATACTGCTTTCTGAATAAAGGATGCCAGGATCTAGATGTGCTGAGACCCCACGTGGCCTATTTTATAGATACTGGAGTGACATATAAATCATATTCCTGAGCATTATTAGGCAAGGACATGACTGCCATATATGCATGGAAAAAGAGTTCAAATGGCCCCATATTCAGCCCTCTTCTCTACACAGGAATCATAGGTCTATGCTTAGGAATAAGATACCCAACTACTGCTCCATGCCAATTTTCACTGATTACAAACAATGCTGCCTACCCCTCACTCCTTAAGTCTCTAACAGAATTTTTTTTTTCTCTCTCTCTGCTTCTTGTCTGCCAGGGGATGTTCTGCTCTTCCACTTTCTCTCCACCATGATGGGCGGACGCCTCTGAAAACCACCTCTCACAGCACTTGTTTCCCCGTGAAAGAACACCAGACGTAGATTTTCCTATGCTGTCTATTTTGCCCAAGCTAGCTTTAACTCATAATTTTCCTGCCTAAGTCCAGTGAGGAGTTGGCACATTGCTACCATGCCTGGAGGGAGAATCACTTGCAAATCCATTAGGAATATAGACAGAAGGTGTTTCACTATCATTTCAGTTTCTTGACAACGAAACTGAATCTTTGCAGACTCCTTTTTTCTTATTCAGATTTGTATTTTGTTATTTTCTGAGAATTGTCAACAGCCTAAATTTTTAAGCCATCATTTAATTATTACTCTTAAAGATTTTTTCAAATATTCATGATCTCTATAATTATTTCCCAACTTTTATTTTCTATTTTGTTATTGGCACATTTACCATGTTTCTGTCTATATTATTTTTCTCCAATAATTTCTTTCTTTTTTTCCCCTAAAACAGGATCTCATGTAGCCCAAGCTGGTCTCAAGTTCATTACATAGCTCAGGATGTCCCTGAACTACTGATTTTCCTACCTGCTCCTCTCAGATGCCAGGATTTCAAGCATGTACCACCATGCTCAGTTTCTTCTCTAATAACCCGATTTTTATTTAAGCACTGTTTTTATTTTCTTGATACAATATCATCATAAAGGTATTAAAGGATGTCTTTATCATTTAAACTACTGATCTAAATAAAAATTTTGAAATTTGACATTATTTACATCAATATACTTCCTAATCATTTTGCAGTATACTGTTTAGAAAACATTATTTAAAAACGTATTTTGCCCCATCCTTAGGGAAACTTGCAGAAGAGAGGCAGTGAGACTGTAAAAACCTAAAGATGGGAATGTCCACAGTTGGACAAGACATTCCATTCAAGACCGGACTGCTGCATGCAGGAACTGCAATGAGACTTGTCCTTCCCAGACCTGCACAATAACTGACATACCAATATGCCCCCATACACTATTGAGGAACCCAAGAGAAATAAGAACACATAGTGGAAACCCTGGATGAATGAAGGGAAATGCCCCTATCAGTGGAGTGGCCCGAGGAGGGGCAACTTGGTATGCCACAGAGGCCTGAACCCCCATGAGAGCAGACAAGCCAGAGGGAATCCTGGGGCCCATAGAAGTGGATAGACAGGAGGTAGTAGGGAGTGGGATGGATTGATGGAAGGAAGAGAGGTAGATGGGAAAGAGGGAGGATGGAGGGAAACAGGGATAAGTACTCAATAAAAGAAAAAGAAAAAAAGAAAATGACAAAAAATACAAACATATTTTGTAATAGTGGATGTTGCTCTATGTCAGAGTATTTATTTGCTTAGTATGCATGAGGCTTTAGGGTGCATCACAGTAGTAGAAAAAAAAACACCATATTTGCATGAAAACAGACATAAGATTTAAAAAGGTACTTTTTCCTTATGATATTTTTTGTATTTTTATTTTGCTTTGCTTTGATTTTATAGTTACTTATTTGTTTAGTTAGTATTGTGTGTGTGTGTGTGTGTGTGTGTGTGTGTGTGTGTGTGTGTGTGTGTGAGAGAGAGAGAGAGAGGGCACTGTGTGTCCCTGTGGAGGTCCAAGGGTGACTTTGGGAATCACCCTGGATTGTTCTACCTCTTTTTCGCTTCGTTCTGGGATTTCCCAGGCTCCACCTACAAGGACCAGAAGTATAGGCTGTCTTTCTATGTGAGACCTAGGACATGAACTCAGGCCATTCTACTTGTGAGGCAGTCTTAACTATTGAGCCATCCCTCCAGCCCTGCTTTGATGTTTTTGCAGGCAAGGCCTCTCATGTAGTTTAGGCTAACCTTGAACTCCAGATCTTCTGTCCTCAGTCTCCCATGTGCTGGGATTACAGCTGGTGCCATCATACACTGTTTTTTGTTTGCTTGTTTTGAGATAGCATCTCATATAGCCCAGGCCGAGGAAGACCTTGATCTCCTGATCCACCTGTTTCCCAAGTGCTTAGGTTACAAGTACCTGACACTGTGATTTGCCTTCCTTATGTTTCCAATCTTAATCATAAACTATGTAACATTTTTTTCCTGAGAAATTGATGGAAGATTTCTTTTTTTGCTATTTTTGTATTTTTTATTTGTATTTTTTTTGAGACAGGGTCCAGTTATGTAGTCTTGGGTGGCCTAGAACTCACCGCATAGACCAGGCTGGCTTCAAACTCTTATGACCCTTCTTCCTCTGCTTCTTGGGTACTCCATTCTTAGGTACACACAACCATGCCCACTTCACAAATTTTCTTTTAATAATATTCTACTACAAGGGCTATGCTTGAACATATTTTCTTGAAAAATTTTATTTTCTATTTTGCAAAGTTTTCATATATGCCTACAGCTAATGTGTGAAAACTATTAACATAAAAATCCATAAATAACAAATTAGATTTCAGAACTCTGTTAAAATTTCCAAATATAATGTCAAATATGGTAGCTCAGGCCTGTAATCCTAGCACTTAGCTGAAGCAAGAAATTATGAGTTGCAGACCAGCCTGAAATATAAATTGAGCTCCAAGGCAGTCCAGGCTATAGAGCGAGACCCTGTTTCAAAACACAAAACAAATCTAAACAAATTTTTTTAAAAATTCATCTATTTATCATTATTATTTTGCAGTGCTGTGGATCAAACCCAGAGTCTTGCACATGCTATCCTATGCAAACATTATACCAGTGAAATACATCCCCAGTTCCTCTATCCATGTATTAATGGCTTATCTATTTCTAATTCACTGAAATAGTGTTATTTATTACTTACTACTCCAGATGTTACAATTGTTTCTGATTTTTATGCCGATTTCTACTAAACTCTCTAAATAGTATTTTTTAAGTAAAAAAAACAAACTAAAAACAGATTGAAAAGGGGATCAAGTTGGCAATTACCCAGGCTCCAGGCAATCTAATTTAGGGATGTTTTGCACAGGGCCTCTCTCCCTCTCAGCTAACTTATGAAAACATATCCACCAACGACCAATAGGAATATAAAAATCATTGTGACTCAAGATATTCAGCTTGGAAACATTTACTACCAGAATCACATTCAGTGCCTTAATAACCTCCCCCTCGCACCCCCCTGCCACTCCCCCAGGAGGTATATTACTCCCAGACAGACTAAATAGCAAGACAACTAATACCTCTCCAAACTCAGCTCAGGATCTTCAGAGAACAGCTCAATTTGCTACAATTCTGGTCACATGGAAAGGGAAAACTTGGCTTCCTAGCAGCAGCAAGAGTCTAGGAAATATTAGGGCAGTAGGTATAAGTTTGATATGGTTAGATTTCCCTTTTGATATGAATTTCACAATTTAAGAAATGGGCTGTCTCCTTAGATACTGAGAATGAGTATCCAGAGGAATATTGTATTATCCGACATACAATGCACAGATCTAGTAAGAGTCCTTTCCTAAGAAAATCTGGCAACAGCCACATAACTTTCTTGCTAACTACCTAACTGCATATCTTATACCGACACTATGACTTTCCAAGACAACTTAGTTATACGTTTATATTTTAAGATCCTGAGGGTCAGGGTACCATCCCAGTCATTTTGTCCCTCCTCCTCCCCCAAGTAAAAATACAGAGCATTACTCTACACAGAGTAGAATCAGTACATGTTTGATAATCATTACCAATAATTGCTGAATTTTAAAAATGTGAACAGATGAAATAGATGAGGTAGGACAAGAAAACAGTGAAATACTCACTGACAGACAGGTGCCTGCTTCTAGGCTCAGGAGGTTGATAGACGGTGTTGATATCCCCTGCGGATTGGGAAGCTTTGATCCGCACCTGCCTTGCCACCCCAGAGTGGGGAGAGGAACTGGTCTGTAAGACAAGAGGAAAAAGGCTGGGTTAGACCTTAAAGTAGGCAGGCCCATAGAGACTCTTGGCCTTTCCTGGGATTCCCACACTCTCAGTTACCTTCACACTTTTACTACAGGAGCTACCAAGCTTTCCCCACAAATCTCCATCTTCACCGCAAATGCTATTTGCTTGATGAAGTTTTATAGCTTTAGTGACATACAGGCACTAAAATTTAGTGTTCAGTTTAGAGCATGATAACCCAGATACAGGAGTAACAATCATTCCCACAATACCTGCCACACATTAGGGAGAGCTGTAAATCAAATTCTCCAGAGAGCTTAGAAAGAATAGCAGGAAATTTTTTCAGCCAGCAAGATCACCTGCTGTGAAGGGAACAGAACAGAAGATGATGGCAACTTCTCTTCCTCACAAAATCTGGTTGTTAAATGTGCATTTTGTTTTTCTTCTTTATTAAGACAGGGTTTCATTAGGTATCCCAGGTTATCCTTGAACTTAAGATCTTCCTGACTCAGATACTCAAGTGATAGGATTACAAGCATGCAACACCACGCCCAACAGTTAAATGTGTACTTTAAAATTATCTCAGAATAGGCTAAAAAGATGGGTAGGTAAGAGCACTTGCTACCCAACTATGAAGACTTGAGTTTGAACCCCAACACTTTCGTAAAAAACTGGGTGTAGGGTCAGAGACAGCTCGAAGGATAAAAACATTTTGCCATGCAAGCTTGACAATTTGAGTTCAATCCCCAGAATCCACATAAAGGTAGAAGAGAAGCAACTCCATATGACTGTCCAATGATCTTCACATGTGAGTTGACACATGTGCACTCACCCACCCCCCACCCCCCACCCCCACCCCCACACAAACACTTAGGACTGTAGGCATGCCTGTAACCCTAGCATTATGGGGAGTTGAGACAGGATTATTGTTTGGGGTAGCTGGCTGCCAGAGAAGCTCTGAGTTCAGTGAGAAATCTTGTCTGAAAGGAATAAAGACAGTGATAGAACAGGATGCCCGACATCTTGTCCTTTTCTGGCTTCTATACATGTAAATGTGCAGGTATTTGCACATACGTGTGTGCACATTTCCTCTCCCCTTAAGTAGCTCAATATGCTGTATCTTCCCATGAAAATTACAGTAAGATGTGAGTTGCTTCAAAGTATCAGGATTTGCATGTAAGTCATCTGGGGATTAGGATCAACTTGGAAAAGTCACAACAGCCCATTTTAGCTGGAGCTCAAGGATCTCGGAACAGGGCCACTCATCCTTCTTTGCACTGGCAAGTCAAGCCACTAGGTGAGAAATCAAAGCAAGAGGTGGTTGGGGAGGGAGCATGGGGGCTTTACTCTAGGAACACTGACAATGAGCAAGCACAGCACTCCCGGAGTGAGAACAGGAGCTGGAGATTTATCAGTCTGATCACAAGTGTCTACTTGCTTATGTCTCTTTTACCTTTCATTTAAAAAAACAATCTCTACATCCTGCTCTCCAGAAAAAAGGCTTCCCGTCTCCAGGAGCAAGTTTAACTGCCAAGCAAACTTCTCTAGTCTCCCATGCTGAACTTTTATCATATGTAGAGCGGTCTGACAAACTGTATTGCTCTAACAGGAAGTCAGAACCAAGGGGAAGTGAATGTTCTTGCTGAAGCCTCCAATGTGCAATAGTTCTCTGCTGAGAGTCAGAAAGGAAAAAAACAGCTAAAGGCACACACGGGGGAAAGAGGCCAGGGGGTCACAGCCTTGTAGTGTGGGAAGGAGATGCAAGACAAGCAACCAAAGATACCTGTTGGATGCAAGGGCTTCCACACTGCAGGAATTCACCGGATCTTGGCAGCAAGAATTTGAAGAATTCATGGACCGAAAAACACATAGTCTAACTTTCAGTTTTAAAATGTAAAGCTGGGCCCGGGATGCAGCTCAGCTCCATCCTGTCAGACTCCTAAAGCTGTCTTCTGACTTCCACACATATATGACATCACACAACCCACCCACTCGCCTGTACACTTACACCTTCATACTACATTTTAAAGTCAGCATGAAGACTTGTAAAATCTAAGGCTGAAGGTGTACCAGTGGGTTGGAAAGCTAGTGAAGGGAAATGAGTTGAGGCTTCAGAGCAGGATTCTGGGAGGCACGTAGCATTGGAACTTTGTTCAAGTGCCAATTCTGATCTGTAGGGCTGGGGTGGGGCTCACAGTCCATATCTGACAGCTTCTGGTGAGACGGATGCTGCTGGCCAACTGGTCACAGTACAAATAATGAGTTCCTCTGAGGTGAGGGATGCTTAATTTCAAGTAACAGTTCTCAAAACTAGTTAGGAATCAGAACTGCCAAAGAGGTCTTTTGTTTTGTTTTGATTTAGCACACCTGATGGGTGAGCACACGTATACAGGTGTGTGATGGAAGAGGGTGTGGGCATGTGTCTGTGTCTGAGTGCAAGCATGCACAGAGGTCAGAAGAAAACTTCTGGGTGTCGTTGCTCACCTTTCATCCTTGTACTTTTTAAGACCATGTTTCTTCATCACTGTGCCTCAGACAGGACACTAGCCCATGAGCTTCTGGAGATTCTTGTGTCTCTAGGGGTACTGGGACCAGAGACACTTCTATCACTGTGTCTGACCTTTATGTAAAAGCTGAGGATCTGAGCTCAGATCATTAGGCTTTTATGGTGAGGGAGGGAGAGGAGAGAGAAGGAGAGAGAAGGAGAGAAGGAGAGATGGAGAGAGGGGAGAGAGAGAGAGAGAGAGAGAGAGAGAGAGAGAGAGAGAACACACTGTATGTGTCCTTCTTGCTTTGCTCTGGGATTTCCCAAGCTTCTCCCATCAGGGCTGGACGTGCAAGCTTTGGCCTTTTCCACCTGGTGATTTTACGTGGGACCTGAGATCTGAATTCAGGACTTCTGCTTCTGAGACACAGTCTTAATCCTTGAACCATCTCTCCAGCCCTGCCTATGAAATTTTTTTAAAATTTTTTTATTATTATTTATTCAACTGTGTGCATGTGCGTGTGTGCGTCTGTGTGTGTGTGTGTAAAACCATGGACGAATTCGTGAACCACCATGGATGCCTCCACCTCCTTCTGCCCCGGGATTCACAGGCTCCGCCCTACCAGGATCAGAAGCGCAGGCCGCCCCCGCTTCCGCTTCCGCCTGGCGTCTATATGTGTGATCTGGGATCCGAACTCAGGACCTTCCGCCTGCAAGGCGGAGGCTTAACCCCTGAGCCACCTCTCCAGCCCAACCCTGCCTATGAAATTTTTGATGTCTCAGATCAACTACAGCAGGATCCCTGGGGTTGGTACACAAGCACTGATAATTTTATAATCTCCTTAAATGATCATTATACTCAGTAAGTTTTTAAAGTTTTTTTTCTCTTTTTCTTCTGAGACTTAAGAAATAGGAATTTAGAGTTAGGAGCCTAGTGGACAAAGGAGTCATATTTTAGTATTAAGGTGGGAGAGAATTAAAACAAAAGAGATGGCTTAAGGTCAGAGAAAATATGGAGAGAGCTGCCATGACAGCAAAATGGGAGGAAGAAGAGGAAAGAATGGGTGGAGAGACCAGAGAGCTTGGAGAGGAGAAGAGAGCTGAGTTTTTGTTTTTTTGTTTTTTTTTTAAAGAGTCAGGTGTAGTCCAGACTGGCCTTGAACTCCTTAAGCCTCCTGCCTCTTCCTCTCAAGTGCTGAATGAAGGTATGCGCAAACATACCTAGCAGTATGGTTTATAAATTTTGACTTAAATAATGGATAATAGGGACTGGAGAGATGGCCCAGAGGTTAAGACTCTGCCTTGAAACCAGAAGGTCCTGAGTTCAGATTCTAGGTCCCATGTAAAACTACTAGGTGGAAATGGCTGCAGCCTGCACTTCTGGCTCTGGTGGACCAAGCCTGAGAAATCCAGAGTGAAGCAAAAAGAATCATCCTTGGTCTTCCAAAGGGACACACAGTGCCCTCTGACACACACACACATGCATGCACTAAATACATACACACATACATACATAATAAAGTTCAGGAAGTGTTTAAAAAATAAAAGCTTTAGCAACAGAGCACAGGAGGAACGAGTAAATTCAACTATGCAGTGGAAAGGCAGAGGTAGAAGAGCTGATTTAGTCTGGTACCTGTGAAGGTGGGGTAAGGAACGGCACACGGGAGCTCACCAACAGCATCCTGTTCAGCATTTAACAGGGTATCAAGAGATAATTTGCATGGAAGACTAGGATAGTTACGATATTTGTGGAAACATTTAAGATTAACACAATTTATAAATTTTCCATCCATGAATTCATTAAACACTTGAAAAATGGTTGAAGACATAGTTCATTTGGTAGAGTACCCACATGAAGTTATGGGTTCAATCATAAAACTGGGCGTGGCGGTACACATCTGCAATCCCAGCATTAGAGAGGTAGAGGCAGGAGGATCAAAAGTTCAATGTCATTCTTGGCTACACAGGTCAGTCTGGGTTAGAAAAATATTTTAAAAATATAGGGAGGGGGCAGTAAAGGAATAAATATTACTTAAAGCTAGATGAGGCAACTGTTAAAAATGGAGAGAATTAAAAGTAGAGAATCAAAGTGGTCAGCATGAGAGGAGTGGAAGACCAGGTGATACAGTATCTTGCAGAAGTGTACTTCACGTATGACCTGTAGACTGGTGAACCCATGAAGAATTCTGACTTAATTTGGTGGAGCAAGTTCATGTCTATTGAATGTAACAATAGAAACCATGAGATTTTAAGACTTTTTTGCTTTTCTGCTTTTGTTGGTGCTAGGGATTGAACCCAGGGCCTTGTACATAATAGACAAGTGCTCTACAACTGAGCACCATGCTCTAGTCTATTTTTTCCATTTCACTTTTAATATTTTGAAAAGAAATTGTTTATGAAAAGTTGGAATCTAAAAACAAAACTGCAATTTCAATATAGGTGGTTCAAGAGGTAAAGATTTTTAAATATACAGCAATTTTTTGATCATGATTCTTCTGTTTACTAAGATAAGAGGTCTCAAATTCTGAGCCAGAGAGAGTTCAACAGGTAAGGCGCCTGCTTACAAACCTGGAACCTAAGTTTGATCCCTGGAAAAGTACATATGGTAAAAGAAGGAACTGACTTCACAAATTGTACAGAATACATATATGCATTCTCTCTCTATATATATTTTTTTTTCAAATTCTCCAATCCTGCTAAGGAAGTCCTTAAAGAAAGATTTCACCACCATGATTTTACCACTGATAATCTTAAATGTCAATCTTTATAACTAAAAAGTTTAATTTTCCCAACAAAAAAAAATTTATGTAATTTGGTATATGCAGCCGAGGGAATGATGCTTCATTATAAATTACTACTAGAATTCAGTATTAGAACACTGCTTGTGACAATATCAAGTGAAAAAAATAAATGAAAAGTCCCAGGCATAGCACTGAAAATATTTGCATAAAGTTATATATTCATATAGCCAAAAACTAGAGAGGTATATGCAAATCAATAAATGTGTTATGGTGATAGGATCATGTAAAACAGCTGTTTTTCAAAACTTTATGAAAACTTATATTAACTTTACTGTAATTTAAAAAATATGCCCTTAAAAAGAGAGGTATTGTTTTGGTACTTGATCTATGCAAGTCCATGAACATCAACTCAGATGGTCATTTTTCAAATAATTCTGTGCTGCAACAGTATCTGCAGCCATGTGCATGCCCTTGATGATGGAAATGCTGATGTAAAGAACTCTTGATCTGTAACTTTTTTTCAGGAGATCGGAGGCTGTAGGACTCACAATTACAGAAAGAGATCACGGTTCTTAGTCAAGTAATAATTCAATGAAAATGCCAATAAAGCTTCTTCTATAAGAAAGGGATCTGAGAAAAGTGACCAACTCTTGCCAATAATTTAAGAATGGTGCTGTGTGGCACTTTTTCCTCTGAGCAGCAATTTGGGCCTTTGCCCTAGTCCCAGTCAGTGTACAACTCCCAGGGCTCTGGAGGTTCCTGAAACTGACAAGCTTGGGAGGGGGAGGGGCTCCCTCTGTAATAAAAAGTAATGTCTGGGGGAAGAAACCTGGTTCCTGCCAGCTGAGCAGAGAGGAACTGTTCTGCAGATAGAGGCAGCGTGGAGGAGACCCGAGCAGTACAGAAGCCTCAGAGACGCTGAACAGCCAAGCAGTTCAGTTAGATCATTGAGCAGAGAAAAAGAGAGAGAGGGAGGGAGGGGAAGAAAGACAGAGAGAGAGAGAGATCCATCTAGGTACCCCAGGAAGCTGTCAGCTGTGCTGTGGTGAGCTGCTTGTGAACTGTCAGTAACTCTCACCCCTGCTCCTGTAAATAACCCTAATAAACTTGTTGGTTCTTTGCTAATTTGGCCTGTTGTAAAACTCTCTGTGGTAGGAAGACAGCTGTGTGGCATCTCCACCAGGTAAAGTACTTCACACAACAAACGGGTAGGGAAAGAGTCCCAAAAATAATGTTATGGCTCTTGTTCTCAGGGAGTTTATAATCTTTTAGTAAACAACTTACAAATATGCAAGAAGTGAAGGCAATTAACTATACAAACTATAAACTAATGTACAAAGTACAATACATTCCATGATCCTAAGAGTAAAAAATAATAAAAACTGCCACAGACAAAAACACTAATTAAATTGTAGTAGGTATGTCAAACCAGATCCTAAAAAACAGACGATAGTCATTGATTTACAAGAAGGAAGTAGGGTTGTAGAGTAGGTGGAAACTGCTAAAGAACATAGAAAATGACGAGGAAGCAGGGACAGTTGGTGATGAAGCTAGTTGACAGGCTGGACTGACTGACTCACTCACTGATCGATTCATGTGCTGAGGTTCTTCACAGGTTAAGCCGTGCTCTACCGCTGTGGCACACCCCTAGCTTGCCTTAGGCTCTACTTAGATCTTACAAGATAGGCTGGTAGGGAAGGATACGAAACAAGTGAATAACCTGAATACAGAAGTAAAACTGTATTATTTACTTCAGAATATTTCCCGAAACATATCCAGACAAAGGACATATGTGGGATGAAAAAGACCTCTCTACAATATTTTCTTCCCCAACATTAGAGGACATCTTTATTCTGTAGTTTCTGATTTATATTCTCTTGTACCTCCTCCAAATCAATGGTTTAGCACAACCCCATAAGCTTCTTTAGAACATAAAAGGGCACATTTTCTGGTATGTTATGTCCACAGCTCCCATGAAGCCATATCAGCTGTCCATAATCGACTGTTTTCAAGTACAGGAAAGAGTGCCAAGAAACCTTCAGGAATATACATGTGAATAAAACTAGCTGGCATCAGTGAGATGGCTCAATGGGTAAAGATAGCTGCATGCCAATTTGGCAACCTGAATTCAACCTCTGGAGTTCACATGGTGGAAGGAGAAAATCAACTTCCCAAAATTGTCCTCTGAACTCCACATGTACACTGCGGCTCACATGCACACCTCTTTCTCATAAATAAATCAAATATCAGAACACTGGTATGGTAATCAGCAATTAATGGACAGATCAAGATTGCAAGCATTCTCACAAAATGTGTATCTCCAGGGACCATTTAGTAGAGAAAAACTATGAGATAATTTATGCAATATACCAAAGCCATCCAGCCCATAGCCATTTTTCCAGTGAACAAAACAAAAAGTGGCTTTTCTGTGTGTCTTAAAGATAAGATGGGACTGAGTTGTGGGACTTGAGTTCACAAAGCACTGACATTTGCTAACCTCTATACTAATTAAATCTCTGTTGGGAAGGTGATTGATTGAAAAACACATAAAGAAAAAAATTGTTCTTTATTATGAAGTATTTTCCTTTCATATTATTAGCCAAATAAACTTTAGTTGTTAATGGTTATGATAATCTATCTCAAAGTGAAATCAAATTCAGAAGGCTCAGTGGCCCTGATGGAGCAGGACAAAAGTGAACTCTGACTTTGGTAGTGGTTGAGGAGCATGAGATACTGTCGAGCAAGCAAGAAAAGACTCAAGACACAAGCTCTGTCTTCAGATGCTGGGCTGTCAGGGGCTACTTACGTGATTTCTGTCCTGGGATAACAACAATATCCTAAGGCTTTTCATGCTTGAGCTTCTATCCAAAATGTCAATTGCTTTATCAAGATCATCTTGGTTTTTCAACAGGATAGAGAGCTGTGACAATGGACACAGAGAAACAAAATTACATAAAATACAATCTACCTCAATGCTTCAACTTGTAAAAATAAACAAAACCCAAATAATATGTTTAGAGAAAAAGAATCTTATTGTATACATGGGTCCTTAAAAGATCTAGCTAAAGTCATTTGAGATTTTTTCCCTTAATATGCATCATTACTTTTTAAAAAAATACATTTTATTTATTTATTTATTTATTTATTTATTTATTTAGAGAGAGTGTGTGTGTGTAAGAGACTGCGTGTCTCTGTGGAGGACCAAGGATGACTTCAAAAATCATTCTGGATTGCTTCTACTCTCTCTTGCTTTACTCTGGGATTTCCCAGGCTCTGCCCACCAAGGCCACCTAGCATTTTTGTGTGGGACCTGGGATCTGAACTCAGGACCTTCTGTTTGGGAAACAGAGTCTTAATCACTGAGCCATCTTTCCAGCTCTACACAATTACTTTTAAATAACTTTATAGAGTCATTCAACCATCACTATATTTTAATCTTTTTTTCTAGAGACTTTCACCCAGTTTATTGAAATAGCTCACATAAAATTCTCTACAAAGTGAACATTTATCAGATTATAACCTAAAGAGGCATTTTATTTTTATTAATTTTCTTTTTGTCACTTATCACTAATTGCAATAGAAACATCTACATATTTTAAACTTCCATCCACACAATATAGGTCAAATAACTTTGATACATATACTATCTAACATATAGCCTTAAAAAAATAAAGCAGCACCATATGCATACACTGGAAAGATACTCAGTACACAATGCCAAGTTTAAAAAATTGCAAAGTATTGCTATGTCAATTTTATACTAATATATAAAAAACTATTCATATATATGTATAATTCATATAATTTAAAAAATATATTCCATGTACAGTTATACTCAAGATTACCCAGGATTACCTCCAGAGGTAGCCACAGAGGAGCTTGAAAGATTGGTGGGCTTTTACTCACCACTTCATATCTTCTGCACCATTTTAACGTCTTCATCTTTTTTTAAATATAAATTTCCTAATCCTTGAGGGGAGAGGGTTCAGGATCTCTCCTGGGATGGTGCTCCCTAGTCATCTATTCTCTGTAACTGCTATCTATAACTAAGCGAAGCTTCTGGGCTGGAAGTTGCCGCTGTAGAAATCTCAAGCAGTATCCACATAAACATACATTATTTGTCTTTCTGGATCTGAGCTCACTCAATATAATTTTCTCCATTTCTCCCTATTTATTTGTTAAGTTAATAATATATTCCAATCTTAAAAGACTGTCATTACTTCAAAAAGATCTCTTGAGTCTCCTCTTCCCGTTGCCCAAAGTCAGGCAGCAAGCAACTAGCCTACTTTCTATCTCTATTCATTTGCCTTTTCTGAACTTCTAATACAAATGGAGTAACTCAATTCACATATATTCAATTCAATTCTTGAAGATTCAAAGTCCTAAACCAGGTATGGTGGTACACCCCTATAATCTCAGTATTCAGAAGGCTGAAATAGAATTAACACAACCTTGAGGTCAGTGTGGCCTACACAGTGAGTTTCAGGTCAGTCTTGGCTACATAGCCAGACCTTGTCTCAATACAACAGCAACAACAAAGGATTCTTTCCCTCTAACTAATTTTGTATTATTTTCCTCTGCTTTGAAACCAGGGTCACTATATATCCCAGGCTGACCTTCAACTCATGATCCTCTTGTCTCACTTTTGAGTGTTGTACCAACCAATGAACCTTATTCCACAACACTGACTACTAACAATACTTCTCATTACCCTATCAATTATGATAAAATTAGGAGCCTCACCATTCCATTTTTGAGTTCCAGAAGTAACACAAGGCATCAAATTCTCCTCTAGTATAATCCTACTTACCTGACAAAAAAATTGGACCTCTCTCCATCCTATATCAATTATCACATTCTATTGATCACAATATTATCATAACTTCTGCAATCCTATTGATTCTATTAGGACTAAATCAAACTCAATTACAAAAAATTATAGGTTACATTAGGTTACATCCATCACACATAGGATGAATATTTGCCATCCTAACCCTTAGCCCCCACAGAACACTATTAAATCTAACAATCTACATCATACTAATCCTATCCATGTTCAATAATAATACATAACTCCATAACATCTACTCTATTTATATCAATTATATGAAACAAAATACCAATAATAATTTTCACTTTCCTTATTTCATTCTTATCCCTAGGAGGCCTTCCTCCCCTTACTGGCTTCTTACCTAAATGAATCATCATTAATGACCTCATCACAAACAATAATACCCTAATTTCACTTATCATAGCAACCATGGCCTTAATCAACTTATTGTTCGATATATGAATTTTATACTCTACATCCATGACCCTATTTCCTTCAACAACTCAAAAATAAAATGACATCACACAAACCTAAAAAACCTACATTATTAGCTCCCTTTACAATTATAGCCTCCTTATCCTTACCACTAGCCTGTTTACTATCCACACTACAAATTACGTGTACATACTACCAACTCTGAAGAGAATGATGTTTTTTAGTTCTTCCATGATGTAACACATCTTAGTACTTTGTTTTTGTGGTGGTTGTTACTTTTCAAGACAAGCTCTGGTTATATCGCTCAGGTTGGTCTCACACTCAAGCTTTTCCTGCCTTAACTTCCTGAGTGCTAGGACTAAATGCACATGTTACTATACTCAGCTCTTACTACTTTGTTTTCAGATATTTTCTCTTTAAAAAAATTTATTTGTTTGTTTGTTTGTTTACTGGGGGAGGGAGAGAGGGACACAGAGAGCACAATTAGAGGAACTGCCAGTGGTTCCATGTCACTATCTTCAATTGTGTCAGGATTAAGGAAAGACCAAGGAGAGACAGGAGCATGAACAGAGGATGAAAACTGTTATTCGAATATGAACACAATTTAGACAACAAGTGTAATATTTAAAGCCAAAGTAAATATCTAGGATCTGAAAACCACTTCTATTGTAGTTCCCTTTAAGCATTAAAAAGAAGGCACTTGAGGGTACAGATAAAATTCATTACTGCTAAATGCAGAGGTCACTTTGAATACTTAACGTTAAGAGACAAAAATATATGCTTTGCCTAGAAACTAGCAAATATTGGAACTTATACATGTGTAGTAAAAAAAAAATCAAACAAAAGCCCAATTTATTTAGTTTCCAATTTATAATACAATTATATAAGAACTCTAAATACAAAATTGGGATAAATAAGAAACAGTATATAACAGTATATATCCCCATCATTACATAAACTAGGCATGGTGGCACATGCCTATGATCCCAGTGTGTGTGTGGAGGGAAGGGGAAGTGCAGGTCATCCTCAGCTATATAATGAGTTTGAAGCCAGCCTGAGGCAGGAGAAAAAGAAGGAGAGGGGGAGAAAGTGAGGAAAGAAAGGAAGAAGAAGGCTGGAGAGATGGCTCAGGAGTTAAGACTCTGCCTCACAAGCTGAAAGTCCTGAGTTTGGATCCCAGGTCCCATGTGGAAATGGCGGTGACCTGCATTTCTGGCACTGGTGGGCGAAGTCTGAAAAATCCCAAAAGGAAGCAAAAAGGACATAGAAGCAATCCAGGATGATTCCCGAAGTTACCCATGATCCCCCACAGGGACACACAGTAGCCTCTGATATACACACACACACACACACACACACACACCTGCGCGTGCACGCATCTGCAATATAAATACATGAATAAAAAATTAAAAGACGGAAAGTAGAGAGACACACACCTATACACATAAAGACAGAAATAAAGAAAATAAGTGAACAATTGTTTGGGAGCACGTAAAGAAATCACTGGAACAAATGTATGAACGCTAAAAAACCCCCTAAATACAGTATAAATACAGTGTATATATATATTTATATATATTTTATATACAGTATATATATAAAACCTCTTATCAGGGGGCTGGAGCAATGGCCCAGGGGTTAACCCTCTGCCTCATAAGCAAAAAGACCTGAATTTGGATCTGAGATCCCATGTAAAAACTGCCAGGAGAAAATGTACTGGCCTGCAATATGGCTCTGGAAGGCAGAGCATGGGAAACACCACACAGCAAAGCAAAAGGAAGTAGAACAATCCAGAATGATTCCTGAAGTCACTGTTGTTTCCCCACAGGGATACACAGTGCCCTTGGGTCTCCATAGGCACACATTATGCCCTTTTCTACACATACTCAGACATAGCCATCTATGTGTAACTACACACCTCTACACACACATGCAAAAAACAAACAAACAAAAAACAACCTTTTACAATTTAACAACAAAAAAGTTCAGTTTTTGAAATGAGCAAAAAAATCTGAATAGATACTGTCCAAAGATGTCCAATAAGCACACGAAAAGCTGCTCATATCACTAGTCATTAGGGGAATGCAACTCAAAACCACAGTGTCACAGTATTTCAGGTGTATCAGAACTATTAGGAAAGAAAAGGGGAGCTTGATGCAGGAGCATATATCTATAATCCTAGCATTTTCAAAGCAAATAGGATTGTCTCAAATTTGAGGCCTGCCAGGGCTATATAGCAAAAACCTATCTCAAAAGAACAAGAAATAGAAAGGGATAAGGAAGTCTGACATGATGGCTAACCTAGCACTTAGGAAATTGTAGCTCAGTGGTTCAGTGTTTGCCTAGCATGAAAATCAGGAAGGAGAAAGTAGGAAATAAGTATTGGTAAAGATGGTTAAGAAATTTCAATCTTCATCATTGTGCAGAAAAGTTAGGCAGTTATAGCTATAGTGTGACTTAGGAACTCTACTTCTAGGTATATTTAAGAAATGAAAACAGGGGCTGGAGAGGTGGCTCAGGGATTAAGCCTCTGCCTTGCAGGTGAAAGGTCCTGAGTTCGGATCCTAGACCCCACGTATAGATGCTGGGCGGAAGCTAGGGTGGCCTGCGTTTCTGGTCCTCGTAGGGTGGAGCCTGTGAATCCTGGGGCAGAGTAAACAAGGAGGAGGTGGAGGCTGAATTCGTCCGTGGTCCTACACGCACAATTGAATTTAAAAAATTTTTAAAGCTTTAAAAAGATATGAAAACATAGATTGAATATAAAATCTTGTACAAAAATGTTCAAAGAATCATTATTCATAGCTACCAAAAACTAGAGACAACTCATATTCATCAACAAATGGACACATAAAGAGTGGCATAGTCATACGATTGAATGTTTATTATTCAGTTATAAAGATTAATACATTCTACAAGATGGATGATCGTTGGAAAACACATGCGTGGTGAAGAAGCCAGACACAAAAGTCTACGTATTAAGTGATTCCACACATATGAACTATCCAGACTAGATAATCCAAAGAAACTGAAAGTAGCTAAGAGGTTGCTAAGATGTAAGGGAAGGAAGACTGAAAAATGACAGCTAATGGATTTAAGAGTCTCTCTTTGAATAATGAAAATGTTTTAGAATATGATTGGTTGTACAATGCTATGAATGCAATATATAAAAATCCGCTGAATCGGATGCTTTAAAAAGGTGACCTTGAGACTATGAGACAGTTCAGCAGGTAACTTGGCAACCTGAGTTCAACAGTCAGACTTCCACAGGATGAAACTAGCAATCTCAGTTTGATCAGTAGAAGCTATATAGTGGAAGAAGAGAGCTGACATCCAAAGGTATCCTCTAACCCCATCAGTATACTATGACATTCATGTGTGCACCTTTTTCTTTCTCTTTCCTCTCTTGAATAAAAAAATGAATGAATGAATGAAGGGTGGATTTTGTGGCAAGTGATTTATATCTCAATAACAAGGTTTTACAAAAATGTAAATTAAAAACTGCAATTCATTTCTCATTTGGGATTCTCAAATCCTGACAAAAACAAAGAAAAGTATTTCAAATTAACAAACTATGAACTTAGATGCAATTCTGGGTCATTAGCTTTAGTAAAGTATAAACCATATATGAATTAATATCAATTCTTGATATTCAGTTTTATAATTAATAGCCACACAGACAAATAAGGTAATACACAATGTTTGAAGTAGTTATTTTGTTGGCAACTTTGAAAATAAAATCAGTGGTAGGGGCTGGAAAGGTGGCTCAGGGGTTAAGCCTCTGCCTTGTAGGCAGAAGGTCCTGAGTTCAGATCCTAGACCCCACGTATAGACGCCAGAGGAAACGGGGGCTGCCTGCGTTTCCGGTTCTGGTAGGGCGGAGCCTGTGAATCCCAGGGCAGAGTAAACAAAGAGGAGGTGGAGGCGTCCATGGTGGTTCCCGAATTCGTCCGTGGTTCTACACACACACGCACGCGCACACACGTATACACACACAATTGAATAAAAAAAAATTAAAAAAAAATCAGTGGTAGCACCTGCCTGAAGTTCCAGCACTCAGGAGACAGACAGGAGGATGTTCACAAGTTCAAGGCCACCCTGGTCTGTACGGTGAGTTCCCAGTCAGACAGTGCTACATAAGAGAAGCACCGCCTCAGAAACAAAAACAAAAAATTGAGTATGAAAATATATTTAGGGACATCTGGAAAATTTGTGTAAGTGCAGATATGCACTGTAGGGAGTTTGTTCATTTGTGTGTGTGTCATAGAATGGTGCTACATGTCTTCCTCAATCACTCTCCACCTT
This sequence comes from Typhlomys cinereus, assembly GCA_023101885.1. Lineage (NCBI taxonomy): Eukaryota > Metazoa > Chordata > Mammalia > Rodentia > Platacanthomyidae > Typhlomys > Typhlomys cinereus. The sequence continues at coordinate 2,271,457 of JALPQD010000298.1, read as the reverse complement.
ACTTTTTAAGATAAGGTCTCTTCTCACTGAACCTGGAGTTCACTGATTGGTTAGTCTGGCCAAACAACTGTCACTCTGTATGTGCATATGCATTTTTACATGTAGGTGGATGCATAGGTATATAAGCATGTGCGCATGTGGAAGACCCGGGGTGGTATCAAGAATCACCCATAATCACTCTTTCATCTTACTGTTTTGAAACTGTGTCTCTAATTAAACCCAGAGTGAGTCATTAGAGCTAGCTCGCGAGACTGGTGCTGGAATTATATTACATATCCCACCTGAGGATCCAAACTCTGATCCTTTTGCCTATACAGCAAGCACTTTACTGAGCCATCTCTCCAGCCCTTTTTTACAAGGATATAAACTCAGGTCTTCATGTTTATTCAGCAAGCACTGAACCATCTGCCTAGTTCCTGATACCTAGAATTCTTAATGGAAAAAAATGCTACATCATCTAGAAAAGGCTTTACTTCTTTGATGCTGATAAGCAAAGTGACATTGTCTTCGTTCCTTATATGATTAATCACCAAATCTTGAACTGTTATTAAGTGCTATTTACTTAAGTTTTTAGGGATCTCATATTTTTTATCTAAAAGGCCTTTATATAAGTGCCTTAAAATATTTGCACCTGAAAATATTTATATTCTACATTTGCTGTATTCCAAAAATTACACAAAAACAAAAGCTCACTGGGTGTGGTAGCACACACCACCTGTAGAGTCAACAAATAGGAGGCTAAAGCAAGATCACAATTTGGATCATGGAGCAAGACTGTGAACAGAACAAAACGTAACATCATGCAGTATTATTTTAGTGGGTTACTTGACAGCGCATCTGATTTTAGGTATACAATTGAAAAAAAACTCCAAACCCCAGTATCTAAAGGCTGGCATTGGCACACATTTGTAAGTTCACCACGTAGAAGGCTGCAGCAAGATTATAAGCTCAAGTCCAGCTTTAGCTACACACACAGGGAGATCCTGTCTTTATAAGCTGCTAAACAAACAAATGCCTCAGCAACTACAGAATTCATCCCTGTACTATGGAAGAAAGTTATAACTCTTCTTCAAATATGAACTAGTCAGAGGGCTGGAGATCATGGCTCATTAGAAAAGCATTTACCTCACATGTTCAAGTCAATTGTCCCAACTCGATTCCCTTCAGATACATACTCTCAGGGCTGGAGAGATGGCTCAGGGGCTAAAGTCTTTGCCTTGGAACCAAAGGACCTGAGTTCAGATCCCCAGTTCCCATGTAAAAATGTCAGATGGAAATGGTGGTGGTCTGAAATTCTAACACTCAAAGGCAAAGCCTGGGGATGCCCCCCCCAAGTAAATTGATAAGGAGGCAGAACAATCTAAAATAATTCCCCTATCACCATTGAGCTACCACAGGCACAGATACACACACTCTCCATTATACACATACATATAGCCTTTCAGACTAATGCAAACCACTAGCCCAAACCAAATGTATCCTTTCTTAGAGCTGGAAAAATAGAATAAGGGACACTAAAAAGAATTCCTTCCTGGGGCTGGAGAGGTGGCTCAGGGGTTAAGCCTCTGCCTTGCAGGGGGAAGGTCCTGAGTTCGGATCCCAGATCCCACGTATAGACGCCAGGCGAAAGCGGGGGCGGCTTGCGCTTCCGGTCCTGGTAGGGCGGAGCCTGTGAATCCCGGGGCAGAAGGAGGTGGAGGTGTCCATAGTGGTTCCCGAATTCGTCCATGGTTCTACATATACACAGACACACACACACACACACGCGCGCGCGCACACACATACGCACATGCACACAGTTGAATAAATAATAATAATAATAAAAAATTAAAAAAAAAAAGAATTCCTTCCTGGGAAGAAATTCAGAAATAAATAAGGACCATTGCAGCAGGACAGGGAATGCTTAAATAAATCAACGGATTAGAAGAGGAATGAAACAAGCTGCAATCAGAAGTCAAAACTAGAAAGAAGAATCTAGCCTTAAAATTAATATAGCAACAAATCATCTTCATCAGTTTTTGTACCTCCCCAACCTCTGCTGAATTTTCTGCTTCTTAAGGCTATTAAAAAAAAAAAGCTACTCCTATAAAATATTAAGAAAAAAAAAGTCTTATTTTACATATTTTTAAATTTATTTATGGGCTAGGAAGATGGCTTAAAGGTTAATGCCTTTGCCTTACAATTAGAAGGACCTGAGTTTGGATCCCCAGATCCCATGTAAAAATCCTGGGCAGAAATGGTGATGGCCTGCAGTTCTAGCCCTGGAAGGTGTAGCAATCCAGGATGATTCCCGATGTTACCTTTGGACCTCCATAGGCACATACACTAAGTGCCCTATTGTACACATGCCTGCACACATATGTATACCGTATCCACATGTAAAACACCACACTCCCACAATTTTATTTATTTGCGTGGGGGGAGGTATAAACATTAATGCTGTGGCACATGGATGGAGGAACTAGGACAACTTTTGGAGATCATTCTCTCCTTTCACCATATGGGCTTCTGGGGATTAAACTCAAGTCATCAGGTTTGCAAACACATGTCTTACCCACTGAACTATCTTGTCAGCTCTTATTCTATATCTTATTTTGCTCTGGACTACTTGGACTGAATAGTGGAAGTAGGTATATAGTCTCTTATGTGCTAAAAATCCCAGAGTTGTTGAATTCACAAAAGGGGCTCCAGAAAGTGAAAACCTGCAGATGATATTAAAGAAACAAACTACAAATGTTCACTTTAGCAGAGAGAGAAATGAATCCCTCACCACATCTTTCTCACCTCATTGTTCATGTAATGTAAATCAAGAGGCTGCCCAAATACTGTTGTCACCTTGCGTTCCACATCTTCATACCGCACAGGCCGGCCGAATGCTATAATTCTAAAAGAAAGAAAGAAGGCAGGTCACTTACATGTAAATTTAAAAAGCAATAGATTAAGAATAGTTTTTCTGTCTTCTCAACATAGAATCCCCTTTTTTCTTTCATTCATCTTTCTGTTGCTTCTTTTCTTCTCTAGTTTTACCTTTTCACCCCTCATTATCTCAGACTTGACAACAGCTCTTAAAAGTACTAGCTTAATCCTAATCATTCACGCTATTGTTTGTGTTCAGATGTTTAGCCAACAACAGTATCACAGCAGACCACCAGTTTTAAAAATCTATGTTTCAGGGCAAGCAAAATAGCAAGTAGGTACAATGCCTGGAACCCAAATGATAAAAGCGACAACTGAATCTCACCATTGTCCTCTGACTCCCCCCCACACACAATTAAACAAACCAACCATCTATGTTCCAGATATTTTTATAGGAAACAAGGTGAAAAATCTACAGAGCAAAGCAGTACAGTTTCAATTTCCCCCTCTTTTTCTTCCTTCATTCCTTCCTCTCTCCCTCCCTCATTTTTTATTTAGAGATTGTAAATACAAACACACACACACACACACACACACACACACACACACACAAGCAGGCACTCATGCCATTGTGAACACATGGAAATCAGAAGACAACTTTCTAAAAAGTCAGTTCTCTCCTTCCACCATGTGAGCTCCAGTGATTGGACTCAGATCTTCGGGTTTATGAACATGTGCCTTTACCCTCTACGCCATCTTGCCAGCCAGAATGTCAATTTCCAAGTGACGCAATTTTTTATTATTTATTCAACTGTGCATGTGTGTGTGTGTGTGTACGTGTGTGTATGTATGTAGAACCATGGGCAGTGTTGATATTGAAGCTGTTATGAGTGTTTATATCAGGTAAAAGAATTTCTATAAACACAAAGTAAGAACTTGATTAAGGAAATATTAAAATATGATCTGTTATTACATATTCCAACAAAATTTAAAAGCGACAGGATTTGCAAAATATTTTACATATGTAAAATGCTTGGTAGGTGTGATGGCCAGCCTGTAATTCCAGCCCCCCCGTACACACATGCTGGACACAGTAAAAAAAAAAAAAAAAAAAAGCTAGCCAAGGTGGTCCAGATCTGTTAATTCTAGCACTCCTATGGCAAGATGTAGAGGCAGAGACAGGTGAAGTAGTCAGATGATCACAGGCTACACTGGAATATGCAGTGTAGGTAAAAACAGGAATCAACTCCTGAAAGCTGTCTTGTGACCAATACACGTATGCCATGACACATATGTGCTCACAGTCATGCACATACAAATAAACAGCACTCTGGCTCTGGAAGGTAGGGCCTGGGAAACTCCAGAGTAAAACAATAAGGAAGTAGAGCAATCCAGGATGATACCCAATGTCACCTTAAAGCTTCTATGCACATGCGCGCACACACACACTAAAATGTAAAATTTCTGTTTATTTAACAGAAAATCAGTAAGAACTGGAATACCAGAATTCAGGAAGATGTAAAATCTAAAACAATTTACAGAGAGTTATGAGTGCCTAGTTCAGAGAGGAAGAGACACATGCTATGACTGAGAAAGTGCAGTCAAACACCCTAATCTCCACCCAGCCAAGACGACAGACCAGTGGCGGAGAAGCACATCTATCACAGGCTTCACACTTCCTCCAAGCTGAAAAAAAGGGCTTTTCACATCTCATCTGCTCCTCCAATGTGCAAAATGGTATAAGTAGAAGAAGATGAAATAACCCACAGGAAAGAATTGAAGCCAGTAGGGTTTTAATAAAACCTAACCAGTTAATTAATGTTCTGTGCTAAGCTGGCTCAAAACAACGGGCAATATAAAAAGCTTTCCTCATGTAGAATTGTGTTTAGTATAGCAGGTATTGAGTCTCCTATAACTTAAAATTTTAAATCGAAATTGGGTTCCTTAGTCTCAGTAGCACATACTACATACACATTAGCTATATGTAGATTACTGTGTTGAATAACACAGATCTAGAATACTTCAATCAGAAAGTTTTGTTGAAAAACTTTTATTTACTTTTTCTTTATTTTTAAAAAATAGTTATTTATTTGAGAGAGGGAGGGGGCAGAAGATATACACATGCATGGCATGGCATACAGGTAGAGGTCAGAGGACAACTTTCCGAAGTCAGTTCTCTCCTTCCACCATGTGGGCTTCTGGGTATCAAACTTAGGTCACCTTACTTGCTGAGCTATCTCGTGACCCCCGTTGAACAACTTTGGTAGAATATTATTATGAACACTTTAGAAATTATATTGCCACTTAATATAATTTCACTAGGAAACGCATCCATGCTATAATAATCCTTGCTTTTTTTTCCCTCTCAAATCAGTTATCTCAAATTGTTACGTATTATCTAGATGCTATACAGATGGAGATATTACCTGGAACCTTTGGAGACGAATATTGCCTGTTAACATCTAATAGTAACTCATCTCTCTCTGATCAGGACTGGTTCAAAAGGGGACAGACAGCACTTCTAAAAAAAACAACCAACCAACCAAACAAACAAACAAACAAACAAATCCCACAGAGGTCTCCCCCAATGTCCTTAATGGAAAACAATCAAGTTCGGCAATTAAATTATCCCTCCTGTACTTGGCCTGGCTGTGATACATTCAAACACCTTAAACTGCCTGAAAATTTAGTTGAGATCATAAACTAGGACTTCCAGACTCAGTAAAACCCAAGCAGCTGCCACTGACTAACAGTGCTTCCAAGAGAGATCTAACGTCCACAGACCACCCAGCCGTGTCCTGCTGTTAAAATCTTCAGAGGGAAACAGGTTCTGATCTACAGTCCTTCTCTCTGCTTCCTAAGAGGGAGGATGGTCAGGGTCCTACCCTTCTAAGACAGAAAATCTACCCATAAGCATGGATAACCTGGCATGGCAAGTGGAAAAAAAATCACTACTTCTTTCACATTTTTATAAACTCAAATTCTATGAAGATCTATTTAGAAATAGATAATGCCTTCATTCACTGTAAAAAGCACAGAAATCCCATAATAACATTCTCTACAACATCTTAAGACATGAAATTCATGAAATTAAGCTCTCTGGCATGCAGCACCTACAGCCTGGTTCCCTAGTACCAATTGCCTAAGTCCTCAATTACACACATAGTACACAAACAGTGAAATGCCATGGCTCCTACAAATAGCTCCATGAAAGATGATGTAGAGTTTCAAAACCTTGATATCAACATTCTGTTATGTAAGCTTGTGAAGGCCATTCCTGCCTGACCACCTTAAATATTTGTGGTTTCAATCTGGCAAGCAACTTCTCTGAAACCAAACACATACACTTGGCAGTTTAAGTCCACTCACTGCACCTGCATACCACTTCAGGAACAGGGAATTCAGGAGACTGAAACTGCATAATTAAGTTCTGACACAACTGAGCTTTTGATTCTATATCTATGTCTGAAAATTCTCTGGTCCTTCAACTTTAATTATCTTTTCAAAATGCAGAAACTGAAAGGCTTCTAGGCAGGATGCAAAATGAGCAGCTGAGGATAGAGCTCAGACCTTCCTTTCTGCAGGCTTAGAACAGTTCTAGAACCCTCACAGGCATGGCAAGACCCTGGCTTTGCAGACCAAAGTTTCCAGTTTTTCTATCAGAAAGACATTTTCAACTTTGCTGGCTTCTGAAAGGATCTTTTTAAAAAAGGAACAGTAGCCATCATTTGGAGCTGGCTTTAAAGTGGATTGAAAGGCACCAATTGCGAGAATTCAGAACAAAGAGCAGAGAGGCACTGACTGAGGCAGGACTCTTAGAGTAGGTAGATGTTCTTGTGGGCATGTAGTTTACCTCTCCAAATACACAAAGCAAAGCAAAAGAAAAGGGAAAGTATGAGGGTGAGAGAAGTAGAGAAGAAAACTAATACCGAAGGCATACTTAAGTACGCAGAGGTCACATACAATCCACACAGGATACCCTACAACCAGAGAAATTAAATGCAGCCACATTTTACCCCCATTGAAAACTTTTATCTTGACTTTCCACAATAATTAAAGTAATCACAATGGAGAGAAGGAAAAGTTTTATATCACTTCCAATTCAGCATACAGACTGAAAAACTTTCTTCATGTTCTCAAAGTACCTGAAACCTCCAAAAACTCATGAATCTGGTGCAGCCTCCCATGAAGCTAAGACACTTCCAGTTCACCAACCGGCCCTTAATTGTGAACTAAAACTCAGGACTGCACTACAAGTGATAGGAATGGCACCATGTCACAGGAATATTCTGACCTCTCTCCAACACTCACAATTGGTACAGCCAGTTGTCTAGAAGCCATGACTCTGAGCAGAGATGGAGCCCTTGGCAAAAAGGCAGGCCATATGGGAGAACAGTAAAATATTAGCAGGTGAAATGACTTCCATTTCTAAGATGAGAAATAAGATTCAACTGACAAGCCAAGAGAGAGTTACAACAATCATCTATCCCCTCTATACCCAATTAACCTTATTTGCAGTCAGCAACCCACAGGAATCATGACAGAGGTAGTTTCCTGAGCTCAATGCTTTTTGAGGACTTGAGCATTAACACATCTACTGATCAAAGGCCACTTACCGTCTTTCCCCATTGTGTTCAAACTTGATTCTGACGTCACTCTGTCAAAAGGATAACAGGTAGATTAGAAAGTTCTCTCAAATTCCAAAAAGTTATGGAATTTTAGTGATATCAGGCAAATATCACTAGTCAAACAAACAGTCCTGTTTCTCCACATGAAAAGACTATTACTTTCTAATGCATTATCATACTCTAGGTTCTCTTCAGACTATATAAATCTCACTTTTTTCTTTAAACTTATGTATTTCCACTTCAAATCCTAATCTCAGAGGCAACAAACTGTTGGAACATAGTTCCTAGGTGGCTACCCATTCGGCTACTATGCCCTAGCTAACAATTTTCTGCCTCATATATTCCCTATTCCTACAACCAACTAGGAATATTTTTACTGTATTACCTCCTGACCAGGGTATTTTTCTTTTTTGACTAAAGTGGCTGAACAGAAAAAGAAATCTTGCTACTGATCTTTCTAGCTAAAGACTACTGTCAAGTAATATCTTGAGTCTCAGTTTTTATATGTGCAAATAGTTCTAAACATTTTGCAGTTTTGATGAGGTGATGTTAGTACACTACATGGCACATTGTCATCAATTTTTCATAATCCTCCCGCGGCTACTGCAGTAAAGTAGGACCCTGGGCAAATATCCTCAGATATTGTTTCTTCTTATCCAAAATGAGCATCTTGAGTAGTTTATAAATTCTGGAAAGGCAAGGATCATGTTTATCTTGTTTCTTTATCACCAATGCCAAGCAAGGGAATGCGTATTACGTTTGTGCTTAGTAATATTTGTTAAATGGATAAATGAACTGAAGAGCAGAATGAGTGTGAATGTCATAAGAGACGTAAGCAGTGACATGGGGCTACAGTCCCAGCTATTTGTAAACAACTTGAAGGAGTTTGAAAATGACAGGAAAAGAAAAGATATATAGAAGACTAGGCATAGAGGAAAGTAAAACTGTCTGGAAACTTCAAGTAAGAGAGAAAAAGTTCACAGACAATGAATGAGAAAAATCATACTGAGAAACACAAAAGACTGTGGCTTGGAAGAAGCAGGCTTCAAGGTATCTAAAGATGAGAACAATAGAAAAGGAGGGAGTTTAAAGTCAGGAAATGTATGACTTCCTTTTCTCAAGGGATTAAAAAGCCAAAATTCCTTGCAATTCACTGAATTGAAAGACTGGTTCTAATATACACTCTAAAAACTATGACGGTTTCCTAAAGAGTTCATATATATAAACTCCATCTGTAAGATTTACCATATCAGAAATTAAAACTGTAAGTTTATATTTTATTCACTTAATAATAGCAACTGAGATCACTACATGTTAACATAGATTTTAAAAATAAAAAAATAGTATTTCAAAAAAAAATGAAAGAAAGCAAAAATTTTAACACACAAACTCAGTTCAGCCAGATTCTCATGTTTGCTTCTGCTTTCAATCTGCTGCAATGACACACATCATGTAGCCTCTGGAAAACTTCCACTGCACATTTTTAAGAAGATAAGGGTGAAAGGAGCTGATCACATCATAGTGTTATTATAAAAATAGTTTTGACCTCATATATTCCTAGTATCTTTTTTAAAACCTTAAGGATTTCATATGTTCTTTTCTTTAATATTTTATTTTTATTTATTTATTTGAGAGTGCAGGCATCGGAAGACAGTTCTTTCCTTTTATCACAAGGGCTTCCAAGAGCAGAATGAGTATGAATGTCATAAGGGACGTAAGCAGTGTCATGGGCTTACAGTCCCAACTATTTGTAAACAACTTGATGGAGTTTGAAAATGACAGGAAAAGAAAAGGTACAGGTACCTTACCTACTAAGTTATCTCACCAACTCTCCTAGCATCTTTTTTTTTTTTTACTCAATTGTGTGTGTGCGCTTGCGTATGTGTGTGTGTGTAGAACCACGGGTGAATTCAGGAACCACCATGGACTGCCTCCACCTCCTCCTTGTTTACTCCGCCCCCGGATTCACAGGCTCCACCCTACCAGGACCAGAAACGCAGGCCGGTGTCTATACGTGGGGTCTAGGATCCGAACTCAGGACCTTCTGCCTGCAAGGCAGAGGCTTAACCCCTGAGCCACCTCTCCAGCCCATCTCCTAGCATCTCTTAAACCACCTTGAGGACCTCAAATCACATCTTAGAACCAAGAGCTAGAATATAAGAATACCATCCTTGACCTTTACAGAGAAGAAAGAGAGGCTCAAAGAGCTCGGTGTCCCTGGAGAATGCGCACACTGAGCAGTGGACATCAAGACGAGGAAGACCTGTAGGCTGACTTTCAAAACAGAGTCCTGATGTGGTTCTTATTTTTTCATATAACATTATATGAAATAATAAAATATATAATAATAGCCAGCATTAACTGAACATTTACTCTATACCAAGCATTGTTCTAAGCATATTACATATATGAATTAACTCAAAACCAGTATTATTAGAAGCCAGGCTACAGTACCTGATTATAAACCTGGCAATCTGAGTTCAATTCTTGGAAACTCACTGGTAGAAGGAAAGAACTGACCTCAGAAAATTGTCCTATGACCTCTACGCATCTTCCTATACCCCTCTAAACTCACCTTCAAATAAATAAAAAAAATTTTTTTTCTGCTCATACAAACATAATAGGAACCCCTGTCCCCTCCCTCCCTCTACCCTCCCTGGCCCTCCTTGTTCCCTCCCTGCTTTGTCCTTTCCTTTCCCTCTCCTTCCCTTTCTCCCAGTGCCCCCTCCACCCTCTCTGAAGCATCCTTTAATGATCCTTTAAATTTCCTCTGGGTCCTCCTCTCTGATGAGGTGTAAGGACTCAGTGGCATTTCTTAGAACTCTTTCTTGTGTTCCCCTTAAGTATAGGAACACTATTGTGACTGTTAATCCCTTGCTTCTAAGGATAAATAAAATATTTTTAAAAACAGTACCATTAATATTCTTATACTGAAAAAACTGAGTTCTGAAGTTAAGACATACTTGGGAGAACTTAACCCAACTTTCAGGACTCAAATTCTGGAAGCCTGGCTCTTAATTGTCATGCCATGCAACAAACTAATGTGATATAAGCAAAGAAGTTTATTTCACTCACAAATGTAGGACTTCAATGGAAGTACTGAAAGGAGGAAACTAACAAAGGATCTTATGTCACCTGACCTTTTGGAACTCATAAAGAGAGGGAAAACTCCCTCCCCATATCTGGATAATAGAGTCAGAACCCGGAGACTGGGTATCAGTCATGTGACCAGGCAGGGGCTAAGGTTAGACATGCATGAGGAGGGGAATGACAATGGGAAGGAAAGTGCTGCCTAATCTACATAGTAAATACAGCTGCGAATGCACAGATGAACACAAGGTGGCAGGAGCTGTCACAAAGATTCCAGATTCATGTCAACAAGTTTCTTCACAGCCATCTTTTTCTCCTTCCCCAGAAGAGCTAAGTGACTGCCTAGATACAAGTGTTCAAGGCATGCTGTCATGCTCTGACATGCAGTCATCAGCCTTCCACACTTGATTCCCACAAGAAATACTATGGAGAATTCCATGGCTAAACTTGTAACCCTGACTGCTCTTCCAAGTAGGTTACCACGCCCTTTTATGGGACCCATTTATAAGCAGCACAGTTGGTACAGCTTTCATTATTTCATTACTACCATTTTAGTTAACAGATTTTTGGAACAGTTTAGATCAACAGAAAAATGGAAGCAATAGGACAGTTCTCATAGATCTTTCTTCCCCTCACACAAACTTACTCTCATATTAGCGTCTTACATTAATATGGTGTAGTACCTTAATCGATATGGATATATAACTAAAGTCCACAGTCTGAACGATTTCTTGGGGGGGGAGAAGAATTCCTGTTATCTACGCTTTTCTTTTAATTTTTAAAAATTGTAGTGGGGGGGGGGGCTGGAGAGATGGCTCAGGGGTTAAGCCTCTGCCTTGCAAGCAGAAAGTCCTGAGTTCGGATCCCAGATCCCACAAACAAACACCAGGCTGAAGGGAGGACAGCCTGCGTTTCTGGTCCTGGTGGGCGGAGCCTGTGAATCCCGAGGCAGAGCAAAAGAGGAGGTAGAAGCAGTCCACGATGATTCCCGAATTCACCCTTGGTTACACACACACATGCACACAATTGAATAAATAAGAAAAATTAAAAATTGTAGTTAGGGCTGGGAAGATGGTTTACTGGGTAAAGGCACTTGAGCACAAAACTGGCAAACTGAGTTTATCCCAGAGTCCACGGGGTAGAAGGAGAAAAACCTACTTACAAAAGTTTTCCTCTGACCTACACACATGCTCCATGGCATGCGCTCCTGCGGACTATCCTGCGCACTCTCATGTTCTCTCTCTCTTAAATAAATACATAAATACATAAATAAATAGTTCTTTTTTTTTTTTTAAAGAAAGGGGGCTGGAGAGATGGCTCAAGGTTTAAGCCTCTGCCTCACAAGCAGAAGGTCCAGAGTTCAGATTCCAGTTCCCACATAAAAATGCCAGGCAGAAATGGCAGCAGCCTGCTTTTTCAGCCCTGGAAAGCAGAACTTGGGAAATCCCAGAGCAAAACAAAGAAGAGGTACAACAATCTAGAGTGATTCCCAAAGTCATCCTTGGGCTACCACATCCACACAGTGTACACACACACACACACACACACACACACACACACACACACACACACACACACACGAAAGAAAAAAGAAAAGAGAAAGCGGAAGAGAGAGGGAGGGAGGGAGAGAGGGAGGAGGGAGGGAGGAAGGGAGGGAAGGAAGGAGGGAAGGAGGGAAGGAGGGAAGAAGGGAAGAAGGGAAGGAAGGAAGGAAGGGAAGAAAGGAAGGAAGGAAGGAAGGAAGAAAAAAAGGAAGGAAGGAAGGAAGGAAGGAAGGAAGGAAGGAAGGAAGGAAGGAAGGAAGGAAGGAAGGAAGGAAGGAAGGAAGGAAGAATAAGGCAGAGAGTGACAAACCAGGATACACATGTGCATATACAACACACACACAAAAGAAAATTTATATATATAACCATATATATGTAACATATATATGTGTGTGTCAGTCAGTCAGTCAGTCAGTCAGAAAGGGAATTGAACTTTTTCTCCAAACCCCAAATCACTCCTCCTGCAGCTTAACCAAACTCATGAGCAGGAACCCACATAAACAAAGCTGCCTTCTCTGATGCCACGAGGGCTGTTCCTGAGCACGACACAGGCTCTCACAAACCTCGCGGCACACCCAAATCTGCCAGATGCCCAAATCTGAGCTTTCCTGTCAGGATGGCTATAATAAACCACAAATAAGGAAGGTTCAGATAAAGACAACTTCAGTCAAGTCCTTGATCATTCTCCTAGACTTCTTTGCGGCATTTCACACTGGTGGTCGTCTGATTTCTGTGACTTTGTACCACCCCAGAGAATCTACCATCACTCTAACCACTTCTTTTTTGCTGGTTCCTCTTCTTCATGTCCTCCCCCAACCATCCTCCCACATGTGAACACACAGATCTTTAGTTTCTGACTTTCTACCCCTTTCCCCTAATCAGCCAACCTCTAAATAGGAGATCCCCAAATCTCTGTGTCCATCCTAATCTATGAAGAAAAGCTTGAGTGCAGCACCAAAATAAGACTACCTGATTTAAGTCCTGGCTCCGTAATTTCCTAGCTATGTGACCTTTTACTTGTTATTTAAACTTTATGTGACCTAGTTTCCTCATCTATAAAGTTAGAATGGCCATATTCATTAGATAGACATAATTACATAACTGATTAACAAGATTAGAACAGTATTTGATACGTAAGTTTTCAATAAATCAAAATAAAGTCCATTATCTTTTAGTCAAAACACTTGAAGCCAAAAGTGTCTGGACTACACATTTGAAATTAGAGAGCTATGGTACGTATTCTGTATATCACATGATGCTTCCCCCCTTGCTAGGGGCAGCAGCTGTGAAAGCAACCTACAGCAATGGCAGAATGCTCACAAGTATTTCCTGCACTCTGCAGCACTTCCTGAAGTTAGTTGGAGGCTTTGTGTCTAGTTCTGATAAACAGCTGGAGACCAAATTGAGTTCTAAACTGTGGCAGCTGCATGTCCAAGACAATGTCTGTCTCTAAACCAGGTTAAATGATGATGGGGGACTGTATATTCTCTCTTGTACTGTACATACCATGTTAAGTAACTGAGATTCGAGATTAATTTGCTAACACAATGTAAGATTTGATAACTGAGTTAAATGAGTTTTCTGCAAATAAAACAACAAAAGTTTACATCTGCAGAACTCTTAGGATTTCAGAATTACAGATAAGAAATTATAGACCTGCAAAAATAAGTATGTATGTGCTTGCGCGCGTGCGCGCGCGCACACACACACACACACACACACACACACACACACACTTGCATGTATGCAGGTTTTTCCACTGTAATTTCACACTTAACCTAGTCTTAAATGTCTATAAATCTAGCCTCTCAAAACTGGTCTCCCTTCTCAATGTTGCTATTTCTTTTCTTCCCCCCTAGGGATCAAATTCAAGGCTTCACACCTGCTAAATAACCACTCTACCACTGAGTCACACAGTCTTTCTGTGTATTAAAAAGCAATCAGCAAACATGCAAGCAAGTTTGATGACCTGAGTTCAATCCCAGAACCCACTAAAAGCAGGAAAGAAGTGACTCTACAAAAGTTGTCCACTGAAATCTACAGGTATCTCATGGACCACAGACAGACAGATAGACACACACACACACCATGAAAATGCACATAATAATAAAGTTAAAGATTTTTGATACCCATGACCTCTAAAAGAAAGTCTAAATTCTCTGCTACCATTTAAAGTCCTGTGGACTCTTTCACTTATCTGACTATGTCACACTACACTGTTTCCAAGGAGCTCTGCTCTCTAGCCAGATCAATGTGTGCACCTATTTCTGAAATATGCCACATTCATTCCTTCTCCTAGACTTTTAGTCATGTTTTCTAACCTGGAGTGTCAGCCTTCCTTTCATCTAACTGAACTGTTTTACATCTTCCATGCCTTGTTCAAGTCCCTCCTCTACCTGGAACCAATTATTTCTTAATTCCTGTGGCTCAAACTCATACTTTCACTGGCTATCCACAGACTCACTCACAGTAACTGTTATTAGGCACAGTCTTGTGCTGCTATGGTCCCTCCTCCTCCTACTAACTATGTAAGTTATAGCCCTGGCCTGGAACTCACTGTGTAGACCAGGCTGGCATGATACATGGGATGATCTCCCTATCTCCCCCCAGTAATGGAATTACAAATAGACACCACTATATTTTCTTCTTCCTTCCTCTTTTATTCCCTCTCTTCTTTCCATGTACTTCTCATTCTCCAGCAAGACTATTCCCCAGGGTCCACAGAAAATGGTGTTTATATTTTTATATGTATCTAAGAGGTCAACTATAGGTATACATTGAATTGAACAAGAAGTATTATAACTATTTAGAGAAAAACTCCAGTACAAAAATTCGGGTTTAGAGATAGTTATAGATTAGTTGACAGTGTGCTTGTCTAGCTTGCACGAGGCCTGGAGTTGTATCTACAACACAGCAAAACAGAGTGTGGTGACACAGACCTACCATACTGCACCTGGAAGTGGAGGCACGAGGAGCAGAGGTTCAAGGTCGTTTTCAGCCCTGCACGCAAGCTAGAGAACAGCCTGGGTTACATGAGATCCTATCTCAAAAATATGTATTTATTGTTTTAGGTTTAGATAAGTTCAAGTCCTTCTCCGCCACAGCTGCCTGGTAAAAAGAAATAGTGACAGCTATGCTCAGGAGAGCAACAAGGCAAACCTACCTCAATGCCACAGACTTGATTGAACCCAATAGGGAGAAGAGGAATAATTGATGGTAATATCAAAAATAAGCAGAAATGGTCTCAAAATCTAGACATGTAATCCAAAAGAATTCCAAGAATACAAACATCAAACAGGGTTACTAAACAAATGTTGTCAGCTGTTTTGTCCTGGCATAAGGTCTCAAGTTAGCATCATCTCTCTTACTCTTTCTCATTCTTACTGCTCTCTCTTCCTGGATATTCTATATTACTGTATATCTGATGCAAATGATGAAACATTTGGAACTGGAGTTAAAGACAGTAAATAAATGAAATAAAAAGAAAAGAGCAACAAAAGTAACAAAGTTTTTGCAAATGTGACTCAAAGATTAGTGAAGAGATGATTGTAAGCCAGCCTTCTTCAAAAATAATGCCAGGCTTATGTGCTGCTGTATGTCTTATTTTCAACCTGACCAGCCCGTCTATCAATAATCTCTGAATAAGAAAGGAAGTTCTGAAAAAGAGAAAGCCATTTCTATCATGGTGAAAGCAAAAGGCAGAATACTCAGTTTCTGGCCCTGAAGAATAGTTCCTAGAATTCTCTTCCTTACAACAGACAGCCATAACTCTGCCCTGTTTGTGCTTATATGGTATCAACCAGAGAACACCTAGAAAGTCTATTCAAGGACTCTATTCAAAGTTTACTTATCATTATGATAAGATTTAAAAGAAACAAAAATTAATTGAAATAACGTCTCATTTCTTCTGGGGTAGATTCAGAAGTTTATGGAAGACCATTAATCAGATAGTAATGATAATCCAATAAAGCCAGAAAATCACCTTTTCAGTTGCATAATACCATTCTAACTTCTGATTCCTACCTACAACTTCACAGGTATACATATCTACACTGTGCAAAATATATTCTGTGATCTTACAAGAACCTTAAAAGTAAACCAATGAGAATCAATTACATTTATTTTTCAGATGGAAAAACTGAGGTTCACTAAGGTAATCTGACTTATATTCATTATTGTAGTAAGTAGAAATCATCAGATTTGTATTTATTACCTGCCTCTGCTCCACTGTTTGTGTAAAAGCTCTGCAAACCTTAAAGTACTATTTATGTATGAGCTTACAATTGTTGATGTTAACTGCTGTTGTAGAATGTACTCTGTAAAGTGTAAAACCCTATGTCAACAGATGATTTACAAATTGATTTACAAACTATTACTCCTAGGCCAGTGCTCTTTTCCCTACACTAAGCTGTCAGTTCTATAAGAACTAGCACCCATTAATAATGCACTGTAACTTGAATGTTAAAGAGATACCACACATCATGGACTGCAAGGTGACCCACAAGCCCTAGCTGCACCGAGGATGTGCTACATATCTAAGATATTCAGTCAACTACAAGCTGTTAACTTCTAAGGACCTAATTAATGTACAGAAAGGAAACTGCAGAGAACACAGACCTGTCTCCTAGCAAATAATTCATAGTTAAGCACATGTACTGAGCACAGTACAAAACATAGCTACTAAGAATGCTTATTTGTGTTCAAATGTATTGTCTTTCAATTAGTTACCAAGCTTGTTTATTTAGAGAAGAGGTTGTCTGAAGTCCACTAAGCAGGGATTTGAAATAGGTTTTCTAGTCTTCCAGACTGCAGTCTCCAAACAATTTTGTCAATGATTGTCTGCCTCTGTCAATACCATTCCATCTTGAATAAACCTTTCCACCAGCTAAAGCTAAAATACTTTATTACATTTACCTGAAACTCTGCAATTTGACTCTCTACTTATTCATTCATTCATTTTTCGTTCATGTCATTCGTATGTGTATGTGTTTGTGTGGGGGGAGAGAGAGAACATGCATATTGGAAGGCTAGAGGACAACTTCTGGAGCTGGTTCTTGCCTTCCACCTTGTTTCTAAAGCAGGGTCTCTCTTGTTTTTGCTACTGTGCAGCATTCTCTAGGCTAGCTGGTCAGTAAGCTTCTATATGATTCTGGAATTACAGGTGTACACTATCACACATACCTTTCCTGGTCAGAAGCTGCTATATTTCCTAGGATAAGTCATTCTAGAAACTGACATAATTAAAGGGAAAAGGTATCTTGATAATTTTATTGGCATTTTACCCAATGTTATTATCAAACTTTGAAAACATACACACTTTTTTCATGCTTAGTATCCTACGCATATATTCTACCAACTGAGCTATATATTCCCAGTCCTTGAGCTTTGATTTTAAATAGCCTCATTAGTTCAGCTTCACAACCTCCCAAGAACACAATCTTGGAAATTTCTCATTAATAAAATTATCATAGAGTATGGAAACTCATGATTGAAATCTCTGTACATCTCTAGGCATATAATTTCTTGCCCCTCGAAATGAAGTCTCCTACATGGTTTATACAGTTATACTGTCTGATACAAGTCACTAGCCACATGCTGTTAATTAAAATTAAATAAAATTGAAAATCCAGTTCCTCAGTTACTCAACAACTGATGTGACAGTAGCTACCATACTAAATAGTACAGAATTAAAACACTTCTGTCCTTACAGAAATTTATAGGACAGCACTGATAGAAGGTGTGATGAGTAATATCACTATCGGAAATGCTAAGTAGAGGACAGAACATGAGCCAGACTAACCACTGACCTCTACAAAGCCAATAACACCGGGAATAAATTCAACTCTTCTAGCACTGATAGCAGATTGAAAAGTACATTTCAGTTTTAACATTAGGTAAGTAATATCAGTCCTTACCAAAAATTTCTTTTTCTCATTGGCCCCTGCATATGAGCTTGCTGAGCTGCTGCTGCTGTGTTTTTTCTTTAAAAACAAAAAGACTGAGGTTAACAATTTATATCTTCGTGCAAAAAAAGTTTGATGTTATTCAAGTAAATTGTGGGACCGAAGAGTCAACAGCTCTTAAGATTACTTTCTAACCAATCATCAACCCTTTCCACAACTTTCATGACCACTGACTTCCACTCAACAACACAGCAGCAAGCACAGTTTAAAAACAATAAACACAAACAACAATAAAAACCACAGATTTTTTTGTAAAAGTTTTTAGGCTCCAAACAAGATTCCCTCTTAAGGTGCTATTGGGGACTACTTCTATTCCCCTTTTCCTGAGACTGGTGACTTAGAGTCTTTCAATTCTAGCCACTGTTAGCCACACCAACAGCTGAATTAGGAAAAAGATCAGTTTAGCTGCAGCAGTGTTCACAAGTACATTCCACATAGGAAGACAGGAAGGAAAGTGAGGTCATTTAGACTCAAGCCAGGGGGAGGGGATTCACTTCTGGTAAAACTCTCCTTCCCAAAGTGGCTTTGAATACAAGTAAGTTAGAGCAAAGGAGAACTCACACAACTGGACAGAATAATGCATGAAAATAGTACAAGAATGGGTCCTAATCTATTATTCCCCCAGTTCTATAAGATAATGACAACAATAGAGGTGACTTTCAAAACTAATCTTTCTATTATAACATGGAACAAAAAGACTCCCCCTGCCCCTAGGGATCCCAGAATTCCTAAAGGCAGGAAATACTGTGGGAGGCATATCTAATAGACCATGGATAGAAAAAATTCCAGAGCTACATTTTCTTTGTACCTCTGAAGAATTGCTAGACAAGATGCAAAAGAGAGGAGGTTGGCTGATAAGAAAAGACTACAGAGAGAATGTACTATTTTCATCAATGTAAATTTTTATCAATCCTGTAAATACAACGCAAGATTTCAACAGCACCTACATTTAAATGTTAACAAAATAGGAAGTGTTTTTCTAAAACAGTATGTGACTTTCAATAAAACAGCTACTCATCTATGTGAGTCAGTAACCAAAAACAGTAACAAATTCATTCAACTGCTGTCCTTAGAATACACTATGTGAAATTTACTAAATCAATTTCTGTTCCAAATTATGTTTCACAAAAGCTAATGCAAAAATTAATTCTTTTTCATATATAGTATGAGGCAAAAACTTATGAATCTGATCTACCAAATTATCAATTAAGGCATAAAGTTATAAGAATACAGTCTTTGTTACAATAAAAGGAAATTATACTTATTTCTCCACAGATGAAATGCTATGCACAAGACTTTGGGGCCACAGATCATGGACCCATAGAAAGCTAGTATACATCATTTTCTATTTAATAGGTAAAAGGGACCAAGAGCATTCAAGCCTGGTATTATAGCAGCTTTAGCTTCTGATGTGCTTCCCATTTGAAAACCCCTCTTGAATAAATCTAGTTAAGCTCTGCCAGAGACACACATACCTGCCTATTTGGGTGGCCCATGTCCTTGTTCTTCATGGTCTCGTATCCAGACATCCGGGGACGTCGGCTCATCTGGAGGGCCACCAGATCCTTCATGATCGAGTCCAATGCCTCCTGTTCATCTACATTGAAAGAGAACAAACACATAGGCTAAGACAACTTAGAAAGCAGCAAAGCATTACTTTGACAAATTATACTACTAATATTCAAGAGGGTTCTGCCCAAACGAAATGAATCAGTTGTGGTGTTACATGCTTGCAATCTCTATAATCAGAAACAGAGGCAGAAGAATTACTCCAAGTTCAAGGATAATCAGAGCAACATAATGAGACCACCTTTAAGAAAAATAAAAAAATTGGCAAGATGGCTCAGTGAGTAAAAACAACTACTTGTAAACCTGGAAAAGTAAGTTGAATTTCCAGAGCCTACATGGTAGAAGGAAAAGCAATTTCTAACTTTTTTTTTTTAATGTGTGTGTATGTGTCTCAGAGGGCACTATGTGTCCCTGTGGAGGCCCAAGGGTGACTTTGAGAATCATCCTGGATTGCTTCTACCTCCTTCTTGCTTCACTCTGGGATTTCCCAGGCTCTGCCCACCAGGGTTGGAAGTGCAGGCCACCATTCCCACCTAGCAGTTTTTACCTGGGACCTGGGATCTGAACTCGGGACCTTCTGCTTGCAAGACTCCCGAAGGAGAAGCAATTTCTGAGAAATTGTCTGCTGACCTCCACGTCTACACCTTTGTGTTTTCCTTCTTTCCTCCCCCATTCAAATAAGTTTAAAAAAACACATGGTAGAAAAAGAGAAGGGATTTCTGAAAAACATCTTCTGACCTACACCGGTATACCATGACACACAGTCACGTATGTGTGTTCTTTCTTTCTCCCTGTCTCTCAAATATTTTTAAAACTTAAGAAGAAACACCCATACTCTGCAAGTACTATCACATACAGTGGATACCTTCCAAAAGAAGGGGACTGGCAAAATAGCTTAGCGGGTAAGGCACTCTCTGAAAGCCTGATGATCTTAGTTCTATTCCCAGAAGTCCATAGTGGAAGTAGAGAAATGACTTCTGAAACTTATCCTCTAACCTCCACTGATGTGCCATGGCATACATGTACAATGCCCTCTCTCTTCTCTCTCCCTCCCTCAATAAATGAATAAATAAGTAATTTTAAAAAGAAGCGCTACTTCTAAGAAAAAGAATTTAGGGCAGGCTATCACAATTTGAATTTTACTTTTTTTAAGTTCTCCAATCAGATTTTTGGCAATAAATTTATTGCAACTAAGGGAACAGTTTGTTCAATGCCAGAGAAACTCATGGGGAAAAACTGAAAAGTTGGAATGAGGAACAGCACAGAATAATGCAGTAAGTTACTGAGTGATAAGATAAATTCAGAGAGAGGATCTGGAGACAAGATTGGTCCAGATCTGTTTTCTAACTCTAAAAGTTTAAGAAGTTTACAAGTCCTTTGGCATCTTACAGGGAAGTAAGGGGCTGTTGTATTGCCTTTTTTCCCCTAACTAGCCACAGCAATGTGTTGTCTCTACCTGCTGGCTTTACTTTTAATTTCCTTCTCCAGAAATAACATGAAGTTCTAGAGTTTTCATGCCCTGAAGACAACTGATCAAACCCAGAACACATACTAACCCAATTCCAAGCTTTATGAAATTCTTTCATGTCTTTTAAGACATCTTTGCCCATTCAAATAACATTTAAGAATTCAAAATAAATAACCTGTTCATCTGGACGGTAACATGAATGAGTTGGTATGTTCCCGGTGTGACTCACTTAAGGACTTAGGACATGCCTTTACAAGAAGCAAGTAAAGAAAGTCTCTACCCAAACAGAGTACCTATCTTCTACCTTTTGTTATTACTCCTTGGAAATATTCTAGTACTCCATGGGAAGAAAAAAAATATATGAATCAAGTCTCCTACATGATTTACCTCTCCCCTTTTCCTAAAATGATCTGCTGAGATGCCAATATGCCTCTGAAGGTATAGGAAAGGAAGGACAAAGGTGCCTATAAAGACATTTTAAAAATTTTTTTTATTATTTATTCACTTGTGTACATTTGCGTGTATGTGCGTGTGTGCGTGTGTGTGTGTGTGTGTGTGTGTGTGTGTGTGTGTGTGTGTGTAGAAACACGGGCGGATTCGGGAACTACCATAGACCGCCTCTACCTCCTCCTTGTTTACTCCGCCCGGGATTCACAGGCTCCGCCCTACCAGGAACAGAAACGCAGGCCGCCCCCCGCTTCCGCCCAGCGTCTATACCTGGGGTCTAGGATCCGAACTCAGGACCTTCTGCCTGCAAGGCAGAGGCTTAACCCATGAGCCACCTCTCCAGCCCCGACATTTTTTGATTGTTTAGAAAAGTAAAATTAGGTTTGAAACTTGCCAAGAAAAACATAGGAATAATTCCACTTGCAACATATAATTCCACTTGCAACATATATAAAGTTATTACCTGATACATATAGTGCCTTTAATTCCAAGACTGAGGAAGGCAAGGCAAGGAGGTTATGAGTTTCAAGCCAGCCTGGGTCTAGACAAGACTCTACCTAAAACCCCGCTATTTTATATTTTCCTAGTAGTTTCTCTATTGATTCTTTAAAGAAAATGAACTTAGAGGATAGTGAGATGGCTCAGCAGGTAAAGGCACTTGCTGCAAAGCCTGATCAGAACCCATATGGGAGAAAGAGAAAACTAACTTCTAAAAGTTGTCCTCTGACCTCCCTCATACCCCCTGGGTTCAATCCTCAGTACCAGAAGGGTGGATCTAACACATAATGTCTGAACTGGCTTACACATGATAAAGTCACATATTAAATTAGATATTATTAAATACTATATATATAAGATTAGGACTAGATAAGTATTGTCTGAGGAACAATAATCCTTAAGCCAGAATGCATGCATGGAGTTTTCAGTAATAAATGTTACTACCTGAAGAATAGGGTGTATGGGCAGATGCCTATCTCAGTGAGAGTGCTTGCCCAGCATGCATAGGACCTGGTTTTCGTCTCCAGGAAAGAGAGAGAATTCAACTGTCTCAACTCAGATATTGTATATATGCTCATACTTTTATTTTATTTTATTTTGCGGTGTGTGTGTGTATCAGAGGGCACTGTGTGTCCCTGTGGAGGACAAAAGGTGACTTCGGAAATCATCCTGGATTGTTTCTACCTTCTTTCTGCTTCACTTTGGGGTTTCCCTGGCTCCATCCACCAGGGACAGAAGGACAGGCTGCCATTTCCACCTGGCATTTTTTTTAAATTTTTATTATGTATTCAATTGTGCGTGTGTGCATGTGTGTGTGTATGTGCGTGTGTGTATGTATGTGCATGTGTGTGTGTAGAACCACAGGCGAATTCGGGAACCACCGTGGACCACCTCCACCTCCTCGTTTACTCTGCTGTGGGATTCACAGGCTCCGTCCTACCAGGACCAGAACCTCAAGTCCCGTCCCGTTCCCCCCCTCCCCCGTCTACATACGTGGGCTCTAGGATCCAAACTCAGGACCTTCCACCTGCAAGGCAGATCTGCCTGGCATTTTTATATGGGATCTGGGATCCAAACTCAGGACCTTCTGCTTTCAAAGCAGAGTCTTCACCAGAGGGGTGTTCCTGAGCCATCTTTCCAGAAAGTGGTTTGTCAGGCTGACAAATTCTTCCAGGAAGCTAACCAATTCTCAGTGTTACTTCAAGGATGAACTTGTTTGGTGGTTTTTGCCCTGACGAGATACTAGAGGGGGAATGGTTTATCACTATCACCTGAAATCTAGGATAACTGAAAGAATGAAGCATAATTATGAATTGGATTTTCTAAGAAGGCTGACCATAAAACAAAAACTAGAAAAGTTCATCAACTGACTCAACTGAAAAATGATAAAGACAGGAAGTAAATTAAGTGATTCTTTTAAATTAATAGCTACTTTTTAAACTGAGAAACTAAATTATCCAGTCCATAATTTAAAAAAAAAAAAAACACAAGAGCTTTTTTTTAAAAGATAGCAGTCAAAAATAGGAATTTTGAGTCAGAAGGATGTGACTTAAAAGAGTCCTTTAAAATATCATTCATTTTCTCTAAACTTCCATTTCCTCACTTGCAAAATTCAGGTAATAAAGCACTGTTTAAGAATTGCTGAGATAGGGGCTGGAGAGGTGGCTCAGGGGTTAAGCCTCTGCCTTGCAGGCGGAAGGTCCTGAGTTCGGATCCCAGATCCCACGTATAGACGCCAGGCCGAAGCGGGGGCGGCCTGCGCTTCTGGTCCTGGTAGGGCGGAGCCTGTGAATCCGGGGGCAGAAGGAGGTGGAGGCGTCCATGGTGGTTCCCGATTCGTCCGTGGTTCTACACACACACATACACACATGCGCGCGCACATACATACACACACACGCACAATTGAATAAATAACAAAAAAAAAAAGGAAAAAAAAAAGAATTGCTGAGATAGAAAGAAAGAGGGAGAGAGGGAGGAAGGAAGAGAGGGAGGGAGGAAGAGAGAGAGAGAGGGAGGGAGGGAGGGAGGGAGGAAGGAAGGAAGGAAGGAAGGAAGGAAGGAAGGAAGGAAGGAAGGAAGGAAGGAAGGAAGGAAGGAAGGAAAAAAAATCACTCCTTATGGTACCCAACACTTAGTAATGCTTAAAAAATGCTGGCTACTATTATCACCAATAGAAAAAGGTCACTGGAAAAAGACTGGAAGAAGAACTTGATCTAACTTAGTATATAATTTAGTCCTGACTTTTTGGTTAATCATTAACAGCCATTTTACTGAATATTTATCAGGCATGATACATTAGGAAGTTTTAAAAGCTACGTCAAGGTATCCACACTTTTGAGGTAAGTGAGTGAAAAACACACAAATGTGATATTATTATTTTTTTTTAAAGTAGACTCCAGAGCCAGGTATGGTGGCAAACATCTGTAACCCCAGTTTCAGAATGTTGATGCAGGAGTATCAAGCATCTGAGGCCAGTCTGGGCTACAGTATCCAAAAACAGAAACAAACAAACAACATAAGTTTTAAACTAGGTAGTGACACACATCTCTAATCTCAGCTCTAGGGAGACTGAAGCAGGAGGATCACAGTAAATTCAGGATCAGCCACGGATACACAAGCAGACCTTGTCTCAAAACCAAATAAACAAAGCAGGCTGAATTGAACAAATACATAAACTAGTGTACAGGAACACAAAGGTGTAAAAATATTATTTTAAATGTCACTATCAAGAGGTTGTATCTAGATGCCTTTACATAATTATTAACAGACTAAAGATTATTCCAGAATAGCAAGCTATTCCAGCTGTACCAGAAAGCTCACAAAGTGAGCTCAAGAGGAAAAGGAAATAAAGAATAAGCAAATAAGTCATAGACAGGGAGAAAAGAGGACCAGGGATGGATCAGTAAGTAATCCTAATCAGTACAGTAAGAAGGGACACTGACAAAGAATTCTTGAAGATTAGGAATAATCACAGAGGCCAAGGTAGGCAGAGGCAAGCCCAATGGAATGTCAGGAACAGAAACAAAATTTAAAGGGAACCAAGAAGCTAGAAATTAAAAAGAAAACTGGAAGTAGTGGAAAGAAATTGTTTGCTAACTTTACACATGAGCAAACTGAGGTAAGGCAATAATGTGTTAGAACAATTCCTAAAAATGGGGAACGGTGGGAGGTGTGACACACTTAAAAGCAACCAGAAAGTAACACACAGAAGAAGAAAATTCTAATTTTTTATTCATTTTTATTCAATTGTGCGTGTGCCCGCGCACGTGAGTGTATGCATGTGTAGAACCACGGGCAAATTCGGGAACCACCATGGACCGCCTCCACTTCCTTCTTGTTTACTCTGCCGCAGGATTCATAGGCTCTGCCCTACCAGGACCAGAAACGCAGGCCGCCCCTGCTTCGGCCCAGCGTCTATACATGGGGTCTAGATCTGAACTCAGGACCTTCTGCCTGCAAGGCAGAGGCTTAATCCCTGAGCCACCTCTCCAGCCCCAAGAAGAAAATTCTAGACATCGAGAACTTAGGGCCAGGTAAGGTGGCATATACCTACAATTCCAGTACTTGGAAGATGGAACATGAAGACCAGGAATTCAAATTCATCCTCAGTTACATGGTTAGTTACAGGGCAGTATAAACTACATGAAATCCTATCTCAAAAACAAAGGAAGGAACAATTTAAAAAGTCAGGAATCTATGAAAGAGGAGCATTAACCGAAAACAGAAAAGAAGGAATCTATAAAACAAGGAGTAGAGTTCAGGCTTCAAAAGTGGAAGTTCCTAAGCAGTCAGGAGCAGATAGTATCTGTGATTTCCCAGAAGCAATTTTTTTTGTATCCTCTAACTTTAGATATATGGCAAATAATGCCCTCTCTCACTTCAGTAACAAGTTACCTTTCCAGATTAACCTTCTATGTGAAACAAAGGTACTTAAGTACAACATCATCCTAAAGATAGCTATTGTACTACATACTTCCTCTTTTCCACATATACAAATCCCCAAGTATTATTTTAATCTCTCTTCTCACTTACCTAATGATATTCCTTCATCTTGCCAAGGTTCTACATTAGCTCCACAAGCTTGTCGGATCAAAGTGCTTGCCCAGAAGAGTCTGTGCCTCAGTGTCCCTGAGTTGAACTTTACTTTCTTTTCATAACATTTCATACATTTTCACTGCTTCCACCCCGCTCATACTCAGGAAAAATTACTTTACAGCAAATATGTGCAATAAGACCCAATCCTCAATTACGAGAATATTCTTTTTAGAACACAGCTGACAAGTCAGCAAGAAGGCTCAGAGGGTGAGGTGCCTGCCCTGCAACTCTGACAACCTGAAGTTTAATCCCTGGAATTTACACAAAAAATAGGAGAGAATAACATCTATAAAATTGTCCTCTGAACTCCATAGCTGTGACATGCACCTGTACTCACACACATATCCCATACATACAATATGATAAACATTTTAAAGGAAAAAAAGAAAAGAAACAAGACTGAGCTAAGTGGTGGCATATGTCTATGATTCCAGTGCTCAGGAGATGGAATCAGGAAGGATCGGGGCAGATTTGACTACACAATGACTTTGAGTCTGTCTCCAAAACAAAACAAACAACACAAAGCCCAGGAGACAGATGAAGCCAGAGTAGTGAGGGATGCCTGTCATCTACTTGGGAAGATGAACAAGAGAATCATCACAGATTCAAGGGCAGCCCAAGCACACAGTAACATCTACACCAGTCTGGGTTAAACAGGAAGATCCTATTTCAAAATAAAATAAAATATAAAGTAAAACTCAATGATAAGAAACATAGTTGAAACCTTGCTACATCTCAAAGCTAAGTGCTAGTATTTCTGGAATAAATAATAAGCCTTCACACATTACAAAGTAAATCATTCCTTCCTCTTAAGAATCGATGGAGACATACACACACACATACACAGTGAGATACACAGATATACAGTGTGTATGATACATGTGTATACAGGTTGCATGTGCATATTCCTATGTGTACCTCTCTCTATGTGTGCATGTGTGTGTGTGTCTGTGGAGGACAGAAGCTTTCTTCTTTTGTTCCCCACCTTATTTTTTAAGAAAGAATCTCGCACTGAGCTCAGAGTTCTCTGATATGGCCAGCAAGTTCCAAGAATTCTCCTGTCTCCCATCTCTCCAACACTAGGATTACAAAATGAGTCACCAAGCCTAGCTTTTTACGTGGATACTGGAGATCTGAACTCAAGTCCTCCAGTTTCTGTGGCAAACATTTTAATGACTCAGTCATCTCTCCTCAGCCCCTTACCAATATTTTGAATATTTAATGAAATGACTTCTTGTTGCACTTACTATTGAGCCTCTTAATTTGAAACTCCGAAATCTAAAACAGACCAGAGATGTTCAACCAGTGAAGTATATTCAAATATTCCCAAATCTGAAAAATTTCCAAAATCCAAAACAAAATATTTTAGTACTGAGGATTGGAACACAGGGTCTCACACCTGCCAGGCAGGCTCTTACCAATACTGTGTTTCCAGCCTAATCCCAAGTACAATCCAGAGGACAAAGGATACTCAAGCTGAATTTGTTTGCATATTTTTGCCTCACCTTACTTAACTGCAACTTCTTGGAACAGGATAATGCAGGTACAGGGCTGAATTTTGCACTTGGAATGTAGAAAGCAAACAGACTTACCAAAGAGACAAAAAAAATGTATGAACAGTTTACAAAGAACCAGGAAAACTTATCTTTTATGTTATGTATTCTCCTAAGTATCTTCAGTTGGATGAATATTTTACCTTTTTAAATGAATGTTTAAAATTCAGCTTCACAATCCATATATATATATGTATTTTTTGAAACATGATCTCATGCAGCCCACATAGGCCTCAAATTTACTATACAGCAAGGCTGGTCATGAGCTCCTGATCCTCCTGCCTCTGCCTCCCAAGTGGTGGGATTGCAAGTACATAGCATTGTGCCTGGCACCAACTGTTGCTTCTTATTCTAAATTTTTATATTATTCTAAAATTTTATATTATTTTGGTCATGAGAGTACATGACATTATAATGTAATGTCAAATTCACAAACTATCAAAAAATTTTTGCTTCTTAAAATAAAATTAAACACACACACACAACTCTACTTGAGCTGGTGAGATGGTTCAGTGGGTAAAAGAACCTGCATGTGAACCTAGTGACCTGAGTTCAATCCCAGGCGCCCACAAAGAGAATTCCAAAAGTTGTCCTGATTTAAGCCTTTGCCTTACCCCCCCCAAATAAAAGAATGAATAAATCTCACATCAGAATGTAAATGGAGGTCTGATGTCCAGTTCAAATAATAGATCTACAAATCCCAACAATGCTCAAGAAAGGAAACTATTACAAAATTCTGTAATTCAAAGGATGCTTTATGTGTTAAAATGATTCCTATTTATTCTATTCCATAATATTTTGTTTATATAACCTAGTATACTATTATTCTAAAATTTTATATTATTTTGGTCATGAGAGTACATGATATTGTAATGTCAAATTCACAAACTATCAAAATTTTTTTAATTTATTTATTATTTATTTAATTGTGCATGTGTGTGCATGTGTGTATGAATGTGTGTGTATAGAACCACGGGCGAAAACCTGCTTCTGCCCGGCATCTATACGTGGGGTCTAGGATCCGAACTCGGGACCTTCCACCTGCAAGGCAGAGGCTTAACCCCTGAGACACCTCTCCAGCCTCCACAAACTATCAAAAAATTTTTAAATAAAAAATTAAATTCTGAAAGTTGTCCTCTAACCTGTACACACACATTGTGGTGCACATAACTGCTCCCCCCCAACACACAAAAAATGTGAGTTAATTAAACTGTGAGTCAAGTTTCACTCCAAACAGTTGCTAACCATTCTGAGTCTACACAGGGAGCCAGAATCTACCTAAAACTGAGATTGTTCTTAGGAGCTTCTCACCCATGAGATAGAGATGTAGATTATAATGATTCTAACTTCAAAACAAGTTGTCAGTATGGAACCAGACCATCTTTAATTCTGTATTTAGTTCACTATACATTACTGTAGGATTTCCAAGTCCTTGTATATCTTCGCAATATAAGCCTCTAAGCTTCAGATTATACTTACAAAAGGAGCAAATTAAAAACCAGCAAATCAGTCTTAGATATTACTAGCAGTATTACCATAATTATTAAAACTTGGGAGAAATTCTAGCATAACCAAGAAAAAAAATCCCAACCAATCTAATTTTAATAGACACACAATATCAAAGCCAAAAAAGCAAACAAAAGAAGAATATTTCCTATTATTTACCAAGGATAAGTGTAGTTTCCATTAGAAACTCAGGTAACAGCCAATATAAAAGCTGACCTGTTTTTATTAACAACTCAAGTTATCAAAAACAGGCTTGAGTCTAGAGCATAGAACAGCTCAGAAAAATATGAACCAAAGAACCTGCAGGCCAGGGACACAAATTGGTTTCAGGCCTTTCCTCACTAGGCTAGAGTTTAAGTATAAGTGAAATATGAAGGAATCTTTTCTCTTTTCTCCAACCCTTAAG
This sequence comes from Typhlomys cinereus, assembly GCA_023101885.1. Lineage (NCBI taxonomy): Eukaryota > Metazoa > Chordata > Mammalia > Rodentia > Platacanthomyidae > Typhlomys > Typhlomys cinereus. Next base: position 2,241,834 of record JALPQD010000298.1, on the reverse strand, counting down.
TTAGTTTATTTATTAGGCTCTCGGGATTGAGCCCAGGGTCTGTTTGGTTAAATTTATCTAGAACTACAACAACCAAAGCAAACTAAAATGGAGGTTTGAATTATTTTTATTTGTATCGCCAAAATGGAATTATTTTTTTCAGAAACTATAGGTCTGTGTGTCCACATATCCTACTGAGTTCTATACAAGTAAATAAAAGAGCCAGATACCTGGGAAAATTACTAATAACGATTAGTATTGGCTCTAATTGTTTGTCAAGATCACCTACTGAAAAGAAAGAGGAAGGGATGAGAGAGAGAACTAAATAAAGCCAGGACTGTGGTTCTTAAACTGGCTTGTCTGATACACTGTAGTCACCAGGCAAGTTACTTCTCCTCTCGCTGTCTCAGATTTTTCATGTAAAGTTGACATGGAAATCCAATCAGAGTGACACACGCTTGCCATCCCAACACAAAGGAGGCAGAGGTAGGAGGATGATCACAAGTTAGACGCCAGCCTAGTCTATACAGTAAGTTTCAGTATAGCCAGGGACACACAGTAGACTCTCCTAAAAAAAAATAAAATAAAAAATAAAATAAAAAAAAAAAGAGCTGGGAGGTAACTCAGGGATACAGTGCTTGCCTAACATGCTTAAGACAAATGAGAAGATCCAAGTTCCTTGTCTTTTTTACTTTGGCACTCTATATCAGTATAGCTCCCTTCCTCCTCAGTACTGTCTCTCCATATACTCAATCGCTTTTTGAAAAATAATCTTGAAATGTAAAAACAGTTTCACATGTTTTCATGTTAGAAGATGAGATGTAGCCATCATTATCTGGACACTTAATAGTTTTGCAATCAAAAACTGGTAAGAAAGAAGTCTTTGCACATTCCCAAGTATCTCATCCTCCCTTAAGGTTGTGCTCACAGGACAATACAGGTCTATAATTCAGGATTTACCTCAAACACTCTGTAACATAAATGTTTGAAGCCTGGGGAGGACAAAAAGAATTCTGTGTTCCACGTATAACAAATACTTAATAAACATTTTTATTGTAGAATATTATATTTAAATACCCGGCTAAGATTGCTCTGTTCCTTCTTTGCCTCTCATGGGAGACCGACTCTAGAAACATTATGGGAAGGAAACAGTAAACCCAGCAACGAATAAATCCTCCTCATGCTGTATAAGGGAATGGCATAAGGCGGAACAAAGCAATTTGCTTAAAGCCAGAGTAGCGGGATGGATCACAAGTGAGTATCTGGCCAATGTGACACCGCACCCACTAAACGGCCTGTGAAAAAGAGCTGACCGTGCTACAGGGGAAATCACACATGAACGTTCCTAATTCTCATGGGTCACTTCTTTTCTTTCACTTAAGTTTGTTCCTTTATTATTTAAATCAATACCAAATATTTTGTTAAACGAGATTAGAGAGACAAGTGCATCAGAATACGTGCCCTAACAGGGCACGGAAACACATTTAAAATGTTAACTTGTTATTTAGTTAAATCCAAATAGGCATTTGCTGAAGTACCAAAAAGATGGGAATATCATTCAGTTCAAATGCTGCCTGTGGTTCTTGGATTACATCCTCAGAGCAGGAACCACAAATAGTGATCGAAAAAAAAAATAATTTCCAAGAGATTCTTTTGTGTATGTAGAGTATGCTTTTTTTTTTTTTTTTTCAAAAGTTCCAGCGTCGGGAATCCCGCAGGACAAAACAGCAAAACACCGCGACCGAACTTTTCCGAAAGTAGGATGTGCACTGCTAACTCTTCGCAGAAGCCGATCGTTCCCAACGTCTAGCGCTCTGCGAGCAGCGCGGCATGCCGTGCCCCACCGCGCCGCGGATAACCGAGATTGGCGGTCAAGCGCCTGGCAGCGGATCGCCGCGCACCCCCCCCAAAACCCCTCCCCGCGCTGGGGCGCGCACCGAGCTCCCAGCGAAGCCCCGGGAGTCACAGGCCGGCCTGTGCGAGCAAAGGGAAGGAAATGACACAGGCAGGAAAAAAAAAAAAAGAGCAAATCAAGGAAAAGACACAACAGCAGCTGGGCCTGCACCAGGCTCCGGCCGGGCCCCGCGCCGAGCTCCCGCCCCCCGCCCTGGAGCTCGCGGGCCCGGCTCGCCGCCGCCGCCGCGGGCCGCCCGCGGAGCACGGGCTCTCGCTCCCGCCGCCCCCTCGGGATGCGGCCACCGCGTCGCCCGCAGAGAGGGGCTACGGCGGGCGCGTTCGGCCGGGGGCCGCCCCGGAGCGCGCAGGCGGCTGGACCCTCCGCCCCGAGCGCCCCGAGCGCCCCGAGCGCTGCGAGCGGGCGGGCGGGCGGGCCGTCCGCGGTCCCCGGCCCCGGGCCCGGCGGGCTGTCGGTGCCTGTCAGGCGGCGGCCCGGGATCCACCTCCCCGCGGCCCGGGGCGGGGCGTCGCGAGGCAGCGCGGGCACGGGCCGGGGCGGTGGCGACACTCACCCATGGTGGCGATGGCGGGTGGCGGCGGCTCGGGTCCCGGAGCGTCACCTTCGCAGCCGGAGCTGCATGCCGGGGGAGCGGGCGGCGGGGACGGCGGCGGGCCTGGCTCCGCGCGGGGGCCGCGGGCTGCGCTGGCTGCGCTCGGGGCCCCCGCCGCCTCCCCAGGCTCCGGCTCCGGCTCCGCCCGCGGCCGGGCGCTGTGGCATGAGCGGGGTGGCCCGCTACATCCCCGGCGCTCCTGGGCTCGGCCCAGCCCGGCCTCGGCCGCGCCACTCGGCCCGCCCGCCTGCCTGTCCCGAAGTCCCCAAGTCGCTCGGTCCGGCCACTGTTCTCCACCTCGGGAACGCTCCGAAAAACAAACCGCTGGTCGCGCAGCTAGCCTCCCTGACTGTCACTCACGCCAGCGCCGACCAATCGCAGGCAGCCGCTGGACCTTCGCCCCACCCCTGCTCAGCCTACCAGCCAATAGCCAGGAGGAAGTCGCCTACCCCCCGCCACCTCCCTCCGGCTCTCTCCCAACACCCTCACTCTCAGCAGCCAGCTAATCATCGGCACCACACGATGGACCAGTCCCGCCTACTTTCGCAGGATGCCAATGGACGAAGTCACAGCCGTTTCTGAGCGCTGACTAAGATCTGCCAATCACCGAGACAGCGCCCGGGTCTTCTCGCCTCTGGCCAATCACGGAGAGGGCACCCGCCTCGGTGCAACCCTCGCTGGCGCTCGCTCCCTCTTCCCGGGAGGTATTGGTTGCTCCAATCACGGCCGCGACTCGAGGCCCCGCCCACATTCCCACCTCCAGGCAGCCCCCGGAGCCCTCGGCGGGCGCGCGGGCTGGCACTGTTTCCCGCGGGCTACGCTGGGGCTGGAGTTAGGGGCATGCGGCTAGAGGCCGGCGGGCCTACAGCCTGCGGGTTCCGGGGCGCCTCGCGGCCTGGAGAGCAGCGCTCCGCTCCTCTCGGGGCCTAGCTTCCAGGGCACACCGGGAGGGGAAGGTCTGGCGCTGCGTGTTTGCCAGCGCGTGGCCGCTGTGCCCGCGCGGACCTCGGGCTCGTCCTCTGCTCTTCCCGCCTGGGTCTCCGACCTCCCGGGCCACACCCTTGGGTCTCAAAAAAGTCTGGGGTAGAGCTGGAATGTATCCCCCCCCAACACATATTTTGAGTTCTGCCAAAGTTGCTTTCAGAAAATAGCTTCTCATAAAAGCAACACCAGCTCCCAAGTTTTTAAAAAAGAAAACTGAAAAGTACAGAAAATCTAAAGAAAAACCCCACCCTGGAGATAATTTTATCTATTTCCTACCTAGATAGACAACGTTTGACAAAAATGACTTCGTATTGTTTGATGGCGTGCTTGCAGATTTTACAAGTGTTTTCCTGTGCCACTAAATAATTGTTCCAAAACAATTGTACTGGCTGCATGATATTTCGAAAGAGTGACCGCAATTAATTTCCCCAGTTCCCTCCCCCCCCATTGTTCAACATTTTATACACCCAGATCTTCAGCCTCCAGCTTCACAAGCACACAGTTAGTGTGGGCTCCCTTCCTCCCGTCACTGTTCTAGTGAAATATGTCTGATTCCAGAATAATCTTCCTCAGATGCCATTTTCAACATGCACCTAAAAAACAAAGTGAACCCTCAAATGTCAAATCTCCTGTAGCCTCCATTTCCTTCATGCTTCTCTCATATTTAATTACTCCCTGGTCCTGTTTTCCTTCAAATAAACTTTCAATTCTAATATTCTCAGCTATGTTTCTATCTAATTTATTGAAGTTCCCTAATTAGATCATCTCCCCCCCACCTTTGGAGGGGAAATAAGGGAGTAAGGAATGTATTTATGAGTCAGTAACTATATATCAGGCATGTCATCTCATCTAACCTTTCCATTTACAGAGATAAATACTGATGGGATATTTGAGTTTCATTTTTAATATTTTAATTTATTCGAGATAGGGAGAAAGTAAGTGCATGAGCCATGGCACTAGAGCCACGGCACTCCTATGGAGATCAAAGGACAACTGTGGAAAGGCCAGTTCTCTCTTACTATGTGGGGTCTGGAGATTGACTCACATCACCAAGTTTGTGCCCAAGTGTCTTTGCCCTCTGGATCATCTTGCCAGCCCCAAATATTTAAATTTATTTTATTATTTATTTCGTGTGTGTGTGTGTGTGTGTGTGTGTGTGGTGTGTATCAGAGGGTACTGTGTGTCCCCATGGAGGAACAAGGGTGACTTCGGGAATCATCCTGGATTGCTTTTACCTCCTTTTTGTTTCACTCTGGGATTTCCCAGGCTCCTCCCACCAGGCCTAAAATGCAGGCGGCCTCTGATTTTCTTCTGGCGCTTTTTTATGCGAGACTTGGGATCCAAACTCAGGACCTGCTTATGATGCCGTCTTAACTTCTGAACTATCTCTCCACCCAAAACCCAAGTTTTAATTGAAAAGCTTATCTACCTTTCTTTCAGATGCCTTCTTTGTAGGGTTCATTTCCACTGTTTGACCTTCAAGGAGCCGTGTCAGACCAGGTACCTCATGTGCTGAGTCCAGAATCTGAACTTCAGTTCAGCCTGGTCTTCTAAACTCTAGGAGCACCCTAGGCACCTCAGATCCTACAGGTCCAGACTGAACTTCTCATCTCCCTCTTTTGTTCCTCCATTTACCTTCGGTTACCCAAGTAAGACACCTCTGAGTTATCAGCGAGTTCTCCATTTCCCTTCCCTATCACCAATCCTGACCTTGCTCCAATCTGTCAGTTCTTCTAACCTCGGCTCCACCAATCCAGTTTCAATCCATCCACACCTCTTAATTCGGATTATTTAATGTGTACTCACACCACAGAGTGATCTAACAGACATCTGATTAAAAAGCCAGACATGTAAGCCTGATCACCTAAATTCAATCCCTAGAACCTATGAGATGACAGGAAAGAACTGGCTCCCAAAAGTTGTCCTGTGACCTACACACACATACACACCACACACACACACCACATACAACACACACCACATACCACATACAATACACACACACAAAATATTTTATTTACTTATTTTACTATGTGGGAGGGGGCACTGAGTATGCCTATGGAGGACCAAGGGTGACTTTGGGAATCATCCTGGATTACTTCTACGTCCTTCTTGCTTCACTCTGGGATTTCCCAATCTCTGCTCACCAGGGCCAGAAGTGCAGGCTGCTGGCCTTTCTGCCTGTCATTGTTTACCTGGAACCTGGGATTGGAACTCAGGACCCTGCGAGAGTCTTAACCCCTAAACCATCTCTCCAGCCCCAACCCACACTTTTAAAAAAATTAAAAATAGCCTTTTTATTTTGAAGTCCTACTTCTAGAATTTATCCTGTAAACTGTAAGTGAGCAAAGATAAAGAAAATTCACTTCAGTATCTCTTGTATTATTACATCTGTATTCATCACTTGTCTTACTGCTGCAACAAAATACTTGACAAGAACAACTTAAGTAAAAGGGTTTATTTTGGCTCACAGTTCCAAGAGACGCAGTCCACCACGGCAGGTGGGGGAAGGCGGGTAAGGTGGCAGGAGGCAGCTGGCTAGTCACACTGCATCACAAAATACTTCAATCGGGAAGTAGAGAGCAGTGAAAACTTATGCTCAGATCGGTTTGTTCTTTCGTATCCAGTCTGGTACCTGGACAAATGGATCGGGTCACCTGTATTTAGGCTGGATGGTCCCGCTTCAATTATCCTAATCATCCCTCACAGACATGCCCGGAGGTTTGTCTCTTCATTTATTCTAGAGCCTTCCAATTGGACAGACAGTATTAACCATCACAACATCCAAATATTCGTTGATAGGGAGGCTGGCTACATAAGTTGTTATACATCATTGTACATTATTGTACATTAACACAAAAAACTACTATGTAGCTATTGATGAGAATGAAGACAATTATTCAGACTAATACCAAAAAATGTATCCAGGATATCTTGTGAAGTAGGGTGGTGAGGGGATGGGGGGATAGGTTATAAAGAATATAGAGTAATCACATTTCAATTGTAGAAAATATTCATCACTGCCAAGTATTGTTTGAAGTGTTTAGCATATATTAAAGCAACCCTATGAAATAAGTACTATTATCATCTCCATTTCACACATAAAGAATCAGGTGCAAAGAGTTTACATTTTTGTCCAAGACTGGCAAAATCAGAATCTGTTACCCAATGGACTGACTCCAAAAAATCACTACAAATTAGGGCTGTATCTTTGAGGTAGATTAGACAGGATTTTTGTTGTTGTTGAGCTCACTATATAAGCCAGGCCGACTTCAAACTCCAAAGGATCTTCTTTCCTCAGTCTCTCAAGTCCTGGGATTACAGGCATGTGTAAACTTAAAAAAAAATGTAGGCAAAAGAAAGACACAAGCAGGAAAAAAAAAAAAAGGCGGCAAAAAGTGCTATCCTGTTCCACTAGTAGCTGAACTAAGGAATAACATCAAGACTAGTGTGGTATTCATCAGATTTCTACCAGACAGGCTTATTTATTTTCTCTCCATAAAATGTCTCTAGGAGTCGACAAGGATTTAAAAAGCTTAGCAGGTAGGGACTCTTGCAGTTTGAAGTTTTACTGCCTGGTTAAAGAAATAAAAGTAGGGGCTGGAGAGGTGGCTCAAGGGTTAAGCCTCTGCCTTGCAGGCAGAAGGTCCTGAAGTTAAGATCCTAGACCCCACGTATAGATGCCAGGTGGAAGCGGGGGCGGCCTGCGTTTCTGGTCCTGGTAGGGCGGAGGTGGAGGCAGTTCATGGCAGTTCCCGAGTTCGCCCGTGGTTCTACACACACACACACACACACACACACACACACACATACACACACACATGCACACACACAATTGAATAAATAAAAAAAAATAAAAAAAAACCCACACACAAAAAAAGAAATAAAAGTAACTCAACAATATTTCCAAAGTTAATTAGAGGCAGAGTCTTTATGGCTTGATTCTGCCAGGGCATCTTAAAGGGGGAAGATAGCTGCACAAGAGCAGTGCACTGCCAAGTCTCAGGATTATAAGTATGCACCATTGAACTCGGTGTATCGGGCACTGGAGAGCAGATCTGGGGCTTTGAGTGTGCTGGAAAAACACTTCACCAATTGAGCTACTTATCCAGCCCCACAATAGCTCTCCTCCTCTTCCTTCCTTTTTTAAAAATATTTATTATTTATTGGGAGGAGAGAGGGAAAGAAAAAGCACACATACATAGGCTCCTAACGTGGAAGTCAGAAGAGAACATTCAAGAGGCTGTTCCCCCTTCTACTTTGTGGGCTCCAGGGACAGAACTCAGATCGCCAGGCTTGTACATAAGCATTTTTACCTGTGAGCCATCTCCCCGTCTCACTGCTTACAAGGGTCACGGTAAGCTGGACTTACTTTCAGGCTCTTGGAGGCTGAAGTAGAAGGATTACAAGTTTAAGGCCAGCCTGACATCTTAGTGAGACTCGGTCTCAAAAGAAAAAGAAAATAAAGGGGGGGAGGCCTGGGGATAAAGTTCAGTGGTGTCACTCTTTCCTATTATGTACAAGGGCCTACATTTGGTCTCAAGAAACACAACACAAGGGCTGGAACGATTGATTGCTCAGAGGTTAAGACTATGCCTTAAAAGCAGAAGGTCTTAAGTTCAGATCCCAGGTCCCATGTAAAAAATGCAAAGCAGAAATGGAAGCGGTCTGCCCTTCTGGCCCTAATGGGAAATTCCAGAGCAAAGCAAAAAGAAGGTAAAAGCAATCCAGGATGATTCCCAGTCATCCTTGGTCCTCCACAGGGACACACAGTGCCTCTGATACGCTTGAGAGGACACACACACAATCCCTAAAAACACATATGCACACACACACACACACACACACACACACACACAATCAAGGTTGTGCTGAGGACAGAATCTGTTACAAATACTTCCATTCCACCAAAAGGATTTTTTTTCAAGAAGACATTTGAAAGTAAGCCTAATGTGGCTTCAAGTCCTTGCTTGAATGAATGAGCTATTGAAACGATGATGAGAGATAAGAGCGCAAGTCAGTTCAGGACCCCACTTGGAAATGCACTGGAGCCATGCATACTCTCAGGACTCGGAGAACAGGGCAGGAAGATTGCTGTAAAAAGGTTAGCCAGTTCCAGGACACCTCGTGCTTACACAATAAGACTATGGGGGGGGGGGAAGGTGCACAGGTGGCCCCAGCTTTTGGACACTGTCTCCTAACTGGACAATAATATAATGTGAGCAGGATTTTGATTTGGGGTTTGCAGCTTCAGTTTTGGACTTTCTGTTTTCTAAGACGAAGTCTTGCTCTGTAGCCCAGTCATTAGTGATTGAATAACAGGTGTGCCGGCATCCAGAAGTCTTTAAGGGTTTTTTTCCAAATCCTCTGGCCAAGGATATAATTCAGTGGTACGGCTTGGTATCCATGAGGCCCTGGATAGGATCCCCAGCACAGAAAGACAAAACTTCTCCTAGGGGAAACAAGCTATATACATAGCTACATCTCTATCTATCTATATCAAGCTGAGCAAGCTGGCTCAGCAAAGAAAGACATTTGTGCACAAATCTGGTCATCTGAGTTTGATCCCAGAGCCCACATGGTAGAAGGAGAGAACCAACTTCCAAAAATTGTCCTCTGCCCTTCATATGTATACTCCTGCACTCTCTCTCTGTAAAAATTTTTCAAGTACATAATTATGGAAAATTGAACTCGGTAATAACATCAGGCATAGTGGCACATGTCAGTAGTAATTTCAGTACTTGGGAAGGTGAGGCAGGAGGATTGCTGGGAATCTGAGGCCTACTTAGACTAAAAGTGAGTTCAGAATAAAACCCTAGCTCAAAAAGTAAGAGCAAAACCAAAAGTCAAACAATCAGAAACATTTTCACCACTTCAAGATAACCAGTCTTGACATTTTGACACACTGTTTTTCTAATCTTTAAAAATAATTATATAAGTTTTTAGGAGGTAGAAGCAGGAGAATAAGGGGTTCAAAGCTAACTTTGCTTGGCTGCACAGCAAACTTGAGACTAGCCTGGATTATGAGAGGGGAGAGAGAGAAGAGAAGAAAAGAGATGGGGAAGACCTCATACAGTATTACTATATTATATATATATTATTTAGACATTTTAACTATAATGTATGAGTTTATATAATGTATAATGTGTATATAGACAAAGTATGTATATCTACATCAAAGACATACAAATTTTTTGAGGTTCACATGCTAAGAACATGCTCTACCGAGGTGAATCCTAGCCTAATATACATATAACTTTGTATCTTTTTAAATTTAATATTATACAGTGACCATTTTGTCTCATAAAATATTTTGGATTTTGTTGTTGACATTATTTGAGGCAGCTTCTCACGATGCTCCCAGGGCCAGCCTGGAACTCTTAGTGATCTTTCCACCTCTGCCTCCCAAGTGCTAGAATTACAGGTATGCCACCATGCCCGGCTGGACATGAACTAGTCTCTGAAAAATAATTCTTAATAGCTAATCGTATGGATGTGTCTGTCTTTATTAAACTAGTGTACAGTCTCTACCACACTTAGAGACAATAGGAAAGGTTCAAGCACAGGCTTAAAGGTTAGAAAGGCACAAACCTTTCCCAGGAAACTGCAGGAGACAGCAAGGCGCCACCAGGGGGCAGTGCAGAGTCATCTTTGAAGAAGCCATTATCTTAGTGTGCAACAAGCAAGAAAACTGGTTTTGCAACAATTCATATTAACAAATACTACTAGGTTAGAAGAGGTCTATTTATCTGGGTAGCCAAATTCCTTTAGAACAATATTTCTACTAGCCACCTAACTTACATTAAACATTTCCAAAACAAAGCTATTATATAAACAAAGTCTATCAATATAAGAGGCTGGATTAGATCTCTTTGCACTTGCTTAGTAAGAGTTAATTTATACATAAAATACTTGTTTTATGTTACAGGCTGTTGATAAAATCAAATTACATATAAATTACAAAACAACATATAGACTTCAAATTATCATATTCTAATATGATATCTAATCACAGATATTTGGATAGATGAGAAAAAAAAAAGAATCCGAGGTATAAGAGTATATGCTTTGGTATGATCTTGGGTTGTATTATTGATTTTCTTCCTCCTAGTCCTAGTTTTCCAGCTGTTGAATTCACTGTGGAATCAGTCATCTGTTTTTCCTAGAAGCTAAAATTATTCATAGTTAGTTTTTAGTTCTTTTCCACACCTACCTGAGGCTTCTTCAAGGGAATTACTCAGAACTCAGAACTGGCTTTAAAAAGACTTACAAGCAGGTGGATAACAGATCCCAAAGCCATTCCAGACCAAACATACGTGACAGGTCCCAGCACAACAGTCAACGTTCCCAGACTTTCCAAACCCAGAAAGAAAGTGACTATTACAAGCACAAAGTTGGGCTAGAAAGATAGCACAAAGATTAAAGTTTTTGCCTCATCAAGCAAAAGAACCTAAATTCAGATCTTCAGATCCCACATAAAATTGTCAGGCGTAAATGGTGGCATCCTGTAATTCTGGTCCTGAAGGAGGCAGAGCAATCCAGGATGATTCCCCGTGTCATCCTTGGGCTTCTGTAGGCACACACACTCAAGTGCCCTCTTGTACGTACACACACACACACACACACACACACACACACACACACACGTATAGAGATACACACAGAAGCGCATATGGAAAAAAAAAAAAAAGGTACAAAGGGCTAGGCTCTGCTGAGCCCTTTATTCTTCTCCCCATTTCCTCTCTGATAATCAGTGTGTTCATCATTTGGCACCAGGGAAGGAAAGGAACTAAGACTAGCTTTCTGGGGACTTTGATATTTCAAACCTACCATGGTGTGAACTTTCCAGGAGGCACTGCAATCTTTAGACAAGTTGAATCAGAACACACAGGGGGCTGGTGAGATGGCTCAATGGGTGAAGACATCTGTGCACAAACCAGGTGACCTGAGTGTGGTCCCCTGAGCCCACATGGTGGAAGGAGAGAACTTTTCGAAAGCTGTCCTCTGGCTTCCACACATGTGCAGTGGCCTACATGTATCTGCTAGTGCTCTTTCTCTCTCAAACAAACAAACAAATAAATACATACTTAAGAAAAATGCAGGAGTTAGGCAGAGCAGGGCCTGAGGGGGTCCCCTTTCACGGCATTAATTCTATGATGCTAAAGTCTTAAGTTCTCTGGTAGAAGAAGGTTAAAAAGGCTATAAGAGGACAAAGATAATGCACAGCAGCCCTCGATGCTCTGGGCAGTTGCCATGGAGAGCAGTCCTGTGTTTTCCCTCTGAGATCCACCTTACAGAGCAGAATCTAAAGCCGGGCACCAGCTGAACAGCCTGAGCTCTAAAATGCACAATTATTGTGCAGGCAGGTATTTAAGAAATACTAGCTGCATGAGTAGAGGACACGGATAGACCATCAGAGGAGCATTAGACCACAGATACAGTCACACTTCTATGGCAAATCAAATAATGAGGAGGAGGAGTAGGAGGAGGAGGAGGAAGACAGAATTAAAATAGCAAACTAAGTCTGTGGGTCTGAAAGTCAATCCAGAGGTTCAAACAGGTGGGCGAAATCTCAGGACAACACAAGCAATGCAGCATCCAAGACCCACCATTATAATTACTGAAGAACAATTTTCACTACAACGAGCACCGGACACTTACAATTGCTTTGATCAGAGTCAGACCAGATAGCTAGTCCCTCTGTACTCCAGATGTCCCCGTGATAGCAGAAGAGCTGATTAAGTAACTCCACAGAAGGTTGGGGTCTCTTTGCCTCAAGGCTGCAAGCCATGGCATCAGGCACTCAAATAGCTAAGCTTCCCACGTGCTTCAGTCTGGAGGTCCTGCAGAAGCCTGCGCTCCAGATGGTCTGCCGCTTGGCCCCAGAAGAAGCCCAGGAACACGTGGAGTCTGGTTATTCAATGTTATCATAAACATGAATGACGTCCTCGTGGTTGCCGAGAGCCTGAATGAGGCGGGCAGCCTGCTCCAGGTCGGGGTCAGCCAGCTGCACCTTTGAGTGGGGGATGAACTCCAGGGAACAGGACACGGAGCACAAGCCCAAGGAGTCCAGCTTCTTCCTCACTTGATGCAGTGAGGTGGGATCGCAAATAAACTAGGGAGAAAGGAAAGTTGGGAGGGAGTGAGACAAAACCAGCCTGAACCTCGCAAGCTCCTGAATGGAATGACATGTACTGTAACATATTACTGGGCATATGCTCCATTTTCAATGTTCTCAGTCCTTATCACCATCCTCAGAAGAGCAGGCCCTGTGCAATAGTCACTCAACAACTGCAATTTGGGAGCTATTTGTCTTACTTTGAAAAGGTTCTTTTCTTCTTCATCCTCAGCTTCCATGACGTCCTCAGCTCCTGCTTCAATTGCCAACTCCAAGGCGCGCTCTAGGTTCACAGCTTTCCTCTCTCTGTCCTCCACTCCAACCATGACCACCCCTTTTTTATCAAATGAGTGACGTGCTCCTTCAGCCATCGTTCCCCTGTCAAGAAAGGAAACGGGCTGGGATGCTTGAATGCCTTTAGACACTCAGCCTCCCCAGAGGGCAGCATTTTATCATGACTCCATCTCCACTCTGCCTCTAGAGTACGCGGACATGTGTACAGCTCTTCCTGAAGGAGAAGATTCAGCTGACACTGGGTAACATGCTGTCCAAAAACAACCCCACCCTTTATTTTCTGCCCTTATGGAACTTTGCTCATTAGTTTCTCTGCCTGGTGGATTATTTTAAGATGGGGACATTATGTGGCTACAAATGGAATAATGGGAAAAGACCCCCATTTACACATACCTTATGAACTTATTTTTGGGATCCTACCTTATACAGAACACATAAGGGGAACAGTCAGTTATCACAATAGATTCTGCCAAGAAGGAAGTATGTTTAAAACCTGAAACACCACCAGGAGTTTCAAAAGTATGAGTGTTGCATAGAATCAGAACTTAAAAGTTATTTCCCCCTCCATACCCCCACACAAACCTACCCATTCTTGTTCAGGATGTGTTTAATGTCCGAATGACACTTGGAGCCACTGCTTGATAATGCCTCAATGAGCAGAGAGGAGCCACCAGGGCCTCGGCCCTCATACAGCAAATAAATGTCCTTAGTTTTCTGCAACAAACAAAAATACATTGGTTTGTTTCACACTGTCTCTTGCATGCCAGCTCCAAACCACAGGCATCGACAAGTTGGCTTCACATGGTGGCTTCTTGAGACTGGGGCTCGGGCGCTTACGACTTTATTTCTGTCTCCATCTTCTGAGGTGAGGCCACTGACGTAAATTTTTGGGGTCACTGGAAATACTTCCCCTTCTCAGAAGGAGTCTGTCTCCCTACTTCCTGAATAGGCACCTCCTGGCCCTGTGACCACTTCTCCCTAACCAAAACGCCCATCTACCCCAGTCACCCCTCCTTGATTCATTCCATTATACTCCATTCTGTATAAAACCTACCTACCAAGTTTCAATGCCCCTGTGCCTAAGAGGTATCACATACCCAGACCTTGCCCCAAGAGTCACTGAAATCAGCATTGAATAAAAACTCGAATTCTCTAAAATGAGCAGCAAATTTCACCTGGACTCACTCTACCTGCATCCATTCCTTGTCCATGCAGCTGTGCTCTCCGAACACCCTCCCCTGCATTTTTTCAGGGGGATGAGGAGGGAGGAGCTTTCGACTATGACCTCTCCCATTTTCTCTTACAAAGGAAATACAGGACTCCTGGCTGAGCTCTAGAATCTGTCATTTTCTGTGTAACCTGACTCAAATCACCTAACCTTTCTGTGCCTTAGTTTATCATCTAAGGTCATTTTAGGTTCACTAAGATCTTGAACACTGAGTTCTTATCAAAGGCTAGGTCTAGCACAAGCACTCACTAATTACTAGCTATTTAAGATGATTATTGCTGGGAGTGGTATTGTGGGGAAGGAGGATCCTGAATTCCAAGTCAGCTTGGGCTACACAGAAAGACCTTGGCTCAAGAAAACAGAGAGAACAAAAACAAAGAGATAATTAACTTCTTTGAATTGGAACTCAACATGCCTCCCCCTTTCACCATGCCCATTGCCCTTAACCCATCCCTTTCTACCAGCTTTCCTTCTTTAAACATAAACATTTAGAGAGAATTAAAGCCTTCTCCAAGGTAACACCAGGGCTTTCCCCACACTGTACCTGGTCTTTGTACTCCTCTCTTCTCAGCTTGGCAAAATTATTTAAAGGTCTATACGCTGTCTAATTATTCTATTCCCAATTATGGTCCTCCATCCAATCACCAAGGATAGAGAATCTCTAAAGGACTCTAGATTGAAGGTGTCGACCACATTCCTACCTTTCTCTCTGATAACTTGAGAAATGGGTTATAGGCTTCCAAACATGAACTCAGACATATCATATGTGGTCAATAAAAATAGTTGCAAACTGAGGACGCACCTCCATTTTCAGTGCTGCCTCAATGGTTGACTTGGGCATGTGCTTGCTTCGACACACCTCCAAAATGTTGGCCAGGTTGTGATTGAGCTCAGGGTTGGGGCCTCCCTCTGAGATAAAGAGAAAAGAATATATAAAGGCATCAAATATCATTATATTATAATGATGTGAGAAAGTAAGGGCTTTCCAGTCAATCTGCCCTGAACAGTGGTAAATTACTTTTCATGAGAATACTTTGTCTAGGGATTGGGAAGATGGTTCAGTCCATAAAGATCTGAGTTTAATCTTCAAAACGGTAACAGTTACTCTTAACTACTGCTGTGAGAGAACACTCAAAATCAAGCAACTTAAGGGAGAAAGGGAGGTTTATTCAGCTTATGGTTCCAGAGGGGAGATAAAGTTTCTCATAGCAGAGGCGGCATGGCTGGCTGGCCGAAGCTAGAGGAGGCTAAGTCACTGCAGACATCTCGGAAGCTGAGAGCTGCAGACTGCTTGCTGCAAAGGCAGACTTCTCCTGGAGATAGGGTGGGACTAATCCACCTCAAGGCCCACCCCTTGTGACTGCCTTCCTCCAGCAAGGCTCCACCTCTCAAGGTACCAAGACCTTGCCAAACACATGAGACTGTGGGGGACGCATTTCAAACCATGACAAAAACCCATGTTAAAAACAAAAGCTGGTGCCCATTTTTAATCACAGTACTGGGAAGGCAGAGACAGGCAGATAGATATCTAGCTTCCTTGGCAAGCTCCAGACTAGCGATAGATCCTGAGTCAAAAAACAAGAGAATAAAGAAAGCATATGGATGGTGCCTGAGGAATAACACTGAGGTTGTCCTCTTGGCTCCACACACGTGAACATAACACACAAACAGGAAGAATATCTAGTCAAACATATTAGGACATGGCCTGTAATCCCAGCACTAGGAAAAATGAGTCAAGAGGCTAGCCTCAAGTTCAAGGCCAGCCTAGACTACAGAGTGAATTCCACCAGGTCAGCAAGGGCCAAAGAACGAGACTCTGTCTCGATACAAACAAGCAAGCAAACTAATACTTTAGTATTGTGGGAAAGAAATTCTCTTTTGATAGGGGGTACAGAAATGGAACTTTTTATATATATATATATATATTTTTATTTCTACTCATACAAACTTAACAGGTACACCGGTCCCTTCCCTCTCTCAACCCCCCCACCCACCTGTGCCCTCCTCCCCTCCCCCTTCCCTCCCCATCTCCCAGTGCCTCCCCCTCCCATCCCCGGAGCATCCTTTAATGAGTATGCCAAACTCTCCTCTGGGTCCTCCTCTCCCATGAGGTACAAGGACCCAGTGGTATTTCCCAGAACCGCAGAAAATGGAACTTAAGGCTTTACCTATGCTAAGCACTACATGTCCAATCTGAAAAAGAGGTTTCTAATTCATTGTCTTTGGGGATGGTTATCATTCTTCTGTGTTTCAGCAAACTCCACTTTTGTCAGATGAGGAGGTTAAGAGGCACAGAAGATAACAATATCTCCTGGATTTATTAACACCCCTTGCTCTTACTCTATTAGGTCATGTATAATTATTGAAATGTTCACATGGTAATGAAATCATATTGTCTCTGACAGTAGGGGTATATTACATAATCTTTGTCTTATCAGTGCCTGTTACTAAATAAACAGTAGTATTGGTCAAACTTAGTATCAAGAGCTCAGAAGAAAAGGAAACAAAGAGAAATATCAAGCATGAATTGTAGGGTATATCAATATTGAGTACCTTTTATGTATCATAAACCACCCCAAGATGAGCATTATCCCTGCTTTACAGAAAACTCAAGTTCAGTGGTTAAGCCACTTTCTTCAAGGTCATTGAAGTAACCCAATCACTGCTTCCTAACTCCAAAGTTAACAGTTTGCTTTTTTTAAGTCCACACTTTTTATGAGACTTTTTCTCTATTTTTACCAGAATCTGACACTAAAAAGAAACAAAATTTGTAGGGTACATAGGTCTACACAACTGAGAAAAAATGTGATCTCAAATCTAATGTCAACTGGAGAATGTAAATTATCGCCTGGAATGGGCCCCAGCTCAGCTTTAGGCATTGAGAGGACATCGATGATTACCAGGAGTGATAGTTTCTCACCTTTGACTGCCAGTCGGATACCGAGAGTGAGTTTAGTGAAGATTCGACTCCTTTCCATGTCCTTAGGACCCTTGATGTGCCGGACTTTGGACCACTTATTGTGCCCGGCGGGGACCGTGGCGGTGACATGCAGCGTCCTGCCAGGCGGCGGACCGTACCCGGAGTGTTCAGGCTGGGAGGCGCCCCGACGAGCCGCGTGGACACCCGGGTCTCGCGCACGAAAGCATCGGGCAGCTACCCTACTTAGTGTGACCGCAACCCAGGGCGTCATGTGCTTGGACCCGGGGCTGCAAGCTGCAACCAGTAGCCGCCAAGGCCGGTCGGTCTAGTCTGTCGCGGGAATCAGCGGGTCTGGACGCTTCGTGCCGCTCTAGAGGGTCTCCAGAAACCCAAAGGCTCAGCCCGACCCCAGGTGACCTCGCACCAACCTCACTGCAGCTGAGCACAGGGACCCTTGATGGCGCCGCACACTTCCTCTCCCTGGTTCGTCGCAGAAACACATCCCCAATACCTGCGAGGTTCGTTCCGTGCCTCGGAATACTCTCCGTATCCCAGACAAGTGAGCATGCCCAGAGTGACCTATTCCTGCATTCCTCCAAGTTGCTTGGAGACGCCAGATTTTGTTCCAATGATCTAGTAGACAGACGTGTGAGTTATGAAACTTATTTTTGTTTCCAAATTCCTTTCTAATTGTGAGCAGTCCAGAAGAATAAATGTTTTGTTGTCGTTGTAAAGGTGTCGTTTTATAGCTGAAGGACCTTCCCCAAGATTGCATATGAAAAAAAAAAAACACACACACACAAAAAAACAGAAAACTCTAAACGCTGGGCATGGTAGCCCATATCTATAATCTCAACACTTAGGAGGAGGCGGCAGGGAGCACGCAGCCAGACTCGGCTAAATAAGTAGAAGACAGGGTGCTGGGGGTGGAGGGAGGTGTAGGACTTGAGAGTCTGAAAATAATTACCTAGTCATTTAGTCTCTCTGATCTAGTCTCTATCTATCTATCTATCTATCTATCTATCTATCTATCTATCTATCATCTATCATCTCATCATCTCATTCATTCATTCATTCATTCATTCATTCATTCATTCATTCAAGAGAGACTCCAGAGAAGGTCAGAGAACAAGTCAGTTCTCTC
The DNA here is from genome assembly GCA_023101885.1 of Typhlomys cinereus. Classification (NCBI taxonomy): domain Eukaryota; kingdom Metazoa; phylum Chordata; class Mammalia; order Rodentia; family Platacanthomyidae; genus Typhlomys; species Typhlomys cinereus. Next base: position 2,223,660 of record JALPQD010000298.1, on the reverse strand, counting down.
CTTCCCCCATATGTGCTTCCAGTGATCAAAATTAGGTTGTCAGGTTTGCCAGCAGATGTTTTAAATACGGTGCTATCTTGCCAACCTCCCACCCCTTCTATTAATAAGTATGGTATTTGTTTTACCAACCAACATAGGAAAATTGGTAATACAACCTAAAACGTCTTGGAATTGAAAATAATGCTAGCATGTAAGTAGCAGCAGTGATAATGATTAGACAGATAAACCTAAGAAAAGCCTCAGGACAAATAGGCTTAAGGGAGTCACAGGCTTTTAAAGAGAGGAAGAAAGATTTGGTTCCATGTTCATTTTCCATCAGCTATTCCAAAAGAAAAAAATCAGAGGAAAAAATAAAACCATCAGAAGATGGAGAAGCAGCAGTGTCAGCTGCTAGAGCAGCTACCTATGATGAGATTAAGTCTCAAGAGACGGTATGGTAGAGATGCTGAACAATTTGAAAGCTTAAATTTCTGTTCTTTGGAGTTAGACTGGATAAATTCGAATTGTGCTCCTTTTAGTAGTGCAATCTTCAGATTCCTTTATTTTGTGTTCTTTTAGGATAATGAGTATAGGACACACAGGCATAGAGCTTCTATTACATAAAAACTTCCATAATCATCTACTCCATTCTCAAGTCCTCCACTTCAATCAGAAGGAATTGAATTATCCTTGAATTCATTATCCTGCTCCTGTCTCCCTAGTTCTGGGATTATAGGTGACTGCCACCTCACACAGCTGAGTACATTCTTTACTCACCTCTGTTCTCTGAAGTGTCCTTCACTGTTTCATTGACGGAATTATGCTTTAAGACACACTTCAGGGCAGGCAAATGGTTCATCAGGTAAAGACACTTGCCACACAAGCCTGAAAACCTAATTTCAATACCTGAAACTTATGTAGGAGAAAATCGATTCCACAAAATTGTCTTCTAATCTATACATAAACACCTTGGTACATGTCCCTATGCACACATTACACACACACCATGTGCATACACACATATGACCCAGTTCAGCTGTCAGCTCAGTGAAGTCTTACAGTTCTTCAGATTCTTAACTGTAACTTAACAGTTCACTTGCAAATTTGGGAACATTCCACCACTGAGCTCCATTCCTGGACAATGATTTTTTTTTCATTTATATAAATTTCTTGTGTGTTTGAGGTACGTTTCGGTTATGAATTCTCACTTTCCTGCCTCATTGATGTACACTGAGCTGCACACTCCAGAGTAGATGACCAAGACTTCTGATAGAATCTCATTTCCTCCTACATCTCCCCATCCAACTTTTTTTTTTATTTATTTATTTATTTTTTTTTCTTTATCAATTTTTTTTAATTTCAGCTCATACAAACTTATTAGGTACACCAGTTCCCTCCCTCCCTCCTCCTCCCCCCGTACCCCCTGTTCCCCCTCCCCACCCCTCTCCCTCCCCATCCCCCAGTGCCTCCCACCCCAATTCCCAGAGAGTCCTTTCTTGTGCATGACTGATTTTCCTCTGGGCCCTCCTCTCCGATGACGTACAAGGACCCAGTGGCCTTTGCCGAACCCCTTCCCGTGTTCCCCCTAGGCATAGGAACACCGCTGTGGCTGCCAACTCTTTGCCTCCAAGGATCTTGGTGCCTTTAGCAGATGCTAGACTCCGTGAGGTCAACAGTGTGTTGGACAATGCGCAGGGCATGCAAAGTCCAATTATGATTGCTTCAGCCCTAACTAGTATAGAGTATCTTACATATCATTGCTCCTCCCATCCTTATGCTCTTACACTCTTACCGCCCCCTCTTCCGCAAATTTCCCTGAGCTTCAAGATGGGGAGAGACTAAGCTGGCCTAGTTCTAGGTGGTTGATATAGAGTCTCTGAAGTTCTGGATTGTGGTTTGTTGATTTTCTTTTGCAGTTTTGCTGCTCCTGCAATGCCCTTCACTCCATCCTGGTGGGCATTGTATGTTACCCCCTGGCCAGAGACAAAAAGCTGTTAGAGTCTTGTGATAAAAGCACATTCAAAGGTAGATGTAATAAAAGTGGGAAACCACAGTGAGGGAGGGGTCTATCACCCATTTGCAAAATTGTTACTTTTTATCTGCCAGACTATATGCCCTCCTCTTCTGGTGAGATCACTCCCCCTCAGTAGTAAATGATCAGGAACAAAAGTCTGTGAACTTAATCAGATGTCTCATTACTTATTTGGGTCCTTGGTGGAGGCCTATTTTCCCTGCTGTAACATGGTCCCTTCTCTCCTTGTTTCTGGTGTGGCCCTCCTACCCCATCCCTCCTGTTCATAATCCTTGGAATTCCTGTCTCTAGGTGGGCTGGGTGGGTTTGGTACTAGGAGCCACCTATTAGGGAGTACATACGGCGCTTAATTTTCTGGGTCTGGGATACTTCACTTAATACAATTGTTTCTAATGACATCCATTTCCCGGCAAATTCCAGTAATTCATCATTTTTGATGGCTGAGTAGTACTCCATTGTATAGATGTACCACAGTTTCCTTATCCACTCGTCAACTGTTGGACATTTGGGCTGATTCCATGACTTTGCTATTGTAAACAGTGCTGCTATGAACATGGTCGTGCTTGTGCTATCGAGGCGAACCTCTGCTGTATGGGGGGTTATTCCCAAAAGTGGAATAGCAGGATCATATGGCATTTCAATCTTTAATTTCTTTAAGAATCTCCAGACGGCTCGCCAGAGTGGCTGTATGAGCCTGCATTCCCACCAGCAATGTAGGAGAGTTCCCCTCTCTCCACATCCTCTCCAGCATTTGTCGTTGTTAGTATTGTGGATTTTTGCCATCCTGACCGGGGTGAGATGATATCTCAGGGAAGTTTTGATTTGCATTTCCCTGATGGCTAAAGAAGTGGAGCATTTTTTCAGATATTTGTTAGACATTTTAATTTCATCCCTGGTAAAATTTCTTTTAAGTTCCAGGGCCCATTTTTTAATTGGGCCATTGGTTTCCTTGGTGTTTAGTTTTCTAAGTTCTTTGTGCACTCTGGACAATAGAGCTCTATCAGATATGTGGTTAGTGAAGATTTTCTCCCATTCTGTGGGTTGCCTTTGAGCTCGCGTTACAATCTCTTTATCTGAACAGAAGCTCTTTAATTTCACAAGATCCCAACTGTTGAGAGTTGGTAGCAGTGACTGTGCCATTGGATGTCTGTTTAGGAACTGTTGGCCTAGCCCAATCAGCTCGAGGGAGTTCCCTATCCTTTCAACTATGGTTTTTATAGTCTCTGGCCTGATATCAAGGTCCTTGATCCATTTGGAATTAAGTCTTGTACATGGTGACAAGTACGGGTCCAGCTTTAATCTTCTGCATGTGGAGATCCAGTTTTGCCAGCACCATTTGTTGAAGATGCTGCTCTTTTTCCATTGGATTCTTTGGGCCCCTTTGTCAAAGACCAAATGGCTGTAACTTTGTGGGCTTATATCTGGGTCTTCAATCCTTATCCATTGATCTGTGTGTCTATTTTGGAGCCAGTACCAGGCTGTCTTTACAACTATGGATTTGTAGTATAGACTAAGGTTTGGTATGGTTATACCTCCAGCTGTGTTTTTGTTACTCAGGATTGTTTTTGCTATCCTGGGTCTTTTGTGCCTCCATATGAACTTTGAGATTGTTTGGTCAACTTCTTTGAAGAATTGCTTTGGGATTTTGATTGGTATAGCATTGAATCTGTATATTGCCTTTGGTAGGATGGTCATTTTCACGATGTTGATTCTGCCAATCCAGGAACAAGGGAGGTCTTTCCACCTTCTGGTGTCTTCGGCTATTTCTTTCTTTAGGGTTTTAAAGTTTTCATTGTAAAGGTCTTTTACCTCCTTAGTTAGGTTTATACCAAGGTATTTCATTTTTTTAGGGGCTATAATAAATGGTATTGTTTCTCTCAAGGCTTTTTCACTTCTTTCATTCTGGGCATATAGGAAGGCCTCTGATTTTTGCACATTTATTTTGTATCCTGCCACCCTGCTGAACTTCTCAATTAGTTCCAGGAGCTTCCTGGTGGAGTTTTTGGGATCACTCAGGTATAAGATCATGTCATCTGCAAATAGGGATAGCTTGACTTCTTCCTTGCCGATTTGAATCCCTCTTATGTCCCTTTCTTGTCTTATGGCTTCAGCTAAGACTTCAAGTACAATATTGAATAGAAGTGGTGAGAGTGGACAGCCTTGTCTAGTTCCTGATCGAAGTGGGAATGCTTCCAATTGTTCCCCATTGAGCATAATCCTTGCTGTGGACTTGTATATAGCTTTTATTATATTGATAAAGGTTCCTTCCATTCCTACTGTCTCTAGCGTTTTGATCATAAAAGGCTGTTGGATCTTGTCAAAAGCTTTTTCTGCATCTATCGAGAGTATCATGTGGTCTTGGACTTTGGACTGGTTTACATGATGAATTACATTTATTGATTTGCGTATGTTGAACTAACCTTGTGTGCCGGGGATGAAGCCTACTTGGTCCCCGTGAATGATCTTTTTAATATGTTTTTGAATCCGATTTGCTAAGACTTTGTTGAGAATCTTTGCGTCTGTGTTCATCAGGGAGATCGGCCTATAGTTTTCTTTTTTTAATTTTTTTTAATTATTATTATTATTATTTATTCAATTGTACGTGTGTGTGTATGTATGTGCGTGCATGTGTGTATGTGTGTGTGTAGAACCACGGACGAATTCGCGAACCACCATGGACGCCTTCACCTCCTTCTGCCCCGGGAATCACAGGCTCCGCCCTACCAGGACCAGAAGCGCAGGCCGCCCCCGCTTCCGCCTGGCGTCTATACGTGGGATCTGGGATCCGAACTCAGGACCTTCTGCCTGCAAGGCAGAGGCTTAACCCCTGAGCCACCTCTCCAGCCCCTATAGTTTTCTTTTTTAAGTGAATCTTTATTAGGTTTTGGGATTAAAACGATATTAGCTTCATAGAAGGAATTTGGTAGTGTTCCTTCCTTTGCTATTTGATGGAACAGTTTAAGGAGTATTGGTGTTATTAACTCCTTAAATGTCTTGTAGAATTCTGTGCTGAATCCATCTGGTCCAGGACATTTTTTGGTGGGAAGATTCGAGATTACTTCCTCAATTTCCTTATATGTTATAGGACTATTTAAATAATTCACAACTTCCTGATTCAATTTAGGTAAGTTGTGTTTACTTAGAAATTCATCCATCTCTTTTGTGTTGTCAAACTTCACAGAGTATAAGTTTTTGAAATATGATGTTATAATTCTCTGGATTTCTTGGGTATCAGTAGTGATAACTCCATGTTCATTTCTAATTTTGTTAATTTGGGTTTTCTCTCTCTTGCTTTTGGTTAGTTTAGCCAGGGGTGTATCAATCTTGTTGATTTTTTCAAAGAACCAGCTTTTTGACTGGTTGATTTTTTCTATCGTTTTCTTAATCTCGATTTCAGATATTTCTCCCCTTATTTTGCTAATCTCCTCTCTTCTACTACTTTTGGGATCAGATTGCTCTAGCTTCTCTAAAGCTTTAAGCTGCATTGTTAAGTTGTTTATTTCTGACGTTTCCATTTTTTTGACGTAGGCATTAAGAGCTATGAACTTACCTCTTAGAACAGCTTTCATTGTGTCCCAGAGATTTTGGTAAGTTGTATTTTCGTTATCATTCACTTTCAGGAAATCTTGAATTTCCTTTTTAATTTCTTCCTGAATCCATGTCTCATTCAGCATCATAGTGTTAAGTTTCCAGGAGTTAGTGTATTTTCTCTTGTTTGATGTATTGTGGATGTCCAGCTTTAGGCCGTGATGGTCTGATAGGGCACAGGTTAGAATTTCAACTTTCTTGTATATGTGTAGATTCATTTTGTGGCCCAATATGTGATCTATTTTGGAGAAAGTTCCGTGTGCTGCTGAGAAAAATGTGTATTCTTTGGTGTGTGGGTGAAAAGTTCGATAGAGATCTGTAAGGTCCATTTTTTTCAGGGTTTGATTAAGTTCCAAAGTGTCTCTGTTAAGCTTTTGACCTGTTGATCTATCCCATGTTGACAGGGCGGTGTTGAAGTCCCCAAGAATTATCGTTTGGGGATTGATTTCTTGCTTTAGACGCTGTAGGGTTTTCTTAATGAATGTGGAGGGGCCCGTATTGGGTGCATATATGTTCAGGATTGTGAAGTCTTCCTGGTGAATTGTACCTGTGACTAAAATGTAGTATCCATCCGTGTCTCTTATAATTTTCTTTGGTTTGAAATCCACTTTGTCTGATAGCATAATGGCTACCCCTGCCTGTTTTCTGCTTCCATTTAGCTTGTAGAATTGTTGACCAGCCTTTTATTTTTAGAGCGTGCCTATCTTTTGTGGTGAGATGGGTTTCCTGCAGGCAGCAGATTGATGGATTGTGATTTTTAATCCATGTTTGTAATCTGTGTCTCTTGATCGGTGAATTAATTCCATTAACATTTAGTGTTATAATGGAGAAACTATTGTTAATTCCAGACATTTATTATGTTTAGTAGCTTTTATAAGTATATTGCTTCTTTTTTAATGATGTTATACTTGCCTTCTGTTCTCCTGGATATGCCTGTTTTTTTCTTCACGCTTGAGTATCATTTCTAGCAGTTTTTGAAGGCCTGGTTTGGTGGCCATGTATCCCTCAAAGTTGTCTTTGTGCTGGAAAATTTTTCTTTCTCCCTCGATCATGACTGATAGTTTTGCAGGGTAAATCAGCCTGGGTTGACATTTTTGCTCATTCAATACTTGAAGTATGTCTCTCCAAGCTCTTCTTGCTTTTACTGTTTCGACTGAGAAGTCATTTGTTATTTTAATAGGTTTACCTTTAAAAGTGACTTGTTTTTTCTCCCTTGAAGCTCTCAGCACCAGTTCTTTATCTTGAATGTGGAGTGTTTTAACTATTATTTGCCGCGGCGTGCTTCTATTTTGGTCGTATCTGTTTGGGGTGCGGAATGCCTCTTGTATATGAATGGGCCTCTCTTTTTTTAGATGAGGAAAGTTTTCCTTGATGATCGTTTGAAAAATTTCCTCAGGGGTGGTATTTTGAGATTCTTGCTCTGGTATTCCATGAATACGCATGTTAGGCTTCTTCAGGGTGTCCCATATCTCTTGGATATTTCTCTCAAGTATCTTTTTGGCTTTAACAACCTCTTCCATTGAGCTGGTTAGTACTCCCACTTTATCTTCAAGGTCTGAAATTCTGTTTTCTGCTTCGTTAGTTCTGTTGGTAAGACTCTCTGTGGCGTTCTGGGTTGAAGATAACTTGTCTTTTAGCTCAGTTTTAAACTCTGCTTGAGTTTGTTTTAACTGCTCTATGCCACTTTTTGTTTCTTGCACTGTTTTTCTCAACTCCTCCAGATGTCTGTTGTGTTCCTCTTCAAAGCGATTGATTCGATTATTTAATTCCTCCCTGATTTCCTCTTTCATAGTATTGAACATGGTAATGATCATATTTTGAAAGTCTTTATCCTGGGTGGGACTTTCTTGGCCTTTTTCCGTGGGTTTGTTCTTGTTGGAGTCTAACATTATGGGATTAATTTCTTCAGTGGGAAATTTGTTTACTTGATTGTTGCTTCTCATGGATTTGCACTTTGACTTTGGCATTGTCATTTTAACTCTTAAGATCTCTCAATTTCACTAAACTGAATTATTTGGCCTGGGGTCCCGGTGGGCGGGGCGGGCGGAGACTTACCTAGGTCGTGGGGTGAGGCCCGGCTGGACCGCGCGCGTCCCGACCGGTGGAGCGGGGTGGGGTGCAAAGGGGGGATGGGGGCGACCGCTTGGAGCTATTTAACCCGAAGGCAGCTGGGGCGGGGCTCGGACGCAGGGGGAGGTCCTCCTGGTCCCTGGGTCCCGCGCGCGGCTCCGGCTGGATGGTGGGAGGCGGAGCCGGGTCCCTGTGGGCCGACCTGGGGTCCTGGTGGGCGGTGCGCGGGGGGCGGGGGTACTCACCAGCTAGGGCGCGGCGTTGAGGCCCCGCTGGACCGCGCGCGTGTGTCCAGACCGGCGGAGCGGGTTAGGGTGCAAAAGGGGGGATGGGGGCGATGGCGTGGAGCTATTTAACCCGAGGGCAGCTGGGGCGGGGCCCGGGCGCAGGGGGAGGTCCTCCTGGTCCCTGGGTCCCGCGCGCGGCTCCGGCTGGATGGTGGGAGTCGGAGCCGGGTCCCTGTGGGCCGACCTGGGGGTCCTGGTCCTCCCCATCCAACTTGTTGTTGTATGTGCTCACGCCCACAGACTCAAGGGTAATATTGGATATTATCCTGGATTGTTCTACCTTCTTCTTAATGCTTTCCTTTGGGGTTTCCCAAGCTCTGCCTTCCAGAGCCAGAACTCCAGGCCGCCACCATTTCCACATAGGATCTGGGGCTCGGAACTCAGGCCCTTTTGTTTACGAGGTAAAGGCTTTAACTCCTGAGCCGTCTCTCCAACTCCCATTCAATTTTTTAACATGGGTTCCCAAGATCAAATTCAGGTCTTCAGGCTTACATGGTTAGCTTTTGTACCTGCTGAGTTAGCCTTCCCATGTCCCCTTTGTGAGACAGGGTCTTACTCTGTATCCCAGGCTGGTCTCAAACCCAGACTGATCCTCGTGCCTCAGCCTCTCAAGTACTGGGATTACAAGCATTGAACCACTATACCCAGACAGTCCCTGAACTTAAAAATAAATAGCAGATAGTATATATTATAATCCAAGCTCATTATAAATGGATTGGCATTCTCCTTGTACTTTGCAGATTACAAACAACAGATCCTCCTAATTCCTATATTAAACAGACTCATGTCTTTGTTTGCTTCTTCATTTCACCTGGCTTTTTTTTCTTCCAAAATTCAGTTCAGGCATGGTTTCCCCCTAGTAGAAAACATCAAATTCTCCAGTTAGGCTCAGATCTTCTAATCTGCACTCACACGGCCCTTCAGGCATGCAACTTTAGCATGTGAGCCCTTTATCAACTGAAACATCTCCTTAGCTCCGTGTTAGTTTCCATTAAAACTGTTACATCTGCAAAGTCACAGGCTTTGAGCCCAACCTGGCCTCAAACTCCCCAGGCAGTAAAGAATGACTTTGAACTTCTGGTCTTCCTGCTTCCACGGAGACTATAGGCATGCACGTTTGCCTTGTGACATTTTTCTTAACCCTCTCTGGATCTCACCCAGGCAGGGGTGATCTCCTCAGGGTTATTGCTGTGCCCAAACACAGCCCTGTTACTGTAGCACATTATAATTATTTATATATGTAAATGCCTCCTCTGGCAAAGAGCAGGCAATCTGAGAGTCTTGGCCCCTGATATAGAAGAGATATTCCATGTTTTGTGAACTGAGTATGTGACCACAAAGGAGATGAGGTGATGAGCTGGTTTCTCGGGCTACTGTGATGGACTGGGGCAGTGTAATGTGCTAACTAATTATCTATGAAACGACTTCAGGGGAAAGCTGGGAAGAACTGAATTCCTCACAAGAAGAAATCCAATCTATACACATTCAAGTTTTATTACAAAGTATGATGGGCAGAAAATACGATACTTCTTATACAAGAGGCTAGAACAGAATGAAAGGATTAAAATTAGATTTAATGTATGTAGAAAGAAGTTAAGTCATTGAAAGAACACTCCACTTTAGATGCCTTTGAAGTAGCCTTCAGTGGAGAGTCCTTAGCTCATTCACAGCACAGTGTTAAATTTTTATTACAAGCCCTGTATACAATCAGCCCTGTGAAAATAATATTTAAAAGAAAAAAGGTTACAATACAGATCTGCGAAGGGACACCTTCCTTTCCACCTGAACAGAGGATGCCACAAAATTTATAGCATAGAGGGAAAGTTCATACACACTATGCTAAAGGGTACAGAAACAAACAGTAATAGCTTAACATTTCATAGAACAAGAAATCTCCATTTTTCTACATAAAGGTTTATACAATCATGCTACGATTCACACTCAGTGGGGGCAAGGGAAAGCCAGGACAGAAAGGTCATAAATACACAGGGACCAAAGCAGTGACTCACACTCCACTAAAGCAATTCAAAGCTTCAGCATGACAATTTTCATAATACATTGTATATCACCATCAACCCAAGGGGAGAATATTTCTCTTGAATAGTAGATAGCACAAGTTCATTTTTATTGGGTGGTCCCAAGGTAGATGCTCATATATTTTCCAGCTGTCACAGACTGCAACATCTTTCCAGTGGAGTTCTAACCTTTAGTTTATTGTTCTGACATATCCAAGCCTCTGAGAAGGCGCCTGCATGTTTCCACGTTTAAACATGACATCCAAACAGTAGCCTAAGAGAGGCTGGCCATTCTGTTTGACTTGGACCATCAGCAGCTATGACAATGTGGGAGGAGGAGGAAGAGGATGAGGAGGAGGAGGAGATGCAAGGAGGTGAGGTGGGCAAGCCCGGTCACTCAGGTGCTGCCCTGCTAGAGCAGAGCAGGCAGCTACAACTCCCAGGAAGACTGGTCCAGAGTTCCACAGTGACCACTCAGACCAGCTCTCTTCCTAAAAAATTCATTCTAAAAGCCAAGCACGACCATGATTCCTCATCCTGAACTGCAGACTGTACAGGGAAAAGTATGTGGCGTCTAGGCTCCTACTTCAGTGGTATTCCCTACCCCAAGCCAGGTAGTCAAAGGAACTGCCATATTCTCTAAGTGGGGAAGGATGGAAGGACCCTTGTAGACTGCTGCCCTCCCACATTTGGTAAACACCACAGCTCCTATATGTTCTTACAGCCTAGAATTCAGGGCCCAGAATATAGCAAAGAGAACAGTGGAAAGAAGAGAAAAGATAAAAGAGAGAGAAGGGTAGAGCACTTGCCTAGCATGTGTGAGGCCCTGGATTTGATCTTCATCACAGAAAGAAGAAAAGAAAGAAAGGAGGGGGGGGAGAGACAGAGGGAGGGAGGAAAGAAAAAGAGAAAGAAAGAAACAAAGAAAGAGAGAGAAAGAGAAAAAGAGAAAGAAAAAGAGGGAGGGAGGGAGGAAAGGAGGGACAGAAAAGGAAAAGAAAGGACAGGAGAAAGGGGACGATCTGCGTGATGTTCGCCGCCTAGGTGCACATCTGTAATCATGAACCTCAGATGCTGAGGGCAGCGCGCATGCCTGTGACCCCAGCACGGGGAGGCTGAGGTAAAATGGCTAGCGAGGCTGGCCTGGCCACAGAGCAAGACTGTTTCAAAGAATCATTGTCTTGGTCAGTCAAGGGATGTCCAATGCTTGGAAAATTTTACTGACAGACACTTACAGCCACCTTGCTACAGGAAGGGGCTTCTCTCTCTGCTCTGAGCTGTCATTCAGTCTACTACACAGCGCCACCGATGCCTGGCAAACGGGCCGCGAAAGCTGACTTAGGCTGCTTCACAATTCACGTTATAGCCATACAATGGTTTCCATGTTTCTCTCCCTCACACTCTCTCTGCTTTCTGCTACCTCTTCCCTTTGATCCAAAGAACCACCACTTGATTTTCTCCCACATCTTAACTCTAAAATTACAGTCATAACAATCATCAAAACGTCATAGGACAGAACTTCTTCTGTTCTTCCTGAATTATACCAAGTTATGAGAGCCAGTTCTGACTCAGATACAAAATTCTCCCCTACTTATCAGATATCATCCCTCTTTCAAATCCTAACTTTGGAGGCCAGGAGAGGGACTCGAGCTCCTGAATGCGAGAGCTGAAGTCCACGGCAGCCCCAGACCCATTCGCCAGCTCAGCCCTCTGCTGGTGGAGACCCAAAGCCCCACAGCCTGAGTGCTTCACCCTCAAACAGAGCACAGGGTGTGGCCGTGGCATCTGCCCAGAGCAGTGAAACCCACTGCACCTGCTTGGAGCCCAAAGCTGTAGCCACAGGAGCAGAGCAGATCGGAGCCCCCACCCCTCTCACTGACTGCCAGTCTGAGAACTGTCATAAATTTGAACCAAGACTTGTTTTTGAAATTTTAACAGACCAGGGCTTCAGGGAGCACGGCTGGTGGAGGGGTTTTCTGTATCCTGAGACTACAGAAACCTAAGAGAGAGTTGGCACCACTGCAAGTGTGGGTTCATGTGTGCTTGTGAAGGGATGAGCCTGAGTCCCAGGTGGGGTGCACAGGAGGAGGTCTGCACTGCGGGCCCAGAGGAGGAGATGGTTCACAGGGCAGCAGAAACACAATCAGGCGCACGACCTCATCCAAATCTGTTCTAATAACATCTGCTATCTTTTTTTTTAAGTTTGTTTTAAAATTCTAGTTGAAAAATCTCACCAATTCACCAAGATGAAGCCCACTCAGAACTCAGAGCCCTCCTGACAAGACCAGTCCCTGTCACCACTTTCTTCCATTTCAGACCCTCTCCTCAGGCCTTTGAAAGCAGCAGTCATCAATGACACTTGTTACTCTTGAGGAAAACCCTGTAACCACCCCCAAATACCATTACAAGCAGAGAAATCTGACCACAAGCTGTTCTTTACATCTGCAAACGATGCAGGGCAAACTATATGGCCAGCCAGAGACCTGAAATCAGAATGACTTTTGGCATACGACTACATCAGCTGCAGAAAGGGAGAATTTACTCAGCCAGAATAATTTATACGTCCAGAATGAAGTTTATTTCTCCAGCAGACAAGAGCCTAAATGGACAAAAACAACAGCTTTCAGACCAGCTACTCTCCTCATGCCGGAGGATCAGAGACCTTCTGGCCCCTTGGCAGAGTGTGAGCCAAGGAAACTTCCCAGAGGATGTCCCAAGTTCCGCCTGGGACTCATCTAGAGCTAGAAGCACACACGAGCCCCTACATGGAGCCCATTCACATAACGGAAACGGACTGCCTGCAGCCTGTAAGTCGGCAAGGCCACCACGGCTTACAAGTCCAACACTGCTCAGAACCAACACTGGCGTAGGGGAGTCCACAGGTGAAGGAATCCTAATGGCTGACTCTGTGGCCTGCGATTCTTTGGTAGCCATTTACTTGATGGCCTGGCATCACCTAGCTATTAGTCCAGCCTTGTAAGAACTGCCTGTCTTCCTCTCTCTAAAAGTCTTGTTCAGGGGTACAGCACAGTGGGCACCTCTCAGGAAGATTCTACTCCAAACACCCCATCCAAAAATGGACCAACATCCCACAAATCACAGGAAACTCAACCAACCGACATTTCAGCATAGGGGTCATTTCTTGCTTATGATTCAAGTCCTGAACTGGAGCAGCCTGGGGCTCAACCTACAGAGAAAAACAGACTCTGAAACAAGGTCCTGGAAACACGCTCTAAGATTAGATTTCTGAAACAATTTCCTTCAGCCCAACTCCAAGTCAACTTTCTATTTCAGTTCTACCAAGTGCCTACATAGAGCTGGGCAGAGGACTTCGGGGTGTTAACAGATCTTCCTATGTCTGTCCTGGAGTCCTTCTGGGCCTTGAGAAGACCCAGACTGGGAAAGGTTGATCAGCGGACTTCCGAGCACCAGGGCAGTTGGAACTCCTGGCCAGGTGTGCGCTGCTCAGCAGCGACTCAGGAAACAAAGTGCTCTTGGGGTCAAGGGCCAGTACCTACTCCAGGCACTGAGGGAAGAGAGGAAGGTGCAGAGAGAGAGGACTGGGAACCAAAGGAAGAAGCCAGGAAGAATAAAATTCATTTCATAAAAAATTAGCCTGATAGATAGAAAATATACAAAGTTGAGGTTTGTTAAAGACACTGATATCAGGAGGAAAGACTTTAAAATGGTATTTGTTCCCACTTAAGTGCTAACACGGCATAGATGGGGATAAGACATGGGCTGGTGCCTTGGGCAGCAAGCAGACATCGGGGCACACAGATAAACAGAGCCAGTGCTTGTACTGTTCACGAACACAACAGCTGACAAACAAATATATAGAAATGTTTAATTGAAGAAGTAAAGAGGAAAGGAGTGAAAATCTTAAAACTCAGCCCTAGGCTGAGGTGGTGCCACACAGCACTGAGTCCGGCACAGACAGCGAGGGGTAACTTGAGCAGCTTCTGGAAACAGTGGGTGTAAAGCAACAACAGACATACTGGCCACTGGAAACATGTTCTTCTTACTTGGGGAGTGGGGAGCAGAGGCAGAAACACAGGAGTCCCTGCCTGGTAGGCGAGATGCCACCAAAACTACACTCGGAGTATCTCCAGGCAGTTGTTGTAGCAGATGGCGATCCAGTCAGGCTGAGTTGATGCCCACTGCACATTGTTGATCTCTCCTTCGGCTGTGTATGCCAGGATAGGGTCCTCAATAGCCCGAGGCATTTGCTGGATATCCCAAATGAGTGCCTGATGGTCGTCCGCTAGAGACGAAGAAAGCCAGCAGGCAAAGTCACAATTCGAACACAACCAAGATAAAAAAACAACTGCAAAATAAAGTAACAGTTTGCAAAGCATTTGGCTCACCAAAACCCTGTGAAAGAGGTTTTATTTTAAGCTCCCATTTTATAGATGAGGAACCTACCCATGCTACACAGCTCTATCGTCAGTAAGTAGCAGTGTCAAAACACAAATCTCGGTTTTGATTTGATATTCCAGATGTCTTTAGGATCCTCCACAGCACTAGGTTAGGGCATTAGATTATGATATCTCAGTCAGGAATCAAGAAAAAACATAAGATAAAATTATCCCCAAATATAATGTCATTTTCAGGAACAGGATCCCCTAATGCTACAACCCATCTTTATGAAAAAGCCAGTGTTAGATACATGGGAGAGTCTAAATCAATAATCCTACTTGTACCAAGTCCACATAACGTGAGTGAGGTACAAGACCCCCTTTCTAGAGCACCTACAACAAATCACCTCAAACTTGCTTCAACAGCAGCTCCATCAGCAAAAAGGCCTCAAGGCGAGTACAGCACATGACAGCAGTGGGCAGAGGCAGCAGACTAGAGATGAGGTGGGGCTTCTGCTGGGCCACGCTGCTCTCATAAACAATGGCTGACCCCTTTCTCTTTTCCTTCTTCTATCTACACTACTGTACAAAAAGATGGCAATAATGAAGGGAGATCAGAGCATGGGGTACAGAAGGTGGTGCTGGGCTTCCAACCACTCTTCAATGAGAAATATGGGAACAGCAAAGAGCCAAGAAATGACAAATGCTTTCTGCCTATCAAATTACCATTAAGGTGACAGCCAAACCACCAAATCACTTCTTTGGCTCCATAATGAACGAGTTTCATTTAAAGGCTACTAATTGGTAAAGAAAGGGAAAAATATACTAGAATGAAGCCTGATAGACAAAACAGATAAAAAACAGACCATTATGGAACTAGAGTAGAACCTGGTTGGATGAATACCAAGATACCAAACTTATTAAAAGTCACCGATGTTGAGTGGGAAAGAGGTAGAAATGATATAGCAAGGAGAAAATACGATGTCTACCTCTCGATTTACTAGAACTCTATGCTGCTTTCATTTCTGACGGATTTGTACTATTCTGAGAATTAAAGCACCTGGATGATCAGCATATCTTAAAGGAATACTATGTTTGTTCCAGAAAAGAATGAAACAAGAATTCTAAGTCAAACATGACTAACCAGGTAATGGTATATGCAGATTTGCTATAGGGAAGGGTGAAAGGCTCAAGGGGGAATCGCTGGCAGTCCCAAAGATCCTGTCACAGCCAAGAGGAGTGCTTCTTTCTTCCTGGCTCTGAATATCCTGTGTATACCTAGATTTCTGGGGATACTGTTTAAGGCACAGACCTGTATCTGATACACACTGTTATTGGGATATAGAAGATGCTTAGATACCCACTGAGGGTACAAGACCATCTTAAATGAGGACTACTTCAATTTCTCAAGTTCCTGATAATTTCGCAACTTGTTTGGTATAAATCTCTCAAAACTGCCCTAGAAAACAGTAAGGATTATATCCCTAGGGAGCCAGCAGTTTTCCTCACGATCTGTTACTTTTCCCCATGATCTGTTACTTTTCCCCACATAGTTACCTGCAGTGCAAATGTGACAAGACGAATGTGGGGCCCAAGCAATGCCATTGACACACGCCCGGTGGTTGTTTAACCTGGCAACAGGTGTGCAGGGAACTCGGACATCTAAAATCACCACCTGCAGAAATGCAAACAAAAGGCTTAGGACCTGCAAAGTATGGCCAAAACAAATAAACAAAAGACACCAGGCACACACATAAAAAAATTTTAAGCATAATATTTTATTTATAGATTTAAAGACTATTAAAGACACGATTTCCTTACGATTGAGAAATAAAAAAACAAAGACTGAAGAATGGTAGTTCAGTCTCTGTGTTCAATAACATTGGGTCCTTAGCCTGATAGGAAAGGGGAAAGCAGGAGTAAACAGTGTATGTTTGGATGAAAATCTGCATTTCAGATGGACAAGACGAGAACCTCACCAAAGCAGATTTGGAATGTACGAAGTCTGAGGCTCTGGCTTCACCAAAACAAGGTTAACACTGCATCCTTTCCACCAATGTTCTGTTCCTTCATTAACAGACTATATACATAGCTTCCACTTCTACATCTGTTTGCTAAAAATAGATAATCTCTCTAGAACATCAAGGTGAAAATATCCTGCTTTTTTACTCATGGTCATGATTTGGTTTACTCTTTAACACTGCTTGTCTTAGCTCTGACTCCAACTTTCTACTAACAGTTCTTAACACAGAGCTGGAGAGGTGGCTCATGGGTTAAAGCCTTTGCCTCACAAGCAAAAGACCCTGAGTTCATGTAACATGTAAAAATACTCAGTGGATATGGTGGCAGCCTGTAATTCCAGCCCTGGAAGGCAGAGCCTGGGAAACCCTAGAGGAAAGCAATATGGAAGGCCGAGTGATACAGGATGATTCCAATATCCTCCTTGGCCTCCACAGGCACACACACTCAAGTATCCTTCTGTATACACACGTGTATAGACACAAAGTTCTTAACACAAGGGGCAGGAAGACTGCAGTGAATTTGAGGCTAATCCAGGATACAATATGAGTTCTGGGTCAGCTTGGGCTGCAGAATGAGATCTTATCTTACTGCAAATGAAAAGAAAAACCTGAAAATTCTTAGGGGTACAAACCATTAAGGTGTAACTATAAAAACACTATATCGGAGTTGAGGATTTAGTTCAGTGGCAGAGTTCTTGTCTAGCAAGTACAAGGCCCTGGATTCAATCCCCAGCATACCCCCCCAAAAAAAACACTGTATCAAATTGCTTTTTAAATAGTCGCAATTATATCCAGAGATTAGAGGAGCAGTCAGCACTCAACCTAGACATTTCCTTCTGCAATGGAAGGAATAAGTGTAGAAAATAAGGGATGGCAGACTGCTCAACCCTAAACAGGAAGAGGGTACGGAAGAGGGGGATGGGGACATGGGTAGATGTTATTTCCTACACGTGACTCAATTGGTGCATCCATGAGTTCACTGCAGCTATGAATATTCCCACAAGACCTATATGGAATTTCTGCTGTAGACATTTCACTATGAATGGAGAATGATCTCAAGAGGCTCCACACACCTCCCTGAGGGACTGATGAGGGTTAATCCTCATTGGGGAGAAATTTGGGGGAGGCAGGAAGGGAGAAGAATGCTTTATTTAATGATGTATGATTTATGCTCCAGCAATACGGTAAGGCACGATCTATCAAAGGCAACCCAGATGAAATTTGGTAGGCCACTCATGCAAAAAAATAAGAAAACAGGAGGAAGACTGACAGGGAAGAAGGGCTGTAATGGGAAGAGGAAGGAGGATGGATTGGACATTTAAGGTATTGAAATATAAACTGGTTACACTCATTTATAAAACACTAAAATAATAAGAAAACAAACAAATAAAAACCCTTAACATTGGCCTTTTCCTACTTATGCTTTCTCGATCTAGGCACTATTGACATTTTGGGTAGAATAACACTGTTGGGGTCTGTCCCGTAACTGTAGGATCTCTGTCCACTAGATACCAGGCACTATATACAACCCCCAACTGTGACAATCAAAAATATCTCCATGTGTTTCCAAAGGATCCCCTCGGCACAAAACCGCCACCGTCTGAGAGTCACTGTCCTGGACACGCGGCAAAAATGGACCAGGAACAGGCTACGGTGCTTACCTCCATCCCATCCATGGCCATAGTGGCCAGGTAGTTGGGGTCCTGCTTGTTCCAACAGAGGCGAAGCAGTGGGTGATGCTGTGGGTCTTCATAAATGATGGTGCTATGCTCCAGGTGGCGAAGGTCAAACATCCGCACTGAGCCATCGGCACCCACAGAGGCAAACATGTCTCTGCCACCTCCAGCTCGGCTAAATGCGATGTCATAGACCTGTGGGCAAGACATCTCGGTCAGATTCAGGCTGGTCACCTCCTTTCCTGCAGGATGCAAATCTACTATTTCTAGTTCATCTGAACCCTGACTCATGACACAGAAGCAAATAATGAGGGTCAAATGGCATCTGAATACTGAAGCTCCCCTTACCCCCCAACCACAGAGCTCTAATCCAACTGCTTCCCAAAGAAGACACTGGCTGGACTCTTCTCATATCCTGCTTTCAGTGACTTCTTTCTCACACCCTGGTGAGAAAAAAGCAAAAGCTACATACCCAGCTGAGCATCAGAACAAAAGTAAATTTGAAAAGGACGCTGTACATGTAGGCTGAGAAGAAACCAAAGCAAGCAGCTGTCCTCTGCTATAATCTAAGACTGAGGTATTTATTTTCTGGGCCTTGGTGGCTTTCGTTTAAATGTAATCAGAGGCAGGATCATGGCTACATTATGTTTGTCATCAATTTGCAAGGAAATAGCAGCTAAGCTGTTCCACTATGAAACCCAGACCTGAGAACAAGGTGACACGATTCAATTCTGGTTTGTTCTTTAAAACAGGGTTTCAAGTCACTCAGGCTGGCCTCAAACTCGCTGTGTTGTTGAGGCTGGCCTCTACCTTCCTACTTCTGCTTTCCCTCGCTGGGATTACAGATGTCCCCATCATGTCCAGCCCACATGATTCGATTTGGAATTGGGAAAGGGTCAAGTGTGCCTATGTTTAAAAACAGGTTTAGAATCATTCTTGACATGAAGAAACATGTTCCATTTCTTCTGGTTAGTAGCTATTCTTAAATCAATCTAGTAAGTTTCAATCATTGCTTTTCTGTACTTAAATTTTGTTGAGAACATGTATTACAATGTGTGTGAGGAAACAGGCAGAGAACAACAGAGAGCTTCAGAAAGAGGGGGACTGAAAGAGAGACAAAGTCAAAACTGGTAGTGAAAGACATGGACAAACAGAAAAAGCTCATCTTCTGGGGTCAAGGGTAATAATGACAGTTGACTGACATGAGTAGCAACGACAGGGAGACATAAGTAGAATTTCCTACTAAAAAAATGTAGCTCCTCTTGAAGTTTTCTAAATCCCTTTTCCTCTGGCTATGAAGAGTTTACACTTCTCTAAGGCAGGTATTAAGAGTGGTTCAAAAGCATTAGGCAGAGTAGTGCATGCCTGTAATCCTAGCACTTGGCAGAAGAGACAAGGAAGATCAAGAGTTTAAACAGCATAAAAAGTGTAACTATTAAGTAAATGAATTAAAAGGTCACAAAATGTTTTTAGAAGACAGTGATAATTAAGATGGTCTGTCACAAATTTTTTCTTCTTATCTCTCCTCCCCACAAGAAGTTGTTAAGTGTTTACTAAATGACTATGTTTTAGTCACATCGTATTTCATATGTCCATAGGAAACTTCACTAAAAAAAAAGAAAAAAAAAGCAACCTCTGGCATGGAAAGAAAAACAACAGACTACAGAATAAATGGTTCACATTTACAGTATTGTTTTTTGAAGTTTTAGCACATTACTATTTTCAGTTTAGACAAGAGATATGTTGGAATTAAGATGCTCTACATAACCTGCAAAACAATCTGACCTCTCACCTGCAAGTACAGAAAGAATCTGCAAAAAGAAAAAAGGACAAATATCATTACCTCCTTGTCATGGGCAATTAGCTGGGTCTTTACGTGGCCAGACACAAGATTTACTCGTCCCAATACCTGCCCGGTCTCTAGTCCCCAGATGGTGCACGTTGTATCAATGCTTGAGGTACCTGCGAACACCAGCACAGGTCAATGGTTGACACGGGTGAGTGTCTCAGACAAGCCTTCCTCTTCCTCGGCTTAGTCACTTACACACCTGAACACTGATTCCTTTGGGAGGGTGCGAGAGAAAGGATGGAGAACGAGGTAGCTTTGTGAGACGGACTGTTTCTATGTAGCCCAGGTTGACCGTAAGCTAGACCCTCCTGCCTTCCATGTTTGCACATACGCACAATCACACCTGCGGGACCTTGGATTTTAACTGGAGACAAGACATACATATATGGAAAGCTAAACTCCCTGTAAGGAATTAATAACCATATTCCTTATTTAGCTTGCTTCCCACTTGGCTTCCTCTAGAATAATGTGTGTACCTCAGATCCCTGGATAGAAACAGGTTCAGCATTATAGCAGAGGAAACATTTTTCTCTGTTCAAACTGGAATTCAACTTCCTTACCTAAAAGATAAGGATCCACCTCATTCCAGTCAAAAGAGGTCAGAGGAGCGCAGAAATCTGAGTTCTTGTTATTGTTTAGCAAACATTCCAACCTGGTCTCTGTTTCACCAACCTGAATTAATATAAATTTTCAAAAATTAGCCAATCTTGTGCTCATAAAAAAAAAAAAAACTCCTTAAAATCATACTTAGATAGTATCTTAGTACAACTATGATAGGAAAGAATTTTTTTTATGATAAAAATCAGTAAAACCTCAATTGGGACATTTTCTCAAAACTTCCCCCTCTACCTAGTTTTGCGTCTTTGCAGGAAAGTTCTCATTTGCCCTCCTCAGATCCCAGCACCCCGTGCAGAGCGCTACTTAGACTACAGGGGCATGACGCCCTGCTGCTGAACTTATCTAGCAAATGATCCACACATCGTCCAAGTCAACAACAACTTTGGAGCTTATGTTGTGATTTGCTTTTAAGGAGACATCAACAGAACAAGCGGTCCCAGGTGTGCCCAGTTCCACTAAGTCATCCTGTCACATCAAGTTAACTGAACCTCACATTTCCAGGCTGGATGAAGCTAACAGTAAGACTTGGCATCTCGGTTAATGTTATTAGATAATCTGCTGAGTTAAACAAGCTCCCTCCAGAAATGCTTCCCTTGTTTCTTCCATGCCGTAGTGATGTTGACTAGACATCATGATTCCACACTGCTCACCGCTGGAGAAAACCCACTTGTCTGGTTACTCATAAAGCATCTGCTTACCCTCCACACACGCAGATAGTCACCACTTGTCGCCAGCAGGTCTGGATAGACGCCTTTTGTGTCTGGGATCCACATGAGCTTTGTGGTGGGATATGGATGGTCAAAGGTGTTTCGGCAAATAAACTCCGAACTCTCCTCGTCTAAACCAACGAGCTGAACCTGCAGCACATCCGAGATGAACTACATAAGCATTGTTTTCCTTGAGCAGCATTAAATACACCAGATTCCTAGTGAGGACTACTACCTTGAAATGCAAAATAAAAACTCACTACGGTGACAGGATCATTTATTAATGAACTTTGGACCACCCTAAACACTGCTGCTTTCAACACTGATGTAAAACATCTTTTTGTGATCACTTTCCTTGAGTTAGGCAACTTTTAAAAGTAGAATTGTTTTTCACTTTATTCAAAATAAAAAATACTCGCCAGGTTGTTTTCTAAAGTGGCCATGTCATTTTGCATTCCTGCTAAATGAGAGTGCCCGAAGTGCCACATCCTTTCCAGCACTTGGCACTGCCAGGTTTCTTTTTAATAGCATTCTAGTAGATGTGTAGCCAAATCTTAATATGTCTTTTGCCCAAAAGTAACAGTTTGAACATCTTTTCATGAGCTCATTTCCCATCCTACTTCCTGTACCAGAGTGGTATATTCTTTTTTTTTTTTTTTTTACAACTACTGACACTTTATCTAGTCCCATTATTTACATTAGAATCCACTGTTGCAACTATACATTCTGTGGGTTTTAACAAATTAATAACAACCTGTATGCAGTGTTAATGATGTTATACAGAGTACCTTCACTCCACTTAAAAAAAAAAAAAAACAAACATTTTTGAGACAGAGCTTCATGTAACCTAAGCTACCCACTAGATAGAGCTGGGAAGATGGCTCAAGGATTAATTAAAGCCTTTGCCTCACAAACAAAAAGACCTGGATCAGATCCACAGATCCCATGAAGAAACATCTGGCAGATACGGCAGAGCTGGGAAACCCCAGCACAAAGCAATAAGGAGATACAACAATACGGGATGATTCTTGATGTCACTCTTGAGCCTCAGAGACACATACAAGTACCCTCTTGGGTACACACACGCACCACACACACACACCCACACACACACACACACACACACACACACACACACACACGAACACGAACACACAGCAAACAAGCAAAACATCTCTGATCTATGTTAGGTAAGGATAACCTTGAACTCCTAACCCTGCCTCCATCTTCCAAAGGGCTAGCTTTACTTTTTATTGGGCTGTTTTATTATTGAGTTTTAAGAGTTCTCTATATATTTTTGATGTAAGTTCTTGGACATGCGTGCTGCAATATCTTCTCAGTCTATGATGTGTTTTACCTTTTTTTTTTTTCAGAAAAAAAGAACAGGATATTAAATTTTTTCAGTGTTTTCCCTAATTGCCCTAAATTAGAAACCACTAAGATGAAAGATTCTGTTTTACAAAAATATTAAATAAAATTCTTATTAATTTAAATAAACTTTTAAAAATAAAATTCTATTTTTAAATCACTTGAGGGAGGAAGAGTTGAGACCAGGTTTCGCACTGTAACTCTGCTGGCATGGAGCTATATAACCCAGGATAGCCTCAAACTTGTGACAATTACCTTGCCTCAGTTTTCCAGGCGCTGAGATTTCAAGTATAAGCTATCATGCCCAAGTCAAAAATATTTGCCTTCTTTCTTCCTCTCTGCTTTCTCAATGTTTTACAAATGTTTTATTTGTTCTTCATGAGAGACACAGAGAGCGAGAACATGCCATATCATTATAACATATGGGTGGAGAGCAGACGACAACTTTCAGAAGTCAGTTCTCTCCAATTGTGTGGGCTTCTGGGAACAAGAACTCAGACTGTCAGGTTTGCAGCAGGACCTTACCCTAATCCACCTCACCAGTCCTCAAGTTAAATTTTTTATCCTACAAAGTATGAACCCAAGCTTGTCCTTTTTATACACGAGTGTTTGACTAGACCAGCTACTTTCTCTTTTGGAATTCCTTGTCCCTTTCACTGAAAGTCCATCAATATATATTTATGCCCCTATTTTTGCATTTTTCAATGATCTATATGTCTGTTCATTTGCCAGTACCTCACTGTCTTGTACTATCTTTCTAGTAATCCAGAAAGCAGGAAATAAGTTATTCAAATATGTTTCTTTCAAAGCCATTTTTGCTATTCTGTTACTGCTTTTCTGGGTGAATTTTAAGATCAGTTTATCAAACTCAGTACAAAGTCTGTTGAATTCTGACTGGAATTGCTTTGAATCTATATATCAGTTTGGGAAGAATGACCAACTTAGCAATACTAAATTTATTTATTTAGATTATTTTTAACTGTTTTCAGCAATGTTTTAAAGTTTTCCATGTATATGGGCTGGAGACAAGGCTTAGGGTTAAGCCTCTGGCTCACATGCAATAGGTCCTGAGTTCGGATTCTGGATCTCATGTAAAAATGCCAGGTGGAAATGACAGTACTCTGTAAGGGCACTTGCCTGGGAAACTCCAGAGCTAAGCAAAAAGGAGATCGCTGCAATCCAGGTGATTCCTGAAGTCACCTTTGGCCTCCACAGGCACACAGTTACCTTCTCACACACACAGATACAGACACACAAGTCAAATTAAAAAAATTTTTTCCATGATAAATCTTGCAATTCTTTCATTAACTTTACTTCTAAACTAGGGTAGGCCTTGAGGTTTGATAACCACACTTCTTCTCTATCTCCCTCCTGATGATTGTTGTGGTGTGTGCTAGCTTCCTGTTTTGGGCTCCATGCCTGCTACCATGCACTCCCTGCCATGATATTTCTATCCCCTCTCAAATCAAGAGTCAAATTATAATAACCTCTTTTCCCTTAAGTTGTTTGGGTCAGAGCTTTATCACAGCATCAAACGAGTAACTGGAATGCCATTACATAGATACAGCTTATTTTTCACATTAATTTTGGATCCTTAACTTTGCTACATTCGTTTTAATAGCTTTATATATTTGTAAAGATTTTTCTATACATATATACATACATATATACATATTTGTGTGTATATATATATATATATTTAGTCATCAATGGATTTTTAGAAGTCAGACATAAATAACAAGGCCTATAAATGTATAAGAGAGATACTGTGTTAAGATGAAAAAGCAAACAAAATCTGATTCTCTAAAACACTTAAGCAATAAAAGTGAAGCAATGTGATATGCTTACTTCCTTACACAGACAGTGACTGATAAATAGCTCAAGGGCAGTTCTCCAAGCCTCTAATCAAACTGGATGAGAGGAAAAGTGAAGTTAGGATCTAGGAATCTTCTCTGTGTATAGAACATGACTAGGAAATAAGGAAAGGGCATTCCACACAGGAAGAAGAAAAGAAAACTTACACTCATTTCATTTTTAGCTTTCTTCTCCAAAGACACGTAAGTCAAAGGAAGATCTCCTTCCCTGCATCTGTTATATTCTAAGTGCATTTCTTTTCAGTAGTGGGGATTGAACAAGGGCTTCATGCATGCTGGGTGGGTGCTCTGCCCATTCACGACACTTTCCCCAGTATGCAAACCAAAGTTCCAAAGAGGAAAGGTTATAAAGGAGGATTATTTTGCTCATTTTAAAACTTAACAGTGGGGGGCTGGAGAGGTGGCTCAGGGGTTAAGCCTCTGCCTTTCAGGCGGAAAGTTCTGAGTTCGGATCCTAGACCCCACGTATAGACGCCGGGCAGAAGCGGGGCGGCCTGCGTTTCTGGTCCTGGTAGGGCGGAGCCTGTGAATCCCTGGGCGAAGTAAACAAGGAGGAGGTGGAGGCGTCCATGGTGGTTCTCGAATTCGTCCGTGGTTCTACACACATACACACACACACACATATATACACACAGCACACACATACACGTGCAATTGAATAATAAAAAAAATTAAAAAGAAGTTTTTTATTTAGTTACCTATTTGAGAAAGAGAAAGGGGGGAGGGAGAGAGAGAGAGAGAGAGAGAACACATACATGCCATGGATGGAAGTCAGAGGACAACTTTTGGAAGTCTGCTCTTCTCCACCATGTGGACTTCCGGGGATAAACTCAGGTTGCCAGATTTGTCAGCAGGCGCCTTGGATGCTGAGCATCTCTACAGCCTCATTTTTTTTTTGAAGATAGAAGCATCCTATATATATATACACAGACTTGAGTCTGTGATCATCCTGGGATTACTGACACACCACCACTCTTGGCCTATTTTTTCTCATTCTAATCTGATGCTTCCTAAAAAGCAAGGAGCAAATATGCAATATAAAATGTTCCAAAAGTCAGGCACAGCTCACACCTGTAGCCTCAGCACATAGAACACTGAGGCAGGAAGAACTGCCACAATCTGAACTACAAAGTGAGTTGTAGGAAAACCTCGACTACAGAATGAGATCCTGTTTCAAAACAATAATCCACAAAATAAAATACCCCTTCAAAGCACAGATCTTTACATCTACAATTTTTGTGAATAATGTTAATTATACATTCTTCATACTTTATGGGGTTTGTTGTCTCTCTCTCATATGTGCACAGAGGTTACAGAGGGTGCTTCGCTCTATTACTCTTTACTTGGTTCCTTTGAAGATGAACCTGGAGCTAGGCTAGTGGCCAGCAAGCCCTAGCGACCCTCCTGTCTCTCCCTCTCCCTCCAATCTTCCCTCCTACCCCCTCCCCCAGCTCTGTACAGGGCACTTGGATCCACAGGTCTCCAAGCTTGTGCAGCAAATGCTCTCACTCACTCAGCCGTCTCCACAGCTCCTAGCTTTATTTTTTCGAAATACGGAGCTCAGGTTGGCTCTGAGTTAGCTATGTAGCTGAAGTTGGTCTTGAATTCCTGATCCTCCTAAATCTACCTCTCAAGTGCTGAGATTACAGGTATATGCCACAACACCCAGTTTGTTTGTTTATTTATTTATTTTTAAAAGGCACTTTGCAACCAGAGTTTGATCCCTGGAAGCCTACAAGGTAGGAGAGAGCCAGCTTTGAAAGTTGTTCTGACCTTCACTTGTGCACTATGTGCCATGGCACACATTTTCTCTTTCCCCTCCCCACTCTCACTTCTAAACAAATAAATAGTAGGTCTCTCTCTCATACGTACACACTATAAGCTCCTTGAGGACACACAGTATATTCCACTTTAGTACACACAATGTGAGTACAGAATACAACTGTGTGTGTGCATAAATGTGGAATATTTAAATAAACTTCCAAATTATCTAAATCAACACAGTTTGAGTCACTTTCCCACAATTGCTAATGTAACCAACACCAGCCATTTCCACAATCTTAGGTTCAACTACCAGGGCCACAAAAAAAAAAAAAGGAGAGGGTTCTAGCTTAACAAAATCTAAAGCAACATTCTATGTGTATAAACTAGCTTTTCTTGTCTTTCTTTCAAGCCTATTCCTGCTGATTACCGTGAGTCAATGCCCTGCCTGCCCTGGCAAAATTTAAGATGAATTTTATACCACACCCTGTAGGTTCCTGGCTCACAGCCCTGGAAGCGAGGCCTCAGGCAGGCTAGGTTATCTATAGGATAGACTCATTCCTGGTTTTATTGCACCATAGCAGTAAGTCAGTATGAACAAGGTTAGGGAAAAGCAATGCAATATAACCAGTCTCCCTGTGGGGCAATTAGTTCTCTCACTGCTTAGAAAAAGAGAGGACAAAGTGAAAACCAGAGCTTTTAGTTTAATTCTCCTGCTGATAGGAGACCAGGGACTGGCACAATTCTAAATGTCTGTCAAAAATAACAAGGTAAGAGGTTGGTGAGATGGCCCAGTGGGTGAAAGTACCAGCTTGCAAACCCAGCAACCTGAATTTGAGCACCCAAGTCCACAAGATGGAAGGAGAGAACCAACTTCCAAAGCTGTCCTTTCATCTCCACATGTCCACTGTGGTGCCCGCACCTGTTCCCTCCCGCTCTTTTAAATAACTAAATAAAATAAATTTTTAAAATTCTGATATATACTAAGATACACTTTCTTCATTACAGCCAATCCTTCATCTGCTAACAAAGTCTACAGATTTCCAAGTATCACTGTGCCTAAAACATAGGTATATATGCTCAATACACATTTGTTTGATTAATGAGTAAACAAATGAGAAGCCTGAAGGGCTACTCTATAACTGGGAGATGAAGAATTGTACACCAAAGTCAATGAAATGATGTACCAAATATAAAAGCTCTCCATATTAGAGCATCTCAGAGGAAGCAACATAAGTCTAACAAAGCGAATTGTTCATATATATCTACTGCACGTTCGAGATGGTTGTACCCACAGGCTGAAAAGCACAACTTAAAAATTGGCTCTAAATGCTAAATCTTAAAGCACAAATGATACGTTAAACATTAGTGAAGAATAAATTTCAATTGTCATATTTATTCAAAAGCAACTCTGAAATAAACATCTAAAAATGCAAAGTCCAAGAACTGCTATCCATCATTTCCCAATAAAAGGAAGGAAACCTCACCTGCCGAAGACCAGACATACTGCCTAAACTCCAGAGAAAGGCAAAGTCCTACATCAGAGTTACTGTATAGGTAAAGCAGACGTGCACATGCACATGTGGACGTGTGTGTGGAGGTCAGAGAACAACTCTCGTGGGAACTGGTCTCTCAGTCTGACATGTGGGCTCTGAGGTTCCAACTCAGATCACCAAGCTTGGCAGCAAGCACCTCTACCAGCTGAGCCATTTCATGGGCCCTATTTATCTTGTGTGTGTGTGTGTGTGTGTGTGTGTGTGTGTGTGTGTGTGTATTTCTTTTTTAAATAAATGTTTTTGATCTGCCCTGAACAGGACATCTAAATCATTCCCCCACCCCAAGGCTCAGGGAACATCTGGAAGAGGGTACGGGTAAGACTGAAGGCAGAGCAAAGGTAGGCCAGACCTTACCTTCTGCACCAGACAGAGCTGCTGCATCCGTGAATGCACTGCAGCCATGCGTGCTATATGACCCTCATGAGATTCCTTCTGTCAGCATCTCACCATGTAAGGAGAAAGACCTCAAGAGGCCCCACAACTCACTGAGAGACTGAGGAGGGTTAATGCTAATGGCGGGAAGGGAAGATGCCTTCCTCAGTGGTACCCACTGATATATGATCCATGCTTCAGCACGTGTTCAGGCACATGCCATCAAAGGCAATTCAAATGAAACTCAGTGGGCCACACATACGAAAAGCCATGAAGATAAGAGTGGCATTGGCAGGAAATGAAAGGCTATAATGGAAAAGGACTGGGAATGGGATTGGGGATTGAGGTGCAAAAATATCATAAATTCACTGTATTCATGTATGAAACTCTGAAAAAAAATTAAAAAGAAAAAACTACCCAATTTCCTGCCCACACATCACTATCTAGAAAAAATTAATTCTAGTGGCTTAACACTTTAAAAAATGTTTTTGATATTTGTAGTTCAATATACTTGGCTTCTTTGGAACTGCATGTATTTTATACATAAAGGAACTGGGAAGACAGGCCAGTGGGTGAAGTGTTTGCTGGGCAAATGTAAGGTCCTGAGTTTAGACTCCCAGCACCCAAATAAAGCCAGGAATGGCAGCAAGCACACATTTGTATCTCTAGCTCTGTGACCAGTGGCCATGCAGTCCATCTAGCCAAAACAGGGGCTCCAGGTCCCCTGAGACATTCTGTCTCAGAAAATAAGGTGGAGAGTGATAGAGGAAGACACCTGACATTGACCTCTGGCCTCCACCTGCACATGCACTGGAAATGCACCACTGCATGGACATGCGTACACTACATATACATACCATAACTACAGCAGGGCACGGTGGCACACGTGTATAATATCAAGCATTAGGGAGATAGAGGCAGGAAGACCCTGACTTTAAAGCTAGCCTGGACTATCTAAGACCCTGTCAAAACACACACACACACAAAGTGTAATTATGAGTCCATCATGATATGGTCAGGTGCATGTGCACACAGGCTCACATGCATGTGCAAGCACACAAAAACCCTGACACCCTGACTTAAGAGAGAAGCAGAAGCACAAAAACTATTGCTTACCTCTTGTGAGTTTAAGATATAGTCAACGTTTATTTTGCTAATACTGGCAATTGTGTCTGCATTTCATAAGACCACACTACCTATCTCCACCAAGAAAAAGAGGAGTACTACACAGTTGAAAATGTAATCAAAGGATACATTTAGGGATGTAGTTCTTGTGAGATTCCACATCAATTACTCCGATGATTCTGCCAGCAGCCTGTGTCTCAGTTTCTACTCTCTCAGAAAAAGGACTACTACCACTACTAACCCCACACCTCTGGAAGGACTTAAAGGGAAATAAAAAATTTGAGAAAAACACGAGTCCTCTGAAAGCTATTACTTTTCCTGTCATATGTATCCTTACATAATAGCTCTAGCACTGTCTACACCAGGACTTTGAATCCCATTCCCAGTTCTGCTGTGCACTGCAGAGAAAAAGTCATGAGAGAAGGAAATAAAGTTATATGGGGAAAAGTAACTCCCGGGCATTTGTTTGCAAACTGCTGTTGCATGTGGATTACTTTCTTTTTTTTCTTGGAGTACTGAGGATTGAACCTAGGACCAAATGCATGCATGCTACCACTGAGCCCCCTGTTGGTGTATGTGTGACGTCCCTTTCACACAATTCTCAAGGAGGAACTCCAAGAAACTAGTACTTACCTAGAGAAACACAAGTATTAATGAAAAACTATAAACACACTTACAATGTTCAAATGGTCTACCTGGAACTTCAAATGTAAAGCAGAACCCATTTCTAACAGCAAACTATGGGTCAAAAATAATAGCGCTAGTGTGTGAACCAAAGGGCGAACCTAAGCCTAGACCACCTGTTTCATCCTGGCAATCTTGTTACAATCCACAATTTTACTCCTAATCCGATTTTCATAACAGTAAATAAGAGCATTGGCTTTAAACACCACCAAATAAAGCTTTCAGTAGCTCTGTCACTATTACAACTTCTACTGTAGTGCAACAAAAGGATGAAATTTAAGAGATAAGGGGAAAGATAATCCTATCCTGCAGCATCGGCCTAAAAGCTGCCCTCCTTGTACCAGTGCTTTGATGAAGGAGTCTCAAATTGATGGACTACCAAGGTTGCAAAATAGCACGGAAAGAGAAAAAGATTAGGCCAGACACCGTTCTTGTGCATTCAGAGAACAATGGCAGGATCGTGTCAAACAGAGATTGTTCTGGGGGGCGACAGGAAGCAACAGCCTTGGCACAGGGGCTTGAGATAAACGAATAACAGCGAGAGCGAAGGGAGGAGGCGGGGAGAGCCCATGCAATAAATAGCCCTGGCAGAAATCTCGCGTGACCAGGAATACACGACCACTAATCCAGGCTCCCGCAAATTTTCCTTCCTGGCCTCATTCCCTCTTCCACCCCCTCCCAACTGAAGCACTGCGGCAGAAGAGGGAGGTGGGAGGGGCGGGCGGCGCAGCGAGGGGTGTAAACTCCGGCTGGAGACCTGTGACTGCCCCGACGCCTGTGCATACCCGCCTGTCAACAGGCGCGTCGCAGCACCGTGCCTCAGTTTCCCCACTACGCAAGCATGCTGTCAAGTTGAAACCAGGCCACGGAGTGCGAAACCCTTCACGCAGGGGCCCCCAGGTTCCTCTGGGGTCTGGGTTCCAGCGCAGGAAGGGAGCTCCCAGGACCCACGACCCCCCAGCCCCAGCCCACCTTGTTGTTGTACTCTTCCACGAAGCTGCCCAGCGCCAGGCGAAAGCGCTTGTCGGGCCGCACGCTCCAGTTCATGGCGTAGACCGTCCAGGGCGCTTCATATTTGTAGATCTCCTTCCGTTTGCCGTGCAGGGACATGGTGGCGGCTGGGCCGCAGGGCCGGCCGGAGAGGCGAACGGGCTGCGGTGGGGCGCCGGGCCAGGGGCACCAAGGGATCGGAAGGGAGGCGGGACGGCGGCGGGCGGGAACGGCCTAGCCCACCAGCGGGGCCTCGGCTACAAGCAACCTCAGCCGGGCCCGACCCCCAGTTTCTAACCAGCTTGGGCACCAACAACCACCTTCCGTTTGGGATACGGGCCCGCCCTCTCGGAACGGAAGCCACGCGACCCCCGCAGCGACGACGAGCGTTGGCTGCTTGATACGTCCTTTCGAAACTCTTCCCTCTTCTCATTGGTCAGTACGACCATAGCAACAGAGCTCTCTTTGCTATTGGTGAAAATACTTGTCATTCTGAGTTGCCCGCCCCGCCCAACTCCCGGAGGCAGGCGCTTTCGAAGTTCCAAAGATCATTGGCTGGATAAGATGTCAATCAAACATAACGGCGCAGTGCGGGTGAATAGGGGGGCGTGGGTGGCTTGGAGGCAAGAGTACCCCGCCGGGGGTGGGGAGGGGCTCCCAAGTTCTAGGCCGAGCTCAGCGTGACCTGCCACTTCTGCTGCTGCTTGTTCTCAACCGCCTCTCAAGGTTGCGAGTAAAATATATTAAGTTCTGCCTTAATGGAGGGCGGAACTACGTTTATTTCAGTGTTGTTTATTTCAGTGTTTTTTAAGGCGGGCAGTTCAACAGCCTGCGCCAAACGTGACCACTTTCCTTTTGGTCCAAGGTCACTTTATAACTGTTCTCTGAGAGGCTTAAAGACAGGTTTGAACCTCACGGATATCTTTAGATCTAATAGTTGATTCAAGCCTTGCTGGAGCTGTCTTGTGCTTTTTAGAAAAACTCCTGAACTCTAGAATTTATCTTCAGTAGGCTTGGCTTTTAGTTATTCTCCATCCTGAGATCTCAAGGCAAATGCTAATCCAATCCCAAATGCCTCTGTGCCTTGAGTTTGTGAAAGGTTTGGATCTAGGTATATCATTTTATAAACGTAAATGCTTTTAACAAGAGGTTTGAACTGTTGAACAATAGCAAATATGGTTTTTGAAAGATGTGATTTTAACAGAAAACTCAAAGAGATGAAAGCATTGAGGGACACAGCTATAGCAATTATTTTTGCTATAGAAAATTCCATTTTTTAAAATTTATTATTTGAGAGAGAGAGAGAGAGAATGAGAATACATGTATGTCACGGTGTCCTTATGGAACTCAGAGGACAACTTCCTTCCACCATATGTGGGCTTCCAGGAATCAAACTCAGGTTGCCAGGTTGGCATGCACACACTTTACCCACTGAGCTATCTCATCAGCCCAGAAATTAAAATTAAGAGGAGTAGTTCCAATAAAAGTAAAGAGGCTAGTGAGATGGCTACCCAATAACAAAAAATAAAAGATTTAAAAATATATAATAAAGTAACAATAATCTTAAAAGTATAAGAAGAAAAGGGAAGGCAAGCA
Source organism: Typhlomys cinereus (assembly GCA_023101885.1). NCBI lineage: Eukaryota > Metazoa > Chordata > Mammalia > Rodentia > Platacanthomyidae > Typhlomys > Typhlomys cinereus. The sequence continues at coordinate 2,191,134 of JALPQD010000298.1, read as the reverse complement.
CAAGGGGTTAAAAAGACAACGTTGAAACAGCTTCTTTCCGAGTCCCTGGAGACTGACAACTGCATATATAGGATGGACAGCTGTTGAACTTGTAAACTTATCTTTCCTAACATTTATGCTGGTGTGGAGCCTATTTCGGACAAGTGTCCTGTCTACCAAAGTGGTCTGCACTTGAGCCGCTTCTCTTCTGTGTGTAGCAGGGGCCTCTGCTGGCCACATTTCACTTTGCAGTCAGCGATTGTGTGAATTCTCCCAGCCTCTGCCCTCTGGGGCTGTTCATGTTGTATCTGGATGGGGGGTGGGGACGGGAAGGAGGGGAGTCTCTCAAGTGCTTTGGGAACGGGGAAAGCAACCAGGTAATAAGATCTTTACAGGTAGAAGGCTTGTTTTCATTACTTTCAAAACCAGACAAGTATTAATCAGCCTGCTAAAGGGATGCGACTGTGAATGTCAAGTCCTCCTCGCTGGTGCGTCAGGACTTTCTGACTTTATAGCAGTGAATAGCAGAGAGGTGGTTCCAGGGTTAATCCGCCCAGTGACCCAGGCTCAGAGCTACTAGACTGCAGAGTTGTTTTGAAGTTGATGAGGTCTGCCCCACAGAGAGAGATTGGGTATATACATCATTGTACCTGGACAGGTATTTATTGTTGTGTGCAGGTACAATGGAGAGCCTGTCTCAAATGAAGTGAATGCCACTCCTGAGAAATAACACTTAAGTTGTTTTCTGCCCCTCGCATGCATATCTGCACATACACATATCATACACATTAAGAAAATGTAGCTGAGCATGGTGGTGTATTATTCATATAAATAGAAGTCTTAAGATTAACACTGTCAGCTTAATAAGTCGTAAGGGCTACATTTATCTATTCAATTGTTAAAACAACATATAAGGACTAGGGAGCTAGTTCAATTGGTAAAATACTCAAAACTTGCAAGCATGAGGATTTGAATTTGATCCCCTGAACACAAGTAAACATGCTAGGGTTGGTGACATGAGTTTATAATCCCAGTGCTGGGGAGGAACAGGAGGATTCCTGGGGCTCACTGGCTAGTCAGTCTGTCCTAATCGGTGGACTACAGGACAACCTTGGATGCCATTTCTCAGAAATATCATTCACTTCCTTTGTTCAGGACTTTTAGCTATATAAACATTTGTGTTACAAACATGAGCTGGTGTAATCTCTTCCAGACTTTATCCCTCAAAAATAAATTATGAGAAAAGTAAAGCTGGGAGAATTAAATTGAAATTATGTGAAGAGAAAAAAGAAAGATGGTTTAAAAGGTTTGTTCTTGTGTCTTTAAAATGATGGTGGCACTTCACTATGCTATTTGGATGGATATTTATCAGTATCAATAAGAAATGAAACTGTCAGTGTTTACATTACATTGGATATTAAATCCTTTGCGATTATGGAAATGTGTGAATGCAACGTTAAAAGATGAGCAAGGTGATAGCATTTTTGAAATTTCTTTAGGGAGTTTTAGAGCAAAAAGGACTGAGACAGAAGATGACTGACCAGATACTTTTAGACTAACAGCCTTTTTCAATCAACTGGGGAATTGCACTTGTCCTCACATGATAGTTTGGGTAAAAATTATGCTCTCTTGTTCCAATTGTGTTGGGAATGACTATTTTTAATAGAAATACCATTTTCGGAGCCAGTGAGATTGCTTAATGGGTAAGGCACCTTTGACTTAATGGATAAGGCATCTGCTTGCAAACCTGATGACCTGAGTTGGATTCCTGGAAGCCCACATGGTGGAAAGAGTGTACCAGCTTCTAAAAGTTGTCCTCTGAAATCTGTTTGAATATTGTGGCATGCATATGTGCCTCCTCCCTCCCTCCCTCTCCTCTTCTTCCTCTTCCTTCTTCCTCTCTCTCTCTCTTTCTCTCTCTCTGTTGAAATAAATATATATATTTTATACATTTTTAAAAGAAATAAAATTTACACATGGAAGCACACATTTTCCCCACCCAAACACATTCATGTAAGTACAGGTCAAAAAGCAGAACTATATCAGTACCCCTGTCCCACCCTCTGGTAAGTTTCTTATTCTTTCTGCTTTCAATCCAACATCTTAAGAATATGGGGATAACAATGCCAACCCCTTGGAGTTGCTCTGAGGATTGGATGGAATTAAGCCTTCGGAGTTGTCAGGATAGTGCATGAGATGGGCAGAGTGTTGGGCAAATGCTGACCATTGTCATGATTCTCTATGGACACCAAGTCAGCACCTGTTTCATCCTCACCTGGCTAATAGCTCCCGGTTCTGGGAACTTCTGCATCCAATGGGACCCCCCTCTCAGTCTCCAACAAGCTGGACATGACGAGGAAGAGCTCTTACCCAGATCTTGTGAGAAGGGCTTGGACAGGTTATAGATCCAATAGTGTTCAGGAAAACCACACATGTAGCTCAATGTGATGACATGTCTAAGTCTTTATTAGTTGTTCAATACCCCACTACTCTCAAAGGACCCATAGAACTCTCAGGGGTGAAGGGGTCTGGGGCTGGAATATTGTCGGCTGTATTTACACAGAGGAGCTCTCCACATTCAGCCATGCTAGAGGTTTTGTGTGAGAAGTCTGACCAGCCCTGCTCTTACTGTGTGAGGCAATCTTTGGTTCTGACCTAGGAGCTGACCACATCTGGTCTCAACCAAAACTCTTCCCAGAAGATTAGAAAGTTCTCCCTTCCTCACTGGTCCCTCCATCCTGTAAGCCACCCTCTGCCTGGCTTATTGCTTGCACGGAGCTCTGGGGAGGCTGGGTCAAGTCCTGCGCCTCCTCATTCAAGCCATCCTCGGTCAGCAAATTACTCTGGGAGAATAGTTTTTGGAGTTCTGTCTGAGGGACACCTGTCTCTATCCCCAAGAGGCCAACTCCCACCCTCCTTCCATCTCCTTTTGGTGGCTTTTATCTTAGAGTTCCTTTGCCCTAACTTGTGAGTCCAGGATCTGAGCCATATCTCTGGAACTCCGGCTGCTTGGGAACAGAGCCAAGCTGTTCAGGGAGGGAGGAGAAGTGAGGACCACCAATGGGCCCCTGTACCTCCAGGGGACACAGAGGTGAGGCCAAGGGTGACGGGAGCCCCCCAGCCTGCTCCTGTTCCGAGGATGGCATCAGAATTTTGTCCATTGCCACAGTGAGATGAGGCATCCCGAGGGAAGAATTCCTGTGTTTCGGCATACATGTGTCCAAGTCACCATAGCTTAGGGTCTGGGAGAGGCAAGAGAGAAGGGGGAACATGCTGTTGAGGGGGACGATGCCCTTCTACAGGTAGACTAGTTATTTTTCTTTCTTCATCTTTTTTGTGTGTATATGTATAGAGAGATGCACGTGTTTGCCCTTAAGTGCATATGCATATGGAGGTCAGAGGCCAACTTTGGGTATCATTTCTCAAAAGCCATCCTTCTTGTGTGTGTGTGCGCGTGTGTGCGCACGCACGCACATCTGCACGTGGACATGTGTATATAGGAATGTGTACAAGAGAGCACGTGAGCATAGAGATCCATGGGTGACATCAGGCATCATTCTAGATTGCTGTACCCTCCTATTGCTTTGCTCTTGAGTTTTCCTTCCCTAGGGTCCTCCTTTCTGGGCCAGAATTATCTGCCTGGCATTTTTATGTGGGATCTGGGTATCCAAAGTCAGGTCTTTTTGCTCGTGAAGCAAAGGCTTTAACTCTTGAGCCATCTCCCCAGTCTAGGTTTCTGAGACAAGGTTTTTCAGTAGGATCTGGGACTTGCTGGTTAGGCTAAACTGGCTGGCCAGTAAGTCCAAGCAATCTACCTATTTCCTCTTCACTTCAACTGGGTTATAAGCACACACCACCACGCCCAGCTCTTTACCCCAATGTGGGGGATTGAACTCAGGACCTAAAGCTTATAGGACAAGCACACACTTTACAGACTGAGCTATTTCCTCAGTCTCTAGGCTGGACATTGGTCTATCTTGACCTCAGGGATGGGATCCAGTAAGAGCTCTGCCTACTCCTCCTGAGGAAGATGAGGGTCCTCAAGGTCCTGTTATCTTTGCCCAAGCTTGTAGGGGTTTGTGAACACAGTCTGGACCTTGCTACATGTTGTCTAGACTGTCCCATCAGAATGACATAAACCATAAAGGCAGCACCATCCAGAACTTCTTCTATTTCTGGGACACAGAGACTCTGAGTCTGACGTCCCTTTGAGGTTAAGTTGGGGGGGGACTGTGTTCAAGAAAGTCCCTGGTAAGTTCCTCACTTCTCACCTGTGCAGCGGGCACATAGTCCAGGGGAATCCTGGGACCTGGACTTTGGGTCGACAAGGTTGTGGAAAACAAAGCCAGATCACTGGACGCAGGGGCTCCCAGGACACAGCTGGTGTGGCCCTGGGGGCCCCGTGGCATAGGCTGCTGAAGCAGCTGCAAGATGTGGCTGAGTTCTGAGGATATGCGGGACTCCAACCTGCCAGAGGAAGTCCATGGTCAAGGTCAGCGTTCTGAGGTTCAGGTCCTAAAAGCACCTCTCGAGTTTGTAGACTGTCTGCTGTACCTGCTGAGTAAGATGGAAGCCTGGGGTCTTCCTGAAACTACTCAGTTAGAACCCACAGACTGTGCCGATTCTTCTTGGTACATCTCTAACTTTGATGACACCAGGGACCAGGCAAGGTTCTGATGTTTGGTTCTGATATCGGGCTTTGACATAGGTTATGCCATTGAGCTGTGCCAACTTCAAACATGATAAACAGAGGCTGACAGGTATTAAGAAGCTTGCTCACCCTCTAACTAGTGAGTTTGAGAGCCATGATTTAAATCTAGGACTACCTTTCCCTGCCCTTAAGCCTTCACTCCCCTACTACGGGCCACACCCTCTTTCCAAAGTCCCATAGAAGTTTGTTTCTGTGCATGAAGGTGTCCCTTTCCCAAGAGTTTTCCTTAGCACATCCTAGGGTTTGCTGCAGGAAATCATCCAAGGACGTGTGCTTAGTGACAGGATTGGGAGGCCTGTGCCGAACAGGCATACTCTTCCAAGACTTACCTGGTACCTAGTGACGACCCTAAAACACCAGAAGCGGGTACCTTCACCCAGCACCCTGTTGGGTTGGTCTTCCGCAGCTGGCCCAGCCTTGCCTCGAGGTTGCTTACCTGTTCATCTGGGCCTGGAGTTGCTCCAGCCTGGACCCTAACTCTTTAGGGCAGCAGTCTGGATCCTGCTGTGGGTTTGGGGGACTAGAAGGCATTTGTTGAATCAATTCAGGCCAGAGCTCAGAAGCATCTGGGATGCTTAGAGAAGGGGCTGGATCTGCAGGAGGGAAAGACACACCTCTGTTGCCATCTAGCTGTTTGCAGAGTTTGCTCCTTTTTAATGGAGCCTGTGCTGCCCCCTGCTTTCCTTGGGAACACAGATGGGGAGCGGCTATTCTTATCCGGGTATCCTGGGGCATGAGCTGATGCTCTTATGAAGGTCTAGCTTCCAGCAGCCAAAAGGGTGTATCCATGGAAAGGGAGCTGATACTTCAGCTTAAAGGGGGACGGCCATGGTGGGGATTTAACCCTTGTCTCATTGCCCAGGGAACCGCAGCCCAGAGGAGGGGGGAATCTCCTGGTATCCTGTTATGGAATCCCAGGTATCTGGTCAGTACCTATCTCTAGGAGCAGCACCCAGCAATCAGTTAACCCTCCCTCTCTGGCTCAAAGAACATGGACCATTGGTGCTGGGCCACAGGGGAGAAAAGAAGATAAAACATACCCCAGAGGGACTGGGAAAATCTCACTAAAAGGAAGGTAGTATGGAGAAGACCCTAGTGGGGCTGAAACCGAGCAAGGACTCTTGGCAGCAGGTGGGCTCACCTGAATGGTTGTCACTGAAGAATAAACCTCCATGGCCATGGCTGCCTGGGGCATGTTGGGGTGATGACTGGAGACCTCCATCTGCCTTGTAGGGAACAAGAGCATCAAGGAACAGGGACCAAAACTGGGACAGGAACTCTTTGTTTCTCCCTGTTCCCACCTCCCCACCGCCCGTGACCCTTGTCACAATCAGGCAAGAAAACAAAGGTAAGTGGCTGTGATACTCGTGAAATTCTGGGCAGCTCTCAGAGTTTCTTTAACTTGAGTTTCTTTAACTCCCAGGCTTTAGCTTAAGAGGCAGGTAAGCAGGTTTGGAGACAATGACCTTACACTGGGTGACCAATTGGGCTGCTATGAACAGAAAGGTTAGGGGTAAAAGACAGAAGGATTATTCCTCCACTACTATCTTCCCCCAACACCCTTGTATTCTATCCCTCAGCATGGGCCACTTGAAAATATCCACTGGGGAGACTGGGTCTGGACTGCCCAGCCTTCTCTAAAGACGTATCCACCTTTCTGATATAATGAGTTGGCAGCACCTTAGAGGTGTAAACCAGACCAACTGAGACCATGGAACCCATATCCTTTTCACCCTGGAGTCTAGCTGCTGGTTACACAGACCACCTGATGGCTCTCAGCAGCTAGGTCCCCTGAGGGGGAAGCCCAAGGAAGATTTCATTTCCACTATTGAGGGGCTGGAGAGCCCACATATCCACAGCAGATAATCCTCTTGCTCTTGCTATACAATTATCAACCCTTTCTCTATGAGGCCTTTCTGAACCTCTCCAGAGTCTGTAGGACGTTGGATCTCTCCTACACAACATTGTGACTTCTTTGGTTGCTTAAACGAATGGCTCTTTATTTCTCTAGAGAGGCTGTAATCTTCTTTACTGAGCATTAAGCTTGAGAGAAAGTTTAATCATTTCCTTACACCCCTAAGCCATGTACCATGCATGAGCCTTCTGGATGTCAGCTGGCTCCCTTTTTATATCGGCATCATGCGGTGGGAAAACCTGAACTTTAGAGCCAGACAAACTTGAATTCGCATTTTGGCTCTGCTATTTGACCATTTGTTTAAATCCTCGTTAGAAGGATCTACACATCTAGAAAACAGGGATAATAACACTGCATGCAAAGATGGGACTAAATACAACAATGTTAAAGAAATCCGGTACTTAGCACAAAGTAGCTGCTCAATAATGGTCGCTATCACTGTAGTTTAGTGCTACCCTGGCCATAGTAGGTACAGGAAACGAGTCCGATGGGGTGCTACTCATCACAAGCTATCTGAGATCCATCACCCACCCTGACACACGGGCCCAAACTCACGTTCCTCAGGTTAAAGGTGACCTCCAGCTTACTCCAGAAAGTGTCCGCAAAGGCAGGGTACATATCCAGCACCTCCAGCAGGTCAGCCCGCTGGATCTTGTGCAGGTCGCAGTAGGTCAGGGCCCGGACATCCGCGCTGGACTTGCCCGGCCGGCCGTGGAGACTAACTGGCTCTCCAAAGATGTCATTCTTCCCTGTCCACCAGAGGGGTTAGTGACTGATCTCTCCGGGGTCTGTCTGGCTCCAGGTTCCCTCGTGAAGATCTTTGAGGGTCCTTTGACTGTGACCTCCCGACCTCCCCACTCAGAGCTCTTGTGAGATTGGGGCCTGGTGCTTAGGATGGAGGTCTGGGGACAGGGCTGGATGTGCTGGCCATCAAGGAGGGGGGAAGGAGAACAGATACTCTTCACCCCACCTTTGAGCCCCACAAAGATTCAGACTGCTCCTGCCCTGAGTGTATGGGTTCTCTTTCTGTCTCCCCAGAATCCTCTCTTCTTTTGTTCACGTTGTCTGTCACCATTCCCACTATAGTTCAGGAGACAGCAGGCAGGAAGGGACACTAATGGCTCTCAGCCTGACCTCTTCCGATCCTCCTTGACCTGCTGACACTGTGGAGCAGAAACAGGGGGCCCAGGGCTAGGAGCTCACAGCTCCCCCCTGACCAGGGTTTGAAGTCTCCATTTCTTTGTCTTCCTGACCAGGAAATCAGTACAGCCCTGGCAGGGGAATCCTGAGGAAGCTGGAATTCAGTATCTTTGTCCCTCACGTGATTATAAACATGTCCATCTTGCCTACCCTGCTGGTCTGTTCCCAGGGGCAGAGAAGACGGTGGTTGAGAAATATCCCTAAAAGCCAGAGGCTACCCAGAACACAGACCACAAACAGAGAGGAGCTACTCAGGGTGGGTGGCATGGGTTATGAGTTCTCCTGGTGTCATGCAGCACTGGCGACAGGATCTAAACAGAAATAAGAGGTTCTCTCCCATAAGGGAGCCCCTCAAAGCCCCAGAAAGACACGTGGATAGCCAAGTTTACAGAATGATCGACGTCACTTTAGAACAAGGGACTAAGCAAGGGCTTTTGGCCACTGAAAACGGAGGGGTTCCTTCTGCCAAGGGTGGTCAGGACAGGGAAGCAGGAGGCTTGTGGAGGAAGTGAAATTATGTGAGAAGCAAAGTAGGCCCCTGGGAAAAAAGCAATTTGGGTAGAGGAAACAGCCTATGGTCATGTCTGAAAGGTCAAAGTTAAACAACAGAGAGGACAGGGCTGTGCTAATAATTTAGCACAGATAGAGAGGTAGATGGAGGCCGGGCATCCCCTGCTCCCCAAGAGAACAGAACAGAAGATCATCCTCAGAGGACTGAGACTCACAGAGACAAGGGGCCTGTCAGGGTCACATATTAAAGAACCTTGAAATCTGAATTGTATGGTTTCTGAACCTTGAAATCTGGACAGTATGATTTTTTTTCTTTCTGTGCTCATTTTTTCTTTTTTTTGCATATGAAAGGTTATGATCGAATATCTATTTCTACTCAGGACAAGATGAGAGAATTTCACGTCTCTAACTTAACATTGGACCAGTCTCTTAATTATTAATAATCATTATAACCTTTCGTGTAGGGGCACTTGTAAGGTGGCCTGGGAAAGATGGAAGGACTCACAGAGAAATACCTACGTTAGCCCAGCCTGGAGAATGACTGAGGTCTATGAAACTTCCCCAAGGCCCTTGGCCAGACATCCTGATTTCCCCAAGAGTGGAACAAAGTGGGAAGGGGTCCGCCTTGATTTCTGAGTCAGACATGTAAGCCTGGAATCCTCTGGGGGGCTCCTACAGCCTAACCGGAATCTCAGTTTCTGCATAAAGAAAAGGAGACATCCGGCGGAGGACCGCGCTAAGGATTCTTGCGCCGCGCTGCGTACAAAGACAGACCTCTTGGACCCATGCTGGGGTTTTCACACACGGTTGGTAAATAAGGATGCCACGACCCTCCCTAGTACTGGCCTTAGTCCACCCCACCCGACCTACCTAGAATAGCCACGACCACATCATCGCGCAGGATCTCGATGGAGCCGCGGGAGATAAAGTAAAGCGTGGAGAGGACGTCCCCAAAGTGCACCAGGGTGTCCCCAGGCGGCGCATGCGTGGTCTTGAACTTGACGGCCAAAGCGCGCAGACAACCTTTGCTGGCTCCGCGGAAGGCTGGGCAGTGCTGCAGCAGCGCGCGGTGCAGATGCAGGCAGATGTCGGCCTGCAGGCACTCAGGGAAGCCCTTCAGCACCTGCGGAGGATGGGGGGGTGGTGGTGATGGAGGGGAATGGCGAGTCCAGTTGGGCACAGTTGGACCTTCCCCGGGGCATTAACCGCAGCCGGTCGCCCACCCAAGCTCCCGCAGGAATGCATTGCTCACCGCGTTCATGTCGATGCCGTTGGTGTAGGACCAAGCATGCTGGAAGTACTCTTCCAGGCGCTGTCGCAGCGGGTTGGGGATCTGGTGGAAGCGGATGAATTCCTTGACGCGCAGCATCTGCGTGTGGTAGCGCGCCGTGCCCGAGTACAAGCGCTGGATGATGGCCGACACGTTGCCAAAGATGCTAGCATACATAAGGGCTGGGGAAGGGCTGGGAGTGAGCTGCCCCTCGGTGACGCCCACTCTCCCTGTCCAGTCAGGACCCTGCGAAAGGACATCCCCCACCCCCAACCTCCAAGGCGAGGACAAAACCATCCAAGGCAGCATCAAGGCACACAAGGAACAAAGGGCTTTTCTGCCTCCTCCTCTCTTCCTGTGTCTTTGTTTTCTCCTTCAAGTTGTAAAAACGCAAGGAAAGCTCTTGTCTTGTTTTCACTCCTCGAAGCCCTTGTTTTTTGTTTTTCTAGGTTTTTACATCTCTAAATATTCCGAGCATGACAGCTTTCTGTGTAAAATTCCACATCACCTCTAGACCTTCTAAACCAGGTGTTTGTGTTGCAGGCAGCTCTGCAAAGCACCTTAGAGCAACCCAGCCTTGCAGTTGACCCCTGGGCTGGCACCGGGGTGGGGATGTCCCAGCTTGTGAGTCTCCTGGCAAACTAGGAGGACCTTTGGCTTTTCTTCTGGAAACTGGGCTCCCAAAGGAGTGAAATGTGGGTTTTGGTAAAAATGTTTAAAGGAGTAGCTGACAGGGTCAGGTATATGGACAATGTAGCCTATGCAACAAGCCAGAGTTGGAGCTAGAGAGATGGCTCAGGGGTTAAAACTCTCCCTGGCAAGCAGAAGGTCCTGAGTTCATATTCAGATCCCATGTAAAAATGCCAAGAGGAAATTGCTGTGGCCTGTACTTCAGATCCAGGAAGGCTCACACACACACACACACACACACACACACACACACACAATTAATAAATAAATCCTTTTAAAAAAAAAAGCCAGGGGGAAGTGAGAAGGGAGGAAGGGAAGCTGGGATAAATACTCAATATACTTGTAAAAGTAGAAAAATTTAAAAAAATAAATGATCAAAAAAAAAAAGCCAGACAGCTGGTTTAGAGGCTCTAGAGGTGCTGTGGAATTTTACACAGAAAGCTGTCATGCTCAGAATATTTAGAGATGTAAAAGCCTAGGAAAACAAAAAACAAAAGACAAAAAACTGTCTTACTAGCACAAGGTACTGAGTTCAGATCCCAGGTCCCACCTAAGACAGCCAGGCTCTGACGGGCAGATCCTGGGAAATCCCAGACTGAAGCAAGAAGGAGATAGCATAGATCCAAGATGATTCCCGAAGTCGCCGTTGGTCTTTCACAGGCACACACAGTGCCCTCTGAAACACACACACACACACACACACACACACACACACACACACAAGTCAGAGTGGATTCTCTGCTGTCACATCTAAAGATTCTTGAGAATTTTTAGACTAAGGGCTCTTTGTCGTATTTTACAATGGACCCTGCAAATGTCCTGTTAAAGAGCTGTTAAACTCTGTGTGTAATTGGTACACACCCACAGACACAAATTTGCAAGGTGCATATTTGGGATTAGGATTTTGCATGCACTGTAGAACTGAATGTTGTATCTATCTCCAAACTAAACCCTCAATTCCATGGCTAAGACCCGAAGCAGGAGATCACACTCACAGCCAATGAGCATGACGCAGATGGAGAAGACCTTCTCGGAGTTGGTGTTGGGAGACACATTGCCGAAGCCCACGCTGGTGAGGCTGCTGAAGGTGAAGTAGAGGGCTGTGACGTATTTGTCCTGCACAGAGGGGCCTGAAGTTGGGTCGCTCCCATTATAGTGCTTGCCAAGCTGTGCGCCCAGGCTGTCCAGCCAGCCAATCTTGGGCTCCAGGTAGGGTCGCTCCACGTTGCCAATGGCATACCAGATGCAGGCCAGCCAGTGCGCAATGAGTGCAAAGGTGCACATGAGCAGGAAGAGCACAGCCGCCCCGTACTCAGAGTAGCGGTCCAGTTTCCGTGCCACACGCACTAGCCGCAGTAGCCGGGCCGTCTTCAGTAACCCAATCAGGGTGGTGGTCTGGAAGCAGGGAAAGATCCACAGGGCTAAGGGTTAGTTCTTGAGAGGCCCACATTTGTTTATCGGCACGTGCGACCACATAGTTATTCCAAAAACACTCAGGGAAGTATCAGTGAGAGCATAAGGAGCTCTCAAACTAAAGCACAAAACAATCTATTTTGGTGGCTAGGAGGGATCCACAAGGAGGAAGGAGAGGTAAAATCAGCTGGAGCAGGTCGGTGACAAGAAGTGCATCTTGATAATGAGGCTAGGTCTCCAGGCAGATGGGAAAGACCGGAAGAGGCGCTCTTGGCACAGGGAGCACATCAGAAACCAAGTGCAACACTGCCACCTGTCGCTAAGAGTGGGAGATGGCACCGCAGTGACAAGGGTCTGGGAATGTGGGCAGTGCTGCCCCCTGGTGGGCGTAAGGGTCTGTACAGAGCTTGACTTTGAAGGTTTTGAGAGCCACAGAAGGTTCTCAGGTTTGGGTGGAAGTTTCGGATAAGTGATCTGAAACTTGTTCTGCCTGCTGGGAAAAGGAGACAGAGGCTGGAACAAGGGTGGAGATGAAGGCCACTCAGTGTAGGCAGGGCCAATGGGAGTAGAGAGGAGGAGGGAAGACTTCGGGAGATGTCTGGATGGATGCTACTTGATGTCCCCTAGACATTCTAGACGCGCTGAAATGAACAGGGCAGAGGGAGTGATGAATCTAGCTGGCAGAATGGGTTTGAATAGAAAGCTTTTCCCATGAAATCGTGGCAGAAGGTCACAATGGGACTAGCAGCTATAAGAGAACATGAAAATGTTCTCACATCCCCCGCAGGGAGTGGAGTGGGCAAAGAGGAGGGGCGTGGGCAAGGAAAAGGGAAGACAGCGTGAAGGAAGTGGTAGATTCCCGTTCTAAAAGGTGAGAGTGGCTTAGATGGCAGTGTAAGAAACTGAGATTATAGGAACATCCACCCCAGAGTGGGCAGAATTTCTAAGGCAGAGAAGCACTGCTAGCTACCTGATTCTCTCATTGGGTTTGCTCACATAGATAGGCAGAGGGATGGTTTCTAGGCCCAGAGGCATGACTTCAACTGGTCTTTCTCCAGGGCTAAACGAAGACTCGTGTCTAAAATCTTTCTACTCCCATTTGCCCTCTGTACCAGTGCCATGTGCCATGACTCTGAGGCAGGGGGTGGGGGTGGGATGGGAGAACAGACATGGCTTGGCTCACCTCATCAGAGCCAGTGCGGAAGATAAGCAGGTCAAAAGGGATGGCAGCCACCATGTCAATGAGGAACCAGCCCTTGAAGTAGTGGACAGCGATTCGGCGGGGGTGGCTGACCACCTCATCATTGGTGTTGACATAGGTGGTGCGGAAGTTGATGACAATGTCCACGACGAACATGATGTCCACAATGAGGTCCACCACGGTGAGTGGGCTGCAGGTGTAGCCGCAGGTGCTGCGCTGTGACTCGTCCTGGTCGCTGAGCAGGAAGGCGGCCGAGTAGGGCGTGAAGACAGCTGTATAGATGACCAGCAGCAGGATGAGCCAGTCCCACACAGCCTTGAAGGGGCTGTAGTGCAGGATGGTGCCTCGGTGGATGCGTGGCACCTGCAGCTTGTATTCCGGCAGCACGTCTGCACCGAGGGACAAGACCTGGTGTGGAAGTCAAGAGTAGTCAGAGAGGACAGTCACCGTACGAAGGACGGGTCTGCGGTGGAGGCCTAGGAAGGGAGCCGCGTGCGGATAACACAGGCCGCGAAGAGTAGAAGAGGCAAAAGGAAGACAGGCGATGGGCAAGTCCCTAAGCAGGCAGATGAGTCAGGAGGAAGCGTAGCGAGGAGATGGAGCATAGAGGGAGGGAGGCTCACAAGATTTCTCAGAAATAGGCCATTGGGTAGGTAGGGTCCAGCTCAAGGTCATCTGTGAACACAATCCAGGAAAAAACCTGGATGGGAGAGGTAGCTTGGTGGGCCATTCCTCTCTGGTAGGTTTTGCAGGACGCCTTGAATTTGGGGTTCCTATGAGAATAGGTTTCCTCCAGAAGACAGTCTTCATTGCTGGGAGCTTAGGTGCCTCGACAACTAAGTTTCCTTCTTGGGGAAAACTCTTGAGCCTCTCATATGCAAGGAGTAAACACAGGGCTGTGCTCCTGCCTCTAAGACTGTAGCAACAGATGACTCCTAGGACCAGAGCCAATGACCGCCAAGATCTGTCCAGTCACCTAACACAAAACAAAACAGCTGGGGCATTAGGAAGATTGTGGGTTTCAAAGAAAGAACTCCATCTCCACCCTTAGGTTGATTCCTCGGTCTACCATTTTCTAGATAACGTGCTCTGGGACAAGCCTTAGAAACTGTGGTGCCTCCATTTCCATGTGTACAAAATGGGTAAATAAAACCACATGGGTTGTGATTAAACAAGATGCATCTGTTTGCTTCCAGATGGTCATTCCTACTCTGCCCTCCTGTTCCACCATTCTACTCTGGGCATGGTTCCAACAAGGATGGAGCCTGAGGGATTGACAAACCCCCCTTCTGACCCTTCCCCTACTATATGGCATGCAGTAAATGGCTCTGATTTAAGAAAATCAGTCATGGGACTAGTGCGGTAGCTCTGCAGGGAAAGATGCTTGTGTAGAAACCTGGTGATCTGAGTTTGATCCCTGGAGCCAAGATGGTAGAAAGAGGGAAACAGCTTCTAAAAGTCATCCTGTGCCTATGTTTTTTTTTCTCTCTCTCTCATTCTCTCTCTCTCTCTCTCAATCAACCAATCAAATACTAAAAAAAAAAAAAATAAAGAAAAAGCTACATAAAGTTTTGACTTTGCAGGTCTGGAGAGATAAATGGCTCAGGGGTTAAGACTTTGCCTTGCAAGCAGAAGGTCCTGAGTTCGGATCCCAAGTCCCTCCCAGAGTGAAGCAAGAAAGAGATAGAAGCAATCCAGGAGAATTCCTGAAGTCACCCTTGGCCTTCCACAGGGACACATGTGTCCTCTCTCTCTCTCTCTCTCTCTCACACACACACACACACACACACACACACAGAATAAATAAAGTTTAAAAGTTTTGATTTTGCAGACAAAATCAGTTAGAAGATAGACTGACAGGAAGGCAGATCCACATTACAACTAGTTTCCTCCAGACGGGTCCCAATCTGACAGTGGGGAACACAGCGTCCTCCTGCTGTGCCTGACTCAAACTTTGCCCATCTTTTACTTCCCCAGGAAGTCCTGCTCCATGCCTCATGGACTTGGATCCTCTTTTTAAATTTTTTTTTCCTGTCCCTATGTGTAGCCCTGACCCCGTGGTTACTCTCCCGGGAGCTGACTTCCCTGTCCCAGATGGCTTTCAACTAGGGGCTATGAGAGGAGCACTGGCAGCGTGAACTCTGATGCTAAGCAGCATACTGCCATACCTCAGGACATCCGAGCACCCCCACACCTACCATTCTGCCAGGACCTCCCCTAACCCCAATAGCTGGTTCCAACACTGGTTTCAGATGAGAAGGTACAGGCTGCCCCTCTGTGCCGCACCCCCTTACTCAGCAGTGGCCTAGGTTCCTCTCTGTAGCTTATCAGAACTTCATCTTCCTCCTGGGCTGACTCTACTTAATGTCCTCAGAGACCCTTTGACACCACAAATGAGAGGTCCAAAGTCAGGAGCGTCCTTTGTCCAAGGTCACACAGGTAAGTAGAACTGTGTCATAGACCCTCAAGCTAGGGCTTATGTATTTTTCCCTCTGGAAGGACCTGTCAATCAAGTCTCCAGGAGAAGGGACCGTGAGATCAGCTGAAACGAAGGACCCAAGAAGGGACGTTTGTCTTGAACTAGTCAAATAAGGGATGTGCAGGAGGGGCACTTAGAGATGTGTCTCTAGGGAGGCTGCTTAAAGTTCTCTGGAGATGTCAATCCAGCTCTGCCTCATTCTGGTACGGGAGGGGGATCCTAGGTGCACACTGAGATCCAGAGGTGGCCATCGCCTCAAAGACAAAGGGCGGGAGCACAGCTGGGGCTCTTATCATCCCTCCTTCCTTTCTTTGTGTGGTCCTGACTCATCTCCTCTGTGCCTCTCCTTCCCTGTGATGGCAGATCCCTGAGCACACCTCCTCGTGGCGGTCTCCATGGTCACCCCTTCTACTTTCTGGAGTCTCCAGGCTTAGAGCCCTGTTGACCTCAGCCTCCCCAGGGAAGGCCTTTAGGTCTAAAGAATCAGACTGAAGTGGTACAGAAGGCTAGAGACTCAGAGCTGATATGAGGGTGTCAGATAATTTACCTCCCTCTGCTTAGCCAAGGCCTCAGAAAAGCTGAGACCCAAGGTCTAGGAAGGGACCCTGGAAGGCATAGTCCCGCTTTCCTTACTACAAATTCTTACCTGGGTGACCTTGTCAGTGACGTTCTGTGTCCTCTCTACCACCTTGTGGGGAGCGATGATCTCGATCTCCGTGGTAGAACTCGAGCGGTGCTTCTCCAGGTTGAACTCTACGAAGTTGAGGGTGAACTGCGGGATCTGGCTGACGGTCCTGTACTTGCCCCTGCCTGGGCCAGGCCCCTGCCCTCCTGGCCTGCTGTGAGAGCCCTCTGAAATCAGAGGTCAGGGTTAGAGGGGCCACAGCGGGGACAACGGCTGGTGCTCCAGTAGGATGCCCAACTCTATTCCCTGGCATCACCTGCAGCGCCAACCCGCACTCACCAGAGCCCAGGAAGCCCTGGGACAGCAGGCGCTGGCTCAGGCTGCGGCCACTACTCTTAGCCAAGAGCTGGGCCAGGTCCTCGAAGTTGAGGATGAACATGATGACCGCCCCGTCTTCATTCTTCACGGGAACCACATCTACCAGGCAGCGGAAGCTAGAGGCTGCAAAAATCCATTGCCAGGGACAAAAGGATGGTCACTGGTGAAGGGTGTGTGTGGGGGGAGTCTAAGTGAAGGTCAATGAAGGTCAAGTGAAGGGCATTCACTGGAAAGAAGCCTGAACCGTAAACAGAGGTGTTGGGCAGAGAGTGCCCAGCAGTGACTCTCCGCCCCCTGCAGCGCAGATGTAGAAAGAACAGCTAAGCTGCTCATTAGAGATAATAGAGTGTCAGATCCAAGTCCGTGCTCAGTCCTCCTGCTCAGGGTTGAGCCCCAAGGTCTGCTTCTGTGGCAATTAAAGCTGAGCAGATGGAGGTGGATTCAGAGGGGAGGTGAAGTGGAGCATACTACCCTCCCATATCTCTGGCTGGTCATGGGCTCCGTTCCCATGTAGCCATCCACAGAGATGCCTGCTTCCCCAAGGTTGGAAGGAGCTTGTTGTTGCCAATGCACTCAGTGCTGGGCATGGAGCCAACTGGCACATTATGCCTCAGGAGCTCCTGGGGACAGACATAGACCCTCTTCTACAGATCAGAGCTGTTGGGGATAGGACAGGACATAGGATAGGGGAGCCCTAGTCTCTTAGGACATACATGTTTGGGAAAAAGGAGAGAGTCTTATCTGAGACGACAGAGCTAGAGGACTGTTAAAAGCAGGCGGCTGGGAGCAAAGAGAAGACAGGGTAGTGGCCTGAGGGCTAGAAAAGAAGAGACGAAGCCATACAGGAGCAGGACAAGTCCCTTGGCAGCCCACATCCCGCCGCTGGTCTCTGTGTCTCTGGCCATACTGGTTTTTTGTTTGTTTGTTTTAGCTAGGTGGATCAATATGAGCTAAAATGCTGCATACCCCAGAGCCCAGCCTGTGTGTGAGCAACCTCTGGCAGGTGTCAGTCCCAAAGGGCAGGATGCTTAGAGACAGCCGGCTCAAGTGACCATCGGATCAGAAGACTCGAAGCGAAGAGGTCTGGAGCTGTCTCACCTTTCCCAGGCATTGCTGATTAAATATGAGGGGGACAAGGGACACCAGCTCTTGTGTCCTCAAATACACAGGAGCACTGCTCCTTTGGGGGAACCATTAGAATCACTTTTCCGCCTAGAATCCCTACTTGGTATTCACTTTTCAGAGCCGGGGTGCAGCTGTGCCTTCCCCATCCCTCCCCTGCCGCTTTCCTCTGGGGAGCAGGGATCTCCTAGATCAGATTCCTGGACTCCCAGGCTCCAGGCAGCCATCTGCCAGCTGCTGCCTCGGCCCAGGGGAGATACCCACACCGGAGAGGCTGCAAGCCTGTTGAGTCACTCCTCGACTCATGGTGCTGCGATGCCCCTGGTAAGCCTTAAGCCATGGCAAAACTGCTTGCCCCCAAGGCATACTATGCCCTCAGCTTCTCTGGTTCGGGGAAGATTGCTCTGGTAGGGGATGGGGAAGGGGATGGGCAGGGAGGCAAGGTCTACAGAACTTCTACGGTCCTGGGAGCTGCCAAGGCCCCCTTCAAGTGCCTTTCTCACTGAGAGTTCTCACTGGGAGTAGTGACTGTTGGGAATGGACCATTGTAGTGGTAAGAATTGGTTCATGGTATCCCATGCCCCATCTCCATGTTTCCTGTAGGTAGGCAGATGGTAAATTAGAATTTCGAAGAATCCAAATCCGGAGTAGTTTCTCACCCTATACCCCACGGTTCAGAGCCCACAAGTCCGGATGAGCAGAAGGGTTGAGGGCATTGCTGTACCCAGATATGGCAGTGTTCCAGAGTTCATGCTCTGTCCTTAGAGGAGTAGACAGCCTCTCCCTGCTTCTTCTAGAGGTTCCTAGTGCCTTTTGGAGCAAGAGCAGCAGAGTTTGTCTGCTTCTAGAACACCCCACTTCCACCTGCTCTTCCTCCCTCTTGACTGAGCTCTTCCATTATGTCTCATTGCTCAGATTCCCTCCTCCAATCCCGACCCTCCCCTTCTCTTCATAACCTCCCTGACGTTTCACTCCAAACCTGCCGCCTTTTTGGATCTGAAGATGGAACCGAGGGATTCATGCACGCTGGGCAAACTCTCTACCATTGAGCCCTCTTCCAAACCTGCCCTGGCCTCTTTATAAACACCCCACTTAGCACAGGCTGGATCCTCATAGGAGTGGTGCTACACACCAACACCACGCTGTGCCAGCCCTGCCTTCCTGGCATCTGTCGGCAAGTGCACAGAAAACACTGAGGGACAGTGGGATGTACAGTGATCCTCGATCTCAACCTTGTCCTGTCTCCCTCATCTGGGGCTGTGGACTGGAGAGCCCCAAGGTCTCCTCTAGTCTGGATTGGAGATTAGGGGACTCAGGTTTGGGGGTCATGAAAGTATAGCATCTGCCAAAGTCAGATAGGAATGGGTGCTCTGACAGGGGTTAGAGGGTCATGGAGAGGGATGGGGGGGCATCTCTGTACTCCCTCCTGCCTTCCTCCAGACAATCATTGTTTCTAGTTCTCTACCAGTCTCTCTTCCTAGTTGCTAGGGAAAGTAAGTGAGGAAGAACTTGAGTTTCTAGGTCTCTAACTTTGGTCTTATGAGGGTAATTTTTTTATTCATACTCTGGCCTCTAAGCTCACACTATATATTTGCATTATCTGGAGATTCGTGAACATAGATACTTTACACTATGACTCAGAGATTTTTCAATGGATTATCCTTTTTGAGGGTAGAAAGAGGATTATAAATAAACCAGCTAGAGATCTGTTCATGACCCCTTCCTGCCTCCCTGGAGTCAGAGGTTGGAGGGGAAAGAGGAAGTGGGGGTCATCATTAGGATACCTTTCAGCATGACTATGCCATATATGTGATTTTTTTAAAAAAAGAGCCAAGCAGATAGAGCTGACTGTCGTGTGAACATAAATTATCTGAGCACCACAAAATTACGTAGGCCCTCTGGATTTCAGGCCAATTTCAAGATGGTCCAGATGGTCAAAGGCTTAGACAACAGGTTGAGGAAGGCCTGAGGGTAGACTTCCAAGAGACTGAAACTTAGGGAGCATCAGCCATGTGGGTAATTTCCTGTGCTTTGGCTTTTTTTTTTTTTTTTTGCAGAGCCAGCCTCGGCTCCCAGGGTCCTTTCCATTAGCTGAAGGACCTTGACAGGGTGCTTCAGTACTGATCTCTGGGCCCTTGAACTCTGCCCTTTACTCAGATACCTACAGGGCCTGAAAGCCCTGAACTAACTGAACCCCGCCCCCCAGGAGTATAAGAATGGTTCAAACTCCCTGGGGGAGCAGGTAGAACTCGGGGGTCTCTCCTACCCCCTCTCATTTCCTGCCATCCCATCCTTTCCTCTGGGGCCCTTCTCACTCTCCTGGCTGTCACCTCCTCCCTGTAATAATATGAAGAGGTGAGGTCACAGCTTTTAAAAATATTCTGACTTCATTAACCCTGTGAGTACTGCCAAACTAAGCCAAATTCTTCCCAGGTCCCAATTTGCCAGCCTTTACCATGGCTCTTCCCACCTGCTACTCACTTGGTTGTCCGCAACAAGGGACAGCTGGTAGGTGGTTAGCAAGACCCAATCAAGAAACTTCCAGGAACCCCGCTCCATGCATATATACACAACCACACATGTGTTCTACACACACACACACACACACACACACACACACACACACACACACGAGGTTTCTGGAACCTGAAGCTCTCAGCACCCCTCGGTCTAAATCCAAAGATGCCTGTCCTTTTTCATGCATTATGGTGGCTCTCGTGTTGTTTTCCATGGGGCAAGCTGCTTTCTTCTGAAGCTTCCTTCTTTCAAGAATCCTGCCTCCAAGCATGGAGAGACTAAGGCTCCTTTCTCCCCTCTTGGGATTACTCATAACAAACAACTCTGAGGAAAGGATTTAGAGACCTGTATTCTAACACTTAGTAGATCTCTAGCAGTGGATTCTTGGGAAAGGGCTTTTACATTCATAAAACGAAAGGATTTATCTAAGCCAGTGGTTCCTAAACGTGATATTGAATCAAAATCACCGGGGAGATTTTTCCAAATACACCTGCCTGGCCTCATCTCATGCCTTCTGAATCAGTCTCTCTAGGGAAGGTGTGCTTTGCCAAACACGCCCCAGGTAATTCTAATGTAGAACCAGTCGAGGAGGGTGGGTTTGCCCTGATGATTTCCAAGGGACTTTCATGTTGTGGTCCCCTTTTTTTTCCTCCATTGGGTATCTTAGTGGGGGACTCTTGGTCCTCAGTCGTTGGACCTATGCTTCTGTCCTGCTTTCAGAAGGTTTGGGTGGCAGCAATAACCCCAAGTTCACCTGGATGAACCCCCTGATTGAGGCGAATTCAAGATCCGATCTTTCCAAAGAGCCTGACAAGTCCCTCTCTTTTCTAATCAGCAGCTCCCACACATTGGCTAGTCACAGAGGCCTTAAAGGGTGACTCCTCATTTAATCCCCAGAGCAGACGGAGATGAGGGAAGGTTAATTTCCGTTCCAGCTGCCTGACAGCTGGGGCTGACAGTGACAGAGTGGAAAGCGAGGAGACAGGGGACAAGAGGGAAGGCTAGTGAGCAGGATGGACAGCAGACGGCCCTAGGCCTGGTTCCACATCCTTAAGAACACATAGCATCCAAGGTCCACCACTTCCCTTCACTAATAAAGAAGCTGAGACCCACAGAGGGGGTAGATTTTTCTAGGCTTTTTTGGTCACCAGGCACAGGTCATGCCTTCTCCAAGGCCACCCTAGCTGGACAAGAGAGGGGGCCAAGCTTGCCCTGCAGGACCCCTGGCCCAGCCATGCCTCACCGTCCTTGCGGTAGTAGAGGATGTCCACCTTGCACTCCTCGGTCCCCAGCAGGGCCTGTGCCAGGCGGGACACGGCGCTGCTTGGCGTGTTGGGGCCTGTGAGGAAGTCGCAGGTACACGGTCGCTGCATCACCTCCACCCGGGAGTATCCGAAGAGGTCACAGAAGCCGTCGTTGCAATAAATTATGGCGCAGTTCTCCATCTGAGCATTGGCAATCAGGAACTTACGGCCTGTAGTGGCAGGTAAAGGGTAGAAGGACCTGACAGCCAAGAATGGGCAGCAGGGACTGATGCTGGCCAGGAAGCAGGGGTGGAGGGGTGGGGGGGTGGGGGGTGGGGGGGGGGGGGGGTGGGGGGGTGGGGGGTTAAGATGTATAAGCAGAACAGGGACCAGAAAGCCGGGAGGAGGAAGTTAGCATGGGGCCAAGAGGGGAGGGCTTAGTGGGGTGGTAGGAGTGGGAGGACCAAGAGGCACGAGGGAAAGTCTTTTCTCCTGGGAATACAGAGGCGGGCGTAAAGGAGGGGGAGCAGGATAGTTAACAGAGGAATAGGGGCGCAGGAGTCTTCCCACAGACCAGGTCAGCATGAGGGTCAGTTTGAGCCAGTTGGTGAGAGGAAGGTCCAACGCCTCCTGGAAACCGAAGGTAGTTAGGATGGGAAGCGGGGTGTGATCAGTTAGGAGTCAGATCTAGAGACGGGATGGAAAGCAGGAAGTCACGGAAAACTCTAGAGAAGGCTTGACTGGTCAGGAGGGGGAGTGTAATGCCTGGAAGGGGGGGCCAGGGTTTGGGGTGCCAGGAAAACTGCTGTGGGGCCGGTAGGAGATGCATTCTGCCCCAGAAAAGGGACCGGCGTGGAGGAGTTGGGGGTGTCAAAGGAAAGGATTTTGTATTCAGAATCTCCACCACCACCCCCACTTCGCCCCATCAGAAGTTAGTAAGGGGGTCTGACAATCCAAGCAGCCCTCCAGATCGTCCCCCATAGCGCAACCCGCACACTCACTCTGACCCTCGAACTTGCGGATAATGGTGTCCAGGTAAGTGTTTTGGGGCGCGACGTGGCCCCTGCGGACAGGCATCTTTCCGTGACGGCCCCTGTCGGGAGCCACCCGCACCCCGGGCTCCCAGCGTCTCTGCCAGTCCTGGGGCTCAGCGGCGTCGGGCTCCGGGTGGGCGCCGCCCCCCGGGGGAGGTTCCGCCGAGCGCCTTGCCCCGCCCGTCCGCCGGCGTCCGCCCTTCCCGCCCCTCTCCCGGCCTCTCCCGCCCACAGCCCGTGGTGTCTCCTCCCCTCGGCTCCCGGCCGCCCGGGAGCTGTCCGTGCTGCGGTGCTGAAAGAATCCACGCGACGGCCAAGGCGGGGTCATCTCTCTGGGACTGACCTGGCAGGGCCGGGGCCCTGAACCCTAAGAGGCCGGAGCGTGAGCCCTGCGTCTAAGATGCCTGGAGGAGCTTCTGCTCGTGTCCCAGTGGTCTCAGCATCTCTAGCATCCCATCCTGGTACTGAACAGTAGTTTCCCTTGTCGGTAACAGGAAAGTCTCCCAGGCAGGGGACTGGGGACAGGAGGAGTTGCTAGGGGCCTCTAGTAGGTTCTCGTTGAAAGTTGTCTCTAGGGTCTGATTGTCAGGTCTGATGGTGGTAATAGTACCTGTAGGCCTCTCATCCCACCCTTGACAAGGGCCCTTCTGCAGCAAGGCCCCCAGCGCCTATGCAGAAAGAGCAAGTCTAATCAGAGGCTGTCCTAGAAGGATGGGGTAGGGTATTCTTAAAAGTGCACAAGAAATGTGCCACGCGGTGCCTTCTGCAGCTTGGAGCGCTAAGCGTGCAGGCACGCCTTGAAAGGAGCACCGATTTAAAACCACCTATTAGCAAGTGACCACTGATAAAAGTGTCTAAGTACTGACTGAAAATGAGCACACTGGAAGAAGCAGGTGGGGGTGGGGTGAGGTTTATTGAAAAAGGCTTTTTTTCAGGGGGGAGGAGGGGAGAGAAAGAACCACCGTTCACTAAGCATCTTGGTGCACTTGGAGCTTTGCAGAGGGTCCCACAACCCATTTGGAGACATTAGCGAACAAGGATTCATAATGGAGCATGCATCTTAGTCCAAGGCTAAGGGTGGCATCGGGGCAGGGGCAGCACTGGGTGATGGGGAGAGGGGTGGATGCAGGACTTGGGTAATTGAGAAACAGCCTCCAATGCCATTTTAAACATCCAGATTTAATCGATGGGCAGCTGAAGTTCTTAAGTAGTTTGACGTTCAGAAGAAACTTTGAAGACATTTGAATAAAATATTCTGGCAAAAATAAACTTTACAAAGCGGGTGGGGAGGGGGGGGAAGAGATGGCCAAGGAGGCTCAGTGACGCTTCTGCTGGAGTCCAGGTGAGAGGCTTGGGAGTCCTGGGCTGGCTGTTCCTTTGCCACGCAGAGCCCCAATTCCTGGTGGGGGACCTCGGCTGCAGTGGCTGAGGGATGAGTGGACTGCAAGTGTGGCCTCCTGGGGGGGCGGGCAGAGGTGTCCTGACTGCTCCTGTTATGTGGGGGGAGCAGGCTGGCTGTGGAGGAAAGGCAGGATTGCATCTCTTGCAGGCTCAGCATGTGAGGCACTGAACTCTAAGAAGGGACTTGCTCAGTAGGATGCTCATTCATGTCCTTATTCATTCAAACATTTCCCAGATCCCATCGTGTGCCAGGACCTAATGCTGATCAGAGATGCCACTCCTGATGCATGCCTATGCAAGCAAGAGCTAACAGCTAATGAGGACATTATCGTACCTGAGATTGGAAGGAGTGACAGATACATCAAACAAAGGTACTGAACAGTACACACAGAGTAGGAAGTGTTTGGGCTAAACATGGGGGTGTCTATCCAGCTACCATGTTCTTGCCATTTGCGGTGTTTGGGCTCAGATCCTTACTTTGGGGAGACCTAGTCTCTTGTTTTGACCGCTCTTAGCCAACTCAGTGGCATTGCCTGGTGTGTCTTCTCTGTGACTTTTCTTGACTTTAATCTGCTTCCCTTCAAGAGTCCTCTCTCCTACAATAGGAACTGCTTCCCAGGATCCCCAAGTCTCCTCCAGAACCCCGGTTTGGACTTGTGTGAAAACTTTGGGTGTGGCATCTCCATGGCCAGGAGACAGAAGAGAAAGGACTCGAAAAAGGTAGGGACAGAAAGCCTTCTCTTTCCCAGGCTCATTCTTACAGCATTTGATCAGTCTCTTCTCTGTTGTCCCTTCCCCCATTGAGCCTGGAAAGGTGCTGTTTGCCTTGTGCTCACTTCCCAGGGCAACGGGCCAGGCAGCAGGTGTGTGTATGTGTGTGTTGAACAAGTCCATCTCCGGAGCAGAGTGGCTAGAGATGAGCTTTGTTTAAATATTAAAGAAGTCAATCATTAATCACTCCCGGCTCAGTGCCAAGCTACCCACTGTCTCCATTCGAAGAAGAGCCATGGGGCAGTTTGTGAGGCTACTTACATTTCGGGTGGTCAAACAAAGAGCTTTTGGGGACTGGATTATGCAGCCCAACAGGGCAAGACAGAACATCACCAGAGAGATGTGCTAGATATATGCAGAGCATACTGTTCATGAACTGGGCATCAGCAATTTATAAAGGAATGGACAGCTCTATGGGGGGGGTCTTTCACAAGGTGGCTGAAGCAGGTCCTTTTTCTAGAGATTCCTTGAATCTTGCAACTATAACCAAGCCCCATAGCTAAGCTCCTGAATGAAGCAAGACTGTGTAGAGGATCCGTTCTCAGTGTGACTCAGTTTGGGGATTGGTTTAGAGAGACACGACAACTTGGTCACTAAAACCATAATTTCCCAGCCACTGGTGGAAAGAGGGTTGGCATGGAACCCAGCACACACATGGGATCACACAGAGCTCGTTACCTGCACCTGCCTCACAGGTTTGTAAACATACAGTGACAACCCCACATGTGCCTAGATCTGCCACAGCTGTACCCCATCCGGATGTCTTACAGGCCATCCTGTCCCTCCCCCCTTCCATCCTCTCTGTTCTGGTCATCCTCCCTCATGCCCCGACTTACCCCAATTTCACCAGTCACCATCAATTTTTGTCCATGGAGGCTTCCTGCTGTGTTGTGTGTAGATTCGAATGGTCAGGCAAATGCAGCATATCATCATGATGATGCAGAAGCCCAGCAGGATCCACTGTCTTCGGGCTGCCCGGCGGGGATCCACGGCTATGCCCAGGAAGTAGGTGGAGGTTGCGGTTCTAAATTCTCTGTTATCCTTTTCGATTGACTTCTTTTCCAGGAAGCACAGCCTGCAGCCTAGTATCAGGACCACCAGGAACAGAACCGTGCTCAGGACCAGAAGCACCCACTGTCCCATCTGGGCTTGGCTACGTTCCACGTTTATACCCAGAAATGCCACCTTGTTTATGTCTCTTTCTGTGGAAGACAGGAGAGGGTCACCAAACAGAAGGCCTGAGGAACAACTCCCCTGCAGCTGCCTGAGACCACAAGTGAAGACATGGCTCTCAAAGGAGGGTGAGGAAGCATAGGAGGAAGAGGAGAAGACGTCTGTGGGTAGGGTGACACACCCCACAGGGCCCAGTCAGGGGGTGAGATGCTGACCCTCTGGCCAGATGCCGGCTTGGGAATCTAATTGTGCAAAGAAGCAACTCATCCCAGGATGGGTTTGGACGGTGGGACGGGCTTCTCCAGGTCTGTGTAGTCAGGGATACCTGGCTGCATTTCTGTGCTGGCTCAAGCTAGGCCATAGACTGGCTAGGGTCTGGGGCTGACTCAGAGTAGGATAGGATGGCATTGGGGTTGCGCCACAACTAAAATCAGGATCAGCTTCTCTAACCTTCAAAAGAACAGGTGAAATCTGGCCAGCCCAGAACATCCCCCTGAAGGACATTTTCGGCCACCAGCCAGTTCATCAGCGGCTTGAAGTAGGTCTTGAGGGCGTTGGCAGATATTGTGGCCTGCCCAGTCATTTCTCTTAGGACTTCTGGCCAAGGCTTGCTTGAGCCCACCTTCAGGAAATTCCTGGAGGAGTGGAAGCAGCTGTCAAGTGGTGTGGGAGCATCAGCAGGTGCTGCTAGAACCCCCTCAGTACATAAATCCCTATCCCTAGAACTTTGCCAGCCAATCACAGAGCTCAGCATGGTGGATGCAATCATTGTCTCTGTCCATACCCAGAAATGCCATTTTGTGCTTCTTTCTGACAGGAGAGTTTCACTGAACAGAAAGGCCTGAAGGAGGGGACCCTAGAGCCTCCTATGGCTGCCAAGGAAACAAGATTCATTTGAATATGAATCTCATCTCTGTGGTATCTAAGACAAATAACCTATTTGGACCTCAGTTTCCATCTTCATAAACAGAGATGATAACAGCACAGACTTGCAGAATTGGAGACAATATCTCAGTGATTAGAGACCCTGCCTAGCATGCAAGAGGTCCAAACTTCAATTCCCAGTTCTGCCAGAAAAAAAAAAAAAAACAACTAACAAAACAACAAACCCACCTTTTAGGGACTGGGGAGATTGCTCAGTGGTTAAAGTACTTGCTGTGTATGCAAAAAGACCTGAGTTTGTGTCCCCAGATTCCACATAAAATGCTGGGTGGGTATGGTGGACTGTCTGTAATTACAGCCTTGGAAGGTGAAGACTGGTAATCCCCAGAGCCAGCTGGCCAGCCAGACTAGCAGTATTGGTGATCTCTGGGTTTGATTAGAATCCCTGCCTTAAAAGAATAAGAATGACTCCTGATATCAACCATATGTAATACGCACACACATGCATGCATACCCATATACATACACAACATAACAAGCCCATGCATATGAAAACATACACATACTACAACAGACAATAAAAACAGAAACAAAAAGCAATTTATAGCTGCTACCAAGCTGGAAGGCCACTAAATGCTTACTGCTGCTACTGATTGTTATTAGTGCTGCTGCGGATATTTTTTCCTGACTGAAGCAGCCAGCCAGCTGAGCCTCTATTTCCCCTGAAATTTTGGGGTCAGTTAGAAGCAACCAGCCCTTCAGCCCTTCCTAGCTTTGCAAAGGGTTGGGAGGTCTGGTGTGCTGTGAGCGTGGGAGGTGCTCTGTGTGCCACCTGCTGTGCCACACAAAGGTCACCCAGGCACACCCAGGGCTTTGGTGTCAGATGGCAGGCTCGAGGAACCCACAGTGGGCATGCAGGGTCCCAGTCTCAACGAGCAGCAACAGTGAACAGGTGTTGAAGCATCTTAACCTGTTGCTCCTGTCTGACCAGGAAAGAGGTGGGACATAGAAGCCTAGGGGACTGTTTCCAGGGGCTTAGAGTCGGAACCCAATAGTGCTGCTTACAGACATATTCTCAGGCACATCATGTCTCTTGTCCTCAGTTTACTCGTAAGTAAAAGTGGGTTCCCGTGAACATCGCCCTTGTCTGTGGTGAGGATGAAATCACACGGTGTGGAAGGGGATATGTAATTTGAAAGATGTACACATCACCTAAGAGCCAGGTGTGGTAGTGCGTGTCTGCAATACTGGCTCTCCTAGAGGCTGAGGAGTGAGAATGCAGGGAAACTGAAGTCCAGCAGACATTGGACACATTTGCTTAAGAAAAGAAAGAGCCATTGAACAAGAACGTGTTAAAATCCATATAGAAATGAAGGCAAAGAATCACCAAGATGGAAACAAAACAAAACGAACTGTGACTAATGCTAGATGAGGAGTTTGGCATATAGGATCCTGGATAAGAGGGAAAATAGTGGGGCTGGAGAGGTAGCTCAGGGGTTAAGCCTCTGCCTTGGGGGTGGAAGATCCTGAGTTCGGATCCTAGACCCCACCTATAGACACCGGGCTAAAGCAGGGGCAGCCTGCACTTCTGGTCCTCGTAGGGCAGAGCCTGTGAATCCCAGGGCAGAGTAAACAAGGAGGAGGTGGAGGCGTCCATGGTGGTTCCCGAATTCGCCCATGGTTCTATACACACACACTCACACACACACGCGCACACACACACATATACACACACACACACACACACACAAATGTGCACACACACACGTGCACATACATACACACACACACAATCAAATAAATAATAATAAAAAAGAGGGAAAATAGTTGTGAAGGAAAGTCCCCCCCCTTTTTTTGAGATGGGGTTTGCTATGTAGCCCAAGTTGTCTCCTGCTCTAGCCTCCCAAGTTCAAGTGCACCATCACGCTTGGTTGAGAGAATGGTTTCAATGACTAAAACTATGTAGAATCAGCTCTGCAGGGTGTGGGATAAGATAAGCCCGACTACAGCCCCCGCAAGAGGAAAAAGGAGGTTAGAGGACCATAGAGCTGGGTATTGCCCTTAACTTCAGAGAGACAACTCGATCCACAGATAAGGTCAGGCGCACCATGAATGGGGGACTTTGAGGAGCTATATGATGGACTCGAGAGATGGTTCAAGGCTTAAGACTCTGCCTCGCAAACAGAAGGATCTGAGTTCAGCTCCCAAATCCCATGAAAAAACACCAGGCAGAAATGGCGGTGATCAGCACTTCCTGCTCTGGAAGGCGGAGCCTGGGAAATCCCAGAGCAAAGCAAAAAGGAGGTAGAGGCAATCCAGGATGATTCATGAAGCCACCCTTGGGCCTCCACAGGCACAGTGTCCTTAGATATACCACCCAGACAGACAGAATAAATAAATAAATAATAAATAAAATTTTTAAAAAAGAGAAACTCTCCGAGGTCCACCTTGACCCTCCATCTCAGCAGCACCAGTTGAGAACCTGGCATTTGCATGTAGGAGGATGAATCCAGAATAATCCAAAGTGAAAAACATATTAGGCGGGAGCAGAGCCGAGGGGAGAAGGTCTGAATGAGCCTTCTAGAGGTTACCAACTTCACCTGTCCCTACCTAGCCTCCAGTCACCTCTCCCCACACCTCAGCACACGCACACCCCCATGTCCTCCTCTTTCCTCAGCTCATGCCCATGTCCCGCCCCCATGTCCCACCTTAGGTATTGGGACGGGAATCTCCCATCTCTTCATACTTGACTATCTTGTAAGCAAACTTCTTTTTTTTTTTTTTTTTTCAAAATGAGTTGTTTTCCCAAAGGGGATACTGTGTAGAAGGTCTGGCAATACACACGCTGCACACCCCCCCACTACACACTTGAATGCCCTCACCTCCCTGTCCCCTGCACAGCCTGCACCCTACTCTATTGCTGTTTCATCTTCCCCAAAGCTCACGATACTCCCTTCCTCAGAAGCGTTCCCTCTACCCACTATTCAGACAATCAAGTTCAAGCTTGGAATTCAGTGTCTTCTTGAATGAATAGTGTAAACAATGAAGCAGAAAGATTGGTGAGCAGTAACACCAGATCTAGGGCCAAGTCAGACACAGGGACTGTGTAGGTGGAGGGAAAAATGGGGAGGATGATCGAGGTCAAATGTCCGAGCAGACAGTATGAAGTGGGAGTTAAAAGTGATCTGACCCCGGTTTCTTGTGTGTCAGTGTTTGGGGACAGAGGGCCCTGTTACGTCCCCAGTTCAACCTTGTAACTCACTGCATAGTCACCAAAGATTTTTCCTGCTACTCGGATTCCAGGCCTGGTATTTGGGAATTCATTTATTTCATGGTCTATTGCCGCCTACTGAACACAGGGTGGATGGTCAGCCCTTGTATAATTAAGCACTGAATGAAAGAACACATGGGCCGCAGAAGCTGAATGAGGAACAGAGAGAGAGCAACCCTGTGCTTATCACTTCTAGAAACCTCAGATTATGCAAGTGGGTAAAACAAACCCGTGTGTATAAAGCAGGGCAGAACGAATGGATGGGGGAAATGATCCTCATGCCAAGAAGAAAGCCCTGGGGAGTTATTCTTCCATCTTCATCTGGCCTTGTGGTTGGAGACAAACTGCACAGAGGGAATCATCAGTACCCTCGTTAAGTATGTAAAAGAAGCCAGTCATGGTGGCACACACCTGTAATTCCAACACTCAGTGATGTAGGAGTAGGAGGATCTCAACTTTGAGGTTAGCTTGGGCTACATCTAGAGACTAAAAAAAAAGTATGCTAGAGATGTTAAGTTGCATGGCATCGTTAATCCTCTAGAAGACAGAAACAAAATTCAAAGTGATTTGAACAATTAGGGGGAAAATCGGTAGCAATTGAAGGGACAGAGATCTAGCCAGAAGGTGGTTGCAGTGCTGGTCTTGGAACCATAAGAACTTGTGTAATTTTACCAGGGCTGGAGTCCTTTGATTGATGGAGGCAAAAGCGTGAGATGATGCTTTCAAGTTAGTTCTGGGTTCAAAGCATGACAGTGCTTCTTGTTACATGAACCGTACACTGCCAAATCTTCAGTTCTATCATTTGTAAAAGGTAGCTGGTGATACCCATTCTGCAAAGTTAAGAGCTACAAAGTGAAACATGGAGAAAGGGAAAGACCGGCCTTGCTAGGAAAAGCTTTGCATATTCAGTTCAGGTCCCTTAATCTCCAAGTCCATGTTCAGACCAAAAGCCTGGAAAGGATGAGCTAGATATCAATAGCAGGAGAAAAGACTGGAGGGGCAAAGCAGACTCCCAGCTAACCAGAAGTATGCCAAAAGGCTGGTGTAATCCAAGGGTGTTTCCAATGTTGCTGAGAAGACAGCTAGTTCCTCACAAGGAAAGAGCAAGGGGATTCAGAAGGAAGACAGACAGCAACGGCAGAATGTCAGCCCTAACTTCACATCTGAGACAATTTTTGATTTCCTGTATAGGTGAATGTATGTGCGTGTGTGTGCGTGCGTGTGTGTGCGTGCATGTGTGTGTGTGTGTGTGTGTGTGTGCGTGTGTGCATGCATGTTCACAGGAGGTGCTAAATAATGTCTCTGACCATGAGGGGTAACAGGGTACATAAGGAGCACTGGACTTACATTAATGTAGGCGAGTCTACAGAAAGACCGTCTACCATGCTCAGTGAAACTCCTTCAGAGAGCCTGAAGTAGGACGATTGGGGGAACAGAGCACTCACCCCAGGAGCTTTCCTGCCACCTTGGAGTTATAGATATTGCAGTGATGCAGGGGGCCCACGTGGCCCGAGGCCCTGCACAGGGATTCATGTAGCTGGAACTGGAGCACGAGGCCGAGAAAGTACCTGAGAAGAGGGATGAGAGGACAGGCTGGGGAGTGGTGGCCAGGTGTAGGAAACGTGGAGCTTCTGGGGGGCATGCAGCGGCTACAGGGGTTCATGCCAGCCACCGTGCCTGCGCAGAGGCTGTGAACAAGCCTCTCCATCTGGTCCCAGAATCCTCCAGCTTGCTAAACTAACGTCTCCTCCTTGCCTCCCCCTTTCTTTCCTACCCTCCGCCAGGGGGCAGCAGAGGTGGTTTAGAATATTCTCACTAACTCTGCCCTCCACACAGGCCCTACTGGGAAAGCTCAGAGGATTCTCTCAACACCATCTCTGCAGGCTGTGGGATCCCAAGAGCGGTATCTACAGGCTTCTGGAATTCTTCAACCCATTCCCCATGTCCCCCAGTCCCCCCACATTCCAGAGCCGGCTCTGCTGAAAGGGCCCAGACCTTTACCGTACATAGGGCACACTGGCAGAAATGTGGAACTTGGCACCAGGGTCAAAGTCATCATCTGACCGAGAAACAGGAGGGCACAGGCCCTGGTACTTTAACCTGGTTGGAGGGAAAGAGAGAGAGAGAAAGAGAGAGAGAGAGAGAGAGAGAGAGAGAGGCTTAACTGTGGACCCTGAAAGTTCTTTGAAGCACATGTGTCTGTCCATCCAATCTGGACCTGCCTTGCAGACTTCATTCTCACTGATGAAGTGAGCGCACACAGAATCAGGAAGCAGAAACGGAGATAACAACATTTTATCCTGAGTGTTTCCACTGCATCCTGAGCTGAGGGTGCTCTTCACAGGCACCTCCACCCCCACCCCCACCCCCACCCCCACTCGATGCTGGCCTGATCTCTGCAGAGATGCCATCAAGGGAACCAGCGAGGTCAGGACCCTGCTCGCATCCATCCTGATGATGGGCTCAGACTACAGGCCAGCAGACAAGTGATCTCATCCAAGCAATTAGTACTAAGAGGAAAAAATCGTCCCCGTGTGCTGTGCTACTCTTGTCTTCATTTTAAGGTGAGTTAATCAAGGTTTTAAAGGTCAGGAAATTAAGTGGCAGCAGGATGTGCAACTAGTCAGTGGTAGATTCCCATAGCCTCTTGTTTAGCCATCTCTGAGCTTTGGGAATATGGGAAACGGTGGTTCTGATGGGTCTCGGAGTCTTGTTATAGAATGCGGATGGGATGATCCGTGGATGAGACTATAGGAAGGGTGCCTTGCTGTATTGTTGCCTCCCTGGCGTCTCTGAAAGTTTCTGTGGCCCACCGAGTATTGGCAGATTCATTTCTCGGAAGTCCTTATTCAAGACCCAAGGAGCGGCTTCACTTTGCCCTTACAATCCATCAGCTGGTTGACAGTAGACATGGCTGGCAGAGCGAGAAGGGGTCCCTGTGGATGCCTGGGGTGAGCATGCATGGAAGGTACAAGGTCAAGATGCTGCTGCTCCCACAGTGACAGCGCGTCCTCAAGGCAGTGGGTGAGGGGCAAAGGGAGGGCACTAAGCTTCTGCCAGCGTGGGGAGTGCCGGCTGCTGCAGTGAGCACCCCACATGGTTACTGTAAAGATTCAAATAACATGGAGGCTTGGTGCACGCAGAGCCACAGGCTACTCGGTGTCTAGCGGCCTTGAGTCAGTGAGTCTGACCGCTGGTGGATGTGGAGGTGCCCTGGTTATGGGTATTTATTATCCAATCAAGTGACCCGCCTGCTGCTGCCAGACTCTCTTGCAGTGTGCATGTGCTAGGCCTGGCGGGCACACGTATGTGTTGGGAGTAGTGATCTACCCCTCACCCAAGGGAATTCCTTGCAGTAGGAAAGCGCTCAGACATTTGCCATCCCTTCCTCTTGACTGTGGAGGGGGAAGGGATGGGAGGGGACATTCTAATGTTCTGGGTTTGTTTTTGAGGGGGAGGGCACTGCGTGTGTGCCTTGTGGAGGCCTAAGGTTGACTTGGGGAATCATCCTGGGTTGCTCTACCTCCTTATTGCTTTTGCTCTAGGGTTTCCCAGGCCCTGCCTTCCAGAGCTAGAACTTCAGGCAATCACCACTTTTGCTTGGTGTTTTTACATGGGATCTGGGGATCTGAACTCCGGTCCTTTTGCTTGTGAAGCAAAGGTTTTAACCCCTGAGCCATCTCTCGAGGTTGGTTTGGTCGGCTTTTTGAAGAGTTTTTTTTTGGTAATCCAGTCTGGCTCCCAACTCACCAAACAGCTGAGGATGATCTTGAACTCCCGATCATCCCGTTTACTCCCCAGTGTTAGAATTACAGGAATGTACCACACACTCGGTTACTATGCCGCTCTTGGAGAAGCCCATTTGCAAGCACGCAGGGAGCAGACAGAGCCACGGCTGGGGCCCCTTTGACACAGACACGACAGAAATCTCGGGAGGTTAAGAGACCTGATAATTCTGGTGCCAACTTCATAGGGTACATTTCCACTCACACGGGCTCTGGGCAATGCGTGCCTTTGTCTGGTGGCAGCGAGCAGCCCACATTGCCTGGCTTCCCCGGGCTCCCAGGTCATCAACAACGCACTGGTTTTGGGCAACAGCAACCTTCCCCACCTGAGGTTCCACCACTCCTCGTTGTAGACATTCTTCTTGATGGAGCCATCGAAGACCTTCCAGCGGAACAGGTCTATCATGTAGCTGAAAGGGATGAAGGCAATCTTCTCCAGGGCGACACTCATCAGAAAATTGACCTCATCCTCTGGGGGGGATGGAGTCAGGGCAGTCAGGAGGCAGCTTCTCCGTCATCCCTTCCTTCAGCCTGTCGCCCGGAGACCTTGGATCCCTCCCAGCCCTAGCTGTGAGCCCCAGCTTGGCTGCCCTCCTGTGGGCCCCTTGGTCCCCCATCACCTGAGTCTTGGCGTTGGTTGCTGAGGAGTCCTTTAGCGAGTAGGTGCTGGTGGGAGGAGGCTGAGAGGGTGATTAGCGACCCCACGGCCTCTTCGAAGGCTGGGTTGGCGCCTTCGCGGAAGATTATAGACAGGTTCTGGTACTGCAGGAAGTACTGGATATGGCCCATCTGGTGGAAGATGGAGAGCAGGTCTTCTATGGACACCTCGGTGCACTTCTTTACCCTAGGGTTAAAGGGTAGGGGTCAAAGGGCATGGAGATGCCCTGATGACACACAAAGCTTTTCCATGTGGACGTCCTTAAGGGTTGGGGCTGCCAGGTTGGAGATTGACAGGACGATGCATCATCCCTCCCCCAACCCTGCCTGCCCCTGTCTGCTCCTTGGCTATGTGACCAGTCGGGGACAGAAAGGGAGTAAGGATGGTGCTGGCTCAAGGCCACAGGGACTCGTGAGCACCTGTAGTCATAGCCGTTGTAGAAGTCCCAGGCCGAAGCTTGGCACTCCACCTTGCGCCCATCGATGGGCCTCTCCAGCATTGATTTTCTCCAGAAATCAGGTGGGGCAGGCAGTAGCCCCAAAGAAGGTAAGGAATGTGTCGGCCTCTTTAAACATTTTCTCAGGCTTCCAGTGCTGCGGGCAAAAAACGGCACATGGCTCCGTGGGCCCCATTTGCTTGGGGAGGGGGGCTTGGGGGGGGCAGCTGGAAGGACAGGGACATTTGATCGCTAACCTGGGACTTCATGATCTTTGTGATGTCCTCGGGGGGCTTTTGGGGGTAGGGCAGGACCAGGTCTAGGATGTTGGTCCAGGCCTGAGCCCACATGTTGCCTGGGGAGAGAGTCCAGGGGCTAAAAGGAGGCCAAGGCGACCTCTTTCCTGATTGGGTGCCCGGCCCTGACCTGGCCCTTACCCAGGAGGTGGGCGGGGATGGGCCCCCGCACGTCGATGACCTCGGGCCCGTAGAAGCGGTACAGGGAGCGGCGCACATAGGCGTGCAGGTTCAGGTACAGAGGCTGCAGCTCCTCGTAGAGATCATCCAGGTCCTGCTCCAAGGTGTCAGACTCATACTTGGAACGCCACAAAGCTCCCATGTCTTTGTACCCTAAAGCAGGAGGGGAACCTCAGCAGATGCTCACGTGACACCCTTCAGCGTGAGTCTTCGCTTCTAAGGAAGCAGCTGCACCTTCCTGATTCTTGGGGGGGGTCTTCCTCTGCAAAGCGTGAATACTACCTCCTCAGATACATACTGCCCATGCCGAATCAGGCCTGAGATGGAGAGAGCCTGGGGGAACCCTAGAACGTGAGATGCAGGCCATGCCTGCGAGGGCCCGTCTCCCAAATCCCACGTCCCCATAGCTCTAGGAAGTGTCTTCTTCAACCACTTTCCGCCATATTTTTGAAATGGGGTCTCTCGCTGAACCTGGAGCTTACAAATCTGGCTATCCAGCAAGCCCCGAAGATCTTTCCGTCTCCACTCCTCAGCGTTGTGGTTAGAGGCACGTAGTACTAGGCCCAGCTCTGTGTGAGTGCTGAGATCCAAGCGTGGGCGCTCATGCTTACCCAACACACCTTACAGATCCAACTCCCTAATCCAGAGACGATTCTTTTCACCTTCCAAACACAGGCTCCTTCGCTCTATGGCGTCGGGTCTCTGGGTGGAGTGTTCTCTTCTTGCTCCCCACTACCTAGGCTTTTTGCTCATCTTCAGAGGCACGGGGAACTGTCCAAGAGGCCTGCTCTGACCGCTTATGGAAAGCCCTTCCCTCTTCCCAAGTCCTTTCCTCCACGATGGTCCTAGCGATATTAGAGTTTCATGTGCACTTTACTATAGTCACTTCCCAACAGGACCAGAGTTCATGAGACGGGCGTCTATTTTTCCTGCTTGCACAGCCTCAGCACATTCTCAACATCCATATTTGTGACCCAGCAGCAGGGCTCGTGGTCCCTCCCAGGTTCTGCCATTGCCTGGGTCTTCTGCAGACTCAGCTTCGTTCCTTATCTGAGCATTGCCCCGACACATCCCATGTCCAGTCTACTCACCATTGAGATGTGCAGCCTTGTTGCTGAGAAACACATACTGGTCAAAGACAGGGCGGATCTGACGGCCCACAGCATCCCTCCAGCCCTGCCAGGCCCACAACAGCTCCCGAGGGTCCCTGGAGTTGGCCATGATTTCTTCGAGGTCTGTGTCCAGAAGGGGGGTTACGGTGGGACCTCACGCCTACCTGCCTTTGTCCTCGCCCATCCGGGGTGCCTTTTCTCCAACCAGGGAGCACACCGAGGGGAGGGGCAGGGCTAGGGTGCTCACCAGGTTCCAGGTTGAGGCAGGGTCCCTCTTCCAGGCATACCTCGGACATGCTGTATGTCGTCTCCATGTAGGACAGGAGCTTGTTGTACTGTGGGGGCAGGTATCATCCGGGGCAGGCCCACGCTCTTGGGCCCACCCCAAGCACTAGCCCCAGCAGCCAGGAGAGGTCGGCCTGGCTGAAGCATCCCCCTTCTTCTCTACAGGAAGTTCTGCTCCCGCCCTTTCCAACCTCCACCTCCTGACCCAGACGGTCTGGTTTCCCCAGGCCTGGCCCACCCGCCCCTGAGGCTGGGGAGTATGTGCCTGGAGGAGGCTTGGGGCTCTGTCTATCACCTCCCGGAGCTCCTCCGTGGGCAAGGCCGCCTTGTCTATGTCCTGCAGCTTACTCAGCATGCGCTTCACTTCCGGATCCTTGAAGTTGGCGGTCCTAAACAGGCGGGCCCGGGTGCCAAAGTACACCACGAACTGGGACCTCTCAACCTCCCTCTGCAGCTGGAAAGAGGGTCGCCATATTGGTTGTGGCAGATTGGAGGGGTGAAGGGAGGGTCCGACGTTGAATTCCAGGGCCACAGCCCCCACAAAACCCTTTCCTAAGACTGATGAGTTGCTCAGAAGGCGAGAGAAGAAACCCAGGTCCCTCAAAGCAAGGAGGTCCAACTTGCAAAGGAAAAGAAGCGAGAGATGCTGATGTAGAGAGAGTCGCAGGCCGCGGACAGATCTAGAGCCCTAGCCCACTGGGATATGTATTTTGGGGCTCCCCTTTTGACCTGAGCTCTGGACACAGGGCAGAGTGTCGTGACCAACCCCCCATGACCCCTAAGGAGAGTGAGAGGAGGAGGGTCTGGGGATCTGGGGAAGTGGTACCATACCATCTCCTCCCGATTCGACTTGGTGATGTTGGTAACATAGTTCCAGGTGGCATCTACGAACTGGTTCAGCACCACCTGGGCTGTTTGCTCATAAAAGTCCAGGAACAGCTTTGCCTCGGTTTCATTGTAGAACTCATCTGCAGGGAAGGGGGATCATGTGGGCCTGGGGAGGGGTTGCCCCTGCCCAGTCCCCTTATCTGGTTCCGTGCTCCTTTAGGTCCCAGCCGTACTTAAGCTTGGCTGCCCCACAGTCCTGAGCCATGGCAAGAACTGCCCGTAGTAGATGAGCACAAGGAGGGAAAGTCTAGGGCGAGTCCATCTTGTTCCCATGACCAAGAGAACAGCAGAGCTGGGGGGGGCGCTATAAGCCAATCACGAGCCAGCTCCATATTTATGACATCAGGGGCCGGAGGGTCAACCATGGAATGTTAGAACTAGAGAGCCTGCCTACCCACTTCCTGGCGTAACCGTCCGCTTTTCACAGGTGAAGAGATCTCTCCGAGGTTCAGAAGAGTCAAGCCGTATGACCTGGTGTGCATGGGTAGCTCGCGGCAGCGCCAAGAGGACACTGGACTCTTAGGACAGAACGTATTTTATTCTGTTTAGTCATTTTTCCCTGGGGTTGGGGGTAAACCCTTGGGATTTGACCAGGGACAGATGAGACCCTCCTCCCCCTTCCTTTACAGGCTAGGATTGTGTCTGAGTAGATGGGATGATCGGTGGATAGAGAGATGGATACGTGGGTGGAAACGATATTTGGCGGTCTTCAGATTCTGGAAGCTTAGTTATCTCTCCAGGTTCTTTCAACCAGTCTCTTTAGCTCCCGTTTCTGGCTTTTCTCTCTTAGCATGTGATCATTCTCGGGGCTCTTTTTCTCTCTCTGACCTCTGCTTCTGCAGGAGCAGACCATCGGGGGAGGCATTCAGGGTGGGGGCTCTGTGGGGTGTGGAGGGAACAGCTGGCAATTTCCATCCAGGGTGCATGCTCACAAGTAACCTGAGCCTTGACTCCACCCCAGGACTCTTCTGCTGGCTCTCAGCGACTCGCAGGTACTCTGGAAACTCAGCCTGACTGTCCCCACCTTAGGATTTCCTCCTCAGATTCAATGTCCCCTGCTTGCAGCTGCCTCCTAACCCATTGTCCCCTTTGGTCATCCTCAGCCCACGACCTCCCGACCCCTTGCATGGTCTGACACCATGGCCACTGAACCTGACTAAATAACTCCTAAACGTGATCCATTAAATTAAAAAAAAATTAAAACCCAAGAAAAGAGAGCTTCAACTGGACATGTTTGGTAAAACAGGATTTTGAGCACCAGGCATAATGGTTCATGGCAAGATCCTGGGTCAGGAACAAAAATAAAAACACACACAAAAAAATCATGATAGTTTTTGCTTTGTGGAGACAAGGTCTTGTTATTGTAGCCCAAGCTGGCCTTGAACTCAAAATCCTCCTGCTTCAAACTCCTGATGTTCACCAGTCTGTGCAGCAAAACACAGGACTTTGAAAATGCAAAATGCAGAGCTGAGCTAGAAAGCAAGAGAGGAGGAATCTTCAGGTGCTAGAGACAAGAAGGACGCCTGCGGGAGTGGGGAGGGGACACTGAAGGCCCGTAGTTATGAGGGAGGTCATGGTATCACAATCCACAGAGTTATAGCGTTGGTGCCTGGGTAGGACAGCCAATTGCCTCCTATAGTGTTATAGCATGCAAGTGACACCCCCATCAAGTTGGGAACCCAGAGAAGACTCTCTCCCTCTTTTCTCTCTCTCTCTTCTCTCTCTCTCTCTATTCTTTTCTCCTCTTCTCCTCACTTCCCCTCCCCTCCCCTCCCTTTCCTTCCCCTCCTCTCCTCTCTTCTCTTCTCTTCTCTTTTTGACAGGCTCTCATGTGGTCCAGGCTAGCTTTGAACTTGCTATACAGTTGAGGATAACCATGAACTCCTATTGTTGCCCTCTGTCTTCTCAGTGCTGTGATTACAGGTGTGTGACCTTGTCTACTCTATGTGTGCCAGGGAGCAAACCCAGGGCTCCCTGTACGCCAGGCAACCGTTCTACCAGCTAAGCTACAGCACTGCGCAGGTGGCTCTGTCCATTTTTATCTGGATTTCTGGGATAGAATTCTAGTTGTTCTAGAGATGGTTTTGGTTACGCGACAGTGGGAAAAAAGAAAAAAGAAAAAAAAAAAAAAACCTCTGAGATGGTTCAGGGGTTAAGACTCTGTCTCACAAGCAAAAAATCTTATGTTCGAATCTCAGGTCCCACGTGAAAAAAAAATCCATCACACTAGTTATTAGTCATTCTACAGCGTTGGATGGCTATGAAAAATAACTAGAGGGTATTGGCAAGGATATGGAAAAACTGTAGTACGGAAGTTGCTTGAAACATGAAACAGAGTTATCCTAAGATCTGTCAATTCCACTTCCACTTCAGGAAATATTCAGGAACGCTGAAAGCAGGAACTCAAATAAAAAAAAAACATTTGCATGCTTGAGTTTATAGCAACATTATTCACAAATATTCATTGATAACACCCTGGTATATGCATATAATGGAATATTAGTTCACTTAGAAAAGGAAATTACTTTTTAATTGTATTTTTCCATGCATATGAATGTGTGTGTGTGTGTGTGTGTGTGTGTGTGTGTGTACATGTGTGTGTATGTGTAAGAGGGTACTTGAGTGTATGTTTGTGGAGGTCAAAGGATGACTGTGGGGATCATCTTGGTTTTTGTACCTCCTTATTGCTTTGCTCTGGGGTTCCCAGGTTCTGACCTCCAGGACTACAAATGCAGGCTTACTGCCATTTCTACCTGGCAATTTTACTTGAGATCTGGTGATCTGAACTCAGATCTTTTTATTTAAGACACAAAAGCTATTTAACTCCTGAGCCATCTCTCCAGCCCTTTAATTTTTGAACGTGTGTGTATGTGTGTAGTGTGTGTGTGCATGTGTGTGTGTGTATGTGTGTGTGTGTGTGTGTCTGTCTGTCTGTCTCTTTGTTTGTCTGTCTTCAGGAGCACATGTGCCATAGCACATATGTGGAGGTCAGCAGACAACTTTGTGAAATCAGTTGTCTCTGTCCATTTTTAATCTGGATTTCTGGGATAGAATTCTAGCTGTCAGGCATGTGTGCAAACGCCTTTACCTGTTGAGCCATCTTGCTGATCTAAGGGAAAGAATTACTACTCCACCATGGATGAGTCTTGAAAACATACGCTAGCCAGGTAGGGTGGCTCATACTTTCAGTCCTAGCACTTGGGAGGCCTGGGGCGGGAGGATTACCACCTCTTCTTTCTTGCCAACTTCCAGATGGACTCCATCTCTCCTCACTCCCAAGAAAGTATAAACAGAGATTCGAACAAGTGTAACCAAGTGTAGTGTTTCTCTGGGCATGATGGCACATATTTG
This sequence comes from Typhlomys cinereus, assembly GCA_023101885.1. NCBI lineage: Eukaryota > Metazoa > Chordata > Mammalia > Rodentia > Platacanthomyidae > Typhlomys > Typhlomys cinereus. The sequence continues at coordinate 2,150,357 of JALPQD010000298.1, read as the reverse complement.
TAATGTCAAGACTCGTGAGGCTAAGGCAGGAACATCGAGACTGTGAGATGAACCTAAACCATAGAGCAAGACCCTTGTCTCAACAACAAACAAACAAACAAAAAAAACTGTAGTTTTTTGTTTTGTTTTGTTTTTTAAATCTTTTAGGGGCTGGAGAGATGGTTCAGGGGTCTTGCAAACAGAAGGTCCTGAGTTCAGATCCTAGGTCCCACATTAAAAACTCCAGGCGGAAATGGCAGCAGCCTGCTTCCGGCCCTGGCGGGCACAGCCTGGGAAATCTCAAAGCAAAGCAAGAAGGAGGTAGAAATGATCCAGGATGATTCCTGAAGTTACTCTTGGCTCTTCACAGGGACACACAGTGCCCTCAGACAGAGACACATATACACACAACAACAAAAATCTAGTAGATAAGGTTTATGAGATCAAATACACATGTGACTAGAGATCCTTCGCCCTTGGTCCTTTGAGTGTTGGAAGCTGGTGACTTTACTTTGCCCACAAGTCCTGACAGGCAGCATAGATCGCTCTAGTTCATAAAAATAGGAAAAGGGGTTAAGTGACTATGACCTTTATCTGGCAAACAACTTGCAAAACATAGGTGGGGAAGGGAGGAGGGTGGAGAACTAAAGTGCTCTGTGGCAGAAGGCTTGAACTGATTCAGAGGGCGTGTTTATAAGTTCCATTGTCCTACTGAATTATAAACTTCCAGTCTCTTGCAAATTTAAAATTCCTCAACTCCACATCCTGCATCATGGGAAGAGGCCTGCACAGTCACACACACACACACACACACACACACACACACACACACACACACACACGGACTCAAGACTGGGCAGTAAAAGTTGGACTAAAGATGCTAGTTTTTAAGGGGTGGGAGTGAACCCCACTAGATTGACAACACCAGCAACCTTGGTATAAAAGGCTTTTATGTATAGCGTTCCAAGTTTTCTACATAAACATGTAGGCGAAAATTGTAAAAATGTTCCTCAAAATGATACTGTCTGAAATGCTTTCCAAGGAATAGCTCAGAGCGAGGGTAGGGTGTGCTAGGGAAGGTGAGGACGTGACCACTGGTAGCAGACTGTCGGCTCGGCACTGGTTACTGTCCTGTCCAGAGCTTAGGCCCTTGGGCAGTGCCTGTTCCATTTGGAAACCAAAGCTATCTGTGAGCACAGAGCTGGTACACCAGGAGCGACCCCTTCTGCATGTTCAGTGTGTCGGGACCTTCCAGAGCGCCAGCCCTGCAGCAGACAAGGACAGCCAGGGTCCTTTTTCTTCGACATCGGGCCAGCATGTGGGAGCTACCAGGATAGGGAGCAATGTGGAACAGGACAAGGCTTCCACGGCGTGTCCACACGTGAGGTAGACAGCCTGGAATATCTACGTCCTCTGTTTCCCAGAATCAGCTGCACAGTGTGTGGGCAGGCAAGGGGCCATTTATCTCAATGGGACATTGGCCAGACATGTAAACACGGGTCTGGAGGGGCTGGGGCCAGAGCTTGGAGAAAGACGGAGGGAGCAATCAAGAAAGGGACCCACTGGGATGCCAGGAGACAAGTGTTCCTATTCCTGTCGTCCCCATGATAGACACAGACTCAGATGGGGGGAGAGGACCTTTAATTGTATTCACAAAGAGACTGGGGGGAGGGAGGGTACCCAAAGAAATGTTGACTGGGATTAGAGTGATTGGTGGTTTAGAGGGCAGAGAGAAGGGAGGATTGGCAGTGCAGGAGGTAGAGGAAGACCCCACTTAGGGTACGTTCTGCCCACACGCTGCGTCCCCGGCCAAGTCTCTCGTGGGATTCTCTGCTTAATCTTTCCAGCAGGGTCACCTCAGGAGTGTCTGAGCTCCACCTCGGAGCCAAACTGGGGCCCCCGATGGGACCGGTGGTTGTGGTTGCGGATGCTGAAGAGGCGCTGGGCGAGACCCAAGGAGGCTACCAGCAGGGCCACGCCCAGGAAGAGCAGCATCCACTGGCCGACTCGGGCCTGCTGCGGCTCCAGGCTCATGCCCAGGAAGCTGACTCGGCCAGAGTCTGGGAAGGAGTCTTCGGAGCGAGCTGAGCGAGGAAGCAAGGAGACAGAGCGGTGGGCAGGGAGACGGGAAGATCCGTGTCCCGGGGTCCCAGCATCCCTGTCCTTGCTCTGAGACCACTGAAGTCTGAATGGACTCAGGAAAGGGGTATGGCCCTCCATGAGCTCTGGGAGCTGGGTCGGGGGGCTGGAGACAGGGTGGGTTGTGGTACCAGAGTGTGGGGTCCAGTTGTACTGTGGCCAGCCCAGAGTCTCCCCGTGCCTTCCGTTCTCCGTGAGGAGCCATTCCATCAGTGGCTTGAAGTAGTTCATCATGGCCGAGGCTGACATGTTAGGCTGGCCAGTGATCAGCTTCATGGCTTCCGGCCACGGCTTGCTACAGCCCAGCTTCATGGTGTTCCTGGGAGACGGACCAGAGACAGGGAGACTGAGTAGGAAGGACCTGGTCCTTCTTCAAACGGCCTGACCATCCCGAGGTCCTTTCTCCATACGCCTCTTCCCACCTTAAACTCTTTAGGACCGGGAGGGCCTGGGCAGGTCTGGGCAAGGGTAAGGGAGGGACTACAGTTTTCTACAGAGGGTGGCATCATGTCAAGGGTGGCACCTTGACACAATGTTTCCAGTTGGCCGTTCTCAGTTCAAGAGTCTAAATGGCAGGTACTTCTAGAATGTTCCACAGTGAGGTCTTCAGAGGACTCATAGGAGGGGCTTAGAGAATACTCACGCCAGGAGCTTCCCTGCCTCCTTGGATTGGTAGATGTCGCACTTGTGCAGGGGGCCCGTGTGACCAGCCGCCTGGCACAGGGCCTCTTGGAACTGGAACTGGATGATGAAGCTGACGAAGTACCTGGAGCGGTGGGAAGGAGAGGGTGACGCAGGGTGGACGACATGAAGTGACAGGTAGGGACAGCACAGGATGTGTGGGTGGAGGGGTTGGTGCCTCTATGACTAGTCTCTTCAGACCACTCCAGAATCAGGACTGAGTCAGGCGTCACACTGAGCCTCATCCTGGCCTTTATTATTTACACCTCTTCCCATTTATACCTATTTGGGTGCCTCCCACCCACAAGGCTGCCTCTGCTTGACGTGTGCCTTCTGCAAGATGCTCCTTGCAGAGGACTCTGGAACAGAGCCCCTCAAAGACTCAGCAGGCTGGGTTCTCCGTCCCCGGGGTAGAGTCTAGGGGTCGTTGAGGAGGCTGTGGCTCGGCAGGGTCTTCTGAGTAAGGACTTGGCAAAATCGGGCTGACCGCAGCCCTGCTGGAGAGGTTTGAATGTTCTAGTGGTAGCTCCGTCCTCCCAGTCTTGGGCCCAAGCCATGTGCCACTCACTGAGCTCCCCTGGCACTTCCTCCAAGTGTTTTGCTTAGGCTGCTGGCCAGAATGTGGGATGTTTTTCCAGAGAGTCAAGTCTCCTTTGCTTTTTCCTGGCTGGTTAATTGTCTGTGCTAAGCTGGGACGCTGACCATTGATGGGGCTGAACTCAGGGTGAATGAGTGCCGCTGGAACCCCAGAAACAGCTCAGCAAGGAGGCGGGGGGGGACCCTTCCCCTAAGGTCATCCTTAGGGCAAACAGTCCAGGTCAGGCCCGTGTGATGTGTGCCTCAGTGCAAAGTCTCCTTGTTCCCATGCTGCGTCTCCCTCCTGGGCTCTGGGGTGTCTCCCAGACTTCGTTCATCCTGTTATCTGCTGTCATTGCTCTGGCTATCAGGAAAGGTGGGCAGTAGGCCCCCCCAGGTTTCCAGAGACCACCAAAGGCGAGGACTACGAGAGGCCACATTCCTCCTAGGAGACCCTCCTGTCCTTCATGACTTGAGTCCCTGGAGGCCTGGGCTCCCTGCAGCCCAGTAATGACTGAATTCTCCCCTGGGGTTTCCCCAGTCCGGCTTTCCAAGAGGACTCCGGATCCCACACTCCGGATCCTTTCTTGCCCTCAGTCAGTGACCTTCTTAGGTACACGGAGAGAAAGGGGTCGCCTCAACCGCCAGCATGCTATGGTTGAATGGCTTGCAGGTCAGTTTGCTGACACACAGCACTTCAGTTTGCAAGAGTGGACCACAGCCAATAGTCCAAAGCATGCTGTGTGCAGACAGAAGGCTAAGAAGTTAAGAGCCCTTAGGACTATCCTGTGGGAGGGGTTCAAGGCGAGGAAATGATGCTCACAGAGACAGAGGACATTGCTCAATAAAGGACATGAACTCTGACCCCAAGAGACTATTCCATTCTCCTAAAAACCCTGCCTCCTGGCTAAGCTGAATTTCCTGTCCTGAGTTTTAGGATAAATAAGGATGTTTCAGGTACAACTCAAAGCAGGGGATTAATTCAATTGCAGCAAAGGAGCTACAGTCTTGTCTCCTGGCAAACAACCAACAGCATCCAGGAGAGAGTAATCGGTCATGTGCCATGGCTATTAACTGGTACCCAAGCAGTACCAGGCATGGTGGCTTCTACCTATAATCCCAGAATTTGAGGAGTAAGGCAGAAGATTGCTAGAAGTCTGAGGCCAGCTACACAGTGAGATCCTGTCTCAAAATAACAATTACAACAACCTAAAAAAAAAAAAAAAAAAAAACAAATTCAAAAGCTACCAGACAACGCCTGCTAATTCATTAGCCTATCGTTAGATTTCTGTTTAAGGCTGTTTGGTCGGTACTGGCTCTCAGATGACCCAAGCAGTATTTCAAGAGATATAGCATCAGCCTGACAGCAAGTGAGAGGGGATCAAGGTACCCTGAAGACTTGATGGGGCAGCTTTAGGATGGGGCGCAAAGTGATGACAGTTTAAACGTGAACCTGAAGACACTGCTTTTCACGGTGTACTCTTCTCCCCTTCCCGTTACCTGATGTAAGGCACGCTTGCGGGAACGTGGAACTTGGCCCCTGGGTCAAAGTCACCTTGGGACCTTGGCACTGGAGGGCAGATACCTTGGTACTTCAGCCTGTCAAGGGGGAAGAGATGTTGGAGGGACACTTTGGGGAGAACCGATCTAAGGTTAACATTTTTGACACCTGAGGTCACAACTGAGTGCCGCGAAATCCCTCCTGCATGTCGTGTTTCTCTGTACAACCATCCCCTGGGATCCTTTCTGCTTACACAAACACACACGCAACACCCACCACACAGGCCCATCTGCCTCCACCTAAGCACATGCAGACAATCCGAGATAGGCTCCAACCCAAACCCCCAACAGGAGTGTTCTAGAACCTGAGGCTCCACCACTCTTGGTTATAGTTCTCCTTGGTGATGCTTCCATCAAAGACCCTCCAGCGCCACTGGTCGATGAGGTAGCTGAAGGGGATAAAGGCGATCTTGTCGAGGGCCATCTTCATCAGAAAGTTGATGTCGTGCTCTGCCGAGGGAAGGAAACCCATCTTCAGATCCAAGTTTGCTACCTGCCAGGATCTTCCAGTGGAGCCCAGTAATTGGAGGAGATCAGAGTACGGAAACTCTTTAGTCCCCGAGACCTTCTGTCTTCCTAGGCTCACCCTGCCCTCGTTCCTCCCCATTGCTCTGCCCCAAATCTCCATCCGAAGGCCAGAGAATTCCTCCTTTGTACCTCCTGTCTCTTCTGTGCCCTCCCCGCCAGGCTCTCTGTCCCTTCTCACCATAGCCGCCTCCTTCGCTACTCAGCAGGTTAATTTTGTGCAGGTGCTTGGGGGTGGACACGGAAAGGGCCAGCACATCCCCGATGGCTTCGTGAAAACCAGGGTTGGCGCCTTCCCGAAAGGTCACAGGCAAGTCCTTGTACTGCATGAAATACTGGATGTGGCCCATTTCGTGATGAACCACCACCAGCTCTTCCATATTCACCGTGGTGCACTGCTTGATCCTGGGAGCGCGGGTGGACAGCGTGTCAGAAGGGGACAAAGAGGAAAAAGGGACCAAGATGTTTCATTCACGTGAGGTGGTGCTTCCCGCGCAAAGAATGCGGCATGATGGGAAGGAGCTATCGAGTGAGCCTGAGAAAAAGCTCATCCTGGTCATGCCCCCCCCCAACTCCCCTACATAACTCCAGCACACACTGCCTACAGGTGTCTGATTTGCTTCAGAGGCACCAAGACATTTGGTTCTGTACTTTCCAGAAGGCGTGTCCGGTGGTTTCTCAAGTACCCGTGTTTATCTCCCAAGACTGGGGCTTCCTGAGCTAACAATGGCTGGCCCTGCAGTCTGCATCTGGAAGCCAGTTAAGTAGATGCACTCAAAAAATTCTCATGGCCACAGCTGAGTGACAGTTGCACAGCTGTTCACGCCAGAAGCCACACCACGGCCAATTCCACCTGGAGAACTTGGATCTAATCGGAACCTTTCCTTTCATGTTCAGCTCACTTTTCCATCGTTCTCAACAGCGTCTCGGTACATCGAGGTAGGGTCTCACCGCTCCTGGGAACTCTGACTCACTGCAGAGAGGCAGATTCCCAGCAGAGCTCTAGATGATCCCTGATCCCCTTGCCAATCTATGTCAGCTTCATAGCTGCAAGTAATGCCTTAGAGGGGTCTGAGGCCAGGCATCCAGTGAGCTCCCTGTAGTTTGGTTCCAGCTTTGTGTTTAGTCTTCTTACAAGGGATATTTTGTCATTCAGGACAGGTCAGCATTACCACGTTTCCCAAGAAATAGGGTCCTTTAAAACACCCCTTCTCTTGAATGGGTTGTCCTTGAGACTTTTTCTAGCCAATAAAAGGTGACAGACATGTGGCTGTTAGGAATGATACCTGCCATCCCGGTACTTAGGGGCCGAGCTAGGAGGATTATATATTTGATGCCCACTTGAACTATGTAGGAAGTTCAAGACCGGTCTGAGCTACAAAGTGAGACCCTGTCTTAACAAATAAAAACAAACGACAATAACCCAAAACTACCAGCACCACCAAAGAACAACTCCATGCCAGTTCACACCTAGCTCTGAGAGTCTCCTCGCTGCTGCTACAGTTGCTCAGGGGGATTCCCACTGACGGGTCATTACTCTGCTAACCCAAGACTACCATCACACGAAGGAGCTCAAGCCAGCCTTATAGACAGATGCCTTCATCTGTTTCAGGTACCCAATGGGTGAACAGAGAGGCCAACTTGAGCGTACCACCCCTGACATGCCATATGGGGAAATACCAAAGGAACTCAGCCAAAGCCCAAATAAATCCAGGTTCTGGGAAGATGTGCTAGATGAGTCATAAGAGCTACTCCAGCTGATATCCAACTCAGTGATGGAGTATGCGCTTCACATGAGCAAAGCCCTGGACTTGACCTACGGCGCCAATTAACTAATTAATAAGAAATTTGAAGATACTCCAACTGAAGTGTCTGTCTCTGTGGAGTAGGGGACAAGCCATTTCTTCTGTTTACTGTCTGAATTCCTGGCCAATAGAATCTCGAGAATCACAATTGGTGTGTGTGTGTGTGTGTGTGTGTGTGTGTGTGTGTGTGTGTGTCCACATGTGTGCTTGTGCTTGTGTATATCAGAGAGCACCGTGTGTATGTATGCCTGTGCATCTGCATCAGTGACGTCAGGAATCATCCTCGATTGCTCTAGCTCCTTACTGCTTTGCTCTGGGGTTTTCTAGACTCTGCCTTCCAGGGTCAAAAGTACTAGGCTGCCACCATTTCTGCATCGTATTTTTAGATGGGATCTGAGATCTGAACTTTGAGGATTTGAGATCCTTCTGCTTGTGAAGCAGAAGTTGAACCCCTGAGGCATTCTCCAGCCCCCCTTCCCCACACTGTTTGTTTTATGCCACTAAGATTTGGAACAGCTTGTTAACAAGAAAACCTCATTCTGATGACGGCAGGCGTCTGCTCTGTCAGTGGAGAGTGTGGGTCTGTGTGAAGTCCTGTGTTCTCGTGTGTTTTCTACAAATGCTGTATTCAAAGAGAGGACCAGCTACATTCAGAGGAGGCTGAGGCAGCTGCTCAATGCTACCCCCAGGATTCGGACCTTGAGCGCTTCCCACTGACCACTGACAGAGCTGACCAGCACTTGAAACCTTCATTTTCCAGATGTTTCCTCCTTGGTTCTCATGGCTAGAACCAGGTCCACCTCTCTTGACTCTTAGTCCCAAACTTGATCCCAAACGTCACTCCAGCTAAGGGGACAGCAACAGAGCCTCAAGTTGGCTCACACCCTTGCTCCCCTCCCCCCCATCTCCAACTAAACAGACCTGAAATCCTTGCCATTGTAAAAGTCCCAGGCTGAAGCGTGGCACACCACCTCCCTTCCATCAGTCGGTTTCTCCAGCATCGACTTGTTCCAGAATTCAGGGGGCACAGGCAGCAGCCCCAAGGAAGTGAAAAAATTGTCAGCTTCTTTAAACATTCTTCTGGGTGTCCATCCCTATAAGCAGAGAGAGTTCTTGTTTTAATTTGGAGCTCTGAGAGGTGGGAATGGTAGGGGTCTGGGAGAGAGCCGCACTAGAGGGAACTCTTAAATCTGAGAATTTTCTTTCCTCCCAGCTTGGACCCACCCCCTCCTGTGCCCTAGGAACACTCAAGGAGAAGAAGGAAGGGGGAAGGAGGGGTGGACAGACCTGCTTTATCATGGCTTCTGTGGCATCCAAGTTGGGGGCCGAAGGGAAGGGCACCACCAAGTCATAGATGTTGGACCAGGTCTGTGCCCACATGTTCCCTGGAGGTAGATGGAGAAGAGATGGCAGAGATCAAACAAATGAGACTTTTTCCTGGCAGCATTGGGGATTGAACCTAAAGGTAAGTGCTTTGCTACCGAGCTACAGCTTTAACTCTCTGAGGTGACATATGTGGCTAAGAGCCATCCTGTAGGAAAAACATTCCACTCTGCCAATCACAGTGGCATCTCTTGAGCCTCTATTGCTTATACATTGTGCTGGGCATTTGACAAGCACATCATCTTCCACCTGCACAGCCAGCCCACAAAGTCATAAACATTACTGGGTGGGGGGGGTGTGAAAACCTTGCTGGTCATGAAGAAATCAAGGCAGTCCTCACTTTCCATGAGCTGTGAAGGAGTCCCACGGAAGAGAAACCGACAGTCCCCAAGTATCTATGGCCACCTGGCACCACTTCCTAAGTACCACACAAAACACATGACATATGCTAGTTTGCAACCCTGTCTGTGCAGGTTACTGAGTAGCAGAGGAAACTGGATCTAGAGAATTAAGTGACCCACCTAGGGGGTCCGAAGTCTCTAAGTGATGAGAGCAGATTAAAAGACTGACAAGCCACACTTGTCACCAGCCCCCCTTTATAGTATATTTCCTCTGCATCCTATGACGTGCAGTTACACAGGTCACCTGCCAGTTACCGGAGAAGAACCAGACACCTCTTTCAAGAGAGGCTAATGCTTCTGAATTTAGCATCAGGAAAGAATCCAGAGTTCTCTAGATCTGAAGAAAAGGAACTGTTCACTAAAAGTTCAGAACTCTGTGTGTAGCCTTTCAAAGCCAAGACTATGATATGAGGTAAGGCAGAGAGATATCTAGAGAGCAAGAGGGAGAGCGAGTGAGCAAACCAGAGAGAGAGAGAGAGAGAGAGAGAGAGAGAGAGAGAGAGAGAGAGAGAGAGAGAACATGGAGATGTTGGGGTGCCAGAGGTGGCTCCTCTTCTGATCACTAGGAAAGGGATTTTAAACCCCAGGTCTGCCTAGCTATCCTGGGCATGGGGGTCTTTTGTAAGGTCTATGCTTCATGGTCAATGAACTGATGTCCACGCAGCTATTCTCTGGACTTCCCCAGAGAGAGATGGGGAGGACTGGCTTCTTGGGCTGCGGTGATGTTTCAGGACACTCACAGCAGAACTTTCTGGGCTCTCCCGCATGACTCTGGTGTGTACCCTGCTGAGCTTCTCTGTTCAACAGCATAGTGCTCAGAAAGCATTCCTGGAGCTTCTGACCAAAATGGGGACAGAAAACCAGTGGCTTCAGTTTCCCCTGGTTTTCCCAATCTCTTATCTTCCATATTCTCCTTCCTGCATTTGGATCATTTGAATTTGCAAATCTGGAAGACTGAGGGCCCCAAAACTGAAGTGGGATCTATGTTCTCAGTCCTTTGCTATAGTTGTTTGACCCAGGCTGTATGTCTGTCTCATCCCCTTGCCGTTGCCTTTCCATCTGTCAAAACCTTTCTCTTTCAGGGTTTACATAGAATGGCTCCAGCCCCCATCCCCAGCCTTCCTGTATGATGAGTGATGAGATTGTGAATGGTTTGCACAATGTGACGTTGAGGCAAATGTGGCACCAAAGGGGTGAGGGAGGGTAGAGTGGAGAGAGAGCGCTTGCCTGGAACACACAAGGTCCTGGGTTCAATTCCCAGAACTATGAAAAAATTTAAAACTTGTACCAAATGGGGCCAGTGAGAAGGCTTAGATGAGAGGCCTGAGGACCTGCGTTCTGTCCTTGGGACCCGCATGGTGGGAGGAGAGAACTGATTCCCACGAGTTGTCTTCTGGCCTTCACATGTGAACTGTGGCACCTGCATGTGTCTTCCTCTCCCTCTCAAATATTTTTTTTTTCAAATTATGCCAAATGAGAGCAGAGTCCCTGCCCCAACATCCGCCACGCGCCAACCTCACCCCCACATCAAACCTTGGCGAAGTTCCCTCGGGGTCTCAAGTCCTCTTACTCTCCTCGTCTGATTTCTGCCTTGACGTCAGCCCTGTCCCGTCCCTTAACGGTGGGCCTGTCTTCCCCCCACTCCGCCCCCAAGGCTGGACTCGCGCCCTTACCTAGCAGGTGGGCCGGAATGGGGCCCTCCAGGTTGATGTGCTGGGACCCGTAATGACGGTGCAGGGCGCGGCGCACGTAAGCGTGTAGGTTCAGGTACAGTGGCTGCAGCTCTTGGAAAAGCCGATCCAGGTCGTGTTCCAAAGTGGGGGTCTCATACATAGATCTCCAGGCGTCTCCTCCATCGGCATAGCCTGCACAAAAGACACAGCCAGGCTTTCCTAGCCCTCGATCATTCACCCAGCATCTTCTCTGACACCTCCGGAGAGCCCTCCGGGTCCCTGGTCTTAGGGTCTCTGAGGACCTCCCTGAGGAGCTGAGGGAGCCGGGACTTAGCAGCCCGGCAGGCTGGGTGCTCACCGTTGAGTTTCGCAGCCTTGTTGGTGAGTTCCGAGTACTTGGGGAAGGAAGGAAGGATGGCTTTCCCCACCTTGTCATGCCAGCTCTGCCACACCCACAGCAGCTCTTCGTATTTCCGGGATGTGGCCATTACATTTGTCAGGTCTGGGGGAGAGAGATTGAATGACTTGAGCCCCAATCCTGAGGCTCTCACCTCCCACCTGTTTCGAAGGGAAACTTGGTCGCGGCGTTTCAGAGCTGGAAAACGCCTGGTGAGCACAGGTGAAAATAACAGTACAGGCAAGCTGGTCTCCTGGGAGGGAGCCAGTGCTTCCAGGAGCCCATAGGATGCCCATCTGGGGCAATCCCGCACCTGCACGACCTGAGACACTTGCAGAGTTGCAGCAACCTTGCAAAGGATGTCACCTGTCCTCTTTCCACGTGGGCAGCTTAGTGACATACTCAGGTACCCACACCAGCACATGGTCAGGTTAAAGCACACACAGAAGGCACCATCCCCACAGCTGCTACTTCCCACTCATCCCCACTTCCCTGGGAGAAATTTTTTTTTTTTTGAGTGGAGGGTCCAAATGCTGAGTCTAAATTACCTCAGGCAAATCATTCCCCATCTAGAAAGAAAGGGACAACCGTGGTATTCCTAAAGGGAATAGAAATAGCACAGGGGAGCGTGGTTACCAAACAGAAGCTGTGTCTTCTCATCTGTGTCCCCCGAGTTGTCCAGAGCATCTTACACAAATTGCTACCAGGCTAGACTGGATAAAAGAACAGTCAGAAGACTGTGGAAGGCCAAAGACCTGTCTCAGCATCTTCAGGAGGCAAAGACTCTGGGCTTTCCCTTTCTGCTTGGCAGCGTCTGAGCTGGAGGCGGCTGCTCTCCAAGCATTCACTGGTGGAAATGTGCTTGGACTCCTTACTCTGGAACCTGCTACGTGATACCCCCTTGTCACAGAGAAGGTAAACTCAATTAACACTTCTTGGAAAAGGTTTATCTTATGAATTTTTATGCCTGCTTGCTGGTGATGTCAGTCTTGAACTTTCACGGGCTTCTTATTTTAATTACCATATCAGTGACCAGATGGCCTGAGCCCTGCATCCAAGGGGCTGCCGGTGTGGGCGCTGGCTGTCGCATTACTTTTAATGCCCTCTAGAAACATACACGCATGCAGAGAGGAGTCTAGCGTGTGTCTGTGCACACCAGCACGTACACATTCTCTCTTCCTCTCCTTCCGTGAGTACCCATATCCACCACCTGTAGGCCAAACCCTGCCTGGGAAAACTGTTTCTTGCTCCTGTTTATTTTCCATTTCCCCTTCTGTTTGTCATTGTTCTAACGTGGAAGCTGGGTGCAGTCCAGGAAGAAATCATTTCTGGCGAGATGCTTCACAAAGAATGTTTATGCCTTTAGCTCCCCAACCCTGGAGGGAGGGAGTCAGAGAGGATAGCTGTGTGGGTACCGGTGGGTCCAGAATAATCTCCCTTCAAAGGGGACATGGAGAAGAGCCTGTCATGTGGGAAGATGCGTTAGAGGGAAGGGTCGTATAGGAACTGTGCTGGCTGGGAATCAAAGGTCAAGTTCTAGTTTACCGCTTCCAGGGGATGCGCGACCCTACGTGGCTGCCCCTGCCTGGCCTCCGTTTCTTTTTCGGCCATGTATTTAGAGTGGGGTGTCCAAGAAAGCTAGAGAATGTGAGGTCAAAGATGAGAGGGATATGCTGGAGGTCTGTGGCTATCCTTGTTGGGGTGCGTGTAGAAAGGAAACCACGCCCTTTGTTCTGAGAGGCACATGAAGAAAGGAAAGGAGTCAGGGGTCCTGGGTAGAGGATTAGGGCAAAGAGTGAGTAGGTTCTGGCTGAGTCCAGCTCCACACTGGAATGAGTAGGAAAGCCTGTCTCCCCCTTCATCCAGCAGCACCCCCATCGCTACCCATCTGGCTCCATTTCTCTCCTTTTCCCAGGGGTTCTCACCAGGCTCTAACTCCATGCAGGTGCCATTCGTGTGGCATACGTTGGCGATGCTGTATGTGGTCTCCATATCCAGCAGGATCTGGTTGTACTGCAGGGAAGAAAGAGGGTATTGGGGGATCCCCTCTGCTCTGGCCCCAGGCACTGTGGGCAAGGTACTGGGGCTGTCTTCTTGGGAATTCTGGAGGCCTTTGGGCATGACCCGTGCCAAGACTTGAAGCAAGGAAATAGAATGGGGGCCAGACCCATGGCTGGGCTCACACCCCCAGCAACTTCCACCGCCTGTTCTCCCCAGTCTCACACCTCCTGTAGCTCCTGGGGGGGCAGCGCAGCCCGGTCCAGGTTCTGAACCTTCTTTATGATCCGCTTGGTGGCGGCGTTCTGGAAGTTGCTCACATCAAACCGCTTGGCCCAGGTGCCATATTTCAGGGTGTGGTTGGCCACCTTCAGATTCTTCTGCAGCTGAGGGTACAAGCAAGAGGTGTTACGGCTCGGGGACTCTGGCACGACCTCTGTGCTGGAGATGTGAGGCAGGACTGCAAGAGGACTGGTGGTGGGAGGAGGAGTTTGCTGCAGCTGACACCTCTGCCTGGAAATACCCTCTTGAACCTGGGCCATCTGGTACCGTGCTGGGCATGGCGCATGCCCCTCAGCAGCTGCTGCAGTCTGTCTGATAATACACCGAGCACTGTGTATGCCCTTGGCAGGAGACACCTGCAGTCAGTCCAACCAGATATGTCTTAGAAGGGTAGGCACGTGTCTTCAATGTCGTTACCATTACTGCTATCAGCCCTGAGCCTTCCCTGAGTCCTAGACGTGCATCTGTGAAACTGCAGAAATGTCACTGATTCTGCTGAGGGATAGAAGGCATGACAGATGGGAGGGAGGCCCAAAGGCCAAAGGGCAGCACCCAGAGAGACTTCCAGCAAGGTTAATGTCTTGTGGGTAAAACACACTGATGGTACTAGTTCTTCAGTGTGGTATATGTACTTCCGCCACAGGGAGGGACAGGGTGAAAGGGGGCAAACCCTTGCAATGGTAGCAAATAATCTTTCTTTCTTTCTTTCTTTCTTTCTTTCTTTCTTTCTTTCTTTCTTTCTTTCTTTCTTTCTTTCTTTCTTTCTCTTTCTTTCTTTCTTTCTTTCTTTCTTTCTTTCTTTCTTTCTTTCTTTCTTTCTTTCTCTCTCTCTCTTTCTTTCTCTCTTTCTTTTTCTATTTCTTTCTCTCTCTCTCATTTTGCATGTGTATCTCTCTGTGTGTCTGTGTCTGTGTGTGCGTATCTGTGTGTATCAGAGGGCACTGTGGAGGCCCAGGGGTGACTTTGGGAATCACCCTGGATTGTACTCCCTCCTCTTTGTTTTGCTCTGGAGTTTCTCAAGGATCTACCTTCCAAGGTAGGCCACTGCCATTTTTGCCAGGCTTTTTTTTTTGTGGCTTCTGAGATCCAAACTCAGGATCTTCTGCTTGTGAGGCAGAGGCTTAATCCCTGTGCCACCTCTCCAGACTGGCTATCAGCCTTTTAAGGAACGACTCTTACATCACTTATTTACGTACAGTGCCACAGTCTCTGCCACTAGAGAACAGTAACAGACCACTGTTGCTAGAGAAATCTGCTGAGGCTCGAGCAGCACATGGAGTATTGTTTTAAAAAGTCGACTTGAATTTTCCACAACTAATGGAAGCTTGGTGATGCGCATACATCTGTCTGAATATCTGTGTGTATCTTCGTGTCTATCCATCTTATGTTTGTCTGAGTGTCTCGTGTTTCTGTGATTATCTCTCTAGGTCTGTATGAGTGTCTGCCTCTCCATGACTGTATTGTCTGTCTGTCTATATATACATGTTTCTCTCTGTCTGTATTTGATTGTACGTCTGCTTCTCTGTGTCTGGCTAAGTGCCTCTGTCTGTGTCTATGTCTCTGTGCATGTGAGTGTCTCTGCCTGGGTCTGTCCATCTCTGTCTATATCTCTCTGTGTCTGTGACTCTGCGTAGAGCGTCTTTCTGTGTGTGTGTGTGTGTGTGTGTGTGTGTGTGTGCGTGTGCGTGCGCACGAGTTGTGACAGTGTGCTTGCACATGGGCCTACACGTGACGGTTGGTGGTGGTGGGTCCTACCAGGATCTTGTTGCCCTCTGTAGTGATGTTGGTGTTATAGTTCCAGTTGGCCTCGGCATATTCGTTCCACACCACCTGAGATGTCCGGTCATATTCTTCCACGAACTTGGTAGCCTCAGCTTCATCAGTCACCAGGTCTGTGGGAAGCAAGGAGGAAACAGAGAAACTTCCACGTCCTTTCTCCAAAGTGTGGTTTCACCAGCGTCCCTTCCTTCCTTCCCCCGCCTCACCGCCCCCACACGACCCTTCCCCTTTCCCAGGTCCCACTTGGGTTTTGGGTTGTTTGGTTGGTTGTTTTCTGGCTGGTGGTGGCCTGGTGAGTTGGGGTCTGGCTTCTGGTGGTTGTCTGGTTGGTTACAGCCTGGGTGGTCGTCACCTGGTCAGGGGTCACCTGGGCGAGGACCAGCAGGAGATGCCCATAGAGCAATAGGAAGAAGAGGCTGGGCAGTCCTGGGGCAGCCCAACCTTGGCCCATGGCCGCAGGAGAGCAGAGCCCCACAGGCCCTGCTCTTGGCCAATAAGAGAGGAGCCTGCAGTGTGACCTCATAGAGCAATGTGCTGGCCAGCTGTTCCTGGGGGGCCGCAGGCCCAGGCACGCCCTGTCTAGGATGCTGTAGGGACGACACATCCATCCTCCCTGCAGCCCTCCCATGATGAACCTGGGGTGTCTTGGAACCTCAAGGGCAGAGCATCGGGGCTTAGCTGGAAGGAGACAACCAGAGACTGGGCACCCGGACCAGCAAGCAGCTGAGAGACCAGGCCTTGCCTCGGCCCCAGTCAGAGCTTTACCGATGCCCTCCGGGTAGTTGTCAGGCAACGGTGGGTGCCACTGATACTCCGGCCAGCCTAGGACCTCTCCGTTCCGCTGGTTCTGCTCCTTGAGCCACTGGGTGACTGGCTGGAAGTAGTTGAGCAGCGCCTGGGCATCCAGGGCATCCGAGCCCACCAGGTCCCTCAGCACCTCCTGCCACGGCCTGGAGCTGCCGGCCTGCAGCACCTCCCTGTTCAGCAGAGGAAACACCGTAGGCACAAGGGGACACAGCCTGGGCTCCATCGTGGCTCCCCACTACCTATTTGTCCCCCGTCGGAAAAAGAACTCCAGGGCCTTTGCCACGGTGGCGGGGACATTTGCTTTGCCCCATGCAATTCAAGGGCCAGCTTAATGATATCTGGGGCCCCAGAGAGAGGAAGAGAAGGGAGGAGGAAGAAAAGGAGGAGACATAAAGGAGGAGGAGGAAGGAAAGAAAGGAAAGGCGGGGGAGGGGAGACCAGAAGGGAAGGGAAAAATGAAAAATGAAAGGGAAGAATGAGCTGAAGCAGGGAAGAGAGGGGAAGAAGGAGGGAAGGGGAAAAAAGGAAGAGAAGAAGAGGCGGGAAGAAGAATTGAAAGGAGGAAAAGGAAGGAGAGAGGAGGGGAGGGGAAGAAAGGGAAGGAAAAGGAAAGGAAGGGAAGAGAGGAGAAGGGAAGGGAAAGAAAGGGAAGGGAGGGGAGGGGAGAGGAGGAGACAAGAGGATGGGGTAAGGAGAGGGAGGAGGAGAGGGAACAAGGGGGAAAGAAAAGAGAATGGGAAGGAGGAGGGAAAGAGAGAAGAGAAGAGGAGAGAAGAGGAAAGAAGAGAAGTCACCTCACAGCCTAGCCTGGGTGTTGCAACAAGAGGCCTTCATCAGTCTCCCCCCTCAGCCCTCCACTTGTCCTCCCTTCCTGCCACACACCGGAGCTTGGCCCCTGCCCGGGTAGACTGGTAGATGTCACACTGGTGCAGTGGGCCTTGGTGGCCTGCTTCCTTGCACAGAGCTTGATGGAACTGGAACTGCAGAATAAAGCTCACAAAGTACCTGCGGGGACAGGATGGGCATTAGTGGGCACGTGGAATGCCAGAAGCAGTGGCCTTTGCTCAGACTCCATCCTCAAGTCTACAGGATGGAGACTGGACCGAGGGCTGAAAGGACGGGAGAGTCACACCCAGTCCAGGAGAGAGGACCATTCTAATTCCGAGCCCTTCGAGATCCGAAAAATAAGTAAGGCATTAGCCCTGTGGAAAAGGTGGCTAAGATCCACAGGAGGAGCCTGATGGAAGGATGGGATGGGGGGGGGCTAGGATGAGGTAGATCAGGGGACACTGGTACCTGATATATGGTGTCACATTTGGGATATGAAACTTAGCTCCAGCATCAAAGTGGGTTTCGTTCCGGGCAGTTGGAGGACAGATCCCCTGATACTTGGTTCTAAAAGAGGACATTTAAGCTGTCTCAGGACCCAGAAGGCTGCTTGCAGACCGCCTGATCTCTGCAGAAAAAGCGTCCCCAATGTTCCAGCTCCCTTCCCCATCCTGGGAAGTGGGAGTTTCAAGCAGGAAGGCAGGAGGAGGCAAGAGGACAGAGACATGGCTAGAGAAGAGGGATGCATCTGATGGAATCAGGAGGTGCCTGGCTGCCCAAGAGTTGGGGGGCCGGACCCTCGAGTTGCCCCATCCACATCTCTCTTCTCACCGAAGATACCACCAGTCAAAGTTGTAGCGGGAGGGCGGTGTCCTCCCACTGAAGACCTCCCAGCGCCATTGGTCCACCAGGTAGCCAAAGGGCAAGAAGGCAATTTTTTCTAGGGCCATCTTTAGTAAGTAATTGATGTCGCTTTCTGTCAGGAGGCAAGAGGAGAGAGGTCAGGGAGAGGAGGGACTCCAACTAGGGCCGGGTGGGTTTGGTAGGAGGCCAACCAGGAGGAAGTGAGGCTGGACAGAGGCAGAGAGAGGGAACCCCACCTCATTGTGGGTGAGTGTTGAGTTTGGAGTGTTTCTGGATCTTTGAGGACAGAGGGAACCGGGACCAGTGGAGACCTGCTGTGGGTGGAGGGCTCTGAAGGCAGCCAGGCTGGGTCTAACCCTCCATACCCGTATCATTGGTGACATGATCCAGCAAGCCGATTTTGTGCAGATGTGCAGGGGTAGAGACGGAGAGCGCCAGCACATCCCCGATGGCCTCGTGGAAGCCGGGGTTGGCGCCTCGACGCAGGGGGACGGGCAGGTCCTTGTACTGTAGGTAGTACTGCACATGGCCCATCTCGTGGTGCACGGTGGACAGCTGGTCCATCGTGACCCGTGTGCACTGTTTGATTCTGGGACACGAAGAGGGTACGATTGAAAAGCAGGACAGGGTAGGGGTCAGAGCACTGGGGGGACAGGACCCCTGGGGAGCGGGGAGTGAATTGGCTAGAAATAGCAAATCTTTGGTCCTGCCCACCACCACTCAGGCCCTCCTCCTCCATTCCAAGGCTCAGAGCTGTCTCTCAAGGCTGCAGATAAGACACCCTAATGGGATGCCCCGCCCACCAATAGGCCAGCCCCGCCCCTGTGCAGCGGTAGGTGGAGGGAGGGGGCGCTTGATTGGCCGCAACCTTCTGGGAGCCCCAGCGTGCCCCTCCTCCTCAGTCTAGACCTGAAGTCCTTCCTGTTGTAGAAGTCCCAGGCTGAGGCGTGGCACACCACCTCCCGCCCGTCGCTTGGCTTCTCCAGCATCGACTCGGCCCAGAACTCAGGAGGCATGGGTAAGAGCCCCAGCGAGGTGAAGAACTCCTCGGCCACCCGGAACATGTGTGTGGCATTCCAGCCCTGCTCAGGGGTGGGGTGGGGGGGACAGGTCAGGAGCCAACAACACAGAGCCCCTCTGGCTTACCCTGGGGGTCGGGATGGTAAGGCCAGGGCAGCTCCCTGACCAGGAAAAAGCATCTTTGCTTAGTGGTCTTTCTTCCAGAAGCAGGATACTACTGCCACCGTGGGTATAGACCCCTTGGCTGGTAAAAGGGGAGGGCTTTACTCTCCCCCTCTCCCCTTGTTACCATATGACCCTTCCTGCACCTGTTCCCACCTCATTGCTACCCAGAGGCCGTACCCCAGAGCTTACCTTCTGCACCATGGTGCTGGTGACATCCAGGTTGGGCTTGTCTGGGAACGGCACCACCATGTCATATATGTTCTCCCAGCCCTGGGCCCACATATCTCCTAGATGGAAGAGCTGAGTAAGCAGAACAGCTTGGACCCCATGTCCAGCCACCGCCCTGCCCCCATCACCCCGGGCACCAGACCCCGTAACCTTAGGGTAGCGCTCCTGACTCTTTTGGACAGGCATCCCACCCACCCTCCTCTGCACATTCTGAGCTCCCCGGGATAGGTTGCTGCCAATGTATGAAGCTGGGCAGTGATCCTGACACCCTTTCTGATGGTGCCAAGAGGATCTCCCATTCCCACCCTGAGAAAGGGCCACACACTGAGCGCTCAGGCATGACTAAAACAAATCCGCCTTGTCCCTTGAACCTCTGGTTTGACCCCTACCTGGACCCCGTATTAGTTCTCTGATGCCTGCATCGTTTGCGTGGCCTAAGACCCTAGGAATCCTAGCCTGATGGTGACATTGCGCCAGCTACATGGCCGGGCTCCCAAATGGAGAAGCAAATGTTAGAGCCATCCATGCGTTTGAGGCAGCTGCTCCCAGGCTTATTTACAGCACAAACAAGACTCAGGTTCTTACCTAGCAGATGAGCAGGGATGGGCCCCCTGAGGTTGATGTATTTGTCCCCATAGCGATGGTACAGCGCGCGTCGGACATACGCATGGAGGTTCAGGTAGAGGGGCTCTACCTGGTGGTAGAGATGCTCCAGGATGTCCTTGAAGGTGGGTGAATCATACAAGGAGCGCCAGTAGGCTCCCGTGTCCGAGAAGCCTGGTGGGGTGGGGAGAGTATAGCTCAGAGCTTCGGGGCTCCGCCTCCTGCGCTTTAACTTGACCATCCTCCAGGGGTGCTAGGGGGGCACCCCACAGCATCTTTTTGTTGCTGCTATTTTCAGACAGGGTCTCCCAATGTAGCGCTAGCTGGGCTTGAACTCAAGATCCTCCTGTCTCAGCCTCCTGAATGCCGAGATTGCAGTGTCTTACTAAATCGCTTGGGTTGGCCTCAAATGCCTCATCCTCCTACCTCAGTTTCTTTTTTTTTATTTATTTTTATTTAAAAAATTTTTTTTAAATTATTTATTCAATTGTGTGTGTGTGTGTGTATGTGTATGTATGTGTAGAACCATGGGCAAATTCAGGAACCACCATGGATGCCTCCACCTCCTTCTTGTTTACTCTGCCCGGGATTCATTCGCAGGCAGCCCGCTTCCGCCCGGTGTCTATATGTGGGGTCTAGGATTCGAACTCCGCTTCCGCCTGGTGTCTATACGTGGGGTCTAGGATTCGAACTCAGGACCTTCCGCCTGCAAGGCAGAGGCTTAACCCCTGAGCCACCTCTCTAGCCCCTCCTACCTCAGTTTCTAAAGTACTGAGATGACAGGATGTCCTGTTCCTGGCACTGTAACATCTAACTAGGGGCTACTCCAAGCGCCAGTTAAATAGATCCCAGAGTACAAAGGGGCAAAGAAGAATCTCAGGTCAGGAGCAGGACCACAGTGAAACCAGGAGCAGTGGTAGGAAGGGCGGGGCAATAGAGGAAGGCTTGCCGACCACAGGCACCGTGCCATCTCCACCAGCTGTGGGACGGTGCTTTGGGACCAGCACACTAGCTATTCTGTCTGTCTCAAGGGGCTTGGGACTCAGTAGGAACAGCCTAGAAGAGCACCTTGTGGGCTGGAGAGATGATTCTCAAAAGCAAAAGGAGGTCTGGAGAGATGACTCAAAGGTTAAGACCTGAGTTCAGATCCCAGGTCCTATGTAAAAAAAAAAAAAACACCAGATGGAAACGATGGCTGCCTGAAGTTCTGTCCTGGTGGGCGGAGCCTGGGAAATCCCAGAGCAAAGCTAAAAGGAAGTAGAAGCATCCAGGATGATTCCCAAAGTTACCCTTGGTCCTCCACAGGGACACACAGTGCCCTCTGATACACACACACATACATATACATACACATGCACACTAAAAAAAAAAAAAAAACTTAAAAAAAAAAAAAGCAAAGGGATCCAAGTTCCAATCTCCAGATCCCACAGAGAAATGTCAGGTGGGTGTGGTGGCCTGCATGCCATTCCAGCCCTGGAAGACAGATCCTGGGAATCCCCAGAGCAAGCCGGCTGGCCAGATGAGCCCTAAAGGCATGCGCTGGTGCACAACATAAGGTGGAAGAATGTTCAAGGATGATTCCTGATATCACCTTGGGCTTCCCAAGGCACAAGTTTTCAAGTGCCCTCCCGTACATATACTCACATGTGTGTCTATCCACATGTAAACACACACATACACACACACACATGCACGCTTGCACATGCACACACATGCACACACTTGCTGTCCTCGGATAGGGAAAAGTAGGCTCACCATCCTGTCTGTAGGCCTCATTGCTGAGGACGGTGAAATCCTCGTAGAGGGGTTTCAGTGGGATGCCCACGGCGTCATGCCAGCCCTCCCAGGCAAACAGCAACATGGCGTAGCTTCTTGAGGAAGCCATGATGTTGGTGAGCTCTGAGACACGGGTGGCAAGCAGGGTCAGTCTGTAACAGTCTTGGGCAGAGGGGGCCCACTGGTCCTCACCATTCCCACCCGCTTCCTCCACACAACGACGTCAAGCCAAAGGCAGCCTACAGGCTTGGTGGCATGAGGCTGTGGACTAGACAAAGCAAGCACTCGGCAGGACTCTGACCCAGGAAAATATCTAAGATAGTTGACATGAAAAGGACATCGAGATGTCAGAATGAGCCAGGCCCTACACAGCTCATCGGAGCGGCTGACCCAAGAGGCCCAAAACCTTGGGATGGGGACTCTTGGTAGAAGCGAGAGGACCCTTGAAAAGGGGAGTCAGGGGTCACAGGCTTAGTGATAGAAGGAGTGGGCCTAAAGGATCCCCAAAGTGAGTTTGCCAGAAGCAGGGGTGTAGGGCAGAGAAGTGTGGGGACATCGGCACATGCCAGCTGCATTGGAAGGTCAACGTCTTTGGATTTACCGCTAAACATGCCATCCTCTTGGGTGCCGCAGGGTGCCCGGGAAGGGCTAGGAAACCCCCGCAGAGAGATGTGACAAGGCCATACCTGGGTCCAGGGACCAGCAGGTGGCAGTCTTGTTGGGGAAGCAGACCTTGCTGGTGGAGTAGATTCTGGTCATGTTGCTTAGTAGAGAGTTGTACTGGAGGGTTGGAGTTGAGGAATGTTAATTGATGGAATCTTAGCCCCTGGAGTTAATTTTTCCCCTCTTGACTGGGAGCAAAAGGTGCCTTGGAGAAGGGGTGTGGCATTTGACACTTCTAGTTGCCCTTCCAGAGCAGTCGCCCTGGGTGGGGGGGAGGGGGGGAGGACCAGTTTGACACTGACAGTGAGCGAATCCCTTCTCAGTCCTCCTCAACTTTTCTAGTGAAGCCCATAAATAAAACCCAGAAACTGTTTCCTTGAGTGTGTGTGTGTGTGTGTGTGTGTGTGTGTGTGTGTGTATACACTTCTCTCTGCATATTCAGGGCATCGAATGGAGCCTAGGCAAGCAACTATCACTGAACCCCACCCCCAGCCCTAGAATTTGGCTTCTTACTCCATAATACTTGCTTTAATATAAAGCACCCCATCTGCAAGGAATGCAGATGCCTTACATTCCCAGCCCATACAGATCCCAGGTTCCTCTCCTTCTGCCAGGTTGGTACCTCAACCACCACAGTAGGGTACTTCAAACACCCCCTCCCATCCTGCCTCCACCCTCACTCAGGCCAACCTGCTGCCGCTTGGCCAGGGGCAGGTTGGCAGGGCCCAGGGTGCTAACAGCTCTGATGATTCTTCGAAGCTTTGGATCCGTGAAGTTCTTCCAGATGGACTCGTAGAGCTCCTTGGCCTTCTGGCCCCACGCCTCTGTAAACTCCTGGCTGAACAGGGCCGCTTCCTCCTGTGGGCACCAGGAGGGTGGAAGTGTGGCCCGGCTCAGGTAGAGACCGTATAGAAAGAGGTTAGGGTGCTGGGAGAACCGAGGGAGGCCAAGGACTTCTGGACCCTTGGCCCTGCTGAGATTCTGTTCTGGAGATGAGCTTGCTTGCCGAGCAAGCACCCTTTCTCCTGAGCCCCTCATGTTAGAAACTGGGGGAATCTGACTCAAGGGAGCAAGGAAGCAGAAATTGGGGCTAGAAGAGAGATTGGATGAGAGTAAGAGAGGAGGATGGACAGACAGCGAAGAACCAGATACGAAGAGCACCAAAAGGAAGGTAGGCAGCTACCAGCGGAAAGGACTCAGGAGCAGGGCGAGGCGGAGGGGAGGTACCCCATTCAAGAACGGCGCCGCTCCAACCCCGGACGCTCCCCACTGGAGACTCAACCTCCCAGGAGTCGATTTTATCCATTCCAGTCCTGTTAGCGTACATCACGTGCCCAGCCCGTGCTAGGGGATCACTGCCAGAGATGGCCAAGCCCACTGAAGAGGGTCAGGGGCTGGGGATCCCGCGGCCGAGGGCTGGGGGCCCCCTCCCCGGCGCGTCCTCCAGCTCCGGGCCGCGGGCCTGTGATTGGCGGCCGCGCCCCGCCCCCGCCCCGGGCCCGGGCGCCCACCTGGCGCTGAGCATTCTCGGCGGTGATGTTGGTTTCGTGCGCCCAGCTGGCGACGGTGCTCTGGAACAGCACCTGCTCGGCGCTCGAGTTGTAGCTGTCGGCGAAGAGCTGCGCCCCGGCCTCGTCCGCGGGAAAGTTACCGGGCTGAAATCTGGGGTCCAGCGCCAGGGCGGGCGGCGGCGGCGGCAGCAGCAGCAGCAGCAGCAGTAGCGACAGCGACAGTGTCAGCAGCGGCGCCGGCGGCCGCCGCCCCCGCTGGCCGGACGCGGCCCCCATGGCGCGGTGCGCGGTGCGGCGCTGCCCCCTTCTCGCGCGCCGCGACCGCCCTGCGGATTATAAAACCCAGCCGCGCCGCCCGACACACCCCCACCTCCCCGCCCTGCCGCGCTTCCTCCTCGGCTCCAAAGTCCCCGGCGGCGCGGCCGAGGGGAGCGGGGCGGGCGGGGGCGACGTTCCTGCATCGCCCTAGGCAGGGGCGCCGGCCGGGGAGGGGCCGGGCAGCAGCCTGGGGTGGCAGGATTGGAACTGGGTCGGCTGTCGTAAAGGAAGCTAGAATGGGGGAACCCTCATCCCCCCACCCCCGGCACACACATACACATTAGTTAGGATTTGCTGAACCTCCTGGAGCCTTCTGCTGTGCTCTAGGGCTGCAGGCCTAGTCTCCCCAGGCCTTTGGGGGGGGACCCTGGTGACAAGGGGGCTGTTGCAGCAGAGATGGGGTTGATATTGCCGGGTCATGGGGGCAGGAAGTTCCCTGCACAGGTGTGGGGAGCAGGGTGTCCCCCAGGCTTTGGGTAGGTGCTGCAGATGGCAGCAGCCCGTTCGCCGGGGTCTTGGGGAGAGGGGTTGGTCTGTTGGGGAGTGGGGTGCCACGGAGGCCCAGAAGCACTTGCACACCTGCCCCTTCCCCATTATCCCAACGGAACCCTAGAATCTCACGGTTGCAAGGTGAGATTTTGAGAGCAATAAAACGCCTTCGAGATGAGAACAATCCTCCTCGTTTTATAGATGCAGAAATTATCACGCAGACAGATTGAGTGGCTTGTTTCAAGTCGCTTGGGGCCTCCACCTTCCCAGCCTGCCTCTGTCTTATCCACATGTCCCTCAAAGTGGCAGGTGTGGGGAAAAGGAGGATAATGATGTCTTTTTGATGCACCAGGCCAGTGTGGCGATTAACCCGAGTACTAACCTCTCTGAAGGTGGGAGGGCCCTTGCCCCTGGCAGATGAGGTGAAGACGGGGGCTGCATGAAATCCGTGTAGGAGGTTGTATGACCCGAGTGCTCAGTGAAATGATGCTGGGTTGTCAGGTGACATGGTACTGTGAGGGGGGGTGCCCCTAGCCCTGGGAGGCAAAGGCAAGCGCTGTCATGAAAGGGGGTGAGAGGAGGAGGGGCTCTTGGAGCTGCAAAAACGACTGGGGGTTGAGCTGGGCCTGGCAGGCCTCCCCAGCCATATTCCTACTTGGTCTTGGCTTGGCAGGACACAGCCATAGGTGACATCAGGGGTGGCTAAGTGGATGGATACTGGAATAGTTAATCTTGGGTGTCAACTTGACACACCTGACATTAAGTAAGATCAGCGGAGACCAGCTGATAATCTGGATCGATACATTTACGATACAAAGACCAGCCCTAGATCCCACTGGAACCTCCTATAGCAGACCAGATAAAAGGAACCTTAGAACCGGAGACTGAGAAGAGAGACTCTCCAGGAGTCCTCCAGCCTCGTGGATGGGGGTGACCTAGCCTGCCAGTTTCAGCTACCAGCCATGTCACCTCTGCCATAAAAGACTGTATCTCCCCTCTCTGGAACCATAAGGTGAATAAATTTCCTTTTCTCCCTTAAGTTATTTGACTTTGGGTGTTCTTTCACAGCAGTAGTTAAGAGTAACTGTTACAGGGCTGGAGAGGTGGCTCAGGGGTTAAGCCTCTGCCTTGCAGGCGGAAGGTCCTGAGTTTGGATCATAGACCCCACTTATAGACGCCGGGCGGAAGGGGGGGGGGCGGCCTGCGTTTCTGGTCCTGGTAGGGTGGAGCCTGTGAATCCCGGGGCAGAGTAAACAAGGAGGAGGTGGAGGCGTCCGTGGTGGTTCCTGAATTCGACCATGGTTCTACACACACACACACACACACACACACACACACACACACACACATACATGCACAATTGAATACATAATAAGTAATAATAAAAAATTAAAAAAAAAAAGAGTAACCGTTACAGATACAAGTTTTCAGGATAGCAGGCGAGGGGTAAGGGGCCAGGTAAGGGTGATATGGTAGCCTGGGTTCAGAGGGCTGTCTGGCAAGATCTCGGGTGGTCCTCAAAGCTTGGGCTTCCAGGCTTTGAAAGCTGCAGACCGTGGAAGCTGTTTGCTCTTCTGGAAGAAAGTTGCCAGCACTGAGGACACTTGAAGGGGAGGGGAGGGATTTGGGAGTGGTACCTGCCAATTCTAGTAGGAGGGTCCCAAAGTGGGGGATAGGTAGATAAGACAACACTCTGAGGCTTAGCCTATACTGTGGGGGGGGGCTCTTATCCACTGTCAGAAAAGAAATTGTACTGAAAGCAAGGCGCTGATGGGAAGGCAGGGTGGAGCTCCGGAAAGCTAGTCCAGGAGGAACAGGCATTGCATTCTGCTGGTTCCGGCTCAGAGCCAGCTGTGGGCCTGTCACCATGTCTGTGGTCCCGGATTAGGGACCGTTCAGCATTGAGCAGCTTCTGTCTCACCAAAAAAAAAAAAAAAAAAAAAAAAAAAATCAAGTCAAGGGCTGAAAGTGCTAAAAACTGATACTCAGGCGAGTTGGAGGCACAGCCCTGCACTTTCTTCCAGGTGACATTTTATTATATTCTCTGGCTGAATCACACAGCTCCCCTCCCCCCATGACAGTTAGCTTTAGCTGTCAGAGCTGAGTCTTTAGGCATACCTAGGAGGAATTATTTAATTAAGGCACGCCTCAGAGCACAATCGGTAGATGATTGCCTGACGATTGCCTTAACTGCATTGTGCGGTAATACCCTGCCCACAGTGGGTGGACCATCCCTGGGCAAGCGAATAAGATGGACAGAGAGCTGGTTGACTTTGGCAAGTACTGGTCTTGTTCCTCTGCCCCATGTAGCTTCTGCTGGGATCCCTCCTACCATGACGATCAACCATAACGGGTCCCTGTGGGATGAATAAACATGCCCATGTTCCCCTAAATTGTTTGGGTGTGGTATTACTTATAGCAGTAGGAGTAAAAAACAGAGACATCTTCTACACGGCAGCTTCCAGGAGGGCAGAGACAGGATGTGCCTTATTCTCTGGTTTTCCCGGAGGTTAGCACAGTGCCTGGCACGAAGATCTTTACTCAAGGAAGCGGAGAATGCGGAAGGAGGGCGTGGCCAGCATTCACATTCACACTCATCCTGGTGGCAGCCTCCTTCGAGAATAATCCACAAAGAGCCAGACCTGACTAGGTTGGCATTTAAGGTAATATTTGATATTACCTTATCAAATGGAGGAAGGGTATCAAATGGTGTCTTACTTGCTGTCAAATTTATTTTTTTGAAATGGGGTCTCTCACTGCACCTGAAACTCACTAATTCGTCTAGATTGACTGGCCAGCAAGCAAGCCCCAGAGATCCTATCTCTGCCACCTCAGCCATGGGACTGCAAACTTTGTGCTGCTGTTGCATCTAGATTTTTACGTGGGTGTTGGGGATCCAAACACAGGCTCTCATGTCTGTACGCAAGCACTTTACTGACTGATTCAACTCTCAGCCCCTTCAATTGATTTTTTTTTTGGGACAAGAATGTCAGGATAAATGGGAGAAAAAGACAGGAGGATTGAGAGTTTGAGACCAAGTTAGATTATAAAGTTGATGAGACCTTGTCTCAAAGAAAGAAAAAAAAAAAAAGCAATGACAAATGGTGGCAAGGATGTGTTGAAATCAGGAAATTAGAATCCTTATACATTGCTGTTGAAATTGTAAAATGGTACAGCCACTTTGGATAAGAAATTGGCAGTATCTAAAAATGTTAAACATAGCGTTTTACCATGTGAACCTATAATTCTACTCATCTGTATGAATACATCTGAGGACACTGAAAGGTTTTCACATAAAATGCATGCAAAAAATGTTCATCGTAACCTAATGTTATTCAAGACACCCACAAATTGGAGTGTCGATCAACTGCTTAAAGAATAAACAAAGTGTGCATTCACACAATGGAATGTTTATTCAGCTACAAAAAGGAGTGAAGGACTTACACAGGCTACAACATGAATGAACTCTGGAAACACTGTCACAAGACTCTGTAGGAATCCACTGATGTGAGCCATCCAGAGTAAGTAATCCACAGAGGTAGAAAGCGGATTAGTGGTTGCCAGGCCTGGGGAGGGTATGGGGTTTCACTTAGGGGTGATGAAATGTTCCAAAATTAGTAGGGATGGTTGCACAACTCTACAGCTACAAGAGGCACTCAATATATATGTTGACAGGGAACGCGGGTCAGTCTTGCAAGCTGTCCTGTCCCATGTGAATCTCTCCTTTCTATATTCATTCAGCATCAACTGCTGTTTCCAGTCTTTGTTAAGGCACTGGGTTTTGAACCCAAGTCCCTGCACATACCAGGTAAGTGTTTCATTTCTGCCTTATATCCCTACCCCCTGCTCATTTTTTGCTAGTCTCCTACCCAGCCTCTGTAATAGTCAGGATTGTAGGTATATATCACCATACCCTGTTATTCCAGCATTGTTCACAGGAACGGCTGTGTAGTGAATCTTTTATTTTACAAACATTTTTATTTGCTTATTTATGTATTTATGTGTGTGAGAGAGAAGAGAGAGGTGCTCATATGCATGCCATAGCGCACAGGTGGAGGCCAGAGGACAAGTTATTTTCAGAAGTCAGTTCCTTCTCTCCACAACGTGGTCTTCCAGGGATTGAACTCGGGTTGCTAGGTTCTCCCAACAGGTGCCTTGTCTGCTGAGCTGTCTCACTGTTCTGGGGACTCTATTTCTATTCACCCCAGATAGAAAGGGCAATGGCCGACCAAAGGACTGAAGAAACGCTTCCACTCAAGTTTAGCTTGGTGAGCCGATGAGTTTCTTACCTGGCCAACTCCTGGGCCCCTATAGTCTCCTTCCAGCAACTGTTGGCCATTCATTATATCCATGGGGGAGGGGCAAGTCCTCTTGGACCTCTTCAGTCTTACTGTTCTTTTATAAGAGGAAACATTAATGGGTGCAAACTTGTGAGGGTGTCAGGGGTTATCACGGCCAGTGTGATTCAAGACAGTAGCGATCACAGTCAGTGTTTCTGGAGGAAACAGCCACACGACGGGCAGCGACAGGAATATGTAGGGACCGCAGCATAGGATGAGGAGCCAGAAAAGCCAAGTCCACACGCACATGACTTGTGACCTCGGCCCTATCACCTCTTTGGGCCTGTAACCTAGGTGTGCATAATGGCTATGTCACTTTCGACCTGTTCCCCTTCTCAGGCTGGTGGGAGGACGAAGACCGTTTCTTCATCAGCTGTAAAGCATCCGGGGCTGGCACATTCCTGCGATCCCAGCACATTGCAGGTGGAGGCAGGAGGGTTGTAAAACCTGGAACAAGGTCTGGGCAGATACTCACCCGGTAAAAGGGCTTGTCGCACAGAGCTGATAACCCAAGTTCGCTCTCTGGAATCCATGTAAAAACTGGATGTGGTGATGCGTTTCTACAATCTCTGCAGACATGGGAGATGGGAGGGAGAAGCCAAAACCAACCCTCGAGGTTATCCTCCGAGGAGCACTCTTGCCTGCCTATGTGTGCAGTGTAGCCCCTCCAAACAGTAACACAAGCCCAAGAAGATAGACACACACACACACCCAAACAGTAACACAAAAGCTCAAGAAGAAGATATGCCAATCCCCTGCCGAGGGCCATTACCTGTAAGGCCCTGGGCTAAGAGAAAGGATGAGATTATTTGTTGTCTTTCAGTACAAAAATTGGGGTAAAAGGGGAAATTTGTTTTCCAAGGCCTAGCAGGGAAGGCTGGTTTAAATAGTAGGCACAAAGGATGGAGATTGGCAATTGACAGCTAAAGGGGACAAGCAACAACAGTGTCATCCCAAAGAATATTGGTTTAAGGTAGGGCTAGGCCCCCTGGGTTGGAAAGGTTGAGCCAGTGTGAAAGTGGAAATGCTAGGGAAAAGCAGGAGGTTGAAGCTTAGAGGCTTAGAGGCAAGGCCAGCACTGTCCAGGGACCTTTCTGGGATGCTGAAATGTCTGTCCAATAGGAATGTGACTAGAGGTAATGAATTTGCATGGCCTGTGTGAGGTCTGGAGCTCCATCTTCAACACTGATGACTATATATATATAGTTTTGGTTTACTTTCACATTGCTGCAACAAAACACCTGGCCCAAGCAACTTAGGGGGAGAGGGCTCAATTCTAGGTCACAATTCTGGGTTATAATCCATCACGGCAGGGAAGTCCAGCAGCAAGAGCTGAGGAACGTATTCAGGGCACATCCCCAGCAAGAGCAGAAGGCCACAGACGAACAAACCCATGCTTGCTCGCTCGCCTGCGCTGTGCTCTTCTCATTCTTATACAATATGGATCCCTCCCAAGGAATGGTCCCACTCACACTGCGCTGGATCTTCCCACATTAATTATGCATTCATTATTTTTCATGCATGTGTATATGGTATGTGGGAGTGTGTGTGTGTGTGTGTGTGTGTGTGTGTGTGTGTATGAGAGTGCACTTGAGTTTGTGTGTTTGTGGAGGCCTAAGGGCTCCGTTGGGAAATCATCTTGAATAGTTTTCCACCTTTCCTGGGCCGCCTTCCAGAGCTGGAATTTCAGGGTGCTGCCACTCTTACCTGTCATTTTTACATGAGCTCTAGGGATTCAAAGTCAGGTCCTTTCGTTTGCAAAGCAGAGATTTTAACTACTAAGCCATCTTCCCAACCTATTTTCACATGAATTAATACAATCCAGAGCCAACGTTGATGTAAAGGTGCACTTTTCAGGTGCATCTTAGAGTTCTGCCTCCTTGTGGCAAGGTGACAATTAATACCGATCATCACACTTCTGTATACAAAGCAAGAGCTACAGATATAATTTCTTACTTATTGAGGCAGGTTCTCATGTAGCCCAGACTGGCCTTGAACTCTCTATGTGCTACAGATGACTCTGAGTGTCTTATTTTCCTACCACTGAAATTATAATGCACCCATACCCACACCTGGGTTATGGGGTGCTGAGGATTGAACCTAGGGCTTTATTATGCTAGGCAAGCATTTTACCAACTGAATTACACCCCCATCCCTCATTTTATATTTCCTAATAGGTGCCTTAGAATAAGTAAAGAGGAACAAATAACAAAAATATCATTTCAACAGGGAATCACTAGCAACATTATTGAGATATTTCTTCTGTGGGATGACTTATGAAAATCTGGCGTGGGTTTTACACATCTTAATTCAGATGGTGAATTTTCAACAGTGGGAAATATAGCCCAACCAGACAGCAATGGATTGTGCAGAACAGACAAAATATCTCCCACTGCTTCCGGTTTTAAATTCAGGTTGGGTGAAATTAAAACTCAATTTGCCGGTGGTGGTGGTGGTGATGGTGGTGGTGGTGGTGGTGGTGATGATGGTGGTGGTGGTGGTGGTGGTGGTGGTGGTGGGTGGTGGTGGTGGTGATGGTGGTGGTGGTGGTGGTGGTGGTGGTGGTGGTTGGTGGTGGTGGTGGTGGTGGTGATGGTGGTGGTGGTGGTGGTGGTGGTGGTGGTGGTGGTGATGGTGGTGGTGGTGGTGGTGGTGGTGATGGTGGTGGTGATGGTGGTGATGGTGTGTTCCACGTTCCATCCTCAAGCGCGGATCAGAAAAGATTCTAGTGGGCGTCTGCGTGGGGTGGGACAGCTTCCCACTGTACTTCCAGCTCAGACCTCCCGGGGCTCCAGGTTCAATCCAAAGGCCTTTTTGACTGTCTGAGCTTGGATTTTGGTGATGAGGAGGAGGAGGATGAAGACTCCGTCTCTCTATGTAGAATCCTGCCTTTGCAGCGGGCCTCGCCTGCTGGGATCCTGACTCCTGCGCAACTGTTCACTATTTTGTCTTTGCAGGGCTGGGATGGACCGCAGGACCCACGAACTGGGCAAGCACTCTACCACTGAGCTATTCTCCAAGCCCGGGTGACGACTTTCAATACCTTAAAGGTACTGAGGCGTCCCACTCGGTGCTTCCGGTACTTCCGGAGCAGCGGGTGGACACAGAGCAGCGGCGGCTGACGGCCTTCCGCTGGCCGGGCTTGGCTGCTGGCGTCCAATGGGTTTTCTGAGCGCGACCCCCACGCGCCTGCTTCGCGATGCTCGCTGCATGCAGCGGCGGTTCTGCGGATGACGATGCTGCGTGCAACGGCGCCGCAAGCCGAGGGGGCTGCAGGCCGAAGTCCCGCTGCAATCGCAAACCTTGTGTGTAAGGGACATGGGGGGGGGGTACTCTAGGTGGGAGGAGCGCGAGGAGGAGCCTGCAGACAGAGGGTCCCTGGTCACGTGCCCCGCCCCGGAGCAAGGCGGGCGGCAGCGCAGAAGCTCCCCCTGGGTGGGCCCTTAGGGTGGGAGCCCAGTGGAGTTGGAGGGATTTGGAAGAAAAGCTTTCGTTCTCAAGATGCCCTATTCTAGTCGTGCGTGTGTGTATGTGTGTACGTTATGAACCATACATGCATTGCAGACCCAGCAGTACTGTATGTCTAGCTGTGGCCTTTCCCCCATCCTCTATCCTACATACCCCCCTTGACGGTCCTTAATGCTATGTGGTTTCAGTGCTATTCTCTCTCTCTGCCTTCCCATTTTCACCTCCACCCTTTCCCCTTCTCCTCCTTCTCTTCCCTCTGTTCCCCCTTCCCCCTTCCTCCTCATCTTCCTTCCCCAATGCCTGCTTTCTTTCTTTTTGAGACTGTGTCTCTCTATGTAGACCAGGCTGAACTAGCCCAGACTGGCTTGGATCTTGTGGCAATCTTCTTGCTTCTGTTTAATAAAGAATAAAATTCCGATACATTTTTAAAATTTTTTTATTTATTCAATTGTGTGTGTGCATGCGTGTGCATGTGTGTGTGTGTGTGTGTGTGTGTGTAGAACCACGGATGAATTCGGGAACCACCATGGACGCCTCCACCTCCTTGTTTACTCTGCCCCCGGATTCACAGGCTCGGCCCTACCAGGACCAGAAACGCAGGCCGCCCAGGCTTCTGCCCAGTGTCTATACGTGGGATCTAGGATCAGGAACTCAGGACCTTCCGCCTGCAAGGCAGAGGCTTAACCTCTGAGCCACCTCTCCAGCCCCATAATTCCGATACATTTTGTAACATATATTAGGGCTCAGAAAATGAAGACTGCAGATGTGGTAGAGTGTATCTGTAATCGCCACAAGATTTGGATTATCCTGGGATGGATGTGTGTGTGTGTGTGTGTGTGTGTGTGTGTGTGTGTGTGTGTGTGTGGTAAGATCCTGTCTCAAAAACAAAATGAAAAAAGATTGCCGCAATACTGATATTGGGGATGCAGTGATAGATCACTTGCCTACCTAGCATATATGGTGTCAGGTTCTGCTCTCCAGCAAAACACACATACCAACACGCACAAACGGAGGCAAAATTATATCTGTCTCTTATGTCCATCCACTTTTCCCTACAATAATTTATTTTTATTTATTACTCCTTGTGCGTGCGTGTGTGTGTGCGTGTGTGTGCGTGTGTGTGTGTGTGTGTGTGTGTGTGTGTGTGTGTGTAGGGCAGAAGTTGACATCAGGTGTCTTTCTTAATTACTTTCTACTTTGTGTGTGTGGTCCTCCCTGTGGAGGATCATGGGTGATTTTGAGAATCATTCTGGATTGCTTCTACCTCCTTCTTGCTTCACTTTGGGATTTCCCAGGCTGCTGCCATTTCTGCTTTTTTTTTTTTTTTTTTTACATAGAACCTGGGATCTGAACTCAGGACCTTCTGCTTTAGCCCCTGAGGTCCCCTGAGCTATCCCTCCAGCCTCTCTCTGCAACATTCTGAAGCAAGGTTTCTCACCAAACGTGGAGCACAGCATTGGCTCGACTAGCTGGCCAGAAAGTCTCGTGCTGGGATTGCAGGTGTGTACCCTCGTGCCAGCTTTCCATGTGGGCGCCGGGGATTTGAACTCATGTGGTTGTACTTGTGTGGAACGCATTTTATCAGCTGAGCTTTAAAAGCAGATATTAGCCTTCAAAATAACCTTTCTTCTCTTGGGCTGGTAGATTATTGTGGCTTTGGGGTGGTCTCTGTGACCTTTGCTCAGTGTCAGCTCCTTCCAGCTTTCCCTACACCCTAACCTGTGGATGAATCCTCAAACACATGCCATTCATGGAAACATCCAGAAAAGTCAAACCTGTAAACACCAAAAGTAGATTAGTGGTTGCTTGGGGCTGTGAGTGGGATTGGAGTGATTATAAGTGTGAGATTTGCTTTGGGGGTGACAGGTTGGAGCGGTTACTCTGCATGGTTGCTGATAAAATCATGGAAGAACAGCTTAAGGGAACAAGGGGTTTTGTTTTCTCTTATGATGGTTTGGTTAGAGTCCCTTGTCCAGCTTAGCAGAAGAGCCCACACCAACACCAGGAGCCAAGGGAACTGGCTGAGAGATGGGCAATCCTTACCTGCCAGACTAGCCCGTCCGACCAAGTATACAGAAGAAGGCCAACTTTCTCAGAGAGTTCCCTCCATCTTACTCACCTGCCCAGGGACTAGTCCCCCCGCCCCATGGGCTGGACTTTGCTCATCCGCTAGACAATCTCCTGCAGGTTTGCTCTGGGCTTAACTCAACTACTCATTCTCTACAAATGTGCTCAGAGCTTGAACCCTCAACCAAGTTGACGCCCGTATCTGACAACAGAAGTCGCTGAGACTGCATGATGACCCAGTTCTAATCTATTAGTCATAGATTTCACACTTAAATTGACTTTTTAACATATTAAGTAGAGCTTTCTTTTTAAGTCATCATGTCAATTTTCCGAGGAGGGCTTTTTTCTCACAGTTGTGTTTCTGAGACCTCCAGGCATCGCGTATAGCTGGGGCTCACTCACTCTACAACTCTGAAGCAGTTTGTCACGTGTCCACACCAAGACAATTTATCCAGCCTCTGTCTCGTGACATTTGAGTTACTTCTTGTTTCCCACAATTAAGAAACAATTCACTGGATATATTTGGTGTGGTGTGCGTATTTTTTTTTTTGTCTTTTGACCTTAATAGCAAAATACTAAAGCTTTTATCTGGTTTCCCTTCTTAAAAATTTTTCCTCTTCCCCTTCCCCCTTCTCTATTATTCTCTTGGGACTGATAATACACTGTTTTTATGAGATGCATTTTAAAAGCTTCTGCAAATGATTAAAAAGATGCACTTTTGAATCTCTGCGCCTGACTTATTTCACTTAACAAAATTGTCTCTGTTCTAGTCACTTTGCTACCAAAAGAGAGGACTTTGTTGCTTTGTAGTGGCTGAGTAATATTCACTTGGGGATATACTGTATTTCCTTTACAAGTTCTTTGTTTTCACTCCTTGGCTGTTGTGAATAGTGCTGCTGTAAACATGGGAACTGACGTCAGTTTGCTGTGATGATTATACACCCAACAGTGGGATCATACAGCAGATCAAACAGCAGTTCTATTTTTAATTTATGGAGGAACCATAGTGTTTTTTTCCAGAAAGATTGTACAGATTTACACTAACAGTGAGTAAGAAGTTCCCCTTTCTCCACATCTCCATCAGCCTCAGTTATTTTCCTGGAACATGGTCTCACTCTGTAGTCCAGACCAGCTTGTAATTCACTTAGAGCCCAGGTTGGCCTTGAACTTGTGGTGAACCTCCTGTCTCAGCCTCTCCTGTGTCCCTGATATAGGAATGAGTCACCACTGGCCAGTCATTGTGGTTTTTGTATGTTTGTTTTTGTTTCAAGACAAGGACGCCAGGCTGGCCTTGAACTCAGGTCTCTTGCCTAGGCCTCACATATGCAGACATGCCCCGTAGCCTGGCTTCCTCATCTACGTTTATCCTGTTTGGACGCTAATCGCTTCTCAGATGAATCTGATTGTCTGCGCTCCTGACTCTTTTCTGTGCAGAAATGTCTTAGTTTGCACTATCTCGGCTGTCTACTTTCATTGTTATTTTCTCCAGTCAGCCTCCTCCTGGGCATGCAGCCCCCGCAGTCCCCGGCCCCCCACCTCCCTGCCCCCCCAGTGCTGGTATCTCAGCCTCGCATCACCATGCAGAGCGCTGCTTCCTTTCGTTGCCTGTGCTGATGAGATCTTATCCAAAAGAGCGCTGCCTATGCTGATGTCGTAAGATATTTCCCTGTGTTTTCTTCTAGTAGTTTCTCAGCTTCAGATCTTAGATTTTGGTCTTTTTCTTCAGTGCTGGGATCTAATCAGACAGAGCCTCCCACATGCTAGGCGAGTACTTTACTGCTGACTTATATCCTCAGTCCACATTTAGGACTTTGGCCCACTTTTGAGCTGAGTTTTGTACAGGGGATTTATTTTTTATTTTTATATTTCTGCACACATATACACAGTTCCTTCAATGCCACGTACTGAAGAGATGGTCCTTTGTCCGGTTTTGTGTTCTCGATGCCTTGGGTGGGTGGATATATGTGGATTAATTTCTGGGTTCTCTATGGACTCATTTCATTTTTTTAAAATTTTTTATTATTATTTATTCAACTGTGCGCGTGTGCATATGTATGTGCGTGTGTGTGTGTGTGTGTGTGTGTCTGTGTGTGTGTAGAACCACGGACGAATTCGGGAACCACCATGGATGCCTCCACCTCCTTCTGCCCCAGGATTCACAAGTTCCGCCCTACCAGAACCAGAAGCGCAGGCCGCCCCTGCTTCCGCCTGGCGTCTATATGTGGGATCTGGGATCCGAACTCAGGACCTTCCGCCTGCAAGGCGGAGGCTTAACCCTTGAGCCACCTCTCCAGCCCCATTTTTTTTTTTTTTTTTGTAATTCATTCTTTACTGAATCTTACAAAAGTATTGTTCTCCCAACAAATTTGAAATTAAAACAAAAACAAAACCACAGTTTGAGAAGTGCTGCTCTATGTCAAGTGTGTAGATGTTCAAAGGTATGTACGAGTTCAAGGCTATCCAAACGCTCGCTCTCTCTCTCTCTCTCTCTCTCTCTCTCTGCCACAGCTGTCCTGATTGGAGTCTAGGAGTGCAGCTGAGGAGTGAAGAGAGCTTAGCAAGCTCCATCCCTAGCACCAGAAACAAAATAATTGTGCAACCTGCTCTCCTCTAGGCTGCTCTTTGTTTCTCTCTCATTCATCCCTCCCACCTATGAGGCTCAGATGTTAGCTGCTAGGACTGAAGATATAGCTCAGTGGTAGAGAGTTTGTCTAGTATGTGGGGGACCCTGGGTTCCATCCCTAGTACAACACACACACACACCACACACGTTAACTTGGCCTTGAACGTGAAGATCCTCCGTCTTTGACCTTACGTGTGCTGGAAATTCAAACAGGTGCCCTCTAATCTCAGCTTTAGATTCACAGAACCTTGAACGTCTGGTGACCTGTGACCTTTGTAACCCACTTCTGTAGGTTTCAGTTCCATGCTAAGTAGCATTTCTAAATGTCATAGATTAGCATCCATAATATGACTTGTAGAAAAGCAAATGCCCCATCTGAGCTAGAAGATACAGGGCCTGGAGGCAAAGATTCAGTGTCCGCAAAGCTCTCGAGAGCCAGGCGTGTATACGCCATTCTCTCCTCATGAAAGCCTGGAGCGCCCCGAAGCTTTGTGAGGAGTCATCTTTTCTCCTGCGGTACCAGCTTTCTGGGGAGCTTGCCTTCCTTGCCGGACACCCCATCTTTCAGTTGAATTGACCTGTCAGCTGGGCCTGTAATCATGGAGCCCTGGGTGATGGGTCCTTGCCCGCCAGTGCAGGACGAGGCTCCCACAACTGCCTGCATCTTCATTAGTTGGCACTATTCTCCAGCTTTAAACTTGGTTTCCAATTTGGGGGTATTTATTCTTCTTTTTTTTTTCCTTTCAGGTATGTGTGTAGGGGTGTGTGCATGTATATATGAGTGAATGTGTGTGTGTGTGTGTGTGTGTGTGTGTGTGTGTGCGCGCGCGCGCGTGCGTTTGCATGTGGGTAGACACAGGTGGGTGAGTATATGTACGGGAGGGCACTTGAAAACTTGTGCCTTGGGAAGCCCAGGGTGATATCAGGAATCATCCTTGAACATTCTTCCACCTTATGTTGTGCGCCTGGGCCTCTGATTAAACCAGCGCATGCCTTTAGGGCTCATCTGGCCAGCCGGCTTGCTCTGGGGATTCCCAGGATCTGTCTTCCAGGGCTGGAATCCGCCTGACATTTTTCTGTAGGCTCTGGGGATGGGAAATCAGGTCCCTTTGCTTGCAAGCCAAGCGTTTTAGCCCCTGAGCTGTCTCCCCAACCGTTATTCTTTTGTTGCAATGAGGTTAAACATTGCTTCATGTTTGCAGTGCACTTCTGTTTCTTATTCTGGGGAATTCAGGTTCCTTTGTTTGCAAGGCAAACGTTTTAGCTCCTGAGCCATCTCCCTAACCCTTATTCTTTTGTTGCAACGAGGTTAACCATTGCTTCATGTTTGCAGTGCACCTCTGTTTCTGATTCTGTGATATTTGTTTGTTTTCCCACCCCACCCCCCTTTTTGAGATAAAACCTGGATAGATGTCCAAGGCTGGTCTCGAACTGTCTCAGTTTTGGGAGTACAGATGTGGGCACCTGTGCCCAGCACCTTTTTTTTTCTTACTGATTCATGAGAGTTCTTTATACATTCGTGGCACAGGTGTCAACCTGACAGTTGAGGATTTGGGCTCTGGGGACATTTGTAGAGAATTAGTGGTTGAGTTAAGCCCAGAGCAAACCTGCAGGAGATTGTCTAGCTGATGGGGAAGGCCCAGCCGGTGGTGGGTAGGACTAGGCCCTGGAATAAAATACCGACATCTGATTGAGAAAATTGGCATCCTTGTGTATACTTGGCCAGACATGCTGGTCTGGCAAGTAAGGATCGTCCCTCTCTCAGCTGTTATGTGGTGATGGTGTGGCCAGTTCCCTCGGCCCTGGTATTAGTACGTGCTCTCCTGTCAAGCTGGACTATGAACTGTAACTGGACTATCAGACTATTGTAAGAAAATAATCCCCTTGTTTCCTTAAGAAGTTTGAAGGCAATTAATCAGCAACCATGCAGGTAAACTGCAACAATTCCAGATTATCAACCCTCTGTCATTTAAATATGTTGCTGATAGGAGTGGATGTGGGAAAATTCTTTCTTTTTTAAAAATTGCAAGCAACATAATGGGCTTCACAGTGATATTTTCATTCATACTTTATTTTTCACTTTCCCATTGTCCTGCCTGTCTGCCCCCCTTTGCTTCCCCTTCTCCCCAATGTCTCCCCTTCTCTCATGTAATGTGTGTATTTCATCCCCATTGCTTTACCATCTTCTTTCTCTCTCTCTCTCTCTCTCAGACCATGTGACCCTTTATTTTTGTTCATTTGTGAAGCTGAGTTATCAAACAATCCAGGGCTTCATGCCTGTGAGGCAAGTGCTCTGCCAGTGAGCTACGGCCGTGGTGTATAAGGTTTCCATGTCCCAAAGAGGAAGGGACAGAGGGAGCCATGCGCTATGGAACATGGAGGTCCGAGGACAACTTTCAGAAGTCGGTTCTCTCCTTCAACCATGTGGTGGGCTCCGCTGGAAGGGCTCCAGGGACTGAACTCAGGTTGCCAGGTTTGCACGACAAATAAATACACATTACCAGGTTTCCCCTCCACATGCAGATTGTTAGATTCAATCTTGCTGTTTTTGATTTGCTAGGCATTGCTCTTCCAATATTTTTTAACTTTTCATTTTTTTCTTGTAGTATGGATGGAACTCAGGGTCTTGTCTATACCAGGCAAGTGCTTTATTAATAAGTTACATTCCCAGCAGTAGCAATAATAATTCTTTTCTTTCTCTGCCTGCCTGCCTGTTTGCTTGCATTTTCTCTCTCTCTCTCTCTCTTTCTTTCTCTCCTCTTGCCCTCTCCCCCCTCCCTTCCTTCCTTTCTTGCTTTCTCGCTTTTCCTTTCTCGCTTTTTTGTTCTTCTCTCTCTCTTCTCTTCCCTCGCTCCCTCTCCCTCTCTCTCCGCTCTCCCTCTCGCTTCTTCCTTCCTTTTCCTCCCTCTGTCCTCCTCCTTCCTTTCCTCCCCTCCTCCTTCTTTCCTTCCTTCCTCCTTCCTCTTCCTTCGCTTCTCTCTCTCTCTCTCTTTCTTTCTTTCCTTCCTTCTTTCTATCTTCTCGCTCTCGCTCTCTCTCTCTGTGATTTTTTTTGAGCCTCTCACTCTGCAGCCCAGGCGAGCCTAGAACTCAAGATTCTCCTGCCTCGGCTCCCTTTGCACTGGGATTAAAGCGCTGAGTGCCAAGTGCTACACGCTTGGCTGCACTTCTGTCTTTTGTTGCTTTGTTTTTTGACATGGCGGCCTCCTGCCTCTCCTCCTCCTCTCCTCCTCCTGGTGCTAGGCTCGCTCGTGTGTGCTGTCATCCTGCCTTTTGAGACATTTCATATCTTGAGTTCTTCCCTCCAGCTGTAGGCTAATTACTAAATTATTAGGTAAGAAAATGCTTTTAAAAATTATTGACATAGCTGGGGGCGTTGAGGCAGTGCTCAATACACGAAGAGGCTCAGTTTTACAAGAAGAAAAGAGTTGTGGATGGCAGCATGCCCACGTCACATCTCCGGGCTGTGTATTTCCAGAGTGGTGAAGACACCACTTATAGGCTCAGGCCTATAAGCGCAGCATTGGAGAGGCTGAGTCAGGGGGATTGCTGTGAGTGCAAGACCAGCCTGGCCTACATAGACTGTCCAATAAAATAAGTAAATATGTAAAATTTTAAGCGTTAACATGTCAAGGTAAAACCTCAGGGCGATAAGTGATAAAAACCTGAGTCCGTCTCCAACCTGACTCGGCCTAAGGACCGCAGAGCCCCCAATGCCCAGGGAGGAGGAGGAGGGAGGCCTGTGTCTCCCTCCAGCCCAGACGCAGTCCACCCTGCTGTGCCCAGCATCTCAGCCTCCCGGGCCAGGAATGTCTGAGTCATCGCTGACTCATCGCTGTCCTGTCCTCTGTTGCTTAATCTGGCCTGGTCTTCATTAGAAACGCCCCCTCCCTTGCTGCCATTCACTGGTCTTCCCCACACTTCTGCTGGGACCCGCAGACAGTGGTGGGCAGGAGCAGCCTGGCCTTGCCTGCCCGGGCTCACTGGGGGTGTGGAGGCTTATCCCTGAGGGACAGAAGCTCATCACACCAGGTGTTGGGAGGCCATGGGGGTCGAGGACTGGTGGGGAGAGGCTTGGAGGACTCACATTCAAGTAGAGGGGACAGAAGTGCTGAGCACAGAGACGGAGTCACAGACAGACCATGGTGTGGGGGCGCTGGCTCTGGGCATTTCACAACCATCTCTGCACAGCAGTGGGGAGGGGCAGACAATGCAGAGGCCCAGGGGCCAGCATCCCAAGGGCTGTAGGCTTGAAAAACTCCATGGGTGGCAACGTTGCCTAGATTGGGGGACAGGGAAGAGGAAAGAGGAGGAAGAAAAGGAAGAGGAGGAGGAGGAAGACAGTGTGACAAAGAGGAGGACAAGAGTGAGCAGGAGGAGCATCTTGCACAAGGGGGTCACGCCGGAGCCAGCGCGGGTGGTGGACTGGAAGCAGTAGGAGTTGGGAAGCTTGTCTTAGAGGAGGGAGCACATGACCCCAGGAGCTGGGTCTGCTGGGAGGAGGGACAGACAACTGCATCAGCCTCACGCTGAAGCTGCGAGGGCCCCTGGGGGCTGATAAGACCAACTCCTGTATAGATAAGGCCATAGCCATATCTATAGCATGAGAGAGGGAGGAGGAAGGGAAAGGGGAGAAAGAGAAAGAGAGAGAGGGACAGAACAGGAACACACGCACGCACGCACAGCAGCAACTTTTGGAAGTGAGCTTTCCTCCTTCCAGCATTTGGACCCAGGGATTGAACTCAGGTCACCAGGTTTGCGACTGGCGCCTTTACCATGGAACCATTTTGTCAGCCCACAAGGACCTTTGGACCCTTTCCTCTACCTCTTGAGATGCTAACGGCAGAAAACCTCCCAGGAGGTGTAGGGTCCTCTGCCCCCAAGATGGCTTTCCAAGTCCTTCTTCGAGGCCTGTGTTCGCCCTGACCAAGCCTCCTTCCTGCACGTCCCCGACATTAGCCGGCCTGGTCATCAGGGTGCTGTGTTACGCTGCCCACCCACGTCCATATGCTTCACGCATGTTCACTAACTTGAACTCCTAGCAATCCTATGAGTCAGCTGCCGCTTACGTCCCATTCTACACGTGAAGAAACAGGGACTCGGGAACACTGCTGCTTGACCGACTCCACACGGGTGGAACCTAAATACAGTGGGCTGAGGGCCGCCATAAGGACCGCCACGCTGACTGCTCTGTTTCCTTCCCATGACTGTGAGGATTTCCTTGATCTTGCTGTGAAGCCCAGGCTGGCCTCAAAGAAATGGTCATCTACCTGCCTGGGATTACAGCTGTGTGTGTGTGCCTGCACGCGCGCAGGTGTATGTACACGAGGACACTTGGGAGGCTCAAGGATGATATCAGGAGTCATCCTGGATTACTCTTTCACCTTATTGCTGTGAGCCTGGGTTTCTAATTAAACCCGGAGGACGCCAGTTTGCTCTGGGCCTTCCCAGACTCTACCTTCCAGGGCTATAAAAACAAGGTGGGTTGCCACATCTGCCTGGCATTTTTATATAGGATCTGGGGATCTGAACTCAGGTCTTTTTGCTTGCGAGGCAAAGGCTTTAACCGAGGAGCCACCTCCCCAGCCCCGCATCCTAGTTTCATCCTGATTGGCCATCTCCCATCCTCCCTTGCGGATGGTCTTCCCTGGCCTCTCTCAGCTAAAGGGCTCACACACTCACACCTCTCCCCAGTTCACCTTTCCCGGAATCACATCGCTCTAACAGTTCGAGGCTCCGCCCCGTCCCAGCTGCCAGACACACAGCAGCTCTGCTCATGGGACGGACGGGAAGGAATGATTGAATGCCAGCCCCCTTGGCAGCAGGAGTGTGGGAGGTGGGGGCCGTGGACTGCCCAGGCCTCCGCCGGCCTCAGTGCTCCTGACCTAGGATACAGAACTGGGCTGGCCAGGGGATGCCCGGGCTGGCCAGGGGATGCCCGGGCTCTCTGCCGCTGTGGGACCCTTGAGGGGGGTCCAGCTTGGACCTCCGCGGCTGTGGAAGCTCTCTGCTCCTAAGACCCCGCAGCTGTGTGGCTCTAGCTCTGCCCACCTCTCAGAAGCCCCTGGAGGCAGGGCTCAGCCAGGAGAGAGGGAGACAGTGAGAGAATCAGATCCTGGGACGGACAAGAACGTGGCTGCGGTGGCCGGGATGGACACCTCCAGGAGCCAGAGAAGAGACCGTCAGGAGGACAGCACCGTCCTGGCCGTCAGGCCGGCCCTCTGGCCCGGGAGAGACACCTTCTGTTGACATCATCATCGGGGGACCCAGAGCGGAGAAGGCATCTCTTGTCTTGGAGCCCACCTAAGAGGGGTCTCCTGCCCACTGCCAGCCCAAGCAGCCTCCTGCTCCTGTCCAGCCTCCCCAATCTCCCCCTTGGGCCCTCCACGGCCAGATCCTTGGAAGCTCCATAGTAACAGACACTGGAAACCACTCTTGCTAAAGGCCCGACACCTCACTGGACCCACGAGGCAATTAAAAGCAAGGCAGAGTCTGGCGTCTCTGCCTTTGTTTTCTGCCTGTCACCTTTACTCCGGGTGAGACTCATGCTTAGCTCTTTGTGGCTGTCTAACCTAGCTCCTTGAGACGGAGGCACGGTGATAAGTCACTGTCCTAAGTGCGAAGCCACCTTGGATTCCAGGAACAGCGGAGCCTCAAAGGTCAGGCTGCTTACACATTGCCCCTCCCCCAGAGGAGGGGACTCCTCGGAGAGGTCGAAGCTGTACCTGGAGCAGAAGTCATCGTCCTGGGAGCTCCAGATTGCTTTCCTTGCGAGATGGTAGTGATAAGGACGTCTTTGGACTTGCAGAACCAGACCCGAGACAGTGATCAGAGAAGATCATGTCTTGACCAGGGCTGCTTAAGTGTGTGTACCTCTTGCCCTTTTCCTCAACTTACCAGGCATATTCCAAGGGAACCAGGCATCCCATAATAGCTATGAATGAAGCTGAACGCACAATGTTAAACTTGCTCATAATATTTTGTTCTTCCCAATGTGCTGATTAAACATCCTTTCTCTGCTTTTCACCAGTTCTCTGATTGATACATCAATGGCTGAGCCTAGTCTTTATTTTTGGGGGGTGGGGTGGGGAGATGGGAAGGGGAGGCTGCTGGAGCCAGGACTTTGGCCCTAGAAGTCAGGTTACACCGTGATGGATCCCAGGAGGTATTTCCTGCATCGGTGGGGAGATGACTTATTTTTCCAAGCACTTGAAGTTGTTTGCTTTGTTCTGAGCAGCAGCTCTCCAAAGAACATGGTTATGGGTGCTAGGCAAAAGTCTCGGGCAGCAGGCCTCATGGCTAGGCAAAAGCCAAGGCATGCCATCTCCCTGAAGGGTAGGAAGGGGTGACAGATGACGGGAGGGGGGAAAGTTCCTGTCTTCTCTCAGTGACCGTCGGGTGGTTGGCTGGCAGAAGGGTTCTGGAGCTCGTGCAAGGAAGGAACCCAGAGAGGTCTGAGTCAAGTAGGTGAGGGAGGTGGATGCTGACCGGGCCCCCTGGGTACTCTGGGGTAGAAACAGCACTGGGGTCACTGAAACGCTAGAGCCCCGGCTACATGCCATGGGGTACAGCTGGGTTGGCCTCCATTAAGACATGAAGTAGCCAGGAGCGACCAGATGAAGAAAGCTGTGGAAGATGAGCACAATGCCTCAAGGTGGCGTGGCGCAGTCCACATCCGCCACATGAAACCCAGAGTGTGTGTGGGGGGGCATGTTCTACAAGGCTGAGGTTGGAGGCTAAGGCAGGAGGATCGCTGCAGGTCTTAGACGGTCTGAATAAACAAAAGACATGGCGGGTGAGATGGCTCATCAGCAAAGGTGCTTGTCACCAAGCCTGGAACCCCTGAAAGTGGTCCCCTGGAAGTTGTCCTCTGACTGCTACATGTGCATTGTGATATCTGTGTGTGCACAAGATAGATAGATAGATAGATAGATAGATAGATAGATAGATAGATAGATAGACAGATAGATAGATAGATAGATCTAGAAACTTCTGGGGCTTGAACTCAGGT
This sequence comes from Typhlomys cinereus, assembly GCA_023101885.1. Taxonomy (NCBI): domain Eukaryota; kingdom Metazoa; phylum Chordata; class Mammalia; order Rodentia; family Platacanthomyidae; genus Typhlomys; species Typhlomys cinereus. Next base: position 2,105,398 of record JALPQD010000298.1, on the reverse strand, counting down.
CAATAGGTTTGCAAACAGGTGTCTTAACTACCACATTAACTTCTCAGCTGCATATATATATATGTAATTTTTAAGATGGAGTTTTATGTATTCCAGCCAGGCCATTGAATTCCTTATGTAGTTGAAGATAACCCTGAACTTTTTTTTAAAAAAATGATTGATTTTGTGTGTGCATGTTTGTCCATGTATGCACACGCTACGAGGGTTCACACGTGCACTATGGTACATGAGTGTACGGCACACATGTGAAGGCCAGAGGATAATTCGTGGATTCGGTTCTCTTTATTCACTTTGATGTGGGCTCCAGGGGTCAAACCCAAGTCATAAAGCTTGCCTGGCAAATGCATTTGACCTGCTGAGCCGCCATGACGGGATCCGACCGCGGACTTCTGATCCTCGGCTTCCACCTCCAGGTCCTAGGATTAAAGACTTGCGCCCCTATAACCTATTCATGCAGTTCTGGGGCGCCAAGCAGGGCTTCCTGCAGGCCAGGCAAACATTCAACCAACTGAGCTATGTCTCCAGCCAAATATATATTTTTGTTTTTAAGCCTCTAAGCAACAGTCTTGCTTTCTGGTAACCCTGAGCCCCGAAAGTAAGATTCCGCTCTGGGGAGCATCTGGGTCCTGGCACTTGGAGCTAGATTTCAGCTACAATTCTTTAAAATCCCCGAGCTGGAACAGATGAGCCCAGTTCCCACCCTATTCCAGGGATGGCCCCTTGGGTGCCTGGAAGAACAGGCAGGACCGTTGAGCCCACAAGGCCGATAAGACCACAGAAAAGAGCAACTTGGATGTGGGATCAGCTGAGGGCGTGACCCCCCCACTCCAGCTCCCTCTTAGGTTCTCCCCCATCTGTGGCTTCCTGGGTGAGGTTCTGTGTTGACTCTGGATGCATGAACGTGCACACACACACAGATACACACACAGACACATACATACAGACACACACACAGGCACACATACACACACAGACAAAAACACGCACACACAAATACATACACTCACACACACATATAGACACACACAGACACACACATACACACAGACACAGACACACACACACAGACAAAACACACACATACAATCACACACACAGACACGCACACATATAGACACAGACACACACACACAGACACACACACAGACAAAAACATAAACACAAACACACACATACACTCTCACACACACAGACATGCATACACTCAGACACACACACACACAGACACACACACACACACACACACAATACTCTTGTTAGGAAGTGATGGCCAACACCAAAATTAAGAGAAATGGGAAGGACAGAGGCAGGACGAGGTAGAGCTGGGAAAGGTGAAATTTCAGACTGGGCCCGCTGGCTGCTGCCTGGCTGTGATCTTGGAGAGTTGGCTCAATGTGCCTTTGGAAGTAGCGTCTGGCCTCGCTGTCCTACCATGTGCTTTTCTGGGTGTATCTGTGACCCTGGTCAGGGAGAGAGGACGAGATGGACCTATGCCTGGGAATCACTGGACTTATCACCCACGGCCTGTCCGAGCGTCCTCAGGCCACATTAGTTTAATCTGAACCTTTAGCTCAGAGCGGCTACTACATCCTCACCACCCACTCGCCTGAGAACCAGGAGTGTGCATCTAGCGTGTGCTTCAGGGGTCAGGATGGGAGCTCAGAGTGGCCCCAGTCTTTGGACAAAGTGCACACGTGCCAGCCCTGTGGTTTATGACTGGCTGGTGGAGGTGAGCAGAAAACTGATTAGCAGCAGCTCCTCCCTTCTATGTATCTGTTGACACCCCTACACCCCAAAGCCTCCTGTCTGGCCCCAGCTTTACAGGGTTTTCCTGCTGTCCACGACGCCTCTGTTCCTCTCACAGTGGATCCTGTGTTTGTTGACTGACTGACTACACTCAGGAATAGAAGTGGAGCGATAGGGGTGAGGACATGACAGGACACAAGCTTCCTGTTGCCTCGCTCATGGAGGGCGGGCTGCCCGGGTGGGTGTGGAGCTGCCCGGGTGGCAGCTGAGGCTCCAAGGTGTGGCGCTTGACCGCACCACTGACCACGGCATGCCTGGGCTGGAGGAGGGAAGCCTGCCCGTGCCCTGGTGATCATGGCCAATGTGGCCAGCATAGCTGTAATTATGGGCCTAGGGACACTGCTCGGATGCCACATGCATCGCAGGCACTGTGCTTGACACCGGGGTCATACCTTCAACCTCTGCTCTCGGATGCCCTGCTTCCGTGCCTGCCTCCCAACTGCACGCTCAGCTAACTTCTTAAGGAGAGAGGAGTGGCAGAGGGCAGGGCAGAAGGCGATGGCCCCGCACATTCCTGCCCAGGCCTTTGCCCCCTCCTCTGCCCTCCACTGGAGTTCCCTTCCCCAGAGCTGCCCACAGCCTGTGCCCTGCCTTCTGTTCCAGCAGTCGGCCTTCCTCAGCACTGGTCCACCACTACCCCCTCGCCCTCTGCCCTTCTTCACACTTTTCCTACTTTATTATTTTCTCATATCATTAGTTTTGGTGAAGCATCGCCCTTTGCTTCATGCAATTAGGTTTTTAGGAGTTTAGATACAAACATACGAGTGCACCATGTATGTGATTGAATGCACATGTATGTGATTTGTCAGCTTTTAAAAGTTTCAGCCTCCCCCATTCTGTGTGAGTTACGTGGAAGCAGGATCCTTGTCTGTGTTATTATTTCTTTCTCTCTAGAGACTATAACAATGCCTGGTACAAAGTAGGTGCCCAATACACCTAAAATGGAAGAAGGAGAAGAGACCATGAAGAAAATGACTCTTCCTGATCTTCACACCTCAGGAAGCTACACAAAGCTGGGTGGTTGGGAAAACTCACTCACTGCCTCGGCTTGTCTCCCACCTCGCACCCCAGTGCTGTCTTACTACCTCCTGTGCAAGCTGGTCCCCCCTCCCGTTTGCTGGCCCACATTCTGCTCCCTTAGGGTCCCGCAGAGGGGACGTCACCTGGCTGCATCTCCCCATCTGCGCGCAGTCTCTAGGTCCGCTTCCTCAGACTCAACCGCCCTTGGGCTTGGTCAGGGACAGGGTGACGCCCCACAGTCTCTGATGTCCCTCAGCTCCAGTCGCCTCACCTTCCAGAGGTCTCAAGTGAGTCACTGGTGGCTCTGGAAACATGGCGGCTGGTGTCCTGCCTGGCAGCTGCTCGTGTCACCGTGGCTGTCCTTCCGGCGGATGCTGTGATTGGTCCTCCTGGGCCTGTTGCTTTCCTGGTCACCTCCAGGGACCGTGAAGCCGGAAGACAGGTTTTCTTCTGAGTGACTCACGGTTCTGTTTTCAAGCTCATCAAGGTAGCCGTTAAGAACATGCGCCGATACTTCTGGGAGTGGGTCTAGGATTGGCAGCCTGGGCTGAGGGCTGCCCCCATGGCTGATTACTGGCCAGGGGGCACTCACTACACTGTAGGTCCAGGACTAGTACAGGGCTTGGTCTAGACATGTGGCTACTCGAGCAAGCAGACTTAGGAGCCACGACAACTCACATCAAGTCTGCACTGGGGCTTCCACAGTGTGACTCTTGCTACTTCCTTCGAGAATGAGTGCTCTACCTGCTCTGTTATTACAGTGTGCACACTGCCCTCCCCATGCCTGCACAGAGAAGGCGTGCAATAAAAACTTGGAGGACTGAACTGACAATCTGAGTCATCCAGTACCTGAAGACGGGGAACCATCGTTTCCTCATATCCAGCTGCATCTGAGGCTGAGGTCTCCTGCCCGAAGGGTCCTGGATGAGACATAACTGGGTGTTATGTCTGCTGACGCCGAACCAGCCTGCTGGGGTCCCTCTCCTGTCCTTGAATGTGAGCAAGGGTATGATTGCCATGTAACACACAGGCCCTCTGGTCACGTTTGGAGCATGAATCTTTAGTATCTTGACATAACGCTTGGGAAATATTCATGCCAAGTTTTAAAATGGAAATTTAACTGGTAGTCCTGGAGATTTCTCCCTCTGCTTTCCAAATCTGGTAACTCTGGGGGAGAAAGCGTCAGCGGGGGGGGGGGGGATCAGGTTTGGTCTCCTGGCCTGAGACAACATGAATCTGTTCTGCTCAGCTCCTGGGCACTCCTGCTTCTTGAAGCTGGGCCAGAGGCCAGGTGTGCTCCAACACACTGAGTTCAGAGGTCGCCCACATCTCTACCCACTACCCTATAGCCATGCTGGTGGTCAACAGATGCCTTCTGAGGTGGTGAAGTTTGAGTTCAGACTTGAAGGGAATGAGCCCAGTGATGACCTGGGAAAGAGGACTCCGTGACTTCATGTGTCTTGGTGTGTGCGAGAAACAGCAAGGCCAGCACAGCGGTGAGTGACCACTATGGGATGGTGTCCACGGACGGATGTGTTCAGCATTTCAAGACTGGACCATATTTTGGGTGTCCCAAGAAGGGAGTAATCAGGGAACTAACCTCTTGCCCTACAGCAAGCTGCAGGTGCCTCTACCGCTCAGACTTCAGAGGCGCTTTGCACAGCAGGAAAGAGGGAAGAATTGTCAGGCATTCCCCATTCTGGGCTGGGGACTCTGGCAGCTGGACGAGGCTGCATCCCAGTGCTTGAGAGCATATTGGTGGCTCCCCTGGTCTAAAAGTGGGGGAGAGTGAGGGCCTGGAGAGATGGCTCAGCAGTAAAAGTGCTCGCTAGACCAACAAAAGCACCACGGTCCACATTCCCAGATCCCATGTCACATACCAAGTGGGTGTAGCAGGCCTGTTTGTAATTCCAGCCTTGGAAGACAAAGCCCGGAACTACTTGGAACAAATTGACTCTCCAGATTAGCCCTATCTCTGAGCTCTGGGTCTGATGAGGGATCCAGACTGAAGCAGTGAAGTAGAAAATCGGCAATGATTTCTAACATCACCTTTGGGTCTCTTCGTGCATGTGCACACGTACTTGCACACATGTGAACAGTCCCACACCTAGGAAAAGATGGACAGAGAGAGTCAGTGGGTGCAGGAACCCACGCTTAGGGGTGTCCACACTGGCTAGAGCACGTGACTCTCTTTGGAGCACCACTCCGCACCGTCAGCGCTGTTGGAGGGTGTGCTTCCTCCTGGGAGAAAAATTTCACCCAGCAGCAGGGCCATGTGGATATGGGGGGGGGTGCACAGGATCCTATGAGTCCCCAACAGGAGTCAGCTCAGGCTTCAGAAGGTGACCAAAGCTCTGCACTGTAACTGCAAAAGTGACGTTTTGTCCTGCCATGTCTGTCCCTCCTCTGTCTCCTGGAAGCCCAAAATATACCCACCAAACAATGAAGAATGATTTGGTGCCACTTTCCGCTCACAATCATTCGCTGCCTGCTCTTTGCCTGTCGGCACACCAAGGAAGCCACTGCTCACCGCGTGTCTATTCATTTCCTCCAGGCGAAAAGCCACCCAAACATAATCCCTGCTCACGGAGGATTTCAGCTTGCTCATTCTGAGGGACCCGGTGGCGTTGGCTACATCCCAGCCAGACACTTGAAAAAGCATCTCAGGCTGCCCCCCCCCCCACCTGTAGGAAGAGGAGGAACAAGCGCTGCCTTCTGTTGGGGGAGGGCAGGAGGAGAGGCCAGTCCCGTATCCAGGGATGGTTTTTTTGCCTAGCAGGGGAGGAAACCCCATTTCCCTCTCAACTCTTGGACCCTTGGTGAGTCTGGGCCAGGCATCCAACAGGAAAGAACCTTTTGTTCCCAGCTTGTAGGAAATCTGAGCTGGGCTCTTATCTACCCATAGCATTTCCTGGATAGGGGGCCAGGATCGCCTGCCCAAGGGCTGGTTTCCAGCCTTGGCCTCGGCAACCTCCTTCACAACAACCTTTGTGAGAAGCTGATGAGGGCTAGTATCTCTCCTTTGGCTGGTTTGCGTGTGTGTGTGTGTGTGTGTGTGTGTGTGTGTGTGTGTGTGCGCGCGCGCGCGCGCGCGCGCTCTTGGCTTGGAAAAAAGGGAGGCAAAAACCTGTCAGCAACCCTGTGTTTGGGGCGTGTGTACCAAGGGGGTGTAAGGGGGGGGCTATTCTCAGTCTTCCAGTAAAGTGCACCCACGCCCACAAGGGACTGGGAAAGGAGGGTGACCCGGAGCTGTAGCTTGGGCCGAGGCCCGAACCGTGCCTGACACCTAGTGGCGTCCTGCGCTCGGGCGGGGCGCGCGCCGGGGAGGCTGGAAGGCTGGAGGACAGAGGGGGAGGACCTGGGGAGGGGCCAGCGGGAGGCGCCCCAGCAGGCCTGGGCAGGTGGAAGCTCTTGGCGCCCCGCAACCGCGGCCTACGGTCTTGCTCGGGTCACCGTCCCTCCCCTGGGGCTTGCGCACCCTCCGGGCCCCAGGGAATCCGGTGGTCCGTGTCCCCTGCTTCTCCCGCGGCGCAGCCTCCGTCCCTCCTGCCCCTGGGGTGGTGGTGGGTGGTCTCAGGTTCCCCTGAGACGTGGGACCCCCCCCACGAGGCAGGTTCACGAGCCGGGATCCAGAACCCGGGGTCCGCGGCCCACTGCGCGGCCCTCGGCGGCCGCAGCCCCGCGGGAGCCTCCGCGTGCGGCACTTCCGGCCGCAGGGACGCGCCGCGCGCCCTGCCCGCCACCGCCCGGTCGCCATGGCGACGCCGTCGCCCCGCCGCAGCCCGCGGAACCGGCGGAGCAGCCCGGGCGCGGCGCGGGGACGCTCGCGGGCCTGGCGGCGGCGGCGGCGCACGGCACCAGGTAGGCGGCGGGCCGCGGCAGCCGAGCCCTGCGCCCCGGGGTGACGGCCCCGCGGGGGGCGGCCGGGCGGGCGGCGGGGAGGGCGGCCAGGTGAGCACGCTCGCGGGGACCAGCCGTGCCCTCCACCCACCGGCCTCCCGCGCTCACCTGCCGCCGCGCCCGGCCCGGGCCCGGCCCTGCTCAGCGCTGCTTTCCGCCCGCGAGGCCGCGGCGCGCGCCGTGCGCCCTGCTGCTTGCTGGATTCCGCTGCCTTCCTCCCCGTCGCGCCCCAGGCGGACCCTGGTCCTTGGGGTGGGGGCGGTGGGGCCCCGGGCCGTGGCTCTGCTAAGTTAGACAAGAGACTCCCGGGGACCCCAGCAGAAATCTAGGGGCCTGTGAGCATGTCCTAGAGCCAGGGGCGTGGAAGTGGATCCACTAACACTTGTCACGACTGTGTATTTGAAACCCGAACACTCCATGCCACCCGCGCGGCTGGAACCTGTGTGGAGAAGCCGAGAACGTGCTAGATCCTTTCCCTCTTCTCTCCACCCCACCTTCTTCCATTCAGAGTAGTTTCTAAACAGAAAAAGCCCGACTTCTGGAGTTGGCTCGCCCTGATCACTGGGTGCAGCGGGTGCGGATCTTTGCAGAGGGAGGAATCTGAGGTTGTCTTTGTCACCTGCGTGTGGCCCGGCCGCCTCCCTGTCCGCCACCCTCCTCTCCCTCTACCCCTGCAGTGTGTCATTAGTCACAAAAAGAAGGGTCCGTGTGGACTCTGGCCTCCCATCTGGTTGCCTCCCTCCATCTTGCATCCCAAGTGTTTTCTAAGCTTCATTACGCCAAGTTCTATCTTAGGTCATCTGGATACACCTGTTCCTTGCTTTTCACAGCAAATGAAAAACAAAGACTTGTCACCGCCTCTAAACGCCTTGATTTCTCCCCTGTCATGGGGTCGGGACAGAAAGATACTGGACGGTTCCAGCCTCCACCCCTTGTAGGAGGAGCTCCTGGGAACAGGTGGTAGAACCGCCCACAGCTGCCCTACGCAGTGGCTTTCACTAGGCAGGCGGCGCCCAGCCTTTTCTTAACGCCGCGTGTTTCTCTGTTGGTGGACCGCCAGGAGAAACGACCCACTCCCTAAGCCAGCTTTGCTGGGAAAACGCACTCTGCTTTCTAATCAATTCATAATTGAATTTGGGGAAGGTAAAACGTCAGAGATTAAAAGCAGACCATTTGCCCCAAGTGCAGAGGCAAATGGTTGTAATCTCAGTACTTGGGGGAAGGGTGATATAGAAGGATTCTAAGTTAAAGGCCACCCTGGGGTACAGGCCACACACCCTCCTTATCAGCGTCAACCTACCTCCTAAACCAACAAAAATCAAGCACACACACACACACACACACACACACACACACACACACACACACAGATTGTTTGGCATTCTTTCTTGCGCCAGAAGTTTCTGTTCTATGGGGACTGGAGTTGATGGCTGGAGAAGGAATATATGGATTCATCAAAGTGGTTTTTGGTGTCAATGCCTTGTGACTCTTTGCGCCTCCATGGGAAACTGTCTCGCATGTTCACTGCTGTCTGTGCTTGTGACTTAGATGCCATTAGGACCAGGTTCAGTTTTTGCTCAACCGTTACTTGCCTGCGTGGCAGGCACTGTGCTAGACACGTGTGTGTATTTTCCCCACGCAGCCTTTCTACAATGCCGCGATGTATGTCTCAGCGTCTGACTCCTTCCTCCCTTCACAGATGCAGAAGCAGGTTCAGAGAGAGGATGTGGCTTCCTGCTGTACTCAGGCACCCACTTTGAATGCCAGCAAGGGGAGGGGGGTGAGGGAGGGGCTGGATTGTGACTCATAAATGCCCCGGGTGCTTTGGCCTTAGCCGGACCCTTTATAAAATAAATAATAAAGATGACATTTTCAAGCTACATGGGGATAAAGACAAAGAGCATGCAGACTTGGAATAAAAATGCAGCCATTCTCTCTATCCTTAAAAGTCCTTTGTTTCTTCTTCTGATTTTAGCAGAAATGAAAATTAAAAAAAAAAACAAACCCTTTTTGCTTTTAACTACCAGGACTCCACCTGCCAAGCAGCATATAGCACCTGTTTGATGCTGATTTTAGGGTCTGCTTTCTTCTTGGAGCACCTTAGTGCCCTACCCATCGGCTCAACCCCTGCTTTGCCTTTTCTTTCCTCTCGGTTGTAGGATAACAGGACCATTTTCATCCGTTGGGAGCAGCATTAGTCCCTGCCTCCCCCCAGTACCTTCCCCCATCTACATCTTTTCTAATTCAATTAAAATCTCATTGGCGATAAAGAGGCCCCGTGGCCCAGCCAGGCTGGCCACAGCTGTCCAGACTCCCCGGGCGCCGCCCTCTGCCCCGTGGGCTGTACCTCGTGTGCAGAGTCTGTTCCCAGTAATGAGATTAGGGCTGGTTGCCTTTTAATAAAACACAGTGGGCCTGGAGAGAACGTGATGGTCAGCACAGGTTCAGCCCTGCGGGTAGCAGTGTCCTGGTGTAATTGCATTAAGTGGGCGTCAGACTGCAGGAGGTGTGCAGGGCTTGGGGTGCGTGTTTCTGACTGTCACGGCTCTAAGTTCCAGAAGCTGTCAGACATCTGTCACCCCCAATCCTGTGCTCTCAGAGGAGAAGGGGAGTACCTCTGTCAGTTCTGAACCAAGCTTGGCGGTATACCGCGGGATGAAGCGCAGCCCGGATTACACTGTGAGACCTTTTCTAGGGAGAGAGAGACAGAGAGAGGAGAGGAAAGGAGAGGAGGAGGAGAAGAGAGAAGAAAAGAGAGGAGAGGAGAGGAGAGAAGGGGAAGGGAGATGGTAGGAAAGGGAATGGAATGGAAAGGAAGAGAGGAGGTCTGGTCCATGGGGCATGTGAAATCTAAGGGTCAAAAGCAGCCATTTCCATTTTCAGGCCCGTGAACCCACAACCACAATTCTGCTCTGGAAGCAGGATGGGTTGTAGTGTGGGGCTTCCCGCTAGGAAGGATGTGCAAGGCGTTCACTGTGCGAGAGACAAAAGGCTTGCTTTCTCAGACGTGAACCTCAGCCAGACTTTCAAATGCAGGCATGCCTTGGGCAGGCAGCTCTTTCCAGAGCCTTGGGGTATCTATCCCAGGTGAGAGAGTTGTCAGTGATGTTGAACTGAACTGCAGTGGAGAAGTCCTATCAAAGGACTCATCCCATTTATCTGCAAGGTCCATGACTGCTTAATAATTGGTGTGTGTTTGGTGTTATTCTTTGACATAGGGTCTCCTTGTGCAGCTGAGGCAGACCTGGAACTTGGACTCCCCGTCTTAGTCCCCGAATGCTGGGATTACAAGAATCTGGCATTGCTTAGATTTGTTTCTTTTTTTAAATTTTTAAAAATTTTTTATTATTATTTATTATTTATTCAATTGTGGGTATATGCGTGTGTGCATGTGTATGTGTGTGCGTGTGCGTGTGTAGAACCACGGACGATTTTGGGATTCACCATGGACCACTTCCACCTCCTCGTTTACTCTGCCCCGGGATTCACAGGCTCCGCCCTACCAGGACCAGAAACGCAGGCCGCCTCCGCTTCCGCCTGGCGTCTATACGTGGGGTCTAGAATCCGAACTCAGGACCTTCCGCCTGCAAGGCGGAGGCTTAACCCCTGAGCCACCTCTCCAGCCCTGTTTCTTTTTTTAAACTCCATGCTTTCAGCCTTAGAACTTTGCGAGCGCCCCTGCAGGCCAGCCAGGGTCTGCCCAACGTGATGTGAGTGCCATGTTCTCCTGCCACACCTCTGCTGAGAACTGGCAGCATCACCTCCCGTCAGAGACCCCTGTAGTTCCAGCGATCAGTCTCACTTCCCTCCAACGCTGGCACCTGGTTCCTCTGGGCTACACGGCTGGGGTTGCTGTCCTGGGAAAGAGCAGAAGATCTTACCACTTGTGCACATGACACCCCTTTTCTTCCGTCCACTTGTGTCCATTTTCTCCAAGAAGAGCTTTGGGGCCCAACCCGTGCTTGGTGCTGCGGCAATAGGGACAGTGAGCTGGAACCAGGACCCTGCTATGGGAGGGGAGCTCTGTGTTCCAGTGAGTCCTGTCCCCCCCCCTCCCCCAGTCCTTGACTGGATTCAACATTGGAAAGTTGACAGGGTCACCTGACTACTGGGCATTTGAACATTCAGAGTCACAGTGCCAGCACTGGCAGGAGACCTGAAGAGTGAGCTGGGGCAGTGGGGAGGGCGCGAAGCCTGGCTGATGCACCTGGCGTCCTTCTTGGAGCATTTGCTACACTCGTCTGCAACCACCACTACCGTCCCCAGCTCTGTGTCTCCTCACAGTCCAGCACGTCAGCGAGGCTACAGTAGGTGCTCAACCAGCAGTCAGGCGGAGCTGAAGATAACTGGGCATGTTCTTGTTGCCTTGAGCTCTGATTCCTCATCCTCCACACTGGGGCATTGCTTTTCTCATGTTTGGTGTCGCGCTGACGATTAAATAAGAGAGTGTGATGTGGCTGGCACAGAGCACGGGCTCCTGGCACCTCCCAGGGAACCCAGGGCTGAATTTCAGTGCAGGGCAGTGAAGCCTTCTAAAGAGAGTCTCACTGGCGCTCCTGCCCAGCTCACGAGGAAACTGACTGAGACAGAAGAGGCAGGCTGCGGAGGGGCAGGCAGCCGACCCCCGCACCCCAGACCTGCCCTTTGTATTATACGTGGCATTAAGAAGCTGTGGCAGGCCGCAGGGCCTTGTCCCTGCAGTTCTTCCTGATTGGGAGCTAATCAGATTCTACTGCACTTCGGGCCGTTGGGGGCTGAATCTAATAAAGGAGGGGATGACCTGCAGAGGACGCAGTGCCAGCGACTGCAGGGGGACAGCATTTCTCTCTCTGCTCATTTTCCCTGGTGGAGCTGAGGCAAGGCGTTGGCTGCCCTGGAGACCCAGAGAAGAGTGACGTGAGGCCTCCTGGGAGCAGGCACTTGGGCAGAGAAGCATCGCGTCGAGGGAGTCACCTCTAGCAGAACCTGCAAAGGTAAGGAAGCTTTGGGGGCCCTTGGGGGACAGAGAGGGATGTCTGAAGCTGGGTGTTGCCGCACCTGGACTGAAGACGCAGGGCACGAGTGGGCAGCAGGAGCTAGGGAGACAGTAGGAGAGGAGGTGTGTTGTTAATCCCGGGGAGCCAGGAGCCAGTGGGGCGCAGAAGGAAACCAAGGTAGAGTCATGTTATAGCTAGTGACGTAACTAGGGAGCCGGACGAGGCCCAGGCATGTCAGGCAGATGGAAGGAGAGGCTGCAGCCCTGACCTGGTGTGGCCATCAGGGTGGCAGGGCAGGAAGCCGTGGCAGAGACCTTCAGTTCTTGAGCTCTATGGCCTGCAGTGCCCACCAATCATCATCATCATCATCATCATCGAATGGCTAGCTGAGCGGTCAAGAGGACCTGGTTGCCGTGGGAGGGGAGACTGACCTTGAATGAGGCCGCAGTGTCTACCGGGTAGGAGTTTGGAGGGCAGACAGGAGCGGCGTGAGATTTTGCGGTCATGTGTAGCAGCGGGAACGCAGGCAGAGCTCCAGACCCGGGGATTTGGTCAGAAAGAGCCTGACCTGCCTCACGCCAGCGTTGGCAAATGACCACACAGTGCTGGGTATTTAGTGAAAAACAGTCAATTCCCTGCTGTGCAGCAGGAGTTGGGGTCTGGCTGAGAGGTGGAACATGGGGCAAGACCGTAGTGTGAAGTTAATGAAAACGAAAGGGGAAAGTCTGTTCATTTACATGAAAAGATGTGTGTGATACACCGTTACCCCGAAGAAACCAGGGTAGAAGATGGCACAATCCTGTATTTCTGTATTTTAGAAATATATGTATTTCTGAAAGGAGTAGGTCAGGTATGCTGTAATTAGATGTTAATGGCTTGAAGTTATTTTCTATTTTCACCTATATAGGGAGTGTACATTATTAATAGCCCTCCTCTTCCTCCTCCTCTTCTCCTTCCTCCTCCTCCTCCGTTAAGTGGTAGAGTTGCCAAAGGCCGTCAGCGGTGGCACAAGAGGAGCCAGCAAGCCAGGTCTGAGCATTCAGGTGAGCTCCTGCATCAGTCCCCACAGCCTCTTTCCAGTTGTCCGCCGGCCCAGGCTAGTGCCCAGCGAGGTGGGCAGAGGCAGCCGTTGGATCCTGGACGCAGCAGGCAGCTGTCCAGGGAGGGGAGCGGGCTGCGGTGTCTGGGCGGTAGCGTTGCTGGTGGTGGATCTTCCCGTGGGGCGCCAGCCGCAGCTTGTACTCAGCCAGAGGGAAGGAGGGCAAGGCCCTGCTTGCCCCCTCACCCTCTTCTCCTGAGGGCACTGTGAGGGCAGGCACACGAGGGGGTAGTGCAGATCGCTAGCCTGAAGCTGTGCTGCAGGGACAGCTGCCTGTTCACGGCAGCCTGACACGAGGCTTCTGACACAGGTGGTCTCTAGGCTCGTTCCATAGACACATGCCTGCTCTCCTCTGGCTCGGGTCCCTGGGACTTCGGCAGGGCTGATGAAAGGTGATGAGGAGTGTGTGGCCTCTGTCCCTGTCACCTTCAGTGTGGACCCTCAACAGTCCTCACCTGCTTTGGTTTGGGAAAGGACAGGGAAAGGAGATGGGGGCTCCAAGGTGGCTACTCTATAGGGCAGAGCACGCTCTCTGGGGTGCAGCCTTTTCAGGGTAGGTGCATGGGGGGGGAGTTCTTCTCATTTCCAGTTTGGCTAAAAATGGGCAAGAGTAGGGTTCCCATTTCTCACCCTGCATGTATTTCACCTTCTATTTGGAAAAAGACATGGCAAGCCCCGGGCCCTCGGTAAATTCGTTCATTTCCCTGTGCTGTCTGTCAACCTCACCCAGAAAACCCTGGGCCTCAGGAAACAGAAAACACAGGCAGGCAAGGGGCCCGTGCCCACCCCGCATCTTAGAGTGTTTTCAACTTTGTGACCTCCTTGTACTCAGGGCCCGTCTGTCTCCAAGGCAAGACTGGGTCTCCATTGAGCTACTCCCGGGACCTGGGGACTCTGCCCAGTGTGGTGGCAGAGGCTGGAGGAGGTGGCAAGGGTCTCGTGCAGAGGCCGGACATACCTTCTCGGGTCACTGAATCTGTCTTTTCCACAGTGGCCGTCTCAGCATGGATAGCAGTACCGGCTCCACGTCCACTCCTGCTACACTGCCCTACTATGTGGCCTTCTCCCAGCTGCTGGGCCTCACTGTGGTGGCTGTGACTGGTGCTTGGCTGGGTTTATACCGAGGTGGCATTGCCTGGGAAAGTGCCCTGCAGTTCAACGTGCACCCACTCTGCATGGTCATAGGCATGATCTTCCTTCAGGGAGATGGTGAGTCTCACGCGGCCAGCTCCCGACAGCCACGGCTCTGATCCTTGGTTTGTGACTACCCCAGGGGTGTCCTGTTACCCCTGACAATCTCTTTTACATAGACAATTTACGGATTGTAGACAAGGTAGATGGAGAAGCCGGGTAGGCCCGGGCAGCTTGAGGCTGGAGGTGGCAGATGTTCTCTCTCTGACGGGGCCCAGTGCTTCTGCCTCTGGCTTCAGCAAGCGGCGTCCAGGGGAGGTGGGGGTGCCGTCTGCGGGCAGGATCATGTGCTCGGCCATCGTCAGGGGGGCAGCAAACGGATAAGTACACATTCAACATGCATCTGCCGGAGAGCGTGGACAGGCTGGGGCTCTGACCCCGGAGTGGGAGCCAGCTGGACCTGGCCCAGCGTCGCCCGTGGCAAGTTGGACGGGGGCAGGCGGAGCCCAGGAGGTTCCGGTGCAGCCGCGTCTCAGCTGCAGGTTCCGAGAGGCCGCTCCGGGGCCTGGCCTCCGTCGGTAGCAGTGGGGATCGGCAAATCACAGGGTACCGTCTTGGCTGCCTGAAGTCTGCTTGCCAAGAGAAGTGGGGAGGCACTGCTGAAAAGAGAACTGAGTCCGGCCATCCCCTCAGGGGAATATTGAACCCCAAACACCTGAATGAAAGAATCCACTCTTAGGCACCCAGCAAGAAGGGGGGTGTCTTCCAGGCGCAGTGGTTGCGGTAGGGGTGGACTCTGTCTCATATGGAGGCAAGAACTGTGCCTCCCTTTCTGGCCTCTGAGTATTCATGCGCGTGTAGAGTGAACGGACTCAGAGATGGGGACTCTTGGCAAAGGACAAGAGGGGCTTGAGGTCCCCAGGGAATCTCATTTCCTCCTGAGGATGGTGAACCATGATAAGTCCCTGGCTTAGCCAGGCCTCCCGCTGTGTGGCACGAGCAGGCCACACACTTACTTTTTTGTTCCCTCCCTTACTTCTTGCAAGCCCTGCTGGTGTACCGCGTCTTCAGAAAAGAAGCCAAACGTACTACGAAAGTCCTGCATGGGCTGCTGCATGTCTTTGCCTTCATCATCGCGCTGGTGGGTAAGTTCTCGGGCAGAGCTTTCCCTTCCCACCTGCGGGCATCTTGGCTCTGCCTGACTCCCCTCCCCACACGCTTCCCAGGCAGGGACGCTGGGTGCGGGCTGTCATCGGTCTGGACCGAAGCCCAGCGTTCTGGCTGGTGGCTTTCCTCAGGTGGTCCCTCGCCTCCCTTGGCCATGCCCAGCCCTGTCCTCACATGGCCCCGCTTCTTTTCTAGGGGTGGTGGCTGTGTTTGACTACCACAAGAAGAAGGGCTACCCTGACCTGTACAGCCTGCACAGCTGGCTGGGGCTCCTCACCTTCGTCCTTTACTTCATGCAGGCGAGTCTCTCTAGAAGCACCTGGCCACAGGCCCCCAGCAGGGGGTGGGGGAGGAGGAAGAGGAGGGGAAGCAGCACTGGAGCATGCCATAGAAGGTTCTGTGTTCCAGGGCTCCCATCGAAAGGAAAGAGCCCAGTTTAGCTGGACTTTCCCTTCAGAGGCTGAAATGCGAATAAGTCTAGGATTTTGCAGGCCAGGGTGCCCAAATCCCTCTGCCCCTCCCTGACTCTGTGTGTGTGTGTGTGTGTGTGTGTGTGTGTGTGTGTGTGTGTGTGTTGGGCCACACGCCCTGCTTCCTGAGCCCACACTGTGAGGAACGGAGGCTCGGGCAGGGCAGGGATTCAGTGCTGGAGAAGCTGCCTTTCCTGCTGTGCACCCACCTCCAGCACTTGAGGGAGGAGCCTGAGGGGGCTGCGGGGGCATCTTGGCCGCCCCCTGTGGGTCAGACCGTGGCCTGCACATAACTCTCTTCCTTCCTTCTAGTGGCTCGTGGGCTTCAGCTTCTTCCTGTTCCCCGGCGCTTCCTTTTCTCTGCGCGGCCGCTACCGCCCTCAACACATCTTCTTCGGCGCCACCATCTTCCTCCTGTCCGTGGGCACAGCCCTGCTGGGCCTGAAGGAGGCGCTTCTGTTCAAGCTTGGGTGAGTGTCCTAAGTGGCCGGCCAGGGGTCCAGCCCCCTCTGTGGATGCTTCTTTCTGAGCGGCCTTCTTGTGGACTTAGCAATGGTTTTTCTGACCGGGAGAATGCAAAAGCGGGTGTTGGCAAACCCGAGGGATCTTTAAAGGCCCAGATACATTTGGGCTAATTTGGGTGGCTTTCCTTCCGTCCCGCCCTGCAGGTCTGAGTACAGCACATTTGAACCCGAGGGCATCCTGGCCAACGTGCTGGGCCTGCTGCTGGCCTGCTTCGGTGTGGTTGTGGTCTACATCTTGGCGCGAGCTGACTGGAAGCGGCCTCCCCAGGCTGAAGAGCAAGCCCTCTCCATGGACTTCAAGACGCTGACAGAGGAAGACAGCCCCAGCTCCCAGTGATTGTCTTCCTCATCCCATGTAGGGGGCGGAATGCGGGCGCTCCCCTCCATTCTGTGGGTTCCCAGATGTCTTTTTGCTCACCCCAGCTAAGGCTGAGTCTTCAGGACCCAGGGGGGTGGTGGAAGAGTGGAGGAGAGTGTGGGGGCAGTGGTATGTAGTTTAGTGGGGTTCCAGGGTTTGGGGCTTCTCTTCTGCTTTTCCTTCCTTACTGCAGCTATAGATGAGTCCGGTTAGTGTAGGCTCTGCCTATGCCCCGTCGGCCATTCACACGAAGCAAGTTTGGTAAGGGGTTCTGGGGTCAATCTTGATGTCTGATCTCACCCTTAAGACCACAGATTCCTGGAGCGGGGCCTGGAAAAGCCAAGTCTGCTGTTTGTGACTGATGGATTCCAACCGGGATTCTCAGCAGCGCATGGACCATGTGTCCTTGGCAGCAGAGCAAGTGATACTATGTGTAAAGAATGCTGGGTTCAGAGCAAGGCTCTGTAGGAGGAGGGAGGCCACTGACCCCCAGGAAAGCTGTGATTTGACTGGCTTAGCTGCTATCTTGAGCCTTCAGCTCTTTAACCAGAGAGCCCCAGAAGGGCTCGTGGGAGCTGGGGATAGGTGCACAGAGCTCAGACACACTTGCTCTAGTAGATGCAGACAACTTGCTGTGGCTAGAGGCCGCTGGCCTCCAGCGCTCTCTCTTGGGGGTGGCTGGGCTCAGCCCAGGTCTCAGAGAGCCGCCCATGCAGGCTCTGGGGGTTGAGCGCATATCTGGGTCTTTAGGGAGGAGTTGCCGGGGTACCCTGGCTCGACTTGAGCAGCTGTGGAAGATGATCCCCCCTCTTACACCTGCGTCCATCCTTTCAGGACGGCAGGACGGGTGGAATGAGATTAGTCCCCTGTGGTGTCTGCACTTCACTCTGCTCCAACCTCTAGAACGTGTTGTCTTAGCTGAGTCATGGTTTGGCTTCAGTGTAGAAGTAATGTGATTACCACACTGATCTTGTGCTTCTTGGGCTTAGCAAATGCTTTCTCCCTGTTTTCCTCATCTTCTGGGCTTTGGAGCCTCACGGTTTGTGACAGTTCATCTAATTGACACAACTTCCAAAATGGACAAGTCTTTAAACTATTCCTTAGAGCACCAGGCAGGCCTTCTCTGTCTGTAGCGGTTGGCGCTGTGGGTTCTGCTTCTGCTGAAGTCTCTTTTCCCAGCAGGTAGCTGGGGCCGCCCACACACCCCAGCCTCCTTCCCCATCTCCTTTCCTGTCTGTGCAGGAATGAAGATGCTGCCTCCTTTTAACCATGTTCTTTGCAAGGTCAGGAGACACTATCAGTGCTTTAGTCACTTGGCACACACTTGTGTAGTCATGTTTACATGTGGAAGGTCCCTCCCTAGATAAACTACCAAAGTGCCATCATGAATCCCCTGTGCCAGAAGCCACAGAAAACTGGAACTTCAGATGTGCGACAAGAGGCTGTAAAGGTCTTTTTGCTGAAGTGTATGTTGGATGACTAAGGACCAAAGAAGGCTCCCAGCAGATGCACGGTTTCTTTTGTTTGCCTCTGGCGAGTGTCTTGTGTGTGCTGTTAGTGTGACAGATGGATCAATAAAAGTCCAGCGCAGCCTGCTCGCCTGCTGTCTTCATTTACTGCGGCAGAGAAAGGAGCCAGGGTTTTAAGTGATGTTAGTCTCACTAGGCCGGAAGCCATCCCCAAGGTGGGTACAACAGGCTTCTCACAGACCTGACCAAAGTGGCTCCGTCTGACCCAGTGCAGGGGACCCTTCCCCATTCTGGAGGGTGGTGCCAGCGAGCCTGGTCAAACAGGATACACGCTTCCTTTTTAACAGCACGTTAAGGGAAGAACAGCAAAGCCTTTAAACCAGCCGGGTTCCACATTAGGTCGCCTCCTATGACTCAGGGTGGAGTTGTGTTTACGGTAGATTTGGACGGACCTCACTGTGCTCGCCGGTGCACAGTGCGGCTTGTGATCCGGTGGTGGCACAGGCCTGCAGTTCTAGAACAGGAAAGGCAGGAGGATCTCAGGTTTGAGGCCATCCTGGGCTGTACAGCGAGACCCATTCTTAAAATAACTGGAGTTTTGACGACAGAGCTTAGCAAGTGGAGGTATCTGTAAACTGCAGCAAACCCCGAGGTCTTCGATTACTAGGTCCTGTGTAAAGATGGAAGGAGAGAAGCGACTTCTGAATGTTGTTCTCTACTTACCTCCCTCTGCCCCCAGGACTTGGCATATATGTACCTCTCTCTTCATTGATATACGTATGTGTGTACATGGGGGGGGAGGGTTGGAAGCAATGGAGCATTTGCCTGGCATGCGCAAGGCCCTGAGTTCCAATTCAGGACTATTACAAACGAAGCAAAAATACCTCAGTAACAAAAATAAAACTAAAAAAGTCTCATTGGAGAGCTCACTACTTAAAAGCACATTTACAGGCCTCGAGTATTTTTCATTTGGCCGGAGCGCAAAAATCATAAAATAAGCCAGAATAGTCTTTCATTAGGCGAGAACTTCTCAGTTTTTTCGTATTCAAGCACATTGCTGGGAAACTGGCTACTCGGCTGGCCTCCAGAGAGCGAGACAAGTGAAAGCCTTTTGTGGAAAGCATCCATCGCATTCAGTAGAGGAGTTTCAGTTGAGTACCGCTACTTCAAGGGGTGCTTTTTAGAACCAAAGAAAGTGAAATTATTATCGATGATGGACAGTTTGGAATCCATAATGGTATTGAAACTTTGGATTCTGGATGGCTGACATGTCAGACTGAAATAAGATTACGTTTGCATTATTCAGAAAAACCTCCGGTCTCTATCACCAAGAAAAAATTTAAAAAATCTAGATTTAGAGTGAAGCTTACACTAGAGGGTCTGGAGGAAGATGACGATGATGATAGGGTATCTCTCACTGTTCTTCACAAAATGTCTAATACCCTGGAGATATCTTTAATAAGTGACACTGAGTTCAAGTCCAGGCACTCACAGCCAGAGTGTGGATATGGCTTGCAGCCTGATCGCTGGACAGAGTACAGCATACAGACCATGGAACCAGATAACCTGGAATTAATCTTTGACTTTTTTGAGGAAGACCTCAGTGAGCATATAGTTCAGGGTGACGCTCTTCCTGGCCACGTGGGTGCAGCATGCCTCCTGTCATCCACCATTGCTGAAAGTGGGAAGAGTGGTGGAGTTCTTACTCTTCCCATCATGAGCAGAAATTCCAGAAAAACCATAGGAAAAGTAAGAGTTGACTTTATCATCATTAAGCCATTACCAGGATACAGTTGTTCCATGAAATCTTCATTTTCCAAGTATTGGAAACCAAGAATTCCATTGGATGTTGGGCATCGAGGTGCAGGGAACTCAACAACAACTGCCAAGATGGCTAAAGTACAAGAAAATACCATTGCTTCTTTAAGAAACGCTGCTAGTCATGGTGCAGCATTTGTAGAATTTGATGTACACCTTTCAAAGGACTTTGTGCCTGTGGTATATCATGATCTCACCTGTTGTTTGACTATGAAAAAGAAATATGAAGCTGATCCAGTTGAATTATTTGAAATTCCAGTGAAAGAATTAACATTTGACCAACTCCAGTTGTTAAAGCTTGCTCATGTGACTGCACTAAAATCCAAAGATCGGAAAGAATCAATAGTTGAAGAGGAAAATTCCTTTTCTGAAAGCCAGCCATTTCCTTCTCTTAAAATGGTTTTAGAAGCATTGCCAGAAGATGTAGGGTTTAACATAGAAATAAAATGGATCTGTCAACAAAGGGATGGAATATGGGATGGGAACTTATCCACTTATTTTGACATGAATCTGTTTTTGGATATAATTTTAAAAACTATTTTAGAAAATTCTGGGAAGAGAAGAATAGTGTTTTCTTCTTTTGATGCAGATATTTGTACCATGGTACGGCAAAAACAGAACAAATACCCTATTTTGTTTTTGACCCAAGGAAAATCTGAGATTTACCCTGAACTCATGGATCTTAGGTCTCGGACAACCCCTATTGCAATTAGCTTTGCACAGTTTGAAAATATTCTGGGGATAAATGCACATACTGAAGATCTACTTAAGAACCCATCCTATATCCAAGAGGCAAAAGCTAAGGGCCTAGTCATTTTCTGCTGGGGTGATGACACCAATGACCCTGAAAATAGAAGAAAACTGAAGGAACTTGGAGTTGATGGTGTAATTTATGATAGGATATGTGATTGGATGCCCGAACAGCCAAATATATTCCAGGTGGAGCAGCTGGAGCGCCTGAAGAAAGAATTGCCAGAGCTTAAGAGCTGTTTGTACCCCACTATGGGTCACTTGCCACTGCTTCCTTGAGTGGGGAGTCGAATAGCCACGTGGGTGCCAACTGTATCAGTAATGCCCAGAATGCTTAGTTGGAGTGTGTAGCGGCTCCCAGGCTCACACTGCTGTTTACCACTCTGCATCCTGACCATTGTTTATCTCTGCCTTCTGGACTCCTCCGTCCAGTGAAGCAATAATGAAGTATTTTACTCTTTCATTACAGATCTGGAAGAATTTCAAGTATGCTCTATATCACTTGGCCAGGTATAATAACAGTCAGTTTGTGTATTATGAGAAAATGAGTATGTACGCCTATAATGTCATTAAAAGCATAGTACTTTGAAATTATAGTATTTCCTACATACAGTTCTAGCATTTCATTTCATTTGATTGGGTCTGAATCTTTAGCACTTGAGGAAAACGACTATGCATAATTATTCCTGACCTTGGAGAAAGCAAGTACCTCAAATGCATGCATTTGCACTGGTGATTCCAACTGCACAAGTCTTTGTGCCATCTGTGTACATAGGTATTTTTTACATGGATCAACATGTACATACATTAGTCCCGTTCAGTATAAACCTCAGACTGCTGCCATTTTCCCATCAACCATACTAGCCTGGAGTAAATCTGTGATATTTTTCAGTTTCATAAATCCTTTATGCATGTCATTTTCATAAATGTTAAAATTCCAGAATGCTGCAGAGTAACATAATGTATGAAATATTCGTAAGAAGTATATATTACATAATAGAGTAGATCCCAGTGTGTAAAGCAGTTCAGTGCATGCTTTGGTTATGAGCATGAGATTGCACACGTTGACTAAAAATCCTTGCATCTGGTGCTAGGCGAGTGAGAAGATGTCAAGGACCAAAACTATTCTGTTGCCTTGAAAAACAGCCTGGTTGTAGGCATTTTAAATATGCTTTAGTGTCTTTACCTATTATACACCAGTGCTTTGTGGACTTGTTTGTGTATGTATGTATTATATTGTAGTTAAATCTCCATGAAGAAAAATAAATGTCCTGAATTCTCAAATTGGTATTCTTTATTGGTTAATATATATCATGTATGTAATTTATTTAAAAATGTAGAATATCTTATATGTATGTGCATGTTTTTAGGATTATGCTAAAATTTCTTTCATTAAATATTGTATTGATATAATTGTAACTTAATGAATTAATAAAATAACACGTTTATTTTTCTTCATTATAAAAAAAAAAAAAAAAAAAGCACATTTACAGCTTGCTTTGTCATAATAAGTTATTCCCATTTTTTCAGTTTTGTCCGGAGTGGCTAAGTTTCTAGTATATATAGGAGCCAGGATAAGTCTTTCCTGTAGTTTTCCTCTTGAACTAATGCTCTGTTGTGGAACTTTACTTATATCAAAGCACATGTGTAAACTGACCGCTGTTACACACAGGGCTGGCCAGCCAGGGGGAGAAGGCAGAGGGATCCCAATTGTGGTTGCGGGGCACCGTCTTCCTTCTGGTCAGCTTTGGGGGTACCTCAGAATCCTACAGGCCTCTGTGTTCGTGAATTTCTAAATGACCCCAGACGCTGGAAGTGGAAGCCTGCCCCACTCCGTTCCTTCCTGTACAGATCTCAAGTCTGATGAGAGCAAGATCACACCGTCACTGACTTTGGAATCCCAAGTGGTCCCAAAGCCAGTCCTGTCAACCTTAGAGTAATTATTTATTGAAAGCAGCAGAGCCACCGGTGGCAAGCTCTGAATTTTGACTCAGTGCCTATGTTCCTTCCAGCATCTCACTGATTGCCTATAAAAAAAAGCTCTCTCTCTGTTACCTTTTAGAGAAAAGCAGCAGGACAGATCTGTCTGGGAGGCCTATCTTTGCCTCTGTGACCTTAAGAAACTTAAAACTGTCAGGATCTGCCTGAACTTGTGCTGTGGAGAAAGCAATCATCTGTTAGGGGCGGGGTGTATGTGTGAAGAACACATTCGAGAATTTTCCCTGAACCTGAAGAAACTTAACAGGTTGCAAGGCAAACATCTCCCTGGATTCCCATGTTCCTTGCTGTTTCGTTCCCTCGCAGTGCCTCTGAACGGTGGGTAGGTGCTCTGTGGAGGCTGGGAGTTTGGACTCCCTCCACTGGGCTGAGAAAGGTCAGGCAAAGCTGATCTGGAGGCCGTGACAATGTCCGCTTCCACCTGTCCATCTTCCCCCCAGCCCTTGGCTCACCTTGCTGCTGACCTGCCCATCGGGAGCACCTATATCTCGTAGAGAATTGCAGTAACCAGAACCTCTGAGATTCTTTTTTTTTTTTATTATTATTTATTCAACTGTGCGCATGTGCGTGTGTAGGTGCGCGCGCGCGTGTGTGTGTCTGTGTGTGTGTGTCTGTGTATGTGTAGAACCACGGACGAATTCGTGAACCACCATGGACGCCTCCACCTCCTTCTGCCCCGGGATTCACAGGCTCCGCCCCCGCTTCCGCCCGGCTTCTATACGTGGGATCTGGGATCCGAACTCAGGACCTTCCACCTGCAAGGCGGAGGCTTAACCCCTGAGCCACCTCTCCAGCCCCTCTTTTTTTTTTAATTTTTTTTTATTATTTATTCAATTGTGCGTTTATGCGTGTGTGTGTGTGTGTGTGTGTGTGTGTGTGTGTGTAACCACGGACGAATTCGGGAACCACCAGGGACCGCCTTCACCTTCACTCTGCCCCGGGATTCACAGGCTCTGCTCTACCAGGACCAGAAGCGCAGGCCGCCCCCGCTTCCGCGTCTATACGTGGGATCTGGGATCCGAACTCAGGACCTTCCGCCTGCAAGGCAGAGGCTTAACCCCTGAGCCACTTCTCCAGCCCCAGGAACCTCTTAAGATTCTATGACGATGTTCACTGCGCTCACTGCCTCCACACGAGTGCCTTTTCATTCAGGTTCTGAGAAAATTCTTTCCAGGATTTTTCCCTTTCAAAAAATGAAGCACTACATTTATCCTTTCTCCCAATGCCCTAGGAACCTTTAAAAGCTGGGTTTTTTTCTGTCACCCCCCCCCCTTTTTTTTTAAGTGAAGCGAGTGGTTTTCAGCCCCAGTAGTGATCCCTTCCAGAGTCTTCTCTGCCTTTTGAAGGAGATCCTGGCGTCCAGGCTGAGTGACTGCCTGGCCTTAAGTTTTTCTGCTGCCTCAGATTTTGGTTGAGGAAGTGGACATAGTACCTGGCGGGGATGCTGTTCAGCTCCATCTGAAGCCCAGGGGTCTCTTTCCTCGCTTGTCTGAAGTGAACCGAAATTTCCAATCAGACAGGAAAGGTTGCAGGACTCAGCCTCCTGCCTTCAAGGGACTGAGCCTGTTTTAGGGGGCCTGTAACCTCTCTGTTCACAGTGCAGCTGACTAGCTTTATGTCTAGAACTGGAAGTTCGGTCAGATTCCTAAGGAAAACGTCAAGTCACTGTGAGCTGTGGGTCGTGTTGACGGCTAACCCCGAGGTCTCCAGCACAGGCGGTTTGTCCCTCCACTTGCCATCTCTAAACTCCACAGCTAGACTGCAGCGTGTGGCAAGGTGGTGACGGTGGGCAGGGGGAGCTTCAGGTACCACAAAGGAAGCAAGAGCAGCCAGGTGCATGGCACGTGCCTGCTTTCGCAGCTCCTTGGAGGCTGATGCGAGAGGCCAGTCTTAAAGAGCAGCGAGATCTTGTATCAAACAGATCAAAACAAAGAGGGGCCCAGTGCTCCCGAGGAGCTTCCTTCCACGTGCTCCCGAGTGTCCCGCTCAGAGGAGGCGCTCAGCAACCTGACTGGTGAAACTGCAGCAACAGGTGACTCTGAACACCCCACAACGGACCAACCAAATCAGCAGGAATTTCACCTTAGCCTCAGCTCACCAAGTTCCCTCTTGGGGGAGGCGTTCGCAGCACTGCAGTCCCAAGGGGTCGAGCTTAGAGGTCAGGTCTTTGGACACAGTAAAGGAAGGAGAAAAGCACCATGACGCCATGTTCTCCAAGTGTCAACCATTTATAAATAAGTACGTTTGCTTTCGTACATACAGTTCTTTGTACATGACGCTCTGTATACATGGGGCAGGAAATGCATTCGTTTGAACTTTTCACATCTATCTCACACAGCTCACATGTACAGACAATAAAACTGTTCAAGCAAGTACAGCAAAGGAAAATGTCTTCCTTATACACGGGGCCCGAGGCCTCCGCTGGGTGGGGGGCATCCCCACTGCACGAGTTCACGACTGTGTGGTGTTCAGGATATCAGGATAGAGAACAAACATGCATCGGATAATATACTGTACAGAGAAAGTCCTTTACATCTGAGTTATAGAAAACCTAAAGGAAAACTAAGTGCATTAAAGCTTTTTCCAGCAAGTGTCTTGAAAGGACAGCAAAGAGGAAGAATCAAAATCATATTAGTACAAATCACTCTTTAATTGTAGACTGTACATGTCTGTACTAATTAAAATCATCTTGAACTTGGAGGAGACAGAACAGAGACAGATGCTGTGCTGGATGGAAAGGAGGCCGCGCCCGAGAACGGCGCCTGCCCTGAGCCCCACGAGGAACTGGCCCCACTCAGAGGGAATCAGTCAAGGTCAGAAACGAAACAAAATTAAAACGAACAAACAAACAAAAAAAAACCAGGACAAGGAGTGTAACTTAGAGGACTTCCAAAATAACCTGTGAGTGACCTGAAGCTGGCGCTTACCCTCCCTCCCCCAAGTAAATTGGTACACAGTAAGGCAGGTACATTCAAGTACTGAATTTTCCAGAATGAACTCTCTGTCTGGTCCTGGGAACTGAAGGGAATGAGTTGAGTCCTAGCCAGTTTTTTCCTGGTTAGTAATTAGCAAAGGAAAAATCTGGCCACCAAGAACAAAGCAGCTAGGCCACTTGCTTTCCACAGAGGTCTGTCTGAAAACCATGGATGGTGCTGGCTGGCACCTGCACGTGGCCAGCTGTAGCCTGGCGGGTCAGCTTAGCGTGGAGATCAGTCAGCAGAAGAGATGAGGTGACAGGGTGAGGAGACAGGAAAGTAACACTTGATTTTTGGTGTCCAATCACGCGTTCATTTGGTTCTGACTTTCAGAGCATCTCGGGTGGCTCAGCTGCTGTAGGTATTGGACACCGGAATGAAGGTTACCAACACTTCAGCCCTTGAGTGGTCTGTATTACAAAAGGAGTTGATGAAGACCCAGTGGATATTCAAGTAGCTCTGCACAGTGGCTCCACCTGCCCCATTGTGCTTGTGTCCGGGCCCCCAGCCAGCCACCTTTTCTTGGGAGCAGCCAGAGCTGAGTTCAAGGCATTGCATGGTGAAGGTTTCCATGACACGTCTTTGTAGGTAGCTCTTACCCCTAAGCCCTTTGTTCATTGTTAGTCATGGTAGATGGTCGGTCTGGAATTCCCAGAGGAAAAGAAGCCACACCTCTCAGCAAGCGCAGGACAGTGTGGCCCTTGGTGTGAAAGGCGGCAGCAGACCGCTTCTTGAGAACCAGGTCTCCCAAGAACAGACAGACAGGCAGGGTGCGTGAGGCTGCTGAGCACTGGGAGCCTCAATGGGAGGTGGGCCCGAGGGTGCTACATCCTGCCTCCCGGGGGAGCCTGCTCCACATTGTGGCAAAGATTCAGTGAGCAACTAGTTTTGTCCAAGGCATTTTTGCAGTATAAAAATAACTATCTTTAACCAAACCACCCAACCATGATACTTCTGCTGCAAAAGTTGGAGGCTGAGCGGAACCAAGGTGCTCATGGGGAAGAAAAGACTTCTCTACATACCTTCCGCCCACCAGAACAAGGGGGTTCTCTTTAATCTCCCAGCCTCTGCCTGTCCACAGCAGGTGGTTCTGAGTCTGTCTTTCTACAACTGGCATAGATGCATGAAGACCCCTCCTAGGCCTTTGTTCCCTTCTTTCTGAACCTCGCAGTCCATGGCGCTTGCCGGCTGCCCTGGCAGCGGCTCCACGGTCAGTCTTTGCTACCAGGTCAAGTGTGGTGCAGAGCCACAGTGACACCCAGTGGTGGAAATGGTGAAGCACAAGTGACATCTACACATCCCACTGCAGATGACTAAAACCTAAGGAAAAATACTTATGGATATTAGATACTGGTTTGAAATTTTCTATTGGGTACATCTCTGGAGTATAAAAATACCAATATTTAGAGGGGGTTCATAAACTACTATACAATATAAGGACCGAGAACACCTTTCTCTAGGCTGTCCCGGTTACCATAATTTAGGAAAAGTGATTAATAATCCAGGCTTAACTATATCAGCCAACTTGTCTATCTGGACAACCTGGGATACTATACATGATTCTAATTAGCAGAATTTTCCTGAGCCATCGAGTTTAACACATCTAAAAAGAGGGGTGCTTGGGAAGGAACAAGAAGGGCTTGTGCTCTATTAATTTGGGACTTTTAATAGTGCACTTCTACAACCCAGACAGACATAACAGCAGATACAAAATGATCTCCATTTTGTCCATGCCAAATTCTCATGTTACACAGGTTTTCCCCTTTACTTTGTAAATAAACGTTAATTTTAGTTGTTAGTTGTGTGCCTTACTGATCCAGTAAATAAATTAACCATGTCTCAGGAGTCCCTAAGAAAATTGCTGGAAAAGCACTTTAAAATCACCGCAAATATTTTCTTGTATTTAAAAATTCTTAATCTTTTTTGATGCTTATATACAACAGTTATGTCTTGTGCTATAAATGTTGTGATCCGCTGCTTGATTTCTTTCCTTTTTTTTTCTTGAAAAGTACACTGAAAGACAAGAGCCATTCTGCTAATTTCTAATGAAGACATTACTCACACTTAAATATCCAGTATTTATCAGAGTTACAAATTCATATTGTAAAGTGCACCCATTTATAGACACGACATGATGGAAACCCATTAGTGCAAGACTTCTGGACAAACAGAACGGATGATTTGGTGAGAAACCTACAAGCTGAGGTTGGTCACTTGCCTCTATGTAAGGGTTATGAGAATTGCATGAAAAGTTGTCATTTTTGTTTGAAAAATTTCCTCCCTCCCTGAAGCTAGACACTCGCTTGGCAAATGCTTGTTGCTGGGAAGGGACGTCTCTATTGAATTACAGTACTAAGATCATCCATGGCAGTGAATAGCAAAGCAGGGCACAGCAGCCTGTGTCCAAGGAAGACCCTTGTCTCCTGCCCCAGGAAGTTCCTGGAGGTGTTTTTAGTCAAAAACCACTCAAGTATCTACTTTCTTTTACAGTGGCTGGGGGGGGGTACATTCTGTTGACATTTCAGCTGAGGGCATAGACTCTAAATTTCATTTTTTCCTGGAAAACAGAGAGGGGTCTGGAAAGAAGTGGCAGCAGTGGACGTTTATAAGGTCGTATACGTTCCCATCTACCAGGAAGAGAAGGGGTGTGTGGGGTACACGCATGTATTTCAACAGGTAGGGCACTTTTCTAACTTTCAGACTGCAGCAGCTCCCAATGAGGGTGGCTTAAGTGGGATATGATGCCAAGACCCACAGGGCTATGGTCTGGCCAGAAGAGGAGCTGCTGGGCTCCCAGCTTGGGACTGACCCCAGCTATGGATGTCCTCTTCCTGGTGAAGAGATGGAGAGAAACTGACAGACAGATGCGTAAGTCTAGTCTGGAGGGAGGAGGGGGGGAAAGGCAGTCCTTACACATCCGTGAAACATGTCCTGCTTGCAGAGGGGAGTCCTGGCCTGCTTTAGGTTTGGGGGTCTGAGGGATCCTTCTGCTTGGCAGAATCTAAGGTTAGAGAGTCGTTTATGATCCTAACTTCACGTTCTCCATGTCACAGAACCTGTATCACAAACAGGTTACAGCTGAATTAAACCCGGAAAGTCGCCCTTCCTGCAGACCTTCACCAATGAGCACTCTGCTTGGTCTCAGCTGCAGAGTTTGCTGGCTGAGCTGCTCAGTCTTAAGAGCTGGGGTGCAGCCAGGCTGGTTTCCGTGTTCTTGCCGTCTACTTTGCAGTGGCCTCGGCTACCCCAAAGTCAGGTTAGAAAATCCCTAAGGCCCAGAAGAGTGCAATGAGAGAAGAGACCTGTTGCCTCTTCCTACCCAGGGCTGAAAGGGGGTCTGTCAGACTTTCTGCTGTTAGATGTTGAATGTCACCTCTAACCACACTTAGACAAAAGAATCAATTCCTCTAACAGTGGGTAAAGGAAATACAGATCTTAAAATGGAATTGGGCAGCACTGGCATGGCCTGCATGACCCTGACTAGAAACCAGTAGAATAGAATCCAGGTGTTTGGGGAAACTGATTTCTTCACACCACCATCTGAGGCCAGCAGAATGAAGCCTGGCGCTGAGCGAAGACTAGTTAACAGGCTACTGTGATGGCAACCGTCATGGCAGCTTGCTGTTTATGGAATTTGAAGCTCAGTGACATTTCAGGTTCTGAAAAGTATAGCGTTCTTCAAGCCAGGTTTTCTACATTCTCTCACTGGGAATCCAGAACAATCTTTTCTTTCTCTCCTTTTTTGTGTATTTATTTTCTTTATTAGCCTTATATAATCAGAAGTTGTTTGTAGCTAATTGTTGGTTAAAGACTAGAGAATAACTCTTGGTTAATGCTTTAAAATGCCCGCAATTCTCGTGGAATTTCCTTGGCTGAACAACTTAAGAGGGCTGGTTGTTTGCTAAATGCCTCTTGGAAAATCATTGTGGTAACATTTCAAATAATTATAGTGGGTTTTTTCCTTTCAGTATGATTTCTTTATTTTCTCACTCTCTCCTGATTACTTTACCCCACAGGAAGACTAACGATAATGTAAATGAATGTTCTAGACCTGAAGGCTGCAGGAGCTGGAGTCTGGGAGAGGAGACCGTGGCAGAGAAATGCACTGGGGTGGCTATGTGGGTAACACTGGATAAGAATGCAAGGACAGAGAGACATCACACACTTTCTAGCTCCTAGAAGAAAACAAAACAAGAACATCTTACTTTTTTTTTTTTAAAGGAAAAAGACATTTGCACAAGAACATCAATGAAAGTGATTGTCTCCTGGAAAAAGCTGACCAGTGTGTCTGATCTCCCTGGGTTAAAGCACACAGCACAAAATCTCCTCATTGGTGTTGGAAGAGAGGGAGAGAGCATGTGGGGGGCATAGACCCGAGAAACTGAAGTTCTGGCTCTCTGGAGGCCAGCTTCCCAGTTGGCTGCATGCAAAGGATTTCAGCATGTGGGCTGCCACCTCTGAACACCACACAGAAACTACATGAGAAATTAAGCCAGAGAACTACCTTGGATGTGGAAACCAAGCCTGAAAATGTGCAGTGAAAACATATGGGTCTCACTCCAATAACTGTCTTTTAAACATTAGACTCCACAAATGGTCTCTTTGGTTTGATAGGCGACGTCTGCCCCTGTCGAGAGTCCCGGGACAACTGCCTGTATAGGTTGTCCTGGTATGCCTGAGCCACAGGTAGGGTCCGAGCCACCTTCACATCAGGATAGGAGGCGGCCTGGCTGACTCTTTCCAAGAGGTCTCCCCGTGACCCATTAGCCAGCATCCCGTGGGGGCTGTAATACTCGTCCTCCAGCAAATGGCCATTCTGTGCATTGTTGGTTTTGTTATAAAAGGCAATGTTGCTGATGGATGACGGTGGACTGAAGGACTCGGGCTGAGGCAGGTTGCCTGGAGACGTGGGACTGAGAACAGTATCCACTGATGACACTGCCCAGGTCCGATTCTGCTGGTGAAGATGGGGGTACTGTTGAGTCCGGGCTGTTTTATCTATGATCCCCATGAATGGTGTGGTCCTGGATCGGGTGGGCTCACTGGGATAACCTCCCTGAGTGGGAGATACTGGAGACAGCTCGTCACATGACCTGTCATACGCCGGTTTCAGTGGGATCTCCATTTGCTGAATCGAGGAAGAAGGCCGGAAGGTAGGAGTTAGGTTGGAAGTGGATGAGATGCTATTGCTGGATGGAGAAAAGCGAAGGCCCACACTCTGTGAGTGCAGCAGCGGCCTTGGGGTTGGAGGGTGGGGCTTGATTTCGTTGGGATTGACACTGATGGGTCTTCTGATTAAGTGTGACACATCAGGAGAGCCCAGTTGGCTGGAGGAACGCTCTAGGTCTAGCTTTGAGTGACAGACTGGATAATAGGATGCTGACTGGCTACGCCCAATCTGTGGGGTCTGGCTATACCTCATGCCACCTCGATAGGCGGAGGAAGGTCGCTGTGGAAGATCTTCTTTGGCCAGCCCTCCATGCTGGCAGATGGCGCCTGCACTCAGGCTGGCTTGAACATGCTGCACAGGTCTCCCATCCCCTACAATTCCTCCTATGGACCCTTGATAAACCAACCGGCTCTGACTGACTCCTATGTCTCCTTGTGAAGACTGGTATTTACTGGCCATTGAATGGGCTACTTGGCCATAGGCTCCTGCGGGGACGACAGTGCTGGAATGAACTGCTGAGCTGGGCTGGTTACTTCTCACAATCTGGGCCTTGGCGGGCTGCAGCCGAAGCCCTTGCTGGGGAACTGCCACAGGAAGTTGAGGCATCTGGTAGGGCCGCTGGGCCATTTTAGAGAGTGGAGATTTTGGTCTGCCAGGAAGCTGACTAACACTTGCTTCTTGTTGATAGCGCACAGGTGAACCAGACTGGGATCTATAGACACTCATGCTCTCAGCTGGAGGGCTGGCCCGATACTGTGGGCCTCTACGGAGAGGAGAAGGGGGAGGGCTGGGGTACTCCTTTCCCTGCCCGCCCACTGGAGGGGGGCTGAACCGGTAGGACGCACCCTGATGAGCTGGGGAAGTATGCGGTGGACTAGGCCTGTAATGAGAGTTCTGGTGAGTTGGAGAAAGAGCAGGTGAGGTGGACTGATATCCCTGCCTCGTGGGAGAACCTATAGAACTATTGGACCGGAAGTCAAAAACCTGATGAGAGTTGAGAGGTGAGCTAGATATATAGGAGGAGTCCCGGTGGGCTGGAGAGGAGGGAGGGCTTTGGATGATTGGGAGCCCCTGACTGGGCCGAGCCTCTGTCTGGAGGCCGATGGAGACGTTTTCTACATCCTGCTCCAGGTACTCCTCCTCAAATATGTCTTGAACAGAGTAGATGTCTTCATGCGGGGGTTCCGGCTCTGCTTCTTCCTCCGGTAACTCCTGCGGAGGCTGCTGTGATGGCGGTGGCGGCTGCTGCTGCTGCTGCTGCATCTGTCTGCACTCTTCCTCTACCCTCATCAGAAGTCTCTGGATCTCACGGTTGTTCGGGCATAGTTTGATGGCCTCGTTCAGGTCCTCCAAGGCTGCTGCAAACTGTCTGCTTGACAAAACGCAAATACAGGAACGGAAGTTATTCTGAATGAACAGGAATCACCCAGAAGTGAGAACATGGCTAATGTTTCAGAGAATTGAGAAGGTATCTGTGAGGTTACTGGGGGAGGAGGGGAAAGATTTGGTTCAGTTTGATTTGTAAGGAAGGAAACAAGTGGGTTGTTCTTTAAGAGTCCAGAATGATTCTCTAAACCTTTCTGCCTCCATCTTTCTTCTGGCCTGAGGTCCTTATTGTGTCACTTCGACCAACCAGGTCCCTTCAGGAAGATTCTTACTTGCCCAAATGCACCCCATGCAGTAAGTATGTGGGTGGGGCTGTCATTTACAGTGTCACTACCAAGTAACTTACAAATAAATTAGTAACAGTAATATTTAAACATTTTGCTGATTCAGCATGATTAACAATACTTTCATTATTTTGGCAGTAAACTTTGAGCCTCTTCCATTCCAAGTAAGAAGCCTGTCTTGTCTTTTCACCCAAGAGCACTAATGTGTCTTGCTGTGCCGGGTTGCAGCCTGGCAGGCATTAGGCTTGCTGACCTGGTGACTCGGTGAGCGCGGACTTACTCTAACAAGACCCCACTTTATGAACAAGGAAAGGAATCATCAAGACATTCTCTTTATTACTACTACCTGCCAAGGGGGCAACTAGTCTTGTGAGAAAGAGGAGAGAGAGGAGAGAGAGAGAGAGAGAGAGAGAGAGAGAGAGAGAGAGAGAGAGAGAGAGAGAGAGGAGAGGGAGGGAGAGGGAGAGAGAGAGAGAGAGAGAGAGATTGGTTTCTATAACTTTTTTTTAGTGTTGGTTATTTTTTATTTTTTTGTGTATATATGTGTGTGTATGTGCATGTGTGTCAGAGAGCAGTGTGTATCCCTGTGGAAGATCAAGGGTGATTTTGAGAACCATCCTGGATTGCTTCTACCTATTTGCTTCGCTCTGGGATTTCCCAGGCTCTACCCACCAGGGCCAGAAGTGAAGGCTGCTACTGCTTCCACCTGGTGTTTTTACATGGGACCTGAGATCCGAACTCAGGACCTTCTGTTTGTGAGGCCTCTATAAAAACTTATACTCCAGCTAGGTAAGACTCTAATCACTGTCATCATCGCTAGTCTAGGTCTGGGTTTTACTTTCATGTCATATTCCCCCATCACAGTGAGCCCAAAGCAGTTCTTTGCTATGTGTGGGAGAAGATGGGCACTGGGTAGAGGTCATAAAGGACAGTGACCAGGTATCTGAAGTATCTGAAGAACACTGATGGCAGGGACACCCTGTGCCAGAGCATAGCACGTGAGGAATGGTGGCCCCCAGTATTGGCAGGATCACGTCTCTCTCTTTCTAGTGGTGGTGACTTAGGGGAGGAATCAATGCCACCAGACTGAGGATGGCACTCATAAAGGATGAAAACATTCAGGGAGCCCTCAAATGCCAGCAAAGAGAGTCTGTTTAAGTGACCCACCCTGCTCTTCCCTTTGAGAGAGATGGTGGGAGGTTTTGTTTAAGCGTCCAATTTTTTTTTAAACTCTATCTGTTTTGGGGTTGAAAAGCATGACTGAGACATGGCAGAAGAAGGTACCGCCTTCATTTTATTTTTCTTCCTGAGTAAAGTGCTAGTGGTCTCCACTGCCCAGGAAGTTTGCTGATCATGAGCTGAGTACTGTGCTTTTGGAGCTATCCTCAAAGCCTGGCCCTGAGAGGACAGACATATTTGGGTTCACATGCCCAGCAGGGACCTTACATTTTCAGAAGCGACAGCGCTTGCTTCCCTCCACCCGCTTCTCCTCACCTGCTGCTGCGCTTTGCCCTTGCTCTGGCGTAGTAGGCTTCGTAAGACTTCGGTTTCAGCTCCAGGGCCTTAGTAGCAAATTCCTCTGCCATTCCAAAATCCTGTCATCACAATAGGTATGCAAGTAAGTCATTGAAGCGGTTCAAAGGAGATAGACAACTGATAAGAAAACAAATTATATAAACAATTCTTTGACATTCATTAGTGGAGTGTCTGGGGTTTTGGACATGGCCGATATGGCTCTAATCATGTGATTCCAGACTGAAAGCTTCCTTTTGCCTCCCCCTGTATAGCCCTATAACCACTCATTGACCTTTACCTGCCTAGAACATTAAAACACTTTTGAATTTGACTTTTTAAAAACCTTTCTAGAATTTTTCTTTAAGCCCAGAAACTAAATGGCAACCCTTTGTAGTGAAGCTATTGAAGTTGGAAATCTGAATTCTTCACATTCTTAAGCACAGACACCTGAGATGGACCCTCATGTTGTGCCCACACGACTTGGACTTACTAAGGGATGACTGAGCATGTGTCCTGCTGAGTCTGGGCAGGGATCTGGGTAAAGGCCAAGTGTACTGGCTGAAGTTGAGCAGACTCAGGGATGCCAGACACACTACATTTCAGTTCTCTGGTGTGTTCTATAACTCAAGTGGGTTGTGTACTTTCACAGTAACATTTCTTTAAGAGGTAGGATTATGCACAATAAAGCATTTAAGTTCTCTCTATATAGCTTTTGTTATTTTTTAAATAGTATTTTTTAAAAAAAATTGAGAGAGGAGGAGGAAGAGGAAAGGGGCATGCATGCCTTGGCATCATGGCACACAGTGGAGATCAGAGGGCAACTTTCACAAGCATGTCTACCAGTTTGATCTGGTGATCAAACTCAGGTTACCAGGTTTTTGACCAGGCGCCTTACCCATCAAACTGTCCTGCCAGCTCCTGTGCTTTGTATTTCACAGAGAATTCTCTGTGTTGTTGTTCTTTCTCTTAGCTGATTCCTTACTTAGGAAACATTAAAAAAAAAAAAAAAAGAAAAAGAAAAAAACCAAGAGAAGACTTTGGCTGTAACTCTGTGCGATCTATGGAGGAACATGGTCTCAGAACCATCTGTCCTTTCTCTAAGACCCCTCAGGAAGCGGGGCCAGGGGCACGATGCTGAGCAGGCAGCAGAAGCTGTGGTTTTAAAGATCTCCTTAGAAAATAAATTTTAATCTTTTTTTAAATTTTTTTTATTATTATTATTACTCAATTGTGCGTGTGTATGTATGTGCATGTGCGCGCGTGTGTCTGTGTGTGTGTAGAACCATGGACGAATTTGGGAACCACCATGGACCACCTCCACCTCCTCCTTGTTTACTCTGCCCCGGGATTCACAGGCTCCGCCCTACCAGGACCAGAAGCACAGGCCGCCCCTGCTTCCGCCCGGCATCTATACGTGGGGTCTAGGATCCGAACTCAGGACCTTCCGCCTGCAAGGCGGAGGCTTAACCCCTGAGCCACCTCTCCAGCCCCAGAAAATAAGTTTTAATCTTAGTCCTTAGAAGCTTCTACATTTATTTTCTTCCTTTCTTTCCCTTCCTCTTTTCTCTTTCTCTCCTTCTTTCTTTTTACATGGTCTTGCTCTGCAGTCTGGCCTACTCTAGAATCTACGATCCTCCCCTGTCTCCAGAGCGCTGGCATTACAAGCACGCACCACCATGCCCAGCTTACTTTTTTCTCCTCTCCTTTTAATACCAAAACCATAGTATAGCAGGGCAGCCTCGGTTATACTAACAATTCTTAAGGCAGAAAACAAAGATTTAGGTAGAACAAAGGCCCTGAGGAATAATTAGGAATCAACGGGAAATTTTCTACTGAAGTGGATGCACCGGTACTTGGCATAGTATCGGCTCAGGGAGGCGATTACTGGCCTCGTGGGCAGATTTGTAGACAGTGAATGTGGGTTATTTTAGCCCTACTGCTTCCTGCCTTGTCTTTCGTTCTTTTCTTTTGAGGTGATCATTATTTCTGGGGATATGGGTGCAACGATCTCTGTTCCATGTGCTAGGGACACAGTGCAGGGTTTTGTGTCTGCTAGACAAACACTGTCACCACTGAGTGATATTCCAAAATACTTTAAAAATGAATAAGCATTTGGGAAAATGGAAGTTAGGAACTTGGTACACATGCTGAGCTTCATCTCAGTGTCTACGACAAGGGACACAGAGGCCCTTGGGACTGAACCTCATGCAAAAGAACCTTCCTGCCACCACCCAAGACACCATTCCCAAAGGAATCTCTTCAATGTTCCTACTCCTGTCTGTCTGTGAGGCGACCAAGTCCATCCCTGGACTGTTGTCACTGCTGGACCTGGGAGGATGAGAGAAGGTCATACAGTCTTTCTGAACTTAATAGCAGATTTCTTGCTACCGAGGCTGTCCAGCATTCCTGTTTGATTTGGATTATTTCTATTTCCCGAGGAACTTCAAGACCTCAGGTTTCTAGGTGTCAGTGATTACTGTCATGATCTTGGCCATTTCTAGCATTTGAGAGGTTTTTTGGTCCAGGACTGTCTGACAAGGGAGCAGTGTCAAGACTGTACTTTCAAGTAAGAAGGAAAGAGGGCTAGGAGTCCCTTCAAGGCAAGAAGGGACCTGCATTATGGAATAAAAAGGGAGGTGAAAAGTTCAAGAATAACTTTAGAAATGAGACCTTGATATCCACAGCCCTGAGCCTATTCTCAACTTTTGTTAAATAAACAGGGAGTGAACTAGGAAGAAATTGTCTAAAAATCGAGATCTAACTGAACCTGAAATCCCAGTGACTATTGAAGACCAGAAAACTGATTGGCAGATGGGAGTGAAGATGCTGGTGGCCTGTGTGCAAGGTCAGAAGGCCACAAAGTGCTTCTAGTGTAGCTTTTGACAGCGTTAGAGGTCATACAGATGCTTGATTTAGTTCAAATTGCAAATGTCAGTGCTCTGTGAAGGATGATCAAATTCCACAGGGGGCAGAAAGTCTAGAATAAGCTAGTGACTGTTGTGAATTTTCATGGTTTAGTACTGCAGAGAGGAGTGGGGATGAAAGGGACTTACGTTCATCTTCCTGCGACATCGAGAGAGGTTGAGGAGGAGAGACACCTTTAGCTCTCGGAAGGTTTTCAAATCCTCGCCAAATCCTTCTCTGGGGAATTTCTTCAGAGCATACTGGTAGCGCTGGGCAGCTTCCTTTACTTTACCTTTCTAACAGGGCGCAAGATGAGAAAGCACAGTGTTGATCTGCAGAGCAGTCCAGGGAGCCTCGTGCCTCGTCCCCTCCTGCTCTCCATTGCTACTATGGTTAAATCTCCCGCAGCCCTGAAGCTGAGGCAGAAAGGTTTAGCTCTTTTCCTATAGGAAACTCTCTTGGCAGGAAAGAAAAGGTTGAAGAGGACACCCTAATGCAAGCCAGAGAAACAAAAACCTTGGCGAGCAGAGGCGCCGGCTTTCAAACTGGGTCTCTTCCAAAGCTAACCTTTCCTAGGTCCGCTTTCCTCTTGAACCGCTTTCCTCGAGACTCTCATGCCTTCCTGGTCCCAAGCACTTCACGGTTAGTGCTTCTTTCACTTTCTGACTTAGCCGGAGACTTCCAGCACTGTGCTCCACCTTGATGCCTTCCAGAAGAGGGCATTTCTTCCTCATGAGAGGTGTTGGCGCTAAACTGGTCCAGCTGTGGCTTCTCTAACCTCATGGTAGAAAATAAGTGTCAATTCCCTTTTTTGTGGGAAGGTGGCAGCAGAGAAATGAGGCTTAGAATTTGTGAACCATCTGACTTTGTAGGCCGTATTTTCCAAGATGAAATAAAGCTATGTCCAATTTAGGAACATAGCCATGAAACTCTTGAATTTTTTTTTCCATTTTCATGTGTGTGTGTGTGTGTGTGCGCGCGCTTGCGTGTTTGTGTGGGGAGTGTGAGCGTAAAGGTAGAGGCCCAAGGGTGATATTGGAAATCATCCTTGAGTGTTCTTCTACTTTATTCTTTTGAGCTTGGGTCTCTAATGAAACTTAAGAGTTCGCCAATAGTTAGTCAAGTTAGCTAGCTTCCTCTGAGGATTCCCAGGCTCCACTTTCCAGGACTGGAACTACGGGTGGGCTGTCACACCTGCCTGGCATTTGTACATGAGATCTGGAGACCTGAAACCTGCCCTTTAGCTTTCATGGAAAGCACTTTAAACTGTCGAGTCATCTTCCCAACTCAGACTTGGACTTTTTTTTTATATTTCATAGCTGAAAACCTGTAAGCTGAATCTGGAAAGGTGTAGGAGGCAGCTGCCACCTTTTCTCTATGCCTTCCGTCCAGCTGCGAATGAATAGGGAATCCCAATTTTTATTCTTCTTTCAGCATCTTTTTACTAGAAATGTGAAATCTTCTGTCAAGAGGTAAGATTCCTTGTCTTGAAATACCAGAAGTTATGCTATGACCAAGGCTTAGATTCTTGAGTGATGTCATTCTGAGGCCCATAAATGTGTGTAGGTAATGAGGACTTTTGAAGTCATGTGGAATCAAGATCGAGGCAAGGATATAAGATTCTTGAAAGCCTTTATTATCACAATATACTGAGAGAATACTAAAGGACTAGACTCATATCCTTATACTGTAAGGGGGCATAGCATGATCTCCTTATCTTTCAGGCTTAGGATGTTTTAAGGATGACTACTGTCAAAAGTTGGGTGGGAGAAGAAAGATCCAGTGATTGAAACACTGTGAAATGACTCTGCATGGAACATTTTTAAGGAACTTCCTTGGTGCTAAAGTATGTATGAAGGCATGGAGACCTCACTTTGAACACAGGCCCTCTACACTTTTTAAAACCATCAGTAAGTGACTTTAGACAAGATTACTGTTTGTCTTGGTTTCCTTATCCTATTGGAGGAAATTGAAAAGATAAGGATGATGATATGTTACTATTGATATAGGCTATTTTACTTATTATTACTTTGTATATGACCCGTGTGCTCCACAGAGTTCAGAGGACAACTTTCAAGAGTCAGTTATCTTCATCTATCTTTACACGGGTTCTAAGGATTGAACTGAGGTTATTAGGTTTGTATGTATTTTTACACATTAAACCTCCTACTGGCTTGTTTTATTTGTGGGATTCTGGCCAGGCTGACCATATACTTGTTCTATAGCTGTGCAGGACCTTAAACTACAGATCCTCCTACTTTTACCTCCCAATTTCTGAGATTACAGATGTACACCACTACTTAGGTGTGTGTGTGTACTGAACATGAATGCTAAGATCAATAAACTGGAAGTAGTGATACCATATAATTTTGCTTTTACTTGTACCATGAATTTCTCATTTAGCAGATTCCATGTAAAATCTGTTATCATCTATGAGGGAACAGGCTATGTATAGACTGTTTTTGGGCTTTTTTCTGGGAAGACAAAAATCTCAGGACACCCAATGTAGGAGCCCATAATTACAGAATAAAATTCTACTTTTGCTCTAGAACAAAGAATGAAAATTGTTAAGATTCTATGTGTAGAAAACAGTCCATGGCTGTTTTGAGGAAACTGTTCCCCCTGCCCTCACCTTATAAAACATGTCACCCTCTTCCATCAGCTTGCTCAACAGGATGATCATGATGTCTGGTTTGGAGGTGGCCATCGCCCATGTGGCTGGACCTGTAGTGTACAGGATGCATGATGGGTAAAGAACTCATACAATGTAAGGGTGGTAGGAAGCTAGGTGAAAAAAAAAATATCCTGGGGGAGTTTCTGCTGAGAGAACAACTTGTTCCACAACAATGACCTCATCCTTCAGACCTGGGAGTGTTTCAGTGACTCCCACTGCCAACAAGCTGCACCGCACTTGTTTGCATTCACCTTAAAATAAGAATATCTGAACTGTCAGAGCATGTGCCACAGGAGGGCAGCAATGCCAGTGTGGTGCGTATGGGCACACAATGGTTTAGTGTGGAATTATTTTAAATCAGGAAGTTGGAAGAAAGGGTTCAAAGGTCACCACCAGATTGGAAAAAATAAAAAAGGTTAATTTTTTAAACCTAAGATGGAAAATTCAATTTTGTTTAAACTCAATTTTGAAGTACATACTTTGTAGAAGGGAAATCATTCAAAGGCTCTAAAGACTCCCTTCATGTGTAAGTACCAAACAGGCCTT
Organism: Typhlomys cinereus; assembly: GCA_023101885.1. NCBI lineage: Eukaryota > Metazoa > Chordata > Mammalia > Rodentia > Platacanthomyidae > Typhlomys > Typhlomys cinereus. The sequence goes on along the minus strand of JALPQD010000298.1, from coordinate 2,065,458 downwards.
CCTGGATTCATTTTGACCCAGGAGCATAACTGAAATGTCAATAGACATTAAACAGACTGGCATTAATGAGGACTACTTTACTCATGAAAGGAAAGAAAAGGTTAAACTGATTAGTTTATAGATGCTTGAATTATTTACCAACTAAACTTTTCTGAGTTAGTTATCAAAAGTTCAAGTTATTCTCTACAACAGTCATTAAATAAAATCTCCTTTTAAGGTGAAGTAAATTAAAAGATTAGAGGTGTAGGGAACTCATGCAGGCTAAAATCAAAGAGGAGAAGGCAAAGCTGACCAAGCCATCAGACCACGCCTGATGCTGACAGCGGTGAAATATACCTCGTGGGCGACTCGGTAACGTCTGACAACCTTCAAAGAAAGGAGAAAACAAAAAGTTGTAGGAGAAGAAAAAAAAATGGATGAAGGTGAAAAAAAAAAAAAAAAGAAGGAAAAAGCAGCAGTGAGAGGCAGGCAGCAAAAAAGCCAGCACATCAGCCAACCCTTGCCTACAGGTGTGTGGGGAGCAGCCGGGGCAGCGGCAGCGGGGCTTGAGAGATCGAAGCACATACAGAGCAAGGGAAAGCAAAGGCTCATGGCACTGCAGGGGTCCAGGAGGCTCATGGGTGGGGCCGGTGCAGAGGCAGCACTAAGATGTGCATAAGCTCAGAGCAGCCTCCTGGCTAAGGCTAGAAGGGGCACGGCAGAGAGCCATGTGACTCTGGCCAGGTCTGCAGACCATGGCTCAGATGATGCTCTCTCTGGGCCAGTGGTCTTTCTAGTTATTCAGGTAGTAACTGGATCAGGGAGGGGAACTGTATACATTCGTAACCAAACACTCAGGGCAGCCACACCACCAGGCCAGTCTGGCCTCCGGGCACAGACGGCCAGTAATCTTTCCTTCTCTTACCTATTTTGGCTCCTTTCTTCAGGAGGGTGACAACAACAGAAGTGTTCCTGCAACCCACTGCCCTGTCCAAAGGGCGCATCCCACTGTAGTCAACATGCTCAATCATGGCTCCATGATCCACCAGGAACTGGACCTATGGCATGATCAAAGCAGAGCAGTCAACAGGTGCAATGGCTGTGGCTTGTCCTCTTTCCAACACCTGTCTGAACAAGGTTCGCAGCCATCCATAGCTATATTCTTTGTCCTTAGTAGTATTTTATTTTGTGTATGAGAAGAGGGCATTTGAATATACGTGCTTTTGAAAGCCCAAGGGTGACATCTGGAATCATCCTGGATTACTCTAGCTTCTTTGTGCTAGTGTTTTCCAGGCTTTGCCTACCAGAGCTGCAAGTTCAGGCCAATGCCATTTCCACCCAAAGTTTTTTCATGGGATCTGGGGATATGAACTCAGGCTCTTTTGCTTATCAGGCAAAGGCTTTAACCCCTGAGTCATCTTTCCAGCTCTTTAACAATGTTTTTCATATTTGTGCCATCTAGCAGTTATAGATCTGGGAATTCTATGTATAGAGTTATCAAAATACTACTTTGATTTTTGGTCCCAGATAGTACTACTAATGGAGAATATTTCTTCTCTTCTGAAACTTGTAAGAGTACTCACCACCTCAGCATCACCATAGAAAGCTGCCAGGTCTAGTGGCGTGCGGCCATTCTTGTCAGCATGGTCTGTGGCAGCTCCATTATCCACTAGAGAACGTACCACTGAGAGATGGCCCTTCAAACAAGCCCAGCTAAGTGCTGTCAATCCTTCTTTGTCCATTAGTGCAATAGAGGCCCCTATAAGAACAAGTGGTAACACAAGACTGAGGGAACAGAAATTTGTAGTGAAAAGGAATACTAGTAAAGTAAATATGTTTCCAAGAACAACTTCAATTTCTATTTTAAGATCTATTCCAGCTGCACATAGTGACACACACCTGTAATTCTGGAACTTGGGATGTGTTGGAGGATTGTGACTTTGTTTAAGGTCAGCCTGAGCTACATAGGAAGATCCTTTCTCACAAAGCACAAAACCAAATCCAACAGTGGAATATAGCTAAGTAGCTGAGTGCTTAACTAACATGCATATTACCCTGAGTTTGATTCCCTGTACTATGTACAGAATTATCAAAATATTACAAACAAGCAAACGAAAAACTGACGCAGCTATGTCAAGTGTATCACAATAACAAAATTACTACGTGTGATCCTGCAAGCTGTCAGGCAGAAGAGGTCTAAGTATTTACTGGGTACTCACTGTCTTCCACAATCTACCTGCAGGCTTAGTCTTAAGTTTCATTACTCCATCGTAAGAATCATCTACTTTGGTCAAGTGCCTCTAGAATTTCTCAGAAATGTTCCTACATTCCCCATTTTTGGTTACACTACTCCCACATACATGTAACACTTTCTTTTCCCATGACTAACATTAATTCTATCTACTCTCTAGGAACTATTCCATTTTTTTTTGTTTTGTTTTTGTTTTTGTTCTTGATAGGGCTGATAATACAGTCTAGGCTATCCTCAGGATCTTACTACTTCAGCCTCTCAAATGCTGGGATTACAGGCATGTGACACCATGTTCAGCTTCTAGGAACCATTTCAAATTTTCTTGCCTCTAGAAATCATTTCTCAGTTTGCTGTTACTTCATTCTGAATATACTTAGTGCACTTGCTTACTTGTCTTGAGGTATCTTGCTATGTGGTTAATCTCAATTGCCAATTTGACACAATCTAGAACCACCTGGGAGAAGGGTCTCTGGCATGCCAGTCAAAATCTTCTTTACCTAACTGACGTGGGAAGACCCATCTTAATTGTAGGCATGACCATTCCCTAGGCAGGGTGTCCTGGACTATATAAAAATGGAGAAATAAAAAAAAAAAAGAAAAAAAATGGAGAAATGGAGCAGAGTGTGCAGGTTTCCTGCTCTGCTTCCTGACTGAGGATGTCAAGTGACGTCAAGGGTCATTCAAACTCCTGCTGCCTTGATTTCCCTACGTGATGGACTGTAACCTGGAATTGTAAGCCAAATAAACCTTTGCTTCCTTTGGTTACTTCCCCCCCCCAGGGTATTTTATCATAGCAACAAGAAGCTAAAACTTCTACTGTCATATGATAAATTCTCAGTGATATTTCTTGAATTGAGCTGAAGTCTTCCATTTATAACAGGGTAAACTTCTAGAGAGATTCTCATACAACAGAAATGTGTATGTGTTTACAATGGAAGACAGTAGTTGGCCAATTTTTTCCTTCCTACAAAGTGGAGGAAGTGGGTGGACGCTGAACCCAGATCACAAAGGAAATTTTGACTTTAACCTAAAAAAGTTCAGCTCTTAGAAACAAATGGTAATTGTCAGGGGCTTGGAGATGGAGGAATTGGGGATATGCTGGTTAAGGACAAATCATTCAGTTACATAAGAAATTCAAGAGATATGTTGTATATGATAGTGACTATAACATACATTATATATTTAAAAAATTCCTTAGAGATTTCAAGCATTTCCACCACAAGAAAGTTTCTGAGGTAATTAGATATTCATAAATCAAAGCAGCATTCTTTACAGCATGAATACATGTAACTTTTTCTTGTCAACTAAAAGAAAACACAAAGTATTTAAAAAGAAATTTGGAGTTTACTTAAACAAGTCACTCTTCCTCAATAATCTCATCTTTACCTCGATGACCTTATCCCTTTGGCACTCTGCATCTGTGTCTTGCTGGCGAGTCTTCATTAGTAAGGATCAAGTATAATGGACATAGAATTTTGTAACCAGTCTGATGTTTAATTATACATTTGGTCCTTAGGCTGTAAACTTTGTACTTTTTAAAATTTACAACTGTTTACTGTGTGAGTGCATGTACACATGCACGTGCGTGGAGATCAGAGACAACTTGTAGGAGTCGGTTCTCTTTTTCTATCATATTCACTGTCATCAGGATTGATGGCAAATGCCTTTAACCATGGAGCTATCGCACTGGCTCAGACTGCAAGCTTCTTGATGGTGCTAAATAGCAGTTCTTATGGCAATACTTTTCACAAAGGCAGTATCTTATACTTACTAACTAGAGTGGAGATCTTTTTAGGCGACTTCCTTACCTGGGCAGGATTCCAATGTCAGTTTACAGCGAGGACCTGCCATATCCAGGCTTGGAATCTACAGAAATGTTGCTAGAGGTTGGCAGATGTGGCTTTCTACAGCAAGATGAAAAGCTGGAAAAGTACCAACCTCTTACCCTGATAAAAACTTTAGGTACTGAGTTATCCTTTCATAATGGTGTGGCTTGCAATTAACAGACTGACTCTAATATAGAAGGAATGTGAATTTAGGAGATAATCCAAGATTTCTCAGATGCATTTTTATGAATTCCCTGGATAGTCTGCAGTGATTAAAAAAGAAGGATAAGGTTTTGGAGGTATATTACAGTTAAAGTATAAGGTTATAATCTGATAAATTAAAAGCATATACATATGAAACAAAGCCAAAGCCACAATAGCCTGGATAATCCCAAAATTCAATTTATAATCTTCTCTCTCATGTGTAATTCTCATACATCTAAAGCTGTAACATCCATTTTATGACTTTGGAGTTACTGACTCTTATTCATCTTATGTCCTTCATGCAATTAGACTTTATATCCAAAATATCTCAAGTGTTTGGTCCTTTTTCTTCTGTTTTAATGGCAACTGTCCCTGTATTAGGACCTCTTTGTGTCTGATCTATTGACTTCCTAACTGACATCCCGTATTACTATTCTTTCTTCCTTAAGTGTATTTTTTATACCAAGGCCAGACTTTTTTTTTAAACTTTCAAATGTTACTTTTATCTACCATCCAAGTAACAACCCCAACCATCCATCCCATCATATAGTAACAAAATACTAAATAAAAATTCTGCTAAGAAAGTCTTTATAATATATGATGTCTTGTATTTTTCTGCAATTTAATTTTTATTTATGTATTTATTTAATTTATTGTTTCTGCATTGTTTTTATTGGGCTAGTTATATAAATTCACAAAATATTTTGCCTCCCTTAAACAATCTTGAAATGAAAACATTACCAAGAGGATTCTGCTGTCAGCAAGTGCAGTAGCTATAATAGGCCACAGACTCTTTTTTTTTTTAAAAGTATAACAATGAAGTCAAGCCTGATAGTATAGACCTAGCTTCATGGTAGGATAAGTCAAGAGAAAAGGAACATTACAAGTTCAAGGCATTCCTGGGTTAGAGAAGAAGTTTAAGGCTAACCTGGCACTTAGTAAGACTCTTTCTGAAAAGAAACAAAATTGAAAACCAAGCAAAAAACTAAAAATAGGGCTGGGACTATAGCTTACTGGTCGAGTACCTGCCTAGCATGTATAAGGCCCTAGGTTCAAACCACTAACTTCACCAGACCCTCCTCTCAAAATAAAATCATGCAACCCTGGCATCAATTCCTCTTTTAAAGAATATTTTCTTTTGTAGTATTGGGGGTCCCTCTCCCAGAGTCTTGTATGTACTAGGAAAGTGCTCTAGCACAAAGTCCTCACATTTTTAAAAGATTTCCCATTCCCTTCAGAATTAAATTGTTCTGATTCTTCCTAACTTGTTATTTCCCATTCACTTCCATATATCTTTTTTTAAATTTATTATTATTATTTATTCAATTGTGTGTGTGGTGTGTGCATGTATGTATGTGTGAGTATGTATATGTGTGTGTGTAGAACCACGGATGAATTTGGGAACCACCATGGACGCCTCCACCTCCTCCTTGTTTACTCAGCCCTGGGATTCACAGGCTCCGCCCTACCAGGACCAGAAGCATGGGCCGCCCTGCTTCTGCCCAGCGTCTATACGTGGGGTCTAGGATCCAAACTCAGGACCTTCCGCCTGCAAGGCAGAGGCTTAACCCCTGAGCCACCTCTCCAGCCCCCACACTTCCATATATCTTTCTAATTCTATTTCTTCATGTGCTTCACTAGACGATTATGCCAATTTCCCCCCAATTCTACCCTGTTGTTTTCCTTGAGTTTCATCTACATTACCATCACTCATTAAATAAAGAACATTTAATTATTCAAACTTCAAAGTTTATACTAGGAATGGCAGTAGATGACTGTAATTCAAATACTTAGCAGACCAAAGAAGGACTGTAAGTTTCAGATCAGCCTGGGCTCTAAATCCACTTTGTCTCAAAACCAACCCACCCACCCAAAACTTTCCCACTAAATCAAAACAACAACAGCAAGAATTTGAAGTGTGTACCTCTCTAGCTCAGCTACTTTTATCTGACCATCTAGAATTCATTTTGGACACCCCCCTCCCTGTGTGTAGGCCTTATGAAGGTTGGCTACAAGCTCTCCTACCTCTACCTCCCAAGTACTGGGTTTACAGGCATGTGCCACCAGGTCCAAGTAGTGTATTTTTTTTTAAGATTTTCTTTTTTATTATTATTATTATTTATTCAATTGTGTGCATGTATGTGTGTGTGTGCGTGTATGTGTAGAACCACGGACGAATTCGGGAACCACCATGGACTGCCTCCTCCTTGTTTACTCTGCCCCGGGATTCACGGACTCCGCCATACCAGGACCAGAAACGCAGGCCGCCCTCGCCTCCGCCTGGCGTCTATACGTGGGGTCTAGGATCCGAACTCAGGACCTTCTGCTTGCAAGTCAGAGGCTTAACCCAGGACCTTCAGCCCCCAAGTAGTGTATTTTTGTTTCATTTCTTGTTAGATTAATTTGTAGCTTTTGAGAATAAAATTATAGCTTTTCCTTTTTTTTTTTTTTTGAGACAGGGTCTTATGTATCCCAGACTGATCTTGACTTCTTCATGAAGCTGAGAATGATCCTGAACTTCTGATCTTTTTACTTCCATTCCGGTGCTGGATTATAGTATATATCTGCATGTTTATTAGAAGCAGGGATTGAACCCAGGGCTTTGTGGATGCTAAGTAAGCATTTCATCAACTTGGCTACACTTCTAGATCCTAAATTATAACTTAATAATTTAAAAAATCCAAAATTCGCTATGGTTTTTATTATAGTGTTCTATAAATAATGTAGGCTAAATATCTGCAGAATTTGTTGACTTAGTGAAAACATCTCATTTAAGTGAAAAAGTTGAACAGCCACAACCACAACAACCATCACCAACAAAGGAAACAAAAAAGGAATCAGTCACTGGCAAGGAAGAACACATCTTGGGAGTCTGTGCCTAGTAATTTTCTGCTGACATAGGCAGGGGCTGCAGCTGTCTAAAGATGTTGAAGAAGTCCTGCTTTTTTAAAAATTTAATTTTTTTTATTATTTATTCAATTGTGAGTGTGTGTGCGTGCATGTGTATGTATGTATGTGTGTGTATGTATGTATGTGTGTGTCTGTGTGTGTAGAACCACGGACGAATTCGGGAGCCACCATGGACCGCCTCCACCTCCTCTTTGTTTACTCTGCCGCAGGATTCACAGGCTCCGCCCTACCAGGACCAGAAATGCAGGCCGCCCCTGCTTCCGCCTGGCGTCTATACGTGGGGTCTAGGATCCGAACTCAGGACCTTCCACCTGCAAGGCAGAGGCTTAACCCCTGAGCCACCTCTCCAGCCCCATTCCTGCTTTTTTTTACTGGATACAGTTTATTCTGGAACATTTCCTCCTGTCCATCTTGAGAATCTAGGTGTACCCCTCCACCCTTCCTCTTCCCAGTTGAAATAAGGACAGATACTAGGAAGCCAGATTTTTTGGAAACTTGTAGTGAGGAGGCAAGAGTTATTTTGTATATTGGAAGAATAACTCTCTAATTCTAACCATCCTTGAATTTCCGGTTGTGGAAACAAATCTTTTTGAAGGATACAGTAAGACAATGTCTTAGGAGAAACTTAGCTTTCCTAAACTACTACTCTCAGCTGCTCAGACCTGGGTTCTTTGGTAGGTTGCTTTCCTTGAAGGAAAGAGCATGCTTCTACGGATGCAATTATAGATATTAAGTATGGTTTAGCAACCGTGGAGGCTAACTGGACTGAACTCATGATTTCAGTCCTTTCACCATCTCCCGCTTCATGCAAATGTTCAGGCTCCACCAGATGGCAATGTGGAGTTGCCAGGGTTTTAAAAGTCTTTCTATTATGGGGGCTTACCATTACCATCCACTGTTTGCACAGGTAACTGAGGTCATAGCAAGCAGTAGATGCCTGAAAAGGTCACCACTATGTACCTGTATGGAAAGATCTCATCAAGCTCATAAAACCCACTTCTTTTAGCTTATTCCCATTCGTAGGGAACTTATTACAACAGTCTAATGGTAATATCTTGATTCCCCAAATAGGATTCCACTGTTAGCATGTGTTTTACACTTCTTTTGTTGAGAAAAGTATTAGTTATGCTGGTTTATAAAAAGAACTGATAAAGTTAAAATGCAACATGTAGAATAGATGAAATTTGTTGACTATATATTAAAAAACCATCAGTGTTTAGAAATTAGTAATTTCAAAGAAAGAGTTCAGAATATGTTAACATCATAAAACCCCCTCAGGACATAAGGAAACAGTAAATGTCAGAGTTAAAAGAACTCCATACTACATGCTTTTTATCTAAGACGGCTGGCCAGATATGGTTGTGCACATCTATAATCCTAGCACTCATGAAATAGGAGGATTTTCGTGAGTTTGTCAAGGCAAGCCTGGAACACCCTTTTAAAAAAATTGAAACAAACAAGAGATGACCTTTGGTTTTCTTGTTACTAGGATAGATGACATCCACTTTTAAATTTATATGTCATTTATATATAATTACTTTATAATACTTCATTATAACACACACATACCCCTTGTTTCACGACCAGGTCAAATCAATTTAGACCACAATGATGGTTTTATATGATTGTGTGGAGATCAGAGGACAACTTGAAGAAGATGGTTCTCTCCTTTCACCATGTGGACTCGGGGGACTGATTCAGGTTGCCCGGGGGACTGATTCAGGTTGTCAAGCTTGTTGGCAAGCATCATTACCCACTGAGACACCTCACCTACCCTGATGATATATCCCCTCTTAACATGTCCTGAAATCTACTGCTGGAAGCCAGAAGTTCAGACCATCTAGCTCCAGTCTCCCAGGACTTAACTTACCTTGGGCAAGCAGAAAGTCTACGGTTCCCAGGTGGCCTTCAGAAGCAGCCATCATAAGTGGAGTACGACCCTGCTTGTCTGCCATGTTGACATCAGCCCCATGGGTGAGTAGAAGATCAACAATCTGCAAGTGTGGAGAAAAGGGGCCCATTATTGCAAGCACACTGCTGAGAAGACACGTGCCTATAGTTTCCTAGAGTGTCAAGAGTGGTGAGTCATTTCTATAAGGAACTTTCTACTTTCCAGTCTTAAAGACACACTGCTTAATCTCTTAATTCTCTAAGGGACAGGCAGATTCATCTTTGAATATCTAAGGCACAAAGTTAAAAAAAAGTCAAGAAGTAGTCTAAACAATTTCACAATGGAAGCTCCAGCACAAGTTATTACCTATGTCAGTTCCATTTCATTAACCTCCAGGGTTTGCAAACCTGTAGCAGTAGGAAACATTTTCCACTGAATGGACTACAATAAAGTGCTCCTGATAACAAAAATGCCTTTTGTTAAGCATTGGTTGGCTTCTGGGGTCTTTTTTTCTACTCAAATACTTTCAAATTTATTATCAATATGTTTTCTTTTTCTATTTCAGGTACACATGTTACCATTTTCTGAGTCCAAACCTCTGGAAAGATCACATAACTAGAATTTGCATATAGCACATTTTCTTTTAGTAAATCTACCACATTTGAAAGTAAGAGGTTAGCGGGAATCTGTTGAGATACAAATCCCTCAACTAAGTGGCGGATACTAAGGTATGTGAGAAGGAAGTTATTTCATGACCAGGTCACATCAATCTAGATCACAATGATGGTTTTGAATGTTAACATTCTATCACATTCTTCAAGTAGAAGTTAGAAACAGAGGCCAACTCCTCAAACTTGATGACTGCTGAGAAACCCAAAATTTGCTACTTTTTTTTTCTTTGCACCAAAATTTCCACTAGAACTCATTCTTACCCGAGAGGACTGAAAGTAGCTATGCTACCTACCTGCCAATGTCCCTGTCGGACAGTGCTGAATAGGGGCACTGCCCCTCGGCGGTTTGGTTGGGCTACTGCTGCCCCTTGCTCCAAGAGCAGACGACACACCTCCAGTTTGCCTCTTCCTGCTGCAGCTGTCAGGGCTAAGGGCAGAGAACAAAGACTGAGCATAGCTGGTTCTTCCCTTTTCTAATCTTCAATGTCAAACATAGCATTGTGTTTCTGAATGTTTGTTCTATAGACACACACAATAAATTTGACCAATGAAACTACTACTTTATCTCCAAGAACAATGATTTTAGCTGCCTTTCCAGAAAGGATAATTTTAAAGAAAAGCAACAAATGAAAGCATTTTAATGGCATTATAATATTTGGAGATAGTTGTAATAATAAACCTATTAAGAAATCACCTTTGAGCAAATCTGGTTTTATCTACCTTACCCAAACTGTCTTTTTTGCTATGGCTTACCTTGGTTTAAGACCTTAACCTAGTTACAAATCTTTTATTGTAGGTGTGAGTAGAATCTAGAGAGAAGGATGTATTTCTTTAAAATTTACCTGGGTCAACCTTTAATGTTGAACCCTTAGATTTAAAGAACTAAAGGCAGGAATTTTAGTGTAAAACCCATTTTTATTGCTTTTTAGTATTAGTTGAGACAGAATTTTTTTACACTGCATTCACAAGATTTAATATGAAAATCAGATTGTTTGAGATAACAAGGTCTTAAAGATGATAAAATAGGTATGTGTAAAATTTAGGCAATAAATCTTCTCCTCCTATGCCTTCCTTTTCTTGAGATAGGATCTCATGTAGCCCAGAATGGCCTCAAACTCACTATACAGCCAGAGATGACCTTTGTCATAGTGAGAACAGGTGTCCACTTGACAGTTGAGGGTTGGTCTCTGGGCACATTTATAGAGAATTAATGGTTGTGTTAAGCCCAGAGCAAACCTGTAGGAAATTGTCTGGTTAATGGGGAAGACCCAGCCCATGGTGGGTGGTGGGAATAAAATACAGAGAGCTGGTTGAGAAAGTTGGCACCCTTGTGTACACTTGGCCAGATATGCTGGTCTGGCAAGTAAGGATTGTCCCTCTCTCAGCTGCTATGTGAAGATTGTGTGGGCAGTTCCCTTGGTGTTGGTGTGAGCTCTCTCACAAAGTTGACGAGGAACTGTAACCCGTCTACGGTAAAAGAATAAACCCCTTGTTTCCTTAAACTGTTTGATGGTGATTTATCAGCAGCCATGCAGGCGAACTGCAACAACCTTGAATGCCGGAGCCTCCTGCCTTCACCTCACAAGTGCCAGGATTACTGGTGTGTGACACCGCACAAGATTTTCTTCTTCCAAACATAAAATAGTAAGAGTCGAAAAAGGTAGCGTTGAACATAAAAGATAAGAATAAATCATTCTTTCTATGCTTTTATCCATTATCTATGATATTCAATATAGTGGAGATTCTCTGTGTACTGTTTTAATAGTGAAGTTTGGAGATATTAAGTCCACGTAGTAAAAACAGACACTTATTTTAATTTATTCAGGGAACTGAAAATGCTTAGTTTTATTTATTTATTTATTTGGGGGGGGGCAGAGTCTCCTTATGTAGTGTATAGGCGGGCATAGACCTCACTATGCAACCCAGGCTGGTCTTGAAATATCTTCTTGCCTCAGCCTCCCCAGTACTGGCATTATAGATATGAGACATCACATACAGCTGTGGTTTACTGTTCTAAATGTTGGATGAAAGGTATGGAGGATGGGAGGAATTAAACTTCATCTTAAAGAAAAAAAATGGAGGTGTTCCCTTTCCTTCAAACTGGCTTGGAGGATTGATGCGGTAGACAACAGGTCCTTTTATTATGGCTATCTATCTCAATAAGAAATTAAAAGACAATAATATCTTCCATGTGCAGGTATTTCCAGTTTTCACATGTTGGAATCTAATCAGAGAAGCTACTTTATTTTCCTACTTCAAATATGTAAATTCAATATAAATCATGGCATTTTTGACATTGGGTTTGGCTTAATTTACTGAATTACATGCAAAACTAAAGTTACATAGAATTCCCACAAAATAAACTTTCAAGTGATCTTTTTCTTCCCTAAAGAGAACATGTACTTATGAGGAGAAATATGATAGTTTTAGAAGATATATACAGTTTTAAATTTTATTTTTGAACTCTTTTTTAAGAAGTTATGCTGTATGTGTACACGTGTGTAGGTCTATGCATATTAAGAAGCACGTGGTGGAGATCAGAGGACAGTTTTAGGGTGTTGGTTCTCTCCACCCACCTTCACGTGGATTTTGGGGATTGAACTCAGGTTGTCAGACTTGAGTGGCAAGTGCCTGTACCTTCTGAGCCATCCTGTTGACCCTTATTTTGGAACTCTTGAAGTTGGTATATCTATTAAGTTCTTCACAGAAGAACATGGCTCGGTCTTATCTGAGGTGAAGGTCATTTTTAAGCCTTAAAGAAATACATAAAGATGTTGTGGTTCCAATGTGAAATGTCCCTCCCAGGCTCGTGTGTTTGAACACTTGGTTCTCAGTTGTTGGCACTGCTTGGAAGATAGAGCCTTGCTAGAGGTGGTGTGTCACAGGAGGTGGACCTTGAGGTTTTTTGGCAGTGGCCCCACTTCCCGTTTGGTTCTTTGCTTCGTGAGTGGCTGCAATGCACATCCTCTCCATGATGTCTCTATACCTCTGGCACCAAAAGCAAAAATAAACCCTTTTCCTGTGAGTTGCTTTGGTCACAAAATTTATCACAGCAAGAGAAAAGAAACCAGAACAGTAAGTGCCAATGGCTGTCATTATTTATGTCAAATAAAAAGTCTTGTCTTTGGCTTTTTAAATCCAAGTGATTTCAGTTTCTTAAGTTCATATTTATTTTCCCCCCACTTTATTGATAAATTGTCCTCTTTGACATTTTCTCACAAGTATATAATTACTTTTTCTTCTATCTTTTGTTATTCTCCTTTCCCCCAATTTCTCTTCCCTTCAAGTCTTCTTCCCATATTCATATTTTTTTTTTCTTTTTTGTCCCACTGTGTTAAAATGAGGTTTTTTGTGTAATCCTGGGTTTGGGACTGTTCAAGTTCATATTTCTAACAGTTTTAAAAAACTGTTAATTTTATATAAGCATCAGAACATAAGGTAATGTAAGACTTTGATTGACTGAGACAGAAATGTTTTGGGCATCATAAAAATCATCTTGGTACACCAAACAAACCACATGGAAAATTTCTAACTCCCATATTCTGATCCCATTTAAATTAACTACTAGGTGATAAGATTGTGGAAAGCCTCCTTAAAAGTGCAAGCCAAATACATTCCTTTTCACAGAAGAACTGATAGCACCCTGGAGGAAAGAGACTAGCAGTTCAGAATCAAGCCTCTCACTAATGATGCCAGTCCACAGAACACATTAGAGTATTCACGGCTATGCTTGTCTGGAAAGTTACATTGTCTGCTCTGTCAATTACTCTACTCTGGACGATGTAGTTCTCTCTATTGAATAACACATTTTTATGAGAGGGAATGTTTCATCCTTTTCTTTGTTGAGTCATCTCAGTTGCTTAGGTTATGATGTCATTTGGCAGCAACCTCTGGCTGACAGCTAGACATGCTCATTAACACAGCTGGTCAGTTTCATCTCAAGACAATGCAACTATGTAAAATGGAATCTGGATTTTTCAAAATCTACTAGAAAGGAGTTATTTTGGCTGAATTTTTGAGTCTTTTCAAAAACTTAGGACTTTTTGAAAGAAAAGAGATTAAGGCAAAGCCATGTCTGTAAACAACAAACCAGCTCTCAGAGCAAACATAGCAGTTAGGAACAAAATCTCTTCCTAAGAGGCCAGAAACAGAATTTGTTCCCTAGCTTGTTTACATCTGATGAAATCAAATGCACAAATGGCCTTTTTTTTTTTTTCTTTTTTCATTTGGTTCTGCAGAGAAACATCTAAGTAGTTTGAAGAAACAGATAGACTACAGCTGAGTTGGGGAAATAGTCAAAATTTGCTTGAATGGGGTAGTGATACTCAATAGAAGGCAGAAAAACAAATGATTCTTTCATCTGTTTTCAATCTTCAAAGAATATGACATGTAAGATCAGTGGGGGGAAGTGTCTGGGGAGACATAAACTGAGTATTATATCTAAAACAATATCGATTAAACATTTGTTGAGCTATTTTGTCAGGCGCTGCCTGTTCTCAATAAATTCAGGGTCTAGTAAGGAAAACAGGCAGATACATCATTATGCAGCTTGATAAGCACATCAGAGATATGTCCATGATATGGGGGTGGCACAGAAGAATTGGAGAAGGGCTCCATGAAGAGAGGTTAACTTAAGCTGGACAATGAAAGGCAAACAGGAGATTAACAGCAGACAAGGGGGCCACGTTAAGCAGAGGCATGTAATGTAGGTTTATGATTAATGGAGTTAGTGGATAAACAACAGATGAGTCTGGAGATGATAACTAGTCTGCTACATTAAAGAACTCAATTCTACAAGTAGTAACGAAGATTAGTAAACAGGCAGGTGACAGCCTCTGACTTGACAGAGATACTTCTTTGGTTCCAGTCTGGAACATGAATCTCAAAAGGTGAACTTAGTTAGACGCAGGAACATTAGTTATGAAACAGCTGCAGTAATCTAAGCAGGAGACGATAAAGGCAGAAACTTAAAGGAATATTATTTTGTTAACTCTGGGCCATTATTTCCAAGGTTGGCCTCTGGAGTTGTTCTCAATGCTGGTCCTGGTTTGTGACCAAACAGAAGGGACAAAGGAGGGGACAATCTTGCTATCTTATTGCTTTTCTTTTTTTTCTTTCTTTCTTTTTTTTTATATGGACTTCTTTTTTTTAATTTTTTTATTGTTTATTATTTATTCAATTGTGCATGTATGTGTGTGCGCGTGTGTGTATGTATGTGTGTGTGTGTAGAACCACGGACGAATTCGGGAACCACCATGGACTGCTTCCACCTCCTTGTTTACTCTGCCCCGGGATTCACAGGCTCCGCCCTACCAGGACCAGAAACGCAGGCTGCCCCCGCTTCCGCCTGGCGTCTATACGTGGGGTCTAGGATCCGAACTCAGGACCTTCTGCCTGCAAGGCTGAGGCTTAACCCCTGAGCCACCTCTCCAGCCCCTCTTATTGCTTTTCTTGCCTTGTGACATTAGAAGTCTTTAACAACTCTAGGGTATGAAGTGGGTAGACAGATGGTGATTAGATATAAGATGACATCCAGAGTGGTTACAGAGGTAGCAATAGGAAGACAAAAACATCCAGAATTGGGCTGGAGAGGTGGCTCAGGCGTTAAGCCCCTGCCTTGCAGGCGGAAGGTCCCGAGTTCGGATCCCAGATCCCATGTGTAGATGCCAGGTGGAAGCGGGGGCGGCCTGCGTTTCTGGTCCTGGTAGGGTGGAGCCTGTGAATCCCAGGGCGGAGGAAGTGGAGGCGTCCATAGTGGTTCCCAAATTCGTCCGTAGTTCTACACACACACAGACACACGCGCACGCACACATACATACGCACACATGCACAACTGAATAAATAAAAAAAAATTAAAAAAATTTTTTAAAAATATCCAGAATATTCTAGTGGTCTGCTCTTAGGAAATATGACATGTAAACTTATATCTCATTTCTACTTTTTATAAGCTAAAAATACATGTCATTTATGTGACGATGCACTGCCCCCCATTCATCTTAACATTTCTGAAATTGAGATGCATCTTACGATTGATAGAATAGCAAAAAATTGTGCCAGTGAAATTCACAACAGCTTTTTGCTTTTGTATGGGTTCAGTGATTAAAGTGCTTGCTGTGCAGCAAAGAACCAGAGTTCAGATCTCCAGATCCCAAGTAAGTGCTGGGCTATTGTGGCAGCCTACCAGTAATTCCAGCTTCAGAAAGTAGAGAATCTGGAGGGAAATTGTCTAGACAGACTGGCCCTACCAGTGAGCTCAGAGTTTAATTGGAGACCCAGCCTCAAAAAATAAGGTAAAAGAGTGACTGAGGTAGATTTTTGATATTGACTTCAGGCCCCTACATGGACACACATGTGTGGACCCCTTCACATAGATGAAAATGGAAAGAAGTTACATAGTTTCTTGGATTTGATGCAGTAAGTGATGCAAACACATTGTTGTGAAATTATATTTCCCTTAAGTAAACATTTTGTTTTAATAAAATTTAACAATTTAAAAAATCTGTCTGTCTGTCTATCTGTCATCTATCTGTCATCCATCTATCATCCATCTATCCATCTATCCATCTATCCATCTATCCATCTATCCATCTATCCATCTATCCATCTATCCATCTATCTATCTATCTATCTATCTATCTATCTATCTATCTATCTATCTACTGTGTGTCTATGTGAAGGACCAAAGGTGACTTCTGGAATCATCCTGGATTGCTTTTACCTTCTTCTTGCTTTGCTCTGGGATTTCCCAGGCTCTGCCCATCAAGGCCAAAAGTGCAGGCCGCTGCTATTTCCCCCTGGCATTTTTACATGGGACTTGGGATCTGAACTCAGGATCTTCTGCTTGTGAAGCAGAGTCTTAACCCCTGGGCCATTTCTCCAGCTTCCTGCTCAAAATTTTAAAAATTAAAACTTTATATCAATTTCTTGTAGTCAGAATTTTTATTTATTTTATTTTATTTTATTTAGCTTGATATTGGTATGAAGCAATTTTCCTATAAAAAACAAAATATTAGCTATGCATTGGAACAAAATATATTTATAGTATAATTTTTAGATTGATAATAAATTGAAGAACATACCTATAATTCTGAGGAAGCAGAGGCAGAGACAGGAGGATGACAATAAGTTCAGGGTACATAAGCATGAAAATTAATAACAAATATTTTATTTAAAATGCTTTAAATCTAATCTCTAAATCTAATCTTAAATTTTTGAGGTCATAAAGTTTTATTTGAATAGAAACCCATATCAATTAAAATATAGTTCTCTATTTAGTTCATATCATTTTATGCATGTGCATGCATGTGTGTGTGCATGTGCAGATATTTGCCTGTGTGTGCACAGGGTGGTGTTTAAGATGTCTTCCTGATCTTTCCTCACTTTATTTTCTGGGTCTCTCACTGAACTTGGAGTTCACCATTTCAGCCAGGCTGGCTGACTGGCCAGTAAGCCCTTGGGATCTGCTGTGTGTTGCATCACCACTATTCCTATGCTGAGGGTTTAAAGGCGTGTGCCACCAAGTTCAAGTTTTACATAGGGGCTAAGGATCCAAGCTCAGGTTCTCATGCTTGCATGGGACACAATGTATCTGATGAAGTCTCCTCTTCTTGACCTTCATTAAGGATTTCTTGAAAATTCAGTGCTGGAATATGTTGGATATTCAATGCGACAATTACTGGCCTTATAATTTCTATCCATTATCACCACTGGGCTGTGACTCCTTTTTGCTACCCTTTAGAGTTATTCATACTCCTATGACCTTGATAATAAGGATCTAGTGTGTGGTTTGGCAACGCTGCAAGGAAAAGTTTGCTAATAGGTGAGAGAAACTCCCTGTCCTTTTTGTAGTTCTGGGAACCATATGGATAATCCAGAACTGCTGATGTCCTGGCCAGTCCCTTCTCCTCAGTCTGTCTCTAGCCTCTCACAGGATAGGCTTCCAGAGATAGCAGCTGTTTCCAGCTGCACACTTCCTTTTAATCTGTCATGGGCTCTTAAGCTGCAGCTGCCTGGCATCTGCTCCCTTTGGCTTTTACAAATGGAGGGATTGTTTGAGCAGCAAATTCCTGAGCTCTGGACCATTACACATGCTGTTAAATAAGTCATGGAACCCACACAAAATTTATCATGGAAAGAAAG
Organism: Typhlomys cinereus; assembly: GCA_023101885.1. Taxonomy (NCBI): domain Eukaryota; kingdom Metazoa; phylum Chordata; class Mammalia; order Rodentia; family Platacanthomyidae; genus Typhlomys; species Typhlomys cinereus. The sequence continues at coordinate 2,047,587 of JALPQD010000298.1, read as the reverse complement.
AAAGTAATTCAACAAGTTGTTGTATGTTTTCAATGAGTTCAAGTCTTCTCCACTTTTTAACAACATTTTTACCTTTACCAAAACACACACCCTTCTTGTTCAGTAAAGTATTTTCCTGAAATTTATCATCTCAATATTAGTTTATTTCCCCTGGCAAATATAATACATATCTGTGGTTATTCTACCATTTTCCCTGCTCTGGTTTTATGAAAACACATCAGAAGTCACTAATGTTTCTCCAGGAAAGACAACAATGATTTCCTGTATCACCAGGCAGAGGCTTCTGTGGAACAGCAAAACCAAATGATGTGGAAATTGCTTTGTTATAGACCAATAATAATATCAGATTGGTGACTTCAGTTTGCATCTACATAGCAACCTTACTTACAATGTAAAATTTTTTAAAGCTAATTTATTTATTTATTTATTTTGTGTGTGTGTGTGTGTGTGTGTGTGTGTGTGTGTGTGTGTGTGTGTGTATGTGTGTGTGTGTGTCTATCAGAGGGTACTGTGTGTCTTTGTGGAGGACCAAGAGTGACTTCGGGAATCATCTTGGATTACTTTTACCTCCTTTTTGCTTCGGTCTGGGATTTCTCAGGCTCTGCCCACCAGGACAGGAAGTATAGGCTGCCATGGTTTCTGCCTGGTGTTTTTTTGTGGCACCTAGGATCTGAATTCAGGACCTTCTGCTTGTGAGGCAAAGTCTTAACCCCTGAGTCATCTCTCCAGCCTTCACAATGTAAAGTTTAACTGAGTTAGATAACTCTGATAACATTGCTTAAGCCAGAGCTGTGGGTAAAAGAAATATCCTCCTGGTTTACAACTGCAGATGGTAAGAATTATTTTAGGAGAAAGGAGAAGAAAGTACTATAAGAATCATATGAACAAGAGAAATGCCACAACTATTTTGTTCTTTGGCTTGGCACATTGTAAGGAAACTTTCAGTCTTTCAAAAGTATTTGGAAACAAGAGTGGAGAAGATAGGCTGGGGAGTTGTGCATGCATGAGAAACAGAATTTGGGTTTCCAGATCCTACGAAGATGCCAGATGCAGTGGTGTAAGTTTCTATAATCCCTGTGCTCCTAAGGAAATGGGAGGTGGAGATTAGAGGTCTCCATAAATTCATGGGCCAGCCAACCTGGTTTATGCAGCAATAGTGAACAGACCCCCCTCTCAAACAAGGTAGAAAGGCGAGGAGGTTATGTTCTACACACACACAAATAGAAGAGTTTATTTTGCAAGTACTCATGGTATGGAAAAATCCAAAGAGAAATGAGGACTGAAAGGGAAATTTTTACTGATTTTTTACTTTGACTGAATTGGTCTCCAACATAAAAGTCTTAAGACTGAATAGTGCCAAAGGTATGCTGGACTGAAAGAAAAAGCATAAAATACAGAAAGTCCATACGAACACAGCACATTCATAAGAGAAGAGAGCAATGTCCGAGAAAAGTACCTGTCTCTCCCCACAGACTGTCAAAACTGTTGATCTGTGCTCGCTCTACTTCCTCTTCATCTTTTTCTGGAAGATCAAGTAGGTAGGAGACAATCTGAAACAAGAAGTTGTGTCAGCTCAAACTGTAAGTGGAAAACTGTAAGTGCCCCTGACACTAACCTGGGTGATTTGGAAGATACTTGGATCATTCAAGCATCACCAAATCTCTTACTGAAGGAATCCGTATCACTTGTCCTACCGAGGAAACCCAAACTGTGGGACAGGAATTTTTCCTATCAGATAAGGTTTGCATGCTTCTCTTGAACATAACTCACTTATTAAATCACATGTCGCTCCTTCTGAAGCTAAAGATACAATCTTTAATGAGACTACAGGAAGTAAATATAGGCAAACTGATGGAGGTTATCTTCTTTCTTCTCAGAAGCATAAGGACTGAGGGAGAAGGCTGCGAGTCACAAACAAAAATGACAGCCATTCCAGGAACCCGACTGTAGACAGAGAGTTTACAAACTTTATTTCATAGGCAGTAAAATTGTCAGTTTTGGTGACATATCATGTAAGTTGACAGGGCTGCTGTCTCACTGGAATAAAATATCCCACATAGTAAGGACAGGCCTGGTTTGTAGCAGCCCAAGTAAGCTGATTGTTAAATTTTCCAAGCTGGTTGTTAAACAAAGGCAGTCATTTATTTAAAAGTTGAATAAAAAATAAGTTATATTAAAACAAAAGTTAAAGAATATTTAAACCTAGGCTAGGGAAGCAGCTCACTGGTAGAGTGCTTGCCTATGATGTATGAAATCCTAGGTACCATTAAAATTGATGCCCAGTACCATTAAAAACAAATGAAACAAGTCAAAATAAAATAAAACCCTTCGAATCTTGTAATTTCCTCATTATTTCACTATATGTTACCATTATCTATGCCATTGAGGTTATTTATATGTATTTGTGTCAGCATGGTAGAAATAATCCCTCACAGGGTAGTACCATAGAGTACCACCAAAGTGTCTTTTTCCACCTTCTGTTCAATGATGTAACACTGGCAACCTCAAATCAGCCATGATGGGAATATTTATATCCTGGAAATTGGAAATCATTACAAATAAAAGTTTTGCTTGAAGCTAAAGCTGAAAGGTGTCACTTTAACAAATAAAACAAAGAAGTAGTTTTTCAGCAGATTGCATATCAGATTAAATAGCAGTGAACTTACTGAGAAAACAAATTGGATGCAACTTCATTTGTCAAATTATAGTTATGCTGCAAATATAGGTTAGGCACTGATTGAAGTTTGGTAAAAATAAGCATTCAGTTAAGTATTTGATTAAGAGCATTGCCTATTTATTATTTGTAAGTACTATGCAACTAATTTTCAGAACAGTAAAATTTATAATAAAATTATATATACATACATATGTATCTAGCCTTCACTAACTGAACTCAACTTCTTTCCTCAGGGTCAGTTGCTAAACATTTCATATGAAGTCCATGTGTTCACAACAATTATCATTAATAAGGTATCAAAATGCTATGTATGTGGTGTTTACTTAGAAAGTATCCTCTGTAACATCCTTGCAAAAAAGAATTTAATAACTTTACTTATGGATGAAAGAACTAAGTTCTAAGAGATTAGAACTACTCAAGGAAAAGGACCAAAGCCTGATCCTCCTGTGGTTCTACAGGTTATGTTCTCACTCCACAAGGTCTGACCATCTGCCCACAGGTTCAGCCCCTGTATGACTTAGTGTTAAAAATAGGCTGGAAATACAGAGCCAGTGATCTAATTTCCAAAGTCCTTTGTGATTCTCATATTCTTTGCACATAATTATAGGAATCTTGGTACTTGAGTGGCAAGTGCTTTGTGGAATTTAATCCTCTTATTCTTCAGAGTAGTGGCCAAAAACTCACACTAATTTGGCTGCCAAATTTGTATCATGTACGCCTTCCCCTACCCCCAGTTTCCTAGATCTTTCAATATATAACTTGGAAACAAATCCTATCACCTTCTTCTTACCTCAGTGTAACCCATGCTGGCTGCAGCGATGAGGGCCTGCTGAATGGCGTGGCTCTTCTTAAACACTCCTTGCTGTTGACCAGCCATTGTCCAGTCACACTGAATCAGAAACTTGACGACCTCTAGGTGACCTCGCAATGCAGCATGGACCAAAGCGCACTGCCCATTCTTATCCAAATGATCCACCTAAGCCACGAGAATGAAAGAGCCCAGTGAACAAAGGTTGTTGGTTGTACCCCCAATCTAGTCCGTCATACCAGCCCACTATGAGACAGAGCCATTCTTTCCTACTGTCTGAACCAGTCTCGAAGCAAATTTTAGAAGATACTTTCTACTCAGGATGAATTATTACTCCCTTCCCTCCTCAACTTCTCGGGATTCCTCTTTGGATAAAGCAACTATTTCCAAGAAAAAGTCTTCACAGTTAAAAAAAAAAAATTCCCTGGTACACTGCCCTTTGCCCTCAATTAGTTCTTTCATAGCAAGACTTGATGTAAAACAGGCTCATAGCTCTGTTTGGACCCCCCCCCCCAAAAAAAAATTCTGGAATCATGAAAAGAATGAAAAACATTTTGGAGCTCTAATTTTTTGGTGTTCCAAAGAAGCAAAATATCTCATACTATGAATCACTCATTTAACCATCAAACTTTGGCAGAGACCATTTTTCTCTTCCAGCAGGAGGATAGAATGTTGGAGATCTGGCCTAAATGGCTAGTGGCACTAGGAGCTTAGTGCCAGACTAGGTGTTTTTGAGACACATTTTTTTGTAATTTTGGTATGGATTACAAGTTGAGAGAAAAGGCTAATAAAGATTAATTTACCAGAAGGTTCTTGGACACATTTCTAGCATCATCGTGGCTCTATCTGCGATGGTTACAGCACTGGAAGCCTAAGTTCTGTTTCTGATTCTCCCACAGACTTTGGTCCTATCTAGTGATGTACCTGACAAACGCTTGGTGAATGCTAGTACGTGCATGGTACACAGGGATAACAAGGTATAGTTATGTATTCTGCTCTTAAGAACTTCCCAACCAAGGAGAGGGATGTGATCAAACCTGTCTTTAAAAAAAATAGTGTATAATAAGTGAAATAAGGACAGTAAAAATTTCAGAGGAACAAGAAATTATCATTATGTATGTGTGTGGTACATGCACACGTGTGGGGGTGCATTTGCTTGTGTGCGCATGCGTGGAAATAAGAGATTGATACCAGGTGTCTTCCTCAGTCACTTGTTTTTTTTCAACAGGCTCTGCCACCGAACCAGGAACTGTTTCAGCTGGGCTGGCTGGGAGTACAGACACACGCTGCCATGCCCAGGTTTCATGAGGGTGTTTGGATGTGAACTTGCTTGTGCAGCAAGCACTTTACCCTCTGAGCCATCTCCCCAGCCTTGAAAAACTAATTCCTAACCAGAATCGGGAGCAGCTTCAGCAGGAAAGATCTAGCCCAACTGAGCAAGACAGGAAATGATTACCTCATTGTAGGATTTTTTTTTTTTTTAAAGATACGGCACCTGAAAAAAAGTTTGTAAGGTGGAAAGATAGATACTTCTGAACACCAGACTAAATGTCCCAAAATCTTATCAGTAGGTAGTAAAAAAAAGTCATTAAGAGTTTTAATGTTCAGACCTATATTTGCAAAAAGTAAGAGGATGAATGAAAGAAATAGTGACTCTTTGGACAGAAGTAGTAAAAGATGAGTCTAGAATACTTGATAGTGTAAAGCAAGAAATATTAAAAAATAGTGGTAGCAAACTGAATGAAACACAAGGACCAATTTGAGTGAAGAACTAAATGTGGGACAATCAGAGCAACAAACTAAGTAATAACAATAATGAATTTCATACCACAGAATAAACATCCATGACTCCATAGTGATATAATTAAGTAATCGGATAAGAACTGAATAACATATAGGGGAGGTCTCATGTAGCCAAAGCTGCTCTCACACTTATGCTCCTTCAGCCCTGGCCTCTTGAGTGCTGAGATAACAGGCATGCACCACTAAGGCCAGTTTGAAATAACTCTTCTATTCAGTGGAATTCCTATCAAAAAATGCTGAAGAATGAAAATAGAAAATCACCCTTATGTGAGCATCATAGTTCACATAGCAAAAAATCAATGATGGATCCTGACACAAATGAGTGAAAGTATGATGAGAAATAAGATCTGTATCTGTCTGATCTTAAATCACACCCCTAAAGTTATCTTTCTTAGTTACAAAGGGAAAAACAGTAAGTGCAGAGTTGCAACCTGGAAGGCACTACTTTAACCAGGTGATGGAAGTATCAAATATAATAAGGTATATGTATACAATTTGCCTCAAGCAAAGCAGTTCAATAAGATAGAGCATTAATTATGTGCTATCTATCATTACTCAAAATATATAAATTCAAGTCTAATGATAAGATATCTAAAACTGAAACTATTAATTACTGTATATGCACTACCCAAAGGTTATCCTCTGACTGCCTTATGCACTTAGGAGTGTACACCAGAGCATATGTAGAGGAAAACTATGAAGCTGGTTCTCTCTATCAACTCTTATGTGGGTTCTCGGGATCAAATTTAGGTTGTGAAGGTCAGAGGACAATCTTGGGTGTTAAGTCTTTGGCTTTCAGCTGGGTGATTATAGGTAGGTAGCAACTTTGAGAAAGCAGTTCCTTCCTCCCTCCCTCCCTCCTCCTATTCCTCTTCCTCTTTTTCCTCCTCCCTCTCTCTCCTTCCCTTCTTTCTTGTGTGAAATATATAATGTATGTGCCTGTACAGATGTCTGCATGCCACAGTGTGCATAAGGCGTCAGAGGATAACCTTTGGGTAGTGCTCCTTGCCTTTCTACCTTGTTTGCAGTTAGGCATCTTCACTACTGCTATAAAAGCCAGGCTGTGAGTTTCTGCCTCCCATTCTCCATAGGTGACTTGTGACTACAAACACTTAAGCCAGTGTCTGGCTTTTACATGTTTCTGGACTTGGGGGACTTATGTCAGACTTGCACAGCAAGTACTTTATGCCCAATGATCCTTTTTTTTTCTTTTTAAGTTAGGGTCCTGCCATGTATTCCATGCTAGACCTGAACTTGTGATCCTCTCATCCACACCTTTCGTTATCTTACTAGTACAGAAAGCAGAAGAGCTGTGATAGCACATTTATCTGCTCCAGGCAAACAATGAAAGATGAGTAAACCGGTGTTGTGGCTAGATGAAGCGTGAACAGCCAAGCCCAGCTGAGATGTGAGTTTATAGAAACAGTAGTATCCAGGCCAGATATTTTTCTCTTTCTAGAAGGGTCCATTAAAAAAAGTGGGATATTGCTATAGACGGGAGAATCTATAACAGTAAACACTTGCAACTTTACTAGGAGTCCCAGATCTCACTTCCCAAGGAGTCTCAGGGTGTTCACTTTTTTCCTTAGTAAGAGCATGGAACGTCTTAGAATGAGATCACACATTATCACTTAAACCAACATTCTTAGTTTTCAAAATACCACAAGGCCACAGTCTTCTCCAGAAGCCTATATTTGTGAAGCCAGCATTTTTCTTTTCACCAACATTTTGAAATTGAGTTCTTCTGTATCAGTGGCTCTGGAGGTACTATCAAGAAAACATTTGGAAATGTTCTCCAAGAACTTAAATGTGCTAACCAACACTTTGAACTGCCCTTGGCCAGTCTGAGTGCAGAGGCAGAGAATCATCTTTTTCTCCCTATTTCAAGGACAGAGGTCTTCAAGGACAGGATGAGACTATGTGGTTTCTCTTCTCTCTTTTCCACACATGAAAGTCATAGGGTCTGAGGCACCATTCAGTTCAGGCCTCTTACTGCAGTCTCCTTGCCCCTTGTGTGTCCTTTAGCTTACTGTTAGAAAGAGGCTTCTTTTATGCTCAGTAGGTAATTTCTGGATTGTTAGATTGTTTTTGTGGTTGCAGATAAATGCCGTTTTCTAAGTATCACCTCTCAAAGGTTTTACAGCTGTGCTTGATGCTGCATGGGTTGCCAGGGCCAAGGGGTATGAGCTGGGATATGAGCTGAGTGAGCCCCGCTCCCTTTTGATCTGCTCCCCATCAGGGTTTGATATGCCAAGGATGCATCAAGAAAGACTCTACACTGGGAGGAAAGGAAAAGCACCAGAGGTGGGCAGTGGTACCTTGGCCCGTTTCTTGCACAACAGCACCACGATGCTCAGGAATCCTGCCGCTGCAGCGTACCCCAGAGGAGTCAGGCCGCTTTCAGAAGATGCATCCACATTGGCCCCAAACTCCAAAAGCAGGGCCACCATTTCTGTGTAACCAAGGTGAGATTGGACACACAGAATTGGAGCATTATTTAGAACCTCTGTCCGGTAATTAATATTGGCACCTCCCAAAATCAGTAGTCGGCTGACCTAGAAACAGAAATTACAACCAGATAAACATCAGTTGTACCTTGTTAGTCATTTTTTTAATTAAATCATCTGACACACTACAACAATATCCAGTAGTATTTTATATTTTTATTTTGTATTTTATATTTTTTCCTTTTTGAATGCCTTGCTTTTATAAAGAAATATGAAGTATATCCTGTATATAGGATGAATATTCCTACTCACTAGATGGAGTGAATACTCTCATACTGAAGTGTTGAACACTGGCTCAACTACGTGAACGCTAGGTCATAAAAATTCCTCCCAAAACAGAGTTCCTGAGATCAATTTACCCTTTAGAACCTTTAGCAGAATCTGACCCCATGTGTCAATCAGCTGTAGAAGGAAGGACAAAAAGGCTGACATTCAGTTTATAGAACTTAAAATATTAAAATCAGGAAAAGGTTAGTTTAAGGTAAGTCAGAGACAAACTAGATGACCATTCGATGCCTTTCTAATTATATACTTTTAATGCTTAATATATTTGCAATTTCTTTGTGTTTACCTTTATATTTGGAGTGTAGAGATTTCGTAAAGATGCCAATGCCATGGAAAGACCTTCTGTGCTATAGGAGATCCAGAGGCCTTGGAGAATAGAGGATGATACACCAACCTTTTTGCTCAAACCCTGAAATAAAAACAGTTAACTTAAATAATAACACAGTACCAAGTAGCCTCTAGGTCTCTGAAAGTAATGAATGAGCACAGTCTCACTTTAACAATGATCATACCAGGCAAAGCCTATTGAATAAAGGAGACAAAGAATATCCTTGCAGGGACCCGGTAACTTAATCTGTCTCTATAACAGATCACTTTTCTTTCTTGCTATTTTCTGCATGTAATTTGTTTGTCTACCTAGTTTCTTATAAGCCTTCTTGAATAAACACCTTAAATCAAGGCACTAAAAACACTTGATAGCACAGATCATATAAACATTAACCTACATTTCTTTATTTTCCTGAGCATTTGGGAAAAGTATAGTTACCAGTCTTCTGTACAGTCAGAAGGGCCACATGACAATACTGGTTAATAAAATTTGGATAATAGCAATATGCTTTGTTCAGCTTGGCTCGTAACTCCTGTTTCTGTCGAATTTCTACTGTTCTTCTTAACTGTAGGCAAGATGCAGAGGATTCAGTGGAGAATTCTGAGGCCAAGGTGATTTCAGAAGTACTATGCAGAAGGAAACTACCCAAGGATCCACTGTGCTACAAGTAGGAAATAAAGCTCTACTGCATTAAGTCAATGAGACTTTTTCTTATAGTAGCTAGACTTATATGCTCCAAAACAACCACATTTACTCATTACTATGGGGGAAAATAAACACAACTTAACCTGATTGCCACTAGCTATAAATTTTCTCTAAGTGCAATTGGCACAGGTCCCATTGCAATACTAGTGTTTATCCCTCTCCCATAGGGTTCTCTAGAAGGTACAGGAATAATTTAGTCTGATGGTTAGCTACTTTCTGGCAATCATTTTGCTTTTCTGCCAAAATATGGGTCAAGCAAAATGAAAACAGAAAAATCTTAAGGGGAGGAAGAGACTACCAATAAAGTTTGGGGACTTATGTGATCTGAGGAAGTATGCTTTTCTAAAACAAATGCTGCCTGTACTTTGTCCTTGAAATTCAGGTTGTTCTGATGTGCTTATTTGGTATACTACGGAAGGGACATTTACAGGGTGGGACTGTTTAAGCTGTTTATGGTTAGAAGCTCACCAAATGAGCAGAAGGTCGAAGTTCTCTAAGTGAGTGAAGAAATTTCCCACACAGGAAATTTCATGCTAGAAAACAGTTGAAAGACAAATGATGTGATGAGAACTGGAATCGCTGAACATTGTAAAAAGGCTTTTTCAGTGCAGAATTATCTTCCCCTTGTAGCTCTATCCTGATCCAGTGAGGTGACTCTAAAGGATAGTTCACTGAGAGCTGCAAGAGGACAGAAGGCCAGGCAATGACTGGAATACTGCCTGCAGCTGAAATAAACTTTCAGGTTATAATTTTTACTTCTTATGGGACATGGTGGCTGCAGGTCTGTGATTCCAGCACTAAGGAGGATTAGGCAGGGGAACTAGAGTTTAAGGCTGGCCTGGGCTACACAGTGAAAACTCATCCTAAAAACAAAACAAAAACAAAAAACCAAAACAAATCCAAAATCAAATTTATTTCTAATAAATATTCAAAGCAAACCCTTGATTTTGGCACTTCAGCTCAAGTATTGGTACAAGGTAGTTCAAAGATATCTATGTTACATAGCTATTAAAAAAAAGACTTCACATCAAAGTTCTTCAAAGTATAAAAAACAACATAACGGCATTATAAAAATCAAATGAAACAATGCTGGGGATATAGTTCAGAGTGCTTGCCTACTATGCACACAAATCATGGATTCAATCACAGTGCCACACACATGTGGTGGCATAAGCCTGTAATCCAGGGATATGGAGCCAGGAGGATCAGAAGTTCAAGATCATCCTTGGCTACATATGGAGTTTGACACTAGTCTGGTACATATCTATGATCTTGTCTCAAACAATAACAACAGCAGCAAAAATAGCAGCAGCAATAATAGCAGCAGCAAGAGATAATTAAACATAACAAAACGACCCTCTAAAACCTAGATGATCTTCTGTCACAACTTAGAAGATGGCCACTGTTATTACTATTGCTGTTTACCACTGAAGATATTTCCTATGCAAACCCAAATAGATATGCATAAGTGCATATAAGTAACGTGAAACTTTATTAAATGCTCCTTAGCATGGAAAACTTATAGAAGGAGAAAGGAATGCATAGGCTGAGCATCTTTAATTTAAAAGTCTGAAACTCCTCCAAATCTGAAACCTGACAGGATGCTACAAGTGGAAAATTCTACACCTCCATTCAAAACATGGGCTTACGAAAGAAAGTATTGCGTAAAGTTACTTTCAGGCTATGAATATGAGATATAGTTTGGGAAAAAGCTTAAGAAACATACATGAATTTTGTGTTTAGACTTGAGTCCCAATCCTGAGACAGCTCATTACATATGTGCAAACATTCCAAAATCCTTACCAAAGATATCAGAAACTTAAAAACATTTTTGGGTCCAAGCATTGTATAAGTGATACTCAGCTTCATGATAACTTCCCACATGCTTATGACTTTACTTCAATAGTTTTCAACTTGTGACCACCAATATTCTTATAGTTTATTTTGAAGTCATCAAGTACTCTAAAAGATAAGGACTCTTCATTCTATTTTTGTTGTTTTTAGGCAAGATCTTGTTATGTAGTCCAGCCTGGCCTTGAATTGGAGAGTCTCTTTGAGTGAGTTCTGGGATTACAGGTATGTATTACCATGCCTGGCTTTTAAAGAACTTTTTTAAAAAACATGTAGTCCAAATTTCCTTGATGATTTCAAGTAAAAAAACCCAAACAAAGAAACCCAAACAGTGGTTTGAACTGGGAGTTCCACATATATTACAAATAACTTGAAAACACTAGAGAACTATTATATATCATGTTTATTTCCTCCAACAAAATGTTATGGACATAATTGATATTTATATACATGCTTTACCTCATCTTATTTTAAAGGTGACAGTCCATTAAATGGACATATCATTATTTAAATCAGCATGCTGGAGATGAGTATTGAGGTAGTTTTGTCTGCCACCCAATATTACAACTTTGTTTTAATAATCATCTTTGTACAAATCTTTGTACATCTTTATATACCTGTACAAATATATCTGCAGAATATGCCTTCAGAAGTAGAATTGTTTCTGTGGAGGGAAGACAGGAACTCATATATTCCAGTCTAACCTCAAACTTGCTATGAAGGACGACCTTGAACTTCTGATTTTAATTCCACTTTATAAGTGCTTAGATTACAGATATGTGCAACCACACCTGGTTTGTGTGGTAGTGAGAAATGAACCCAGGGTTTTGTGCTTGGCAAAGACTCTATCAATGGTGCCATATCCCCAGTCTGGATTTCTTTTGTTGTTGTTGCCTTTTTGATAAGACTTTATCAAAGTGAATACCTGTATTTGACAGTTTCCAAAGTGCAAAACACGAAGTGAAAAACACAGATTCTCTTACCCATCCTAATTATAAATGATGGACAAGAGGCTAAGTCCACTGGGCATTGGGGAAATCTTGACAGAGATCACTAGGTTCCTAGAAACACAATGACACCCTGCAAAGGTTGGGACAAAATCTAGTTTAAAGTACTCACACCACAGAGAAATTACTGCCCACTTATCTGTGGTGCCCACTACACCACTGTTAAATGGCTATTTTGCTTGTGGCCTTAAAGCGCTGGGTTCTGAATCTCTCACTAGAGCAGTAATCATTTAGTCACCAACACCTGGGTACAGAAATGAATGAGGACAGACAACAGCTTCAGATTGTTACTACTACTTTAGAACCTCTGGACTGTGCTAATAATATGGATTCCAATTTTTGAAGTCTCTTAATTTGGCTAATCAGTTCATATGCAAACATGCATAAAAAACTGAAGCAAGCCTATCACCTTTTTCTTTACATGTGTGCGTGTGTATAGATATGTGTATGTATGTGTGTGCTTGTGAAGGCCCAAAGGTTACTTCAGGAATCATCCTGAATTGCTTCTACTTCCTTTGTGCTTTGCTCTGCCATTTCCCAGGTTCCACCTTCCAGAGCCATAAGTGCAAGTAGCCACTGTTTCTGTCTGGTGCTTCATGTGGGATCTGGATTGCAACTCAGGTCCTAATGTTTGTGAGGCTGAGTCTTAACCCCTGAGCCATTTCTCCAGCCCTATTACTAAATTATTAAGACTGCTTATTTTGATAAATAAACTTGATGAAACTAAATATGTAGAGTTCCTTTTGTAAGAATTCCAAATGTTATTCAAGTCAGAGTTAGAATCCAGACAAGTCAGTTTCTATGGTTCATCTCCACTGCAGTCTAGAATGAAAGGTAGCTCTGATCTAGGCCCACTGTGGCCTCGGTCTCTTATTTTGGAGTATGTGTGGGTTTCATCATGACCTTGTGGAACAATACAGCATATGAACAAATTAGACAGAAACACAACCAGCAAGTTAATATTATAAGTTCAATAGAAAGTTTTAGCCATGATAAGCACTGTGATAGATAAGGAAAAAAGAAAAGAATCTTATATTTATCTAGTATCTACTATGTGTCAAGCTCCATATTTTTTTTATTCATTGTGTGTGTGCGCGCGTGTGTAGAACGTGTATGTGTGTGTGTGTGTATGTGTGTGTGTAGAACCACGGGCGAATTCGGGAACCACCATGGACCACCTCCACCTCCTCCTTGTTTACTCTGCCCCGGAATTCACAGGCTCAGCCCTACCAGGACCAGAAACACAGGCCAACCCCGCTTCCACCCTGCGCCTATACGTGGGGTCTAGGATCCGAACTCAGGACTTTCTGCCTGCAAGGCGGAGGCTTAACCCCTGAGCCACCTCTCCAGCCCCTCAAGCTCCATATTTTTATAGGATCTTTTCATACCTTAATTCCTTTAATTTAATCTCTAGTCCTTATGAGGTAGAATTTACTACTATTTATATCAGAGGAAACAAGTTGGACAAGGCTGAGTAATCTGTCTAAAGTCATGCAAGATTTTTTGAACTAGATTTAGAAGCCAAGTGTTTTTTTGAAACTCAATTTTTATGTTCTGTCTGTTATACCAAGAGTTTTAAAAAGTTGCACAAGGGGCTGGAGAGCTGGCTCAGGGGTTAAGCCTCTGCCTTGCAGGCAGAAGGTCCTGAGTTCAGATCCTAAACCCCACATATAGACGCAGGGCGGAAGCGGGGGCGGCCTGCGTTTCTGGTCCTGGTAGGGCGGAGCCTGTGAATCCCGGGGCAGGGGGCAGAGTAAACAAGGAGGAGAAGGTCCATGGTGGTTCCTAAATTCGTCCGTGGTTCTATACACACATACATACGCACAATTGAATAAATAAAAAAAAATGTTAAAAAAAAGTTGTCTTTAAAAAAAAAAGTTGCACAGTATCTGACTCAGTATTTCACTTCTGAATTCTCAACTGGGGAAAAGTAGCAAATAGAATAGACCAAACATCTGACTTCTGGCTTTCCGCTTCTCTAACTCTAAAGCATTCTTCTGTCCTTGGCCTCTTCCCCTAGCTGTTTCATCCTAGCCAATGCCTTCTCTTCCTGGGCCTTTATCTATTCTTGGGATTCGCCTGAGCTTTACAGGCATATTTTCCAACTGAGACTTAAAGTAAAACCATATTCAATTTCTTTAAGATCTTGAATATTAACTTCAGCAGGATCCACTAGTATTTTCACTTAATCTACAGGATTACCAAGAACATTATACCATAGGATGACAGTGTTGGAACAGTGTCTTCTTTGGTTCAAGATTTCTGGTGCCAGAGGGCCCAGGAAATGTGTTCACTTCTTTGAAGGATGCAATGGCTCACTTCTCTGCTCAGGGCTTGTAGTTTTAGATTTAGTTTTCTGGATGTAAATCTGTATTTTCAGTGTGATTCCCAAGAGAGTTCCAGTTATTTAGGTACAAGGGAATTTAAAATGAAAAAGCCTAAATAAAATATTTAGAGAAAAGTTGTGTGCTTCCAAAATGTTTAAAAAAAATCCTGTTATGGACATTATCTCTTGGGCATGATAAGGCTATAGTATCTATGATTTCATTATGACAGATATGCATACTTTCACAAGAATTGAATGGGAATTGTCCTATCAACATCTCATCATGAAAGGGGAGATCTCAAGAAGCTCAAAGCTTTTTGAGATACTGAGGACTAATGCTGATAGGGAAGAAAAAGAAGATGCTTTCTTCAACAGTATACCCACTGACCTATGATGCCTGCTAGAGCGTGAATAGTATCAGGCATATGTCATCAAAGGCAAGCCAGATGAAACATGGTGGGCCGCACAAGTAGAAAAGATTTGAAATAGGAAGGAGTCTGGCAGTAGAGATGAAAGTTGTAAGGAGAAAAGGAGGGGGGATGGGATTGGTGATTAAGGAATGAAAACATACTAAATTCACTATATTCATATATGCAACACTAAATCATATATATATGAAGATGATTAAAAATAAAAATCTTGCTATGGACAACTAGGAGAAGAAACACAAAAATTTAAATACAATCTCCTTGAAAATATGGAAAGACTAAGAATGTTAAAGAATTACTGGTTCTAGATTTATGAAAGAACTCAGGAAAGTAGTTTGGAGATAATTTTCCTCGGAGTGTATTTACCAATTCTGAAGAGTTAGCTAGGTAGATAAGAATCAGAGACGCCCCAGCCAACAAGGACTCAGCCTGCAAACACTGGGACCTGAGTTGCAATCCAGATCCCACCTTTCACAGTGGACTTAATCCTAATTGTAAAGGAGCGCCAAAGGGGCAGGTTCTCAAGGGACCACAACTCTTTCATTATCTTAATCCTTGAAACTGATAAAGGCACTCCTGACCAGTAAGCAAACATAAGTCACGACTAGAGGAAGATAATTTTATCTTAGTTTCTAAATTGAGTTATCTGTAAATGTACAGCTAAGCAGCAAATGATAAAATTTAACCAAGCTCACCAGGGAAATGATATCATTAGTGGATGATGGCAATCACAGAAATCAAGCTGTGAGACTCTATGCATGAGTTACCAGACAGACTCTGAAGTAGCTGTGCTTACTAAGTCCAATGAGATAAAAAGCAAAATTAAGAATTTTGACAGAGAAGTGAAAAATTAAAGAAAAATAATGTAAAGTACAGAAATGAAAAGCACAATAACAAAAACTTAAAGTCACAGATATGTTTAAATAATGTAATAATATTTCATTATGTGATTCAGTATGGCTTACTTTAATTCTATTATTTTTAAATATTTGTTATTTTTAAATATTTTAATAAAATGGCTTCATTTAAAAAAATAAAATCTAATAATCGTATTAGATGTCCTTTGTATATTTATGTCTCTTGGCTAATTTTCTTCTCTTCTCAGGAATAGCTCCTAACCTATGGTAAGAACATACATTTAGTTAACATATATGTAGCTTTAGAGACCCCAGCTTTTCACCTAAGCATTTTATAAGTATTAATGAAACAAATGATCACAACCATCACCTATGCCAGTCAAGTGAGGGAAGAGAGCAGTTTAAAGATCATACTTGATGGCTTAATTTTTTTCAGTGACTCAAGTTTGTGGTAATGTAGGGAAGAGCTGGGGGAAGAAGAAATGGCAATTGGATGTGGCAGTATACACATGCCAACACTCTGGAGGTAGAAGCAGGATTACTAAAAGTTTCCAGGTCAACCTGGTCTACACAGCAAGTTCTAGCAAACATAGTTATGTAATGAGACCATGTCTCAAAACAAAAACAAAAAAAACCCAACAAAACAATAATGAAAGTCCAAAATAAACCCAAACTCAAAACCAAACCATTTGGTTGGCAGTTAAAGAAACTATCACACAAGCAATACCATAGATCTGGTCCCATATAAAATGCTGGAGGGACATGGTGGTCCACTAGTAATTCCAGCCTCAGAAAACAGAGACTAGGAATCCCTAGAGCAAGTTGGCTAGCCAGAATAGCCCTATCAGTGAGCTTTGTGCTTGATGAGAGACCCTGTCTCAAAAGAAGCCAGTGAAAGAACAACAGAGGATGATTCTCAGTACATGTACACACAAACACATGTGCAACTGCATGCACACATGTGCCACACAAACGAGAACTACCCCCACATATCCCCTACACAAACACATGAAAATGAAAAAAAAACTTAGAGAAAAAAAATGAAAAAGTTGCTGGAATAGACCTTGGCAAATGGGTCACAAAACAGCACTGAAAGCCCCAGTGAGGTGGGAACGAGCCTAAAATACAGAACCAGAGTCTAGGACCCGGAACACTCATTTCACCTGTGCTATACATAGACTTCTGATTTCTTCTGCTTGACCCTTTGCTCCTATGAGACAGAGGAGGAAAAAGTTTCAGCTTAAACTGAACAAAGATGACAGCTAAATGTGATTTCATTACGTGCCAGGATGTAGCCCAAAATAACTCAATTAAATTCTAAGCTGATTTTTTTTTAAGAGAAATTTTTGTTCAAGGAACTTGAAAAAAGCCTCTCTTCACTGTCTGAGATTGTTATTCAGGTAAGAAAGGATCACTCTCTCTCTCTCTCTCTTTCTCTTTCTCTCTGTCAACTATAAATGGTAATGGATTCCTTTCTTTATAATCTAAATTATGAACTATTTTCTTTTACCAGATAGTCTTTTTGAACCATCAAGAAAACAGAGAAAACATGAAAAAACAAGTGATCTTTTCTTAAAGTTCTTTATGTATTTCATAACCCTAAATTAACTTTGGTTTCTTTGACATTGTTAGTAGACATATCATTGGTGACTCACTTGTACACACTCAATAGTCTTAAATGGAAAACTATTGTTCGTATGTGACCACTGCACATGGCCAAGTTTATTATAATAAGAGGATACAGGAAAATAAAGGGGATAATGTCCTTCCTTGCAGAAAAGAGACTGGCAAACCTGGCCTTTAGTGTCCAGTCTTTCACCTGAAGTTATCTTTTCAACCAAAACATAGCCATACCCTCTTGTTTCTGTTATTGTCTTCCTGTGTTCTAGTTGAACAGTTTTGACAGAGATTAATATAGACTATAAAGCTATGTGTAAGTCTTTACAAAACAAATTTGCTAACTATCATTGCCAGATGATCCTAGGTAGCTGGCAAGATAGTTCAGTGCCTGCTTACAAAATTAGCAACCCAAGTTCCATCCCTGGAAACCCACATGGTGGAAGGAGAAACTGACTTCCAAAAGTTGTCCTTTGACCTCTACTTGTGTGTTATGACATTCATGCAAGCCCTTCCCCACCATTTCTGTCTCTACTATGTAAATAAGATTGAATTACTTTAAAAAAAAGATGCTAGGTTAACTCTGAAGTGATGGAGGAAATGTAGAATTTATGTTTATTAAATATTATTTTAGAAAAAAATATTACTGGTAATTTTGATCATAAAATCTTATCATTAGCTATATGTCTAGAACTCTGCATTTTAGAATATTCTATTCTATATAGCTTCTATAGGATCTCAATAACAGTTCTAAAAATTATTGCTACCTGTCATAGTTAGGCACAGGTGTCAACTTGATGGTTGAGGGTTTGAGGTCTGGGCACATTTGTGGAGAATCAGTGGTTGGGTTAAGCCCAGAGCAAACCTGCAGGAGATTGTCTAGCTGATGGGGAAGGCCCAGACTATGATGGGTGGAACTAGGTCCTGAACAGGTGAATGAAATACTGAGAGTTGTTGAGGAAGACAGCATCCTTCTATTCACTTGGCCAGACGTGCTGCAAGTAAGGATTGTCCATCTCTCAGCCATTATGTGGTGATGGTGTGGCCGGCCAGTTCTTTCAGCCCTGGTGTTGGTGCGTGCTCTCCTGTCAAGCTGGACTGAGAACTGTAACCAGGAATCTAAGAGAGAATAAACCCTTATTCCCTTAAGCCGTTTGATGGTCATTTATCAGCAACCATGCAGTTAAACTGCTACACTACCGTGGTATTAGTGTGCTTTTTCTTTTGGAAAGGATCTTGCTGAGTAGCCCAGGTTGCCATTGAATCCATGATCCTTTTGTCCAGTCTCCCAAATGCTGGAATTAAGGTGTATACCACAAAAACCTGCTCAGAGCTTATATTTAAACTTGCCATTGGTTAATGCTCAACAATCTTTCTTCTATTTACAATTTGTCTCTCTGGCCAATAGTTCAGATCTAGTAAGAAATGTTTAATGACTGATTAGCCAAAGAACATTTTATTGGCAGTTTTCAGGGAGTAACTGCTAGAATACTCCAAAAACCTTCCAGTAACCTGACTCAATGCAACAAAAACACTTTATGTTATAAACTGGGTTGAAATATATTTGTCAAGACTTCACAAACGTCTTGCTTTTTATGTTGTATTTTAAAAAATCTAAAATTGATTATTGTGGTGCATGCTTGTAAATACAAAACCGATTAACAATTCCTCAAGATGTTAAAAATAGTCACTATGTAATCTAGAAATAATTCTCTGCCTTTTGTTCATCTTCAATCCTCCTCTCTTCTTTTCCTTCTCCTTCTTGAGAGATAGGAATTTGCTCTATTGCTAGGTCTGGGTTCAAATTTATGCTTTAGCCTCCTGAGTACTGGGACTTCAAACTTGTCTCATCATACCCAATTCTATTCTAGGTGTATATTCTCAAAAGAATTGAGGACAGAGCTGGGTGTGACAGAGTTATGCATGTACAAACACAACACTCAGGAAGTTAAGGCAGGAGATTATGAGTTTGTAGCCAGTGTAGCCTACTACAAAGTAAGTTCCAAGCTAGCTAGGCCTAGAGACTAAGACCCTACAGGGGCTGGGATGTGTACAACAGACATACTGATGACAAACACACTGTCCATACAGAACTGTATCCTAATATTATAAATTTCACTGAGTTTGGATGTACTAAATGCTATTTTAAAGTAGTTAATTTTATTTAAAGACATGGAAAACTAATTTATCAGTGTTTATAGCAAAATAACTCACAATATCCATTTATGTTGAATCCAAAAGTGGAAATAACTCAAGTATCTAACTGTGAATGGATAAACAAAATGTGACATATTCACGAGATGGAATATTACTTTGCAACAAAGGGTGAAAAGCCAGATATCTTATAATATTAATAAATTATGAAAACACATTAAATGAAAGAAGCTAAGCACAAAAGGTCACATAGTTTGTAAATCCATTTATGGAAAAGTAAAATCTGTGAGACAGGAAACAGAAGAATGATTTAAACTGGGAATGAGGGTTTATTTTAATATACTAATAATGGTGATAATAGCACAATTGTAAACACACTAAAATCATTTATATGTACACCTAAAATTAGTAGATTTTATGCAGCACATACAGTTATATTTCAATAAAGCTTTGTTTAAAACAGAAAGAATTATAACATTTCCATCCAGGATTATAGATCCTTGCCATATTTTCAAAGTCATTAATGACATGCATTTTTCTCATGCAGAAAGATAAGGGAAATTTAAAATTAGAAAGAAATTAAGTTAGACTGTATGTCACAGTTGATTAAAAGTTCTGGGGGGAATTGGTTACAGCTACATCTATCTTTGCCTTTTCTGATAGAGAACCCTTAGCTGATAGAGATAAAAAATTGCAGTCTAGGAGAAGCTGAAGCCTGTCAACAGAGAACACTCTGCAATGAAGGGATCTGACAACTGCAGCAGTGGGGAAAACGCAGTCCAAGCCTTGGTTCTTCAGCCTGGAGTCACATCATCACTGTGTCCCACACAACACAGAATTTATGGCCCAAATCACATATGGAGCCATTCTTATCTCAGGCATCCATGATGTCTGCACCAGTGTAAGATAAAACGGTACAATGGCAGGAACACGTGGTTTAAATGTAGGTTCCTATGTGCTGGGTCAGGTCACACTTGGTCAAATGAAGCTTCACATTCTTTCTCTGTTTATAAGTGGTGTTATGACAGACAGAGGCAAGGGCAAGCACCAGCTTCATCTTTGTAGCTGATCTTTTGTCAACTAGTGATGCTAAAAGTGGGATATTTAAAGTTACTTTCCTAACTAATCAAAATCTTAGCATTCGTGGAAGTAGTAGGAATTTTCAGTCCATATGAAATTGGAATTCGGTCTGTTATATTACTTATATTCTACTTTCCCTAAGTAAGGTCACTGAGTAAGGCCATTTTTGGCAGTGATTTGTTAGACAAGGCAGTTAATAATTTAAATAAAGGATTTGTTCCTGTAGGTTTCACTTCTGTCCAGCTGATGAACAAGGTTCTCCAGCTCTGTGAGTTGGAATGAACCCATGAGGATTTCAGACGTGCCATCATTCTGAAGGGAACTATCCAATCTTCACAACATCTGTTGCGGGTGGGGGAGTCTGACCTAGAGGACTGTTTAAGATTCCTGTATTTCTCAATTCTGAGTCAAAATGAAAACACGGAAAAGACTACTTAAAGAGGGAGTAGAACTATTAAAAGACCTCTCTTCCCTTCATCTCAAGTGCTGGGAGACTTTTTATATTTCAGTGCTAGGGACTGAACCCAGGATTCCTGCATGCAAGGCAAGTGCTGTATTACTGAGCCATAGCCCCAGCCCTAGGGCTGGAAATATCAAATGGTAATAACAAACTAAGGGCTATAAAACCAGGGCTTGTACTTTGCCCCTCTGCTTTTGTGTGCTAGCGCAAAACTATTATATAAATCACATATTCTTTGATATTAAAAATCATATATTCTGCAAGGGGATCTAGGGAGGGGTGAAGGGAGGGAGGGGAATGGGGTACCTATCAAGTTTGTATGAGTGAAAAAAATAAATAGATTAAAAAAAATAAATAAATGATTCAGTCAAAGTAAAAAAATCATATATTTTATACTTTTGTATCTTTAGTACCTAGTATTATTATATAATTATATATATACTCATACATAATTATAGTATATTGAAGTATATAATAATACTCTAGCAAGTGTGGAATAAGTTAATGTATACGAGCACAAACAAGGCAATTATACGCTTTTCTCTGGGTGCTCCAGCTTTATGACTGCTCAGAAAGGAAGCTAATGTTGCAGAATTTTTACAGGTTTTGAAATGTCTGGGAGAAGAACTAGGATTACAACTTGATAGAGACTAGAGAAGCAGATCTAAGGAAAGTTAGTGCTGGTTTCAAATGAACAGTTTAAAAATCATAGCATCAGGAATGAAGGAAGTAACTGAATGTTATGGCTTATGTCTATATAATTCCAGCACTTTTGGAGGAGGTTGAGGTACAAGGATCAGGTTTTAAGCTAGCCTAGGCTACATAATGAGATCCTGTCTGAAAACAGGAAAAAAATCTAGTACCAGGAATATAAAAATCTTCACTAACACAACTACAAGAAAATTGTGAGACTATTCTCACTGACTTCTTTTTAGATGCCATGAACACCTGCTACTAATTGGGAAGACATGTCCTCAGGGGATGCTGAGTCCTATACACAACGCATGTGTATGCACACATTCTCTTCATGTGTTTCCTGGGAAGTCTATGCATCCATTAAATTTAGAAATGGCAGACTATGGCTGAGAGATGAAAAGGCCATAAACTTGGAGGGGGCAACTCTGTAGCACAGTAATTTCAGAAAGCAGGGAGTCTGTTGTTATAACAGCGTTTTTCCCATTCACACAGTGCTAAGGAATGCCTACTACAGACGGAAAGAGAAAAGTCTCTCATCTCTAATTACCTTAAAGATGTGTGCTTTGAGGATGTGATGTCCCAGTTCAATAGTCTGTTGTCGGTTTAGTTTTCCTTCTTGACGGGAAAACCAGAAGGCAAGTAATGTGTGACCACTCCTGAAAAGAAAGAGACGCATTTTAGAAATTTTAATGTCTCAGTTTTGCTTTGTTCAGGTTTAGCTGTATCTCCAACCAAACTATGTGTCACTTAACTAGCACCATGAAGGAAAGGATACTTGTTGGATATCACAAATGCTATATCTAGTTGGCTTATTCCCACCCCCACAGATAGCGTTAGAAGACTTTCATTCTTCCCCCGTGTCTGTCATCCACTCTTACTTCACCAGAGTTTAATAATCAGCACTCTTCAGCATTTCTGTATTGGCCTTTCCTATTCTGTCTTCGTTCATCCACAGTCATGGCAGTTTCACCATGTATTCACTTCTCCTCTAGACTTTCCTCCTTGTCCTTGGACCTTGGCTCTCCATTCAGCTGTCTACTGTATTTTTCCACCTAGTAGTTCCTTACTATCTGAATTCAACATGTTCCAAAAGGCATTGATAGCCTCCTTGCTGAAGTCTTCTCTGGTTGGCTTCTACCAAGTCCCCAGTTTTTCCCTTCAGTTTAGTACAGAGTCCTTTTTCCTTTCTTTTTTTTTTTTGTGCCACCTATAGGGCAGTATTTACCACACCATTATATGCTCTTTCTTTCATTACACTCAGTTTTCTGGTGGCATCCATTGCCCTATATTTCTCCTTGCTAACAGATACCCAATCTACTCATGAAAGAGAAAACTTTTCCCCCCTCATCTCTGAATATTATCTTTCTTCTCATTATGGCCAGAACTGCTTAAGTCATGTGATGAGTGGCCAGAGGAAAAAGCTAAAAAGGAGAGGTGGGGCTAAAAATTCTTTGGAAAAGCAGAACCTTGGGGCTGGAGAGGTGGCTCAGGGGTTAAAAGCCTCTGCCTTGCAGGTAGAAGGTCCTGAGTTCGGATCCTAGACTCCACGTATAGATGCCCAGGCGAAAGCGGGGGCAGCCTGAGTTTCTGGTCCTGGTAGGGCGGAGCCTGTGAATCCCGGGGCAGAGTAAACAAGGAGGAGGTGGAGGCGTCTATGGTGGTTCCAGAATTTGCCTGTGGTTCTACACACACACGCATGCGCGCACACACACACACACGCACAATAAAAAAAAAAAAAAAAAAAACAGAACCTGCACCTTGACTATAGAATATCTTTTTTTTTTAACATTTTTTATTATTATTGCCGCTCATACAAACTTAATAGGTAGACCAGTTCCCTCCCCCCCTCCTCCTCCCCCCGAACCCCCTGTTCCCCCTCCCTCCCTCCCCATCTCCCAGTGCCTCCCCCCCAATTCCCAGAAAGTCCTTTATTGTGTATGCCTAACTCTCCTCTTGGTCCTTCTTTCCGATGACATAAAAGGACCCAGTGGCATTTCCCTGAACCCTTTCTCGTGTTCCCCTTAAGCATAGGAACACTTCTGTGGCCATCAATCCCTTGCCTCCAAGGATCTTGGTGCCTTTAGCCGATGTTAGACTTTGTGAGGTCAATAGTGTGATGGACATGGCGCAGGGCATGCAAAGTCCTATTATGATTGCTTCAGCCCTATCTAGTGTGGAGACTCTTCAAATCATTGCTCCCCCCATCCTTTTGCTCTTACAATCTTACTGCCCCCTCTTCCGCAGATTTGACTATAGAATATCTAATTTGCTCATTATATGAAGCAAGTCTCTTTATTGTTTATCTGTTTGTACTAGGGTTTTTTGTTTTTTCCCCCTAAATATCTTAAGGTTACAGCTTTCTAAATGTACACACACACACACACAATTTGTGGTATGAGGATTAAACTCAGGGCCAGAGATGATTACCACTGAGCGACATTCTCAGCTCACAGACATATTTGCTCCCTCTCTCTCGGTCTGTCTCTCTCTTTCTGTCTCTGTAGGATCTCATGTAGCCCTACACAGCTGAGGATGACCTTGAACTGATCTTCCTGCCTCTGTCTCTTGAATTCTGGGATTAGTACGCACCACCAAAGTTGGTTTACGTGGTTCCAGAGATCAAAACAGGACCTTGTGGCAACTAGGCAAGCACTCCTCTAACTGAGATACATGCCCAGTCAAAACATACTCTTTTAAGTGTCATTGTGTGTTTATGTAGATATAACTATCTCTCACACATGAATTTCTACTCATTTTATTGGAAGAAAATCTTGATCACTCATAATCTCCATAACTAACAATCTAATGTATATAAACATGCTTACATTTTTTTTGAACAAAAATTAAACTAAAGACTTTAGCTAAGCATGGTGGCTTCACCTTTAATCCTAGCACCTGGGTGGATAAGACAGGAAGATCACAGACTGGCTACACAGAGTTTAAGGCCAACCTGGGCTACACAATGAGATCCCGATTCATAAACTAACAAACAAAAACCAAGGGGTGGCAGGAAGAAAAGAAAAAGAAAGGATGCTAGGTCATTTTGGGGAGGGGTCTTTCTTAACATCTGCTATATCCTTCAGGTGCTGTGGACATTTAGGACTGTCTCCCTGCTGACCACCAGGACAGTAATCAGCACACTTTTTTTCTTTTTGAGACAGGGTCTTATGCTGTAGTTCGAGCTACACAGGAATACACTACTCTAGCCCAGGTGACAACCCTCCTGACTCAACCTTCAAATGCCAGGAGGACTGTAAGTGTCTGCCATTACAGCTGGCAGCAGAGTTCTTCATGCTACTAGTAACTTAACTCTTCTTCCTTTGGAGTGCCACAGAAGGAAATGAAGCCATTTTCTCAGCTTCAAGTCTAACCAAACAGAAAGGAGGCCCCGTGTCTAAACGGACAGTTTCTCTTAAACACTGGCTTCTCAGTCATGTTTAATAGAAAGCCAGCTCATATGAAGTCTGAGAAGTAAGCCCTCCTGTCCTCCTCCTCTCTCAGCTTCAGTAATGAGCCTTGGGAACATGGGGTGAGTCAGCTTCCGTCCTATATGGAAATCATTTTGGAGAAACTTCATTTCAGTGAAAAGAAATTCTCAACTTCAGCTTCACAGGCTTTCTAAACTACTGTGGATACCAGGGCACCTTGTTTCACCGTGTGAGGTTAGCCATATGGAAAAGAAATTCCTTAGCTGGAAGAATGCCCAGATAAGTGCCAATGCGTGGAATCATCACTCTCATCAGGTCTGAGCCTAGAGTCGTCTCAGACTTACACCGTCTGGAAATTGCCATTGAACACTTATTTATCCCATGAATGCTCAGTTTTGTTGATAATCCTCTTTAAAAGAGCACAGGGAAGTCAGGCAAGGATGAGAAGCATTTATAAAATGTGTTCCTCTCGAGACCTTAAAATGCTATCCAGTCAGCAACAGTGGAATTACTGAAGCCGTCCTGGAGTTGTACCCTTAGAGTTACTCACCCACGGCTGCACAATTATGACTATAAATCTCGATTATGAGACTCTGATCTCTTTATGCTTCCGTCATGAATAAGATTCCATGTAACAACAACAACAAAAAGCTTGTGGAGACCCTGTGAGATGGTCGCCAGAGCCCACATGGTGGAAGAAAGAGCAGATTTCTGAATGTTGTTTTCCGACCCTCACATGTGTGCCATGATATGCACGGCCTGCTCCTCTCTCCCTTCCTCCATCTCTTAAATAAACAGGTAAAATATTTTAAAAAATTGTGTCTGACAATGAAACAGATTTTCAGTCAAGACAAAGAACTGATTTTGTCCTAGTTAGGATTTCATTGTACTACAAAACGAAGAAACCTACTAAGATGCTGCATTCTTCACTACACAGCTCTAGTCAGAGAGAATAGCATTTGTTATTGATACCCCTGAGCATGCACTAGGATGATCAGCAGAAATACCAGATGAGGGTGACCACTGTCATTCAGTTCTTTTTTTAAATAGAAGCGTGACAAATATTTATAAAAAGATGGCTCTGTTGGGCATGGTGATCTCACTTGTCATCCTAGCTATCACTCAGGAGGCTGAGATAAGAGGATTGCAATTCCAGGCCAGTCTGCTACAAAGCAAGAAAAAAGATGTACTTATTGAGCTCCAAGTTATGGTGCTTAGAACAGAAAGGGTCATTGCAATTCATATGACATGGTGTTTCTGCTGCAGCTTTCTCTTCTGTGAAGTATGGTACACTTGAAAACTTGGAATCTTAGCATGTGTGTCTGTCTCCACTTCTCTTCTCCTTTGCTCACTACTGAAACTTCTTCCTGGCTCCTCCTCATTCTCTAACCTCACTGGTAGCCTCATAATTGCAGGGAATATAGCATCCCCTTTGGCCTTTGATGGTACTTCTCGCTCTTATTTCCCCCTCTAGCATTAGGCCTATTTATGACTGACCTCCCTGGATCTCTCTTGACATGCGTGACAGCACCCAGGCACTTCTCTCATTTCTTCCAGTGATGTAACAGCTTTGTCTATCTTCCTCCTAGGTAGCGCTTGTCTGCCAGCTTCAGCTTTCACCTCAGGATAAATGTTCCTACGGTGACATCTCAAACAGTGAGACTAAGATTTGCTTCTCTGTTGCTGGCTCTACCTCTATCACTGTCAGATGAAAGTCATCTTCTGAAGCTAGAGCTTTTCCTCAAAACCAAGTATCTGAAGGTATCTTTATTTTTTGAATATTTCCAGCTAGGCATAATTCCACTAGTAATTTCCTCCTTTCTTCATACTTGCTCACCTGATAACTGCAAGCAACTCACTGTCTCTACTCTACACTGCCCACTCCCCGGCCCATTCTCCCCAAACATAATATTTTGCAAAAACCTCACTAAAATTCTGCTAAAAATTCTTTAGTGGGGAAATTTATATTTCTTTCAATATAACATATAAATCCTTAGCATGATATTTAAAAACTCTAATTTGTCACTTGGCTATTTGTCTGCTTTGAACTTTCAAGAACAAACACAACAAATTATTTGTAGGTTTTCAAACACGTTTTCTCTTTGCCTGTATTTTTCCTATCTAGTCAGGAAAACTACTGTTCCTTCTTCAAGTCTTAGGTCACAGCATGTCTTTTGTGAAATCTTTCCTGGTTCCCAAGATGTAGCTCAGCATTCTTTCCTTGGTAGCCCCTGCTGTACACCTCCACAATTGTGCCTGCACAGGGCATACTGTTCGCACATCCATCTGGACTGAGAATAGAAGTCACATATACACTCTTAAATAAGTACTAATATTTTAGACTTGCATACTGTCTTAGAGGTTTTTAAAATGATTTATTTTTATTTTTTAGTGTTGCATACATGAACATAGTAAATTTATGGTATTTTCACTCCATAATCCCCAGTCCCACCCCCCATCATTTTCCTTTTATAACCCTTCATCTCCCCTGCCAGACTTCTTCCTATTTTCAAATCTTTTCACTTGTGTGGACCACTGTGTATTATCTAGTTTGTCTTTGATGACATATGCCTGACATGACTCATGCTCCTGCAAGTATCATAGACCAGTGGGTGTACCACTGAGGAAAGCATCTTCCTTTTCCTCCCTATTAGCATTAGTCCTCATTTTATAGTCTTATAAAAATATACTGTAGGCATAGGAATAAATACTGCTCCTTTTATTGGGTGGAATGTCAAAAAGAAACCACCAAAATAAAAGAAAAAACCTATCTGTCTATAAAGTATCAACTCTGAATTCACAGTGTAATTAAAATCACTAACTATTAAGGTTGACTTTTTTTGATTTGCATTGTGGGAAAGAAAGCTAAGAAATGGAGCAGAGTGAGCTTTAGTACATGGTATACGATTTTCAGGATGACCAAACACAACTATATTTCCTTTCCAGTTAAAGTCTTTTAATATGGGTTCAGAAGTAGTTATAAAATCAATGGGCTGAGGGGTGTATGTGTGTGGACTTAAGAATTATTTCAATGTCCATATAATGAAATCACTTAGGATTCAAAGTTACCCTGTGAACTTTCCTGTCTGCATCCACAAAGTTGCCTCTTCATCTTTCAAAGTCAAATGTATCTATGCTCAAATCCTAGTTCTGTGATACTACTCGCACTTTATAACCAAGGGTAAGCCATCTGACCTTTCTGTAAGACAAGGATAGTAATACCTCTCTCTCAGGACTGTGGTAAGAATTAAAAGAGTCATGTTAGGGAAAATCTACTTTGTGTTCTTTTTGTTTCTTATGTAGTAACCAGCACAGTGCTGTGGTAAAAGAATGACTACTTTTCACTGCTGTGAGGAAATACCTGGCGGAACTACTTAGGGGAGGAAGAAGTTGCTGCGCTTAGGGTTTCAGGTCTACATGGTGGGGAGGAGTTGATGAAGCAGAGCAGCTCACATCATGGGACTTCAGTCTATGTGATGATGTGACCTGGATTCAGGACAAGTCTTCCTCCCTTGGTTAATTCTCTCTGGAAGCATTCTGACAGACATACTTAGAAGTGTGCTTTACTAATCTTCTAGGCATTTCTAAATCTAATCAAGGTGATGATTAGAACTCACCATTACAACTGCCAATCATAAATGTCTTTAAATATACAGGATGACTCTGTGCCCAAGAACAGTTTTAATCCTTAATGCATGTAGTAGGGTACCATGTGATATCCTTAACTCCTTCAGACTGTAGCTACTACCTTTGCAGACAAAAGAAACCTACAGATCAGGGAAAGATTTCTGGGCTATGGATGTCAGCCACTGCTAGTTAATGTAGGAAAACCTGGTAATTTAGTTTCAGGTGAAAGAAAGCATAAGGATGTAGCTAAGTGATCTCTTTAGGGGTGGAGGGAGGGAGAGGGCTGGGGTACCTATTGAGCTTGTACAATTGGGGAAAAATTAAAAAAAAAGAAATAAGGTAACCCTGGGGTCCATAAAAGCACACAGGCAGAGGGGTGGGAGGGAGTGGTGAAGGGAAGGGAGGGAATGAAAGGGAGGGAAACTAGGATGAATACAATATGCTTGTAAAAGTAGGGAAAAAAAAAGACAATATCATCTTCTACAGGCTTTTTGCTCAGGAGCCGCTTCAACCAGATCGCTCTTTGCAGGCAGTGCCCAGACCTGTGCCTGCTAGATGCTAGGTTGACTTTTCAGACTAACCATCATGACCTGTGTTCTGAATCATAAATAAAAGATATTTTATTCTTAAAAAAAAAAGAAATAAGGGGCTGGAGAGGTGGCTCAGGCGTTAAGCCTCTGCCTTGCAGGCGGAAGGTCCTGAGTTCTGATCCTAGACCCCACGTATAGACACCAGGCAGAAGCGGGGGGGGGGGGGGGGGGGGAACGGGACCTGCGTTTCTGGTCCTGGTAGGGCGGAGCCTGTGAATCCCGGGGCAGAGTAAACAAGGAGGAGGTGGAGACGTCCATGGTGGTTCCCGAATTCGTCCGTGGTTCTACACACACACAGACACACATGCGCGTGCACACATACATAAGCACACGCGCACAATTGAATAAATAAAAAAAAGATTAAAAAAAAAGAAATAAAGTAAAAGTTTAGCTAACAGGAAGGATACAATTTTTTTCAAGTAGACTATAGTTTTTAGTTTCTAGGAAGATACATCTTACATATAAGATTCTGTGTATGCATGTTGTATGTGCACATGTGTAAGGACTATCTTTCTGTTTTGCTTTGTTTTGAGACAAGATATCAACATACATCCCAGCATGGCCTGGAACTCATGCTCCTCCTCTCAGTCTCCTTGGCGCTGGGATTATAGGTGTAAACCACCATGCCTAATACAGGTAGACATTTTATAAAGGAAGCAATCACAGAGCAGAGCTGAGGACCCTCCTCCACACTGCTCTCTTCTCTCTCCTGAATATATTCTTTGATGAAAGTCAGAAAAGGTGGTATGCAGAGAACTCATTTGCAGGCACCAAGAGTACCTTGATATGGGTTAGCAGGTGCAAATGACACCCACTCAGAGTTATTAGGCAGGGAGGAGTTACTGTCATTTGCTGGTCTGGTTTTCTTTGTCTTAAGAGTTTAGAGATAGGAAGTCTTTTAGAGAAAAATCCTTTCAAAGCAAGTGCAAGTTTTCTTCATCTTCATTAACTCTCTATAGGCTAGGTAACAGTTGTCTTTGTGCTTGTTTTTCTAATAGATTTTAAATTAGCAATCCTGGAAAATAGATAATTTTAAAGATTTTATTTGTAGTAGTGGACCCAAATATTTCCAGCATGGATGTTTTCTCGCCATTGGACTCATGATCATGAATGTGGAGTCAAATCAATTCCATGAGCTGTTAAGATGGTAAACAACAGACGGCACTAGTGTTTCAGAGACCAATACGTACATGCTTTGAAATTCTTTGTGATACTCAGATGTGACAAAGTGGCAGAGTCACAGTTAGTTGCCAAAGCTCCTATCTTAGGAGGTACTGTGGAATGTTTATATCACAGAGGCAAATTTGGTGAGTTAGGAGACATAGGGAGATAGGAATTACTGAACAGGGTTATCTTGTAGGCTATCACCTACAAGATTGTTTCCCTTCCACAAGTCAGGAATTGCTTTTGGGAAGCGGCTACCTTGCATTCAGCGGGAGTCACATGACTGAGGCCTGGTCAATGAAATGTGGGTAAATGATAATCATTACTTCAGACTTGGTTCAGAAAAATTTTCTCCTCTTTTTCTTTATCTAAGTCTTCTCCCACCTGTCAGCTGATGACAGTGAATAGGTTCTCTGAAGCAGTGTTAAAGATGGCCCAGTCTCCATTAGACTGAATCTCTGAGACCTCTTCCAACCATGGAGGTATCTCTGTGCTTACATGAATGAAAATAAAGATACATTTCTAGTGTGAAAAACCACAGAGACTTCAGGGTTTGTTTATTTTAGCAGCTAGCATTATCTCAAGTTAATGAAAGTTTCTGAAGATTGAAAACTAAAGGATGAATAGGAGGATACCGCAAAAGCAGGACAAAGAAAGAGAGTCATCTCAATGTTAGTGAAGATGTGCAGAAACTAAAACATATGATCTTCATAAATTAGACCTTTGGAAACAAGGTGGAATTATTCTACTTCATCACAAGACTTTGGAAAGACTCCATCATGAGAACAGCAGTGGAGTTCCTGTGCTCTGTGACAGTAATAAGTCATTTTCTGTCTCCATCAGCCATCGGTATAAAGGCTCTCTATGCCTAACAACTGTCACTCAACCCAGTGGACATGAAACCCTTTTCTAATTCACAAGACAGCCAACTGGAAGAACTGAAACTGTAGCGGCTCCGGTAGATTCCCTACCACAGCTCACCATGAACTAAAGGTGAAAGAGGGAAGTCAATTTAAATGAGTATTCCTTTTGTGCAACCAGTAGTCTTTACATGTGTAAAATAGTTCATTCAAGAGATAATAAGGTAAAGCACTATTTTCAGTAAGATTAGCTTTTCTGAGACACTTTGATAACATCACCAGGCAATCACTGTTTAGGATCTAGAAGAATAAGCACTCCTGCTAAGAATTCCCTCACCTTTTCCTGCCTCATTTTCTGTCAGTTGTAAGAGGACAAAGATATCACCTAGCTAGGTTCTGAATATGTTCTGTAGCTAAAAGAGCCCTAACAGATTTGCAATGTGAGAACTTTAAAGCATGTCCATAAGTTTATAAAGATTTGTTCTCTTTGGATATGTAATTTCTTTTTTTTATTATTTATTCAATTGTGTGTGTGCGTGCACGTGCGCGTGTGTGTGTAGAATCACGGGTGAATTCGGAAACCACCATGACCGCCTCCGTCTCCTCCTCCTGTTTACTCTGCCCCGGGATTCACAGGCTCCGCCCTACCAGGACCAGAAACGTAGGCCGCCCCAGCTTCCGCCCGGCGTCTATATGTGGGGTCTAGGATCCGAACTCAGGACCTTCTGCCTGCAAGGCAGAGGCTTAACCCCTGAGCCACCTCTCCAGCCCCTGGCTATGTAGTTTCTATTTCTGGGTAGGAAGTTTCCTTTCCAACAGCCAGATATCTAGGTCTCTTCATCTTTGCCACTTTCTTTAGAAATTTATTTAAAGTAGTATATAAAACATAAAAACTGGGTGGTAACATGATATCCTGATACGTGTATAGCACTAGGTAATGTTTAAATCAGATTATCTACCTCTTCAAACATTTATAATTTCTTCATGGTAAAAACTTTCAAAATCCTTCCAGATTTTTAAACACTAATTTATTTCTATAGTCACTCTACTATACAACAGCAAACTAGAACTACCTGCCCCTATTTGATCGTGACTAGTATTCTTTGATTCATCTTTCCCTCATTGTTCTCTCTCTACTGTCCTTGCTAGCTTCTGAGAACTACCACTGTTTTTAAGTTTTATGATATCAACTTTTTAAAAAATTTTACAAATGAGTTGGATCATATGGAACATGTTTTTCAGAGTGTGGATTATTTAATATAACGTAATCTTGAGACTCATCCATACTGCCATAAAGGACAAAATTTCATGGAGAGACAGAAAAAGAGAGAGAGAGGAGAGAGAGAGAGAGAGAGAGAATGTATACCTGTGAAGGCCCTTGGGTGACATGGAGAATCATCCTAGATTGCTCTATTGCCTTATCACTTTGTTCTGGGGTTTCCCAGACTCCCCTGTCCTAGGATAGAATTGTAGGTCACCTCCATATCCACCTAAGATTTTTATGTGGGATCTGAACTCAGGCTCCTTTGCTTGTGAGGCGAAGGTTTAACCCCTGAGTCATCTCCCCAACTCCAAACTTCACTCTATGGATGAATTGTATTTGTGTATGTGTGTACTGCATTTTCTTTATTCATCAGATAATTGATAACTCAGGGGACAAAAGGCATGTGTCACCATGCCCAGCTTTATGCTGTACTAGAGATTGAATCTAGAGCTTAATGTGTGCCAGGAAGGCACTCTGCCAACTAAGAAACATCCCTTTCTCTTGGAAGCTGAGTTAAAAATGTTTTCTAGCTGCCCTCTGTTCTTTTTCACACCTGATACAGATACTTAAGAGCATCACTGGCTCTAGGAAAATGGACATGTCTGTCCCAGCCATGAAGTCTTGGCACTTGACGTGGCTTCATGAGGCAGAAAAGTTACAGCTTTACTGGACTTCTCCAATTTGAAACACTGACACTTGTCACTTCTCTTTTCCTACTCTATGTCCCTCGGGTCTATGTCTCTATAGCACTGCACGTTGCTTTCAATTATAGCTAGTTATAAATGCATCTTTTAAGACTGTTAAATTCTAAGTCTTGGTAGACAGAGCTATCTTACTTATATTTGTATCTCCTGCAGTGCTTATAACAAGACTTAATATAGTATTTAACAAGCTTATTAAATGTTTGCTGAAATGTATATTTTCACTTATTCCTGAGTCATGGTAAGCAATAACCCAGTGAGCAAAAAGTTCTATGTATGGAGCACTGAGGATAGTCTTTCAAATATTTTAAGTTGAAAGATTAGATTAGCAGTACTTATAAAATCCCCTTTGTTCAGTGACCAAATTAATCATGAAAAAATATTTATAGTATGCTTACTGTGTGCCAGGATACAACTAAAATCATTAGGAGGCAAAATGATATAGAAAAGATTCTTCTTCTGATTGAACTCACTCATAGTCTAAGGGGAAAGTGGACACTAAATATGCATTAACACACAACAAACTAATAAGCTGTGGTATATGTTAGAAAGAAATTAAAACAGTTACTGCACCCAAGATAAAATCCAGGAGAGATTTAATTAGGAAAAGTGACAAGAAGACGCTTTCAAATGGCATTTAGGCTGAGATCTGGAGGGGATAGGAACTTGCTGTGTAGTAAGATGGGGCTGGTGAGGTCCAGATAGAATTGTGCAAAGACACAGAGACAAGAAGAAATTTCTAAGAATTGGCAGAAAATTGTAAAAGGGAGAAACAAGCTCAATTTAGCAAAGTAGTCAGAGGATAGCTCTTCAAATACAGTATTCTGATTTTACTCTGATGAAAAGAGGAGGACGCTGAAGGATTTCCAGAAAAGGTTATATGGTATGAATTCTGTTTTAAAATAACTACTCTGGCTGGTGGTGGAGGAGGGCGAGAGGGGGAATGAATGAGGAAGCTGACATATTCCATGTGAGAGTCCAGGGTGGGTCGGCAGGGATGGAAATAAATGTGCATTTTACATTAATTAGATATGCTGATGGGTTTAGTAAGTGCAAATCTCACAGTTGTGGGTTCTTATGGTTAGGATGGTAGAAGGCTATTAGTGCTGATTTTTACTAAATGTGAATATCTGCTTTTGGAAGTCCCTAGAGATGGGGGTGAATTGCTCTACTCACAAAAAGTAAATGTGCTGTCAAATCCCACTAAGTTGGCAATAACTCTTGACTGCTGTGCCATTAATTCTAATCTGACAACTTCTGGGAATCTTTTGATTCAGCCAGTGTTATTTAAGACACTTATTAGTAAGATAAATTAGCCTCCATTTCTTTTTTTTAATTTTTAAATTATTATTATTTATTCAATTGTGCATGTGTGCGTATATGTATGTGTGTGTGTAGAACCATGGACGAATTCGGGAACCACCATGGACCGCCTCCACCTCCTCCTTGTTTACTCTGCCCCGGGATTCACAGGCTCCGCCCTACCAGGACCAGAAAGGCAGGCTGCCCTTGCTTCTGCCTGGCGTCTATACGTAGGGTCTAGGATGCGAACTCAGGACCTTCTGCTTGCAAGGCAGAAGCTTAACCCCTGAGCCACTTCTCCAGCCTCAGCCTCCATTTCTTTTTTTTTTTTTTAATACTTTTTTATTATTTTCCCTCATACAAACTTAATAGGTAGACCAGTTCTCTCCCTCCCTCCTCCTCCCCCCAAGCCCCCTGCTCCCCCTCCTCTCCCTCCCCATTCCCCAGTGCCTCCCCCCCAATTCCCAGAGAGTCCTTTATTGTGTATGCCTAACTCTCCTCTGGGTCCTCCTCTCCGATGACATACAAGGACCCAGTGGCATTTCCCTGAACCCTTTCTCGTGTTCCCCTTAAGCATAGGAACACTACTGTGGCTGTCAATCCCTTGCCTCCAAGGATCTTGGTGCCTTTAGCTGATGCTAGACTTTGTGACAGCCTCCATTTCTTATGTAACTTTTTTTTGGATGTGTGTTCACGTGCATATGCTTGTGTGTGCAATGCACATACATATGTGCACGTGAAGTCTGGAAGTCAAGCTTATTTTTTGAGGCAGAATCTCTTATTAGTATCTGGGGATTGTTGATTACGTGAGGCTAGCTGATCAGTAAACTGCCTGCTTCCCTCCCCCTCCCTCCAAACCCCAGCTCTGGGGTTACAAGTACACTCCGCTGTGTTTTCCTTTTCTTTTATGGGGTTCTGGGGACCAAACTCAGGTGTGTTCATGCTAGCACAGCAAGAACTTTCCCATCTGTAGTATCTCCCTAGCCCCTTATAATATTTTCAGTATTGAAAAATTCTTTTGAAATATTAAGAGCCCCAGGGTGGGGAGTAGCATTGTCAAACAGTCTCTCTTTGACATGAAGACCCTACACTCATGAGATCACTGCAGCTATGCTCATCTGTACAAGACCTACACAAGATTGAACCTATCAATAACACATCATGGATGAGGTAAGAGTTCATGAGGCCCCCCCCCTTGGTAAATATTGACGGTTAACGCTGCCTGTAGAAGAGGATGCAGTTTCTTTAGTGAGATAGGCGGTGATATACCAGCTGTGCCACAGCAAGTGTCCAGGCACATACTAACACAAGCAACACTCAGACTCTGGGATGGGTGGATGGGTGGACAGATGGACACACACACACACACACACACACACACACACACACACACACACACACACACGACACAAAAATAGAAGAAAACTTATTGGGAAGGTTTCCAGTGGGAGGACCGATAAGATAGGATATCAAATGGAGAAAATGGCAAAATTTATTGTATTCATATACAAAAAAAATGTCTAAGATAAAAAAAATAACACACTAACACAAGAAAGAAAAGACAAAGAGGGTAAGTTCTGGTTGAAATGGTGAAGAAAGAAAAAACCAAATCTTTTGCTGGGCAGACCCAACACTTGGGAGGTTTGAGACAGGAGGACTGTAAACTCGGGGTCATCCTGGGTTACATTACAGGTCCAGAGATCAGTCCCAAAAAAATTCCCCTAGTCAACTTCCCACTTCCTTCTCATTTTAGATTTTTAGATAAAGCATTTAAGGCATTATTTGCTATACTGACCATAACCCTTTAAAAAGGTTAAAGAACTATATTAAATCATATAAAGCAGTGTTACTCTTTTGTGGAAAAATCAACAATAAGTACTAAGCATTTATGCTTGCCAAGTTAAAAATGATGTTCTCATCAGCTCTGTGTGTGTGTGTGTGTGTGTGTGTGTGTGTGTGTGTGTGTATAAAACTGACTCAGCAAATTTTGAATTTTTATGACTGCAAAAAAGTATGAGTAGTTCTCAGTCTTGACTGGATTTGAGTGAGAATTCTAACTGCCTTTAAAACATCCTTTTGGATTTGGAAAAGAAAAAAAGTGCCCACCTTTTAAAGCTAGACAGGTTATTATTAATTTTCAGGTTAGGTTCTTGTTATTTAGCATAGTCTGGCCTCTAACTGTTATCCTTTTGCCTCAGCCTCCTAAACAGCTAATTTTTTTTGTGGGGCTAGAGAGACAATGCAGGGAAGGCCTTACACATAGTAAGCAAACATTCTACTGTAGAGCTGCATCTCTACTTTCCCACTGGACAGTTTAAAAGACAGAAACAGTTTTCTCTTTGATTAATAGCTGTAGGTACCATTATTTGTGCTGAATGGAAATGAACGAGTAAAAATTAAATTTCAATGTATTTTCTCCTATATATATTACAAAACCATGACTTCGAGCTATAAAAATAACACTTCGGATTTTTCAAATTTATTTTTGATGTCAATGGGGGTTAGACAATGGATTCAAATAATAATAAATATTCATTAATAAACTAGATAAATTCTAAGTAATATAAAGATAAATGAAATCTCTCTCTGGAAAGCATGATATCCAAATCATAACATGAAAGACTATTTCTTCCTTAGAGGCAGAGAAGAATTAGAATGGAAAAGAGAACATAGAGTTAATTCTTCCAGGGAAGTTGGCAATATACTAAGAACCAAGTACTAGTAAAGGATGTTTGGTACATTTCCTCCTCCCTTTGCTTTAATACTTTTTTAACTTTAAGGGTTGATTTAGTTCCAAGCATCTCTTTTTTCTTCTCAAGCTTCATCAGTTTGCTGAGGCTTCTTATAACGCTTTTAGGAGACAAAACTCACTTTCAACTGATAGGTTTATTGTGGGAAACTATAATGGCCATCAGAAACAGTGATCTTGAGTTTGAGACTTGTTGAGGATAAGACTAAATGTATTATGTCTGGAGGTTCATTCCTGGATTGAAAGAACAAAGTTCTATAAATTATAATTCACCATCTTCAGATTATTTTACATTATAACCTGTGAAATCAGACTCTACAGAGTTCCATCCAGCATGGCTAATTTTCATTTTACGTAAGATGCTCTCTTTTCCCATCTTAGACTGCTGTCTCTCCTCATTATCTCAATTTTCATGATATTTGACTAACCTCCCCCTTCTTAGGAGTAACCCCAGATTAACCACTTGTGTTAAGCTTGTATGTGTGTGTACTTTAAAAGTATGTAATCTTGTTCTGTGGCATTGATTTTTGAGCTTTAAGTATCCAAGGTATAATTCACTTAGTCAATGTATATTTCATATCAATAAACCATTAATCATAAGCAATTAACTCTAACTCTGGTCATTAAAATCATGTATAAATCACTGTATAGTTTTCCCCTTATTTACTCATCACAATATGTATTACCTTTGAAGAAATCAGTTCAAAATAACTTAAGCTTGCATAGTGTGTTACAGATTGTATCACTTCAATAATAAACATATAAACTTCATAAGCTTCTGAATTTTATTCAAATACTTAAAAATAAAATCTTCTAATTTCTATGTCAAAATTACATACTTTTAAAGTACACACACATACAAGCTTAACACAAGTGGTTAATCTGGGGTTACTCCTAAGAAGGGGGAGGTTAGTCAAATATCATGAAAATTGAGATAATGAGGAGAGACAGCAGAAAAGAGTGGAAATTTATTCCAAATTAGCCCAATGCTCTGAAAAAATGTTAAGCAGTAATTAGATAGCACACAAGGCTGACAGTCCCCAGTTGTCTATCAGCTCCAAATTTTGACTATCAAAATCACTAATGGGTTGGATAATAAAGGCTAGAGCCCACTTTTCTCAGCCACCTTATTTAAAATGCACATGTTGCCTCAAAAGGGCTTTATATCCCCCTACTATTAGCATAATAGCAAGGATTACTTTATTAGATTTGTGAGTTAATCTGATATTTCTGTGCCTAAGGGAATAAAACAGCACAAATTAAATTCTGGATATGCCAGAGGTATGCCAGTAATGAACAGCAGGGAGCAGAACCAGTAAAAGATGGTGTGCTCGAAGGCTTGTGAGTGCTTCCAGATATGCACTCATAAAGAATGAAAACCCCAAATCTTTTGATGTTATTTAAGGAGTTTTAAACTTTGTAGGATGGTGCATCCATGAATGCCAGCACTTGGGATACTGAGGCAGGAGAAGAGCAAAGTTTTTTTTTTTTTATTATTTATTCAATTGTGCGTGTGTGTGTATGTATGTGCGCGTGCATGTGTGTGTGTGTGTGTGTAGAACCACGGACGAATCGGGAACCACCATGGATGCCTCCACCTCCTTCTGCCCCGGGATTCACAGGCTCCGCCCTACCAGGACCAGAAGCGCAGCCCCCCCGCCCCCCGCTTCCGCCTGGCGTCTATACGTGGGATCTGGGATCCGAACTCAGGACCTTCTGCCTGCAAGGCAGAGAGGCTTAACCCCTGAGTCACCTCTCCAGCCTGAGAAGAGCAAATTTAAAGCCAGCTTGAGCTACAAAGTGAAACCCTGTCATAAACAAAGTTCTAATGATATGATTTTCCAGTGGTATACTGCCAACAGTATGATAAACATATATTCATATTATTCATTCTCCCCCACTTTCAGTTACCAAGCCACGAAAGGATATTATCTATTATCCATTTCTTTCTGCCACAATTATGCAGATGAAACACTGGATATTAGAATTAGATATAATTCTCTGTCCATATTCTAGGATAGTGGTTAGTCTAATAAATGAAGAAAATTTAACCTCAGCTGCAACACTAATCTCTGGCTGTTACCTTTGTGTGTGTGTGTGTGTGTGTGTGTGTGTGTGTGTGTGTGTGTACACAAAAGGGCACTTGAGTGTGTCTATGGAGGCCCAGGGATGACAACAAAAATCATCCCAATTGCTCTGCATCTTTATCTCTTTACTCTGGGGTTTACCAGGCTCCATCTTCCAGGGTAAGAATTGTAGGTCATTATCATTTCTGCCCAGCATTTTTTATGTGGGATCTGGGGATCTGAACTCAGGTCCTATTGCTTATAAAGCAAAGGCTTTAACCCTTTAGCCATCTCCCCAGCCCCACTACCTCCTTTCTTTTTTTTTTTTTTTTTTGTTCTGAATTTCTTTCTGCTATTTTCTTGGGTAGCCTGTTTCTATGGAAGATCAACTAATTCTTAGCACTAATAAAATAGTCTCATCTGTGTCTAATTCTCTAATACAGTTAAGGTCAGGGTAAAAAACTGAATGTTTAAAGGGTAGAAAATTAAACTAGAAGGTTGAACTAAGGGTGTTGTGTGAATTTTGAAAGCTTTCCTTCCACATATCAAGCACACTGGGTGGGATTTTAAAGACACTGACTTGGTCTACTCTGCTCTACCAAACTATACTAACTACTCTTAAATGCTCTGGAGAGAACATGGAAAATTGAAGGAGAAAAATGTGCAGGAAGTGGAAGCTGAAGGCTACAAAGATCTAAGCCTGTTGGGAGATAGTCCACTAATCAAACTTATCTGAAATGGAAAGTAATTGAAGCTAGTTTCTTTGAAAGGCCAGATGGGCTCTGCCTGTAGCATAAAATTCTCAGTGAAATTCCATCTCATGACCCAGGGAGTCTTAAACTCTGAGATTAGTCCTTTAGTAACAAGACTGGTGTTGGCCAAGGCTGACTGAAATGCAATCGAAGGAAGGTTTTCTGGTCCTGTTTATAATTTTACTCTGTGCCATTAAATAAGATATGATGGTAATTCAACAGCTGTGTATTTAATCACCAGTGGACTGACTATCCAGCATTTGAAGTTGGAAATGTTTGTACCACTCTGTTTCTGCAATGGTCACTATTAAATTGTAGGTGGAAGGCATTAGTACTGCTTTTTTCCCCCTTTTTCCTCCATTACTGCTTTTATGTAGTTAAGAATTCTAAGTCTCAGAACGATTATGTAACTATCTTCAAAGGTCACCACTCATAGCAGAGGCAGGATTTTCATGTACATAATATGACTCAACAATTCCTGTCCCTTCTACTACATAATGTTTCATTGTGAGTTTCCCTTTTAGGGAAAATATCACAGTGTCTGCTTGGCTTAATATCACCATTAAAATCTGGAACTAGTTCTTCACTGCATCAGCATAAAGTAGGTTGTGGGGCACGCCCACAGATACACTTGTCTTGAATAAGACCTAGTGAAGAACACAGCCAAAGGGGTAATAAAACCCCAGCACTGTAAGAGTTGTCATCTAAGAGTGAGTCACAGTGAGAATAATAGACAAATTTGGACTCTCTTCTTTCTGAGCTGGAATAAGGTCTGTATCTGCCAGCTGTGTTGCTGTTATCTTCTTTGTTTTCAGGGAATTAATAATAAATTTACTTTAAAAACTATTAAAGGTATACTTCTCATAAAAGGATACTGTAGAGGAATAAAATGCATAGTTCACAAGTACCTCAGAGACTAAATTCTATCTGAGAGAATGGGAGTCATTTCATATCTAGCCTAAGCAGGTTTTCTGATTTGAGAAACAGTCTCAGGATCAATATCGCCATAGAGAGCTGGGGGTAATTATTGTTTTTAGCCAAAGATGCAGGGAATGGGGTGGTGTATACCATCTCTATTTCTGTTCCTCCTTTTGTTCTTATCAATTTTTTTTGTCAGCAAGTGATTCAGTAACTTTAAGGCATTTATAGCAAAAATAAGCATAATGACATGGTATTTCTTTAAAGGCACTGGAGAATCTGATCTCTTCAAGTCTTTTTCAGTTACAGCGTTTAAGATTCTATTTTTAAAAAGGGCAACAAAAATTTGAAATAATTCTGTTCTGCCAGAGAGATGAACACATCAGCTTTTCACATCTGAAGAACACTAAGGAAATCTGTTAAGTAGCTAACCTAATTATAGCTCCTGAACTTTAGTTGGGATCACTGAATGTTATTTAATCAAACATATCTATACAGATATCGAAACTTAAGGAATAACATTGTGAGAAAATACATTACTAAATGCATCACAGCCTTGAATTGAAAAGAAACACATTCTCTGTGGGAAGCATTCACTAAAGAACATGTGTCACTACTTTCGATACCCACACTTATCACAGATCTACATCTTACCTGGGATCGCAGAGAAATTTGGTTTTCTCTCCTTCTTCTCTCCAGATAAGCCATTCTCGAAAAGAAGGATGTACAAACATTCGAGTCATGTCTCTGCGCTTGATTAGGAACATGGAGAGGTTCTCCATTCTTTGCTGAAAATCTTCCCATTCTAGTGTGCCTTCAATGCTACCAGCATTGATGGCTTGGAAGATATGCTCATCAGTCAGTGGGTGTAGTGAGGCCACTGCCACATTCAGGAGAGGCATCACCCGGTCAAAGGAAGACTGAGTTGGGAACTTCATATTGCACTGGAGTAAATAAACCTCGGAGAGCGAAACAGGAACCACTTTGTAGCTAGAGCTTTTCAACACTAGATAGCCTTTCTCTATGAGGTCAAAAGTGAGTTTTAGATATAGATAGGACCCTTGACTGAGGGTCTTGAGATGAGAACTGAGTTTTCCAAATGTAGTATTGTCC
The DNA here is from genome assembly GCA_023101885.1 of Typhlomys cinereus. NCBI lineage: Eukaryota > Metazoa > Chordata > Mammalia > Rodentia > Platacanthomyidae > Typhlomys > Typhlomys cinereus. Next base: position 2,005,464 of record JALPQD010000298.1, on the reverse strand, counting down.
ATTTTGCCATTAAGTGAAATGTTATTCTGGATCTCTGAGCTGCTGTGTATCCGGTGCAGGATGTAAGCCTGCAGATCCTGGTCTATGGCTTCATTCTCTTCTAGTCGATCCAAAAAAATCCTATGGAAAGGCAGCAACTTGGTAATTTCCTAAAATAGATGGAGAAAGAAAGAGAGAGACAGAAAGACCTTCAGTTTCCCTTAACTCATCAACTGTGAGGTCTATAAATTTATTCTGAATTTCTGAATAGCTAAAGAAATATTTGTATCCACAGATTAAACCAATTATATGCACAATAAGGACACTACTTTTCCTATTATTGAGACTTAAGGTAATTTTTAAATGGGTCATTGTGGAAAGTACTTTAGAAGTGATTTCATGGTTAGTAGTATAAACAATCCTCCTAAAATAGAAAATGGAGTCCTGTGTATGTCTTTGGTTGCAATTTCCTCAGTATAAATGATGGCGTAATGCCAAAGTACAATTCTGCAAGGGAAATTTTGTAAGGATTGAAAATATGTCATGTGAAAATATGGCTTTTCAATAAAAGATGAAAAAAAGTGGGTCTCTTAAGTTTCCTAATAAAACGACTTAATTTAACACAGGCTTTCTAGAGATGCCTGAGCTGAATGCTTGGCAGTCTGGTGATCTAACTGGAAATGACAGTGGAAAGGTGATAGGAAGCCTATACACACTGGATTCTAACCTTTCTTACACCCTTGTAGACTCAGCTCCCAAAGATTCCCATCCTTCTCAATCAATTTCCACTCAGCTGGGTCACAGAACATTCCTCTTTTGTGTTTTCAGTTTTTGTTTTTTAAGCAAAGCTTACTGAAAAGTTTTTTTTTTTTTCTGCTAGTTCAAATTCTTCTCTTTTCTATTTGTTACAATCAGGCTTCAACTTTACCATTTCCTCAGAATGGTTCCTATCAAGATACTCAGCAATCCTAACCTTGTCAAATCTAACAATCATTCTCTTCTTCCTCAGCTTCTCAATCGTGTTTGATGCAGCGGGCCACACTATTCTGTTGCTTTCTAGGGAGTTACTTTTGACAGCATGCTTCTGTTTCATGTATCTCTCACTTTCCTTACCATACTGACCAGTTTTAACTAGCTTCTTCTGCTGGCTTCTCTTTCATTTCCTAGTCCTCTTCAGGCTCAGTCCTGTTTTTCTCCAGCCATCACTCCTTAAAACAGTTCTAATTATCATCTACTGTTGGATGGTACGTAATTTTCTGTTGCCAGATAAGTCATCTCCTCCAAGTTCTCATCTAGTATCTGTGTACTCAACAATTAAACTTGGATGCTTCACAGAGAGACATAGAGAGCTATTAAACTTTATACCCAATCACAAAACTTTCTCCATGTCAACAAATGACATTACTATTGACCCTATGGCCAAATCCTTGAAAGTATCTGTGATCATTTTCTTTAAGACATCATTTGCTCATGTGTTCGCTGAAACCCCAGGATTTATTGTCTTCCTTATATTCTTTTTTTGCTCAATGCATATTTAGTCAATCAACTTTTTTTTTTTTGTCTATGTAGTCTAGGCTGGTCTTGAACTTTTGAACCTGTTTTTAAAGCCTTCTAAAGCTGGGATTACAGATGTGTAACATCACATAGTTGGTTCATGAAATCCTCTTGCCTCTCCTTTAAAATATTTTCTTCTTCAAAATACGACCACTACACATGGTTTCAACCATTATCACTACTGTAAGACACTCTATGCACCCTTGCATTTTTGTTTATACTCTTCATTTCTTTGTATGAGTAGATAAAAAAGAGATCACGAAAGGTAGAACAAATCTTATCATATCAGAAGGCTCCTGGGAAAGCCTCTCATATATCTAAAACAACTACCATCTCTTTATTTTTTCTCCACAGCACTTGGAACTACCTATAATTTTAGTATATGCTCAATTTTACTTATTTTTTGTTTATTACTAAAGGTAGGAACATTGTGTGCTTGCTCCCTATTGAATCCTGAAACTTGAGAACAGTGTCTAACACACTCTAAATATGTAAATAATGTGTATAGTAACAATAAATGATCAAATTTGAGAAGTCACAGAGAAAGTAGTTTTTAGGAATCTTCACTAAAGCCAGTGAAATATCTGGGAAGTTACTGCAGGTGTCTACTCATAAAGACACCGATGCTTGGACTTGGAATGTGAATTTGTATAGTATTCTATTTTTTGGTGCTTACCTAAACATACTTAAAATTTTGTCTGTAATTACATATGGCATTATGTGTGAGAATAAAGCTAAGAACAATACTGTGCATGGATACATTTGGCAAAACATGCTGTAGCTGGGTGGGTGGCACACACCTATAATCCCAGGTTGAGGTTGAGGCTTTGAACTATATAGTAAGACACTGTTAAAAAAATGAGATTTTTGATCCTGGAGATTTTTACTTATCTTTTAATATTCAGGCTACAGATCAGCAATGAAAGGCTATATATAATTTTAGCTCCAAAGATACATTTATGTTAATATGCACTTAGCAATGAACACCTATAAGGAGATATTAGGATTAAAAATGTTTCTGATTGTGGAAAACAGGGAATATAATTGGTTAACACACAGGCATAATAGTAAAAGACTATGACAAAAGGGGGAACTTACTATGACTCTTCTGTGTATTAGCAATTATTACAAGTGTGTTGCATCAGAAAAATAATCTGCGTATACACTGTATTGAGATCTTAATATTCATCAAGAAGGATTTTTTAAGATGAAAAACACTGTTCAAAACACATATGAATATGCAAAAGAATAGGGAATAATAAATTTACTGTAACTGTTTAGACCAGTATTTTTATAGGTTTAATTTCACAATCCTGGTTTCTTAGGCCATAAAATGGTCAGTACATAAACATGGGAGAAAATTTAAACAAAAAACTTTTTTTCCAGTTATAATACATCTAATCTAAAGCACTAATATTGCCAATATTTCCTAAACGAAGGCCTATAAACAACTTATCTCCATGATACAAAAATTTTGCTCAAATCAAAGCAGAGGGAAGAAGCAGAAAAACTTTCTTCTATAATGTAGACTTAAATAGATTTTACAAAGCATTAAATGATGCTTTTAAATAAATAGAAAATATGATGTCAAAGGGGTAGGCATTTCCTTTGTAGTATCTTTAGGACAAGGTCCAGAAAATTAATTTTCTTTTCATGCTATTCTCTCTCATATTTCCCCCCTTGAGGCAGGCTCTTATCATGTAGTCCAGGCTGACCCTCTGACTCTTGCCTCTGCCTTCCCAGTGCATGGACTACACACACAGCCTTTTAATGTTACTCTGAGTCATTTTGCCAAGTCTTATCCAAAGTGACGGGAATAGGAATTTATAGTAATATACAGATAAAATGCTCTCTCTAGAACAAGTCATCTACTGTGTTTGGGAATTACTTTTGCTAATAGCTCTAGGATATGGTAAAGGTTTGGAAGAACCATTACTAAAGGAACAAGGGTCTGTAAACTTTCCAGTTTAAGTTCTTTTCATAGCAGATAGTTTATGATTCAAAGCAGATAGGCACATACCTGTAAACTGGTCCTAACTGTTACAATTAGTTTGAGCCAAGAAGGAAATTTTCCAATCATTTTACTCAGAAATGATACAATTGTATCCCCATAATCTGGTTTGTGAAATTCTGCTTCATTTAATCCATCAATTAAAATGATGAAATCTTCATCTGGGATTTTTCTCTCTGAGATAGAAGGAAACAAATGACTTTGTAATTACCAAGTAGACAGGTGGGTTCTCACATATCTGTTTGGAAAAAAGTATTAAAAAAGGCCTCTCATGAAGCCTTGTATGCTCAGGGTATATAACTTATTAAAAACATATGAAATAGTTCATTCCATGAATTAATTTTTGTAATCAGGTATAAAGCTTTTGTCACATAATTATGAGTACACATAATTTTCAGGAATCCCATATTTTCGGTTATGAGATAATCTGAGCATTGAACTTGTAAGAACTCATGTGAAACTCACTGTTCTCATACACATAAAAGCTAAATAGAATGTGCCGTTTTTTCCTACTAATGATATTAAGATAACAGTATCACATATTCTTTCAGGAATTTCTCGAAAGATGGTCTGATTTAAAGTAGTATATAGGAATTTTTGTGAATGTGTACTGGGAAGGAACAGACAGGAGAACAGAAAAATAAGTTCCTAGCTATACACAGACCTGAGTTAGACAGGTCAGATCCCAGGGCCCAGCAGCTTTCTAGACTGTATGCAAAGTAGCCTCAAGGAGACAGTCAATGATGTTCCCAGCGGCAGATGGGAGACGGCGCTGCTTGTGTTCAGTTACCTGCAGGATTCTATCCCATTGTGAATTGACTAAATTAATCTAGATCCAGGCTGAAAGTGACTTAGCCAAAACTCTCAGTAAATGCTTATCAATTCTTGAGCAAAATTGAACAATTGTATTTCTTAAAAATTCCCAAGTTGAGTGAACACTTTGTGCATGTGTGCCTGTGTGTGTATGTGTGTGCATCAGAGGGCACTGTGTGTGCCTGTGAAGGCCCAAGGGTGACTTCAGGAATCATCCTGGATTGCTTCTACCTAGTTTTTGCTTTAGCTCTGGAATTTCCCAGGCTTTGACTTCCAGAGCAGGAAGTGCGGGACACCCCTATTGCTGCTTGGAGTTTTTAAAAGGGATTTGGGATTTGATCCCAAGTGTGTTTCTGCTTTTGAGGCAGGGTTTTAACCCCTAAGTCATCTCTCTAGCCCCTGAGTGAACACTTCAGTATAAATGAATTGGTAAAACTAAAAACTGCTAAATAGTAGAGTCAGAAGGAACAGGGTAAGAAGTCATTGGATGTCGTCTGATGAAATAGGCTTTATTTGAGAAGGAAATGAAAATGGAGTCAAAATGAAAAACCTAGACTTCTGTAAAACAGAAACTTTCTTACCGTTAAAAATAGAAATTAGTGATCATAAATAAAACAAATTTATGTATTTAAAAAAAGTAGAAATTAGTTACATCAATACTATTTTGATTTTACACATGAACACACACACCTTTTCAACTAATAGATCTGTATTTTTTCCTAAAAGCACAAATTTTGCACAAAGAACTTGATTTCAATATGCTAATATTATAAAGGCAGTTCTAATTGTGAGAAGGTGTATATTTTGGTGGTGGTGTAAGTACTCCATCATTAGGTTACATCCCCATTCCAAAGAGTTTTAACCATTACTTTCAAGTAATGGAAAAGTTTATGGAAAAGAAATGAATTACAGATTCCTGCTCTAACCTATAATAATGATTATTAATGAAATGGCATTCTAAGTGATGTGGTACTAAGAAAGCATAAGAGTCTTTTAGGAAGAATTAAAGAAGAGGAGGGATTACTTGGAACTAACTGGGCTTTATTTGAACAAATGGAAGTTGTTATGATCTTGATTTTTGAGGACTCAGGGCTCCCTGACATTTAACTGTACCTTTAATTTCCACAGAAGAATTTTTTCTAGGTGCCATCTGGTTGGCTGCATGCCTTTACAAAGTCCCACCAAGTTGTGTCCTAGAGTAATCTTGTGCTAGGTCAGGAGACTCCACACAATATTTTCAAGAGCTGTTCTTAAGCAGTAGGTAGCCTGAAATCAGCTATGGGGGAAATATTTTCACAAATGGAGATTGGCAAATGTTAAAATCAGCTGTCTTTCCGCAGGTAAATGCTAGAAACTTGACAAGCATATAGTTGTCCACACCCTTCAGCTTTATTTCTTCAGTGTCACCTAGGTTTTTTTTTTAGGAGTCAAGATCTTTAAGGGGGTGGGGAAGGCTGATGATAACTCACATGTGGAAAACTGGGAAAAATACCTTAAATACATTTTTAAGCATAAAGATCAAGCATGTATATGATATGGATATTTTAAAGAAGCAATCAATTTGCTAATAAAATTAAAATTCATTTGTCCAAATTTCCAATAAGAATATATCATTCATTCTATGAGTAACATTTATATTAGGTTTCCAAACCTAAGACCTCTTATAAGTCAGACAGTCCTCCATCAGCAAGCTACATACTTAGCCCATAATAATTCCTTTCTTAAATAAATGATGAATATAAATGTTACTCATAGAATGAATGATATATTCTTATTGGAAATTTGGACAAATGAATTTTTAATTTTATTAGCAAATTGATTGCTTCTTTAAAATATCCATATCATACACATGCTATTGACCCCTCCCTCACTGTGGTTTCCTACTTTTATTACATCTACCTTTGAATATACTTTTATAACAAGACTCTGGTTTAACAGCTTTTTATCTCTGGCCAGGGGGTGAAATACAATGCCCATCAGGATGGAGTGAAGGGCATTACAGGAGCAGCAAAACTGCAAAAGAAAATCAACGAACCATAATCCAGAACTTCAGAGACTCTATATCAACCACCTAGGACTAGGGCCAGCCTAATCTCTCCCCATCCTGAAGCTCAGGGAAATTTGCGGAAGAGGGGGCGATAAGATCGTAAGAGTACAAGGATGGGAGGAGCAATGATATGCGAGATACTCCACACAAGTTAGGGCTGAAGCAATCATAATAGGTCTTTGCATGCCCTGCACAATGTCCCACACACTATTGACCCCATAAAGTCTAGCATTTGCTAAAGGCACCAAGATCCTTGGAGGCAAGGGATTGACAGCCATAGTAGTGTTCCTATGCTTAAGGGGAACACAGGAAAGGGTTTAGGGAAAAGCCACTGGGTCCTTGTACGTCATCAGAGAGGAGGGCCCAGAGGAGAGTCTGGCATGCACATTAAAGGATTCTCTGGGAATTGGGGGGAGGCACTGGGGGATGGGGAGAGAGGGGTGAGGGGAGGGGGAGCAGAGGGGTAGGGGAGAGGAAGAGAGAGGGAGGGAACCGGTGTACATATTAAGTTTCTATGAGTGGAAATAATAATAAAAATTGAAAAAAAAAAGAATGCTAAGAGTAAGCTGCAGGTGTGAATTGGTCCTATCAGTAGTGGACAAATGATGGGTACAAAGCATTATGGGAAGGAGCAAAACTTTTTTACTAGCAAAAAAATCCTGGTTAGATTACATGGCACTGTAGTTATTGTTATTTTTATTTCTTATCATACAGATATATTTTCTAGCATCCCTTGGAGTAGTTTTGTAATGATATGGGTGAATTTAGAAAATACAATACATGTCAAAATAATAAGTCACTTGATCCACTGAAAAACAAAACAAACAAAAAAAAAGGGAAATATTGCCTTCCTTAATCAAGACAATGATATTACTCTAAATTCTTGAGGGTTGTGTTTATCTGTTCTTAGGCTTCTCTACTTTATAATTAAGAGACATTAATGATCTTTAGATTTTGCTTTTAAAATGCAACAAACCTTATAAAAATGGATCTTCATGTCCATTTTCAAGCTTTTGTAGATTATTTAACTAATATTCCAACTTGGTAACTTTTTTTCCTAACTCTGCAACTTTAAAAATGAAAATTAAAAAATACCAGAAGCCAAACAAAAAATTTCTACTTTCTATTTTTCCAGGTACAATGACATAACAACTCTCCACTCATAGAATTATTTCATAGAAAAATATTTTAATACTGAATAAACCTTTACACATAAATGTACAACATCTATTACATCTATTCCATCCCAATTCTAGGCAGTTACACTTAGAGAATTTTAATTGACTGTTCCTTAGGGACATCACTCTAGCAGACAAGTCACTAGAAAGGTTTTCTGAGCTTTTTAATTCTTTCTTAAATCCTGTGTGAATGTACATTCAGTAGGAATATTATTCATTTGTTCCTTTCTATTATTAAGGCATTTTATGGAATGAACATACACTTTGTTTATCTATCATGTTGATAGCTATTCGGGTTGTTCACAGTTCTTGACTACATGCTGCTTCCAGAAGCATGTTTGGATATGTCTTTTAGTGACATTTTAATTTCTGATGAGCAAATAGAATTTCTTGGTTATAAAGCAAATGCATGTTTAACTTTATAAAAACTATCAAATAGTTTTCTCTTTCATTTGAATCATCTTTCATTTAGTTGAAATGTTACTTTCTCATTTCATAATGGTGGCTGAAGCAAAAGCCTAATGAGAAATTTAAAAAAAAATCATTTTTTGTGTCCATATAGATTACAATTCTAACTATTCATCATGTTCATCAATATTTGATACTCATTCTCCTTTTTATTAACCATTCCAATGGGTGTGAAATGGTATGTCACTGCAATTTCAGTTTGCATTTCTTGGTAATTAATAATGTGAATTACCTTTTTACACCTTGTAGGCTATTAATGTATTTTCTTTTGTGAAATTTTAAAGATTTTAAATATCTTGCCTTTTTTCTTTTCCTGAGAGAGCCTCATGTAGCTCTGGCTGGCCTTGAACTCCTAACCCCTTTGTCTCTGCCTTTCACATGTGACTTGTCTTGTACATTGAAAAATTGAACTGTTTGTTTTTTTTGAGGGGGGAGGGTGTAGCTCAGTGGTAGAGCATATGCAAGGCCATGGGTTCAATTCTCCGCAACAAAGGGGAAAACTCAAATTAAAAAAATGAAAACCAAGAAACCCAAAATGAAAACAAAACTTTGGGTTACTCTGGACAGGGGATACAGCACCATATATACAAAATAACAAAAATTGGATCATCTTTTTCTTGTTGATTTGTGTATGTTCTTGAGGTATGAGGGACATGAGTGCTTTCTCTTGTTCTTTTATAGGCACAGACATACTTGCACACACAGACATGAATACTGCCTCCCCTTTTTGGCTAGCTTTTCTTCTTTGCTTAGCATTATCTTGTGTTAATTTTATTTTTTAAATGGTCTAATTTATCACCTTTTAAAACATGTCCTAAGAAACATTTATCTTCTGAAAGCTGTGAAAATATTCACTTATTTTTTTTCCTACTAGCTCTAGACATTAAGCTTTTCTTTTGACCAGAGATTCATCTAGAATTTATTTTTGTTCAGTGTGAAGTATGGATTGAGATTTATTTATCCAGTACTGTGATAACAATTCTTTCAAGATGCATAACAATACCATCTTAGAAATGTAGTCAATAGATCATATTTATGTATAGGTCATTTCTATATTTGCTATCTTGTTTCACTATTGTATTTTCTATCCTTGAATGAATACCACCCTGTCAGCAGAATGTTGGAGCTGACTCTGAGATCTGATTTGTATGCAGCAAATCAAGTTTCCTGAACTAGTTGTATTGATTATTTTTTTTATTTATTCAAGTGTGTGTGTGTGTGTGTGTGTGTGTGTGTGTGTGTAGAACCACGGGCGAATTCGGGAACCACCATGGACTGCCTCCACCTCCTCCTCTGCCCTGGGAATCACAGGCTCCGCCCCTATCAGGACCAGAAATGCAGGCCGTCCTTGCTTTGGCCCAGCGTCTACACGTGGGGTCTAGGATCCAAACTCAGGACCTTCTGCCTGCAGAAGAAGAGGCTTAACCCCTGAGCCATCTCTCCAGCTTCTGTAATGATTATTTTATACTTAGATTATTTAAATAATTTTAATATTGCAAGTTTTGACATCAGATACTTCAATCTTGCTATGGTTTTCTTTTTAAGTTTTTCTTTGCTATCTGTACTCTTTTGATATTGTAAAATTTGTCAGTGTTTACAGAAAAATCCTGCTGGACTTTCCGACATCTGAGCAGAGATTTTATATTGAACCTATAAGAGTTCAAGGAAAAAACCTGACTCTTCTAACACATGTATATTCTTTAATTTCCTTTTGTAGTATTAGACTTCTTTGCTAAATTTATTGATCAATGTACCTTTTGATGCTGTTGCAAGTAGTATTTGTTCCAGTAGTTACCTATTTCTACATCAAACATCTAGGGGTTACTTAAGTGGCTAATGCCAGAGGTTGGAATAATTTGAGGCTTCTTCATCTACATATATGAAATCGGGATTGGATTACCCATGTGGTTTCTTCACAGGCAATGCATGACTCCTGAAGCAAGCATTTTAGTAAATAAGAACGACAGTCACATGGCTATTTATAACCTGGCTATAAACACCATAAGCATCACCTTGCAGTTGGCTGAAGCAGTCAGAAGTCCACCCAGATACATGGGGAACAGACTCAATCCCTAACTCTCAGTGAGAAAAATGTCACAAAAATTTGCAGCCATTTTCTAAAACTGTCATTTTTTTCCTTAAACTTCATTCTTCAATTTTATTGTTAATACAGAAGCTTGCATATTAACTTATAGTTTAAAACTTTCTTTTATTTGTTCTAATAGACTTTAAAAATAATTTTCTTAAAATTTTCTAGGTAAGCAATCATACCTTTGAATGTCTTACTTCTTTTCCTTGCCAGTCTTGAAATTTAGTTGCTCGTTTTTCTTACTATACTAACTGCCAATTGAACCACTAATGAAAGGATGAATCTAAGTGGTGAAAGAGGGACTATCATGATCTCGACTCAGGAGGAAGCATTTAGCGTTCACTGTTCGTTGTACGCTTCTGGAGTTGTCTTATCAAAATGTACTTCTCCCCCTCAAATTCCCAGTTTATATAGATTTGCCAATTGGTGCTATTTTTACCAAAAGATTTTCTGTATTTATTAAGATGATTATATGGATGTTTATACATAATATCGATTAACTTTCAAAGGTTAAGACACCATTCAAAAAAATGATCAAGCAGAAACTATAACTGTGCTTTAAGTTTTTTTTTTTTTCTTTCTGGGATTGTGCTCTGATGGTCATAAGAATACTGGTCTGTATTTTTTTTTTTTTTTGATTCTTGTCACATTTGGTGTTAGGCTTGCTTAATAAACAAATTTTGAAGTGTTCATCTATTTTGTTTTCTGAAAACAGAATATTTGTATAGGATTGATACTGTTTTATTTCAAAATATTGAACATAATCAGTACAACTATGGGAATCTATAACCTTAATATGAAGGTTTTCTCCTTAAATTACAATTAAGTTTAATAAAAATGCTACATGGATTTTCTATTTCTTTTAGACTTGTTGTCTGGTAGGTTGTGTGTAACCTATAATATCTACACACTTCAGCTAATTTAGTTAATTTGAATTTTATTATTATAAAAGTTGTTAGAGGTCTCTTTTTATTGTTTTTTTTTTGAACCACAGTAATCCTGGGTTTTCATTCCTGACACTGTAAAATTGTGCTTTTTGTTTTCTTGAACAGTCTTGCTGAGTTTATCTGTTTTCACTGTTAACTTTCTATTGCTAAGTTTCTATTCTTGCTTCTCCTATTTCCTTCTTTATGTTGAGTATATTTCCCTCATATTTTCTAGCTTATTAGGTCATAAACTAAGACAGCTGATTTATATTATTCACTGTGAAACACATTACATCCCCTTTGTGATTTGTTTTGACCCACGGGTTATTTAAAAGTTAATCTCTAAATATTTGAGGATTTTTATTGTTACTCATTTCTAATTTAATTCCATTGTTTTAAAGAATTTTTTGGGTAGTATTTAATGTGTGTGTAGCCAGAGGACAGACTTGAGTATCATTCCTCAGGTGCTGTCCATCTTTTTTTTTTTTTTATTTTTTTTATTTATTTATTTTTTTGCTGTCCATCTTTTAAAAGACATTTTATTTCCTTCAGAGAGAAGAGGAAAGAGGAAAGGGAGGGAGGGAACAAGCACACACATGTGCACATGTGGCGAAGGCAAAGGTGCCTGCAGAGCTTAGAGAATGACTTTTAGAAGTTTTCTCTTTCACTGTGCAGGCTCTGGGGACAGAACTCAGTTTGCCAAGTTTGCAGACAGGCGCCTTTACCACTGAGCCATCTCAAGAGACCCTTATCTACATCTTTTTTGAAACAGGTTCTCTTGCTGGTCAGGAACTTACCAAGTTAGGCTAGTTTGGCCTGGCCAGTAAATCCCTGGTATCCATCTGTCCTAGTCTCAGTGCTACAATTCCAAGCATGCACCAGCACACCCAGCTTTTTAGATTTCTTCACTGTCTGAGGTATCCTCTTAGCTTGATAATTTTTAACTTTCTTAAAAAAATTATTTTTAGATAGTGTCTTACTGTGTAACCCACGCTGGTCTTGATCTCGCAATTCTCGCTTCTCACTCTATTAAATGCTGGGATTAAAGGCAAATACTACCATAATTTCATACTCTGAAATTTTTGAGACTTGTCTATAGTTCAGAATATGGTCTACAATTATGCACTTGGAAAAAAATATACTTCTGCAATTATTGGAAAATATTCTATAAATTTCAATTAGATCAAATTGGTTGAGAATTCTCTTTGAATTGTCTGTATCTTTTTTATTATTATTTATTCAATTGTTTACTCTGCCCTCGGATTCACAGGCTCTGCCCTACCAGGACAGAAACACAGGCTGACCTTGCTTCCACCCAGCATCTATATGTGGGGTCTAGGATCCGAACTAAGGACCTTCCTCTCCAGCCCCTGTCTGTAACTTTATTAATGATTTTTTTTTGTCAACTTTTTCTAAATAGTTACCGAGACATACTTGTTTGTTAAACTGTCAGGTTTTTTTGGGGGGAGGGGGTGTGCCGCAGATTAGAGATTGCACCAGAGTTGCAGCTCCAGGTCTGATTCTGTCAGTTTTGATTCCTGTACTTTGAATTTTGTATAATTCAGGATTATTTTATCTTCCTGATGAATTGCCTCTTTTATGTCTATTAATTACCCTTCCTAATGACCTTTGTCTGTTGGCCACTACAGATTTCTCATGGTTCTCATGTTTCTAATTGCTGCTCATAGTGATGATTTTTAAGGATGAGTAAAAATACAAGAATAAGTAGTTGAATTAATTTAACATTACATCGATAAGGTTATATAAAGCTGGTTACAGAGACTGTAAGAGCAACAGATGAAACTGTAAAACATATGAATATGGTTTAGATTGGAGCTGACTTTGCCAATAGTAGGTATTCTCCCTGAATTAGCCAAAGGTAATAGATCTTTGTATTGCTGCCTTTCCTCTACAATATTCATGCATATGAGCAGCTTCTCCTTTATGTAGTCATTCAAAATGTGTTTCCCAAAATATCTATGCTTAAGACGAAGTAATCACTATGAAGAGTAAAAGCTGAATAAAAATAATGTTCTTAACTTCAATTCCATATACAACTTAGTCAAAGAGGTGAGAAAATAACCAATATTTGTACAGCACAAAGTTTACATAGTATTGTTCATGATAAAATGTTATTATATATTTATAACAATGTCCTGGGTGCCCCAACTGAGACAATGATTAGTTTAGTTTATAGGTAAGCACAGGGCTGTAAGGAAAAACATGAATAATAAGGCTGGAAAGTAATTGGATACAGGCCATCAAGCAGCTTGAGTGCTATACTAATGAGTTGGGAGTTAATTCAGTACACAACAGGGAATCACTGGTTTCTAAACTGAGAAATTAAATGTTCAGAGCAATGCCATATGAAACTTTATCTGGAAGAATTATATGATGTATAGGAAGACTGGAGATACAGGGGGCAGAACTTCCCCATCAGGTATGAATGAGTTAGATGTGTTCTTAAAAATGAACTACTCAGCAAAGTATACTGGGGCAAGCCTGTAGATCCTAGCAACTCAGAAACTGAGGTGGTAGCACTACTTGAGCTTAGAAGTTTGAGATTAATCTGAATAAACACTTGCAAACCAGTCTTTAAAAAGAAAAGTAAATAAAGAATTTTTTACCCCTCAAGAAATCTGTGAGCTGCGGGCTGGTCATGTACAGCCATGAATAATTACAAGTTTTTAATCTCATTTTGTCATATAAATTTTTATAATCCTCTAAGTACTACATAAAAGAAGCACAAAACTAGCAAAGTCTAGCTTGTGATACAAATATGATATGATGGATCATAGAATAGTTTTATTGGGTGGTGGTAATAGTAGGAACAAATTTGAGACAAATGGACACGTTAGGACAAAATTAATAGGATTTAAGAGACTAAATGAATATATGAGAAATAAACCTAAAAATAGTCATGGAGAAGTCCAAAGTTTAAGAAGGACTAGGGCCGAGATACAGAAAAGTTATTAGAATTGAGAAGAATGAACAAATTGATGTTCAAGTAGTCAGCATCAAAGCTGAAATAACAGGATTGATGGCCAGGAAAAGTGGCATTTAAAAAAAAAATTTAAAATAAATTTATTAAATTTACATTTTTTAATTTTTCTACTCTTACAAGCATATTGAGTACTCATCCCTGCTTCCCTCCATCCCTTCTCCCTCACATCCCCACCCTTCCCTTCCTCATACATGTATGCTTCTATGGACTCCAGGGTTCCTTCTATTGTGTCTACTCTTGTGGGGATTCAAGCCTCTGTGGTATACCAAGTTGCCTCTCTTTGGGCCACCCCACAGATAGGGGCATTTCTCTTCACTCATCCAGCTTAGTCCCCAAGGTTTCCACTGTATGTTCTTATCTTTCTTAAGTTCCTAGGTAGTCTATGGTGGCAAGATGGTATGTCATTCATTATGTAGGTCTGGAAAGGGCAAGTCTCCTGCATGCAGCAGTCCTTCTTTGAGTGGAATGTCTTGCCCAAGGCGAACCTTCTCTTCTTTAGGTTCTTACAATCTCACCATCCCCTCTTCTGCGAGGTTCCCAAAGCCTTAGGATGGAGAGAGATTAGGTTGGCCTGATTCTGGGTGAGCCCTGCTGAGTTGCTGGTACTCTGCTTTAGGTCTGGCCATTGCTGTCCATTTCACTGATCTTCTATTGCCCTAGGCTGCATCCTGTCAGGGTGTTGAGATCCTCTACCTCTGTTATAGAAGAAGACTTCTAGGCTGAATGTTAAGTGTTCTTCCAATCTATGGGTATAATAACAGCTATTTACAGAGCAGTTTGTTGTACTGTAAGTTCATTGACTGTTTTCCCTATTGATCTATTTCCTTCCCTTTTTTTAGGTTCTTGTTCTAATTTATAGTAACAGGAATGTGTACCATTCTGACAAGTGGGTCTTGAGTTCAATCAGAAAGCTGCTGGTTGTGTCCTTGATATTCATGCCACTATTAGAGAAATGGCACTTTTTATGTTAAAATTATTTATTTATTCATTTTGTGTATGTGTAGACACATATGCATATGCATGTATGCAGGTACACACATGCCACAGTGCACACAGAGGCCAGAGCACAACTTTCAGGAGTAGGTTCTTTTCTTTTTACATGTGAGTTCTGAGACTTAATCTTGGTTTACCAGGCTTGTGTGGCAAGTGCTTTTAACCTACTGAGTCATCTTACTGGTTTGTACATGATTTTTCTCTCACAGTATTTTTGAAACTTTTGAGAAAATTTTGTAAGCCTCTCAGTAATACACAGGATTGTCCATAATCTACTGTTTTGGTCCCCCCCTTTTTTTTTCTCCCAGCATTGATAAATACATTGCTAAGAGTATAAGGAAGAAAGATCCAGGAAGGTATGTACTGCCTTTGAGGAGATGGCTGTACTTAGGTCACAGCTGACACCAGGGCTGTGGAGAAAAAGGGGGGAAGAAGGGAAGAGGTTTCCTGATGTAACTTATGTACCACAAAATACCCTTTTGCCTTTTAAGCACTTTTCAAAGTGAGTAAGTGATTTCTAATGTAAATATGGGGCTGTACAACCATGAATGCTTTATCTAAACAAACATGCAAATAAAAGTATATATGTGTGTGTGTAAAAGTATATATGTGTACACCCACACATACACATATATATGATAAAAATACTGCATAAAGATTTTTTTCTAAATATAGAAACTGCAACAATGAGTTGGAATATAACTTTATTGACTTAGTTGAATTTCAAAGAAAAAAAACTGTGTGCTCTGCTACTTTTACCATATGAAAAATAAATCTCATTTGGAAATCAAATGTGAGAACCTTTATAAAAATAAGGAGGAAGTAGCAGTTCCCATAGAGATTTCTTTACCCGAAACAGGTTCTTGTTACATTGCTTAAGCTGGTCTTGAAGTCCTGGATTCAAGCAGTCCTCCTATCCCAGTCCTTTTTGAGACTTCATCTGTGCTTCATCATGCCTTCCCACCTACCTCCCTGCCTAAATCTGTTGTTAGTATATCCTGAAGACATCAGCTATGAAACATTTAGTTTTGGCAATGTGGTAAAAATAATTTCTTTATCATGATTCAGGTAACTGGGGCACCTTTGGACTTCATCTGTACCTTTGTGGAGGTTCTCCAGGGGTTCAAGGACTCCCCTCCGAAAGGAGGCCATGGGGTCTTGAACACAGGACCGAAGGCTCAGCATGCTCTGCAGATGAGGCTCCCGAAGAAGTTGCTCCCGGTAAGCTGTCAGCTGTGGTGAGCGGCAGAGCAGGGCAGCCACATTGTGGACAAATTCAGGTACCAGGCAGGTGTAGGCATTATCTGCTTGGCAATAGTGATAGGCCACCACCTAAAAAGAAAGAAGAGCAAACAGGCTTATGAGCAACAAAAACAGCAACTGTGGTTACTATGTGATCGTTACCTAAATGGTCTCTATTTTTCCACATTTCAAGTAAAAATAAAAGCTGCTAACTCCCCTGTATATTTGTGTATGATAAAAAATTCGATACGATATTTTCATTGTATATGTTTGGTATCATAACTTAAAATTAAAGTTTATAAATAAAAACTGGCTATTCATTCTGGATATAAAGAAATAGGGAGGAAGCAAGACAGATGTGTATTAATGTGATAGCACTTATTCAATATGCAGTAATAAAGTCCGATCTTGTAACAAAGTGTTACGAGTTCTAAAATAATTAGAGGAAAATGTTAGTCTTAACAGATAGATATGATTTTTATTTTTAGTTAAGCTTCATAAAATAATTCAGATTTTAAAAATTATCAGTAACTATTTTCTTAGTACCTAGACACACAGAGAAAAAAGGAAGAAGGAAAGGAGTAAATTTTTTGTCAGCTGTAGGTCTTAAATTCTATGAGAAACTTTCTGAGTCTTGATAACCCTTAAGTTTAAGGCTGTTTGTCTAGAACCTAGAGTTTTAAAGCTGTCCACTTCAATTGCACAGAGTTCATGGCACATCTTTTAGCTTCTTTGGCTTTAAGAGGAAATACGCAAAGTAATTTTCCTTTCCCTTTCCCTTCCTTTCCCCCCCTTCCTTTCTCCTCTCCTCTCCCCTCCTTTTCTTTCTCCCCTCCTCTTCCCTCCCCCTCCCCTTTTTTTCTCCCCTCCTTTCACCCTCCTGTCCTCCTCCCCTCCCTTCCCTTCCTTTCCTCCCCCCCCTGTCTTTTCCTTCCCTCCTTTCCTCCCTCCCCTCCCCTCTTTTTTGATAGCTCAGGCTAGCCAGGATCTTCTGGTCATCTTTTTCTCTCTCTTGAGTACTAGAATTACAGATGTGTGCCACCATACCTAGCTTAGGGGTAATTTTAAAGTAGAGCTTTTTTTTTTTTTTTTTTTTTCCCTGGATCATTACAACCACGAAAAATGATGGGAGTATGCAGCAAATATGATGTTGGTAGGGAAGATTCAGCTTGATGAATGGAGAGAAGCTAGATGCTCAGGACATAGGGAGACAGCAGGTAATAACTAATCTTGCCATTATCATCATTTCTGTCTTCCTCCTCCTCACTCATGATCACCATCATCAAAGTTCAGTGTGCTCTGCTTGTTTTGGCTACTGGCTTTGTGTGTGAGACTCATCCTGGTAGCATTCATAGGTATGTTACTGGAACTGCTGTTTTTCAGTTGGTTCTCAGACAAGGCATCCTCTGAAGAGTTCTATTTCGAAAAAAGTCCTATCTGAAAATATGGTCATCTTAAATCTTTATAACATTGTAGAAATGCCAATTCTTTTAAATGACTGAAATACTTTACATTTAACACAAGGGAAATCAAATAACATGGGAAATGTTACTGCATACCCAAAACTAAAAACAGAAGTTGCTACTGAGTAAAATAATGATGTTTAGACCCAGTCTGGAAACTGGCAATTAGAGGCTATATTTAAAAAATTCTCCATTCTTTTAAGTATATCATTATCACCTATTTAAAAGATGATGTAAGAAGCCAAAGAGAAATCCTGTTAGCAATTGATCTGTCTTCTTGATGCATAACGAATGCCAGTGGTTACTGTCTGCATGGACACAATGATAAAAAAGGTGAATAGCAAATCTGAATCAATATGAAATTTCTTCATATTTTATTTTAATTAATTCTAGATGTGAAGGCAAAGTACAACCCAGAAAATCCTCTGTAATTTCCTTTTTACCTAAAGCAATGGGCTATCATTTTAAAGATAAAAATTGTGAAATTTAGAAAAAATGTTCTTTTAATGATTTCATTAAAAGTTATAGTGTACTTGGCTGAATGATGTATGTACAATGTTAAAATTACATCTTCTAAAGCCGCCTCTCCTTTAATAGTTACTTGTCATTAAAAGCTTGAAGTCTTGATTTCTTTCTGTAATTCAGGTAGAAAATACACTGAATATCTTGAGATTTGTAATGTTATTCAAAATAAGTTACAAGATATTTTAAAGTAACTATTTGCATGTATAAGCAAAACAAAACATCTGGAAAAGTTTTGGGGATGTGACTCAGTTTCAGGTAAAGGGCTTGCCATGTAAGC
Organism: Typhlomys cinereus; assembly: GCA_023101885.1. Classification (NCBI taxonomy): domain Eukaryota; kingdom Metazoa; phylum Chordata; class Mammalia; order Rodentia; family Platacanthomyidae; genus Typhlomys; species Typhlomys cinereus. The sequence continues at coordinate 1,986,895 of JALPQD010000298.1, read as the reverse complement.
ATGATGATCTTGAGTTCAAATCTCCAACACCCAAATTAAAAAAACAAAAACAAAAACCCAATGCTGGCCAGAGCTGTGATTCCAGTATTGGGGATGTGAGACATGTGGATCCCTGGAGTTTGTTGGCTGGCTAGTCGAGCTGACTAGAGAGTTCCATGTTCAATGATAGACTCTGACTGAAAACATAAGGTCAGAAGTGATTAAGGAAGACACTTCATGTTGAGTTCTGCTGTCCACATACATGTGCATACACATGTACACACAGTTGGACAGATGAACACACATACAGGAAGTCATACAAACATATATACATATATACACATGTAAAAAGTTTGATAACTCCCTAAAATTGTGTTTAGATATTAGCTACAACTTTTCCTATGAATAGGAAGCAATAACAAATAGGAAGCCATCTTAGAAGTATAGATTTTTCAGTCTCTCATTGTGTCAGTAACATGTATAAAACACTCCCTGTAGTCTTGAGGAAGTTATTATAATCCCTATCATTTCTTGGCAATGTCTCAGAATCAAGCTACTTTAATAAATCAACAGAAAAAACTTTTATGAATTCTTACTTCTCAAGGTGACTTGTCTGCATTTCATTTTAGTTACAGTCTTTCTTACAGAATTAATTTTTCCATCTCTTTTTCCTTATGTTAAATATCTAAACTTTTTATTAAGACGACTCTTAAAAACAAACAAACTTAGAAACAAACTCTGAAAGAAGACACTAAGTTAATTTGGTTCTTCAGTTAGAGAAGAACAGAAAGAAAGGGAGGCTGGTAGGTAGTACAGATAAAAGACTGGAAGTCAGCATAGTCTTGTATATAAAACCTGTTGTTTGACTAGAAATACAAAATTAATATAGCTGATTAATTCAGGACACTGAAGAGTTTTTAAATAACTTTAAAACAGCTCTTATTGAAGAAACACTTTACATTTGAATTTTGACAGATCTGCATCTGTTAATTATATCTCCAATTAACACTGCACACTCCTTCCAAAGTGTAATTCTAGAAAAAAGGCAGAGTCCACATTCAGACCCTTCCCTGTATATGTGAAGTTAACTAGAACAAAAATAGTTTCCAGGTTTTGGATTTATTACTATCATATATAATTAATAGGACAAGGTCACACTGGTGTTTACTTACTGAAGTTTTAATAGGTGTTGGGACTCTGGACTATTTTTTTTTCAATCTTAACCCTACTGTAGTAGTCATTATTATCTCTATTTTATAGGAGCAAGAGCACTATGAAATATTAGTTGGTAATTACTAACACAGAAAAACTGATAGCAAGGACTGTCAAATGAAGAGGCTTTAAAGTTTTTTGCATATTTATCCTACTCTATCAAAATAATGATCTGAAAACCTCGTTTAAAAATGAGATGTCTACTTATTGGTTTGTCGAGGTGAGAAGCAGAGATACTGGCTTATGATTTGTGCTTCCATAGCATGGACTTCTATAGTTGAACTGTAATACAGCACATTATTGGAACAACTTTCACTTTTCAACTAGGTGCAACTTTTTGTGCAGTGCTTAGCATAAACTTAAGATGCTGTATCCTTGAAAACATGCAAACATTTATTTATAATTTCCTTAGCAGTTATAAAATTTAAAATACATTTCTCAACTAAATATAAAGTTACTATTTTCTGATAAATAATTTTTTGACAATTGAACATAACCATCATTTGTAACAAGGAGATACATTTTGTACAATGTTTCATATAAAATTAAAAAACAACCCACCACTAGGTATAAAAAGATTCATTCGTACTTCATAAAATGAAATTTGAAATGTGATCACTTCTTAAGTGTAAATTTTCAGTTTCCTACTTTACTACACTGTCATAGTTAAAGATACAGATGTCAACTTGATAGTTGAAGGTTTGAGCTCTGGACACATTTGTAGAGATAAGCCCAGAGTGAACCTGCAGGAGACTGTCTAGTTGATGGGAAATCCTGAATAAACAGAAAGGATATGGAAAAGAATTAAGAACTGATTCTGTTTCGAAAGCAAAGGGACCTGAGTTTGGATCCCTGGATCCCTCATAAAAATGACAGGTGGATGTGGTGACCCACTTGTACTTCTAACCATGGAAAGCCATGGCCTCAAAAGAATAAGGTAGAAGAGTAATAAAGGATGATTCCAGATACACTCTTGGGCCTCTACAAGTACACACTTTCAAATACAGTCCTGCACACACACACACACACACACACACAGTGTGTGTGTTGCATAAGTGTACATGCACCCATATACACATACATCATGTATTACATACTCATGGACACCACACACATGTACATGAAAATGAAAAAAATCATGATACAACTATACTGAAATGATGGTAGTAAGAAGGTAGAGCTTTAACTTTCATCATCTGTAACATGAAGCAAGAAATAGTGTGTAAATGACACAGACATTATACCAATATACAAATACTGTTTAACAATATAGAGGCAATAATCTCTCCCCATCCTGGAGCTCAGGGACATTTGCGGAAGAGGGGGCGGTAAGATTGTAAGAGCAAAAGGATGGGAGGAGCAACGATTTGCAAGATTCTCAACAATAGTTGGGGCCAAAGCAATCATAATGGGACTTTGCATGCCCTGCGCAATGTCCAGCGCACTGTTGCCCTCATAAAGTCTAGCATCTGTTAAGGGCACCGAGACCCCTGGAGGCAAGGGATTGACAGCCATAGTAGTGATCTTATGCTTAAGGGGAACAAGAGAAAGGGCTTATGGAAATGCCACTGGGTCCTTATATGTCATCGGAGAGGAGGACCCAGTGGAGAGTTAGGCATACACAATAAAGGACTCTCTGGGAATTGGGGGGAGGCACTGGGGGAAGGGGAGGGGGAGGAGGGGGGAGGGAGGGAACTGGTAAAAAATTTTAAAATGTATAATTAAATTTTTAATAAAAAAAAACAAAAAAAACAATATAGAGGCAAAAATCTCAGACGCTGCCTTAAAAATTGAAGATGGCTGCTACTGGAGAGAAGATGGGTTGGGAAGAGGAAATGAATCACTGTCTTTGAGCATTATTATTTTTACATATATGTATGTTGCTTTAAGAAAAAATAGAAAACTGAAATCCAGACATAAAAATTAGTATGTGTAGTATAATATAGAAAGAGATGTTCTAAGCAGAAGTAAAAGTTAAAAACCATTGATTATTTATACTGTAACCATGCAACTTCCTAGGAAGTTCTAGTCATTCACTAGGAAAATTATCTATAAACTTGATTTCATCATAATATAGCTTTTTCTATGAATAGCAAGAAAAAGGGAGTAACTTTTCTTTATATTCTCATTGTTTCTTTCACACATCTGTTCATGTTGATAGTCTCCCTGCCTTTGCCTTGGTGCAGGATGAACTTTCGTGGCCACGACTTTAGAGTTCACTGTACCTGCGAGGCTAGTCTTCGCATAGCCTCCTCCTGCCGCCTGCGCATTTCTGGAGTTCCTGGGCAGCTTCCGCTGGTAATGGATGAGTGGGCTGAAGCCGGCTGGGTTAGTGGCAGCTCTCTGTTGGCATCCACATCTGAATTAAAAAGATGAAATATTTACATCAGATAATTATGACACTCAAAGGAAGAATAAAAATTCCATTTTCCCAAGATCCAGCAATTCTTTTCATAGCTATATACCAAGAGAAGTAAAAACACATGCCCATGTAAAAGCTTGTAGACTTGTGTTTAGAGAAGCATGATTTTAAAAAAGTGAAAACAATTCAGATGCCTGCCATCTGATGAATGGATAAAATGTGGTATTTCCACACAATAGATTAGAAAGACACTGACAGGTGTTACAACACAGACAATTCTAAAAGATATTGAGTCAGAGACATTAATTGAAAAGATCACGAGTATATGGTTCTACTTATATGACATGCCTGAACAGGGGAATCCATATAGATACAAAGTAAATTAGAGCTTCTTGGGGCAGAAGATGGGAGTCACAGGGAAAGTGGGATTCACTACTGCTAACAGACATGGGCTTCTTTTAGTGGGATGAAAATGTTCTAAAATTGGGGTGATATACAACCTGTGAACACTAAAAGTGCAAAGTTAAGAACTACTAATTTAAGAAAGGGCCTTGATATGCAGCAGTATTAATATGTAGTCCAGGCTGGCCTGAAACTTGCAGTGATCCTCCTGCCTCAGTTTATGTGTCCTGGGGTGACAGTCAACATGCTCAGGTTTTTATTTATTTTTTGAGGTATTTTCTCACTCTGCTGGTCAGGCTTGCTTCGAACTCTTGCTCCTCCTATTCTGTTTCCTGAGTGCTAAGATTACAAGCATGACACCATGTCTGGCTCCTTTTTTAAAAATTAAAAAAAATTGCACATGTGTATGCATATGTGTGCACAAAAGAGGGTACTCTGATGCCTATGGAGGCCCAAGGGTGACATCAGGAATAATTCTTGATTGCTCTGCCTCCTTGTTGCTTTGGGGTTTCGCAAGCTCTGCCTCTCGGACTGGAATTACAGGCCAGAGGCATTTTTGTGTGGGATAGGAGATCAAAACGCAGATTCTTTTGCTTGTGAGGCAAAGGTTTTTAACCCCTGAGCCATCTGTCTAGTCCAAATTGAGGTCTTTAAATGGGTAAATTCTATGAATTAAAGTTTAGCAACAAAAACCACCACAACAACAATACCACCAACAACAAAAAGTTTAAAAGTTTTCACTGGTTTCTGTTACTCAGAAAATGTATTCTAGGCCTGAACTGAGAATGCGGACTTCTGACTTGAAGAACTGGAAGGCAACAAATGAGCTGTTTTAATGTGGTAATGTGTTTGCTATCATTGAAAAACTAATATGCTGACCTTTATATGGGAAAAATAATAAAACATTAGAAAATAAAAAGGAAAATGTATATTTGTCTACTACTAGAAATGGCAGACACTATTTATGAATAGCATTATGCTTTAAATATAGCTGCCAAAATAAATAAGTTAAGTTGATATTTAGTGGGCAATAGCTAGCGAGTATAAGGAAGGCAGTTACCATTCAATTTTGTCCCAGTAAAAATGAATTTAGATTTCTTTCATCCAATTGGTACAACAGATTTCTTGGTCATGCATAGAATTTTGAATAACTGCAGGTATGTGGCTATAGGAGACAACAGTGGAGTAAGTCTGAAGAAATGTGTGACATTTTGGGTTGATAATAAGTTTTGTGACTGTCACTGGATCACATCTGCTGTCTCTCATTTCCATGATTCCATGCATTCGTTTGGAGCTTGATTTTGTAAGTACTGTCTAAACATTGTCTTCTGGCTATTCCTTTCTGGAATGCCTTTTTTTTTTTTTTTGTCTGAGTGGTTTACTTTTTTCTTTTAGAGACCAGTAGAAATAAAAGTTAATGGGTAAGTGGAAGTTAGTGTACATAGCAAACTGGCAAAACACTTTTGAAATGAGCAGAGTAGGGATTACTTTACTTCGCAGCTGTCTGGAATCTTGGCAGCTGTTGACAAGAGTCAAACCCAAGTAACTACACTGGGATTTTTAGTGTGTTAGAACTTCTGTAACTAATGCACTGAGAATACCTGTAGTGAATGTAATAATATCTGAATTACACAACAGATCTATTTTCGCAAAGTGTTTTTGTTCTCTATATGTGTTGGGGGGTGATGGTAGCCAAGAAATGGCGGAGGAGTCAGATCTGGGAAAGGAGGCGGAAAGCAGAACGACAGGCTTGACAGTTTTTCTGTATCCTCCAAGGGAAATAACAAGGAGGGAGCAGGATAGGGAGGTTGACTGTGAGGAAAGGAGAGCCCTGCAGTGAAGCACTACAAGCCAAACTGCTCATACCTTCTGCAACAGTATTACTCAGTGTGGAGAAGAGGAAGATAGAACAAATGATACAGAGAGAAGTCCTAAAGCTTTGCAACTTTCCAATTATTTTCATTATTGCTGAAATCAAAGCATAGTATCATTCCCTGAGGATTAGAGAAACCTGTGACATTCCAAATAAACCCATCTAAATTTAATGTAAGTGTAAAAATTAAGCCAAACATCTGACATCATTCTTGTAAGGGAAGAGCTGTTTCAAGAAACATTTTCAGTGTCAGCTCACACAGTAACAGACTTATGATGAAAAATGGCTTAAATTGTATGAGTCACTTCTTTAAGGACTGCTGGGTTTTTGAAGATGGTAGAGGCAGAATTAAGCTTCACCACTAGAGATTGCAACAAAAATTACTTTGTATAAGGCAATGTTGGTTCTGTGTAAATCTGATAGAGACATCACCAAATACTCACTCCTTTTCAAATTTTGAAAATTAACTAAAGGCCAAACCTACAGTATCAAAATGGTGATTACGTCATGAAGGGACTGTTTAGATATTTGAAGAATCTCAAAAAGATAAAAGGCAGTGAATGTTAGCGAATAATTTAAACTACATCTAAAGACTGCTGTGGAGAGCACACAAAAACTGTTTTCTATTAACTCCTGATCTCCCAGGCTTATGGAAGGACCCCTAGGTACTTTTGCTATTCTGGCTCTTGGGGACACACATGATTCTATCACTGCTATCAGTAACAGTGATATACAGAGGAAGTCAGAGACACTACTAGCTATCTGGTTCTCTTTTTGACACAAATAGCTCAACTTTTGGACTACTCTGGTAAGCAATAGTGGGTGTGAAAGATATTTAAGCACTCACAGGAAAATGCTTGAAGAAGTATAAAAATTTATTTCCAACCATGAAGACACATTCTTGGATGAAAATTTTAGCAAAGAAGCTATTTATCATCTTCTTTTCTCTTCTACCAATTAGGATTATTGTTATTATTGTATTATTAATATGAGACAGTTCTATCTAAGGAATGCTACGCAAATGATTTATCACTGAGCTACATCTCTATCTCTAGAAGACATCCTTAAAAATTAAGTAGTCACAGGTCTTCAATTTGCAGATGAGAAAACTGAGGTCTAAAAAATTAAAGCAAATTCAAGTTCGTAAAGTTTTATATGGTCAATTGAGTGATGTAACACAAATTCCAGGTTCTTAGCATACTATGCTAATCTACCTTAGAAGTATTTCATTTAGGAACCTAAAAATAGTTCTTTTGTTTTTGGACACTAGTTCTTCTTCTACATGTTAGATTGTCTATAAATTTACCAGAGGCAATCTGCCCACTTGATGCAAATCCTGCTATGTAATTTTGATAAGAAATCAAGCTGTTTGGAAGGCACTCAGGGAATTCCTGTTACGTTTCTAAACCATATGACTTCTTGGATCTCACACAAACCATCTCTAGTGGTTGTTTTCTGAAAGTGGGTGGTGGAAGAGATTTAATTTAGACCAGTAGAACAAAAATCTTCCTTTTTTGGTCTCCTGTAATTATCAGAAAACAAATGAACCTATTTTCTATATTATGGTGTACATAGGAAAAACACACGCTTCCATTACTCAAACGAATTTTACCTATAAGGAGAGCAACACAGAAAAAATGGAGAGAATGACTTCTGAAACCAGTTTTCTCAGTTTCACTATTTATTGGCTATAAAACCTGAGAGGTACTCAACCTGTGTCTCAGACCACTTACCTGTGAAATGAGTTAATAAATGTACAAGTTGGCATTTGTAAAGTGCTTAAAGACTGTCTGGAACATATATGAGTTTTTTAAAAAAATCCTAATTTTAGTGGTGATAAGTTTATGATGAAAGAAGCTTGATATATATATTATATATATATAGAGAGAGAGATAGATAAAGATATAGATATATACATGTTCTCATATATATATTAGAACTTTGTACCTTTTTATGAAGAAGCAGAAAGCCCTTCATGGGCACAATGGAGCTCAATTCCAAACAAGAAATACTGGCATCAGTAGCAAAGAAATAAAGGTGGCAAATAGATTGTGCTGCCATGTAATAAGAAGAAATAGGCACAGGCTGAGCAAAATCTGACAGTGATAGATAGATAGATGCAAATACTTCTACAGGCAATTGCTAGAGTCATTATCCAAAAGACAGACCAGCTACAGAGGCAGCAGGTAAGTCATAAATTTATTTCACAAGAAAGGTTTTTTCCCTGTGTCACGCTTAGATGGCTGTTGGATATGTGAGCTGGGTGTACACAGAATATTACGTTCTCTCTCTGAACTCTGAATTAATGATCCTCACACACAAGTCAGAATTTATAAATCAGAAACAAAAGGATTTATAACCTAACGTAAATATGTCAGAAAGTATTTCAGAGCCAATGAAGTGGGTAGTTCTTTAAGACAGAATACATACGTTTGGGGGAGGCATGTGGACTGTCAGAGGCGATCTGTCTCATGCGTGTACCATGGCAGCTGAGGGCCACCAATCTGGAGATGATGGCAGTTTTGCCAAACCCGATGTTTCCCACAATCACTACTCCTTGGTTCACGCTGGTATTTGAACTCTGAAGCTGAGCATCGATTTCATGAAAAACCCAATCTCGGCCAACAAACACCGACTCTGTAGTAATGCTGGGCACTTCAAAGAGCAGGGGTTTCAGTGAGATATCTGGAGGTCTGTAAGGTGCAAAGCGAACTGGAAGGAACAATAAGAGAACACAGAACTCAGTACAAACTGTCATCATTGAAAAAATAGGAAAAAAAGTGTGCAATTTAGGAGATCATTAGAGATACAGTACAATGTTCTAGAAGGATTTTTAGAAAATAACAAAAACCATGAATGTTGGTTCCACACAAATAAGCATTGCAGGTATGCTAGAACCATTTGATATTTCAGGGGAAGAATACAAACACTAGTAACAGAAATAATTCACTCAGAGAAGTCAAGAAAATCAGTAGTAGCACTCAACATTATTAAGTAATGGGGATGGCCCATGTACCGGCAATTGGCATGGATGCAAGAGTGGTGAAAAAGGGTCTTAAAGACCTCTTCTGGGGCTGGGGAGATGACTCAGTGGTTAAAGTCCTGAGTTCAGATTGCTAGGTCCCAAATGAAAACGGTGGACAGGTGTGGGACCACCTGTAATTCTAGCCATGGAAGGTGGAACCTGGGAATCCCCAGAGTAAGCTGGTGAGCCAGACTAGCCCTAATAGCATGTGCTGGGTTTGATTACAGATCCAAGTTTACCACATAAGGTGGAAGAAATGTTGAAGACAATTCTCAGTATCACCTTCGGGCCTCCACAGGCACATAAACTCAAATGCTTTTGGGTACATACATTTGGCCTCCCCCATACACATATTCTTAGACATGCGAGAGGCAGAGGAGGCATTCCTTGGGTGAAGAGAGGCTGCACTGGAGCAACTCAGCTTAAGACAGCAGTTCTTTATCAACCAGTAGTGTTTATCAATATTTCTATACTTTGTAATCATATGACTGTATCAGTATGTCAGTTAAAAATCAGTCCTGTAGAAAGCAATATAAAATAAATAGGCCTGCTTGCTTCTACAAAAACACCAAAGAATGACAAGTTCTTTAAGTTAATGATAGCTCTTTGCTTTTAATTCAATATATGTAGGATTTGGGGAAGCAAAATCCCACCAGCTCTGGTGGTCTGAAAGGTCTTAAACATGCTAAACAGTCGAGGGAACAGAAACCAGACTTTTACCCAGTGTCACTGCACCTGTGCTGCTTGCATTTTTTGCAAATTAAAAAAAATGAGGGAGATCTACAGGGTTGGAGAGGTATTATAGGAATGGTGGTAACAGCGGTCTGGGACGAGAGTGGAAATTTAAAGGGAAGATGGGATCAAGGACTGCCTTGGCAGCAATGGCCTTTGAAGCAGCAGCAGTGAATGCAGTCATTTCAGCACCAACACGACCCAAGCCAGATTGACTGGGTTGCCTTAGCTCAAGCTTGGATTGCCCAAAGAGAAGCTTCAGGACAGCAATGCATCACAGAATCCCGCCAGGAATGATGCCGATGGACAGGATATGTTTGTAGTGGAATTTGGTCCAGATAATCATGGCAATTTTCAAGGGGATTCAAATTTTAACAGAAAGTGGCAACCAGAATGGGGACAGCCTCAACAACTCCACACGCCCTTCCAGATCAGCCACGGATGAAGCAGCAGGCCCAATGGACACTGTTCCTCCTTCAGAAGACAGCAACAGTCAGGACAGAGGCGAATTTGCCCCTGACAAATATATTTAACCAGAAAAATCCAAACTTCAGTGGACCACCCTATACTTCCGCAGTGGGGCCAGTGAATCACTTTGACTACCAAGTCAAAGGTATTTTGTCACTTTAATGTCATAGATGTAATCCATTCTTTGGAAGTGTCTCGCCAAGAACTTCTTTCTTCACAGAGCTGTACAGATAAGCACATATGATTTCCTAGAAAATCTAGTAGTATTTGAGTATAATGAGAGCATTAGATTTTTATTTAGTAAGGAAAATAGAAAATGATATAAAAATTGTTGAAAAATTTGGATAAAATGAAGTGTGTAAGTACAAACAGCTATATAATTTTTTTCAATAACAAGTGATATATTTACATGTTAAATGAAGTTGAGAAAATACACATTGAATACATTATCGATAACAGATTATAAGAAATAAAACACATGAATATAGATTATTTTTCTAAATGAAATTCTTTCTGTAGAATTATGATTGTTTTCTCCATGTTGTTACTTTTACATTCTTACATGAGACGTTAGTAGAATTGTACATGGTTTTCTTTGTAACATACAACTCATTCCTAAGGACATAGCACTCTATGGAGGAATAGTTCTACTATGTGGGTTTTTTCTTAAACAATCTGCTTTGCCACCGTCTACCCTTAAATTGTAATAGATGTCACTGAAATAACTGAACCATCATAATTTTTTTAAAGCTCCATATATTTCAGTACTAATGCTGAGATGAACTTGGTATCTACCCTTAGACAGTAATCCTCTAATTGATGCATATTCAGATACTTGTATATGCACAATTGGAATACACATATGATAGTTTTTGTTTCATTTGTGAAGGAATATAATGATAGTATCAAAATTGCAAAATATAAATTTACTATAGTAATTCACTATTGTTCTTTAGTCACAAATAAATGCATCTTCAGCAAAAAAAAATTTTTTTTTCTTCTACCATGTGGGCTTCTGGGGATTGAACTCAAGTTTAAATTCTTGTGTAGGCACCTTTCCATTGAGATATTTTTTACATATTTACTGGATATTTACAATCATTTGTGAATTTCCTGTTCAAGTTTTTTGCTTGATTTCCATTAGAAGGCCTGTGTTTCTTTTTCACTTGTAAGAACATTTACCACAGTAATCCTTTGTCTGTCATATGTACTTATTGTAAATACTCTGTCCTGGTCTTTGCTTTTGAAACAATGAAAGATTTATGCAATATGAAGAGTAACCAGGATTCTTTGTGTCTTTAAGCTTACTTTTGTTTTTTGAATGTGTGAAAGTTGAGAAGTTTATGTGGACAAATTTGTCAGTCTTTTTTTTTGTTATGGTTTCTGCTTTTAGTATTTATTGTTCTTTGAAAAATTCCTTCAAACCCAAAGTACTAACATTTTTTTTTCCATGATTTTATTCTAGAGTCTGATATACCTGAGTAGAGGCCTAATTTTATTTGTTTCTTCCCAATGACTGAAAAATTGTCCTCTGACGATTTACATTATCATTAATTTGAAAAGTTTCCTTCATTATATTTATATTGTGTCTACTTCATATTCCGTTTGTTCTACTTATCTGAAAGTCTATTTCTATGTTAATGTTGTACCAAGTCAGTTGCTATATATATGTGATAATAATTTTTCTACTATTATTAGTTTTTAGATTTTGAAAAAATAAAGCTCCAAAAATAATTCCCAGGTAATTCACAGAATACAAAAAACAAACTTAAATATTTATCTTTGAAATAACCAAAGAAGTACAAACTAAAGCAAACTCAACTGTGACAAACAAAGCTGCCCATTGAATTCATTTATCTGTAAAATCAAAGAAACGTAACACATTCTTTTCTGACTATGTTGTGGTTCTATACTTATCCAAACCCAGCATTCTTGAGCTTACATTCTACAGAGCATTAAAATTTACTAGAGTCTTATTTGTTTTCTTTATATTATAGTAGGTCATTAGATGAGGGCTATAAGTAGGATTATAAGTCTGAATATTCAGATAAGCTAGCTAATAATTATTCTTTTACATATGGACAGAGAAACTTCTATGAGTTTCCATAAGTGTTTACTCACATAGGAAGGACAGTCAGCCTTCTGAAAAGAATAGAATCCACAAGATTAGCATTAATGAACCAGAGGAGTGAAAGGGGACCATTCTCACTCACTATTGGTTGCCTTGCCTGAGACTAGGAATAATCAAGACTGACACTAGACCGTTTGGATGACAAAAAGGATCACATAAGTCCTTATATAAGATTTTCCAGTGGTTCCCTGCTGTTTGTAGAACAAAATTAAGACTGTCTTCCAGAGCCCTCAAGGTTCTGGATAACCTAAGCCCTGCTACCAGCACTACATCTCACATCACTCCCCTACTGCTTTGTGTCCAATCTATTCTAGGCCTTCAGTTTCTGGAGCAGGTTCTTGCTGACCCCTGTTTTAACTGGTTATAATGGTCTGTCCTTCCAGAGTACCCAGGGGATCCTTTTTAATTCTTTAGGTGTCAGAGAGGCTGCCTTGACAAACTTCTAAAAATTACTTTTCTACCCTCATCTTTTTTTTTAATTGTAAAATGACTTAATTTGTTGCTCTCAGAGATAAAACAGGGTTGTTTCTATCCAGATGTGTCAGAATGTTATTTAATTTCCTTATCACATTAGATCTGATACAGTAGTTTTCATTTCTGTGTTTTTTGGCTGTCAATTCTGATGTTCTTTATTAGAATGCAAGTGCTATAAAGGCAGGGGTCATCATTATGTCATGTGCATATAATGTGGGCTATGCAGTAAAATTTTAAGAAACACTTTCTGAATGAGTGAATATTGAAGGGACTTACAGAGTTTTATTAAAAGGATTTTTATAGACCTGTACAATGAAAACTACAAAACACTGCTGAAAGAAATTAAAGAAGGGGGGGAGGGAACTGGTCTACCTATTAAGTTTGTATGAGCGGAAATAATAATAAAAAGTGTTAAAAAAAAGAAAAAAAAAGAAATTAAAGAAGATACTAGAAGGTGGAAAGCCCTTCTTTGCTCATTCATTGAGTAGGATCAAAATTGTGAAAATGACCATTCTACCCAAAGCAACACACAGATTCAATGCAATTCCAATTAAAATCCTAATGCAATTCTTCACAGAGCTGGAAAAAACAATATTAAAATTCATATGGAAGAACAGCAACGACAAAAACCATGATTATCCAAAACAATTTTGGTGACTAAGAATACTGCTGAAGGTATCACTATGCCAGATTTCAAACTGTACTACAGAGGTAAAGTAATAAAAACAGCTTAGAACTGGCACAAAAACAGATACATCGACAATGGATCAGAACAGAGGACCCAGATATAAATTTCCACACATACAGCTACTTAATTTTTGACAAAGGTGCCAAACATATATTTGCTGGGAAAATGAAAGCATTCTCAACAAAATGGAAATCTGGACATCTACACATAGAAAAATAAAAATTGCTGCCTCTCTCCTTACACAAAAATCATCTCCAAATGGATCAAAAGCCTCAATATTAAACCTGAAACTCTGAAATTATTAGAAGAAGAGTAGAAGTACAATTGAGTTGGTAGGTCTAGGTAAAGATTTTTCTAAGCAAAACAACAAATGCCCAGTAACTAAGACCAATGATCAACAAATGGGACTTCATGAAATTAAATAGCTTCTGTTCTGTAAAAGAAACTGTTAATTGTGCAAAAAGACAGCCCATGGAATGGGAGAAAATCTTTGCTACCTATGAATCTGACAAAGGATTATTTTCCAGAGCATATGAAGAAGAGCTCAGAAAATTAAACACTAAGACAGTAAACATTTCAATTAAAAAATGGGCTCTGGAACTGAACAGGGATTTCACTCAAAAAGAAATCAGAATGTCAAGAAATACTTTAAAAGATGCTCAACTTCCCTGATTATCAGAGAAATGCAAACCAAAACAACCCTGCAATACCATCTTACCCCAGTCAGAATGGCTAAGATCCAGAACACAAACAACAGAGACTGCTGGTGAGGCTGTGGAGAAAAAGGGACACTTATGCACACTGCTGGTGGGAGTGTAAACTGGAACAACCTCTATGGAGATCAGTGTGGAGGTTCCTTGGAAAGCTTAAAAGGTAACCGCCATATGACCCAGTCGTACCACTCCTTGGAATATTCCCCCCAAAACTCTACATCTTATTACAAAGATGTAGAAGAAATGGAATCAGCCAATGTGCCTATCAACAGAAGAATGGATAGCGAAAATGTGGTACATATACACAATGGAATATTATTCAGCTATCAGAAAGGATGAGATTATGGAATTTTCTGATAAATGCAAACTTTAATATTGAGTGAGATATCTCTGACAGAAAGTTAAGTACCACCACGTATTCTCTCTTATATGCGGATGATTGAACTGATATCCTGTCAATGTATTTAGATTGGAATCAGTGTAAGAGCCACATAAATCAAAAAAGACCTAAGAATAGGAAGGTGGGAAGGGATGGTTAGGGTGAAACCTTTTAAAGGGGAGATATAGGGTCCCAGGACAAGGGTGAGGGATGGAATAATTGAAAAATATATAGTAGGGAATGAAGGGATGGGAGATAGGAGGGACAGAGGAACTTAAAGAAAAACCCAAAGATCGCGGGAAGCAACCTCAAAGGAACATCCTATGCTAGTAATATATTAAAAAAAAGTCTTTTAAAGAAAGCAATAAGAATGAGCAGTCCAGTCCCTATGCAGAGGAGCACAGAGTGAGAAAAAAACAAGTAAAAAAAAAAAAAAAAAGCCTTGAGCTGATCCACTTAGAACCCAGGGACAAAATGATACTAGAAGCAACAGAAATGTAGCACTTTCTGATAAAATGTTGGTCAGAGAGGTCTTAAAGGCCCCCAAACACTATAGGCTTTTGCTATTCCTCTTGTTTGCTCTCCAAAAACTGTCAGTAAGACTCTAATACTGAAGATGCAACAAAATGGATTACAGAATGTGGGTAAATATATATCAACTGGAATTGGCCTGAGGACTTTCTCCTTGATGGATAGCTTACACGGTACCAAGGAATACCGTAGAAGCTGCTGGGGAAGAGAAGTAAACACAAAAGTCCCATTACAGGCATGTAATCTGTAAGTTGTAATATAAGTCACCATGGCAACAGGTGACCACCAGTGTAATAGTGGCATGAGCACCAAGGAGACAACCAACAGCTTTCTGATTGGACTCAAGACCCGCTTTGTCAGAATAGAACCCATCTCTGTTACTGTAAATCAGAACAAGAACCTAAAAAATGGGAAGGAAATAGATCAGTAGGGAAGAGAGCTAATAAACCTATAAGTAGGAAGACAATACATCAAAATACTCTGTAGGCTGCTGTTATTATACCCACAGAATGGGAACTCAGAGTGGAAACCTTTAGGTCTAAAGCTGGATGAGTGAAGGTTAATGCACATATCAGTGGGGTGACCTGAAGAGAGGTAACCTGTTAATACTATGGAGGCCTGAGCTCCCATAGGAGTAGACAGGCCAGAACGACCCCTGAAATCCATAGACGCATATAGGTGGAAGGATATGATGGAATGGGAGGGAAAAGTAAAAGGAAGGAAGGGGATGGGAGGGGAAGCTGGGATGAATACTCAATTCGCTTGTAAAAGTAGAAAAAAAATAAAAATGGTTAAAAAAAAAAGGATTCTTATATGTCAGGAGAGAAGAGTGAAGTGTTTTGTCACTGTACCAGAGCCCACACATGTCTCTAGCATATAATTAAAATGAAAGTTCCTGTTATTTAAGAACTAAATTTGCCCTAGCAATCCTGGAGTGTCTCCAAGTCTTGAGTATTTTTCTTTCGAAAGATTTCTCATATCACTCACCTCTATTGACTTCAAGTATTCTCACCCACTTCAGGCTTTCTCTGCTTCTCCTCTGGTCTAACTTCTTCCTACAGGTCCCTCATTGCGTGTTATATCCATCTCTAGTTTCTATTATTATGGTTGAATTATGTCAATTTCTTTTTTTTTGTATTCATAAGGTCTTATTTATTATTTCATTATTCCTTTTTGTATATCATACATAAATATGGTGAATTTATATTATTTTCATATCTTAATCCCCAATCCTATTTCCCCTTCACTTCCCATTATGACTCTTCTCCCCTGCCAAGCAATTTCTTCTAAAATCTCCAGTGACCTTCTTCTGCCATATTAAACCCAAGTCCTCCCCAGATTCTCAGGGATCTCTATAATGTAATACAACTTTTTTTAAAATTACTTTTTGCCTAGTTATACAAACTCAATAGGTACCCCCTTCTTTTCCCTCCCCCCTCTCCACTCCACTCTCCCCCCTCTCCACTCCACTCTCCCCCCTCTCCACTCCACTCTCCCCCCTTTTTACTCCCCACTACCTCTCCCCCCTTTTCCTTCCTTCCTCCTCTCTTGGTGTTTCCTGCTTTCTCCCTCCCATCTTCCAGAACATCTGATGAATTTCCCTTCAAGTCAACTATACTCGTGAGGGTTCAGGGGTCAGTGGCATAGCTTGGGGCCCCTTCTTGGCTCCCTGCTAGTATGGGAACTCTATTATAACTGTTTAACCCATTGGCTCTAAGGATCCTATTGCCTGAAGCCTTCTACAGTGTGATCCCTGCTAGACTTTGGGGGTTTGTTGACAGCCATTGTGCAGGTCAGACAAGGTCCAATCACATTGTGGGTATATCCTGGCTGCGGCATCCCTGACTTGTGTAGAGTATGTTGCATATTGTTGGTCCTCCCCATCTTTAGGCTCTTACAATCTTGCCTCCCTCTCTTCCACAAGGTTCCCTGAGCTTTAGGATGGGGAGAGATTTAACTAGTTTGATTCTGGGTGAATATAGGGTCTTGGGTGTTCTGAATTATGGTGTGTTGTTTGCAGTTTTGCTGTTTCTGCACTGCCCTTGGCTGCATCCTGATTGGTTGTCAAGATCATCTCCTAACCACAGACAAAGGACTATTTAAATGAAGATCTTAATATAAGAAGAGACTCAAAGGTAGATGGAAAAACAGGAGTAGGATACAGCAATGAGAAGGGTCAGTCTCCCATTTGCTGGTTGGTTACTATCTAACTACCAGTCCCTATGCCTTCCTTGACTGGGGAGATCAAAGCTGTTCAGTCCCAAGTGAACAGGTAGGGAAGTGAGAGTGAGTTGCATCAGATGTCTCGCTACTTACATGTAGTAATATATAGCTGTTTATCTTTACTCTTTCTTCATTTTTTTCCTGAGGCAAGCTCTCACCATATGTTAGTCTCAATGCAAAATCATCCTGTCTCAACCTCTCAAGTGCTGGAATTACAGTTGTGTGCCACATGTCAGACTGCTTACCTTTATTCTGTGTCATTTATCTTAACTACCACGGGAAGGAGACATGGACAATGTATGTCCATTCTGTCTCTATAACTTTGTGCAAGTTGTCCATCTTACCTGAAAGGCCCCTTTTCTTTTTTCCACACCTTGTCCAGATCTTACATGATCTGGATTTTCATTTTCTTCATATCATCCATAGTTATTCCAGTCCTCATTCATTTCATGCTGCTCAAACTATATAATCTAATGATTAATTATATGCTGACTATACTTACTCATTTTGTTAATTAACATTTTTTAATGGTTTTGTGGATTGAAACCATCTCATACACTACCAGTCCCTATGCCTTCCTTGACTGGGGAGATCAAAGCTGTTCAGTCCCAAGTGAACAGGTAGGGAAGTGAGAGTGAGTTGCGTTCCCAGGCCTTATTAACATTAAGAATATTTTACTTACTTGAAAGAGAGAGAGAAAGAGAGAGAGAGAGAGAGAACACAAGACATGCATTTATTATGGTACACATATGAGGTCTGAGACAACTTTTTAGAAGTCGACTCTTCACTATGTTGACCCTGAGGATTGAATTCAATTCAGGTCACGAGTTTGTACACAGGCACCTTTACCCATTGAGCCATTTCATCAGCCTGGATTTACTTTTCCCAGCAAATAGGAAACTGTAACGTTTTCTGTTTCTTTACATGTTTTGCAATTTTTTTTTTGTTGTTGAAAACTTTATTTTGAATATGATCATATAGAAACTAGATGTGAGTTTTAGTTCTAAGGATTTTCTGGGGCTGCTTGTTTTGGCAATGTAAGTTGTTCTTTGATTCTGTGACTTCCAAAGTTGTATTCTGAGACGAAGTCTTGCTATGTTGCTCAGGCTGGTCTCAAACTCCTGAATTTAATGGTTCCTCCTGCTTCAGCCCCTCAAGTAGCAGGGAGTCTATAAGAGCATATCACCACATCTGACTCTTCCATCTATTTTTGCAAAGATTCTAGTCCCTTGTAATAAGGCCCCTGAAGTCTCTCTTCTATGACCTTGGGAATCAATGGTAATCTAAGAGATTTCATCAAATGTTGAAATTCAGTAGCATTTTTCTTCATTAAACAATTTGTCTGATTGCTTTAAGTTCTGGCTAAACTCCAGAGAAGGGAAAGTTTAAGGTTGTTTCAGTGGAGGGGGTCTTCACTACATTATTTTCTGTGATGCCACTTGTAAGTTGGGGGTGGTCAAACAACTTATTGAGGTTTCTGAGTATTTGTGAATCTGGGTGGAGGAGCTGACAGAATGCTGAGCTCTGACTGAGTAGTCTCAGGCCTCCAGCAAGAAGGTAGGAATAGGAAAAGCAGCTGACGTGAGCCAAATCCTCATGCCTTAGGGAAGTGGACAGGAAGGGAAGGTAACCGTGACTCAAGTTTGCTTCAGGTGTGAGCTCTTGTGACCAGTAGAACTGTGGACTCTCATAAAATTCTTGTAGCATTTTCACAGATGAGTCTAGACTAAAAACATAAGGCTATATAACTGGTCTCAGTATTTGAATCAAAACCAATTCTGACTCTAAAATGCAGGTTTTTAAAAATTACATGGCAAGGCTGGAGAGGTGGCCCAGGGGTTAAGCCTCTGCCTTGCAGGCGGAAGGTCCTGAGTTTGGATCATAGACCCAACGTACAGACGCTGGCGGAAGACAGGGTGGCCTGCATTTCTGGTCCTGGTAGGGCGGAGCCTGTGAATCCCGGGGCAGAATAAACAAGGAGGAGGTGGAGGCGCACATGGTGGTTCCTGAATTTGACCATGGTTCTCTACACACACACACACACACACATACACACACACACACACACACACACACACACACACGCACGCACGCACGCACGCACGCACACACACACATGCGCACAACACATACACACACAATTCAATAAATAATAAATAAAAAATTTAAAAAAAAAGAAAAAAGAAAAAAAATTACATGGCATCTTCTCTATTGTATGCAACCACTAATATGGATGTACCCTGAATTACCTTAGTAATTGACTGGAATTGATTAGGCTTAGTTGACCGGCTTTCCCCATCCTTCTCTGTGCTTTTTTTTAAAGAACTATATTTTTGGCCAGAAATGACATTTCCAGAAAAATAGTTATTGAGAAACCGAGGATGCTTTTCAAACAGACTTATCTCTAAGATTTTTACATATATACAATTTTTTCCAAGGAGCCTTTCATGAATATGACTAATGCCAATTTATAATATGGAGTATCAATATGACATAAAAGCTCCAGTTTTAAATAATTCTATTAGATAATTTATGGCACTAGGCAAGACAATATATGTCTGGATCTTAGCACTTGAAAAGAAGAAAACAGGAGGACTACTTCAGATCTGAGGGTTATAGGGTGTTCCAGGCCAGTACTGGACTACTGAAGCAAAAGATAACATTCTCCTACTGACATAATGCAGCGTCACATCTTATTCTACTGAGAAAGCTTTGACATTTTAAAGTTATTTAAAACTTTTTCTAAAAATGTAATCAATTCACAAATTCTCAAGAGAAGAGCACAGACAAAATTAGACCAGTACCATATGGTAAAGCAACTGCAGACACCAGGAACAGTCAAGAATAAATAGTTTCTGTACTTCAGAACTAAGGGCTTGTATTGGATCAATGCAAGAGAAAACCATACTTTCAATGTATCCAACCACAGATTTAGGACTGCATTGCAGGACATGGAAGTAATGAATATTTTCTGTAGGAGTCACATACCTAAAAGAATGTTTCTTTATTTTAGATATCAGCTAGTTTCCAAGATATTTTCCAGGGTAGAAACCACTGAAGTAATCCAATAAAAAGTTACTATTGCAAATATAGTAGAACTAAGGGAAAAAAGATGACTTAATCTACACTATTTAGTCATAACATGTGACTTTTCTAAGAAAAAATTATCAGGGCAGTAACAGAACAGATCATCTAATCTGGCCCTTCTTAAAACATTCCGATAACAGTATACAATTGTAGCTTACTTTGAAATGTAAACAAAATGGTGGGCCAAAAAAGAGATAGGTAGATAAATACATATATTAAAAAGACAGCAAAATGAGGTGGGTATGTAAGTACTTATTAAAAAATTCTTTTGACTTTTGTAAGTCTGAAAGTTTTTCCTAACAAAATATTGTCAGCAGAAAGCATTCCAATAAGGCTTACAAAGAAGACAAGCTTTAGAAAGTAGTTGAAGAAACATTCCAGATTCTAGATTCTTTTCAATACAAATTATGCTTCTGGTAACAAATGAATCCTTTCTAGGAAATATTCTCAGTGAACCCATGGATAATTATAGCCGTATACTTAAGTTTAAAGAGATAATTTTTTAAAGGCAAAGAGTAAACCTTCAAAAGTAAAACAAACTCAAAGATATACTAAGACCAACAATCCTACCTGTCCAAATATAAACAGCTGCAAGAAGGCAGAGGGGAAGAGAAAGAGAAAGAGGGAGCAAGGGAGCTCTAAATGGATTTTGACTAAAGCATATTTATTCATGCAAAGCACTGTGGATTATGGCAGAAGAAAGGGTGTACAATGATGTGCAAATAAAAGCACAGCTGTAGTTGCTTGCATTCTTCCACAATGACTATAAAGTCTAGCCTGAAAGCAGCTCTTCCTTAGTGCAAAAGATAATTTCAGGTTCCTTTCTATGGTTAATGCCATGTATGTGACTCTTTCTTTACACAAGAGATAATGCAATGCTTTAAATTGAACCTGATTATATTAGCAAGGTCTTTCTATGCCCAAGCCTGGTAGGATTACAAATTGTGTGCTAATACTTCCATCTTATTTTAAAGAAATTGTGTGTTGGGGCTGGAGAAGTGGCTCAGGGGTTAAGCCTCTGCCTTGCAGGCGGAAGGTCCTGAGTTCGGATCATAGACTCCACGTATAGACACCGGGCAGAAGTGGGGACAGCCTGCTTTTCTGGTCCTGGTAGGGCGGAGCCTGTGAATCCTGGGGCAGAGTAAACAAGGAGGAGGTGGAGGCGGTCCATGGTGGTTCCAGAATTGGTCCGCGGTTCTACACACACACACACACACGCATACACGCACAATTGAATAATAAAAAATTTTAAAAAATTGTGTGTGTGTGTGTAGGTCAGAGAGCACCTTTGTGGAGTTGGTTTACTTCTTCTACCTTTATGTGGGTTCCAGGGATTGAACTAAGATTGTCAGGCAAGCACATTTATCTGCTGAGTCATTTTGCTGGGCCCCACCTTATCTATTCTTAAGAACTATCTGGGAGCCTGTGAGATGGCTCTGCTGGTAAAGGCACCCGTGAACAAACCTGGTGAGCTGAGTATTCCCTGGAACCCATATGGCAGAACCATTTTGAAAGCTGTCTTTTGATTTACAGATATTCTTGGGTATACTTTTTCTTTCTGTCTGAAATAAAATAAAAAAATACTTAACCAAAGCTAGAGTTTTTCTCATTTATAAGTTAAGTCTGTTATTCATGTTTGGTCCTTGGTATAGGACTAAGAGAAGCAGGTATATCTACCCCAGGAAATGAATTTTTAAGGAATGTATGCATGAATTGCATGGGATTTGTCTCAACATATTACCATGAAAGCAAAAAGATTCCAAGAAGATCTACACCTCTCTGAGAGACAGATGAGGACCAAAACTGATGGGGATGAAAAAGAGGATCCTTTCTTCAAGATATGCCCACTGATCTATGAACTGCTGGAGCATGAAACATGTCAGACATAATGTCATCAAAGACAAACTAGTAGGACACACAAGTGAAAAGATTTAAAAATAGGAGGGAGACTGGCAGAGAAGATGAAGGATTGTAAGGGGGAAAAGAAGGAGGGAAGGAATTTGGGACTAGGGTGAAAATTGAAAATATTATGAATTCACTATATGTATGCAACATTAAGAAATAAAAAATGGAAGAAAAAACAATTTGAAACAAATCCTATAAAAACAGTGTAAAGACAATGGTCTGAAAAATGATTCCTCTAGGTATTCTGTTTAAAATATAAACAAATCAATCACCTTTTGAATTAACCGGAAAACATGCGGTAGAATGGATAAAAATGTGCTCAGAACTAGAGTGTCTTAGCTTGCATCCTCTATCTGTTATTCACTAGCTGTGTAACTTTATGTTAGCATTATTTCAGTTTCCTTATCTTTAAAGTAGGGTTAATAATGACACTATGAGGAGTAAGTACAATTGTTTAGGATAGTATCTAGCATTAACTATTATTACTATCTATATCATTAAGCCAAAAGAGGCACTCAGTGAAACTATATAAATCGCCTTCCTCCCATGTATACTGTTTAAAAAAAACCAAAAAGAATACTGAGAACAAGTTGGTTCTTTTTGAGTCTTCTTCCTTCTGAGCTTCTACCATATCATCTTTCTTTTATCACTCACTTTTACAATCTTCGCTTTCATAGCATATCTCACAGCCTGGCTGCCACCCATATTATTGTGCTGAGACTGTTTTGGATAATGTCACTAAGTCTTTCTAATTGTTAAGTCAGTAATTCAATTAATGTTTATGCTTACTAATGCTTTAGTACTTCACATTGTTAGTTAACTAGTCTTCTGTTCTGTAAGTACTGTCACTTCTTGGGCTCAACATAACACTTCTTTTTTCTACTTCTTTTCTTATCTTCTCACTTTGTCAGATATTAATCTGATAATTAGTCTTTATTTCTGCCCATCCCTAAAATATTACCAATTCTAAGATTATACTATTTTTCTCAGTGTCAAAAGAATAGACTATAGTTGTCATACCAAGAGGTGACAACTCTTAAGTTCATAATTCTACTCTAAAATTCACAGCATTTCCAAAGATTTGCAACAGTTATCTACTTAGCAGGGTCTGGGGGTGCAGATCTGCAACCCCAGATACTCAGGAAGTTGAACAAGAAAACTCAAAGTTTAAGGCTTGCCTGGGTGGCTGATTTAATTCAAGGCCAACTTGGACAACTTAGTGAGATCTTATTTCAGAAAAAGGGTAAATCCTCAGGATGGGGAGAGATTAGATTGGCCTGATTGTAGGTGAGCCCTACTGAGTCACTGGTACTCTGAATTATGGTTAGCCATTACTGGACAATTCACTGCTCTTTTACTGCCCTAGGCTACATCCTGTCAGGATGTTGAGATCCTCTACCTCTGTTGTAGAAGACTAATAGGCTGAGTGTTAAGTGTTTTTCCAACCTATGGGCATAATAATGGCTATTTCCAGAGCAGTTTGGTATACTGTCTTCCTACCTATAAGCTGATTGGCTCTTCTTCCCTATTGATCTATTTCCTTTCCTTTTTTAGGTTCTTGTTCTAGTTTATAGTAATAGGAATGTTCTATTCTGACAAGTGGGTCTTGAGTTCAATCAGAAAGCTGTTGGTTGTCTCCTTGATACTCATGCCATTATTACACTGGTAGTCACCTGTTGCCATGGTGATTTTTATTGCAGCTTACAGATCTCATGCATTGATGGGGCCTGTGATTATTTCTTTCCCCCAGTAGCTTCTACAGTATTCCTTGGTACTGTGTAAGCTATCCAGCAAGGAGGAAGTTCTCAGAGATTGTAAGAACCTAAAGATGGGAAGGTTCACTGTTGGACAAAATATCCCACTCAAGGTAGGACTGCTGCATTTAGGAATTCACTACAATGAGACTTGTCCTTACCGGACCTGCACAATGACTGCCATACCAACATACCCCCATAGACTACCTAGGAATCAGGAAAGATGAGAACATATAGTGGAAACCTTGGAGACTAAACCTGAATGAGTGAAGGGAAATGTCCTTATCAGTGGAGTGGCCCGAAGAGAGGCAACTTGGTATGCCGCAGAGGCCTGAACCCCACAAGAATAGACAAGTCAGAGAAAATCCTGAAGTCCATAGAAGCATACAGGCAGGAGGGTAGGAGGGAGTGGGAGAAACTGATGAAGGGAAGGGAGGGGATGTGAGGGAGGGAGGATGGAGGGAAACAAGGATGAGTACTCAATATGCTTGTAAAAGTAGGAAAAAAAAGTAAAAAGAAGGAAGGGGATGTAACTCAGTGGCCTGCCTGGCATGCAAGAGACCCTAGATTCAATCCTCATCACAGGTTAAAAAATAAAAGTCATCTATGTATTTAATAGAAGCCACAAATTTAAAATATTTATTTAAATTTATCTTACTAACCTAACCTATTCTTTCTTATCCATTTGTTATCACAGTTAACACAGAAACTTGGGATTTATCTTCTTGCTTATGTATTGTGTTCTTTATTCTTCTTGCTTATGCATTGTGTTATCAATTAAAAAAAGTAGTATGTGTGATGGTGATGGGGGTAACTTGTGCCATGTCATAACGCTCACGCCGAGGGCAGAGAACAACTTTTAGGAATCAGTTCAATCCCTGCACTATGTGAACAGCCATGGATGGCTCCAGGAACTGAACTCATGGGTTTTCTTGGCAAGTATCTTTATCTTGAGCTACATTGCTGGCCCATCTATCAAGTGTTTAAGACAAATACTTTTAGCATCACTATGTAGCCCAGACTGAACTCAAACTCATAATCCTCCTGAGTGCTGGGATTATCAGGCATGCATCACTGAACCTGGCTATCAATTACTTTTTTTTAAAATTTTTTTATTATTTATTCAATTGTGCATGTGTGTGTGTGTGTGTGTGTGTAGAACCATGAGTGAATTCGGGAACCACCATGGACTGCCTCCACCTCCTCGTTTACTCTGCCCAGGGATTCACAGGCTCTGCCCTAAGGACCAGAAATGCAGGCCGCCCCCGCTTCTGCCTGGCGTTTATATGTGGGGTCTAGGATCCGAACTCAGGACCTTCCGGCTGCAAGGCAGAGGCTTAACCCCTGAGCCACCTCTCCAGCCCTGCTATCAATTACTTTTGAAGAATATCTCAGACATCTTTATTCTTTTCCACCCTATTGCTATTTATATAGTGCTCTAACCTTGGAGGAGTTTCTAGATCATTGCTAACCTCAATCCTATCATCCATAAAATAAGGTTAAATCTGGAAATTTATGGGAAATCTTCAGCTCAGAACATGGCAAATGCTCAAGGAATAATAGCCATTCATTTTGATTTTACTATTTTATTCTTAGTGAGTATTTAAATAGGTTTAAAATAATGGCCTTGCATCTCTCACATCCTATATATATATACGTATATGACAAGTCATGTCAACCTCTATATTTCAACTCTTCTTATAATGGTCATTCGACATATTAATTTGTTTCTATAGTTCTTCTCATAGGATGTGTTTTAATAACAATGAATGCATGGGTGATAAAAGTTAATATGGGGCTTTCATTCTCACAGGGAAATATAGACTAACTTGTTTTGATACAACAAAAAAGCTAGCAGAAGACAGTTACAGACTATATATTTGGGTTTTGAATAATCACTGTTGTATAAAAATAAATGGAAATGAATCATTTGCTTACCACCTTTCAGGAACACATATCTGTCTAAAAGCTAGTGTCATGAACAAGAGTCTATTAAAATCTGAGAGAGAAAAGAAAATCTTAGTTTTAAGCTTGGCATATATTATGGCCAAGGCCTGGATGCTGGCCAAGACAGTGACTCTCAATGAACAGTATTTCCTACAGGAGGATGGGGATAGGGGCATCTGTTTTGGTTAAGGATTATTTTCCTTTGAAAACCTCCCTGTTCCTCGCTCCTCCTCTGTCTCTGTGTCTTTCTCTGAGATAGGGTTTCATACATGCAGACTGGCCTTAACATGTGACGTGGTCAAACATGACCTTTTGATTTGTCTGTCTTCTCCTCCTGAGTGTTGGGATTAAAGACATGTACCATTACAACCTATGTATGAAGTGTTAGGGATCAAACCCAGGCCTTCATGCATGCTAGGAAGGCTCTCAATCAAGAGGTTAACATCTGCACTCCCCTGGTTTTGGTCTTATAGGAAAACATTAGTTGGAAAAAAAATGTAGAATCACTCCTGAGTGAAATTTTCACTATCCTGAGTGGAACAGGACAAAGATCATCAGAAAACAATAAAAGAAATGAGTAATATCCAACTCCTTGAAGAGCTGCTACTTTTTATATGCATCTTCAAATTTAATATCCCAAAATTCAGGAGAATATAAAAACAGTGAAGCTTTAAAAGTATGAAACAAAGAAGATGACATTTAATTGCATCATTATATAACTGTCATACCAGTTTTGAGTGTTGGCTTTTAAAATGAGATACATTTATTTTTAGATATATCAAAACAGATTATTCTAATTACTTGAAATTGAAGAGCAAACATTTCTAAGTGAACTTTCATTATCGAAATAGCTATAGCATTACAAATGAAATTCTCTGTTTTTGTAATTTCATTACATATCTGGGGATGCTATTTCATAAAAAATTCCACACAAAAAGCTTACTTCATTTTAGAGAATTTAAACATTTTGCAAAAAATCACCTAATAAATAGCAATATGGTTACTTCAATGAATTTACTCACTCTAGGAAAAACAACTACTAGAAAGATTAATAAAGAAGCTGATTGTTTAATTTAGATGAAAACATCAGAACAGTTAACAAATAACACAGAAAAATCACCAGGCAAATGAAAATCAAAACCACAATGAGTTATCTTTCCCCCAGTTAAATAGCTATCATCAAAAAAAAACATGCAAAAAGAAATGCTGGCAAAGGATGTGGAAAAAGGGAACTCTTATTTAGTATTGGTGGGGATGTAGATTATCACACAGCTATTAGGGAAAACAGCATGGAGGTTCTTTAAGAACAATACAACACAACACACTAGAACTAGAACTGCCATACAATACAGCAATCCCACTATTAAAGATATACCCATATGAAATCAGAATATAAAAAAAATCTACACTCATACTTAATGCAGCAATATTCAACTTGAATTGGACATGGAATGCAATCAAGTGCCTATCCAAAGATGAATGAATTAAAAAGGTTACAGGGGCAGGGCATAGTTTTACACACCTGCAAACCAGCACTCAGGGGCCCAAAGCAGGAGGATTGAGAGTATAAAACTATCCTAGACCCTGTAGAGATGCCATCTCTCGAAAAAGCACAACACACACACATATCACACATATGTATTATAATATTATTTGACCCAAAATAAAACTGTCTTATGAATGTAGAAACATGGATGGATTTAAGAACATTATGTTTAGTGAAAAAAGTCAGAAACAGAAAGACAGTGTAATATATGTAGAACACTTGTATGTAGAAACTAAAAAGGTGATCTTACAAAAATACAGAGCAGTGGTTACCAGAATTGAAGGGAGTATGGAGAAAAGGGAGGTTGAGAGAGAATGGTTAATGGTTAATTGGATAGAGGAAACATCTAACCTTCTACAGCACAACAAGATAACTATGGTTTACTATAAGTAAATGAAGACTTTAAAATAGCTAGTGGAAGTTTTAAATGCTCCCAACGCAAGAAATGATAAGTGTCTGAGGTGACACATGTGACAAACACCCTGACACTACATAATGTATTCATGTTTTGAAGTCTCGCACAGTGTTCCACATGGATAATTACTATCAATAAAAAATAAAAAAAGAAAACCAGGATAGCAAAGTCTGAGAATGAGAAAGTCACTCCATTACTCTCTCATAATTGGTAATACATAATATAAATATATATAAAATATAAAGACATTCTCCTGATCAAATGTTGGACTGCTCTTGCTATATTTATTATTGTAAATAAACAAGGCATATATAAGACAAGCAAAAAACATAATATGTCAAATGATTTAATGGAACATTTTTTCTTTCCTGCTCTTAGGTATTTAAAAATATTTTTAATGGCTTATTTTTCAGAGATGATTTCATTAATTAGAATTTCTTAAATGCTATACCATAGCCTTTCTTTAGTATATATACTGTTTATTTAATGCAAGAGATCAATATGTAACTTATATGATGATATGGTTTGTAGAGTCTTCTCTATTTCTTAAAGGTCATTTCTCTCTTGCAGGTCTAATAAAAAGCATTTTTATGTATTATCAACTACTTAGAATTTCAAACTGTAAGATGGTATCATATCAAAGAAGACTTAGCAAATAAAAATAAACCTGTATGTAAGCAGAGCTATTTTAACATAATGATCGGTTTTTAAAAATCATGGCCTGACTACTCAAAAAAATAGTTTAATTTTTATCAAATATTCACAGGCATCCAACTTAGATACTGCATTTTTTATTTTTCAGGAAATGTGCAGAATAGCTGGTTGAGGGTGAAGACAATGATCTCATATACCCAGAGCTTAGAGTTTACCAACTAACACTTTCATACACACATTTCTGCCAGTGCAACTCTTTCTTTGGCTTTTGAATTCACCTAAGAGCAATGATTTAATCTTGTTTGTATGAATACAAAGAATGGACAATGAGATAAAAAATATAGATGGAAATATTCCCTTGTAAATGTGTGAGCCAGCTGGGTGATAACCAAAATGACTAAGCAACCTCAGGGACATATGACTCAGTGGACCAAAGCAACAGCATTAGCTTCGTGACATGCATCTTAGTCAGCTTCATAAAGGATTAATTGTTTCAGAAAGTAAGGGACTTATAAATGGAATGATGCATTGATTTTATTTAATAAAAACTTAATTCACTGCAGTGACAAAGCCAAGTTAACTGTGGCAGGGCCAATTTCACACAAAGTGTGCCAATGAATCAGCCTATCAGTTGCACATACGCTCTCAATCTTAACAGTCTATTAAAGCAGCAATTAACTAAACACAAAGCTCTCAATTTCTTTACATAATGGGATTTAGTAAACATCCTAAGGAAACCAATATGTACTGAGAAATGAAGTTCCAATTAGTATGT
Source organism: Typhlomys cinereus (assembly GCA_023101885.1). Classification (NCBI taxonomy): domain Eukaryota; kingdom Metazoa; phylum Chordata; class Mammalia; order Rodentia; family Platacanthomyidae; genus Typhlomys; species Typhlomys cinereus. Next base: position 1,957,620 of record JALPQD010000298.1, on the reverse strand, counting down.
GTAATTATTCAAGCAGAACAATGTGATTATAATTTAACATTAGCACGTTAGGGTCTTATCATTAATAACTTTTTGATAATTTACCACAAGTTGCTATTATTTGAATTCATTATACTAGTAGTACTTGTGTATTTTAATGCTCATCATTTCCTCTTGTATGTTTCTGTCATAAGCTGCATTATATTTTACTCTTTTCAGCTCAATAGGTAAAAAACATAATTTCTGTCTTTTCTGTGGAATGAAAGATTTCATTAAGATGATAGAAAAATAAGATATTTCAGGTAAATTATTTTTAGCATTAATTTCACAGTAACTTAATGGCAATTAAAATTAGTACCCAAATAATTTTAAAGTTGTGAGTTAAATGTTTAATTAAGTTAAACCAATTCTATTTAGCAAGCTAGCCAGCTATATACACTCTACACTAGTAAACAGCCTCTTTTAACTATTTCAACAGTACAGTTTATGCTCTTACATATCTTTTACACTGCTGCAAGGAGATCCTGGACATTGTGTTTACATGACCTTTTCTATTGTTTCACTAAATTTCTGGAAATATTAATTTTTGTAGAGTGGTTGATTAAAATAGTTGTATTAAAAAAAACCAAAAGGGATTTTTACTAATGATTAAAATGCCAATGTTAATATTCCACTTGAAGATCCAAATTCTAGCTCATACATTACTCTAATAACCTCTACTTCACTACCCAGAAGACAAATACTATTACGATTACACAATTCAGTTACTATTAAGAAGACTCTGCTTATAAACTATGCTCATGAATAACTCAACAAATGATCAAAATATTCTTTTAGTTTCCATTTTTATAAACAATTTCTTGAGGCATAACACTCCTCTTCAACTACAATGGATTCTCTTAAACTAGTGGTTTTTGAAGTGTCTTGGGACCCTTGAATTCTCAAGACATGTTTGTGGTCCTTAAAGTTCGCTAAAGCTATGTTTATGCTGAGAGATTCTTTTCCCTTTACCACTCTCATTCTTTCACAACTAATTGTACTCTGAGATTTTTCAAATTTTACAAGTTAACATGTAATGAATAAGCCTACTTTTATTTATCAAAATGAATATACGGATATGCTGAAAATCTTTATTCAGCATTGTAAAAACCTATATTTAAGAAGTGAAAACTAATGTTTGATATATTAATTCTAATTTATAAAGGGAAAATAACACATTGAGCATATACATAAAAACTTTTAAGAATCCTCAACAGTGTAATAAGTATAAAGTGATCCAGAGGGCATCTAGATGGAATAGTGCAAGGCCCACACCTCCCAATAAATGCTTTGTTATTGCAAATGCTCTACTGACATGTATCCAGTGGGCAGTATTTTATACCTGGGATCAGTTGTCAATAAACTTAGTTATCCCTAGATATACTACAGGACACATGACCATTAAGTACATCTTTAAAGATTCAGCATTACTTCACACTAGAATTGCAGCTGAAACACTACTTCAAGGGGTAGGGACATAGTTCTGTGGCAGAGTGCTTGTAGCATGTACAAAGCACTTGGTTTCAAGTCACAGAACTTCCAGACTGAAACAAATACAAAAGATTCAAAATAAACAAAAAGGCATTTCACTGAACTTGTTTGAATAATACTTAAAATTTAAATATACGTATGTCTACTATAGGGTGAAAATAAAATATTTTGATGCACACTAAAATGTTCCAATCACTTTATTGTATGTGTGTGTGTTTTTTGGTGGGGCAAAGTAGTTTTATTTCAACTATAATCAGTATCAATTGATTTGAAACTAAAATCTGACTGCAATTTATATGTTCTGTTAGATGAAATTATGAAGAATGATGTAACAGGCATTTGAAAATTATGTGAGAAAACAATCTGATTATGCTCTGAAAGAAAAGTGCAAAGTTTTGGACATAATAATCACAGTTATAAAGGTTTGACAAGCAGGTCTATAGAAATCTAAGGATAACCAGTCCAATTTGCTTGCTTTCTTTTCTCTTCAATGTACTTTATCACACATCATTAGCCATTCAATTCATTTGTAAACAGTAATCAAGATAACATGCTACCTTTTGAGGGATGATTATTTTCCAAAACCTTTAAATTCTGAATTAGAGCTTGCTAATTTTAGAAAGGCAAATTCTGCTAAAAACCATCTCTTTTGGATCAATACACTCACCTGGATGGCATTTTTATAATCACTAAGTCTGTCAAGAGGAAACTTCTGGAAAAATAAAGACATCTGGAGGAAATCGAAATACCAGTCTAACACTTTAACTAGTGTACAAACTCCAGGTTAAGTGCTAATGCAAACAACAGTTGAGATGAAGTTAGCATCAGCATAAACACATTTTTCAGTAGAAATGCTTGTAAGGAAGCAGATAAATTTTAGAAAAATCATTGAATGCATTTTTTATTATCTGAATATTCATACTGAAGCTTAATACAATGAAAAAGATCTTTATTGTATTCAAGATATAACAAATATGTCTGTGTGTGTATAAAGTTCACTAGGATGTGTATTAGTACCAAAATCTTATTAAAGTTTTACATACCAGAAACATGCATGTGTTAATTTTTGTTTTCTATGTAGTACAACACCCATATTTCAACAATTAGCAAAGAGAAAATATAATCTATGTTTTTCAGTCATGAAATACAAGTGATGCCAATGTAATAGATTTTCAAACAAATCTGAAGGTCTAGATAGATCAGTTTTTTCCAATCTTCTTTATTATTCCCGTGAATTGTGTTGTCAGTACAGATAATTTATTTACAGATAAATTTGTTAATGGTCTGGGTACAATTAACATAAAGAGGTGCTTGATGTAATTCCATTTTAGAATGGAAGCTGAATATACCAAACAACTGCTATAGGGCAGTGAAAAAATGATGTATAAACCATCCTAAACCTAAGAGGTTATCAACTACTGCAAGTGAGAATATGGTAATTATAGCAATATAACTAATCATTTTATGTTCCTGTTTGCTTGATCATTACTAAAAAACTGTTAACATAATGGTTTCCAGAATGGGCTGTAGGGCATGTACAAGTCCCTTCCTGTGTGAGTTATCAATATGTTACCATATTGCTTAAGGTAGGACATAGGACCAAAGAGAAGGAGAACAAGAGCTAGATGGAAAGAATCTACAAACTAAAAAACATGTTTGTTGAACTACAGCTGTAAATTGCTAAATATTAGAGGAAAGCAGATTATCTATTAAAGCTATCAGAAACAGCTGGCTTATTTTTAACAAGTGTTGCAAAAACTGGGAACAGTCCCCTCAACTATACTACTTTTTAAATGAAAGTCTTAGGGAATATCAGGCTTCTTATTGTAGAATCACAGATCACAAAGAAAATAAAGACACGATGGACAGACATCATTGTCACTGAGTTTAGACGCAGCATGGTTATCACATGGGTTTAGAAGTAGACACTTCTTGGCAGTGTCCATAAGGGAGTTTTTAAAAGGTTTAACTGAGGAAGGGAGACTTTTGCATTTCTAAAATCCAGGATCTTAAAAAGGTTATTTCCTCCACCACTAGCAGCTCTTTCCATTTGTTTTCATTCAGAATTTCAAGAAAATGGTGCTTCCAGGTATTGGCAGCTACAGTGTATTTATATGATGAATATAATTTGTTTGTGGAATCATCTAATTACATGCTAAAGAATTTCTTAAAGGAAGACTGAATAAGTTTGGGAAGGGGAAAGACAAATTTTTTAACTTTTGCATATTTTCATTTGTTCTTAGGCACCCCAACAGCCCTCCGGAGTCTAACCTCTTAGATCCTGTTGTGTGCGAGCACCACCCATACTTTGTCTTGGCATTCGAAGAGAAGTTCTCAAAGGAGTATGTCTCTGCTCATCCAAGTAAGCAAGATCCTCCAAGTGGGCAGAGCTGGTTGCTGAGAAGAGAGAAACATTTAGTTAGACTATGTAATTTAAGAAAAGCTTTATTTTTTTATCTAGTATATATTTGGCAACTGTTGAATCAAGGTTTGTGCTTCAGCACAAAATACTTATGTACATGTCATAAATATTTAAAACAAATCAAATAAATATTTGAAAAAAAAAACAAAACAAAACCTTCATTTTACTTTTTCTTTAAGACAGGCCAACACACATCTGTTTTTGTGCTGGAATTCTATGACATTAACACAGAAATATAATATTTCCTATTCAAATAGGTAAACAGAAACAAACTAAACAAGCCTAAAAGCAAAAAAGCAGACATTGGTAAAAATTAATTTAATATTTGAAGTGCAAAACATATCTCCAATCTACAGCTATTTTGACTGTAAATATCAGAAATTTGAAAGTTATAATAAAATACCAAAAAGGAAGCTTCTTTATGTTATTGAAAGACAATAAATGGGTTTTCTTAAAAAAATCAACAAACCATAATTCAGAACATCAGAGATTCTATATCAACCACCTGGAATCAGGCCTGCCTAATCTCTCCCCATCCTGAAGCTCAGGGAAATTTGCGAAAGAGGGGGCGGTAAGATTGTAAGAGCACAAGGATGGGAGGAGTCATGATATGCAAGATACTCCACACAAGTTAGGACCGAAGCAATTTTAATAGGACTCTGCATGATCTGCACAATGACCAACTTATCACTGACCCCTCAAACAAAGTCTAGTATGGACTCAAGGCACTAGGATCCTTAGAAGCAAGGGATTAACAGTCACAATAGTGTTCCTATACTTAAGGGGAACACAAGAAAGAGTTCTAGGAAATGCCACTGAGTCCTTACACCACATCAGAGAGGAGGACCCAGAGGAAAGAATGATAAACACATTAAAGGATGCTTCAGAGATGGGGGGAGGGAGCACTGGGAGAAAGGGAGGGATGGGGGAAAGGAAGAGGCAAAGGGGGGAGGAAGTAGGGAGGTCCAGGGAGGGGTGGAGGGAGGGAGGGGACAGGGGTACCTATTATGTTTGTGAGCAGAAAAATAAATAAAAAAATAAAATAATAGAAAAAATGGGTTTTCTTACTGAAAATTAACAGTGAAAAGAAAAACATGAAAATTTCAAATTGTAAGAAATACTAGAATATTGGCTTCATTATATGAAAACATAATCACCAACTTATTATTAATGATTAGCATAAATAGGTAAAAGGGAAGAAAGCACTAAGATTATCTTTTTAAGATTGCTGAACTTCAAATGTTTTTCTACAAAGTTCCTATAGAGTATTTCTGCACTTGGGAAACTTTATCACATTTTGAAATTTATAGACAATAACATGATGGTATGTCTTGAAGAACTGATAATTAATTCACTTTTGTCACTAGTGGCATATATTACCTTACTTAATAACTGATAGTAAATAGCAAAAGAGGAGTGGAAAACAACTTAGAATTCTCTTGGTATAAAGAAAAAACATGACTACATTAATATGTCTAAGGAACTTGCTTATGGTGACCAACCTTGGGTAATGCTATTAATCTGCTCATTTTTCACTCAATGAATATAACAAAAATGGTAGTAAGTATGTCGTTTTTATCTCATAATATTTTTCCTATGATTTTTAATTAGTCTTGAAAGACGAAAGATGAAAAATGAGAGAGCAAACATTTTACTGAAGAATGTGGCTGACATTCAGCAGAATGTTCCTGCTACAATTACAGGTGTGAGACCAGACCCTAAAGGCTGTTTTCCCCTCTTCCCTTGCCCTGCCCCACTTCAGCACCTGTCTACTCTGTTCTCTCTTTAATGGGGAGGGACAATTTATGCTTGACCACATCCAATGGCAGGAGTCTGTGCTCTCCTGTGATATCACTTTTCATCTTTGAACAGCTGCACTATTAGTAATATGATTCTGGCTGTTTTCCTACCTCCTCCTACTTCTCTTGACAACATGAATTCTGCTCGTTTACATTAAAAAGAAAAACATTCAAAGTTTTTCTTAGTAAGGTTAAAAGAACCTAGGGCAATGACATTTATTTATTGAATATTCGTGATGTGTCAGGTAGAGTACAGCATGCTTTTCTTGAATGAAATCTTCTATTTTAAAGAAACAAAAAAATTAAAAAAAATTGAAACAAATAGACTTCTTGTCTGGAGAGATACTGGGAAGATCCTTTATCAAAAAGTCTCATTGATCACTGTCAAGTCTTTCCAAAATTGGATGAGCAAAGTACAATTTCCCTTCCATTTCTGGATATTTCCTTTTCATTTATTTTTTTATTTGTATATGTATATCTGGGTATTTTTATTTGTATATGTGTATCAGAGGACACTGTGTGTGGAGGCTCAAGGGTGACTTTGGGAATTACTTGAGATTATGCTACCTCCTCTTTGCTTTGCTCTGGAGTTTCTCAGGCTGCCTTCCAGAGCTAGAAGTACAGGCTGCTGCCATTTCCATCTGGCATTTTTATGTGGGACTGGAAACCTGAACTCATGACTTTCTACTTGTGAGGCAGAGGCTTAACCCCTGAACATCTCTCCAGTCCGCCTTTGTGGATATTCTAAGAACAATCATTCTCTTAATTTTACTAAGTGGCAATGAAACATTAATTATCCTATAAATCCTTTTCATTAGGATATCCTAGTTTTCTTACAGATATAGATTCTAATTTATATGCTTTCCACAACTGCTTTTAAATGGTCACTGATCACCAAAACAGGTCCTATCAATAGGTTCAATGAAATGCTAGATAACTAAGGTTAAGCAGAAGCCTCCAATAAAACCTTCTTTTGCTACTTAGGCACAAAGGCTATCCAAATCTAGAAACTTCAGTAATGCACTCTTCCCGAGCATAAACTTCCCAGAGTGTAAACCATGATGGCGAGTCACTGGGCGTGAATGGCGGCAGGGGAAACTAATGGCTATTTTTTCTTCTTCTTGTGCTTCTCAATGCCAGTAAACTACATGAACTGTTAGCTTATCCTTAATTTATATACTATAAAAGTAGCTAACTCTTTGCCATAGAGATGTTGGGACCTCTAGTGCCTTCATAGAATATCTTCAAAAAGACTGAATCAAACAATTTTAATATTACAATGATGATTTTAAGCGATAGCTCTGTTCCTTCTTGCAAATCTCAAGCTCACCTGTACTACACTGTTGATTCAAGTATCATTGTGTGACATGTGACTGTGATTAGTATCTGATTTACAGAGAACCTAAACTGTCATGCTGTGAAACACAATGATTGGCACATTTTAAGAAACTTTAACCTAAATGCTTCAAAAGACATTTAAAACATGAACTGAATTAGCTTCTATAATGCAACTCTGAAAGGTGCAAAGGTTCTACTGATACACAGATAATTATGAAGAATGGTAGGATGTGTCCTGTCTATTCCACATTCCAGATTTCTATTTTGATCATTATTTAGTTGTAATTATTCTATAATATTGATTCTCTCTATATATATATAGAATATATACAGAATACATTTATTCTATATAATGAATTATTCTAACTTTTGTTTTACAATCAAGTAACAAAGATAACCTATGATAGAGACAGAAAATCCAGGGAGATCATCACTATAAATATATGTAGTTTTAATATATTTTAATGTTCTTAGAGCTCAACTAAGAACTGAGCTGATTAAGATACGGTTGGCAATACACATGTTTTTGTATTCCCAGCCTTACTTATGTGGTTTTGCTGGAAGACTACTCAAAGGAATATCCAAATTACCTAGTTTCTCTTAAGTCAGTAAGCCTCTGGAAGCCAGTCTACATATCAAAGAATATAGTACCAGAGGAACAAAGGATAATCTTGATTTCTGTGTTCTGAATTAAAACAGTTCAGCAGAACTAAACATCTAATTTCTTATTTAAAAACACCAGAGACAATGACTCTAAAACCTTCCCCCATGGAATTCTAATCTGGTTCTGTTTTGTGATTAGTTTTTTCCTATGTTTACTCCAGTGCCTTCTACTTTATTTACCCAGTTTATTTTCTTCAGTAATATGTATGGCTACACATTTTTTTTAAAAGGAGGATGTATTAATGAGATTCAGTCTTCATATCCTTCAAGATTTGGGACACTCAATCAGATACATAGGTAAATAATCCTAACTAGATGTAGTCTTGGCCAAAGGAAAAGGAAAAGAAGACATGGCATATATATCAGGCAAAGAAAGGTTAATAAAAACACTAATCTTAATCAATATATTTTATTTCTAGCTTTAAAAAATACATTTATGTATGTATGTATGTGTTTGTGTACACACACACACACACACACACACACACACACACACACACACACACACACACATACAAATGGGCCTGTGGAGGCCTAAAGGTAACATCCTAGATTACTCTACCTCCTATTTATATTGCTCTGGAGTTTCCCAAGCTTCATCTTCCAGGCCACAGAAGTATAGGATGCAGCCATTTCCACAGGGGTTTTTTTTATATGGAATCTGGGATCCAAATGTAGTATCTTCTGCTTGTGAGGTGGGGTCTTAACCTCTCAGCTATCTCACTAGGTCTTTATTTCTAGTTTTTAGTCTTATGTATGTGAGTTCATACTCATTTCTTTTGCTTCTTAGTCTTGTATTAAAATTTTTGTAAAAAATGACAAAATAACAGACTATTCAGATGGGGCTGTGCTGGAGTTTGAGAATAATATAGCCAGAAATGGGCAGCTAAGAGTTTACAAACATAAAGTGATTACTGAAACTAATTTCACTAGGGGCAGATAAATATGCATTCATTTCTATGAAAGATAATCTGCATCTTGGAAAGTTAAAATATTGCTTGTTCAAAATGTCTAGAGGTTCAAATGTGTAATTCAATGGTTAGAGCCAACTGTAAGTCTATTGTGTATGCTGATTAGTGATGCTAGAGCTGGGACTAACTCATCTGTCTCTCTCAACTGGCTCCCTCTAATTTCTGACAGCGAGAACCTCGAAGATTTCTAGAGAAAGGAATGGTTTCTTGTTCCTATCAGCACTCTTAGTCTTGGAAAACGTGGCACTGGCAGTTCATTCCAGTTAAAGTAGTTGAGAGCAATTTGCAGTTTTTATAAGATATATAATCTTCAGATATACTAGCATTAAGTACCATGTCTTCAAGAGTTGGAGATTGATTTCCATATGCCCTTCTTGGATCCAGCTCAAATATATGGTGTCAGCTAAACAGTCCCTTTCATAGAGGTCTGAGTTTTTACTTTGTGGGGCTTTCTTCTGCATCTATGTAATTTAATAATTTTAACCTCTTTTTGTTCCCTCAGGCCAGAGGTACTAGCTACTTCACATAGTTGTCAAATGCACAACGTGGAAATATTCTCTTTCTACTTCATTTCTTTAAAGCCTAGTCATTTTCTTTTTGAGACAAGGTGTTGTTTACATAGCTTAGGCTGGTTTCAAATTCCTGATACTGCCTCAGTCTCTCAAATGTTCAAATTACAAGTACCAGTCACTATACCTGCCCACAATTCTTTACAGTATCAAGTTTTCTGTTATGAAAACATGCCAGTCTCCTGGCTGGCTCTTATCTGATACAGCATACACATTACTAATAATTCATTTCAAACATGCAATGCTGATTATAAACAAACAATAACACTACCACAGGATGCAGATGTGAAAAGGACCTTAAGGATCGACTAGTTAAAAAACTGGAAACCCATGGCCTGTGAATAAAATTTGGTTTGCTGCTGTTTTTACAAATCATGTTAGACCTGTGCCTCTTCATTAACATCAGATTTAAGTAACAGCAACAGAGGCTGTGTTGTCTGCAAAGTCATAAATACTTCTGGTGTGGCCTTTTAACTAAAAAAAACCTAATGATGCTTGATCTGTTGAAATATCCTCAATTAAGATTAGAAAACAGTGGAGTGGTTTGTTGAAATAAAGCAGGCTTTGAAGCCAGTTCTTTGACTCTCTATCCAGAGGAACACACTACTCCTTAACTTTTAAAGCCACTTATTTTTCATCCTTTACTCATTTGTTACTTTCCCCTAACTCGCCTAAAAATAAATGCTTCAAAGGACAGTAATAAAGATTCTGCCAATACAAAGTAAGGGCACCCTGCTCATCATCTATAATCAGAACTCTCATTACTTAGAATGACAAGAAACAAAAGACACCCAAATAAACTAGGGAACTTGCTTAGTACCAAAATGACACTCTCCCCAAAGCCCACCAATGAGCATTTTTTTTTGCCTAAGAAAATACAAATTTTTATAAAGTACATTTATACTGATAAACTGAAAAATAATTTGAAAACAAGACTAATGGGAATCATCTAATCACATTACAACAAAAATAACAGCTAAATCTGGATATCCAGTTCTGACACTTTTACTCAATATATTAATAATACTGGAACTACTAGTCAGACATTCAGGAAAGAGAAAGAAAGAAAAGGTACAGACATTAGAAAAGAAAAATTTAAACTGTTATTGTCTGCAGACAATCTGACCTTATATATACATTACCTCTGGTAATGTTTTTTTTTATTTATTCAATTGTGCGTGTATGCGTGTGTGTGCATGTGTATGTGTGTGTGTGTAGTATATTACCTCCGGTAATGTTTTTTTTTATTTATTCAATTGTGCGTGTATGCGTGTGTGTGCATGTGTATGTATGTGTGTGTGTGTGTAGAACCACGGACGAATTTGGGAACCACCATGGACACCTCCATCTCCTCCTTGTTTACTCTGCCCTGGGATTCACAGGCTTCGCCCTACCAGGACCGGAAACGCAGGCCGCCCCCGCTTCCGGCCCGGCGTTTATACGTGGGGTCTAGAATCCGAACTCAGGACCTTCCACCTGCAAGGCAGAGGCTTAACCCCTTAGCCACCTCTCCAGCCCCAATTTTTTAATATTTTTTAAAATGCTTTTTATTTGTGTTAAAAACATTACCGGGGCTGGTTAAGCCTCTGCCTTGCAGGTGGAAGGTCCTGAGTTGGGATCCTAGACCCCACGTATAGATGCCGGGCCGGAAGCGGGGGCGGCTTGCGTTTTCGGTCCTGGTAGGGCGAAGCCTGTGAATCCCAGGGCAGAGTAAACAAGGAGGAGATGGAGGTGTCCATGGTGGTTCCCGAATTCGTCGGTGGTTCTACACACACATACACACACACACACACACAACACACGCATATACGCACAATTGAATGAATAATAAAACAAATTTATAAAAAAATTATAAAAAATATTAAAAAATCAATTCTTTTATAAGTCACAGAAATAAATGAATTAAGTTAATATGTAGCAATAATTTAATGAAAAGAGGTAAGAGTTCCTCACTGAAAAATATAAAACACTGATTAAGGAAACCAAAAAGGACTAAAAAATAGACATTTTATGCTCTTTATGAAAGAACCAATATTGTGAATATGTCCACATGGCCCAAAGCAATCTAAAAACTCAGTGTGATTTCTATCTAAATTCTTCAAGGTTATCATACTACCTGCCTTTAAAATAAGCTATAAAGAAAAAATAATCAATACTATACTACATTCCAAGTATAGTATAGGTTTAAAGAAAGAGCTTAGAACAAGATCTATACATTTACTGTCAACTCGTCTTTGACAAACATGCTAAAACACAGTGGGGAAGGACAGGCTCTTTGTTAAAGGCTGCTGGGAAAGTTGAACACGCAAAGTGCAAGAAGGAAACTAGGGATACTTGCTATTTTCATGCACGTTAAATATCTGAAACTAAAATTACTTGGAAAAAATTGGAGACACTTTCATACCAATGGAATGGGCAAAGATTTTTTGAGTAAGACTTCAAAAGCACAAAGAAAATTATTTAAGAGATTTTATCAAATTCTCTTCCTATGTCATTCTCACTCTCCTTTTGTCACAGTTTTGTTCCTGATAAACTTTCTCTGCTTCATTGATCTCTCAATCAGATCAATTGGTTTTTCCCTTTCACCAGTCTTGTGTGTTTTTTTGTTTACAGATCAGTCTTCCCTAATGAATTGTAATAGGTTATTTTGTTTGGTTTTATTTTGAGATGGTCAAAAGTAGCCCAAGCTAGCCTCCAACTTACTATGTAACTGAGGACAACCTTGAACTCCTGATCCTCCTGTCTCTACCTTCGTGAGATTTATGGGTATGTGTTGTCACACCGAGGATGCCCACTTTCTCAACCAGCTCTCTGTATTTTATTCATCTGTTCAGGGCCTAGTCCCACTTACCATGGGCTGGGGTTTCCCCATCAACTAGACAATCTCCTGCAGATTTGCTCTGGGCCTAACTACTAATTCTCTACAAATGTGCCCAGAGCTCAAACCCTCAGCGATCAAGTTGACACCTGTATCTAACTATGATACTTGTCTAATAACTGCTATTCTCTCTCTCATTTCAGATATACTTAAATAATCAATAGATGATTGCAAATAGGTTATAATTTAGTCTAGGTAATTTTGAAGTAGGTTACCATAGCAAAGTGCCTTGAGCAATATAATCTTATCAGGGACACACATAGACCCATGTCACAATTCCACTCTCTCACTGTGAAATTGTACAAGCAAATAATTTTTTAGCTTATTATGACAAGTTAAATTAATACTATAATGTTTAACAAACACTTTTCAGATATAAGTATAAAAGGTAACTAAGTAAATTCAAGTGATTTAAATAAATAGAAAAATAAATCAATAGTAAAAGTAAAAAGCTCTAAAAAGAAAATCCATAAATCTTGTCATTAAAAATATTGATTTTTAGAAGAATAAGCAGGAAGAGAAAAAAAGGAAAAAAATTTTGGGGGGTTGTCAGACTGGAACAGTTGAAGAACACTCAGAGCATTTAATTGAAGTTACTTTTAAAGGAAGGGGGAAGGGGAGAGTGGAATAGGTGACGATGAGGGTGGAGGGGTGGGGAGAGAGGATGGGGGTACCTATTAAGCTTTTATGATTAGGAAAAAATAAAATATGGGAGAAAAAAGTAAAAAATGATTTAAATATATCACAAATAACAATAATCCAGCAGACAATGTTTGGAAGAAAAATTTCAGTAAAAAACCTTCAGTTATACTGAGTTCAGAAGCCAGTTTTAACTATTTGTTCTTATGCCAGTTGCCATCAATGCAAACATTACAGTAGGGTAGTATGTTGTCATTCTGATTCACCCAGAACAGATAAAAACAACACACTGGGTGCTGAAAAGTTCCTTTTTGATTTTCTATAAATATCCATCATAGTTTCTTATTAGATTCAATTAAATCTCCTTAGATTTACCTGATTAAGATCTTTTCCTTAAAATAAATGTGCAGCTCCAATCATTAACAAGTAGATGACCAGAGATAATATTTTTAACGAATTTTGTTGTATTTTTCCCATAGAACCCTCATTCTCATACAAAACACTGATAAAAGCTGCTGAAAACATTTCCTGCTTCCCACATCCTTGAGGTTCACTGCCAATCTCATTTTAAGATATTGAGGATGACTGTAGACAGTTGATAATTTCTGCCATGCAACCACAAGTCTACAATGGTCTATTATTTCCTTCCAGCACACAGACTTAAAAGCAAATATGCAACACCAATTTACATTATGAACACAATTTTTAGTATTTAGAATTTCAATATAAAGGTTTATAAAATTTAAATCTGTATTCAGAAAGCTGAGCTACTTTAAGACCCCCCTTCCCTTTTTTTTTGCATTTGGAGCCAGTGGAAGATTTTTTTCTCCCACATTTAATTTTTTTTCCTAATCATACAAGCTTAATAAGTACCCCATCATCTCTCTTCCTCCTCTCTTCCCCTCCTCCCCTCCTCAGTTCCCCCCCTTGCACTCTCCCCCTTCCCTTCTTCCTTTCATCCCCTCCCTCCTCCTCTCCTAGTGCCTCCCCCTTCCTCCCTCCCATCCCCTGGAGCGTTCTTTTGTTCTTTTGTGTAAATGCCACACCTCCCTCTGAGTCCTCCACCCTAGTGAGGGGTAAAGACTCAGTGGCAAAGCCTGGAGCCCTTTCTTGGGCTTCCCTTTAGTGTGGGAACTCTATTATGACTGTTAATCCCTTGCCTCTAAGGATCCTACTGCCTGGAGCCTTCAACCCTGGGATCCATGCTAGACTTGGGGGGGGGGAGTCGTGACATGTTAGCCATTGTGCAGGTCAGGCAAAGTCCAATTCTGCTGCTGCAGCCCTAACTTGTGTAGAGTATCTTGCATATCATTGGTCCTCCCCATCTTTAGGCTCTTACAATCTTGTCCCCCCTCCCCCTTCCGCAAGGTTCTCTGAGCTTTAGGATGGGGAGAGATTCGGCTGGTCTGGTTCCAGGTGATTAATATAGGGTCTCTGGTGTTCTGAATTATGGAAAAAATCCCAGTTTTAAATGCTGTGGACTGTCAAAACCATCCTCTATCACTTATCAATGAATTTTTTGTCTCGTTTCTCCAAGATGGTCTCCTGCTGCTGAGGCTGGCCTGGAACTAACTCTACAGCTAACATTGTCTTTAAATTCCTAAACCTACTGCCTTCATCTTCTATCACATCTAGCTTCAAAGTGCTGTTGTTTCAAACTGAAACTCTCTACCTATTAAGCAATGATATATTTTCTTTGTTTTGTGACCCAGGATTTTGCAAATGCCAAGAAAGTGATCCCCTCTCAGCTACACTCCCAGACCATCAAATTGGAAGATTTTCTGTTTCCAGTAAATAGTACATCTTCTTCTGTGGAACCTGGGCTTTTAACAGCTTAATTTGTGTGAGTTATTATGTTCTAAAGTTTTATATAGTAAAATCTATTTGACCAATATAATTATATTTATAATACAGTTAATAAAATAGAGATTATTTAGGAATTATTGTTTCTTAAGCTGCAAGTAAAAAGATCAGAAAAAATTAAAATAATTTTCCATAAACATCTGTGTATGTGCTGGCAAACTGCCTGCGAGTAAAAGGGCTATGACACAAAGGGTACTTGGCCTTATAGAATAATATATATTTTTTAATCCCTTAAACTCCCTCCTTTCATTTTATCTCTTATCTACTCTGAGACAAGTTCCCCAGGCTGAGATGGCCTCTACTCCTCACTCCCCACTTCTGAGTGCTGCGATTACAGGTGTGCAATATCACTCGCAATAGGTTTTTTCATATTAGTATTCAAGATCTTTGATCTCTAAAACAATTGTATTACTCATACTATTTAAAAAAGAAAGGAAATTAAAAAGTTGGACTTGAACAATGCTTTTTATTACTAGCATTCATTATCCCCTACTCATCATACCATCCCTGGGGCTCATATGTTCAGAACAATTTAAAAAGTACTTGGAGAACAAGAAAGGGTTACAGGAGAATGATAAATACTGCATCTTTTCTTTTGTATGCAGGAAGAATACATGAAAGCAGAAATAAGACTATTTGGGTAACAAGAGGGACCAGTAGGAGTTGGGGGACAAGAGAGGATAATAACAGGTGAATGAACAAAGTACAAAGACATCAAAACATCGTAATGAAACCCACTGCTTGCCAACTAAAAACTAATCAAGTATGAATATACTGGATTTTCCTTTTAAAGCCCATTTCGTATTCAGTTACTCCTATTTATCAATGTGATTTATTTTCCACAGTTTGGAGAACAATTTATATATACACATCAGAATGTATAGGAAAATATGTAGACATATGGAAAGAGCTAAAATGAGAAGACAGGACTCTCTCGAGCTAAGAAAAATAATTTAAAAATGATTTGGATGGCTATCATTTAAGCTCTCAGAGTTTGTGGACTTTTTTCTTTTTATTCTTTTTTATCAGAGTCTTATATCCAGCACACATTTAGCAAGATAATTCCCTGTGAAAGTAATTTTATTGCTCTACATTTTGGAAACATTCTAAATCTATGAAAACTTGAAAATAAGTGACTCATTGGTTTATAGCTTACTTTCCTGTCTCTCTGGGAGCATAATGAAACCATGGTTTTCAGAGATAGAAAACAATCTAAAATCAACTATTCTTTGACCTATGACTTTCCCAGTAGGCAATAGTAAATCTGAAGTATGTTCAACACTGATAAAAGAACTCTCTGATAAAATATTTTGTTCAACACAGTCAGTGCACACTAATCTAACAATATAGAATCCTGTTTTCTAGGGCAGAACTATTTAGCCTCTGATGATACATTCATATTTTCCTTTTCCTTCAAGTACAATGGTTGGTACTCCTTAAGAAGCTAAAGAGCTCTGAGATTTAAGAAATGCACTTTATGGATGAAATGTAAAGTTTTTCACTGTAAAAATGCTGTGATAGTTAAGGTCTACTGAAATAACTATGAACGACAATATAATCACTTCCTCTTTTTTTTTTTTTAATATGGGGCAAAGAAGAAGAAAACACTTCAGTGTTTAGAGGAAGGAAATATTTTCCAATATTCTCTAATAACACAGACAAACTAGTTCCATACTACTTTATATAAGTATTACACTTCGATTAAAAAGACAAAAATGACTCCAAGACCTTGGTTTGTTAAAAATATTTGATAGACTCAAAAAATTCAGACTTTAAAATCCTTTTTATGCTTCAAAATAAAAAAAATGAAAAGGTGAGCTACAAACTAGGAGAATGTATTTGCAAACATTTAGATCTAACATGACTTGTGACCAGAATTAGTGAAAAAAATATTTTCTTAAATTTCAGCAAGAAGATAGAACTCAAAAACTGTCTAAAAGGTCTCAATAGAAATTTCACTAAAAGTACACAAAATAAGCTCAACATTATTAAGCATTAGAAAAGTGAAAATTAAGCTGTGAGTAGCATCTCATACTTATTAGAATAAAAAGGTAAAAAACTACAAAGGAGTACAAGGGGAGCAGAAAAACAGAAAGTCAAGCACATTGCTGGTTGGAATGTAAAATGGTGCAACCATTTTGTAAAATAGTTTTGGCAAGTTCTTAAGTTAAATGCAATTTTATTATATGATAGCAAGTGTATTTGTGTCTTGGAGAAAATAAAACTTATGTCCATCCACATTTCCTTGTTTGTATATAAATAAGGATTCATATGTTTCGCTTCTGGAAAGATTCAGATAGAGCAGCACTTTTCACAGTTATGTTATTCTGGAAATATAGGAAGACATGATAGTTGGGATCAACATATTTAGAGAAAATTTGTTATCGCTATATAAAAGTGAACAATCCAGAAAAGATGAAGATCTACAGTTAGTGATTTTCTGGAGGGGTTATTCTTCTGCATTCACACCTGACAACAGATACTGACCACTTTCCAGGAGTCAGAATAAAAAACACAGGTAAGAAAGGAAAACAGAATGGCAAGAGGCACTACATTATTACCAGTGAAAGAATAATATATATATTTGACACAGTTTCACGTAGCCTAGTTGAACCGGAACTCACTATGTATTTGAGGCTGACTTTGAAATTCTGATCCTCTTGCCTCAACCTCCAGAGTGCTGGGATTTGACAGGAACACACCACCATACTTGTCTGCATAACAAACAACTACACCTGGAAATAAGAGCCCAGCTATACTAAATGTTCTATTATTTTGCATCAGTGAGATACATTTGTCTAGGAGTTTGGAAAGTCAGAAAGACAACTTTTATCTTGTAGTCTGGATGAAGTCCAGATGATGATACATTTTTGAAAATGTCAGAATAGCTATTTCTGAAAAACTGATTTGAATTATTAAATACAACTTAACTGTATTAAAAATATGCCTTGACATCACTTCTAAGTAGCTGCTGAGGAAAATGACATCAGTCATTTAACCTTCCATATTGTTCCCTATAACTGCTTTGCCAGTGACACTCGAGTTATGCATTGGAGTTATGCAGCTCCTGGTGATTTTTTTTTCTAAGATAGGGGGGCTAGAATTTTGTGAAAATAGGGAACTATGAAACCAATGAACCAAATTTTAGGTACACAAACTGCACTGAAATATGCTTCAATATCATAATGCTTTTGAAAACCAAATTTTCAAAAAACTAAAACCTTAGACTAAAATTCTTACAAACAGTTGTGATTTAAGAAAAAAGACATTAGTTTGATAATATACTTTGTAGGCTATTTCTAATGTTATGTTACTTTTGAAAATCATGGGGGCAGAGCTAGGCAATCACTTAAGGAAGATGAACTTTCTCCTAAATGCGAATAACACATGTATGTATTACCAAAACACAAAAGAATGACCTAACTAATAAACAGGAGGTGTAAATACTATTAAAACACAATTAATTTTCATTTCACTACATACTCAAAGTAAATTTTTTTTTAAAATCTTACCTGCTACTGAATTTGGCCGAGGCATGAGATACAAAGGAATAGACTGTACTGACTGTGATAAAACTGTCTCCAAGTTCCTCTCTGGGATCTTATTCAGGCTATAGGTGGAAGCAGTCATGTTTTCATCCACTCGATATAAACAGGAGTCCATGCTGGATTTTTGAGACTGCCAAGGTTTTAGGTTTCCTCCTGATCCCATTCTTTACTGCTTTCTCCGACATATTTTGTGCGCTCCATATTTTCAGAATAGCTTGTCAACGTAGCTGGAAAAGGAAAAGAGTAAATTAAACAAACAAACAAACAAAAAGTAGAAATTATTTTTTATGATTTGAAATAAATGAATAGATGAGAATACTATCAACATTTTTTAAAAAGTTACTGATGACCATTTCACTCCTAGAAGTTTAAATAGCTGAACCCACTGTACAACCACACCTCATATATATATTTTACAACTCTATTTAAATGAACCAAGCGAATTCATATGCCAGTTTTAAAGGACTTAAGAGTTATGTAATCAACACTATTTTTTTTATAACTCTAAAAAGTGGGCTGGAGAGATGGCTCAGGGTTGAGATTCTGCCTCACGAACAGAAGGTCCTGAGTTCAGATCTCAGGTCCCACATAAAAAAACGTCAGGTGGAAATGGCAGTGGCTTGCACTTTTGGCCCTGATGTGTAGAGCTTGGGAAATGTCAGAGACACACACACACACACACACACACACACACACACACGCGCGCGCACAACATAAATAAAGCTCAAAAAAAATCTATCAAAAAGTATATGCATTCTCTTGAATTGATAGAGTCTCAAAGTCCTCACAAAATCTCTATGTCCTTTTCATCCTTTTCTCTCCCTCACAATTAACTTGTCTAACCCATGTTTATATATGAATATTTATATATAATAAAATAAACATTATCAAAGTAGAAATTAATATAGTAGACAGAAAGAACATATTCAAATAACGATGCAACACAGGTTTTTCTTGTACAATTCCTTTCTGAAGTTCAAAATATTTTATACATCACTTCTAAGTGGCTTTTAAAGAATGATGATTTTAATTAAATTAAGAATTACAAGCTTTCTAGAATTTTATTTAGTCTTACCAATAATTATATAAGAATAGGAACATTTTTATAACCCAAGAAATGACAGGATGAAAAACATTAAAATCTAGATTAAAATTTTAGCAATAATTTAGAAAAGAATAAAGGATGTCATCCCAAGAGAGATTTTATACTGAATTCATTTTCTTTTTCAATTACTCAAATGTACTGATTGTCAAAGCAAGGAAAGAAACTCAATGTAATTTCCACAATCCTATTTAATGAGGTTTTCTTTCAGCTAATTAAATGGATTTCTGTTTAAGGGAAAAATGGAATTACAAAGGAAAACGGAATGAAGAAATATTTATACTTATTAGGGACAGAGAAAGAGAGCAAGAGAGAGGGTGAGAGAGAGAGAGAAAGAAAAAGAGAGAAAGAACAAGCTGGAGTGCATAGGAATATCACAGCCGTTATGATGGTCAGAGGATAACTTCTGATGAGATTCAGAGTATTCAGGGTAGGATGACTGTAAATAGAAAGTAACTTTCTGAAGTCAGTTTTCTCCTTCCACCATGTTGGCTCCAGGGAGCAAGTGGAGATTTCCAGATTTGCACATAGGACCTTTACCCACTAAGCCATCTCACTGGCCCTAAATTTGTTTTTTTTCGAAGAAGAAATAAATCTGACTTTGGAAAAAGAAAAGGATAAGGGAAAAGGTACTTAATTAGAAAAGATGGAGATATAAAATTCTATTCTCAGATTTGAAGGCCAGGACAAAACGAGGTGGTGCATGCGTGCAACACCAGCACTTGGGAGAGGAAGGGAAGGGGACACCAGAGCTTACGGACTGCCTGGGCCAATCACAAAACAAAACAAGCAGAGAAGAGAACAGTGTCTGAGCTCTATAGGCGGAAGGAACTTAGACACTAGAGTTAGATTCCTGTTAATACTATTTATTTCCTTCCTAACGATTAGTTGTAAAGACCACACAAAAAAAGTCCAACCAACCTTCACTATGTGAAGGCAGCTAACAAAATGGAAGAAGGGAAAAGATAAAATATATACATTCCTACATCTTGCTTGTAAGCAAAGATAAACCAAGTTCAGAAAAAGCCAAGTATAGAGTTGTGACAATATGAAGAACAAAAAACTAAAATCTTTCAAATGTAAGGTCATGGAGAAAAAATGAGACCAAATTAGAGACTGAAAAGTAATTAAAGGGCCTGATAGCCAATTTTTTTGATAACTAAAAAAAGAAATACCCCAGAAAAAGCTTAGATATGTATTAAATGAGAGCTCATTTTTCTATTAGGCAAGAAGTTTTAGTAATATTAGTAATATAGTCATACTTCTTTCTCCCTCCCTCTCTCTCTTTTCCTGTGCTGGGGATGAAATCCAGGACTTCATGCATGTTAAACACATGTTCTACTGCTGAGCAACGCCCCAGTTCTTTACCTAACTTTCAAATCACGTAAGTATGCTCTTATCATATGGTGAACAATACAGTATTTTAAGCAGGATTGGTTCTCAAGTGAAGAAATGAGCAAGTAAGTAATGTACAGATGTCTTAATCATATACTAATATTGTCATAATTCTCTGTTAGATATTCCTTGCCTCCTTCACAAGACCATACATTTCTGGAGAGGAAATTCTTTACTCTCAGAATTTTTTTCATATTTGAATTAAAAAAATTAGCATCCACTCCATAATCCCCTATGACAAAAATGGGATGAACCAAGTGAGAGGCACACGCCCAACAATCTACAGTTGCTGGAGGAAAGAGCAGCAGCATGCCCACACGCCCACCCGCCCGCATGTGCTCAATGCTTCTCATAGCGCTGCTCTAGCAGTTTTGGAGGAGGATGCAAACGTTAACAAAATGCAAAACAAGTGGGCTTGTTCTTTAGTGCAATTTTTTGAACACTTAATACTAAAATATTTCTACCTAGGATATAAATATACATGTTGCCTTTGCAAGTATTTAAGTAAAGAAATGACCTACTTTTCAAACAAAAAAAAGGCACTCGAGACAGCATATTTTAAAGTTACATAAACTGTAAAGTTCAGAACTTCTAAGATATGTGTATGTTTGTACTGATAAAATGTTTGTGTTTCCCATACCCTGTACTATCAGCTTTACATCTTATTATCATTGTCGGGGAGGGGGCACACATGCCATTGCATGTTTGTGGCAGTCAGAGAACAATCTGGTAGAGTCAGCTCTTCCCTTCACTTTCACAAGGGTTTTAGGGATCAGACTCAGGTTGTTAGACTTGTGCAGTGAGCCCCTTTACTGGCTGAATCATCTCACAGGCCTAGCTATCAGCTTTTTAAAAGGTTTTATTTCTAATAACACTCTAGGACTTCAAGTACTTTTAGTATTTTCTCAACTTTGTCATTCCAAGTAACAATTTTGACCAATTTAAACTGTTTGGTCTGATAAGGGAAAAGAATGTTTAATGAAGGGGTGGGGCTTAGATAAATATTTAGAATCAAAAGACAACTAAAGTACCTTAAGCTAATCAAATTAATTTAAAACAGGGTAGAATTACAGCTTATTATTAATCTTTTTTTCTTTTTCTCTCCTAATTATCCAAGCTCATTAGGTACCCCTGTCCTCTCCTCCCCCCTCATTAACCTTTTTTTAAATAAAAAAGCTTACTATCAAAGTTTTGACCAAAAAAACCTCCAAAATGCTTACCTAAATGCAAGTAGTTTTTTAGACTTTAAATAGAAACTATTCTCTACTTTACTTATATTTGATGCTCTTAATTCTTATACATATTTATAGAATCCTGAGGTCATAACATGTACTATTAAGGACCAATACTACTCTAATTATCTGCAGCACTTCTATATCACTTTGTCAGCCCACCAGATTTAGCAAATTCATCCTCATTTCAGTCATGACTGTCTAAAAGGAATGGTTGCTCATGCTTAATGAACTCATCTATATCTATTATTCCTGAAACAGTTAAAGTGTCTACTGACTTAACTATGCTTTTAAATGTTCAAATTTTTGTTTTTTCTTTACATACTAAAATCTTACTTATATTTCAAGATACAGAGATTCAAATCTTTTCTCAAAATAGAATGTGTTGTAACATGATAGAACTCTTTATGCGTTGCAAATGTCTTGAATATTGCCAAATATTCAGCTGCCAGCTCTTGTTTCACATTTGTAAATTCTTTCGTTGTCATTGATCCTTCTTTTCCAAGCTTCTATAGTTTTTCCCTTAAAGCATCAAAATCAGTTCTGGTCTGAGGATGCAATCTGCATAGTCTTCATTTTCAACTAAGGAATATGAAGTCAGATAAACTACTCATGTTGCTGAACACAATTTGGCAATGAACTTTGTGCGAACAGTAACTTTTGCTTTATTCTTTTAACTTGGAGGATCAGAAGCATGCATTTGAAGAACAGTCTGTCTTTGAAGATCCACACTGACTGTCTTAACTCTGCAGTCTTCCTCTGAGAGGAAGTCAGGGCTGTCATCCTGGCCTCCCTGGACCACAGTGGCACCAAGACGAGGGCCAGCCTTACTGTCTATTTTTTGTACTTCCTTTTTACTCTACACAATGTTGACTCCAGACTATGACACAATCACTGTCTGGTTTTTAGCTCGAAAATATCCACAGAAACCATTAATATTTAGGAATGAAGACCAATTTCTTTTGGCAAATAATTTTTATCTTCTTAAAGAATAAAACTATGTAGTTTTATACTAATTTTATTTTTATTGCTGACTAAAATATTTTGTACTAGTTGTCAAAAGGACTCTACTTGGTAACATCATTACCAAAGGAAAAACATCGTCATGGTTTGAGAGTAAAATAGCTCCCACATATGTGTGAATCATCGGCCCCCAGCTGATGGCACTGTCTGGGGAGTTTATGGGATCTGCAGGAGGTTGCAGGAAGTATGTCGCTGGCAGCAGGCCTTGAGCTTTGACAACTTGATCATGTTCAAACCCCCACCTCTCTCCTTTGTGAGTATGGCTGTACTGTAACAGCTTATTTCCTGCTTCTACTGCCATGCTTTGTCTGCCTGCCACTATGCATTCCCTGTCACGATGGACTTTATTCCTCCCGGAACTGTAAGTCAAAACAAACAAAAAACAAAAACCTTTCTCCCTCAAGTTGTTTGGGTCATAGTATTTTAAAACAGCAACTAAAGAGAACTGGGAATACACAGACAGTTATGGTATAGAAAAATGTGTATCTGAATATTATATAGTGGCCTGAAAATTAAGAAGTTGTGAAATTTCAGAACAGTGTTTCTCCACCATATTTTAAGATTTTAATTTGCATTTATTGATTATATGAAATAGCACACTTATTACATTTTCATATAAATGTATTACATACATACATTGTGGGCAGGTGCATATGTATAGAGGACCAAGGTTGATATTGGAAATTATCCTCAGTTGTTTTTCCACCTTATTACTTTTGAGACAGAGTCTCTACTCAAACTCAGAGCTTACTGATTGGGCTAGGATAGCTAGTCAGTTTGATCTAGGGATTCCAAGTTTCAGCTTTCCAAGGCTGGTTTACATGTCATTTTATGTGAAATCTGAGAATCTGAACTTCAATTCTTTTACTTGCCAAGTGCTTTAATTGTTGAACTGCTTCACCAGTTGGGGGTTTTTCTAATGAGTATGGCTTTACTTGAGACCAAGACCACTTGAAGTTGAGAAAACATGCTATTTTAAGGGAAAGAATACCAAAACAAACCAAATGTAGAAAACCAAAATAATTAATTAAAGGCATTTTACTATACCATAAATAGTCACAGAAAAGAAAGTGGCAAAAATAAAATAGAATAAACTATGAGATAAAAATTAATAAAGGTAAAACAATAAAAGATGGAGGAAAATACAGAGAAAAAAGATGGAAGTCTAAAGAGGAGACAATGGGAAATAGGAAAAGAATGAGAGATAAAAAATTACTTACAAAATGAAAAATTACACAAACTAGACAAAAAAAATTAAGATTT
This sequence comes from Typhlomys cinereus, assembly GCA_023101885.1. NCBI lineage: Eukaryota > Metazoa > Chordata > Mammalia > Rodentia > Platacanthomyidae > Typhlomys > Typhlomys cinereus. The sequence continues at coordinate 1,933,406 of JALPQD010000298.1, read as the reverse complement.
TAGAACAAAGGTAAAAATAACATTAAAAGCAATAAAAAGAAAAAGCAACAAAGAACTGGAAGCAGCTTCTCTCTGGGCAATCTCATTGCTGGAACTCTCTGGGTGCTGAGTATAGCTACAGTTTACTGCAACTCCTCTCTGTTCCTCTGTGTGGGTTTGTGGGCACACTGGCTGACGGCTGGCCTGTAAGGTGTGTTTTGTCAATGTCAGGGCTGCATTCATTCTAGAATTCCCTTTGCACACTGGAAGCTGCTGTTATCCCAGTGAGCTTTGTGGTCTGGGGATCAGGTAGTTGACACATCGGGGTTTGTGCACTTTGAAGTGGCAAAACACTCAAGCCTAGGGGTATTCACTGAGCGGATCGGATGGTGGGAAGGACTGTATCTTCTTGTTTTTGGTTTCTGCACAGCAGCAAACCACCTTGCAGGTGGAAGAAAGGTTTGAAACTGAGTCATCTGCTGGACTTGGGCTCAGAGCTTGGCCTCCATAGTAATACACACTGAAAGGGGTACAGACTTGGAACCTCTCCACAGCTCTCTATAGCATTCTCCACAGCCTGAGCCCACTTTTGTGTAAACTGTCAGTAGGTCTGCATCTGAACCTCTACAGTGCCACAATTCCACAGAGAATTCTATAGCAGACCCTGGCAGGGTGATGCAGATGGTTACTTGTCCAATGTTAGGGGACCACACCCGTCAACTATCATACTAAACATCCGCACTGGATTTCACTGTGGCCAGGATCCAGTCTGCTCTCCACAGGACTGCTTGCTTACCTTGTGGTTGAAACTTTGGGCACTGCCCACGCCTTTTCACATTTTTCTTGATTACCGATGCTTTTCCCTTTTTCCCTTTGAAATATAACCTCTTTTTTGTGCCCTGACTCCTTTTATTCACAGAATGACACAGAGGTTTTTTTTTTTTAATTTTAATTTTTCGTTTAAGTGTCTCTGTGCATGTCCATTTGTATCAGAGGACACTGTGTGTGTGTTTAGAGACCCAAGAGTGATTTCAGGAATCATTCTGAATTGCTCTACTTCCTTTTTGCTTTGCTCTGGAGTTTCTCAAGTTCTGCCTGGCATTTTTGTGTGAGATCCATGATCCATGATCCAAACTCAGGTTCCTCTGCTTTTGAAGCCAAAACTTAATCCTTAAGCCATCTCTTCAGCCCCAAAGGAAAATTGTAATCAGCCATCTTACTCTGGATTCTGTTATATACTTGTCTCTCCTCACCTGACTAAACAAATACCAGTTAAAGCAGACAGTGCTCCCAAGTAGTAACCCCAGTACCTTGAGACTTGCTAGTTGAGGCAAAAAACAAAAAATATTACTCAAAATGAGTATGAGAAACAGTTTTTTTGAGCTAGGAATATGCCATATAACTTTCACAGTAGTAAGTTTTCAATAAAACTACAAATAAACGATGATGACCTGTTCTCCACATATAAAGGAGTATATAGCAGGCACACCTGTCTCCAATGAAACATTTACCTCGAACTTTATGGATTTAAAAAAAACACATAATTTCCATTAGCACTGACTTTATGGAATTGTTTGTCTGCCAAAAACTGAGAATAGTTCAGCTGAAAATAATTTTGATATATTCCTAGGATCATGTAATTGACTAGGACCATCAAAAAAGTATTAGAATTCACATGTGAAAAGGAAAATGGACATTTTCTTTGCTTGAAACTTCTAAGTTTCAAGTTTTCTTCATGCCTAGTTGCCGTAAGAACATACTGGCCTAAGTTCCTGAATTAAAAGCAGCAGAAAATACTTATTCTGCCTTGTAAAAGGCAGAAAATAGGATGCCTTACTGAAAAGAAAAATCAAGTCAAAAGAGGCTCCCAAATTCACCGAAGGATTGGTAAACAGTTGAAGCAAACAGGCCCTAGGACAACTGAAACAACAACTTGTAGCCATTATTAATTTTTTTTTCTGTTTTTCTATAACTCGTACTATAGCAGTGAAGAATGAGTTTTTTTCTGGACTACATCTGATGGCAGAAATGAGGTATGGGAATTTATAGAAACGAGTGTAAAACTTTTACTATGCAGCCCTCCTCAGCAAATACTGACCTGTTAGGGAGTGATTACCAGGGAGGAATGCCTCTCATTTCATTGACCTTTATTTATTTCTCTTCTGTGTCATTTAAAGAGACAAGTGTATATATATATCTCAAAATGAACTTTTGAAAATCTCGAGCTTATTTAAGTATTTTTAAAAGAAAAAAAAAAGGACACAAAATGATTGATAAAACACCAACTTACCAATGATGCCACTATCTCTGCTTTCGAGGGTGGAGGTTGGGCTGGTAACAGCCCCATAGTTACAATCCTTGGCAGTTGCGTTTGTACTGACTGGTGGGAGAGTGGAGCAGGGGCTGCTGGCTGGTGGAGAGGCAGTGCTACTAGTCAGGGTGGAGCAGGGACTTATCCGCTGGGTGATGGCTGAGGTCTGAAAAATTAGAGTCAACAAGAACTAAGATAACTGACTAATTGTTAAAATACATTTATGAAAAAAACAGATGATATGCACATTCAGCTTTTGCACCTTTTATCATGGTTTTGTTTCTGATTTTCAGCATTAGAGCTTCTAGGTTCTACAAGCAAGGTGAAACTTGGTGAATTTACCTTGAACAGAAATTTGTGGCCAGCTTTATAAATTACCAGTGAAAAAGAACTTTCCACATCCATTCATTAAAGGGATCCAGGAATTTCTCATTAAACACAAGGTAATCTTTCCAAACAATAATATTTGCCAGTAAGGCTTGAATCTTTGTCTTGTTACAAATTTTCTTTGGATAGAAAAAAGTATAACATCTCTGAAGTTGAAAACAAAAATAAAATTCTTAATTCTAAGGCGTGTCTTTTTGATACATGGTCAGCTATCCAGAGACAATGAAAGTAGAACAAAATGTCTTAATCTTTCTTTAAAAAAGTAGAACAAGTAATATTTACTAAAAACTAAATTTCACTGTAGAAAGTGAATATATACACTAAGATTATATTTTGAGTGATTCTGAAAGTATATCCTTTGTAAGTTTATTTTTTGAGATAGTGGCTTGAATTTCCCATGTGGCCAAGGATAAACTTGAATTCCTGATCTTCCTACCTCCACCTCCCAAATGTTGGTACTGCACATGTACCACACAACACACAGCCTTCCTTTGTAAGTTTTCAATATGAAGGAATTTAGAATTACCAAAAAGGTTAGCGGAATATATTCTGGTTTGCCCAGCTTAATGATATTTCATTTGTTTCAGCTCTTTCTACCCAAATAAATTACTGAAATAGTGAATAGTGTTTTTGTCAAACACTAAAGAAATTTTATCCCTTTCAAAATCATATATTATCAAAGACCAATTACTTGAAGAAGCACTAATGATAAATTTAACATGTTTAAATATTAAATTAAAAACAAATCTTTTTACTTTCAATTTTTCTACATGAAGAGACTCTATTATTCACATTTTTCTTTGCGAATATTAATCAACTTATTCTATGATGAATAACTTGCTCTATGATGATTTGGATGTGATCCCTTGTATTTAATTATCTGTATTCCATTAGTGTTTGATTTTAGTTTAGTTAAAGTACCATAATGACCAGATTATAAAAAACATGTTTGACTTAACAAGCAAAAGTGATAGTCTTCTTATCCCTCAATCAAATAATCCTTTAAATCATATCAGTGATATTAGGAACTGATTTTATGTATAATACAATAAGCCATCTAATCTATGCAAATTCCTTCTATGATATAATATCTTTGCAGAGGTGACAGAATTTTTAATTTGCTTGCTCTACTTTTATAAAGTGATATTGGTCTGTTATAGCTGGAAATATAAAACAGTCATTTATAGTATGTTAAAAATTCACAATTTCTAATGAAACTAAACCCCAAAATATATGCACTGAATTTGAATCAACATAAAAATTCAGAATGCAATTTTTAACCTTCCCATACTATATGAGACATGCAGACAGATGAAATGAACAATACTCAGATATGTCACATTAGGCACACGTATATATAGGAGATGTATATACAAAAACTTTATTTTTTGTATGAATCCATTATAAGACCCATTTCTGTTCTTGATAAGATTCTTGTTCTGGTTTCTATCAAAGGAAATTATATGAAACATATAATACAGTAAATGCAGAGGCTAATCCCAAACACACTTTTTAAATATTGTTTTCTGCAAACTGAAGTACCTATTATAGGACACACACTTTGAAATTCTAAACTATAAAAATGAAGCTTAAAGATCAAACTGTTTAGGAACTAGAAAACTATCCAAGGCTTATAAGTTAAAAGACAGACCTTACCTAGAAATAGGCCAGACTAATCTCTCCCCATCCTGAAGCTCAGGGACATTTACGGAAGAGGGGGCGGTAAGAGTGTAAGAGCAAAAGGATGGGAGGAGCAATGATTTGCAAGATACTCCACACAAGTTAGGGCCGAAGCAATCATAATTGGACATTGCATGCCTGGCGCAATGTCCAACACACTATTGACCTCACAAAGTCTAGCATCTGCTAAAGGCACCAAGATCCTTGGAGGCAAGGGATTGACAACCACAGTAGTGTTCCTATGCTTAAGGGGAACACGGGAAAGGGTTCAGGGAAATGCCACTGGGTCCTTGTACGTCATCGGAGAGGAGGCCCAGAGGAGAGTCAGGCATGCACAAGAAAGGACTCTGGGAATTAGGGCGGGAGGCACGGGGGGATGGGGCGGGAGGGGTGAGGGGAGGGAGAGCAGGGGGTTCGGGGGGAGGAGGAGGGAGGGAGGGAACTGGTTTACCTATTAAGTTTGTATGAGCTGAAATAATAATAAAATGTATTAAAATAAAAAAAGACAGACCTTTTATTTATATAAGAGATATAGAAATGAAGAGACAGAAATTATCTATTTTCTCCATGCTGCAGGCTAAAATGGACAGCTAATTAAGTTACTTCAATTTTACAATTTGTCAGTGATTTCCCAATTGTCCTTAACAGTTATTCTCCAGAGAGATCAAAGAGTTCCCATCTCATTCTCTTAAAGGTTCTGCAAAAATATAGGCAACAATCTAAGATGAAATTTATCAAGGACCATCCTAACACCCCAGAAACTACTAAGAGAAGAAAAGTTCTCAGATGAGTGTTACTTTCAGTACTTTGTCTATTGCACAAAAAATGATATATACCAACTTGCCTCTTTTAGAGTCTGTCATCATAGTTGCTATTTTGGGGATGTTGTCAATATGGAATCATCTTAAACATAGCAGCTCATTTTTATCAATGTACTTTTGGCTCAAAACAAAGTTACCAGATAAATATGACCTTTTAGCTCTTAACAATCTTCCTAAGACTAGAAATTTATGGTCAATTTAGTCACTTTTTTGGTGTACTTCCAAGACAACTGTAAGTTTCCAAGAAGCTATCATTTAGCCTTACTGTTAATATTTGCACTTAATGTAATACTCAGCAGTTAATTCTATTACTTTATTTTTTAAAATATTTTGTTTACTTGAAAGAGACATCTAGACATAGTGAAAGAGAGGAAGGAAGGAAGGAAGGAAGGAAGGAAGGGGGAGGAAGAGAGAGGGAGAGAGAGATGCACCGTATAGGTTTCCAGGAATTGAACTCAGGTTGCCAGGCTTGCAGGCAAGTGTTTTACTCATTGAGCTATCTCACTTGGCCCTATTTTTTTTCATTTTATTTGGATTTTGGTGCAGTGTGTGTGTGTGTGTGTGTGTGTGTGTTTGTGCTCATGCTTGTGTATGAGAGGATCAGAGCAGGATGTTGGGTATCTTCATCTATCATTCTTTGTCTTATTTCCTTGAAACGAGGTCCTCACTTTTTGGGCTACTGAGATCTCAGAATATACTTGATATTGTCCCGTAATGCTGGGGTTATAGACATACATAGTCATGCCTGCTTCTAAACATGGCTACAGAGGATTCAAATTCAGGTCCTCAGGCTTGCAATCTCCCCAGCCCCTAAGAATGTTTCAAATATTATTTCATTTTTTTTTATCAACTTAAGAAGCATAGTATTATTTCCTCCATTTAAGAATGTGAAATGAGAGCTAGGAGTATGACTCAGCGGTTAAAGTCTTTGCCTCAAAAGCAAAAGGGGCCCAGATACCATAAAAAAACAAACAAACAAACTAGATATATGTGTGACTTGCCTGTGATTCCAGTCCTGGAAGGAGAGTTAGGAATCCCCAGTTCAGCCCTAAGGGTATGCTCTAGGTTTACAGATCCAAGTAACAATAAGGTAGAAGAGTGATTGAGGATGATTCCCAATATCGCCCCTGAGCCTCCAACAGGCACACACGCTCAAATGTACTCCTATACATATATACCTGCACACACATTTACATTCCTCCCCAATATACTGCATACACACATATACATGAGAGAAAAAAAGAAATGTGCAGGTGAAATTGTAAAAAAAAAAACCAATGAATTTCCTTTAAGTCATATATTCCTCTACTTTATACATCATTTTATTTTTTCATGATTATTTTACAACTTTCAAAGTAATTTCACATTTAAATTTAACTTGATTCTTCCAACAATTCTAATAATCTTGTCAGGGTGTGTAAATATATATTATATATATAGTTGTTGTTGTTTGGGCTTTTACAGTTTATTTATTTATTTTTGGTACTAGAGATTAAATCTGGAACTGTGCATTTGCTAAAAAAGCTCTCTTCCTGCTATATTCTCATCCTTTTTTTAAAAAGCTTTTTATTTTATGGCAGTGTATCACAAAGTTACTCAAATAGCTGGCACTATTTGAAGGAGATCTACCAGGCCTGGCATATGTTATTATTTCACTGAAATATTATATTGGAACAGTATAGTGTAGCTGATATAAAAGTAAACTTCCTGGATATAAACACCATCCTACTGCTTCCAGGTAGTACATTTCCATTTTCTTACTGAAAGTTGGAATATGAATGGAACCTACCACACTGGTTTGGAAAGATTAAAAAATAGTTTAAGGAAAACAATTAGTAAATTGGTATACAGAAAGCATTTAAAAATGTCAATTGGGACTAGAAAGATAGTTCAGGGTTTAAGCTTCTGACTTGCAAGGAGAAGGTCCTGAGTTTGGATCCCAGATAACCACATAAAAACCCCAGGTGCAAAAGAACTTAGAAAACTAAACACCAAGGAAACCAATGGCCCAATTAAAAAATGGGCCCTGGAACTTAAAAGAAACTTTACCAGGGATGAAATTAAAATGTCTAACAAATATCTTAAAAAATGCTCCACTTCTTTAGCCATCAGGGAAATGCAAATCAAAACTTCCCTGAGATATCATCTCACCCCGGTCAGGATGGCAAAAATCCACAATACTAACAACGACAAATGCTGGACAGGATGTGGAGAGAGGGGAACTCTCCTACATTGCTGGTGGGAATGCAGGCTCATACAGCCACTCTGGCGAGCCGTCTGGAGATTCTTAAAGAAATTAAAGATTGAAATGCCATATGACCCTGCGATTCCACTTTTGGGAATAACCCCCCATACAGCAGAGGTTCACCTTGATAGCACAAGCACGACCATGTTCATAGCAGAACTGTTTACAATAGCAAAGTCATGGAATCAGCCCAAATGTCCAACAGTTGACGAGTGGATAAGGAAATTGTGGTACATCTATACAATGGAGTACTACTCAGCCATCAAAAATGATGAATTACTGGAATTTGCCGGGAAATGGATGTCATTAGAAACAATTATATTAAGTGAAGTATCCCAGACCCAGAAAATTAAGCGCCGTATGTACTCCCTAATAGGTGGCTCCTAGTACCAAACCCACCCAGCCCACCTAGAGACAGTAATTCCAAGGATTATGAACAGGAGGGATGGGGTAGGAGGGCCACACCAGAAACAAGGAGAGAAGGGACCATGTTACAGCAGGGAAAATAGGCCTCCACCAAGGACCCAAATAAGTAATGAGACATCTGATTAAGTTCACAGACTTTTGTTCCTGATCATTTACTACTGAGGGGGAGTGATCTCACCAGAAGAGGAGGGCATATAGTCTGGCAGATAAAAAGTAACAATTTTGCATATGGGTGATAGACCCCTCCCTCACTGTGATTTCCCACTTTTATTACATCTACCTTTGAATGTGCTTTTATCACAAGACTCTAACAGCTTTTTGTCTCTGGCCAGGGGGTAACATACAATGCCCACCAGGATGGAGTGAAGGGCATTGCAGGAGCAGCAAAACTGCAAAAGAAAATCAACAAACCACAATCCAGAACTTCAGAAACTCTATATCAACCACCTAGAACTAGGCCAGCTTAGTCTCTCCCCATCTTGAAGCTCAGGGAAATTTGCGGAAGAGGGGGCGGTAAGAGTGTAAGAGCATAAGGATGGGAGGAGCAATGATATGTAAGATACTCTATACTAGTTAGGGCTGAAGCAATCATAATTGGACTTTGCATGCCCTGCGCATTGTCCAACACACTGTTGACCTCACAAAGTCTAGCATCTGCTAAAGGTACCAAGATCCTTGGAGGCAAAGGATTGGCAGCCACTGCAGTGTTCCTATACCTAAGGGGAACACGGGAAAGGGTTCGGGAAAGGCCACTGGGTCCTTGTACGTCATCGGAGAGGAGGACCCAGAGGAAAATCAGACATGCACAAGAAGGACTCTCTGGGAATTGGGGTGGGAGGCACTGGGGGATGGGGAGGGAGAGGGGTGGGGAGGGGGAGCAGGAAGTACGGGGGGAGGAGGAGGGAGGGAGGGAACTGGTGTACCTAATAAGTTTGTATGAGCTGAAATAAAAAAAAAAAAAAAAAACCCAGGTGCAAATGACAGCAACCTGTACTTTTAGCCCTGGAATGCAAAACCTGATAAACCCCACAGCAAAGTAATAAGGAGGTAGAACAATTCAGAATGATTCCTAGTATCACTCTTGGACCACTAAAGGTACATACAGTGTCTTCTGATACAGACATACATAGACATACAGACATATAGACATACACACACACACACAAATAGTAAATTTTAAAAATTTAAAATGTCAGTTATTCTTACTTATTAAAAACCCATCAAGCTTAGATAAATTAAGTGATATGTCCAAATTTATAATATGGTAGATAGTAGAGTTAGAACTAACATATAGGTTTAGTTCAACAGTTTGCTTGTTACGTATTTGCTTTAAAATTGTATTTGGCTATTTTAAGATTATTTTATTCAGTATATTTACAAGTAAGGCACACTGTATGGAATTGTTTCTTTGTTTAGAAATCACCATGATATGAAGAATCTTGAAAGCAAAAAGCATAATTTTATCACTTAAAAATGCAACTTTGTAGAAAAAAAAGAAACACTTGGCAAATATCCAGGCTATCAATGGACTTATGTCATGTTACTTGGTCATTATTAGAACATAAATATCAAGAACTAAAAAGTACGACTCTGGGGATTTAGCTCTGTGGTAGAGCACTTACCTAGCAAGTACAATATGTAGCCACAATGTAATTGATTTTCCTTGCCTTTATAAAGTCACTAGTTCTGCTATTGTGAAGATTACATTCATGTAATACATTATCAGTCAATGACAAGAGCTTTGAAGAGGATAAAGCAGTAAGCTAGGGTACTAGTGGCTAAGGACACCTAGTGATGAGCAGGTTCTACTAGTCAGTAAGGATGACATCCAGGAGGTGGCCACATCAGAACACAGAACTGAGTGAGATGAAGCAAGCTTTGTGGGAAGACCATCCTCACAGAAGACAATACATTGATGTGTCCAGAAACTATAGAAAGGAAACCATGGCTGGAAAACAGTTGGTAAAAGTGAGGTGATGGAGGGGAAGATGATGATATAGAGACATAGCACAAAGCTGGATGGGAAAGAGTTTCCTGATTATACTAAAAGTTTTAGATTTTATTTGAAATGAGATAAATATGCAGTGGGACATTAAAAGCAAAGAAACAAAACCAAATTCATATTTTATAAGGAACACTGTGGCAACTGTGAGAAGAGAATTCAGAGGGACAGGATTGCACATGGATAACTAAAAGAGGCCATTTATTCACACAACAAATATTTGTTGAGCAATTACTAATGGAAAACACTGTTCTAGGTACAGAGGGTTAATTCGGTAATGAATGCAAGCCAGAATTCCAGGAGTTCTAGTTTAATATTCTTACAGATACATCTCTACACACATATATGTATACCCACTCACATACAAAACAAAATGCATGCATGCATGCACACACATACACAAAATACAGGGCTGAAGATTAAGCCCTGAAAGCATCTAAACATTACTAAGAATAAGGAAATTATTGTAAATTTTGTTATGCTGAAACTAATATTTCACATGGAATCCTCAAAACAATATTTATCAGCAAAGATTATGCATTGGAAATTGATTTTATAATCTGAGTGAAACACTTCTTTCGTTATATGTGTGTGGTATACGCGAATGAATGTGTGGAGGTGCACACATCTATGCATGTGTGGATGCAAGAGGAGGATGGCAGGTATCCTGCTTTATCACTGTGTCTTTTCCCTGTCAGACATGGTCTTTCGTGAATCTTGAACAAGATTGATAGCCAAGTCCCTGTGATCCTCCCATCTCCACAGCACTGGGGTTAGTCACACATGCATGCATGCCTGGCTTTTCTTGCGGGTATTTGGGATCTGAACTCCAGTTTTCATGCTTGTACAGCAAGTGCTGAGCTACCTCCCTAGCCTTGAGTAAAATATTCAGCGTAAGACTCTACGCTAAAGATTTACCTTTAAATGATTATGACTCTAGACCTCTCTGATATATCTGAATGAAAATAATGACACTAGACAAAAGAAAACAAACTTTAAAATAATATTTTATTTAATTGCTGATACTTCTGAACTTTCTGAGATGAATACAATGAATATTTTAGGTTTTCTCCTTTTCTAATGCATACATCCAAAATTTTTTTGAGTAAATCTTGAACTGTATACTGTAAGTTTTTTTTTTTTTAACCAAACTGGATCTTTTTTTTTAATTTTTTTATTATTATTATTTATTCAACTGTGTGCATGTGCGTGTGTATGTGCGCGCGCGCGTGTCTGTCTCTGTGTGTGTGTGTGTGTGTGTGTGTGTGTCTGTGTATGTGTAGAACCACGGACGAATTCGCGAACCACCATGGACACCTCCACCTCCTTCTGCCCCGGGATTCACAGGCTCCGCCCTACCAGGACCAGAAGCGCAGGCCGCCCCCGCTTCCGCCTGTGGGATCTGGGATCCGAACTCAGGACCTTCCACCTGTAAGGTGGAGGCTTAACCCCTGAGCCGCCTCTCCAGTCCCTGTAAGTTTTATTATACTTTGTTCTCACTATTAAAGTTGAAAATCTTTTCTAATTTTTTAGATTCAAAGTCTACTGAGCAGCATAATATTTACCATCTAAGCATTTGGGGATGTTTATCTTTTAGCTGTTATTTTCTAAGCTATCATTTTGTAATTAATTCTACTATGGTAGTAGTAATTGACATCTTTTGAAATTTGTTGAGAACTCTTCTAGGCTCAGAACATCATTAATTTGGTAAACAATTCACATGTACTAGCAAGTAGTGCACATTTTATAATTTCTCAGTACAGTGTTAGCATGGCCATTCTGTTTTCTGGGTAGCCTATTTATTTGCTCATTCATTTTTAAAAAATTAAGAATAAAACTAAAAGATGTTTCACAAACTGATTATGATTATGAAAATTTAAATTATACTCCAGGGCTCAAAATTTATTTTAACAGTGGGATTATTCTTCTCAGAATGAATACGCATTCACACATCAAACCAGTTTTCTTTCCCTGGTATAATAAGCCGATTCACATTGTTCACAAAGTTTATAGCAAGCTGCTTACCTGATTTTCATCTTGTACCTCCATGCCGTACTGGTCAGCTGGCTGGACTTCCGAGACTTTCTCTCCAAGGAGGAATCCCAGACGAGTCATGAGTGTGTTTGCTGCCTCATCTACAGATGGAGGGGGGCCAAGTTCCTGCTCAGCATCACCTAGAGCAAGAAGGCGGCAAACATGAAGGTTGCAACAGATGAATTTGAAGTAAAAAGGTCTAATTCTACTCTTATATTTAGCTTGGTCATTTCATAGTCTAAATTAAAAATTAAAAAGCTCTAAGCTATCAGCTAATTTTCCTCTCTCTCTCTCTCTCTCTCTCTCTCGTCAACTCCAGGTGCTGTACTTCAGGAGCCATCAACCTTGTCTTTCAGTAGAGAGGCTCTCACAGGAATCTTGAGATGGTTAGATGAGGCTACTGACCAATGAGCCTCAGGAATCTGCTTGTCTTCATGTCCTTGGAGCTGGATTTACAGGAACTGCCCACTGTACTTGACTTTTCTATTTTGGTGCTAGGCCTCATGTTTGAATGACAAGCACTTTACCAACTGAGCCATCTCCCCTTCCCTGATTTTCCTACTATTTCAAGACTATAATTGAGAAACACCTGTAACTTCAGCAGGGTCTTTAACAGAAAGCTTTTCAGAACAATCTTGGGATCTAGTTCCTAGTCACAATCACCACTTCATTCAGGATTTTTGTCTTTTCTTTCTAACAGTTTGTATAAATATTCCTTCTTTTTCTGAAATAATTTCAACCTTTAAGAAGCTTCAAGATTTTTTTCCTTAACATTTTTCCTTAGCCATTTGAGAGTTACAGATGTCTCCTTATCCTCCAGTGGTATTTCCTACAAAGATATTCTCCTGTATAACCCACAAACCAGGAAAGAAATCAGGAAACCCAACAGTTCGCATTACTATGAACTCACTCATAGACTGCATTTAAGTACAAACATTTGTTTGGTAATGTGCGTCATAGCAAATGAAGCATTTCAGACTCATGTAATTGACTTAGTTTTCAGCTCTTTTTGTTTTTTCAATCTATAATAGTTCGATAGTGTTAACTTGAATGACCTTCTGAAGATGACAGGCCAGTTGTTCAGAATAATGTTTCTTTTTTAAAAAATTTTTAATTATTTATTCAATTGTGCGTGCGTGTGTATAGAACCACGGGCGAATTCAGGAACCACCATGGACCGACCTCCACCTCCTCCTTGTTTACTCTTCCCCGGGGATTCACAGGCTCCGCCCTACCAGGACCAGAAACGCAGTCTGCCCCCTAGGTCTAGGGTCCAAACACAGGCTTAACCCCTGAGCCACCTCTCCAGTCCCCAGAAAAATGTTTAATTAGAACTCACATCCTGTTTTGATTTACATTATGTATTTTTAGTAGAAAATCACAAAATGCTGCTGCATTAACTTGATCATTTAGTTATGGCAGTTGTCAGATTTTTTTTTAATCTTAAAATTGTACCTTTTCCCTTTGTAATTATTAAGTATCTTCTGGAGAAACTGAAGTTTCTGTAAATGTCCCATTCCTTAATACATTTTTCATTTCCTATTTTCATGTCAAGAAAATACATGTGAGTTTGTGTGTAAACATGCATGTGGAGGCCTAATGTTGATATTGGGAATCATCTTCAATTGATCTTCTACCTTATTTTTCTAAGATAAGGTCAAATCTAGAGTTCACAGAGCATTAGTCTAGTCAGTCAGCTTTCTCCAGGGATTTCAAGTCCTGTAATCCAAGGATGTGAACTGTCACACCCACTGACATTTTATGAGACCTGGAGTCCAAACTCCAACCCTTTTGCTTACAAGGACAGCACTTTAACCACAGGCTACCTCCCAAGTCTTTTTCAATGTGTTTTTCTGGTGAGCTACATGCCAGAAAAGTTTCTCTTTAATGATTAAGTGTTAAAATTCACTGGCATTAAGTACATACACAGTGTTATATAATCACTGCCTCTATCCATTTTTAGAACTTTTTCATCATCCCTGAGAGAAACACTGTACCCATTAAACAGTAACTTTCCACATCCTCCTCCTCTTACTGGCTCCTAGTGATTGCTGTTCTACTTTCTGTGCTGTAAAACTGCTGCAACCCATATAAGTAGAATCCTACAGTATTTACTGTTTGGGGTCTGGTTTATATCACTTAGCACAAGAGATTCAGGTTTCATCATATTATAACTTGTGATCAGAATTTTATACCTTTGTAAGACAAAAATATTCATGTACTCATCTGTTGTTGGACGGTCAGTTGTTTCTGGCTTCTGGCTGTGGTAAACAATGCCAGCATGAACAGTGGTGTACAATTATGTCTGAATTCTCTTCAGTGAATTTTTGAAGTTTTAGTATTTAATGATGTTTCTTAATGTGTTGTGGAACAGTGATTTTCTTTAAACTCACTATTTTCTATTTGTCTGTCTATCTCTCCATCCATCCATCCATCCATCCATCCATCCATCCATCCATCCATCCATCATCTATCTCACTGATTTTATCTTCTAGATAGGTTATGGTTGGTTACTATCAATATTTACTTATTTAGTTCAAACATTTTTAGATTCAGCTAGGGTAACCCCCTTTAATTTGGTTCCTATAACATTTTAACATACTCTTGCCTTTTTTTTAACATTTTCTTTTCTTTTTTTATTTATTCAATTATGCGTGTGTGTGTGCGCGCGCGTGTGTGTGTGTGTGTGTGTGTGTGTGTAGAACCACGGATGAATTCGGGAACCACCATGGACCGCCTCCACCTCCTCATTTACTCTGCCCAGAGATTCACAGACTCCGCCCTACTAGGACCAGAAACGCAGGCTGCCCTCGCTTCCGCCCGGCTCTTGCCATTTTTTGGACATTATTTTATGATATAAGATTTTTTTCAGATTCACCTGGTACTCTCCCTGTTTCACATACTAAATGAGTTAATTTTCCAAGGAGCTCTAGTTCTTCTTAGGGAGGAAAAAATTAGAATATCAGGGGCTATACATTAAGAATATTCATTGTTACAACTTCATGGTGACCTCTAATTCTAATTCAGTACCCTAGTGTTAATTGTGGAACATTTTCTCCCAGAGATATAATTCTTTTCCTGCAATACTATAAAAAGGACTTCTAACATTCTTACATAATCTGTTCTTCCTACATGTAATATATTTCATTGCTGTCCATTGCTAACCTGCACACAAAAGTTCTCATCCTCGGCTCTTACTTCAGGTTAGAGAGGGCTCCATCATCATTTCTTCTGCAGTTGATGGAAAATCAACCAACTGGGAGGTAATTTACATGCCATAAAATTTACTCCTACAAGTGTAACAGTGGCTTAGTTTACTCATAAGGTTATATAGCCATCATCACAATCTAATTACAGAAAACTTTTATCACTCTCAAAAGAAACGCTACTATTGCTTATTTTTGCCCTGACCTCTATCATTACAGCCCTTATGCTTCACAGAGTATTTCATTCTTTCCATACAATTTGCTTCTTGGTCTCTCCTAGATAGATTGATATTTCAGTGGCTGTTAACTATAAAATTATCCTTTCCAAACTTTTTCATTGAGAGATGTCAAACAGAATCAGTGAAAGTTTTATTTCTTGGACTACTTTTTTTTAATTTTGCATTTATTTTTTAAACCAACCTTCCTTCCTTCCTTCCTTCCTTCCTTCCTTCCTTCCTTCCTTCCTTCCTTCCTTCCTTCCTTCCTTCCTTCCTTCCTTCCCTCCCTCCCTCCCTCCCTCCCTCCCTCATTGTGTGCGTGTGTATCAGAGGGCACATATGTGTCCCTGTGGGGAGTCAAGGATGACTTTGGAAATCATCCTGGATTGCTTCTACCTTCTTGCTTCACTCTGGGATTTCCCAGGTTCTGCCCATCAGTGTCCAGACCCTGGTCATTTTCATCCTGGATTGCTTCTACCTTCTTGCTTCACTCTGGGATTTCCCAGGTTCTGCCCATCAGTGTCCAGACCCTGGTCATTTTCACCTGGCGTTTTTACATGGGACCTGGGATCCAAATTCAGGACCTTCTGCTTGTGAGGCAGTCTTAACCCTTGAGCCATCTCTCCAGCCCCTTGGATTACTTTTAAGATAAGTTCATTAAAAAAAAAAGAAATCAGAAATCATAAAAAATGAGCCAAGGAACTCAAAATGACCTACTATAAATATGATATGGCAAACTTAAAATGAAAAGCTTACACTGACACGGCAGGTTATTATTTAGGACACACAGTATTATAAATCTAAACCACTCCAAATACCAAAAAAGCAAGATTTCCATTTTACAATTCATTTCACCACTTATCTTGACTTCCTGCTAAAGTCTCAAGCTGGAGGCTAGAGAAGGAATGTATGTGTATTTTTGTACACTAGAACTGAACTCAATGTTCCATCTGTGAAAAATCTACATAGAGATTCACTGAATTTATGTCAGAGGCTCTATTTCCTCTGCAAGAGGCAACATAAATTTTTGTTTGCACCAGAAAGAAATAAGAAAATATGTAGTATTGTCTTCACAATATATTTAGATTTAGTATCATTCCCCAAGAATGACTGAAAATTTGCTATTCTAATAAATAAAATAAAACTGATGCAGATATTCTAGAAGTTCATTTCACTTTATTTTAAAAAGTTATTCTGATAATTACCCAGAATTTTCTATGCATAGTTTTAACACTAGATTTTACTATATTTTACATAATATGGGAAATCAGGCTATAATCTACATGGATAACAGATCATTATTATACATCTATTTATTATATATATAATGCAGTGCAAAAATAACTTTTTAAAGATCTTTATAAATACTAACTTATTCAATCATTTAAAATTTTTTTATTTATTCAATTGTGCATGTGTGCGTGTGTGTGCGTGTGTGTGTGTGTGTGTGTGTGTGTGTGTGTGTGTGTGTAGAACCATGGGCGAATTCAGGAACCACCATGGACTGCCTCCACCTCCTCGTTTACTCTGCCCCAGGATTCACAGGCTCTGCCCTACCAGGACCAGAAACGCAGGCCACTCCCGCTTCTGCCTATTGGAACTCAGGACATTCCACCTGCAAGGCAGAGCCTTAACCCTTGAGCCAACTCTCCAGCTCCACTTATTCAATCATTTTTAAAGAAAATAATTTTGAAGCAGAGTTCTGGTAAGTAGATTGACCTTGGTCTCATGATCTTCCTACCGTATCTTCCTAAGTGCTATAATTAAAGCAATATGTCACTGCTTTTGGATCAATTTCTTAATTATTTCATCACAAGTATGATACTAAGTCCTGATGTCACTTTGCAAAAAGATGGTAACACTTCTGTTCTATCTTCCCTCTACTACTAATACAAGTAAAACTACCCCATAATTTTAGTGATTTAGTACAAAAGGGCAGATTTTTTTCTTGGTCTTTATTTTTTTTATTTGTGTGTGTGTGTGTGTGTGTGTGTGTGTGTGTGTGTGTGTGTGTGTCTATGTAGAGGGCACTCTATGTCCCTCTATGACTTGGGGAATTATCTTGTATTGCTTTTACCTCCTTTTGCTTCATTCTGGGATTTCCCAAGCTCTGCCCACCAGGGCTGGAAGAGCAGGCCACCACCATTTCCACCTGATGTTTATACGTGGGACCTGGGATCCAAACTCAGAACCTTCTGCTTTCGAGGCAGAGTCTTAATTCCTGAGCCACCTCTCCAACGCCAAGAACAGATTTAAAACAAAACAAAACAGAAGAACAAAACTCAATATAGGTATGGGAAGCTTCTTTTTTCTGAGATGGGGTCTCACTATAAGCCCTGACTGGCTTCCAAATCAAGATTCTCTTTCCTGAGTCTCCTGAGGATTAGAATCACTGGTGTGCACCATCAGTATAATCTGTATAACTTTATGAAGCAGGTATTATTATTACTTTACAGAAAATTAAAGTATCTGATCCAAATTGTACACATAGTGAAACGAACTAGAATTAGAACCCAGCACCTTGACTCCAGAATCCAGATTCCCAATGACTATGCCATATAATGGTAATTTGCCTCATGGAAAGAAATGTGTGAATATGAAAGTATTTAAAAAAGTAACTGAGCCGGGGAAGGGGAGCATGGCTCAGTGATAGATCATGTGTCTAATATATCAAAGATCCTGGGTTCAATCATTAGCATTACAAGACAAACAAGCAAACAGACAGATGACTTATTACCAAGCAAATGAATTGCATCTGAATAAACAATTATTTGCAAATATGTATAAATGAAATCCATTTATTCAACACCAATCTTCCATAATGCCAATATCTTAGCCAAAAAACTCAGAAAATGACAACTGATAATACAATTAACTAGACTATAAATAAGTCTTATATTTTATCAGCTTTTGCATGCACAAATGTTACTGTTCGTATGTTTGTTTGGGCATGCTTTGAGTATAAGTCTAAGATTTTTTTCACTTGCAGAGATTCATATTCATATTATACCAAGATACAGACCTGCTCTGTCACTACTTCCTTGTGCTGTCCCCCAGTCACCCCAATACTCCCTGCTCTATCTAACCTTTGGATACCAGGTGTTCTAGCTCCATCTAATATTGTTATTTTGTTATATAGGTAGAACTACACAATATGGAAACCCGACCTCTAAATTCATATTCTTTCTCCCTCTCTTTGCCCCCACTTTCCTTTTCTTCCTTCCTTCCTCCCTCCCTCCCTCCCTCCCTCCCTCTCTCCCTCCCTCCGTGTGTGTGCGCGTGCGCATATGTGAGTACACACATATGCATGTGGAGGCCCAAAGCTGATAAAAAAATCATTTTCAATTGGTCATTTACTTTATTTTTCTGAGACAAGTTCAAAGCCAGAGTTCGCAGATATGATTGGTCTAGTAAGTCAGCTTGTCATCCAAGGATGGAATTGAGGCTGTAATGCCCATCTGGCATTTTATGTGAATTCCTTTTACTTATGATGTGAGGGAGGGACTTTAACTACAGTTTTCAGTATATTTTTTGTGTAAGTTATATGTAAGAAAAATTTCCTTTTAATAAGTGGAATTATGGCTCAGGGGTTAAGATTCTGCCTCGAAGGATATGAGTTCAGATCCTGGATCCCATGTAAAAACACCAGGCAGAAATGGCGGCAGCCTGAACCTCTAGTTCTGGAACATCGAGCCTGGGAAATCTCAGAGCAAAGACAACAGGAAGTAAAAGCAATCCAGGATGATTCTCAAGGTCACTGGTTGGCCTCCACAGGTACATACAATACCTTCTAGTACACACACATGCACGCGCATACACCACACACAAAGATAAAATAAAATAAACCCATCCTCCACACTACAAAAATGAGTGAACATATACATATACATGTACATAAATATACACACACGAATATAATAAAAAGTCTCATAAAATAAGTGAATTTAATAATTCACTGTCACTAAATACAGTGTTGTATAATCACTGTCACAAACTTTTTAGTATGCGCATGTGCACGTGTGCATACACACACACACACACACACACACACACACACACACACACACACACCTCGAGTCACTAGAGCATTCTAAATTTTGACCATAATGCAAAGAACGCTTGGTTTCAAATCCCTCAAGCCCCCTTTGAGATAATCCAAATTCAAGAACTAAAGGAGTCTAAAATTATAAGGGAATGGAAAGGTAGGTGATATATAATGACATGTTACTTAATATGATAATATGGAACTAAAATAATTAAAATAGAGTAAGATTGATTGATACAACAGATTGAAAAGGACCAAAGGAGGACTGAAGAGATGGTTAAGAATCTGCTTTGCAAACAGAAGATCCTAGCTTCGGATCCCAGGACCCACATAAAAAACACAAGGTAGAAACAGTGGTAACTTGCACTTCCGATCCTGGTGGACAGAGTCTGGGAAATCTCATAACAAAGCAAAAAGGAGATAGAAGCAAGCCGAAATGATTCCTGAAGTCACCTTTTTCCCTCCACAGGGGCACTCAGTGCCTTCTGCTACATACATACACACATGCAAATAAAATATATTTAAAAAGGACCAAAGGAATACCTAAAGAATCCAAATTAGACTCTACATAAATAAACACCTTATTTAGGACAAGAGTTCCATAGCAATGTCTCAAATAAAATCTGGTTAAGTTCACAGACTTTTCGTTCCTGATCATCTACAACTGAGGGAGTGTGATCTCACCAGAAGGGGAGGGCATATAGTCAGGCAGATAATAAGTAACCATTTTGCAAATGAGTGATTGACCCCTCCCTCACTGTGGTTTCCTACTTTTATTGCATCTACCTTTGAATATACTCTTATAACAAGACCATCGTTTTAACAGTTTTTTATTTCTGGCCAGGGGGTGACATCCAATACCCATCAGGATGGAGTGAAGGGCATTGCAGGAGCAGCAAAACCGCAAAAGAAAATCAACAAACCATAATCCAGAACTTCAGAGACTCTACATCAACCACCTAGAACTAGGCCAGCCTAATCTCTCCCCATCCTGAAGCTCAGGGAAATTTGCGGAAGAAGGGGCGGTAAGAGTGTAAGAGCACAAGGATGGGAGGAGCAATGATATGCAAGATACTCCACACAAGTTAGGGCCGAAGCAATCATAATTGGACTTTACATGCCCTGCGCAATGTCCAACACACTATTGTCCCCACAAAGTCTAGCATTTGCTAAAAGCACCAAGATCCTTGGAGGCAAGGGATTGATAGTCAAAATAGTGTTCCTATGCTTAAGGGGAACACAGGAAAGGGTTCAGGGAAAAGCCGCTGGGTCCTTGGATGTCATTGGCGAGGAAGACCCAGAGGACAGTCAGGCATGCACATTAAAGGATTCTCTGGGGATTGGGGGAGGGGAGGCACTTGGGGGTGGGGAGGGAGGGGTAAGGGGAGGGCGAGCAGAAGGGTGGGGGGAGGAGGAGGGAGGGAGGGAACCGGTATACCTATTTTGTATGAGCGGAGATAATAAAAAATGTTAAAAATTTTTCAATTTAGTGATAGATTAACATACCGGTTCAGAACAATGAATACTGTCTCTATATAAAATAACTCCAGATGCTCTAAAGTTAAATCTTACTTGTGAACTAGTCTAGAAGAATGAAGTACACGCGTGGGAGTGTCTGTGATGGTGCATCAAGAGACATTCAGAACAGGAGGGCTCGGTGTTGATTGGATGATTCAAAGCATTATGAGGAGGTAAAAGGTCCAGGTGGGGTTCATCTCTTTCCACAGCCCCTTCCTGTGTTCTCTTATCTCTGCTTCTGAGCTGCCACCATGTGAACAGTTCTGCTCCACTACACTCTCCCTGCCATGATAGAATGACAACTCTGAAACCCTAAGCCAAATGAAATACTTCCCCCCGAGGCTATTTTATAAGGCATTTTAGTCACAACACCAAATAGGCTAACTGACACAGATACAAATGTGATGAAACAGTAAGGCTTCTGGAAAATAACATGAGAGCATACATTTATGATACTGAACCCTTCAAGGATTTCCTAAATAAGATATAAAAGATACTAACCATAAAAGAAAAGACTGTCAAAGTTCATTAATAAGACATCATTAAGAGGAGGAAAGCAAGCCATATGGTGGGGAAAGATAACTACAATTCATACGGCCAACAAAGAACAGAACTCAAAAAATTTAAAGAACACCTACAAATCAATGAGGAAACCTAATAAAAAATAAGAAATGGAAGAAATGGTCTATACTGAATTTATAAAAATAAATACCTAGACAGACAGTAAGTATATGAAAAGATATTCATCATTACTGGAAAATCAAAATGAAACTACAAGGAAAAAACCTCTATTATGTGTGCGGTACAAACAGTATACAAACAAACATTATTTATCAATATGAAGCAAAGCAAAATACTGCAATGAGGGTGGGAACAGAAATTTCTTGCATGAGATTTGGAATTGGATATTTTAAAGATGAACATGCCAAAAACTTATAACTCAATAAGTCTACCAACAGTTATATATCAAGAAGAAAAATATGTTTGTAGATCAAAAGACGTATTAATAGTCACAGAATTGTTCATAATAGCCCAAACCTGAAAACGAGTATAAATGATGGTTATGAAATGTGACAATAAAAAAATCTTACACAGTATTGAATAATGATAAGGCTAAAAAAGAATGCATACTAAAAATTTAGTTTATATAAAGCTAAAAAACTAATAAAACAAATGGTGATGGCTGTTAGATTTGTAGGGGGGATAAGGATGTACACGTGGCATGACAGAAGACTCTAAAGAGCTGATAATAATCTGTATCTTGATTTTAGTAGTACCCATGTGGGGATGGATTTACTTCGCAAGATATCTGCAGGTAGAATTATTACTATTCAGGAACCTTTTTATATTTATACTGTATATACCTTTTTTGAAAAAAGGTGTAAAGTTATACAAAAAGAAATGTACATAAATTTCAAAATTTTTAAAAATTGTTCAAATGAGGGCAATATAGCTCCTCATGGTCCTCTAGTGCCTTGAGTTCATTTCCAGCTGCCTGCTTCTCTTGGAGGCTCCCTATCCCCTCATGGCACTCCATTGCCATGAGTCTGTTTCTTGTTCCTTGCTCCTCATGAATCCCATGCCTAGGCACTGTGAGTTCTCATGGGCTCCCTAACCCCTCATGGCACTGCCATGAGCTTTGTTTCATTTCTGCTTCTCATGGAAGTGCCCTAGCCCCTCTTGGCACTCCACGTCTGGAGTCCATGAGTTCCAACGTTTCTCTTCTCTAATAAACTCTACCTTAATCCTCTAAAAAAATTGTTCAAATGAGGGATACTAATTAAACATCAGCACACTTAACATCCTAAAAGTCTGTATCTTCTATTTATAAAGGCCTTATCTTCACTAAGGATACAAGTTTAGAAATTGGAGATTTAAAGGAAATTATATATGAAGTGTATTATGATAAATACAGATCTTAAAGGGCTGGGAAATGGCTCAGTTGGTAAAGTGCTTGCCATGCAAGCATGAAGACCTGGGTTTGGATCCCCAGCACACTTGTAAAAAGCAACCACAAATATCTGGAGCTCATTGGCCAGTCTAGTGAATCACTGAGTTTCAGGTTCAGTGAAAGAATTTTTCTGAATAACTAAAGTAGACAGTGACTGAGGAAGAGACCAAATGTATCGCCACATGAGTAGCCATGTTCACAGACACACAAATGTATGTGTGTACACATACACAAAGATGGAGGGAAAGAGAGAGGTGGAGAAAGAGAGAGAAAAACAGATCTTTAATGAAAATATTTATGTTAAATCACTGATTAGGGAATAGGGACTAGTTCAGTAGTAGAGCACTCATCTTGCATATGTAGGTCCCAAGTTTGATTCCCAGTATTGTAATTAGTCAAACAGGAAACAAACAAGTAAGCTAGAGATTCTTAGAAAGAGAGCAAAAACCCAAGTTTTTACTTCTTTTCCTTTATAGCATCTACCACCCAGAAAGGACACAACTGCCAAATTGAATACAGGTGACCCGCAAAAGCAGCTACTGGAAGCTGACGCCAATTAGAATGGTCATGGTGCTCTGTCCCTGGAATGCACAGAACCTGGGACATACTGAAGCCCAGGAACACGGGGAACAGCAAAAACTCGCATTTCTCCAAGTTTCTTGATGACATATGCTGGTGGAGTTACTAGGAGGATGGATATGACTGCAGAATATGGTACCCTGGAGGCACAACTGTTTTCATAGACTTATTACCAGACAAAGCAGATTTTAAAGTGGAATGAGATGTAAATGAAATTTCTACTATTTTGCATTTGGCAATTGAAGCTCACAGGACAAAAGAACAAAAGGCATTAAAAGGACTCCATGTTCTCAGTACAGACCTCTGGGGCCACCTTTGTCCCAGCTGGCTTCTTGAGATGCTTCATTTCAAGTAGAGATGCCAATATAAGTCTATTTTTTCCGTGTCTACATCATGGCTTCCAACACACATGAGAAATTGAAGGCTGTGCATGTAGCCCTTTAAAGTTGAGATTTTTAGCTCATCTTCCCTACACTAGGCAAATGATTGTACAAACAGTAAGCCAGATTAGTAAAATCCCCAGTGCCTAACACATGAAGGCACTCAAGAAGAATCTATTAAAGACATGAATGAAATAATTTTTAGAGAATATATCGAGAGTTGAATCTAAACAAAAAGGCTGCTCTGATAGCAATGGGGAGAGAGTTTGGGGAGATAAGACAAAAAAGACTATTAATTTTCTCATTCTTTCATAATGTAAGCATATAAATAAACCTACATCAGTTCAATCTTCCTCATTTTTAAACAACAAAAAATCTATCCATGTTAGTTCATTTGCTGTGGTTATAAGAAAATACCTGAAACTGGGTAATTTATGATTACTAGAAACTTTCAGTACTGGAAGCTGGAAAGTTTGAAAACAGCATTGGCACCTGGTTAGGGTTTTCTTGCAACATCACAACATGGTGAAAGACATCACAATGTCAGACAAAGAAAGCATCTGTTCTGTTTTATCTAGTTCTTCTTATAAAGCTGTTATGCCAGCATGCTATGTATGCCAGGATGGCACTGATCATTCAGCAATTATCCTAGCTCGGCTCAGTGCTAGTGTGCATGACTATGCCTGGCTCTAGTTACTTTTTAAATAGAAAGTTTAAAAATATTTTATTTATTTGATGTAAAATAATAAATAAAATGAAATGTGTGTGTGTGAGAGAAAGAGAGAGAGAGAATATAAGAATACACAGGCATGTGCGTACTACTGCATTTATATGGAAGTCAATAGACAACTT
Source organism: Typhlomys cinereus (assembly GCA_023101885.1). Lineage (NCBI taxonomy): Eukaryota > Metazoa > Chordata > Mammalia > Rodentia > Platacanthomyidae > Typhlomys > Typhlomys cinereus. Next base: position 1,908,772 of record JALPQD010000298.1, on the reverse strand, counting down.
TTGAAAATCAGTTCTCTCCTTCCACTGTGTAGGTTCCAGGAATTGAACTCACAGGTTGCCAAGTTTCCACACAAATGTCTTTAATCTGTGGAGCCATCTTGCTGGCCCTCTATGATTATTTTTGTCTCTAGCAGATTCTACCATAATTACGTGAAAATAGACAATATAAGGAAAGCACTGATTAATAATTATTTACTGAGAACTTCTGTTATCTATTAGGCATAAGATATACACTAGGGAAAAATAAGCACATTTACTGTAATTAAGAAATTTAGTTTCATGGGAGAAATAAAAAATTAAGTCATGACAAAGTAAATTCTGTGACAAACATAACACAAGCAAGTGCCCTGCTGTAAGAAAATTAAGTGCTGAGTATTTCAGAAGACATTTTATTAGTCTTTAATTCTCTAAATGACATAAATTATCCACTTAGAGGATAACACCTGTTCATAACACTTATAAAAGTGTACCTTCTACCTAAAGTAGTCAACATACATAGAGATAAAGATCAAACTATCTGGAAAAATGTGTATCTAATAGATGGTGGTGGCAGTGGTGGTGGTGACGGTGTGTGTGTAGAAGAGGGCACTTTGTGTGCCTGTGGAAGCCCAAGGGTGACTTCAAGAATCACCTTGGCTTGCTCTACTTTGCTACTGCTTTGCTCTAGGATTTCCCAGGCTCTGCATTCTAAGACAGAAGTACAGACTGATGCTATTTTTCACCTGGTGCTTTTATGTGGTATTTGGGATTCAAACTCAGATCCTTCTGCTTGACAGTCATCTCTCCAACCTGTGACTTTTTATTTTTTAATTTTTTTTATTTCTACTCATACTTTAACAGGTACACCGGTCCCCTCCCTCCCTCCAACCTCCCACCGCCCTGTGCCCCCCTCCCCTCCCCTCCCCTTTCCCTCCCCATCCCCGGAGCATCCTTTAATGTGCATGCCAGACTCTCCTCTGGGTCCTTCTCTCCGATGAGGCGCAAGGACCCAGTCAGCCTGTGATTTCTTAATTCAGTCTTCTTTTACCCTTTTCTACACAAAGGCGTTTACATCATTCTTTAAGAGCCATTCATTGCAAACTGCTTGTTTTTCATCTATTTAAATATGACGTTTCTTTGGTGATATGCTTAATATTAAAGAAACCTATGTGTTCTAATAGAGCAGTAAAGGAAGGATTAGTTGGATTCAAATGTCAAAACAAACTTAGTTACATTCTTTTTGTGAATTATTAAATGATTACCTCAAGTTTTCCTTTTCTGATGAATAGTACTGTAGAAACTGACTATTAAAAACAGACAGTAGGTCTGGAGAGATGGCTCAGGGGTTAAGACTCTGCCTCGCAAGCAGGAGGACCTGAGTTTGGATCCCAGGTCCCACATAAAAAAATGACAGATGGAAAAGGCTGCTGTGGCCTGCACTTTTGACCCCAGTGGGTGGGGCCTGGGAAATCCCAGAGGGAAGCAAAAAGGAAGTAGAAGCAATCCAAGATGATTCCCAAAGTCACCTTGGTCCTCCACAGGGACACAGAGTGCTCTCTCTCTCTCTCTCTCTCTCTCTCTCTCTCACACACACACACACACAAATAAATAGATAGATAAAAAATAAAAGCAGAAAGTAATACTTGTTCCAGTAAATACTGAAAAAGGTATAGGATCTGTGAGGGTCAGTGTTACTTGTAAATTGTAATTGGTATCCTCTAAGACACAAACCTAAAGGCATCCCTGCCAGGGATTATGTTGATTAGGATGAACTGCAAAGACCTAGTCTGAAGTGGGCAGCACCATTCCATGGGTTGGGTCCTAGACTATACAGAGGAGAAACATCCATCATTCTCTGCCTCCAGACTGGATGAATCTTACCAGCTGCTTTAGGCTCCTGCTGCTTTGAATTCCTTGCTAAGACAGACTACCGAACTGTAAACCAGAATAAATCCTTCTCCCTTAAGTTGCTTTTATCAGGGTGTTTTACCATACCAACAGAAAAAGACATAAAGACAGGAAAATATCCATATTCTTACAAACTAAATTCTTGGCTATAAGAACAGCCATGGCCTCTAGCTCCTCTCCATTCACAGAGATGTGAATACTGAGGTACTGTTCATATTTCTTAGTTCTCTTGGACATACTTGGAGATGAGGTAAGAAAAATGAAATGAGAGGGAACATATTGACAACTGTAGAATTAGGGGATGGGTTCACAGAGAGACTGTTCAACCTTTTCCACTAGAGTTTCTTGGGCTCATGACTTTATTGGACGGGTAACTCTATTTAATCAACATTGTGAGTGTGGGCATGTACAGCTGAATTTGTAGTCTTGTGAAGAGAGTCTCAGACTGATGGCTTTTCAGAGTGGGTCTCTGAATGAACATGTGCAGACACGAACCCAACTTGAAACCTAGAATTTTCCAGCCAACCTGCAGTTCAGTTGAGAGTCATTTTAATCAACCCTGCAAATTTAGGCCTCGAACAAAGAAAAGCATGCTATAATTTTAGGGTATCTTGTTATGTACTTTTATTGTGGGCATTTGTTTTTATATTTGATTTGAATAAAACAATTTTACTAGTAGACTACACTGGAATTCTGTTGGTTTCTCTTGGTTGCTTTCCTATCCATTCACTTTTATCTAGCTGCTATCCTATTGATAATGGCTTTTTTTTTTTTTTGAATTAGACTTTTCATTGATGGTCTCTTTTAAAGGAAACAATTTACATTCAATAAACTATACCTATATAGCACATAATTCAATCAGTACAGAGTGATAATTATATACCTGTGACACTGCAAAATCAAGACACTGAACATTTCTATTACTCTTGAAAGTTTCCTTTGTTGTTTTTGTTCATTTGAAGATAGGTCCTACTATGTAGCCCAGGTTGGCCTGGCACTCACTATGCATATCAGGCTGGTCTTGAGTTTGTGGTTATCCTCCTGTCTGTGCCTCCCCATGCTGGAACTAATGGCATGTGCCACCCACCATGCCCAATTTCTTATCTCCCTTTACTTCAATCCATCTTTAACGCCAGCTATCGAAAAACCACTGGTTGCTTTATGCTATTTTATATTAATGCTTTCTATAACTTATGGAAGTAAAATTTAATAATCCCTATTTGTCATAGGCACAGGTGTCAACTGACTGTTGAGGGTTTGAGCTCTGGGCACATTTGTGGAGAATTAGTGGTTGGGTTAAGCCCAGCGCAAACCTGCAGGAGATTGTCTAGCTGATGGGGAAGGCCCAGCCCCTGGTGGGTTGGATTAGGCCCTGGAATAAAATACAGAGAGCTGGTACAGAGAGTTGGCATTCTTTTGTACACTTGGCCAGACATGCTGGTCTGGCAAATAAGGATTGCCGGTCTTTCAGCCATTATGTGGTGATGGCCAGTTCCCTGCGCATGCTTGACTGTGAACTGTAACCGGACTATCGTAAGAAAATAAACCCCTTGTTCCCTTAAGCCGTTTGCTTTGGTTTTGTTATGTTCCAGAAATTCATCCATGTTGTTTCAAAAGTTATTCATTTTTATGACTGGGATATTTTTTCACACAGGTATACTACTTTTTATTCTCTTATTCTTTGATACTTTCATACACAAATACAATGAATCTATGTGTTTTTATCTCTTCCTACCCATTTCTGTCACCCCTCCTCTCCAGTTATCTTCTCTCCTACCTTCAGCTCTTTTTGCAGGTACATTTTAAAAATTGTTCTCTTACTGAAAGACACTGGATTGTTTACAGTTTTTGGTTACTTCAGATAAAAGGTGCTAGGAAAGTCCATTTTAAAAGTATTTAAGTGCACATATACTGCAATTTACTGCATAGTAGCTAGATAATAAAAGTTGAGATTTCAGTTTTATGTGAAATTTCCAGTTCCTAGAGTGCCTGCTTTATTCAGGCTCTCATCACAAGCAGGGTCCATTGGAGCTAAATGTAAGTCTTCCTAATTTTAGCACATAGCAGCATCTCATTCTGGTTTCAATTTACATTTCTTAGATGATGTATTTATTGGGCATTCCTACACTCTTTTGTGAATGTCTGTTCAAGTCTTGTGCATTTAAAAAAATAGGTTTCTTTTTTAAATTTGGTATAAAATATTTTTTATTTCAGATACAAGCCTGTCCAATATATGAACACTAATATTTCTGCTTAGTCTATAGTCTGTCATTTCACTTTCTACCAAGTGTATTTTGAAAAGCTTTTAGATAAAAGTCAAGATTAAAAATACTTCCATAGTCAACCTTTTTGTGTTCATTCAAGAAATCCTTGCCTATGTTGTTTATAAATATTTATTATTGGCTTTTACATTTAGTTCTATAATCTACTTCAAATGGAAGTCCTGTGTAAGTATGTGGTAAGAACTAATGTTCACCTCCCCTCTGAATCCTCCCAATGTTTTTTGTTGAAAAATAATATAAATCATTTAACTCTGTTAATCTTTTGAAAACTTGCTTTGGTTAGTCTAGGTCATTTGCATTTCTCTATTTTAGATCTAATTTATAAATATTTATAAATATTTTTCTTGAGATTGTGTTGAATAAATTTTAGGAAAACTGCTTTGTTCAAATATTCAATCTTATAATCCATGATTACATATCAGTTTATTTTGATCTTTGTCTTCGTGATGTTTTATTTTAATTTTTCATGTATAATTTTTTCATGTTTTATTAAGTTTATTCCCAATACTTTATGATTTTGGATAGTTTTAAAGTGCTCACTAGTTTAACTCAGGTATACAATTCTGTTTATGCTTACTAATTGTTTATAATACAGCATGATACAAATACAGTGCAATAGATGATGTGAATTAGGAGGAAAAAGATTTCTAACCATAGTGAGTAGGCAAAATCATATAGAAGGTTTTATTTATAAATACAAAATTTGTAGTAACAAAATGCCCATGCTGAGTACTTAGTACATTGGATAATCTTTTTAGAAATTAAAAAAAAAAAAGAAGGATGGTGAGAAGGCTCAGTGAGTAAAAGTGCTTGTTAGGTAGGCAAGAGATGATCTCAAACTCTGGAATACATAAAGAGGTAGAGAGAGAGCAGATTCCACAAAGTTATCTTCCATGTGTGTACCATTACTCACTTCTCTGTCTCTTTCTGTCTCTCTCTCTCAAACACACACATCACACACACACACACACACACACACACACACACACACGTACGCATGTGCACGTGCTAAAAATAAATTTTAAATGTGGGAAAAACAGAAGTGAAAAAAAAATCCCAGCCCTTTTTGGAGACAAGCTGTTTCTTTTATTTATTTATTTGTGCTCCTGGTTTTGAAATGTGGGCTTGCAAAGTAGCTGAGATACAAAATCACTATGTAGACCAGGTTGGCCTTGAACTTTCAATCCTCTTGTCTCAGCCTCCCAACTGGTGAAACTAAAGGCATGTGAGGTATACTTGGTGCCAAACCATCCTTTTTTTTTTTTTTTTTTTTTTTAAATTAAAGTGACTATACTACAGACCTTAGGAAAAATAAGACATCTGAGCCTCACTTACACAAAATACTTCATCTATGGATGTTTTTACTTATACAAAAGCATAACTAAACATATTATTAATGTTATTATGATAGTCCTGATGTGTGACACACAATCTTTAAGTACTTTCTAAATAATCAGGAAGAAATATTTTAAAATGCAGAAAAAAATAGATTTACCTCCTTGAATTTTAAATATATTTTGTTATCAACTTGAGTAACACTGTCTTTTGAAAGACTGTTAATTTGGACTTTGGGCCTTAAAATTATACATGTAGTTGTAAGTACTATGTCCTGCCATCAGTATCAAAGTTCACTTCTAAGTTGAAATTCTGTTATACATAATGTGTAACAACCACTTGAGCACTGAACTATAAGAGTCAAATCATAGTTATTTTAGCATGTGGTACAACTATTATTTCTCTCAATCTAACATATATGCAAAAGGAAAGAAAAATATTTATTTTAATCACAATTTTAAAAATAATTTTTTTAAAGGGTAGGATCAGGACCTCACTAAGTAACCCAGGCTAGTCCCAAATTCACTACGTGGCCCAACTGAGTCTCCAACTTGAGCTCTTTCTGTCTCAGCAGCCCAAGGCCTGGGACTGACAGAAATATGCTCAAAGTGTATGTGTGCATGTACATGTGTGTGCAGCTAGTAGGTAAGAATCAGAAGATAAAACCAAGACAGGTTAGGGGCTTTTTAGCCCAGTGAGACTCTGAATTTAATTCCCAACATGCCTCACCCTCCCCTCCCTGAAAAAGAAAAATGTTAAATCCAGGTATAGCTCCAAACCCAAGCTCTTATTCATGAAAATGTGATTCAAGTAAAAGAAATTAAAATGGTCTGGGATCCCTCCAGCCAGATTTAAGATCTACTAACAGGAGCATCATCTTGTGTTACTTTGATTTCCCAACAGTCTCAATCATCTTCTCTTGGGTAATCAATGTTATGGTTTGGTGTTTCTCCTGTACTCTTCCCTGTGAATATATATTTATGTAAACACATTATTTTTAAAATTACAGAAATTGAAGGAGGATCACAAGACAAAGGAAGAATAAAAATTGAAACACAATGAGATGCATTTGATTAAACCTCATCTGTAATTTTTATTTTTTCCACACTTGAAAATATTTTTCTGATTACTTAAAAAAACTTAAAATTTTATACAACACATCAGGATTATCATAACAACATTAATAATATATTTAGTTAACATTATGAGCATTTACTATGAAGCAGAAATTCTGTAAGGTGTTCTGTAAGCATTGATCTGATTTAAGATTATCTCCATTTTTTTTACTGACAAGCAACTGAAGAAAGTTAAGTAACTAACTCAGTCAAACAGATAATATCATCATAGGCAGAAAAGCTGCAGAATGTGGGATGAAATCTAATCTGCTGTTTACTTTAAGGAATTGCTCTCCTGAAATGTCTGATATCGGTCATTCTTTTTCATGAAAATAAGTGACAACCATAAGTCATACATGACAATAAAATTTTTTTAGTATAACAATAAAGATACAGGATTTACAGTAATCTTACTATTTCTTGACTATATAGTGTCTACAATTCAGGAATGAATCAACTGCTTATGACCCCAGAAAAATCATTTACTTTCTCTAGGTCTTAGTTGCTCACTATAATACAATTATCCAACACAATTCCTTGAGCATTCCCTATTGTAGTAGTCTAGTTATGCTGAAAATATGTATAATCTCCATGGTTGCAATACATTGCTTATTTATGTACTCATGCATTTTCAGCACATAAACTTAATTTGAGGAATCCTAACACTTAGATATTCAAGAATCTAATGCTACATAGACAGAATCACTCAATTTTCTGGAAAAAAATATTCTCGATCAAGAGCTACATCCTAAAATAGTTTTCCCTAGATTATGGAGACTAAACATTGATGATAGGACCTGGTTTCATTCACAATTTTTTTTACATGTAGGACAACATGGAAAAGATATGAGAACAAAGATACCAGGCACAGACATAAAACTAATTGCATCCTAGTTTCAGACACAAATATTTTGCCTGTTTACCTAAAATATATAGGCACCAAAAAGTTTAAGTTCAGACAATACAAAAATGACAATGTCTACTACTCCCTAGGAGGAATTCAATTAACCTCAAAGGTGTTTTAGCATTGTTCATGGTACTACCTGTAAGATGTTTAAAGTAGACCATTAAACCAACAGATTCTTAAAGTGTGAAACCTCTTCCAATAGCTTTGGCATCATATGGGAATTCATTAAGAAATCCAAATATTCAAGTCTACCTCAGACCTAATCAATGAGAAATTCTGGAGATAGGCCCAGCAATCTGCCTTTGGTCAACGCCTGGAAATTCTGAAGTATGTTAGGATTTGAGAACCACTACTGACCTTTTCCATACAATAAAGCTACCTTTAGCTTACGATTTTTACTTCTATTGAGACATAAGTCCCTAAATGTGCAGATAATGATGAATAAAATGGGTAGACAAGATAGCAGAACATATGATAAAATATATTCATTGTTCTGTTAGTGCGTATTTAGAACTATAGAAAGCATAGATTTTGTTTTGTAGAATGGCCAAAAAAAAAAAAAAAAACTGCTATGGTTTCAGTATAACTCAGTCTGAAATTGCTCAACAGCATACAAACTAATAGGAGAAAAGAAGATAAATGTATTATAAGCATGACAGGCAAAAAAGTGACTACCAAAGTGCCAAGTCAGATTCAGATGCCTATAATACTCTCTTCTTCACAGAGGAGACTGGAGAGAGGATGTGGGCAAATTACGTAAGAGTAAACGATTTTTTGCAAAGATGAATGGGCCTTCAGAAGAACCAGTGATAGTCTATGACAAAGTATGTCTGGGAATGGTGTCAACCTTTCATCTCTTCCCCTGCGATCCAGTTAATCTTCCCAGGTTGATGAGATTCCCTGGGAGAGCACTACTGACAATTGAGTTCCTTTTTTTTTGGAGAATCTATCTTTAAGCAGAGAATGGAACTTCATATAAAGCCCAGGCCTTTATTGCTTCAGGGGAGAAAACCAGGAAAAGACAGGAGGGCAGAAGGTCAGAGAGATCTCGATGCATCTGAGGCTGCTTCCAAATCCTTCTGATCCACTTAATTCAAAGTATTCAGCATGCAAAAACATACTCTGGGGTATTCTAAGTCCCTTGTTTGTTTTATGTGTGTTCATTAACTCAGTTTGTTTATTGTTAATTCTTCATACTACCCAGAGATAGCAACTTCAACCTTCAGATTATTAATCTTATCTCAGTGACATGATTTTCAGATGATCTAAAAGACTTATTAAGAAAGAACAAATCAGTAGTTCTGTTTTAAGTCTCTTTCAGATGAGAAAAGGAAGAACTGCACTGCATGGTAATTAGTCTTCTGGCATCAAGCTTAGTGTTCTAAAACCTTAACAGAAATTTAGTTTGGTTCTAAACCAAGAAAGAATTCATGTTGTAGAAAATATGCATGAATAATAACATTGATAAGACTGTCTACAGTGATGCATGCAGTACAGGAATCTCACCAATGGATACTTTGCTTTGTGAAAAGAACAGCTACATTGGATTATGGATAAATTAATACTGGTATTTAAGGAAGTGAGAGATTAGGCTCTCCTGGCAGTCTTGTGAGTCTAGGAGGGGAAAAAAGCCTCTGAGGGTCTGTGGTTAATAGTTCCGTGGTTGTGCTTGCCTGGTTTATATGAGTCCCTGGTTCAGACCCCCAGCTGAAAGAACTGAGAGGAAAGAGAGGGGAGGGATGAGAGAAGAGTAAGAGGGGAAGGGTGGGAGGCAAAGAGAAATAGAGTAGGGGTATAAGGAAAAACAATAGGGAATTCATACTAATATTCCTTATAAAACTAAAATTTGAACTGAAGAAATGTAAAGTAAAATATTCCAATGTTTAAGAAATGGGTCAAACCTTAAAACATGAAAAATAATCTATGTGTTTTAGTATTAACTACAGAGCTTTTGTTCTTTGGACCCAGAAAAGCTAACTCCTAATGCATTACTCTTACTGATTTAAAAAGAACAATCACCTGAAATAGTGACTGAAGTATAAGGTTTAACCCTTGTGAAGGAAATCTACGAGAACTTTCAATTTGAAATTGATCCATAAAGTCACATATATCTTATTTTGCTAGGTTTTGCTCAAGCTTTCTCCTTTTTTAATTTTTGAGTAATGCTATTTATTACTGTCCTATCTATTTTCAGAACTATATTTTCCTGATATTTGAGGTCAGAAATGATACCTTTCTTAGAATTAGGAATCGTTTTAATCTGCTGATTTTAAACACAGTAAATATGAAGGGAGTTCATCCATAGTGGCTTAACTTCAATTTTAATAAGCAGGAATAAATAAAAAAAACCTAAAACTAGGTTTATTAAAACTAAGTTCTCTACTAATATTCTGATCTCCATCTTCAACCAGAGCAGCAAACATTTTTGGTACAGTTCTATAGACTTGCTCTAGAGACAGTGTAAAGGATGTTGCCAGGCAACTGATTTAGTTCTAAAAGAATCTAAGCATTGATAATGAGTCTGTCTCAGTTAGGCTCCCACACAAGAAGAAATTTAGTGAAGCCCCACATGTGCTTACAAGCCATTCAGAAGAATGCTCTGAAGGTATTCCTAATAGTGACTGTCCAAAAGAAGTCAAATTCAAGAATCTAATTAGAGTTTTTAATGTTTACAACATGACAAGTATTTTCTCTAACTATCCAGAATTCCATTGAGAATTAGATATAACAGATCATATGCAAAAGTCTGGTACCAAGTGTACATTCTTCCACATATCATCAGCATTTGCACAGGGTCCCAACTAACTTTCTTCAATTATTTTTAAAAAAATCACAAAATTAATCCTGAAAACTTTATTTGCCAAATCATTTTAATTCTCTTGAAAATTATCTTTGAAACTGCCTTTGATACTTATTCTCCTCAGTAACCAAAACACAACGTTCAGTAAAACAACAACTGTGTTCTTTAAGGAAAATACATAATCAGATACAAGAAGGTAACATGTTTTATGAGTAGTATACATGCAAATCACTGGTATGCTGGATGGGTTCGATCCAATCCTCCCTTTTCCGAAGCAGACACTCTGCATGCATGCTTACCAGCGCAGTATGCATCCACGTCCAGTTTCTGAGCTGAAGTGAGGGTTGGGGAGCCAAGCTCGGATTCTGGAATTCGTGGGCTCTCAACAAACTTTGCCTTCCTCAGAGGGGCTAAGGACAAAAAGAAAAAGAGGGAGGAGGAGGGAGAAAGGCAAATAGAAAGGAAGGGAGAGAGATAAAGGAAAGAGAAACCGAGGGAAAGGGAAGGGGAAAGGGAAAGGGAAAGAGAGAAACACAGAGGGGTCATGAGTAAGGGGAACAGCAGGCAACAGATGGAAGCACTTAAATGAACGACACACTCTGTCAGACTCAGATCAGGTTACCCTATTTTCTGTGCCAGAAAAAAAAGTTAACTGCATTCCTCATACAGGAGATGGGTCTTGTTTAAAAGTCACTGAAAATGGGAAAAGCTAGAGTCTTTCATATTTAAAACTATGAGCATGAAATGTAATTGTTTATTACCTTGGCTATTTTCTCTTTATAAAGAAAAAACTGTCTTAGGTTGGTATTCTATGGCATAAAAATATAAGAATTAACAAAAGAAAGTACAGAAATAAATTTTTGTGTTTTGCTTACAATAGGTATTATCAAAAGGGTTTCTTTATCCAGAAATAACTACTTAAATACTCAGTCATGACAAATACCTAAAGTGAGATTAAAGTCATTAGGCCCAATCAGCATGAATTAACAAGGAAATCAATCATTTTACTGCTCAGCCTTTAATGTAAGAAGTCAACACTGCTGTAGACTAAAATAAGAATTAGGCCATGACAACACTGATGCTAGGAGCTCTGCTACAAAATGAATCACGAAATCTATGGAATAGTAATATTCCATGCCATGAAATTCATCCATTACTATAAAGTAATTCATAAACCTGAAGTTTTACTTACTGAAGGCATATATCATTTTTATGTGATGGGGTCTTATTATGTAGACCACACTAGCCTTGAAATCAGGATTCTAAGTGCTAAGATTATGAGTGTGTATCACTAGACTTGACCAGGCACTTTACTTACTGCCCGTTAGCAGGAGGAAATTAAGTTATATTACTGAAGCACATTCAAACAGTTAAATATTTTAAAAGTTAAAATTATATGGATTACTTTGATGCTTCAAACTGACTTCTAACTTTAATAAAGTAAAAATGCTTAGCACAGCGGTGGCACTAAAAAGTATCTGTTTAATTTGAAATTGATTTGTAGGCATTGGTCCCATTAACTATAGGTGTCTGAGATGTATGAAAGTTTAAAATAACATTACTTATTTTTTTCAAATATTTCTTCTACACGTTCTTCAAAATTTTCATCCATTACCAACCCACAGGGAATATAAAGTTAATTCTGAAAGATGCTGTGAAACATTTAAAACTTTGTCTTTAAAATGGCCATAATTCTTTTTTAGGGATAAAAATTGCAAATTATTAGATGAAAATATCTTTATTAAAATCTACAAATAAAATTTTATTTTATGTACATATAGTGCAGGTGTATGTTAAAAAAAACAAACAAACATAAAGCCTGTCAGTGTCTCCACTGGAATACAGGTCAGGGTGTTAACAGTATGGTTTCTTGCCCAAAAGTAAGTTCCAGAATAGCGAAACTCTCACCTGTGCTAACAGTAGTATTTGAGCCTGCTTTTTTTTTATTGCTATCAGAAATGAAGATTTTGAGGGATTTATATTCAAGTAACAAATAGGCAATATCCAAATCTTATTATATATTCTCACTGACTAATTAAAAAAAACATTTTATTTAGCAGTTGCCTTGTAAAGGAGAAATGGTTATACTTTTAAATATTTTTCAATCCTTACCAGAATTTTGTTGAAACATTGTCCTGGCATCAGAATAACTATTATACCTGCTGAGTTCTGACAAAGATAGCACTGGTCCCTGATCAAGAAACTTTGTATATATTTAAAAATTTTAAGGACTGTTTTTACAATAAAGTTCTGGGTAATAAACAGAAAAGAATCAGTATCTCAGAAAGAATTTGAGGATAGTAAAGGGACCTGGGAAGCGTGAGGAATGATCAAGAATTATGAGATGCAGGTTGGGGGAAAGATTGGTGTCCTAGAGATCATATGGAAAAAAGCAGAAGGCTAATGACTACAGAGACGAGGCAGACGTGGTACTAACCAGAACCTGAATAGATTGCGTCAGAGAAAACACATCAAGCCTCCTCCTACCACACACACTACTCCAGTAAGCAAAATCATGTTAGCTTTGTGAAGCTCAGTACCATTCTAACTTATTTTCCCTTCTCAGAGAACTCAAATTAGGGGTATCTTTATAGCTCACGGGATATTTAACATCTTTTTCTATCTACCTTTCACCAGTAGACATTTAATTCAAGTGTTTTTGTATCTTCATCACTTCGGCACCTGTGGGGTATTATGTATGTCTAACAGTAAAATGTAATCATATTTTATTTCACTTCTTTACAAAGTATCACTCTGTAGCCTCGGCTAGATTAGAACTCATTGTGTGTATGAGATTGACCTCAAACTTGAGGCAATGCTCTTACTTCTGGAATCTGAGTGCTGGGATGACAGGCACACACTCACTATTATTATTATTATTATTATTATTATTATTTCGTAAGATGGATAATAACAATGCTCTGATCCAAGTTGTGGATAACTGGTATTATTTCGAAGTCAATGAAACACAGTCACACAATGGCAGCAGGCTGTCCAACAGTCATAATATTGCCAAGGAGAGGACATAAAAGACCATTTCTAGAAGATGAAACATGAGATTTTTTCTTGACAGCCTAGAACTTTAATAGATTTCATTGCAAAAAATGCTGTTATTCTGATGGGTAAATGAAAAGTGTTTATCTGATAGGTAAATCAAGAACAAGACCAAAACAAACTAATGAAAAAAGTGATCGAATGGCTAAAAAGACTAATTCCCAAACCAGGGATTTTGTTGTGTTGTTAAGAATCAACAGGAAACCATTACTCTGAGAAGTCACTTGAACTGACACTAAGAAGATGAATTTTACTCTGTGAAGAAGAAGCCTGAGTTTGGGAATGTGGCAGAGGTGGATAGGCAAAGCACTTACACTTACTATTAGGAAAAAATTGGTTAATTTAGATATTATAATATTCTGTCTTATTTGAAAAATACCAATTCATTTTTCTGTAAATTTGTTATGCTGGGGATCAAACTCAATGCCTTACACACACTAGAAACACTATAGCCTAACAGTAAATGTAATCATGATTTTATTTCACTTCTTTACAAAGTAGCACTCTGTAGCTCCGGCTAGACTAGACTAGAACTCATTGTGTGTATGAGACTGACTTCAAACTTGAGGCTATAGCCTCAACAATAAAAGTTCAGTTTTTCCAGTACTACATCCATTGATTTTTTTTATTATTTATTATTTATTCAATTGTGCGTGTATGTATGTGTGCGCCTGTGTGTATGTGTGTGTATGTATGTGTGTGTAGAACCAGGGACAAATTCGGGAACCACCATGGACCACCTCCACCTCCTCCTTGTTTACTCTGCCTCCAGATTCACAAGCTCCGCCCTACCAGGACCAGAAATGCAGGCTGCCCAGGCGGAAGCGAAAGCCTGGGCGTCTATACGTGGTGTCTAGGATCCGAACTCAGGACCTTCCGCCTGTAAGGCAGAGGCTTTACCCCTGAGCCACCTCTCCAGCCCCGATGGTAGTTTTTTTTTTACAGGGTTTTATACAAAGTTTTAACTTTGCCCTAATATTTAGCAGGAGGACTTGCCTGGATTGTACTAGATTTGGTCTTATAAACAAACAAACAAACAAACAAACAAACGATTTCAGTGGAATGAAAACTGTTTAAACTATGTTTTAGAAAGACCAGTGAAAAGACTGGGAATATAAATCAGTGGCAGAATGTTTCCCTAGCAAGCAAAAAGTTATATGAGTTTAATTCTTTGCATCTACATGCAAGCAAACAAAGAAACAAACCAACAAAAGAGGACCATCAGAAACGGATTCATTCTGTTTGAGACTTACTTTCCTAGAAAAACAAAACTTCTTGTACAGCCTGATTTTAATGCTAGGTAGAGAATTCTAAAAATAATTTTGTTCCTTTCAAAAAGCTATGCAATGTCAAACGAATGGCAACTAATATTTGTGTAATGAATTTACACCTTTATTGGGACTTTCCTAAGCCCATTCTACCATCATCTTAAAATTTTTCTGTGAAGAACAAAGTAAATCCTTATTTTTCAAATGAGAAATCAGAATCACAAGACCTCTTATCAAAGATCACTATAATAAAAAAGTAGATTATAGATACAAAGGAATTTTGATTTCAAACATTATTTAATTTATAATATTGTTTCCTCAAAGTATGGGACTCACTTTAGGTTATGAGATGATTTTAGCTGATCTGTAAAACTGGAAATAAATAGTATGGGATTTCACAGCATGATGTCTATCAATTTCCTGGTCTCCCTTTAATTCTATGACCTTCCGCTTCTGTGCAATTTGAGGACTATGTGACTATTCTGGCTAACAAACACAAGTGGTATAGCCGCTGTGTGATTCTGTAGTCTGTTTCTTCCTTATGCATAAAAGCACTAGGAAGCAAATCTCATGCTGAGATGATGGAGATAAATGACTGAATAGTCTGGACCACACAAGCTTAACTGTCCTGGAATGTTGCCCATGTCGGCTAGATGAACTAGAAACATCTGCCCAGGTTTGCTAGATGAACTAGAAACAGACATTTACTGCATGAAGTCATTCAGATTTTTGACTTTGCTTGTCATGGTAGCATAACTAAGGAAACAGCTACAAAGTAATTATCTTTTTAATAATCTGTCAATCTTTTTGAATATGTCAAGGAGAAAATTTTAATGTATTACTAATAACAGAATGAAATACTAGGGGATATAATAAAGTAATAACCAGCTAATTCTCCTTTTTAACAAAGAAAAACTTAGCTTTAGAACTGCTTGAAGGTTTATAAAAGCCCATCTCTAGTTTATCTTCTAGTTACGCTATACACTGACTTTCCAGATTCAGTGGAATTTCTTAAATTAAAAAAATCTATTTAAATGAAAGTACAAAATTCTAAGAAAATATTAAGTTAAAAATAAGTATGGTAAATATTGTGAAGATGCTAGGTCAAATCAAGAAAACTGAGAAAAGGACACAACCCCAAACTGCATCTCAGCAGGGAAACACAACCTAATATTCCATTTTACACCCATTCTGGGTTGAGTTGTGAGCAAAATATTTAGACAGCTATTTAAGTTGGTATTCATATAAAGATGGTTGGGAGCTGGGTATACAGCTCCTTGGTAAATGAACTAGTCTTTTCTGATCACCTTTCTTGCCATTCTTTTAAGGCAGCAAATCCAGCTGTACAAATTTTAATAGTCTTTCCTTCTACTGGTGGCCTAGTAAGAGTCAAAACTAAGGACAGAAGCACAGACTGAATGTATTTGACACACAGCACCAATCTCTGATGACCCTACAAACAGTGATTTTGTGTCACTCCAAGTTAGCCAAATAGGCTATGTCAACACAAAAAACTACAGTTATTATTTAAATTGAGAGTAAATCATGAGATCATACTTGACAGCACTGGATTGATTAGTAGGTTCTCATGTTGCTTCTAAACAGCTATGTTTAGAAATATGTGAAAGGTTTCATTATGGTTACACACAAAACTTGGCACAGAAAGAAAAATCTGAAAACTATGCCTCCTGTAACAAAGAAGGAAAAAAGGAGACAAGGGAGAGGAGTATTCTGTTTCAGAGGATGAAATGAAAACTACAGACTGATAGACATAAAAATGAAGTATGTGGACTGAAGAAGCCCTTTCAACAATCCAGAAGGGAGAAGAACTAACACCAGACCCACAGGGAAAAAGTAGGGTTTTCATCCTAGTATGCCAAGCTCACTTTCAGTCATTTATTATCTATCTATCTATCTATCTATCTATCTATCTATCTATCTATCTATCTATCTATCTATCTATCTATCTATCTATCTATCCATCCATCCATCCACTTGTTCTTTCCCTTAGTGTGTGTGTGTGTGTGTGTGTGTGTGTGTGTGTGTGTGTGTGTGTGTGTATGAGAGAGAGAGAGAGGGCACTGTGTATCCCTGTGGAAAAAACCAAGGGTGGCTTCAAGAATCATCCTGGATTGCTTCTACCTCCTTCTTGCTTCGCTCTGGGATTTCCCGGAGCTCCGACTACCAGGGCTGAAGTTAAGGTTATGGCCCTTTCAGCCTGGTGTTTTTAAGTGAGACCTGGGATCCAAACTCAGGACCTTCTGCTTGTGAGACAGAGTCTTAACCCCCAAACCATCTCTCCAGCTCGCTTTTAGTCTTTTTAACTGTATAAATTAAGTTCCTGTTTCAAAGATATATCATCACAGTTACAGTGCAATTACCTTTCTCCTTGTCTTAGCCAGTACATGCAAAAACGGAGACAAGACCCTGTCCTCTCAGTGACAACAAACAGAATTTTTTTTTTTTTTGGCTTAATATGAGCATTTAGCAAGAAATGCCTTATTTTCTTTTTTGAGACAGGGAATCACTCAGGTTGTCCAGCTGAACTACATCTTGTAATTCTCTTGTCTCAGCCTTCTAAGTGCTGGTTTTAGGTATGTGCCACTATATTCACCTTGAAAGCTACTTCTTTCCATAGTGCAGGTCCACTAATACTTTAGAGCCTCAGAGTCCCTTGCTACATTCTCCACACTACACTACACACACTCTGATCTATGCTTCTTTTGTCCAGTAAGACTGCCATTCTATTAGATTTCTCTATAGAGTACCCTTTGGTCAAGGTTCAGAGCTGGAGAGATGGCTCAGGGGTTAAGACTATCTCGCAAGCAGAAGGTCTTGAGTTCAGATCTCAAGTCCTATGTAAAAAGTCAAGCGGAAATGGCTGCGGCCTGCACTTATGGCCCTTGTGGGTGGAGCCTGGGAAGACCCAGAGTGAAGCAAGAAGGAGGTAGAAGCAATCCAGGATGATTCCTGAAGTTGTCCTTGGTCCTCCACAGTGACACATAGTGCCCTCTCTCTCTCTCTCTCTCTCTCTCTCTCTCTTCTCTCTCTCTCTCTCTCACACACACACACACACACACACACAGAGTAAATAAATAGATAAATAAATAAATAAATATTTTTAAAAAAGAAAGTCAAGGTTCATTTAGCTCTTGACTTCAGGCTGAATCATGTTTCTCTGTGGAATCACATAACCATGTTGTCAACAGTTCAATGTCCAAAAACACTTGCTTCCTAAGTCAAGGCCAATGTTACTTGGTTACTTGGTCTCATTGGGAAGAAGCCCTGAAGGATGGTTCAATTTGCATTTTCCCTATTTATTATTCAAGAATATATCTGACAAAAAGCAGAATTCAGATGAATTCAGATGAATAGGTGTTGATCACCTAGCTTACATTTCATTATATATTTCTGGAGGCATGAATAATCTGTTTCTGTTCTTAACCAATTTATTTACTGAAGCAGACTTCGTGCTGAACAAGACTGAAATTTTAAGCTGTTTTCAAGTTCTATTTTCATGCAACTATGTCATACCACACACAAAGGTTATAATAGACACATTGATTTATAGAAAGAACACACAAGCAATGAGTATGGAAACAAGTTGCCAGAAAGAAAGCTGCTCAAAAAATGACTGTAACAACTTTAAAGACCTCCCTATAGACTTAACGTCAAAGAGATCTTGCATAAATTTGAAAAATTCTCATTTTAAGAAGAAATAAGATGTAAACCTTTATCTGCATGAGCCATTGTAAAGACAAAGGTAAATTACTATGGATGATAATGCAAGGTACAAGCAACAAGATAGTGAAACTACAAATTAACAGAAATGTTATTTCTGTTAAAGCTTTAAACCACATGGTCTTCCTACAGTTTTATTTTATATAAAGTAGTAATGTGAGAAAAAGTAGCTAAAAACAATTATTGACTTTTATTTTGAAACATATGATCTTTTGGTATGTGTATGTGTGTGTGTATTCATTTGTGTACACATGTGTACACATGCATGTGGAAGCCAAGAATTTACAAGTTTCCTCCTCAAATAACTTTCTACCTTGGTTTTTGAGGGTCTTTCATTGAACCTGGAGCTTACTGATTCAGCCAGGGGGGCTGGCCAGCAAGGTCAAGGAATCCTATTGTCTCCAATTTCACAACTGGAATTACAGGTCAAACTAGTGTACCTGGCTTTGTTACATAACTTCTGGGGTTTGAACTCAGGCTCTCATGCTTTCACAGCAAATATTACCTACCGAGTCATCTCCCCAGTTCTAAACACATGACTTTTGAAAAGAACAGCCAGACCATAAAAGTGAAAATTCACTGACTTATTTATTGGTATGTGATATATGTATGAATGTATTTATGTGTGTAGGTACACATGGAGGTCCAAAGTTGGTATCAAGTGTTGCCTTAATGCCATAGAAAGACCCCACTTTCCTGGTACCAAAATTATTCAAGCTTCATATCTCCACTGCTGTAATGAACACATGACCCAAATATTTAGGGGAATAAGGAGATTTATTCATGCTCATGACTCTAGGCTACTGCTCATCATCATGGCAAGGAGAAGTCATGCCAGCATCAGGAGTTGAGGGAACTAACCACGTTATATTCGCAGAAGAGCAGAGGGAGCAGGGAGCAGTGTCTACTACCTTGCTGCCAACCTTACCAGTCTGTCAAAGTCCATTCGGCTCTCTGTCTCTCCCATTATCCACTTGCTCAGGGAATTGTTCCGCGCAGTGGGCTGGGTCTTTCCACATCAATCAGACAATCTCCTATAGGCCTGCTTAAAGGTCTTAGATCAGCAGTTTTTCATGGACATGTCCACAGGCCTACCTCTTCAAGTGCTAAGTTGACAACTAAAACTAACTGCCACACTCTACCTTTGTCAACTTAACATGCAAACACATCACTTTTAAATCTTCACATTCTAACCCTTGTCCCAAGTCTTATATTCATTTCATAATATAAAACAAATACAGTCTAACTATAAAAGTTCTCAAAATGCAAGATTAAAAAGTTTTCATAGTTCAGTTTTAAAATTTTCAGTAGTTATTACTTCAGTTTGGACCACAGTATTTTATCACAGCAACAGAAGAGCAACTGTAACAGGTGTCTTCCTTGGTAATTCTCCACATATTCTTTGAGGCAGATTCTCTTGCTGATCCTGAAGCTTACTGTAGATATTCTGGCCAGCCAGCTTGCTCCTAGGAGCCCTGTTTCCACTGAGTGTTGGGATGATAGGACTGACAAACCTACTTGATATGAGTGTGGCTTTGGGGGATCTAAAACCCTGGTCCTCAGACTTGCATGGCAAGGATTTCACCCATAGAGTCATCTCCCCAGCTCTGCTCAACATTTCATGACTGAAACAAAATCATGCCTGGGAAGAGCTGTATCACTAATATGTAAATGAGTATTAGCAGCTCCTTTTAACTCTCACCTCCTTAAAATATAAAATGTCTCAAAGTAAAATTTATATATGTAATTTACATGATACATTTACATAGTTGATGTACACAATCATACAGAAGAAATATGACCACAATAAATACGAAATTTGCAAATGCTATAAAAATTACTTAATGAAGAAAAGATTAAGATAAGTGAAAGAACTAGCTTTAAAGTGAAATTAGCCAGGTATGACATGGATGGATATTTGTAATCCCAACATTAACTAGGGCTACATAATAAGACTCTGTTTTACAAACAGGCAAACAGAAGTGAAACTTATGTCACCTACCATTATAAAGTATTCAACAAATTATTTAATTTTTCCAGGCCTGATTTCTCATCTTTAAAATAACAGCCATAATGTCTCTTTCAGAGTTACAAGGATTAAATTTAAAGGATAAAAGATATCGATAATTATTATCACCAGGAAATAAACCACTGAAGTATAGTATCACTGGACAAAGGACAAAGACTGAGCTACTCCTGGAATAGAAACTGGTGAATGTAGGAGTCATTATTTAGCCAAGGGATATACCACACGTGCTACCTCTCAAGGCTACTGCAAAGATTCAAGTGAATTAAACCTTGTAAAATTGGAATAACACTTTACACTAGGATTGCTTAATGCCAGACATACTTATGGTATATGGTGGTGGTGGTGGTGGTGGTGGTGGTGGTGGTGGGACAAGCAATGGAGGAATATGGAAACACATAGAGTAAATTTTTAAGATGTTGATCAGAATGCTTGGTATCTACAGAGGACGACTTACATTATCTAATTGCAAAGAGTAATTTGCTTGCACTTCTTGGCTTAGTTCTTTCTGCCACTATTTTCAAATAGAACACTGGTATTTAATGAATAAAAATAATTATTTCTAGCAAAATATATACTTCTATTTCTGACAGGGAAAAAAGTTGTTTATAAAATGAGAAGACAAGGGGATGGAGAGATGGCTCAGAGATAAAGACTCTATCTTGCAACCAAAGGATCTTGAGTTCAGATCCCAAGTCCCACATAAAAACACCAGCTGCGGAGATGGCAGCTATCTGTACTTCTGGCCCTGGTGGATGGAGCCTGGAAAATCCCAGAGCAGAGCAGAAGGAGGTAGAAGCAATCCAGGATGATTCCCAAAGTCACCCTTGGTCCTCCACAGAGACACACAGTGCTCTCTCTCTCTCTCTCTCACACACACACACACAAATAATTAAAATATTTTTAAAAATAAAATAAAATGAGAAGACAAGCAAGAAGTTCATTTTTAAAAACATTTTTCCAGTTAAGTTTTAAAAGTATGCTGCTATAAATTAGACTCTGAGATTATAAACCTGAAATATAATGTTTACCTGTTCTATTAATTGTACATACATCATCAAACTTTATTAGAGTATAAACTGAAGGTGGGACTACAAGATAACCTCACAACAGTACTTAGAATCATATATAAAGCAGCCACATTGTTTCCCATTTGGCATTAGCAATCAGTAGTGGCTGAAGTATATTAGGTAAAATTATTTGAAAAAATATCCTGGTTTCTACTTAAGAATTGAGAAAAAAAACAGATCTGGATAATACCAATGTATATAATGTTCAGCTGCTCTGAACTTATTTATTTATTTATTTTGGATGCACAAAGAGCCTAGGGTTAATAAAGAAAGCACTACAAACGAACATGGATGGTTATTTAAAACCTTTCTTTTTTCTTGTTCAATACTTTCAGAAAGCAATGTGAAGAAGAGCCTAACTAATTAATGCATGGGTAGAAAAATGCCAAAAACTTCATAAATATGAACATTTTGCCAGTTCTATACTAACTGAGTAAGAATGATTTTAAAAATGGCTAAGAATGGAGGTTATGGGGAGACTGCTTAGAGGTTGAAGCGCTTCCTGCACAAGCATTAAAAACTGAGTTTCTGATCCCTAGCACCCACGTTTTTAAAAAGCCAGGTGTAATGGCATGTCCCTGAAATCCCAGCACTGGAGGAGGGGGGACATGTTCCAGTGGCTTGGTTAGCTAGTCTAGTAAAAACAGAAATCTCCAGGTCCAGTGAGACTGTTTCAAAAATTAGGTGACAATTGAGGCAGAGACCTTGACATCAACCTTTGGCCTCCGCATATGACTGCACAGGCAAATACACCTATACACACATATACTATACGCTCATACACACATGCACACATGGTATGTTAAAAGGACTAGTATGGTTACAATTAACTATTTCAAAATATGAAGTAGGATGTTGAATATGCGTGACACTAGGAATTTATAAATGAATGGGTGTTAGCTATTCTAATTACCCTGATTTGATCATTGCACATTATAAATATTGAAATATCACTTTTCTCCTATATATACATACAATTATGTGCCAATGAAATCGTTTTAAAAAAGAACAGATCAGACATAAATAGGTCTTTGTCCCATGGACAGAAGTAATTATTGAGATATTTTAAGGGATTGAGTGTGAATGTCAGTAACTTCCTGACTTTTGGAATATGCAGCTGTTACTAGTCTTATAATACAGAACTCTCATTTAATTCTAATCTTGGGTAAAGATTCACATTTCTTTGCCTCAGAATACTTGTCCAAAATTATCAAGTCTCTCTGTAAGAGACTGCTTTTCAATCTCTCTGAATCTCTAATATCATTGAGATGGCCGAGAATAGGGAAGGGGATAAATAGATGGTTAATTCCTGAGAAAAACCGAGTACACAAAGCTGAATTGCCTTACCTGGTAGAAAACAAAGAGAAAGGAAAAGAAGGAGAAAGGGAGAGAAACAGTGAGGAAAAGGAGAACATGCCCCAGAGTAACAGGACTAGCATTCTGCCAGGTGAGAATGATTTAAAGGAAGGAGCAGTGATTTTCCATTCTGACTCTCCTTAAATACACAAAGGTGCACAACACTGTGTACCTTACTCTTCTTATAGTATAGCAGTAAGAAGAGTGACATGCAAAATGCAGACACTGGTTTGGCTCAGAAATACTTTCGTGGGGTTTTTATAAATCTGGATTTTAAACTGGATAAAGCATATCCCTCTCTTCACTGTATTACTTTTCTAATGTGTGAAAAAAACTTTAGAAGGAGGGTGAAGAAAGAAGTTGTATTGCATAACACAGTAAAGAGGAATGGAAGCCAAAAAAATTACCACAAATTTCAAATTTTATACATTTCCTTTTTTCTATCATTTTACTGCATGGAAAAGAGAAAACGGAATTATATGAAAGTATGGAACAGATGCTAAGGAAGAAACAATAAAATCAGTCTTATAAAATCTGGCACTAAAGCTGGGTGTGGCATCTATAATCCCAGCACACTGGAAGATCTAGAGTCTGAGGCCAGATGGGATACAAAGCAATTTTGAGACCATCTTGGTCTATACCAAAAATATATGATTTGGGAATGAAAGCTAAACATCGTCTCTCTAATGTATAACATATAATGTATTTTAAAAGACAAAAAAATCACAACAAAAAGAATAAAATCAGCTTATAATAAATATTTGGAAATTTTTATATGGAACTAGATGCCCACTGTTCTTATGAAAATATAAATAATATATTTCTTTTTTGCTCCTCTATGGGAAGTCTGGGAAACCCAGCTATCACTCACCAACTCTTAAAGTAAAACTGGTTCAGATAATTAAGAGCTTGGAAGATTTTGATCCTAGAGCATATGTGCACAGCTAGCTTCACATGTAACTTTAGGGGAACAAGGGGGTTTTATTCTTTCTTACAATTCTTGATTACACTTCTTAGTCCAGTTTAGCAGGAAACCTCATATGAACATTAGGAGTCAAAGGAACTGGCCATACCATATCCACAGAATACCTGTGTATCTTCCAAAGTATGCTGAAGAATGCCAACTTACTGAACCAACTTTCATCATCTCAGCCATCTGTCTAGGAACTGGCCCCACCATCTATAAACTGGGTCTTCCCACATCAATCAGACAATCTCCTACAGGCTACCTACAAACTTACCTCAAATACTTATTCTTCACAGATGTGACCAGAGCTCAGCCTTCAATTGTCAAGTTTCACCTATATATCTAGCTAATTAGCAAACATGGAATTGTGTAAAAAAATATCAGGTGAGGATTGGAGAGATGGCTCAGGGGTTAAGACTCTGTCTCGCAAGCAGAAGATTTGGAGTTCAGATCCCAGGTCCCACATAAAAATTCCAGGCAGAAACAACAACAACCTACACTTCTGGCCCTGGTGGGTGGAGCCTGGGAAATCTGAGAACAAAACAAGAAGGAGGTAGAAGCAATCCAGGATGATTCCCAAAGTCACCCTTGGTCCTCCACAGGGACACATAGTACCCTCTGATAAACATACACACACACACACACACACACACACACACACGCACGCACGCACGCACGCACGCACGCACACGTATGCACACACATACACACACCAAACAAACAAACAAACAAAATACTTTTAAAGAAAAAATATCAGATAAAAAATTCTCAAGTGGGAAGTCTAAGAAGCCCTGGTCTAAAGCAAAGGTTTAGCACGTATTGTAATAACTCAGGGGGTCTGCTGAAACATAGGCTGCTGTGTTCTGCCCTGAGTGACTGAGATCATTATGATACAGGGCATTCGTTCACATGCTCAGCAAGTCTCAGGTAAAAAGATCACAGTGCAGGACTCACCAGTCAAATGCTCTCCAAAGTTCCTTTAGAGTTTAAAAGCTATGAAATAATACTTTTGACATGATAGAAGTTGTTTAGTTTTGACTTGAACATGTGTTAATATTGGATATTTGTGCCAACCCTGTGAGAAAAACAAATTCACACCTCAAACTATGTAATTGGTGTGAAACAAGGGGAAAAAAAGCAATTGTTGGAGCACTAATCGTATCTAGAGAACCTTCAACAGCAATTTGTTTATTGTCACTTTCTGTTAGGAAAATGTTTTAGGTAGCCTGAGAACATCCTTTCCTGAGTTTTAAAATTCCAAGCAATATTTTGTATATTCTTTTTGTTTTTTTCCCATTCATATTTTGTTATTTAATGTGCATGTCATTCAATTATATTATCTTAATAAAAAGTACAGTGGACATTAATTTAACTGCCTTGCTGTAAGCACAAATCAAACAGGGATAATAGAAGAACTTGGTAATATTAGAAGTTAGCATACAGACCCCCAATATATACCTTATCTTGGCAAAAGCCAGTAGATATCAAATAGAAAAAAATTAATTAATTCTCAAAGTTAGGTAAAGATCAGTTAAGAAAGCATCTCCTAAACCTTGTAGGTCTAGCTCACACTGTCTAGGGTATGGTTATATTCAAAGTCTGAGAAGCATAACTAAGTATTTTCAGATGTCACGAGGTGTATGGCTAATCTTCATGGTCAACTTAGCTAGATATGGGATCATCTAGGAGACACAACAAAGGAAATTTAACAAATGAAGGAAAACCAGTCCTGTAAATAGGTAGTACAATCACGTGGACTAGTCCTAAACTGAATAAAAAAAAGAGAAAGTGGGCTAAGCATGATAATTCCTCCCTTTTTGCTGCCTGACTATAGACACAACATGACCGGTGTCTTTTACACAATGATGACTTGTACCCTCAAATCATGAACCTAAATAAATCTTCCGTCCTTACATTGCTCTTTCAGGTATTTGTCATAGCACTGAGAAAAGTAACAATTAGAACTGACTGCCAAAACTTATATTTAGAAGGGGAGCACATAGATTAAAATCTTCTGGGTTGGAGATACAGCTCAGAGGTAAAGCATAACAAATATGAAGTAATGGGTTCAAAGCCCAGCATCAAAAAACAAAATGAAACAGAGAAAGTCAAAGAGAAAAATTGAAATAGTTGAAAAGACAAAAATTGAAAAGTGATGATGATCACAGTGATGGAACAGAAACTGAATCAGGAATAGTTTCCACACTTCATTATATTTCAGTGTCTAAACTATATAACTGGCATGACATTCTACTGCTATTTTCAGTAAGTCATTTTATAAATATCAAAAACAATACAGGGGCTGGAGAGATGACTCAGGGGTTAAGACTCTGCCTCGAAAATAGAAGGTCCTGAGTTCGGATCGCAAGTCCCATATAAAAATACCAGGCAGAAATGGCAGCGGCCTACACTTCCAGTGTTGGTGGGTGGAGTCTGGGAAATCCCAGAGCAAAGCAAGAAGAAGGTAGATACAATCCAGGATGATTCCCAAAGTCACCTTTGAGTCTCCACAGCTACACACAGTGCCCTCTAACACACATACGCACACACACAATAAAAATAAACAAAGTATTTAAAAAACCTCCTAGCTTTAAAAAATAAAAGACAATAAGTGATGCAAAACAAACTACTACAAATTGACCCAAAGTGTTTTCCAAAATCTAAGGGATAACTGAGACAAAACTATATAATAATAATTAAAGTCAAATCAAAAGTTAATTAGAGATACAGGAAATAGGCTAGCTCATAGTTCAATATCATATTGTAATGACAAATGAAACATTGTTCAGAGAAAATTCAACTTAGACTAAGCATTATATATCTACGAAAATTGTTCATTAAAGCAATAATTTATCTGAGAATGTAGGAAGAATGGAAAATGTTAGACATATATTGTTAAGAACTTCATCACGTAACTGGTAATATTTAACAGTAAGAGCAAGAAAATTACAACTAATTTGATTGCCATTGTTGGCAAACTAAATCTATCCTTTTTGATTGTTAAACAACAAAGTCATCATACAGTGCAGCTCCACCTCAGGATGGGTGAGATTATCTACATCGGAGCAATGTTTCAGCCATAAAGTTCAAAACTGGGTGAAAATAGGTAAGAAAATAGCTATTTCTTTCTTTTCTAGGCACTGTAATGTTGTCAGTGAATCCTATGAATCACAGTGAGGCGTATGACTCATGGGTCATACCTGCCTCTAACCTCAGTTTAAAAGTGTTTACCATCACAAGTCTGATCAATAAATACAATGATGAGTCATGCAATTTCAGGTTCTTACTTTAATAAAACCCTGATGAGGAAATGCTCTTAACATAATAGGGTTATTTACTTTGGCCTGTGTAGCTGAAGGAATTGAACCTAAGAATATTATTGAAGTCCCATTAACATCAGTATGTTTTATTGATTCACTCAACAAGTTCATGAAACATTGTCTACATGCCAGACATGGGCTACAGGTTGAAGATGTACATGGAAATAAAACAGATGACATGTATTTTTATGATTAAAATAGAAACAATTTACTCACATAATTCTCCTAGCAGTTTAATAAAGAGGCTACTAGTATTATCTGCTTTTTATAGTTAAGGAAAGCAAGGCACAGAGAGGTTAAATCACTTATCTCAAAACACACAATTGGCAATTGGTTTGTGCTGGTTAAGATGGAGTCCAAGTGTTCTAATCACATCATATAGCTTTAATCTCCACTGTAAAAGTAAAAAATTTAAAACTTACACATTTAATAAATTCTAAGACATGAAAATGCCCATTTGTACTGCATATGGAACTTCATAATTCCAAGCTACTCTTGTATCATAGTAATGTACTAATACAGTTCTCAAATCTTTTTATATAGGAAATTAAACAAAGGAAAGAAAATGAGAGTCTCAACTACTTTCTGCTCACTTAAAAAAACTTAAGTAAAAGTAAAAATGACTTCCCTTCTCAACAAAGGAACTAAAGAGAGAAGAGTACAGAAAGATGTACTAGACTTTGCAATTGCTATTATGCAACATCATTATCAACTATTACTATCGGGTATTAGGGCCTAAAGGCCATGACAAGCAGCTTATCTGTAAATATTCATTCCATCCTTATAAACTCTGTGCATATTGTTGAGCCCATTTCATAGATGTGGAGACTGAAGCACAGATACATGTAACACGTCCAGTGTCAGAGCAAACAAATGAGATAAAATGAACTAAAATGAGATAAAATGAAGCAAGAGTCCATAGCTTTCGTGATCTTAATGTAAAGATGGAAAGATGGGATGTTTATTGGGGTGAGAATGTAAAATAAAGAAATATCACTTTTATCTTCAGAATGAGTCCTTTACATGACTTTACAGACACCCCAAAACAACTGCAACTCTGAAAATCATATTTGGCTGTGAATTTTTTCTTAAATGGTGTGTCTTTATATCTATCCCAGTTTTATATCACCTCTTTCTCCTTGTTAAAGAAACAGAATATAAATATTTGCCAAATGCAAACCATTGAAGCTAAACATTTGGATTACAACTTGGAAGAGTGAAAAGCAGAATCACTTCACAATAAGTAGATTCTAGTCCTGTAGGAATTATATTCTTGCCCTGTAAGGAACTTTGAAACCAATCTTTGAAAAGTTTCTAAAGCCCTCCCAAACTTCTATTGTAAAAATTACACCATTTTGGTTCCCAGTATCTTTCATAATAGTTTTTATTTGTCTCACTTACCTTTTAATATACATTTTTTTCTCTTTGTTGGCTATTTTTTAATATTTACTTTTGACCCCCTAAAACCAGGCACTAGAGATAAAGATCTGAATTGCTGAATGCTTAACCTGATTAACTACTATTTTCTTCATGAAGATCAATGCCAAAGAAACAGTAAAATGAATCAACACCTGAAAGGGTCTGGCAGAATGTTCAGGAAACATGTGCTTCTTAACTTTTCCACTTGCTCAGTTCTCATTCTTTTCATACATATTCAACCATACTCTCTGTGATAGTTAATACTATTTGACAGGGTCCAGAATCACATAGGAGATAAGCCTTTGAACATGCCTATAAAGGATTATCTAGGCAAAGTTGGTTTCTGGTTACAATCTGTGAAAGATTATCTAAAATAGGTTAATTAAAGTGAGAAGACCCACCCTGAATGTGAGCAGTGGGAATTGGCTGGGGTCCTGGTCTGAATAAAAAGGAAAAAGCAAGTGAGCTGAGCACTAACATTCTTTACTCTCTGCTTCCTTAGTGGAGATTCAATATGACCTGATGCTTCATGTTCTGACATGATTCCCTTGCTATGATGGGCTGAACCCCATCTGTTAGTCAACTGTTAGTCAAAATAAACCCTTAATTCCTTATGTTGCTATTGCTAAGTATTTTGTTGTAATTATTGTATTTACTACTTCAGTATATCTTGCTTCCAGGATTTTACTCCTCACTTTTATCATTTCATTTTCTAATCCATACAATCAGCATCTTTTCTCTCACTTGAAGATCACTTATCTGCAAGATTTTAAATTTCAATTTATCTGGAGAGTTTATGCAAATTGTAATTTTTATATAAACTCTGGAGCGTCAAGATGATTGCTACATACTTTGTTCCATACTATTATCAATCTTTTCTTTTAAATGATATAATATTCTCTTGTGTGGAATGGAGGGCACTTGAGTGGGTGCGCACCGGAGGGCACTTGAGTGTGTGTGCCCGTGGAAGCCCCAAAAGTGACATTGGGAATCATCCTGGATTGTTCTTCATTACTCTGCTATGGAGTATCCTAGGTTCTGCCTTCCAGGGCGCAAATTATGGGCTGCTGCCACATCTACCTGGTGTTTACACATGGGATCTAGGGATCCAAACTCAGGGTCTTTTGCTTATAAGACCTCAACCCCTGACCATTTCCTCAGTGCTAATTGACATAATTTTCCTTATCCGAGAATGGCATGGACTTCTTATCCTCCTGCCTTTACCTCCCAAGTGGTGGAACTGCTGCTGTGTACCACCCATCTCAGTTTTTGTGTGGTGCTGGGGATTCAGTGTGATACACACAAGTACTGTACTAAGCTTTATCCCAAACTCCAGTTTTGCTTTTAGAATTGAACACTACAGATCATTTAATCAATGATCATTAAGCATTCAAATTTATTCAAATTCCTCTGTTCTAAAGGCACTGGTAAGAGAAAGTCCAAGTAATACTAGCATAGGCCAATGGAAACTAAGGGGAGAAAAGGGAAGTATCAAGTGACTAGTTCCTCTGTGTCAAGAACTATATTTGGGGCTGGAAAGGTGGCTCGGGGGTTAAGCCTCTGCCTTGCAGACGGAAGGTCCTGAGTTCGGATCCTAGACCCCACCTGTAGATGCAGGGCGGAAGCAGGGGTGGCCTGTGCTTCTGGTCCTGGTAGGGCAGAGCCTGTGAATCCCAGGGCAGAGTAAACAAGGAGAGGTGGAGGCGGTTCATGGTGGTTCCCGAATTCGCCTGTGGTTCTACACACACATACATACATACACACACACACGCATACACACACAATTGAATAAATAATAATAAAAAAATTTCAAAAAATTTCACAAGATCCCATCTGTTGAGTTTAAAAAAAAAGAACTATATTTGATGCTTTACATATATTATCTTTCTTATTTGCATTTTTATTTGTTTTTTAAGACAAGGTCTCATGCAATTACGCTGACCTCAAACTCCTCATATAGTCTAAAATGGCCTTGAACTTTTGAACTTCCTGTCTCCAACTGGAATTATAGGCTGACAACACATCTGGATCTACCATCTTGAAACAGAGTCATGAATTCCAAGATGACCTTGAACTCTTGATCCTCCTATCTCCACCTTGGGATTTCAGATATGTGCTACCATGCATGCCCTATCTATTACTTTTGAAGTCTATAATGATACCACAAAACATTATTTCATTAATTAATCATATAGTAATCAAAAAAGTTAGCCTATCCTAACTTGTAAAGCTTATCATTGAAATATAATGATTCTCATGAGAAAAAAGTAAACAGAATAACTAGGATCTATTGTTTGTTTTGTTTTTTAAATCACTAAGTTAATTCCTCCAGCTTTAATACTTCATAGTGAAAATTTTATTGATGGTATTAACGAATTCCCAGATATTAGGCAGCATGATACATTGAAGTTTTAGTCAATGAAAATAAGGGGAAAAACTTATGTCTTTATATTTATAATTTTTACATATCATTTATTCAGTATATTTATTGAATTTATCCAAATAAAAGTAAATTCTATTACCAATGAATATTTTTATTTATGTGACACATGAACAACACTGAAAAGACTTTTCTTAAAGATGTCAGACAATACATTTTGAAATTCAGGCTTAATTTTTTCAGAACGTCAATTAAATCTGCAGCCTATATGCTCCTTACTTTGAGGAAATCTGACATATGATATAGAGATTACCAAAATAACATAATAAGGATTTTTTTAAAGGACTTATTTTAACATCTTTAGGGAACAATGGGCAAGACCCAACATGAAAAATCACCAAATGGTAAGGCAGGAA
Source organism: Typhlomys cinereus (assembly GCA_023101885.1). Classification (NCBI taxonomy): domain Eukaryota; kingdom Metazoa; phylum Chordata; class Mammalia; order Rodentia; family Platacanthomyidae; genus Typhlomys; species Typhlomys cinereus. Next base: position 1,877,429 of record JALPQD010000298.1, on the reverse strand, counting down.
ATAGTAGTTGCAAATGAATAAATTTTATATTAAAAGAACATTAAAAATACCCAAATCAGTCTTTGTTAGTATTAATAAGAACCATACTTTCAGAGGTAACTGAACATAAGAAACCTTTCTTCCATATAAATACACTTGTGAGGATAGACTAATCACAGAGGTACAACAATTTATAATGTATACAGTTATTAAGTACATGTAAATTTAAAATATGCATCTTTAAAGTTGAACAGTGCTAGTTAAAATGTAAATATTCAGTTTATTGAATGTATTAACTACAGATGAGAGAAGCATATATATATAAATATAAATATATAAAACAAATGCTTTATTACTGGCATATAATTGAGTAAAGAGATTAATACTTTTCATTATTCTTTAATATATTAATTTCCCCAAACTAAAGGTTTCATAAAATTGGACAAAATAATATTATATAAATATATATTTATAGACAGACATTTTAGAGGTGAAAGTCTTAAAAATGGGTGGACTAGAAATCAAAAATAGAGAAGGATGAATTTTTATTTTATCTAATTGTATAAATTAAAGGAACCTATTCACCTCTCTATAAAGTACATATTTTCTGAATAACATGTATTTAAAAGGAGCAATTCAGAAAGACAAATAACTGAATGAATTAATACAGATCAAAATGCTCTTTTTCCTTCTTTTGAGATCGTTAAAAAAAGACAGCCTAAAATATTCTAATTTTGAAAAATCAGGTTCTTGCTTCTAGGGACATTTCTAAGTTGCCATGATTAGTTAAAAAGGAAATATTAAAACCCAGAAAACAGACAGTCTGGACAAAATTTAAACTGAAAATTCAGGATAATTAAAATATTATGAAACTGCAAGTAAAAAAAGGTAGACGTTTAAATTAGCTTGAGTTCAAATGGGAAAATAGATAAAAAAAATCAGCATAACCAGCAAATGCTGCCATTAAAAATATTCTCAAATTGTTAATGGATGTAAAATGTTCATTTATTTCTAAGCATCCTCTAATGAAATAGGATAGATCTGATATATAAAGAAGCATGCTTGCCAAATTCTAGATCTCCATTTTGTAATTTTTAAGGGTATGTTACTTGTAAGGATAGGAAGAAGTCTTTTCTGGAATCTTAAATGTTCCAAAAAAAGAAATATGACCTTCACATTTAGATTAAAAATACTTTTAAACTATCTTCTTTACAACAAATGGTCTTTTAAAAAAGAAAGACTAAGAGCTTAAAATATAAAAAGTAAAAAACACACAATTAAAAATTAAGTAAGTATGTCTAATAACAATGTCTTAATGACTTTCTTTCAGCTAAGTGTCAAATTTGCTAGGCTGCATTTCTTTTCCTACAAAGCCCAAAAGTAGGCCTTACAGCTCAAAAATTCACAGAACACAAACACTCTGCTCGTCATACTCACAGGCTTTAATTTTTCATCCTCGTTTGTCAACACTACGTAGTTTGCTCCCCCTGTTCAAGATTATTCACTGGTCATGCTGCCGTCAGTCCTGACACATTAGTTAATGATCCACACTTCAATCTTCGCTAGCCAGCTCTTCTCATTGCACAGAACTTACTGTGCCTTACAGGTGACACTTCTTATAGCAGATGCTGATTATGGTCCCAAAGTGCAAGAGATGCTCCCAAGGGGGCTTATAACCCCTAACAACATCACCTGCTTCTTTCTGTATCCAGACAAGCACTGTGGTACTTGTTTTGAACACCTAATGATTTCAAGAAAGATTATATGAACGAGTTCTTTTCATTGGATTGCTTGACAGGAGGTTATTTTTTCAGAATACTGCAGCAAATATAGACGGTATGATTTCATTAGAAAACAAATATTTTTATATTTTTCTCTGTGGCGCAGTTTAGTTTATCCTTTTGTTACAGAAAATTGCTGGAAGAACTGGTTCTTAGGTTTCTCATGGCGCAGCGTTAACCAAGAGTGAATGATTCACGGATGTTCTTAACATTCAGGAGTAACACGGAAGGCTAGCAGTGAAGCCCAAGTCCAGAGCTGATGAATGGCGCAGTGCTGCTGTTGTCATAGCAACCAAGAGGAAAAAAAAGCAGCACCATACAAGAAGCCGTGACATGGATTCTGGGAACAATTTATATTAAAAAACTGTAAGTGCCTCGTGCCTTAAAGCTATAAACTCCCTGATTCCTCCTTAGGCTTCATTCTTGAATTTCTGAATCTGAGTTGTGTAAATCCATATTGAATGTAAACTATAGTAACTAAGTAAATACCAACAAAAAAACCCTTACATAATGAGGCAATCTAAAGGATCAATAATACTTTGTAATACTTTGTTATGAATCAGCAGTTATCTTCACAATTTATTGGGCTAGATTTTAAAATTAGACACTAATATATTATTATAATATAATGAACTTTCTGGAATTTAAGATAGCAAACATATTGTTTTTAAATACTTAGAAATCTCTAAACTTAAATATTTTCACTGTGCACCAGATACACCAAAACTGCAGAATCAACTGACTAATAAAATAGCAGTGATAACTGATTTTGAAGACAGTCACAATATTGTTTTCCTTTTGCGTGCAAAAAGGTCCAAAAACATTAACTTTATTGCGATGCTTCATTTATACCAAAGAAACTACTGCATCAATCTGAGCATTCTTCTGAAGGCCTCTCTCTTTACTGAGGAGGAGGAGTTATAGAAGGTGGTGCGGTATTCTAGACATGACTCTGAACTGACTTGTGCAGGAAAAAAAATTCTTTCGTTACTATCTCATCTATTTGTACAGGGCAAAAACACAAAATATTCAGATAAAACATAAATCAAAATAATTAAAATGTATTTATTGCACTGTTCTCTTCATATAATTCTAATATAGATTATGAATTCGTTGATCAAACGCTTGTTTGATGACTCGGTCTCCACAAATGACTATCACAGTAAATGTGATTAAAAAAGGACTGCAATGCAGATGGAGGCACATGCATTTGACTAGTTGTCTGGCTACAGTTGTAAAGAGTTTAGTTGCTTACCAGAAATAACCATGGACAACTCAATCACTCTGATCCTCAGACTTATCTCAACAAAGTATAGGTAATAGCATATTTTTTATCTGCTTTCTAAAGCTATTGTGGAAATAGAGTAAAATAAAATAATGCAAAGTTTTGAAATACTATATTATTTTAAAATATGTAGTCAAGGAAAGTAAGAAAAACCAGAAACAGAAATATGCATTTCATCAAAACAAATGAAAAAAATCTGACTGAGAAGCTACATAATTCCTGGCTAATTTTTTCTTTTCTTTTTTCTTTTTTTCTCTTTCTCTTTCTTTCTCTCTGTCTTTTTGAGTCTCACTACATTCCCCAAGCATGTCTTGAATTCATGGGTCTCAGGCCTTGGCCTCCTGAACTAGAGATGTGCCAGAGCACCTGGATTTCTACATTAGTTTTCATGTGCACATGGGAAGGTGGTCTCATCATACTGCACATACTTTTCACAAATAGCTATCCCTTTTTAAATTATAGTAAACAAGGCTGCTTTGTAGTACTGTTAAAGAATTACTCAAGCTAAGTACATGAACGTAATTCTATAGCCTGATATGACTTACAAATATTTTTATACATTTTTATTATTATTTCCGCTCATACAAACTTAATAGGTACACCAGTTCCCTCCCTCCCTCCTCCTCCTCCCCCCGAACCCCCTGCTCCTTTTCCCCTCATCCCTCCCTCCCCATCCCCCAGTGCCTCCTCCCCCAATTCCCAGAGAGTCCTTTCTTGTGCATGCCTGACTCTCCTCTGGGCCCTCCTCTCTGATGACAGTACAAGGACCCAGTGGCATTTCCCTGAACCCTTTCCGGGTTCCCCTTAAGCATAGGAACACTACTGTGGCTGTCAATTCCTTGCCTCCAAGAATCTTGGTGCCTTTAGCAGATGCTAGACTTTGTGAGGTCAATAGTGTGTTGGAGATTGCGCAGGGCATGTAAAGTCCAATTAGGATTGCTTTGGCCCTAACTTGTGTGGAGTATCTTGCAAATCATTGCTCCTCCCATCCTTTTGCTCTTACAATCTTACTGCCCCCTCTTCCGCAAATGTCTCTGAGCTTCAGGATGGGGAGAGATTAGTCTGGCCTAGTTCTAGGTGGTTGATATAGAGTCTCTGAAGTTTTGGATTATGGTTCGTTGATTTTCTTTTGCAGTTTTGCTGCAATGTCCTTCACTCCATCCTGATGGGCACTGTATGTCACCCCCTGGCCAGAGACAAAAAGCTGTTAAACTGGAGTCCTGTTATAAGAGCACATTCAAGGGTAGATGTAATAAAAGTAGGAAACCTCAGTGAGGGAGGGGTCAATCACCCATTTGCAAAATGGTTACTTTTTATCTGCCATACTATATGCCCTCCCCTTCTGGTGAGATCATACCCCCTCAGTTGTAAATGATCAGGAACACAAATGTTTTTATAAAGTGATGTTAGTGCCAAAGAAGTATAACCAGTTTCTGTGGATACCAAAGAACACGCAAAATGATGAACTTGTTTTAAATAACTTTTAATTACTTTTTATTTCCCCTAACTAGAGATTGTAGGGTAAAAATGAAAAGTGAGTATTTGTGTTTGATTTGAAAATTCTATAGTAGTATTCTTTGGTTCTCTGTTGTCTTAGTAGTCTATTCTCTTCATCCATGAAATCAAATATTGTCCTTAGTATTTTTTTTGTCTTCTATTTTCATGTGTAGGGAATACACATATGCGTGTATGTATATTTACATGTGTGTGGGCACAGTGTGTGTGTGTGCATGGAGGGTGCACATCACTGGTATGCCGCACATGTGTGGCAGCCTAAGATCAACATCAGGATCATCCTTGATCAGTCTTCCACCGTATTTTTTTCGAGGCTAGGTCTCTCAGTCCAGAATTTACTAGCCTCTAGTAAAAGCCTGTAGGCTAGTAGGGGATTCCCAGGCTCTATCTTCTCAGGCTGAAATTACAGGTAGGACCTGATAGCCACAAGGTATTTTAACCAGGATCTGGGGATCTGAACTTTGATTTTTTCTGTTAACTGTAGCCTGCTCCGTAACAGGAACTATTTCCGCAGCTCCCTCATAAGTTTTGAGGAAAATTCTCTTTAGTTGTAACTTCAGAATACCAACTCAATGCTTTAAGAAAAGGAGGAAGTTTTTCTCTTAAAATGCCATTTTCCAAGCCAAGTTGAGATGATCCAAAAGATGGATTATAGAACAATTAAAAAAAATTTTAGATATGGGAATCACTTTTCCCACTGACTTAAAAGTTTGTTTATGCCCTATAGGAGCTGGGAGGAGGACATGACTGAGATAGTTATATTAACAAAGTACCCAGTTTTTTGGTTTTTTTTTGCTTGTTTGAAACACTGGATTTAACTTGAAGTCATTAAGGAATTTATTAAGACAATAAATTATTCCTTTGACTACTAATTTCTAACTCCATTATGATTAATTTAGGTAAATGATTTTAAAACTTACATGAAATTCTATATTCTTTCCATATTTATTCTTCTTCCAGCCTTTCTCCATTATAAAATTTCTCTAAGGAGTAGCCATCAGGTGAATTCTACAGTGCTTGAAGATGAGTATATAAACCTCTACTCTCACAGAAGAAAGAATTGGCCCTAATGGAATTGTAAAAACAATTCAAGCTTTAGTCAGAATTCAATGAGGGGCTGTTATGCCTGTGAATGGCTACTGCTCCAGATCAGGACTTTTATCTGCAACAGTAAGTAATGACTGATAAAGAAGAGAAAGTATATTCATCATGGTAGGGTTCACTAGCATGTGTATAGGTCTGGGTTCAACCTTCAGTACTTTTTCCTAACTAAAATATTTTTAACACCATATAATGTGACCCTTATACATTAACTAACTACTAAATTTGGTGATCACTTAAGGACAGTTACAATTCTCAGGACAAGCTGTCAGGGTGGAAATACTGAGAAGCAACATTTTTGCTTATTGTCATATATAGTTTTTAAGGGATTTCTAAAGATATACTCATTATATTAACTTTCCACTCACTCATATTATTACCATTACATTTAAACACTGAATAAAATTTTTCAAATGTGTGACACTACCTTTAGGTTTTCAATGCAACACTGAAAAAAGTCACTGGCTGTCAGTGATTTTTACAGAATGTTTTACTGAAACATAAGAGCACATATCAAGCTACAATGTACAAATCAAGTTTTTATGTTTTACTCAATATGTATGTTTTACGTTTTACTCAATATGTATGTTTTACTTAATCTGTACTTGAAAATTTAAATGATACGGATGCATATAAAAACTTTTTAAAATAATCACTTTCTCTAGAAACATAGGCTTTAAACAAAAAGGGAAAATATGACTACTCAACTTCATTATAGCTTAAAATATCATACACTATACTGTCTAAACAAAATCACAGTACAAATCACTAATGCTAGCACACAGCTGGGCAATGGTCATATTTTGCACTTTTTAATTTAACTTTATTGATTTATTGTGTGTGTGTGTGTGTGTGTGTGTGTGTGTGTGTGTGTGTGTAACAGAGGGTACTGTGTGTGCTTGTGGAGGACCAAGGGTGACTTTTAAGAATCATCCTAGATTACTTCTACCTCCTTTTTGCTTTGCTCTGGAATTTTACAGGCTCTGCCCACCAGGGCCAGAAATGCAGGCTGCAACCTTTTCTACTTGGTGTTTTTATGTGGGACCTGGTATTCAAACTCAAGACCTTCTGCTTGGGAGGCAGAGTCTTAACCTCTGAGCCATCTCTCCAGCCCATATTTTGCATTTTTTGAAATTCATTCAATGACATGAAAGAATGGCTAACTTTCAGAACAGAGATGGTGTATTCACAATAAATGCCAGCTGAAATGACAATGTCCTTTGGTATTTAAAATTTGTTATTGAGGGATTATTCTTTCGTGAGACGTATTTATTATTCTTAGTGCTAAAAAATCAATTTGGACATTTTTAAATGAAGAAAAATAGGATTTCATAGTGTAAAAGCTTCTATTATGAAATGAACATATTCTTTGCTTAGACTTATATAATCCCATAATTTATTTCTTATTTAGAGACCCACTACAGATTTTTTGAATTATTTATTTTCCCATTTGTGATGCTTTATGACTGAAAAGTATTCTTAATGGCTAACATTACTTGTTTTTTACATTCAACATTTGCCATTTTTAAAGCTCACATTTCATAGGTGAGCATAAAACAAATAGGAAAAGGACGGAGTCAATGAAACATAAAAACAGACTTTGTAGGAACTATCACAATGATTATAGTGAATTTTCTGCAGAAGATCCTAGAGCAATGAAGGATTTCTGCTTTCAGGATACCCACCATGTTGCCAAATTGATATCTACCCCTTAGAATTATTATTTTACAGTACAGATGCATACAAGGGATAATTTGATTTATTGAAAGTCAATTTTTGGGGGCTGGAGAGATGGCTCAGGGGTTAAGCCTCTGCCTTGCAGGCGGAAGGTCCTGAGTTCATATAGATGCCTACGTATAGATGCCGGGCGGAAGTGGGGGCAGCCTATGTTTCTGGTCCTGGTAGGGCGGAGCCTGTGAATCCCGGGGCAGAGTGAACAAGGAGGAGGTGGAGGCGGTCCATGGTGGTTCCCGAATTCGTCTGTGGTTCTACACACACACACACACACACACACACACATACATGCACACACGCGCACACACCATACATGCACAATTGAATAATAATAAAAAAATTTAAAAATGAAAGTCAATTTTCTGCCTTACTAGAATTCCTTCTACTTTATATTCCTCTCCTCCACAGATTTACATTTTGAAAAGAGTTTTATCTCTGAAGTATACTTATTAAACTAAACAGAACTTAAGTAAAAATGAGTTGATCACAGGTGAAATAATTCTGTGCAAAGTACGGTAAGGTGGTTTTATTTAACTTTATGACAAGAAAATGTGCTATTATCTTTCAAGCTTTTTAAAAGTTATATCCAGGATCATAGTGCTGAATGTTACAGATCTTCAGGCTGGATAAATGCTATTTTTAAAATAAAAGTTATTGGTAGATCATATTCAATTGCCACAATAAGAATTAGTAACAGAAACACTTTACAAACACTTTTGTATTCTTTTAAGTCCATTATTATCTTTACTTAGTATATGAGGCAGCAAAAAAAAGTTAATCTGCACCCATAGTGAGCTTGAAAATAAATATGAATGGTATTCTAACTTATATTTTTGTCCAACTATACTCCTGACCATATAGTCCCACAGTTCTTTTGTGTCTAGATTCTGGGGTATAATTGCATCATTTTAGATAATCCAAAAAATCTATAGAAAACAAATATTACTATATGTATGTTCTCACTATTATTTTTCTTGAGATTAACTGCTCCCTAGTACTGCTTCCATTCCTTTGGGTATTAATCAATTAATGTTTTTTAAGGATAGGATCTCGCCATGTAACCCAAGCTGGCATCAAACTAATGGTGCTCATGCCTCAGTCCCATGAATGTTAGAATTACATCCTGACCTCTGTCTGATTCCCTTAGATTCACAGGTTTCACTCAATTTTTGTGACACCCAACAATCACCTCCTACTGATACAACTCTGATGTTTAAAGTGTTTATTTAGGACTCCACTTTATGATGTCTTATTAAATGACACTTTGACTCAGGTACCTGGTTTGACCTTTCACTTGCCATGTCAGAAATTTTAAACTTGCGGAGGGATTAAAAAATATTGGGTTCTATGCATGCTAAACAAAATTTACCTATATCTCCATCTCTGATGAAGGCATATTTGCATACATAAAGAAACATACAAATAGACAAAAGGGCTTAATCAAAGATGAAGAGTACACAAACCCTCTAATTATATTGCCAAGGAAGAATAAAACCTTAGATGAAAAGTGCTGTTTTCTCTAAGATAGCAAGAGGACTGTGGGATATTTTTGGAGTAAAACCATTTATAAGAGAAAAACTGACCCACTTCTTTGAAAAGATAATAATGTAATTTGTATGTAACTTTAATTTATGAATCACCTGCATGAGCTAAACTGTCTTTTCGCTGAACCCATACAATAAGGCAGAAAAAAAACAGTAATAACATAATGCAAAGAAGACATATTCAGAGAAGTCAAGTGACTTGACCAAGGTCATATGTATAAGTGACCAAAATCATAGGTATGACCAAGATCATAAGTACACAGCCAAGGCTTGTGTCCAAGAGTATCTCCAGGAGACTATTCATAAAGAAGTCAAAATCAAAATGGAGTCCCTTTACATCGACTCTAACAAAAAAATAAAGTCGAGGCTGGAGAGGTGGCTCAGGGGTTAAGCCTCTGCCTTGCAGGTGGAAGGTCCTGAGTTCGGATCCTAGACCCCACGTATAGACGCCAGCCGGATGCGGGGGCGGCCTGCATTTCCGGTCCTGGTAGGGCGGAGGCGTCCATGGTGGTTCCCGAATTCGCCTGTGGTTCTACACACACACACACACACACACACACACACACACACACACACACACACACACACTTGAATAAATAATAAAAAAGATAAAGTAGTAGGCTATGAAGGGGATATAAACAGACTGATATAAAAGGCTCTACCAAAACCACATTTCACAAAGCCCACCACAACCTACGCACACAAAATATACTTTTTAAAAATTTTTTTATTATTTATTCAATTGTGCGTGCATGTGTGTGTGTGCGTGTGTGTATGTGTGTGTAGAACCACAGACGAATTCGGGAACTACCATGGACGCCTCCACCTCCTTCTTGTTTACTCTGCCCAGGGATTCACAGGCTCTGCCCTACCAGGACCGGAAATGCAGGCCGCCCCCGCTTCCGCCCGGCATCTATACGTGGGGTCTAGGATCTGAACTCAGGACCGTCTGCCTGCAAGGCAGAGGCTTTACCCCTGAGCCACCTTTCCAGCTCCAAAATATACTTCTTAAGGACATAAATTTGGCAACTATCTATTGTCTATTCAATCACAATGGGACACCACACTCATTATGAATCTGTGATTATTAATTATTTTTAACCATTTCTAGGGTAGGTAAAGGTACCTGTGCACAAACATGACAACCTGTGTTCAGTCCCCTGAGGTCACATGATAGGAGGAGCAAATAAACTTCTATAAGTCGCCCTCTAACCTACACAAGCTCACTCACATGGTCTGTCTGATTACCCTGTAAAATTAATATTTAAGAATTTTTCTAACATAATCTTCCTCAGTTTTTTCTTTAAAGCTTTCCTTTTATCAACCACTTTAAATTTACTACACTCATCATTAATCAAAGCATGTATATTTCCACTGCAATGCCATTTTATTTCCAAATAAATTTAATCTTTTTTGGTTCCCAAATAAATTTGATCTTTATAGACTCTTTCTCTAGATAACTGCTATAGTTCAATATGCCCTTACTAAAAATCAGAGGTTCAAGATTCATGGCTAAAGTGAGTTAAGAAGTAGGACCTGGGCTGGAGAGGTGGCTCAGGGGTTAAGCCTCCGCCTTGCAGGCGGAAGGTCCTGAGTTCGGATCCCAGATCCCACGTATAGACGCCAGACGGAAGCGGGGGCGGCTTGCGCTTCTGGTCCTGGTAGGGCGGAGCCTGTGAATCCCGGGACAGAAGGAGGTGGAGGCGTCCATAGTGGTTCGCGAATTCGTCCGTGGTTCTACACATACACAGACACACATACACATACACAGACACACGCGTGCATGCACATACACACAGTTGAATAAATAATAATAATAATAAAAAAAATTTTAAAGAAGTAGGACCTTTAAGAGATGATTAGGTCATGAGGACTTGGTCAGGAGGGGATCAGGTCTTCATGGATTTCACACAGCATTCAGCTCTCTTGCACTGTAGTCACTGCTCTGTGAGAATTTGATAATCACTTCCCTTCTAGAGAATTCACTAATTGGATACCCTTTTGGAAGCAGAGAGTAACTTTCATCAGACAAATGAGCCTTGAGTTTGGATTTCTAAGCCTTCAAAACTATGAAAAAAATAATTTTTATTCTTCATGAATGACCCAGTTTCACTTTATTACTGTAACACAGATTAAGACAAGTCTTAATTTGCCTTAATGTTGTCCATGAATGAAAATGATACTGAAATTAAAAAATGCAGAATAAACTCAGTAAAAGGTCACCCTACAGTACAAGTAATGAGTAAAGAACTTACAAACACATATCAAAATCAAAGTCTATGGGCTGGAGAGATGGGTCAGGGGTGAGAGACTGTCTCACAAGCAAGTCCTGAGTTCAGATTCCAAATCCCAGGTAAAAAACACCAGGCAGAAACAGTGGTGGCGTGCACTTCTGGCCTTGGTGGGGCCAGAGCAAAGCAAAAAGAAGTAGAAGCAATTCAGGATGATTCTTGACTTCACTCTTGGTCCTCCACAGGGACACATAGTGCCCTCTGATACACACACACACACACACACACACACACAAAAATAAGTGAATAAAGAACTAAAAATTAAAAAAAAAATCAAGGCTCATGCAACATACATTCCAGAGTTCTAAAGGAACGAAAAGAATGAACATGCGAACACTAAAATAGTAACTCAATAAACATTATCCATAATTATAATAACCATTATTATCATCATTACTTAAAACTTTAGTGATAATTCACCTGCAAAGTTATCTGAGTCTGCTGACTCTAGACATCTATGACCCATGTAGTTAATAGGAGGGCTACAACTGTGAATTTTCTTGTGTCGATTTCATATTATTTTTTCTTCCATTTTTTTGAGGTGTTGTCAAAAAACTGTATACTGCATTCTCTTATAATTATTAAAGACTGATTAATTTCTTGTTTATATTCCACATAGTATCTTTTGATCTCTTTTTACTTTGATCATTCATCTTAAAGATTATATTTTATTAGCATTTTTCCAAGAAATTGTGTCATTAGTTAAGTAATATTTTAATTGATTTTATTCACTTTGACTTTTCATTCCACTTTATTACTCTTCCTTATTTTATCTCCTTAGAGCTAGTTCTATGATTATCTAACTTACTTTCATTATTTTTTATTTTCTAATAAAAGTATTTAATGTAATGACTTTTTATTAGAGTACCACTTAGATTGCATCTCATAACTTTTAATACATTATACATTAACAATTTTTCTTAAATTTTAGTTTTTTTAATGCAAAAATTTACACATTTTTAAAAAGTTTACAAGTAGGAAAATAATTATCTTTTTATATTATTCTTTTATTTTCAATGAAAACAATGCACACTAGATAGGTTTTGCTACTGATAAATATATGATCAACTTTTTATAAATAGTTCACTACAAAAAGTACAGAGTTTTTTGACCCATACAAAGTCCTATATTTAGCAGAATGAAAGTCATTAATTGCATTGTTTAAATTGTCTATTATAATAACTGAGGTATTGATTTAGGCGTGAAATTTCTTTAAATGTAAATTGATAAACTTACTCTGTCATTGCTCTGCATGTGTATATATATATTTTAAAAACACCTTTACTGAGATACAATTCACATACCATAAAATCTACCCATTTAAAATACATAATCCAATACATTTTGTATATTCTTAGAGCCATGGAACTATCTATGTTTAGAACATTTTTATTATCCCAGAATGAAACTCCATACGTTCAGCAGTAACTGTCTACTACTCCAACCTCTTGTCCTAAAACACCACTATTTAATGTTCTGTTTCTATAGATTTGTCCATTCTGAGCACTTTAATACACTAGAATTTCACAAATAATAATATATATTTCACAAATAATAATCGGATGAACTTTTGTTAACTGGCTTCTTTTACTTAGTAATAAATCTGTAAGAATAATCAATGCTGTGGCACGGATTATTAACTTCTTTATTTTTATTGTCGAACAATGTAGCCATACCACATTCTATTCTCCACTTCATCATGAAGAAGGTACAAGCTACTTGTTTATTATAAACACACATATACAAGCTTCCATGTGAAAATATATTTTCATTTCCATTTTGTTGCTTTATGTAATCTGATGCAATGTTTCTCATGTATTTAAGCATTTATTTCATGAACTATACATATATAAAATATCAAATATTTATATGCTTATTTTCATTTGTGGATATTATGGGGACTAAAGTTATTTTTTAACATTTGTTGAATATATTTTTCACCAACTTTTTTAATGCTAGCTTCTTCTCTTGTTTTGGGCGTATCAGTTTAAAATAACTTTTCCCTGGCAATGGTTTATGATGCTTACTGTCGTGTGTGTGTGTGTATGTGTGTGTGTGTGTGTGTGTGTGTGTATGTGTGTGTGTGTGTGTGTTGTGTAGATGCTGGTATATTTAAGTCTTTGGGTGGTTGTGTAGGTGATTGTGTGTTTGTAACTCCTACTTATTTTTTCATCCAGTGATTTTCTTTCCACTCCAACTCTGTTCTTTGACTCTAAGACTAAAGCATTTATTTTTAAGCTATATTTGGAATTGAGCAAAGCTTTACACTAAACTTTTTTATCTAACACAGTACTCTCTAGAAAAATCTGTTTTTATGCCCATTTAACTCTTCAGTTCTGAGTTTCTTTAACAGCGTTTATTCATGATAACTGAAACTATTTGTAATGATTTAAGTGACAGTTCTCTAACATATACTACTTTTAATCCAGAAAACTATATAAATAATTTATGCAAGAACAGAAATTACAGTAAGGATTCCCTCATGCCATTCTTATCACTGAATTAGCCTGGAGTTTGCACATGTGTGCACACATACCTATAACTGTACATGCACAAGAGACATATGTGCAAATATGCATGTACTATACATACACAAAATCAAAGACAAAATTGAAACTGACTCTTCCTACTCAAAGATTTTTAGAATCCATAGATACCCTCATTTAGTCTTATAAAAATATTTGGAATTTAATAGTTATTAGTGATGGAGCATAGTCTACCACTGTGTCTCATGTCAACCACATTTTTTAATTCATTATGCTGAAAGCAGTGACACACGCCTGTAATCTAAGCACTTGGAAGATAGAAGTAGAAAAATCAGGAGCTAAAGGTTAGTTTCAAATACATAGTGAGTTCAGGGCTAACTTGGGCTACAGCAGAAACTGTCTCAAACAAAACAAAACAAAACAAAACAAACAAAGCAAAACAAAAGTTATAATGTATCTGAAATTCCAATATTATTTTTCTAAAATTCAAGATATGAATTCATGTACTATATACAGTCTTATTATGCCTAATAAGTCAGACTATGTAGTAATCTATATCATATGCAAACCTTTATACACTCTCAAATTAGGTTTTTAATAAATTTTTCAGCATGCTATAGAGCAAAGTTATGTTTCCATATGACAAAGCATTTAGTCATTGTTTATTGTATGCTAAAGAAATCATATTTAATGCTCACATCAATCCTAATAAAATTCAGTATACTACAATTTGATTTTCAATATTTCCAAGAAGTATAAGGAAAAACTGTCAGTGAACACACTATGTGTATTCTACAACATACCAAGTCAGGCCAAATAATTGTAATACAAGCCCTTTTAATTCCAAAAGACCATGACAGTTATTGTTTCAATATGTCGAATAAGGAAATTTTTTTCATTTACCCAGACAAAAGCAGTACTCTGGTCATAACTGGTATTTCAAATGTCTAGACTTATTACATCAGATCAATGATCATGACTGACTTACCATCTGAATTGTAGTACTACATGGTCATTCCTATCATTTCAAAACTAGCCCAGAAAATTTTCCAATAGAGATCAGATAACAATCAATTCAATGTTAGTATTTGAAGATTATTCATCAGAAAAGTAGAAGAATTTACTTAAAGAACTCAGAGTTATTTGAAGATCACTTCCTAAAAGCTCATAAAACACATTTAATACAGTTGATGGAAACTCAATTCTCAAATTTCTTAGAAACCATAATAACTTCAGCTAACTTAGGCCATATATTATTTTATAGGTTTTGTAGGTACTTATATATCTCTTACTGGTTCTACGAGGTACATATTCTTATCCATATTTTTAGAAACAAAGAAACTAAAGTACAGAGAGAGACCTTTAAATGAATTTGAGCAGATTACACAGCAAATTTTTACACCACCTCATGATATTCTCAATTTTCTATGGGGTAAAGAATTACAAACATTCAAAACTGAAAAAAAATCAACAAACCATAATTCAGAACATCAGAGACTCTTCATCAACCACCTGGAACCAGGCCAGCCTAATCTCTCTCCATCCTAAAGTTCAGGGAAATTTGTGGAAGAGGGGGCGGTAAGATTGTAAGAGCCTAAAGATGGGGAGAAGCAACGATATGCAAGATACTCCACACAAGTTAGGGCCAAAGCAATCATAATAGGACTTTGCATGACCTGTGCAATGACCAACATATCATTGACCCCTCAAAGTCTAGCATGGATCACAGGCACTAGGATCTTTAGAGGCAAGGGATTAACAGCCACAATAGTGTTCCTATACTAAAGCGGAACACAAAAAAGAGCTCTAGGTAATGCTATTGAGTCCTTATACCTCATCAGAGAGGAGAATCCAGAGAGAAATTTGACATGCACACTAAAGGATGCTCCAGGAACGGGGGGAGAGGGGGTTTGCACTGGGAGAAAGGGAGGGAGGGGGAAAGGAGGGAAGGGAGCAAGGGGATCCAGGGAGGGGTGAAGGGAGGGAGGGGAATGGGGTACTTATCAACTTTGTATGAGTGGAAGAAAAAAAAAAAGAATTACAAACGTTTAAAAGGAAAGACAGAAGAAAAAATGGTTCAGTGGAAAAAGTGCCTGTCACTCAAGCATAAGAACCAGAATTTGGATCCTCAAAAGTCAAGTAAATGTTGGGTAGGCCTGGCAGTAGCCCATATTTCAACACTTCAAAAACAGAAGCAGAGAGTTCTCAGTGCAAGCAGGTTAGCTAGTCTAGTAAACTGGTAAGCTCTGGGTTCGATTGGGGCATCCTACTTCAATAAATGAGGAGGGGTTAGAAGAAGACACCAGACATCCACTTTGTGTCTCCACATGCACATGTGTGCATACATACCTACACACATTCCACATACGTGAAAAAACAAAAAGGAGACAGGAAACTAAATTTATATCACCTTCTTATTTTTAACAGGAAAATATTACTATCAAAACCAAATACATGTATTTGTGAATTTAACAATTATAGCACACATGGATTCATAATATTAAACTTTTATCTGTTATGCAAATAGTACTATATATACATATACATAAACATAAACACTTTCAAACATGTTCAAGTTTATCTGTAAATTAAACTAAGAATAAAATTACTGTATTAAGGTTTATGTGCACTATGATAGGTAAATGGTACAAATTAAATAGATGTAAATGAATGCAGTAAGACACTTCTTAATTATCTATAGATCAAGAATTTGGGAATAATTAGGGCCAACAGTGTGTCTCCGCACAGTCCTCCTCATCTCCCCCAATGTATACCAATGCACAACTAACTAAATGAATAATGGCACCTGCCCAACATAGAGGTCTTTGAATTTCCACTTACTGCTTAAATCATTTAGCTGAATAGTCTGTGAATTTGAACAGAAAAGTAGTAAGTGAAATATAAATGCCACTAACTTCCCTAAACCTCAACTTTCTCTTTGATAAACTAAGACTACTTCCTAGCTGTATCTTTCACAAATTTTCCATTTAATAAGCATCTATGACTTAGTTTTCACATCTGTTAAAAAATATATATATATATATGAAAACTGTATCAATTAAGCATATTCCACATAGGAGACATCCAAGTAAAATTTTGTCACTTTTTCTACTATTTATTAAAAAGTATGATTTTTTAAAAATATGTACAATTGTGTTTATTTTTTTGAGACTGAGTCTTATATGTAGTCCAGGCTGGTCTGGAACATGTGTGTAATCCAGACTGGCCATAGCCTGCCTTAGCTTCCCGAGTGCTTAGATTAACCTGTGTGAATCACTCCTTAACAACATATACAGTTTTAAAATTTCAATTAGTATATATTAAAAGCATACAGAGATGAAGTAAGCAACTCAGTCAAGTGTCTCTCCTGACTGCTTTTGCTGTTTTAGCTTGCTTTTTAGTGCTGAACAGAGTTAAGGTACATATACATTTTTAAATTGTTTTTCAAGCTCCAAATTATGTGTATCTTATTAAGCAAGTTTTTCTCTATTCTCACTCTCTGTAAGTAAGTCAAAATATTGAAAATGGACTTATTTCTGCAAATAGATTTTCACATACACCTGTACTGAAGAACAAGAGTAAATATGCTAAGAATATAAAAGCTATGTAAAAATAATGACAGGAAAAGGTTACCCTGTTTTAATAATATCTTTTAAGATGAAAACCTAAGTACCCATCTTGTTAGAAGCTGAGAAAGAAATTTAAATGTCAGAAAAACATGTGCATGGCTAATGAACAAAGGATAATCTATTCCTCACACCCTATTCTCTACACCCTTGCCAACAAGATCCAATTAAAAGTTAAAGCAAATTGTATTACTTCCTATTCCACCTCTTTTATTTCTATTATCAAAGTTTGCTCTTTGCCATGACTGTGAACATTCCAACTGCTGCCTGCCTCAATTCATCTTCTATTCTCCTTCTGACTTATTCTGGTTAAGCCATACTTGACCTCTTTAAACTCTCTGAATATGCTAAGTTCACTTCTGCTTTAGGACTTTTGTTTGTATTGTTCCCTTGCCAGGAAGGCTCTGGTCCCAGATTGTACTATGATTAACTTCTTTTTTGATTCAGACCTCAGCTCAAATATGAGCCTCAGATGTTCTCCCAATTTTATCATTCCATAGAAAGACACCCTATTTTACCCCAGTCTCTTTGTGTCCTAGTCCCTATTTTATAGCTTCAAAGTACTTGTTACTATTTACAATTAAAGTACTTATTGATTGATTATGTTTATTATATGTCTTCCTCAAAACTGAAACATAAAATTTTGAAGGAGGGGGTCTTGATTGTATTTTTCAACATGGTATTGTATCTACAGTAGTGCCTGGTATGTCACAGACACTAAATAGATGTATCTGTTGAATGATTAATTAAAAATCACTAAAGAATAATAGCAGCAACCACCTTGCACATATGTTCTGGAAACTGGGGACCAAATGTTAAAAAACCATTAAGAAAAACAAAACAGGCTGAAAATTCTGGCTCTATTTATTCAGTTTGGTTGGTAATATGCAAACAAATAACATAAGGTACAAGGAAGTGTAAATGCATGGAAATAGATGACTTAGTAATAACCTCATCAAATTAGTGTCTTTTAGCAACTATCTCTGGAGGATACTTCTTTATGTTCTCCTAATTCTTCACCATTAGATATTCTTCAATTTATAATGAAACACAATTAGGAAAAGAAGAGTAACTGATAGGTAATCTACTAAGACTTTAATTTTAAGTTACAAAGTAATTTCATTTATTTCAGGTTAAATCAGAAAAGTTTATCATCTATTCTTCTTGGAAGAAAAATGGCCAAATAAGCACTTTTATGAAATTTTCTTTCAGGAAACAGATTTCTTTCATTCAGAAGTCTTAAAATGCATTCTCCATCTTAATTTTTAGGCTTTTGAAATTCTTGAGTAAGTAAAACTATATGAGCATTTCTAAGTACATTAAACATTATAAAATTAAATTCAGCAGTTCATACATGCTATTAATATCTTACTTTATCAGTACCATCAATTCCGTGATAGAAAACATGTTATTGACTTTGCTATTAAATATATTTAATTTAAATTTCAAAGACACTTAAAAGATAGTCTAAGTTGATATTTGAATTGATAAAGGCAAGTGTGAAGGGAATGTGGTACCTCCAAAATCCTGTGCCATCCAACTTCTACATGGAAAATGAACTATTTCTAGTATTTTTTCCAAAGAGTGCATATCACAAGACAGCTACTAAATTTTGTATTTTGTGCTTTTAGTAAGTTTAGATACAAAGGGGGAAGGATTTCTAAGCAATGAATTACATTCATGCCAAATGATATTACTGTTTATAATTTTAGGTTTTTAGAAGAGAACTAGTACTAGTCTACCATGCAAACAGGCTATTTTCCTGGGTTTTATTTAATAACCCACGAGTCAATACACTGACTCACTCCATCAAGTTACTTGCAAATGTATAAAATACAATAAACAATATAAAGAGTCAAAACTTACATTTTGTGGAACTACAGAATAAAGATACTGTGATGAAAATTACTGACAGTGTTTTGTTCTACTTAGAACTCAGAAATATTTCCCTTCTTCCTACAATTTTCTTTTGAATTGTCATAATGACAACCAAATCTCTCTACTATCTAGCTCAAAACTAAACAGATTAGGAAACAACCAATATTACCTTAATTTTACACCTCTATGCACTCATGACCATGAGAACCAGTCAACTAACTATCAAGAATATACTGCATACAAATATCACAATGAAACCCGTTATCTTATTTAACATATAATTATATGTTAATAATAATTTTAAGAATATAATGATAATGTTAGAAGAAATGTGACAAAGTGACCCAGGCTTATTTATTTTCACACAACATTCTTCAATTATATCTCAAAATTACTTCACTAAAGAAAAATGAGGGCAAAAGTTCATTTCCAAAAGACATAGTTCAAACCTAACAGGATCCCTATGAGCAATAAAAATCAGAAGATATATTTAAAGTCAGTGTAACCTATAACTTATAAATTACAATAAATATCCCCAAGAAGTTGTAGAAATGGCCTAAGAAGAGGAAAATATCTAAATCGCCTTTAAAATCAGATTTAAAATATACAATCATGATTTCAAATGATAATATGACTGATGTTTATGTCTTTTATGAAGCTGTCAAGCTCTAATAATCTAAAATTACAATGTCTCCATCTGTTAATGTGACATAAGCTGATAAATGAAATCAGAACAATAGTGCATTCTGATAAAACTGGGAACTTCCTGAAAACCTAGGAAAATATGTCCATAACAGATGGGTCACTTAGAAAATGAATACATCAATCTGTCAATCTAGTACTGTTCTAATTCTCTAATTAAAATCAGCAGGAGCTCTACTTTTCAAGAGTCTGTGACATTAGGAAGACCAAACAGAGAAAAAAAAAAAAAAAACCTTAAAGATGTACATAAACACATCCTACATGACCTAAAGTATAATAGTTAGGTTTCCTGTCAAACATACTAAATTCACGTAAATTCCTTACCAGTTAACTTCTTCATAGGTTGGAGCCGAACACTGATAGACTGATGTGTGAGTAAGGGGGAGGATGGAAGAGAGCGAGACATGCCCTCCATAATCCGAATGTGCTGCATACCTTCACTCACTGGAAGTGGCGGAACAGCATAGTCTGGCTCAAAAGCACAGTCGCTTTCTGTAGAGATGCCACCTGTTAATAAAAAGTGATGGTACAAGAGCTGGTGAGAAAAGATCCCTTCTTACTCAAGTATGTATTTTAGGATGATTCACAAAATACCAACATCAATTTTCAGTATGAGAAACCAAACACAACATTTTTAATGTATAAAAACTATTTGTACTTCTAGTGGGTACTTAACTGTAGATGCAGCAATAAAAAAATCAAACATAAGAAAAGAGATTCCTCCCTTAAGAGGTTTACAGCCTCAGGAAAGGTGCAGTCATGTAAACAAGTAATTATGGTACAGCACAATAAATGTTAAATTAGAACAGGTATCTTCCCTTTTTTTCTGATTACTGTGGTCTAGATTTGAAATGATTGCCACAGGCATGTGTTCTGAATTCTGGAGCTATTTTGAAGGGTGTAGAACCTTTCGGAGGCAAAGTCTAGCTATTAGCTAGCTAGCTATTAGAGGTAGATAACTCCTCCACTTGCCCCTCCCACACGCCCCTCCCACACGCTCTCCCCCACATGCTCCTCCTCCACACTCCACCACACACTCCTTTGCAATAGACTTTACCATGCCTTCCCCTATATGATATCATCAGCCAAAATAAACCTTTCTTCCCTTAAATTGTTGCTGTTTGGTATTTGTGACCATAACAAAAGTAATCAATATACTGACAAGACATGAAAGAAGATATTTACCTATTTATTAATGTTCAATTGCTACTAGAATCATTGTAACTCTATTTCTTGTCCCCTTCAAAAAATTACATAAAAATACAAAAGATAAGATTGACATATATGGTGATCTTTGAATCTGCCATAGCCTTTTTAAAAAAAAGACTAAGCGCCTTCCCCTCATGGCACACCACATCTGGAGTCTGTGAGTTCTTTTCCAGCTCCATGCTCCTCATGGTACTCCACGTCTGGAGTCCATGAGTTCCGTGCTTTCATTCCTCTAATAAATTCTACCTTAATCCTCAAAAAAAAAAAAAGACTAATTGCATAAGGTTAACGTCTATTTAATATGTACTTCAAACCACCTTTTTCCATGGAAATACTAGAACTATATATTCTCTTTAAAGCTTTCTAAAGGCAAAATGCAAAATTAACATTATGAAGAATCCCAAGAAAAAGATTAAGGTCTGGCATTTGGGGCTACTTCTTACTTAGTGACACTGGAGAGTGGAGAAGCGAAGAAACTACTGAGGTTTACAGAGCTGAGAGGATAAAATGTTAGAAAACAGAACTTGATAGAAGGGGAGGAGCCAGTGAAACTGCTACTGAAATCCAAAGAATAAACATGGCCTAAATTGGGAAAGACTGGCTCTTACAGGTGCATGGCTCAACTAATTCTGGGAAGCCAGGAATCCCCTTAACAAATTTTCCTAAATAAAAATAGCATTGTCTCAAATTGCTTTCATATAAGTTTTTGGACTTTAACTCATGATAGTACATAAGAAATTTGAACAAAATGAATCAGAAAAACCATATAATCTGGAGACACAGTTCAGAGCCTAGCATGGGCAAAGACCTAGGTTTGATCTTACAATACAAAAATAATTTAAAAATCAAAAATAAAGTAAGTAGTAGGACAGTGAGGGGATAGGAATAACTGTTTAATAGGTGTGGAATTTTCTTTAGGGGTGATGGATTAGAAAGCAGTGTCTGAACTACATAATAAATATATGAAGATCCATTGAATTGGACACTAAAATGGTGAGTTTTATGATACATGAATATGACATCATTAAAAATAAAAAAATCACACTTTTATCAGAAAACACATATTTATGCAATCCAAAAGCCTAGAAATCAATGCTAATTTCTTCCCTTCTCTTCCCAATCCTCTGTAGCAAATAGTTTTGCAAATTATCAATTAATATCAATCAGTCATATTCTCTCATTTCCCTATAATCCAGACCACTATTTATATTACCCAAATTTCAACTAGTAGAAGCACAAAATTTATTCTTTATTCTTGGATTTTAGAAATTTTACCAGGATACTACAGCCCTTTTCCTTCTCAGTCTCTCATCTCTTTGGCTTACTATACTGACTAAATTTCTGTTATTTCCCCATAGTGAGACATCATATCTCCTTGATCTTTTTCATGTCTGTTTCAATCATAATAGACTTCAAATCATCATGAATAGATGAGATTGATTTATACTAAATTATACTACTTCACACTATCAGAGGCACACCATCAGTATCATTTCCAACTGAAGAATTCTTTGGTAACATCAGTACTAGAGTTTTTTTTAAAAAGGAATAGATCAGAATAATGTGCTTCACTTAGTAAAGTTTTCACTTGCAATGTTCCAGTGTTAAAAAAATTAGCTGACAAATTTAGAATCTGTTAGGACTCCTTAAGGAATCATACTGCAATTAGTCCAGTTTGACTGTCCTAGTTCATTTTTTCTGCTTAGAAACATTTTCTTTCATCTTCTGTGTCCTATAAAATTCTGCTTGAATTCACTGATGCTACAAACAAAAATTAAAATGTATACACTTCAAGTAAAGTATTACTGAATATTAACAGAATTTGACTGCATGCCATTAATAGTTTCTCTTAGATAAATGTAAATACAAAAATTTGGTACTTTAAAACAAATTTGCTTTATTCCAACAAATTGACTGTTTATCACCTGGCCTAGACTGGGCTCAACAGGACTGGGTGAGTTACATAATTATGGTCAGGTTCAGTACCACACTAATGTGTCTTTAATGTTAATATTGCCAGGCTACTGAAGGGCAGGTGAATACAGGGTATGTTTTTCTTATGATGAATCAGAGGAACACAGGAGGCCAAGTCAAATCAGACCTGTAGATTAAGACCGATCCTCACTAATATTCCACTAACACGAACAAGTCATCAAGCCGAGAGTGCCACCAATAGAGCAGGGAGATACATGTGGTTCATACTAGGTGGCTACTGCAAAGCTAAACAGCAAAGAAATGGATGCACAGTATTCTAACAAAAAAAGTAAAATATGGGATTTACCAAACAAGTAAGATAACATTTACTGGTTCTTTATATTACTTGGCTTTATCACTATCCTCTTTCTTACCACTTTTTGTGTTTTCATGAATGAAATCAAAAGTTATCCAGAAAATGTGATGAATGTGCTGGAATAAAATAAAATGCTAATTTGACAGGAAAAAATACTGTCTACCTGGTGATGAGCTACTCCAAAAAATGCAGGGACATCAAATACACTGATGTTTAAAAATGTTAGGAATACTTATGATTAAATTTTTAGATATCACTAAGAAAAATCTTAATTGAACAAGGTGATTACTAGTTACTAAGTTCAACAACAGATGATTTAGCTGAAAAAATACACTAATTAGCTTTTCGTTTTTTAAAATTATGTAAATAATCACAGCTAAAACTTACAAATAAAAATTCTCCAACATATGATTATATGGTGATAATTCATTCAACCATGCCTATGACTTCAGAATTTCTCAGTTTAGATGTTATATTGCAATATAGTTTCATTAAAGCAAGGGATTGAAATTGGATAATAAGAGATGTAAATGACACAAATATGCAAAAGCTCTAAAAAATTTGTAAGTTAACAAAAAACTCCTCTAAAAAAGAAAATACTGACCCATGCTACAGCACAGGTGAATTTCAAAGATATGCTGAGCAAACTAAGTCAGACATAGAAAAGACACATATTGAAAGAATCTATTTATGTGAGGTACTTAACAAGGTCATATGCCTGGAGAACTAAAGCCACGGATTGGGTGGAGGTAAGAAAATCAAGGTTTGGTCCTTAATAGAGAAAGTGTTTCTGCTCTGGAAATAACAGTTACCACTGTATAACATATGAATATACTTAATGCCTCTAACAACACATGCAAACATAATTAAAATGGTAAAGAATTCTTTTAAAAAATTAAAAAGAATAAACAAATAAAGCATGATGGTAAACTGTACTCTAAAGACAAAAGACTTTTTCTTATTGTAGAAGAAAAGGGATTTTTGCTTAATTTTCTTATATCACCTTTTGATTATTTTGATTCCATAAATCAGGAAATTAATGGATCCAGAGAAGTGAAAAAGTAGTATAGAATCATGTAGTCAAGCAACTAATATACAAGAATCAGGTATCCTATATTCTTTCAATGGCATCTGAGCTTAGAAAATTTTTGAAGCCAGCACCATTAAACATTATAAACATAAAATAGAACTGAGGAAGATTATAGACAGAAGCATTCTTCTACATCTTCACACATGCCACCAGATGGTGGCATGGAAAGACACTGAAGTGCTGTCGTAAACAGCAGACAGTTATGCACCAGGTCAAGTTCAGGATATTAAACTTCAGATGCATAAAAGAAACAAGTAGGAATAGAAAAGAATCCCCCTCTGCAGGGCTTTAAGTGAAAGAGAAAAGAAGGGCTTGGCAAGGTTGACAAGTTGCACAATTTGACACTGTAGCAATAGAAACAAAAGGCCTGTGATCATCACAGCAAGTGGTCGACTATGGAAAAGGGAACCTCTGATTTCTTAGCTTGCTCATTGGTTACATGGTGAGGGAACCATCTTTGAGAGGTATTATAATAAATCCTTTTGGCTAGTCAGAGCAAAGTTTCCTGAGTTTTATACCTTGTCTTCTCCTTTCACTACCTAGGAATTTCACTACCATGAGAGCCAGACTAGGCCCAGGAAACGGCTTGTGACTTGTCTAGACACCCAGGGTCACAGGCTAAGGAAGTGAAAAGTATGGGCCAGACTATAGCAAGAAACAGGCATTTCCATTAAAGAACTACAGCTCCGCACTGGGAAGAAGAGTGAGATAAGCTGTGTGTGAATCTAAGTGGGGAGCTGGAATAAACTAGTATGGCTGAATATGAGGGTGATCACTCAGTGCCTATACAATGGCTTCCCATCCCACACCCCATAGTTGAGGTAAGGAACAGACTGCTTTGGTTTGACTGACTTCTGCACTTTCAAAACCCCAAAATTTGGTACAAACACAATCACTAGGTAGGCAGTTTCTGCATCCATGCACCATGTTGGCAGAAGGCCTCTGGTATAAGAAGGCATCCAGTCAGGTGCTGATCTGGGCTGGCAGAAGCAGCTTGAGAGACGCTCCCATAGCAGTAGTGTTGCTGGGCCTGAATATGCAAAATGCAGAGGTTTTAGCATTGCTACATATATAAGAAATTTGAAAAAGAAAATAAATATCACTTCTTCAAAAGTTTGTTTCTCAATATATCAAAGCAGACAAAATATCAAAGAATTCAAAAGATTAATTTTTAAAAGTATCAATTGCCTTAAAAAAGACACACCTAAACAGATGAATTGAATCCAGAAGTTAATTTGAAACTTGGATGAGAAATTCACCAATGAAGATAGACTCTCCAGGGGAAAAATTCCTAGATGTCTTGGAAATTAGAATCTTAATCAAAAATTTTTAAAATCAGTGATTACTATCAAGTTTTTATAGTTAACACTAAAACATCTGTTCTTATTTAGTGTCTATTTTCTTCCCTTCTACTGTTATTTGGATAGGTTTACAGCATCAGGTATAGGTTCCCTGACAATAGAGGGGGTTTAGAACCCATTCAGAGAGTAATTGGTTCTCCATGAGTCTTATGTACCCACTGTTGCTTCCCTGGATTCTTCTTACCAGAGTTGTAGCAGCTTGCAGCATTCATAACTGGGTGAGTCCTTTGATCCCTTTTAGATAAGAAAAGCTCTTGGAGTTCAACCAAGATACACCCTATTAAAATGGAAGACTAGTGAAGGAGAAAATCACAACTAGTCCAGCATTCCTGGAATGTTTAGTCTTAATCAGGCCAACAAATCTTTCCCCACTTCAGGCTCAGGTAATTTTGTGGAAGAGGAGGCTATATAAGATTGTAAGAGCCTAAAGGTGGGGTAGCGTAATTCCGACTAATGCACTCCAGCCACAAAGCTACTCTACCCAGGAGCTCACTGCAATGAGAATTTCTACCACTAGAGCTACACAATGGCTGACATACCAACATTCCTCCAAAGAGAAGCCTCACAGGAAAAACTACACTCAGAGAGAGTCTCCGAGGCAGGTACTGACCAAGGGAAAAGGAACCTCCTACTTGAGACTTTGCTTACTGAAGAGTTACATATATTATAACAGATATCTGACTCCCTTACCAACACAAGCACTCCAAAGGGAGCCCGGTAATTCACACAAGAAAAGGGACAGAGGATGGGAGGAACATGGCTGGATTGAAGATGTGGGAGAGGAAGGGAATAGAAGAGAAGGGGGTTAGGGCAACATAAATTCTTTGTTTCTGAATGAAAATTTCTCAATAAAAAATCAATAGAGGGTTGGAGAGATGGCTTTGCAAGCAGAAGGTCCTTGAGTTCAGATTCCAGGTTCCACATGAAAACACCAAGCTGAAATGGTGGTGGTTTGCACTTCTGGCCCTGGTCGGTGGAGCCTGGGAAATCCCAGGGTGAAGCAAAAAATAGAAGCAAACCAGGATGATTCCAGATATCATCCTTGGTCCTCCACAGGAACATACGGTGCTCTGATACACACATATCACACACATACATGAAATCAATGGAAAGCATTCCCAATAGAATATGTCATGTAAAAAAAAGACTATCAGGAATTGAAGACAAGGTTTAGAATTATTATACTCAGCAAAAGACAATGACAGGAATGAAGAAAGAGGAGGAGGAACAGAGAATAAGAGAAAGACAACAGAAGAAAAAGAAAGAAGGAGACGAGGAGGAGGAAGAGGAAGGAGAACGGAGAAGGAAGAGAAAAGAAGAAGAAGAGAAGGGAGGAAGAAAGGAGGGAAAAAAAGAAGAGAAAGGAAAGAAGGGAAAGAAAGAGAGAAAGAAGAAAGAAAGAAGAAAGAAAGAGAAAGAAAGAAAAGAAAGAAAAGAAAGAAGAAAGAAGAAAAGAGAAAAGAAAGAAAGAAAAAGAAAGAAAGAAAGAAAGAAAGAAAGAAAGAAAGAAAGAAAGAAAGAAAGAAAGAAAGAAAGAAAGAAAGAAAGCAAGCAAGCTCTGGACAACCAAGATTACTATGTAGCACAAAGTTAATCTTGAAAATGGATGAAAAAATAAATATCTTTCATGATATGAACAAACAAAGCAACTTATGACATTGAGGTCAACACAGTAGATAATACTTGAAAGATTTTATACACAAATGAGGCATAAAGACAGTCAATCAGGAGAGAAAAAATATGACAAAAACAGATTTTAAAAAAGAATTAGGAAAGAATCAAACATTACTATCACACTAAACAACAAACATCTAAGAATAATGAAAACAGAAAAGGAACAATGAGCACTTTGCAAGCCAAAAAAAAAAAAAAGCGGGGGGAAGGGGGACAAGAATTGGCACAAAATGCTCACTAATAGCACAAATATTTTTAAGTCTCCAATTATGAGACTGACCTGCTGCCTGCAGGTTAAGTCTCCAATTAAGAGACTTATGGCAAAAGAAGACCCAACTGTATCTCTCTACAAAAAATACATTTGTCCAGCAAGCACACACACACACACACATGCACACTCACGCACGCGCGCACACACGCATACGCACACCCACACGCATATGCACACGCACGCACACAAACTTAAGGTGAAAGGACAAAGCAGCAGCTGTTGTTTCTTCTGCTTGTTTTGAAGCCTGCAGAATCTGATGGAAAAGCTGGAAGAGCTACAATCATATCTCACAAAATATACTTCAAATTAAAATTAATGAGAAGGGTAAAGGTACTACAAACTGATAAAAGGAAGAATTCATCAAGAAAATATCATGATCATAAAAATATGTACCAAATATTGGTCATCCAATTTCATAAAACCGACATGGTCAGGAAAGGATAGGAATAGTCCAGGGGAAATAATGTGGGGGATTTTTTTTGTTCTAAAGGTCTTTTGAGAGTCTCAAATTCCAGAGACAGGGTCTCACTAAATTCCAGACTATTCTTGAACTTGCTATATGGCCAAAGATGGATTGAACTCCTAATTCTGCTACCTCTATCTCCAGGTGCTGGTACTACAGGTATGTATCACCTGTAGAAAAGAGTGGGAGATTTCAATATCTCACTTTCATCAATAGTGTCATTCATCTAGATTAAAAACTTAATGAAATTTTTTAATTAAACTGTACCATAGGTCAAATGGAATTCCAAAACATCTACAAAATACTCCATTCAACAGTTATGGAATATACATTCTTCTTAGCAATCCAGAGAACTTTCTCAAAAACCAAACAGACAAAAAACATAGTTTAGTCAACAAATCTTAACATATATGAAAAAAAAAAAGAAAGAAAGAATCTGGGGCTAGAGAGATGGCTCAGGGTTTAAGACTCTGCCTTGCAAGCAGAAGATCCTGAGTTCGGATCCCAGGTCCCATGTAAAAACGCTAGGAGAAAATGGCAGTAACCTGTACTTCTGGCCCTGGTGGGCAGAGCCTGGAATTCCAGAGGGAAGTAAGAAGAGGTAGAAGCAATCCAGGATGATTTCCAAAGTCACCCTTGGTCCTCCACAGGGACACACAGTGCCCTCTGATACACACACACACACACACACACACACACACACACACACACACACTAAATAGGTAAATAAATAAATAAATACATATTTAAAAAATGAAAGAATCCCTGTTTCTTATCAGATCATTACCTAGTTTCATTACACACTACTGTAACAAAATACCTGACTGGAACAACTGGGAGGAGAAAGGGTTTGTAGGCTCATAATTCCATAATGGCCACAGCAACAAGACAATGAAGCAGCTAATCATATCACATCCTTAGCAAAAGCAGAGAGCAATGAATCAAGAAGCCTATAGATTACACAAACACAGGGAGACAGCACAATGTCCTTTGGAAAAAAACAGTCACTGAAAAATTAAGGGGAAAAATTTGAAATTCATCACATAATTTTGTACATTGTAGATCTGCAAATTACTGCAAAGGCAATTCTAAAAAGAAAAATTTGCATCAAGGAACTTTCAAATAAAGTATTTAATGATGCACCATGAGGTCTTAGCAAGCTACATCCAAAATTAGGAAATGAAAAAAATGATAAATATCAGAGATGAAATTAGATGAAAAAACAAAGAAACACTACAAAAGATCAGTGAAACAAAGAGCTGGTTCTTTGAGAAGATAAACAAGATTGACAAAACCATAGCCAACTAAGCAAAAGAGAGAAGACTTAAATTAGCAAAATTAGACAAAAGGAGGACTATTACAACAGATTCTATTAAAATCCAAAGGATCATCAGGGAATATTTTGAAAATATTTACATTCTAATAAATTAGAAAAATTTTAATGAAATGTATACATGTGACAAGTTCCACCTACCAAACTTGAAACAAGAAGATATTAAACAACTCAAGCAGATCAACACCACCAATGAAATGGAGACAGATTTTAGGCATCACCCATAAATAAAAACACTGGAACAGACAGGCTCAATACTGAATTCTATCAGCCTTTTAAATAACAGGAATGCTTATCAAACTACCCCATTAAATAGAAAGGAAAGGAACACTTTCAAGCTCATTTTATGGTATGGTGGCTCATACCTATAATTTCAGCACTTGTCTGAAAGAGTGAGAAAGGAGGATCGCTTTGAGTTAGAGACCAGCCTAAGCTACACAATCAAACTGACCTTAAAATAGATAAAGTCACAACCGAAAGGAAAGCTATAAACCAATTTCCTAGATGAATAGAGATGTGAAAAACTTCTCAGTAAATTATCAGCATATTGAAATCAACAACACTAAAAAAGTCATATACTGTGAAAGGATGGGTGATTAAACACATGCAAATCAATATTACACAAAATTAGAATTAAAGATAAAAATTACACAATCTCAACAAATTACTCAACTCCCTCTGCTGCTTTTTTAAAATATGATTTTGTTGCTGTAGCAAATCATCACATCCCTGGTACCTAGTTTGTAGTTGTTGACCTAGTAATGAGACCATTATTAATATTTATTTAGTTGTCAGTGTTAGCTATCCATTTTCATTGTTTTACCTCCTATTAATTCTGTGGCTTTAGAATGAAATCTAACCATGAGGGTTTCAATGACTTTACATTTCATGGGGTATCATGCAGGCTTGCTACATTGATCCAGACCTAGTGAATAGCATGCAGCAGAAGTTAGATACCCTGGTAAATTTTTGCAAAATTTTAGGTGAATCTCAAAAGACACTTAAACTCATGGGAAGGAAATCCATGTCATTCCCTACAAACCTTATTTATGAAAATAGTTCTGTTTTACCCCAAAGCTTAAGAATGAATGACTGACCATGTACTATCATGCTAGCATGTGACATGAACCCAAATAAGTACTGTTGGACCTACAAAACAATATAGTTGAATGTGTAATAGGGGAATTCAGCATTAAATAAAAGATACATATGAGATCAGGTTTGAACAGGTTTTAAATTAAAAGTAATTTACATAAGCAAGTGACACAGATGTCTATGGTGTCTACTTCTATTAGTCTGAATGTATGATCTAAAGAAGAATTCTCATAACCATTTAATCAAGGGAGAAAAATAGGCATTATTTAGGGATATGTAGATAATAGTAAATAGTCCCACTCTAGGATGAATGCCAGAAACTTGAGCAAGACATGCTCATTTTGCTCTATAAGGAGAATCAAAAGTAATATCATTGTTGGATATCAACTCACAGACAGTGTTTAGTGGTTTGACCAGATATTTGTGACTTGGAAGGAACAACTAGATAAATGATGATGAAAAAATCTGGGGATAAGGAATGTTAATAGAACTTTTTGAAAAAGACACAAACTAAGTAATCTATGGTTCGGATGAGTGACTGCCAATAGTTCAGATGAGCATCTGCAGAGAAAGAGCTGCTTAATCCAGGACATAAAACACAACCTGGTCTGGAGACTCCATCAGTCACTTTACCAACTGCTACATCCGCCTGATGGGCTCATTAACAATAACATAGTATGCATACATCTGCTCGACAGTATGGATTTCCATTTATCACCACTAATCTGACAACAACCACAGTTGAGCACAGAACCTGATAATTCTCCATACAAACTGGAGAACAGCTAGGTTTAGGGGGGCCTAATACATAGTATCGCTTATGAGATGATCAATGAGCTGCCTCCTGCTTCTTTCTGGGTCTTAGTAATTTCCTCTTCCTACAAAATCAACTATGCATTTGAAGTGAATTTTGGTTTGGTTTTGTTTTTCTTAAATTTTGATAATTACTTATTCACAGTTTCCATAGTTATTAGTGTGAAGTTTTTCAAGTTGTCCTATTCTGCCCCCTTGTGGGAAACCAGTTCTTTAATCTTTTATTATGAACAAAAGCATTAAATCCAACCAACTTTTCAAAAAATAAATAAATAAATAAAACAAGTATTAGCTCTATACTAATTTTATTCAAGGCTTTTACTCTTAGGTGTATTGCTTATCCTTGTTATTCAATTGTTTATGACCATCGGGATTTATCCTATTTCTTTCAGAAGTTTTTTATGATTATCTCTTATCAGAAAAATTCATAATAGTATATAAATCAATACTTCCCTATATGCTGAACATACTTTTTTCAAATGCCAAGCTTATTTCTTTTCTTTAATAAGTATGGATAAGCAAGGAACAACTTCTACAAGGCTACTGTTAATTAGGCAAATTATCATAAATTAAGTAGGATATTTAATATGTCCTGACACAAAACATACTTACAGTTGCTTAGCCTAAGAACTGAAGATGATTCTAAATAAATTTTATGAATAGTTTTGAAAATCTAAACACTCATAAATGAGGAAGTGACAGAATATATTATGGATTATGTATGCTATGGACCATTATATAGATTTTAAGAAGTTAGTTTCAGTATATTCTTGAAAGAATGACCATGTTATACTTTAAAGTTAAGAGTGAATGGTAAAAATAAAATTGTACTTCACTTTTAAGCACCTTTATACCAATTTATATGTGTGTGTATGTGTGTATGCATGTATGTATGCTTTTGCATATGCTCAGGGAGACATCTGTAAGAATGCAAACAGAATGCAGACAACTATGTTCATAGCAGGTCTATTCACAATAGCAAAGAAATGGAACCAACCTAAGAAGTCCACCACCTGATGAATGATTAATGAAAATGTGGTACATACATACAATGGAATACTATTCAGCTGTCAGGAAAGATGAAGTAAAGAAATATGCCAGTAAATGGATTGAATTGGAAGAAATTATACTGAGTGAAATATCCCAGACACAGAAAGACAGACATTGTATTTTTTTTCCCCTTATAGGTGGGTCCTAGCATTAAACCTTCAGTTTGATGTAATCAAACAGAAAGTCTTACAACACCTACAAACGCAAAGGAACACAAGTCAGGGGGGAGTAGAAGAAAATCCCCAAAGAGCAGAAACAAAAGAACATGGATAAACAGTTAAAATAGACTTTATGGAAGAAAAGTCTTAAAGGAAAGAAGAACAGGAACACTGTAGAGAATAGGGTTAACAACCTCCAAGTAACCAACTACCTGCTTCCCAGCCCCTAACTCTCCCCCTACCACCTCAATGATAGGGTACACACGCCCAATAATGTAAATCAGTAGAACTAACAGTGGACAGTGGGAAAACTGACAGCAGATAGGATGAGATGTCTCAATACTAATCACAAACACCATCTACACACAAACCTCCATCTAAACATTCCTCAACTTATTTTTAGATGGGAAAAGATCTCAACGCCCAAAGGAGATGCAGCCTACTGCAATGGAAGAACAGTGAAATAGACAACAGCAACCAACCAGAATGCAGAGTCCCCAAGGACTCTAAAATGCTCAGCTGGAATTAGTCTAATCAATCTCTTCCTATCCTAAGGCTCAAGGAATCTTGCGGAAGAGAGTCTAGTAAGATCGTAAGCGCATAAAGGTGGGAAAATCCACAGATATTACACTTAATACATGGGTGCTGCAGCAAGGAACTCACTGCAGTGAGACTTATCCTCATCAGACCTGTATAACAGCTGACACATCAACATTCCTTCATAGACTAGAGAGGATCTCAGGAGAAATAATTATATGCGGTGGTAACCTTAGGGGCTAGAGTTACACAGGTGAAAGGGAGTGCTGCTATCAGTGGTTCTACCCAAGGATGGACCACTTAATTTGCCATAGAGGCCTGAGCACTTACTAGAGCAGACAACCTGAAGAGAACCCTGGGGGCCACACAAGCAGATAACAGGAAGGTAGGAGGGAAAGAGATGGACTGGTGAAGGGAGGGAAGGATGAGAGAGAAAAAGGGGAGAAAGGGACAGGGAAAGAAGGGGAGATAGGGTGAATCACTCAATATGTTGCAAAATTAGAAAAAAAAACCGAGCTAAATAGAAGAGCAATTGTTTGGCAAATATTATTTTTAGCAATAAAATTCTTATAACATTAAAAAATATAAGAATGGGCCAGGAAGATGGTTCAGTGAATAAAAGTGCTTGTTGCCAAGTCTGATGACTTGAGTTCATTCCTCAGAATCCATATGGTGGAAGGAGACAACCAACTCCACAAAGTTTTCCTTGTGACTTCCACATCTGCTATGCTGTAGCATGTGCATATGTGCACATAGTCACTTAATAAATATTAAAAAATACAAATATAAATAAAATACAGAAAATCTTTGTGGGGGTTGGAGGGAGGGAGAGTTGGGTAAGAAGTTCCTGTACAAGCAGGCATGAGGACTCAAGTTTGAAGCCCCAGCACCCACATAAAAAGCCATGTATGGTAACCAACTCCCACAATCCCAATGCTGAGAGGCAGAACAGGAGGACCACGGGGGCTCACATGGGCAGCCATTCTAACCAGTCCATGAGCTGCAAGTGGGAAAGTGTCTCAAAAAACCAAGATGGAAACTGTTGTAGGATGTTTTCTAACAAGAAAGGAATAAATTGTTAGGAAGATCCAGAAGTAGAAACCCAATGCAGGAGCAAAAAGGGAAACACAGAGGACAAGTCTGCTGTAGGCCTAGGGAGCAAATAACACAGGCTGTAGTGATGTTTCCAGGAGAAAACTTAACATGTGTGATAGCTATCAGGTTAAACTAGACTGGGCCAGGAGGGAGAGCACAGACATGCAATCCCAGTACCTAGGTAGTTGGAGAAAGGAAGATGAAAACTTTGAAGCAAAACCAGGGATACACAGCAAGACTTTCAAAACAAACAAAAACACTGAAAGTGATTTTCAATTTTCTTAGAGGGCTTAGAGATGAATTAATAGATGACATATTTAAGAAGCAAATGAAAAGGGGATGACTAGTAACTGAGGAAAAAGACTACATATAAATGGAATCAGTATCTACTATTTACATGATTAAAGAAAACAAACACAGTCTTGATTTAACCAAAGTATATTATCTTAGGGTAAACAAAAGAATATGTTCAGGAAACTGGTAAAGAAAATATAATACTCTCTTTTCTTAGTAGCTAATCAATAGGTTTAAATAAAAAAATATCAGCAATAACATTCTATACAGAAGTGTACTTCTAAATTACCAAAAGAAGCATGTAAGAAATTAAAAGTAGTTCTAAATTACCAAAAGAAGCAGATGATTGCAGTTTTTCACTGCAGGACTGATATTCTATCTTTAAGATGATATATATGATATATATAACCTAATATAAAAATGAAGTTAATAAATGCAATATATATCCTTTTTCTAGTGCTGAGCAATGGTATCTCTTGGGATAACTGGCATAAGCGCTACAAGAACAGGGACAAGAGAAAGAGCTGGGACATTGGGCAGCCAACACTAAGATTGCAGCCTGCCTTATACACTCGGTTAGAATTCCTGGAGACAGTAAGTACCAGGCCCTGAGACTGGATGTGGGGAACTTCTCCTGGGGCTCTGAATGTTGTGCTAGCAAAACAAGGATCATTGACTTTGTCTACAATGCATCCAATAACAAGCTGGTCCGCACCAAAACTCTGGTGGAAAAACTGCATGGTCGCGCTTGTTGACAGCGCTCAGTACCGACAGTAGTGCATCCCCTAATGCGTTGCCTCTGAGCCGCAAGAAGGGAGCAAGGCTGACCCCTGAGGAAGAAGAGATTTTAAATAAAAAGCAAATAAGAAAAATTCAAAAGAAATACGATGAGAGGAAGAATGCCAAAATCAGCAGTCTTCTGGAGGGGCAGCTCCAGCAGGGCAAGCTTCTTGCCTGCACTGCATGGAGATCAAGTCATTGTGGTAGAGCAGATGTTCCTGCTGGAGGGCAGGAACTGGAGTTCTATCTGAGGAAACTCAAAGCCCAGAAAGGCAGATAAGTCATCAAAGCTCTTGTAATAAAGATGTTTATCCTGTTTTAAAAAAAATAAATGCAATATATGCTACCTTGACAGGACCTGGAATAGCTAACAAATATACTTTAAGAGCTGCAAGTTTCATCATATGTAAATTTTATAAAAGAAAAAAATCAGCAAGCAGACTCCAAACTATGAAATGCATACTAATGTTTGTGATATAATGTTTTGAAATTATTTAAAAATAGATGTGATCAAACAAGTACAGTAGAATCTAGGAGGTGGACATATGAGTATCCATTTTAAAAGTCTTTCAAGTTTGTTGAGCCTGAAAAACTTCATTTAAAAAAGCTTGGAACAAATAAAAGAAATGGAACTCTACAAAATAAAATAGATTAAAAACAAAGTGGGAAGTGATAATGTAGAGTACCCAGCATGAACTTTGCATTCCATAAGTATACACACAAAACCACAAAAACCATACATGAGCACATACACATACATGCACACACGCACAAAAGTAAATCTCACAACTACTAAATATTTTACATATTTGTAATTAAAGAGAAAAAATCATTTTCATGGGCACTATTTTACATGCACATTTATTTATCTAATAACTTAAGGACTGAATAATAGTATCTTTACAAAAATTAATAAGAACTGGGTTTCAACCATATCATATTGGCTCATGTGGTACTTGATATCCAGAACCAAACAAATTTAGTTTTCACATACATGACTTCAAAAACATTTAGTACATAAAATGAACTCAATACATTGAGAATGTTCTAATGAAGCAACTCAAGATTTCTGAACTATGGAACCAAAGTTCTTAGATTCCTCTATCATATTTAGCCTACATGCAAAATATTGACACTGCACTATATGCAAAGAACTCACTCTTCATGAAAATAGGAAAAACAGAGGTCACAGGAAAAAATATGATCTGTTGATATAAAATACAAATAACTTATTATCCTAATGTTGTCATATTGGATTAAATAGACAAAATGGACTGATATAGTCTCATTTCAATAGGTCATCAATTCAAACAAACATTTCCCTAAATTTCTGCTTTCCTTTTTCAGTATACTTGGGAAAAGAAAATATTCTTTTTTCTTCGTTTAACAAATGTTGACCAATTTTACATGCCATTTACCTACAGCTACTGGTAAACAAGACAAACATATTCATATGAAATCTGCTTTCTATTAAAAATGATTAAGATGACAGCAAGTAATAAATATTTTTATTTCATGTACTGATAATATTCCTATGAAAGTTAGGGCTGGGTATTTAGAAGGCTCTTGTTACAGTACTCTGTGCAAGAAGACTCTGCTATGAAAAACTCTCAAATATGTTGGAGCAAAAGAGTCAGAGCAGTTGAAAGACAGTTAAAGGATGATGAATACCAGAAAAAGTGAAAATCAAAGAAAACCATGAAGGGAATAAAAGAGTTTAAGTTTATTCTAAATGCTGTAAAAAGCCACTGGAACTTTTTTTTTTCAATTTGGGGAAATATAAGATTTGATTTGCTTACAAAGATCAACTGGATAATATACCATATTTATCAATAAAAATGGGAACAGTAAAATATGTCAGGACACATAGTAAAAGAAGGAAATGATGGCAGTGTATACTGATAATTGACAGTCTGAGTGATGTCTAAGTGTTTCTAACTTGAAACAATGTAAGTGGTGTGGAAATATAAAAGTATTTTAAAATGAAAAAAAATCCTTAAAACACTACAAAACAAAATACCAGTGACAAAGGAAAGTAAGAAAGTCATGGGAAATTAAAACTTAAATGCAACTGGAAATTTGATGAAATTAATTGGAAAATTGAGAAAATTACAGCCCAAACAAGAACATGTACCAGAAATTTAACTGCGGTCCTAGAAGATTTCCAGGTATAATTTAAGTAAGAAAGGAAGATATGAAAAGATACGAAATATACAAAGGCAGCAATCTGAGTATTGGAGGTATAAGCAATCAGATTCATCTCCCATCCCCCACATGCACATGGTAAGCAGAAGACATCAGAGGTCTCTCCCCTAAAGTGGAACAGTGGGTCTGGGTGTGGCTCAGCTGAGTCAGAATCTACTTTACCTGAGAGACAGATCAGAGACTAAAGCAGTTGGTTAACACAAGAGAGAAAAGACCCTCTCTCCCAGAAGATAAGATGCTGCCCCCTGCACCAGACATCTTACCTGTCCTCTTAGCTACGCATACTGAGAATAGTTTATCACATCACATGCACTGATAGATGGTGGTTTTCGTTGTTTACAGTTAGTATTTTTTTGTGATTGGACAAGCATCTGTTTTAACTGGCTGACATTTGTAATATACCAATTATTTAATATTTTGAGTGTTATGCCTCCATCAAGGAAGGCAAACACAGTATCATAATAAACACAAAAGAGCTCTGGTTCTAGGTTTTACTTTTTTTTGAGAAAGGTTCTTGCTATACTGCCCCAGTTAATCTTAAACTTCTGATCCACTTGACTCATCCTCCAGAGTGTTAGGATTATAGATGTGTTCACCACATTGGGCTTCTGCTATTTTGTTTTAATTTTCTTGCTTGTTTATTCTAAAAACCAGTTGAATCCATGGAACTACATGTCAAGAACAAAGAGAAAAAAGATAATCAAAAAACCTTTCTTTTTGGTTAGAAAACAGAAAAGACTGAACAGACCAGAAACTCTTCTGCTTCTTTAACCTTTGTCTTCCAATCCTGATCCCAGGCAAGCCCATTTCACAACTGGCAGCTACAACTAAGGAAATATAAATCTTTTTATAACTAGAGGATCAGTGGGTGTGAGTAATATAACACGACTGTAAGAAGACAGACAAATCCACACTTACTGTCTGATATGTCAATATTCTTTTCTTAATAATTGACAGAAAAAGCAAAGAGAACACCGGCAAAGATACAGGCTTGATTGAATGCTATAAAACCAACCACACTGCACTTATAGAATCTTCTACCTCTAAAAGTATAGCACATCTTTTTCCTCAAGTGTTCATAGACATTAAGTTAAATCATTTTGCCAAACATAGTGATCCTTACCTATAACTCCAGGACTCAGGAGAGGCAAGGGCAGGAAATTGGGAATTCAAGACTATGATGATTCATCTTCACTGTCAACCTAACTGGATTTAAAAGCACCATGAAAACAAACTTCTGAGTGTGCACATGAGGATGCTTACAAAAATCCATCCAGGATGCGACTGCATCATTACACATCCCAGGGTCTCAGACTGAATTGAAAGGAGAATGTAAGCTTAGCACCACTGTTCATCTCTCTGTTCCTGACTACAGATGCACCATGGCCACCTGCCTTACACACCAGGAGTCAAAGTGAATCTTTCCTTCTTTCAGTTGCTTTTGTCAGGTATTTTGTCACAAAAATGAGAAAAGTAAGTTGACAAAGAAGCCAGTCCAGTTTAGAGAGAGAGAGAGAGAGAGAGAGAGAGAGAGAGAGAGAGAGAGAGAGAGAGATTACTATTTCCTGAATCACAAAGCTGATTTCAATAAATTTAAAATGATTGAATTTACAGAAAGTATCCTCAGATTACAATGAGATAAGTTAGGAAGAAATAAGAGAAAGACATCTTAAAATTTTTCAAATATTATTGCAGTTCGCCTGCATGGTTTCTGACAAAATTATGACAAAACAGCTTAAAGGGAACAAGGAGTTTTAATTTTTCTTGTGATAGTCTAGTTACAGTTCCTTGTCCAACTTGGTAGGAGAGCTCACACCAACACCCGGAGCCGAGGGAACTGGCCACACCACCATATCCACATAATGGCTCAGAGAGGATGATCTTTATTTGCCAGATCAGCATGTCTGATTAAGTACATACAAAGATACCAACTTTCTCATACTGTTCCCTCCATTCCATTCACCTGCCCAGGGACTAGTCCAGACCACCATGGAGTCATGGACTGGGCTATCCCCATCAACTAGATAGTCTCCTGCAGATTCACCCTGGGCTTAATTCAACTACTAATTCTCTATAAATATGTCCAGAGCTCAAACCTTCAGCCATCAAGTTGATACTTGCATGTAACTGTGACAAATATATAGAAACTACATCAACACATTTTTAAGCATCATGTAGTAAAAAGAATCAAAACAGCACTCTGAATTAAATAAAAGCATTATTTATTAAAAACCTTTGAAACACAGCTAAAGCAGTACCTACAGGGAAACCTATAAAACTGCCCTACCATAATATAAAAGGAAAGCTGCCAGTGTCATCGCTTTCTAGCTTAAGAAATTGAAAAAGGAAAAAATTAAATTCAAGGTAGGTAGCAGAAAAAAATAAAGAGCAAAATTGAATTAATAGGCAAAAGATGAGCAATGGATAGAAAATAAAATTGAAACTAATCCTTGAAACCCATAAAACTAATAAAACTTATAAAAATATCCAGGCTATTAATATCAAATAAGAGAAGTCCTATCACTAGAGATACAGATATTAAAATAGTAATAAACAGATAATTCAGTTATCTTGTATTTACTAAAAAAATCAAATCTGCATTTTGAGATAGGATCTTACTATATATTCCAAACTGATCTCAAACTTGCTACATAGTAGTTTGTTACTTGAGAGCTTATTATTTCCAAGTGTTGATATTACAGACACACAATAGCACACCCATCTTTTGAATTTGCAATTTAAAAGTTTTCAGCAAAATTCTAGGCCGGCCGAATTCATAAGAAATTGTACTAAACAGTTAAGACTGAAATAATACCAATTCTACACAAAATATTCTAGGAATTTGAGTAAAAAAATAATTCTCAACTTTCAACTTACTGTATGAAACCAAGATTCTTTATATCAAAATCAGACAAAGACATAGGAAAAAGAAACAGCAATGTTTTCCATGAACATAGCAAATCAACTGTAAGATAACTAGCCATAAGGCAGATTTTCCTGTCATGCTTTAGA
Source organism: Typhlomys cinereus (assembly GCA_023101885.1). Lineage (NCBI taxonomy): Eukaryota > Metazoa > Chordata > Mammalia > Rodentia > Platacanthomyidae > Typhlomys > Typhlomys cinereus. The sequence goes on along the minus strand of JALPQD010000298.1, from coordinate 1,836,777 downwards.
CTATCATTTCCTTACTAAACAGATCTAAATCAAACAGATAATGAAAATATTTGTACCATATACTGATGCAAACTGATAAGTGTTTTCACTCAGGGCTTACATTCAGCTTACATTGGGCTCAAACAAAGGACTCAGGAGGACTCATTCTGACATCACCTTTCTTTAACATCATTTGTTCTACTCAGAGAACTGTATGTTGTTAACTATTCTGTGTATTTATCACTAATTCAATCTGTTTTTCATCAAAGCTTTGATTGTCTGAAGCTTTTCTAATGAGTCAGTATTCTATCAATCTCATTTTTCTGGAGAGGACACTTCAGGAGGGTTAGAACCCAGTCTGAATTGCTGGCCTTCTACTCCTAATTACCATTGTTATCCTTCCAGATTTTTCTTTACTGTCTTTCTTATTTTTTATTAACCCATTTCTTTTACTTTGCTTACTTTGTCATTGTAATGGATCATGCCCATCAAAATAAAACAACTCTAAGGAAATTCCTAAGAAAAAATATAAGACAAACAGATTATTTGAGAATTTGTATGTCTTAAAATCACTTAATTTTAGCCATGCATGGCGGAACATGTCTCTATAACCCCAGCACTTAGGAGGGTAAAACAGAAAGACTGCCACAAGTTGGATGTCAGACAGGACTATATATAAAACTTGTCTCAAAAAATAAAACATTTTAATTTTATTATCATAGCTCAATGCATTTAGGATTTTAAGACTGAAATTATTTTCCTCCAAAATTGTTATTTGTAAAATGGCATAGGACCACACAGAATTTAGAACATATTATTTAAGCCCTAAATAAGAAATTATAATACTTGAATGATATAAAGCAAAACCCAGTTCCAAAATTAAGTACTAGGAAGAAATAGCTAACATCAAAAAATTTTACCTTGCCCAGAGCGGCTTTGTCGAGAATCTACACTTGACTGTCTTCGATCCGGTGGTTCCTCGCTTCCTCCATCTGTACGGCATTAAAGGGAGCATAAACAAATAGTGATTGATATAATATCTATTCTTGGAATATCTGTATCAAAAAACTTATCTATCACTTGTTACCACATCCTATAATCTAGATCATTAAAATATTTGAGGATTTTCCTAATATAAACCAATGGTTATTGTTCTTATTCTTGTGGATGTAGGGATGATTTACATCCACATGTAAAAGTCTAATGGAAGTACAAATGTTTAACTCCCTCCATCACATATGTACACTTCGCTTTACTTGTAATGAAGAAATTCTGTCATTTCAAAAATTCATTCACAGCATTCCAGCTCAGAAACTCAGATCTATGCTGTGTCTAAATAACAGATAGCTGCTTGTCTAAATAGTATGTCAAATAATCTCAAGGACTATAAATATATAAACTTACTATATGTTTTACTATAGTAAAGTTGTATTTATATGTTTCACCAGATATAAAAATTAATAAACCTTAATTGTATTACATTTTATGTTATGGAATTTATTTATAAGGCTTGGTATTTAACTGGGCCAACTCAAACTTAGTGTTTTAGCAATTTTGACATATTTATATGTCAAAAAACTTCAAATATTTTTGTTTAATTTGTATTTCCCTCCTTAGTAGTGAAGCTGAGTACTATGTCCTTGGTCTATTTGGTATTTGTGCATCTTTTCTCATATTCTCTTTTTTGCCCATTTTGCCACTTTTTAAGGGGAGGGGTATTAGGATCAAGCCCATGGCTTTATGACTGCTGATTAATTGCTCTATGACCTACTACATTTCCAGTCCATAGGTACATCCTACTTATATGTTTTCTGATGAGAAATCTGGAAAATGTTGTTTCATCTTAGATGTCCAGATATAATCTAAAATTACATACAAAGATTGATAATCTAACACTACATACAAAGATTGATGTGGAAATTACATATTGAATTGATGTACCAAAAACTAAGTAATATCAGCTTTCAAAGAAAAAAACAATAAATGTTAGTACCAATATGACCTATTGGTTATTACTGGATAGAGTTTAGTGTTTCTATTATAAAAATACCTCAAAAGCAATTATATGAACGCTTTCAAGATGTACAGAAAATCAGAAGTCTTAATGACAAAATAGGAGATACAAAAGAGAAGTTAAGGAAATTTTATAACTAACAAGTGTAGTAATCCCAAAAAAAAGTGTACTTATTGGAATCATTAACAGAATAGAAATCTGTGACCTGAAAAACAGACAATAGAAACTATACAGATCTAAAAAGAGAAAGCAAACAACAACAAAAAGGAAACACAGAACCTCATAGATATGGAGGACAAAAAGAAAAGTCTAATGTTCAAGGCACTGGGATTCCAGAAGAGAAGGTAAAAACGGTACTTGAAGAAATAATAACTGAAATTTTGTCATATTTGTCAAAGGAAACTCGCTGAATATTAACATGAAGATGTAAAAAGCAAGTCATACTCAGTCTTATTTGGCTAATGCAGAAAACTGCCCTGTTATCAGGTCAGTCTCTATGAACCAGTGTGTAAACTAGCCCCATAAACAACAACAAAATAAATTTCTGTTTTTGTTGGTCAAATTTCCAGGCTCGTATCAGAGAATTAACTGAGTGTTTATTCAAGATCCGTGTAAATCTTGGATCCAAGCTCTTAAGCTCGCCCCTGTGTATCCAAAAAACCTGGCCCACTCACCTGCTGGCCCAGACATTAAGCCAACTTGCAGAAGACTCTAGGCAGCAAATCTACCCAAATACAGGCAGGCAGCCTACCCAGAATTTCTGGATAGGCTAAAGAGTTAAGAACTTTTCCAGTAAAAAACAATTTGCAAAGAGTGACTATTTCTTCAAATGATACCATCACAGGAAGAACATTAAATATTGTTCCAATAGTCTATAGCAGCCCCAACACTGTAAAAAAAAAGTCTCAACACTCAAGACAGTTTCTAAATTTTTCAATCAACAGACAAGTGGTGGTTTTAATGGATTTAAGAAACAAAATCCAACTGTATGCTGACTAAACAGAGACACTTTAGCCTCAAATAGAGATACATATAGCCTCAAATAAATGTCAAACTTGAAATATTCCTCTTTTTCTAGCTCCTTCAGTTTTATTTCTCTCCATCAGAGTTCCCCATTTCAATAAATTCATCATGATAACAATTAATCTTGATGGACAACTTGAGAGGATTGAGAAACACCTATGACTCATAAAGCAAACCCCTGAATGCAGTTACATGGATGTTTCCAGAAAGGATTATCTAAGGAGTAGGGAGAATATCCTGAATATGGATGGCACCACCCCATATGTTAGGGGTTCAGATAGAATAATGAGAGAGAAAAGAGAAAACTCACTAGTGAGTGTAGGCATCTCTTTCTTTCTCTGCTTCCTGGTTGCCATAATATGAGCTGCTCTGTCTGTCAGATGCTACCAGACAAGATCGTTGAAATCTCTAAACTGTGACAAAAACAAATCTTTCTTCCCTTGTTTCTCTCAGGTATTTTGTCAGTGTTGAAGTTTGACACAATAGCCAAATACCATTGATTTTTATCTCATAAATGTCTCTTGAATTTATCCTATGTTCTCATCTCCAATCTGCATCTATCCCTAATTTATTCTCTTTCTAAACATAGATAGAATGCAAATCTAACGATTGTCTTGCTTAGCACTGCCTTTCTTTCAGTCTCTGTTTTTGCATGTTTAAAATAGACACCAGAGAAATGATTACTGTAGGTACATGGAGTAAAGATAAAATTTTTTCACTCCAAATTCCTGCCCTCATGTATAAAAATGCAGAAGTTTCAATTTTATTATGTAAAAATGGTCTATAGTAAAATAAATCTTAATTTCTACTCTTTACAAATAAAGACAGTTAATAAACTGAAAATCCAATATTTCCTTCTCTACCCCAAGACTTATTTCTTTGTTTTCACTGTTAAGTATGCTTAAATATATTGACCACTGCAGAAAACCAAATTAATGACTCAAAACTAAATATAGCTTAAACTTTTTCTTCAAATAAATCATACATTACCTTATTATTAAGTAATGTTTTGTATGTGTGGATATTCATTTATATCTTTACACACATTCTTTTTTTGAGACAGATTCTTATTTCATGTCTCCCTATCTGAATTCACTACACAGAGAAAGATGATATTGAACTTCTGATCCTCATGTGTCTGCCTCAAGAGTGATGGAATTGCAGGCAAGCAATGCTGCACCCAGTTGTATGTGGAAACTAAATACAAGACTTCTTGAATGCTACTCAAGAACTCTATCAACTAAGCTATACCTGAAATCTATAAATATGTTTTTTAAAGTACCTGGCATAATATCATATACTTGCACATATCTCATCTTTACTACATTATCTGATCTTGATAATAATGACAGTGAAAATTAAAATCTGAGACATGGATTTTTTTAATGAGGAACAAAAACTACTAAAGCTAATAACATGGCTAGGAAGATGGCTTAAGGGGTAAAACGCTTGCCATGAAGGTTTAATGATTTCAATTTGGATCCCTAGATCCCACATAAAAGAAGGACACAGTGGCAAAAGTGTCTGCAAAAAATGGTAAGGGAAAGCAAAAGACCTCAGAAGTTTGCAGGTCAGCTGGCCCAAGTTAGGCAGCAGAGAAGAGACCCTATCTCCAGGTGGAAAAGCAAAGAATGACACCCCAAGTTTGTCCTCTAAGCACTATAGGCGTGCTATGACATATGTTTACCACATACACACTAAGGTAATAACATGATAACATATGTATTATATAAAACTGGACACTCATACATAATCTTTGCACAAAAGATTAACAGAAAATAGAACCAAATGTTTTAAATGAGAAGAAAAAACTTAATTATTTACATAAAATATAGGAAAAAATATTTTTGGCTTTGAATAAGAAAAAGATTCCTGAAACAGCATGTAGTATGAAAAATGATAAAGGTAAATTAAAATTTCAACCTATCAACAAAAGTATGGGCATCAAAGCCAAAATCAAAGTTTTAAGACAGGATATACAGAAAGATGATACCTACAAAAAAAATCACAGACCAAGGATTAATCTACAACAGATATCTATAAACTACAGAATAATGAACAGTGTAGATTTGCAAACCTTATTGAAGAAGAATATGTGGGGGAGAGTAAAGTCTGGCAGACCTTAAGGAAAGCACTACAAGATTAGCATATGAAAAAAAAAACAGTTGGCAAAGAGGAAAACTAGAAGTTCTCCAAAACTGCCCCCCCATTACCTTATGGCTCATTATGATACTGAACCTTACATCCCAAAGTGGAGATTTAAGATGCCAATGAGACATGCAGTGCATGAAGTTGTATGCAGAATTACATGTAGCAGAGCATGCATGAGACAGTCTGTGACATGCAAATACTCCAAAAAGCAAGCTTGATGTAACATAAAAACTCTAACTCTGTACCCCAGTCTTTTGAGTTACTAAACTTGGTGTTTGCTCTGGTCTTTCCTTGGGTATATAGTCTTTCTTAATAAATTCTGTCTCTATCCAAGTTTCTCTAATCAATTTCTTATTCTAAGACCAAGAACTTGGAACCACTCCAGAGAGACATACTGTATCTGTATATTAACTGATAGTGATATGATCTCTGTCACATTGTTCAATTCTGTATTGTGCTATACAAAACAAGCACAATAATATATAAGTGAGTATGCACATATTCAATAAAACTAACCACTAAAATAGTGAAATCTGAATTTTATACAATTTTCAAGTTATAATGAAAATAACATTTAATCTCCTTTACTCATTTTTTAAATCACTTCAAATAAATATAAAATACATTCTTTGCTCATACAAGAAACAGGTGACAAGCTAAATTTGACCCATCTCCGGAATATATAAAAAAATTCCTGTAAGTCAGTAAGAACAAGATAAGCCAACAGAAAAAATATAGGCTACGAAACAATTGACAAATGAGAAAACTGTAAAGGCCAATAAACATTTGGAAGACTATTCAACTTTACTAGAAACGAGCTAAGAAGAAATTAAGCCAATAAGTTATCACTTTTCACCTACCAGACTGGGAAAAATTAATCTGACCACATGGACACTGACATGAATATGGTGAAAGAGAAACTCTCCAATACGTCTGAGAAAAATATAAATTTGAACAGTAACAGAGAAATTATAAAGCAAAAGCATAAACATAAATTATCTATAGCCTGCCAATTCCAAGTCCAGGTAAAGTCTCTGAGCATATAAGGATACCCACACCACAGTACTAATTTGTAATCTCTCCCTCACACAAACCAACAACATGACAATAAACTCAAATTTCTATTAAGAAAGAAATGAATAAAAGAAATATATTAATAAAGTTGAATTCTGTACATAAAAGAAACAAGGTAGGTTCACATACACCAAGTCAGGGCAAAAAAAAAAAAAGCAAAGTACAGATTACAGAAAGAACTGTATCATTCAGTAATGTTAAAACACATAAAAACTGCTCACACATGTATTTATAATGGGCTTTTCATCTTTGAAAGAGACAATTCAAGCATCATTTTTAACCATATTGTACATCTGTCTTTTGTGTATATTTTCTATGTAGTAAGACAGTCTCATGTAGCCCAAACTGACTACAAATGTGCTATGTAGCTGAGGTTGGTCTTAAACTCCTAAATCCTTCTGTCTCCATCTCTAGAGTTCTGGGGTTAAAGGAAGACATCATTACATCTGACAAAATTGACAAAATTCATGTTCTAGAACCTTGTTGTAGCAAAATAAAGTATAAGAAGCTGGGGATACAGAAATTTAAGCGAGATATGGTAAGATGCTAAAACAAAGATGTAAGAATTATAAGGTAAGAACAAAGTTCAGAAATATAAGTTTTAATCATAAGCTTCTTAAAGTTAATTAGTACAAATATGTATTTATTTTTATTGTTTTTTGTATTTTTATTGTACTTTTTATTGTTACTGACATGCATGCTTACTACTATTATCATTCATCAAAAACTGGGAGTCCATTAAATGCTGGGTCCTTGTGGAGATGATAAAATTTAAATTTTTCCCTACTTAAAATACTTACCGATTCTACTATAAGACAGACATGTGAAATAATGTACCATCATCAGCTAATTTAAGTAGCTAATTCTTAAAGCTATTTCAGGCTATCTAACTTTGTCAACAATTTTAATGTCATTTGATCTTTCAATTGCAAAACTCAAAGAAAAGTCATAAAAACTCATGAGAAGCAAATCTTTCATAAAATTCAAATTTAAGGATATTGTCATTTTGAAAAGTATATTGGTGTTATCTATAAGGTTTATTATCTGTTTTATTTTATTTCTTCCATCTTTAATATTTACTAATCTAAAATCCTCATGAAAGCATAAAACGTCCTGAAACTTCTTTTTCAATTGCCACCATTCTAAGACTGTAACAAATTTTTTCTCATTTATTTTCTTTTTACCTTTAACTTCATTAATCTTCTGAAAGATACATAAACAATATTCTCAAAAAGTACCTGGGCTTTAGAATTACAAGAAGTCAATCATGGCTAAATGAAGGCTTTTTTTTTTTTGCTTTGTTGAAAATATACTGCTTTATAATGCAAAATCTTTTGTATTATACTATAATAAAGTATTTTTACATTTCTTTTAGTAAAACAATGCTCATTAATTGTCAAAAACATCTTAGTTCATCCCCTCACTTTGTAACACTCTCCTTGAACAAATGCTGTCTTAACTGCCTTCAGCTCTCTGTTGCAAAGTTACATACTAATCCTGCAGCCATTTTGTTTTTAGTTTGTGATACTTGCAGCCAGCTGCCTTCAACCTGATTCTATTAGCATATCAGATAACTTGGAAAATAAGCACAGAAGCAGAACCCACAAGACATAGTTGATACTTATCAAAAATAGGCCTGCCTATTAGACATCTCCTTTATGTATACTTCATGATGCTTCTATTTCTTTTCAGTATAATTCATCCTCTTAATTTAGATACTCATTCTTGCTCATGGTAATTTTCTTCTCCCAGATCCTAAAGTTGATCTATTGTTGCCTAAATGTAAGTTTTTTTCCAATTTTTAAAAAATTAAATGCAGTTTTAAATATTTTTTGTTAAAGTATAGAAGGATTGTATATTTGCTACTATAATTTACAGCAATAATCTGGCAAACCATCCAACTAATGATAAATACACAAAAGCTAACATACACTATTCTCACATCTCAAGGGTATTCCTAATAGCCAGCAGACAGCAAACAATTCTCTACCTGTTTCTGACTTGCAATATTCTGCTGTTTGAATATCAATTACAGTATGCCCTTACTAAGCATCTCTGAAGTCTTAGATGACAAATTAATGCCATTTCAGCATGATGGAGAAGGGTGCGGCTACACAGTCACTGTGAACATCCTGTATTCCTTTCTTCCAAACTCCAGCACATGCTCCCCTTTCCTCGACAAGTCCCACCCATCCACAGTTCACAAATGTCCTGAAATAATGTTATGCATTAACCTCTTCTTGTTCAAAATTCTTTTTAGAGAGACTCTTCTACTTCATTTGATAACACTATTTAAAAGTTCATTAATTTGATAAAATATAACCCTCCCCTAAAGTAGCAATGAGCAAAGACAGATGATGCTTGTTGACAGGGTAGAATAAAGTATGCAAATAAATGTACGTTCAGAGAAAATAATTAAGGGAGAAAAGGGCTCTCGGCAACCTCGTTTTCCCTTTTAAACCCCTTCTCCAAGACATTTTTGGTTTTACTGTGATGCTGGCTACCCACCCAGGCTGCTGTGGAAGCATCCGGCTAAAAAGGATTTCAAGGCTGCTGTTTCTTGTGAAGAACCAATCAGATTTCTTTGTTTCATCTGCAACATTCCATCAGGGTTATATAACATTTTGGATACATGAAACATCCTAATAAGATAGTATATTTTGATCCATAGTTAACTATTTGTTGTCACCAAATCGGGCTCTTAAAAATCCAGTATTATTATTTTCTATTGTTCAGTTAAAAGAGAAATAAAGTAATAAAGTACAACTTCTTCTTATGAGAAAAATAGTGAATTTTCTCTGTGTAAAAGAAAGTGTCTTTTAAAATATATGATATGAGCACGCAGACTACTAAAATTAATGCTGATTCCTTATTATTTCTGCCTACAGTAAAGTGGGTGAGGTAATCTAACGTAGTGGCAGACAGCCATACAGTTGTTAATTCTAATCACACACAAAATATCTTTACAACAGAACGAAACATTGCAAGTACATTTTTAAATTCAGGCTGTATCTTTTACATTTCTTTTTACAGCACAGAAAAATATAGTAAGAATTTAAAATGTTTCAATAAATATTTTCTCAGATAAAAAAATCTGAACTCTGAATCTCTTACTTTAATAATCCACCATAATAAGCAAAATAATATATCAATAGCATTGCATCTTATATATGATCAGAATATCTGTAATATGCTTGTAATCATACAAATATTCTCCCTTTCTACCATATAATGCTTCATAATTCAAATACTGCTTTCTAATACACTCAAATTAAAAAAAAAACTTAAACTAAAATATGAATATAGAACATTCTTTCCTTTTACAACTTAAAGCCATCCCACAGATGATAGTTACAAATCAGCACAGGATTAAAATAGCATCCAAAGCAGAAAAAGTTGAATCTTTGGGTGTGGCTTAAGAAAACATATCTTGTCTCAGCTGGACAGCTCCCCAGTTACATGCAGCCACAGAAACCCAAAATACAGGAGTACATAAGCAAGTGCTTCCGGAAGGGGGTGGGAACTATAAACCTCCATGTTTTTTCTACGTTTGCTATTCAATCGTTTCTATACTGTACTTCTAAAATGACAGTGCCTTGAATCGATGCTGAGCATAGCTCAAAAGAAGGACAGAGAAATTCTACCTGTCCTACTTCTTCTCCTTTATTTTATACTCACTGTCAACATGGCCGTTCTTACAAACATTTTGCTTTCATAAAAGAGGTAATCATTTAAGTCATGACTATGTGCAATGCGAACTCACTGCATCAATAAAATATGAAGTGCAACTCCAGTGTTCATCTTACTGATTTTTCTCCTGTCTCACCAGAAAATATTTTATTATAAAATGAATAATCTAAGGAAAGAGACATTGTCAGGAGCTGCGATAAATATGCAACAGAAGTATAAAACCTGTAAGTATTCACTTTAAAAAAGCTAATAATAACAGGAAAAAAAAACATTTCAGAACATATATCTACATACACACAAGCTATACATATTTACTGAAAAATCTGTTATAAGCTATATATATTTACTAATGTTAGACAGGCAATATGCAACAAACATAAACCTCTATACAGAGGGCATGCAGATTTCCAAACTATAACAGTTTCTTTCTTAGTCATAATCAAACATTAAAATAGATAAGGAAGTCTCACATACCAATTTATACCTAAGCCTTTAGTCTTGTAAAACAATTTCTTTTCTGATCAGTGGAGCAGACCCACCTCTGAATCATACTGATGATTTTTTTTCCCCCAAGCTCTAACGTGCTGCAGCATTTTGTTTGTCTTCTGGACAGTGGAGAAATCGGCAGAACAGCAGTGAAGGAGTGTACTGGAGTCAGCAGAGTCAGTGCCAGCCTCCTACTGCAGCCTGTGTATTGAACGCACTCAAACCCACAGGTGCCTACGTAAAATCCTCCAGCTGCAGCCTGCAACTTAATGTTTCCTTCAGCAGTAATCTGTATGCTACTTTTACTTTGCTTTAATCCAAAAATGACAGAATACACAACAATGTGCCACCTTCGGAAAGACTTTTACATAAAACACCCATAGACATTAATTATATTAAGGAATCAGAAGTGAATGATTTTTAAACTCATAAGCATCACAGGGACAACCACTGAAAGAAAAATGCATTTCTAATATTTCTAAGCCCCAAACTGATTAAATTTTTCTCAAGAAAATATAGTATTAAAAACCTATACATCATCTTACAGAAATTATGACAGTAACTTTCATAAATTTTGATTGTATCAAATACATAAAGTCATTTCTTTCTTCCCATACTTTTCATCAAATAATTTATTAGAAGAAAATATGAAATATATTTCTTAAAAGATAAAAATAAATCTAAGTAAGCCAGTGTTTAGCAAATGATGGAGGAATCAAAAACGGGAGACTGAGTTTTTTTCACATAAACTTCAAGTGCACATACTATCATACTACCAGAATTATAAAAGTCAAAAAATAAGGGAAAACTTAAAAACAAATAAGTCTAATCCTTTGATTTTTCAGTTGAATAAATTAAAGACCAAAGAGACTAAGGTTATAGTACCTTTCCCAAGGTAGATTTTCAGTAGCAGAAACTGCTCTTCTAATTACTACTTTTAATAAATAACTAATAGCTACTAAAATTTACCCAAGATTAAACAGTAAACTGAATATTGCTTTGATTACTAATTAAACAAACAAAGTCTGTGGTTCAAGAAAAATACTTAGGACAAACTCATGTGCAACTTCAAACAATGACACATGTGAATTCTACCAAACACTTAAAGAAATAGCACTAATTTTATATGGTGTATATTGCTAAAGATGAAAGAGGAAGTATTTCTTACTCATTTTGAAGACAAAATTACTCATACAACAAATTAGGTATAAAACCATTTCCCAAAAAAGTACCCATATACTTTATGAATATAGAAAAAAATCAATATATTAGTAAATCAAATCCAGTAATGTATAAAAAGTATAACATGCTAAGTGGAATTTACCCCCAAAAGGCTAAACCAGTTTGGTATTTTAAAATCATTCATACACCACATATGAATGATTCAAATATAGTCAACACATTAATATAATGGGCCACACATTGATGATTCAAAGAAAAATCATATGATCATATTGATGCTGAAAGAGGAGTCAATAAAATTTTTAAAAATTACAAAACTAGGGATAGAAAGGAATGTGATTAACTTGAATATCTATAAAAACACTGCAGTTAACATCCTACATAGTGATAGAAGAGTAGATGGTCCCTTACTAAGATCAGAGACAACACAAGAAGATTCATTCTCATTATCCATCATTGTACTAGATTTACTGTTCAGTGCTAAGACAAGAAATGGAATAAAGACCATTCAAGTTTCCAAAGAAACTCTCCCTATTTTCAGAAGACATTGTCTACTTAAGAAATTCAACACACACACACACAAACACACACACATACACATTTTTGTCAGAAGGCAAATATCAAATTTATATACACTTACAATGTGTTTCCTATATTTACAATGCATAATTAGAACCCAAAATCTGAAAACAACACCAAAGGAGAAGGAGCAAAAAGTAAGAAGGAGGGACAGAAGGAAAACTGGAGAAAGGAGAGAAGGAAAGAGAAGGAAGATGATGGTGATGAAGGTACTTAATCTAACAGAATATGTACCAGATCTACAAGCTACAAAATGTAGATAAAAGATATCAAATAAAAATTAGATAAATGGAAAGACTGTATCATGTTCATGGACTGGAAGAACCAACATAGCAAAAATACTATTCTGCTTCAACTGATCTATAGAGTTAATGCAACTCAAATCAAAACCCCAGAAGGGATTTACAGATAAAGACAAACTGATTCTATAGTTTATATGGAAAGGCAAGGAACTTAAACTAGCTAAAACAATTTTGAAAAGGAAAAAAACTGGAGGAATCACACTACCCCAAGATTTGTAAAGCTATACACAGTAATAAAGTACTATATTGGTGAAATTAAAATAACATTTATGAGTAGAATGGAAGACTACCACTCAGATATAAAAAGCAAAGTATATTGCTAGACACAACTTGGATCAATCTCAAAGGTATTATACCAAATGAAAGAAGCCAGTCTTAAAAGGTCACACATACTAAGTATTCCATTTATTTGACTTTCTCAAAAAAGAAAAGGAAGGGAAGGAGAAAAAGGGGAAGGAAGAAAGGGGAAGAAAGGAAGGAGGGAGGAGGGAAGGAAACAAATTACAGAGACGGAAAATGACTTACTATGATCAGGATTGTGGAAGAGGCTGTGACTACGGAACAGTGTCGTGATGCGACCTGTACGATGGCAGCGCCCAGTGCAGCGGCGCCTGCATACATGCACACACGCACACATGCACACACACACACGCTTTACTTTGATTTTTCCTCTAGGAACGCAACCCGTTTTCCTAACTTCTTTGGAACATTCTTACTATCATCTGAAATTTAACATATGCAAAGATGAATTACTTTGCCTCAAACCCAGATGAATTAAGACCACCATTCACATGGTATTATACTGGAACATGAACATGACAGTAAAAAATATTATTTGGGGGGCTGGAGAGGTGGCTCAGGGGTTAAGCCTCCGCCTTGCAGGCGGAAGGTCCTGAGTTCGGATCCCAGATCCCACGTATAGACGCCAGGCGGAAGCGGGGGCGGCCTGCGCTTCTGGTCCTGGTAGGGCGGAGCCTGTGAATCCCCGGGCAGAAGGAGGTGGAGGCGTCCATGGTGGTTCGCGAATTCGTCCGTGGTTCTACACACACACACACACACACACACAGACACACGCACGCGCGCACATACACACGCATATGCACACAGTTGAATAAATAATAATAATAAAAAAAAATTTAAAAAAATATTATTTGGGCCTGACCCCTTAGTTCCTAATACAGAGTTCCTAAAATCCTTGTAATTTCCTAAGCTAAGGGTACAGTGAAATCATATTTATTCTAATATTTAGTCTCAGTTCCCTGTTTATGGACATAAAATCTTCTAGGACCCTTAAACCTTGAAACAGTGTCTTTTTTGTGCATTTGGTGACATAATTTGCAACTGAAAACCCCTGGACAGCTAAGGATAGGGACTGGTTGCCAAAGGAACGCTATGTGTCAAGAGGAAGCTTTCCGTTTCACTGCCTGCTCTGGGGAGGGGAAAACAACTCAGCACTAGAGATCAAGTTCAAACATCAGTGACAAAGTATTTAATCACCGTACAAGAATCTCATGAAGTTCTTGGTCAGTGAAAATAAACTCATACTTTGAGGGTAGCAGTCTCCATCTCCATAAGGAGAGAACCGGCTCAGCATCCTACCAGACCTGACATGTCTTATCACTCACTGGCTGTTGCTCTATAATCACTGCAGCGTCCCTAATAAGCAATAGATATGTGTCTTTTCTCCCGAATTCAGTGAGCTACTCTAACAATTGGTAAACTCAAGAAGGTGGACATGGGAACTCCCAATTTATAGCTAACAGATCAGAAATACTTAGAGACCCAAACTTCTGAAGTGAAGGCAATCTCACAGGAGTGATCAATTAACTTTTGAAGTGGTCCTAATCCTGGGTAAAGTCAGAGTTAAATTGCTTGATGTCCAGTTGGTGCCCAGAAAATTAGGAAATTGCTTAATGTGAAAGTTCATTTGGTGTCAGAAATCTGCACTTTGCTTTTAGTAATCTTTAGTTCTGCTTTAACTATATCTCTAACAGTCCTAGCTGTAAACCAAACACAGCAAGCACTCAATACATGTTTCTATTCAATAAAGAAAAAAAAAACCCTAAGATTCCTCCTTCATTCCTCCTTCATTTTATTTACATCAAGTTCTCTTGATATTTTTTGTTGACATTGCTCCAACCCCACTGGAACCACTTGGCTCATATGACTATTATCTCTCCCCTTGAATGCTGCTGCAATAACACTAGTGATAACAGGTGTTATTTTGCCTACCCACCAACACACATGTATTTCTGAAAACTGTCCTGCATCATCCTTCAACTAATTTATTCCCTTTGCTACAGGTGACCTTCTGTGGAGTAGAACTGGTAGCATAAGGTGAAATTGGCTTCTCCAAGGATTACTACCAGGCCTAAGTTAAACAAGAGTTAATTTATCCATTGTCATATGAAACTGAGTCTCTCTCTCTCTCTCTCTCCCCGCCTCTCTCTCTCTTATACAAAGTATAAAACTCAGATGTTGGTGACTATGCTTCACTATTTAAACTGAGTATCTAGGAAAACTAATGTGTGAGGCCAGAAGAGAACAAAACAGACACACAAAAAAAAAATTAAATGCAAGAGATGGCTACCAATCAGAGTACAAGCCACTTTCAAATATTCCACTGTGTCAAATTGTCTCATAACAACATATCTTTACAGTACATTAGCTGTATCTTAAACTTCCTTTTCCCCATTTCTAGAACTGGTAAATACTCTAAAGGCACAATGATAGTCACTGCCTACTCAAACAATAGCTGCATTTCTTCCTAGTCTGAAATACTAGTCGTTCCTCTGCACTCCAGTAACATCCTGTGTAGCACATCATTAACTTCAGAATTAACTGTCCAATCTTTTTAGTAGCTTTTAACTCAACCTATGTTGCAAAGAATAAAAGGGATTCTTGCAACTACTTTAAGAACTATATTGTCCGTCTCCTTTCACCACTTAAGACAAATTTTGCTTCCCTTATTTGGAACCCTACAAAAAACAACTACTCTGGTTTTTATTGCTATGGCTTGTAATGTAATCTCAGAGAAGACTGAGATATCTTTAACACTGCTCTTTTTCTTCAAGATTGTTTTGGTTACGTGAGGTCTTTTATGATTCCATATAAAATTTCAGTTTTTCTCCGTGTGAAAAATGTCATTGGGACTTTGAAGGGGATTATACTGTATCTGTGGATCACTTTTGGTAATAAGCTATTTTAACAATATTAATTCTGCTGATCTATGAACATAAGATGTCTTCCCATATTCTAGTGCTCCTTCAATCTCTTTATTCAATGTTTTAATGTTTACATTCTAGAGGTGTTCCACTTCCTTAACTAAGTTAATTCCTATTTTGTTTTATTTTGGTTTTGATTCTACCACAAATGTAGTCATTTTCATGATTTCTTTTTCAGCATGTTCATTATTGGTATATAGAAAAGCTAATGATTGTCAAGTTTATTTTGTATCTGCTACTTTGCTAAAGTATCTGTCACATTTAAGAGTTTTTTTATTGAATTTTTATAGTCTTTTACATATAGAATTATTCTATATGCAGTAGGCATATTTTAAGCTTTTCCTTTTCTATTTGTATCCTTTTTCTTCTTGGTTTGTCTGAGGCTTTGTTGTGTTTGACAGAGTCTCGCCTGTAATTCATCATGTAGCTTCAAACTTACTGCAGACTCCTGACTTAGTCTCCTACTAAACACCAGGACTATAGGCACCAGTTACTACACCTGGTCCTGTTTGTATTGTTTTCATTTCTTTTCTTACCTATTGCTCCAACAAAGCATTCGAGAACTATAAAGAATAAGTGTGGAAAGAAGTAGGCATCCTTCTTTCTTTTCTAGTTTTAGAGGAAATGCTTTCAGTTTTTTCCCTACTCAGTGCAACAATAGCTATGGGTTTGTACATAGCCATTATTAAATTGAGATATATTACTGTTATCCTAGATTTTTTTTCTGGGTTTTTAAAATGAAGGTATGCTAAATTTAGTCAAAGGCTATTTTTGCATCTATTGAGAAATCCGTGAGATTACTGTCCCTGACCTATTGTTTCCTATTTATTGTTTTTAAGCAGCATTAGTCTAAAGAATTAAGTTAGCTAAAAATGATTTACAACTAATTATATACATTTTCAGTAATAAAAGACTAGAAAATGCTGTGACTTTCTCAAAAATTATCACTTGACAAATATTTATGATGAAACATTATGTTACTCTAACTCAAAAAATAAAAAACATAAAAAGAAGGGGGAAATAGTTTAAGGGTATAGTATTTGCCTAGCAGGTGTGAGGCAGTAGCATCAATCACAAGAATCATAATATTTAAGTAAATAAATAAAATAATGCATATTGTATCTGAGCAAACTGAATAAGATAAAAAGTACTTTCCAATATTATATATTCATGTGACAATAATAAAATTATCTTTTTAAAAATAGAATTAATCAATTAATTCAACAAATATTATTTCACTAATAATGTATCCTATTTTTCCAAACATATTTCATCACAAAATTGAACGACAGAATTACTGTGCCCAAAACAGTTTCTGTATAATGATTATTTTGAGTTAATGGGCTTAGAAATTAAAAAAGCAGATTCAAGAAGGACATTCTGATTTGTTTTTCTTCCTGAAGAGAAATAACTTCAATATTAAGAGAAATTTCCCTGTACCGGGAAAAAGGAAAATATTCTTATCACTAGAGCTTGGAAGTTATAGCCAAAGGAAATCTGTACAAACTCTGCTAAACTAGCCCTTATCTCTTACCTCATCTTCCAAGATTAACTTTTGTTAAGTGTTTGCTCTGACTGCTTCTCTAGGTCTTCATCTTCCTATGGAACTTCCATGTACATGTAGATATCTGTATGCTTTTTTCTTGTGAATCTGTCTTGAGCCACAATTTTCCAACCCACCTTAGAGCCCTAAAAGAATACTAGTAAAGTTTTACCACCTCCATACCAGCAAAATGTTCAGTCTCATTTCAATAGTAAGAAAGATTCTTGCAATGCTACCTGTTCCTTCCATTAACTAAAAGTAAAGTATTTAATATTAAAAAGGAATACAAATGGAACCTGATTTATTTGTCCTTGGTTCAGAAACATGACCTACTTATTTTCTAATCTGGTAAAGCATTAAAAACTCCTCTAAAGACTCTATATCAAATACCTGGAACTAGGCCAGCCTAATCTCTCCCCATCCTGAAGCTCAGGGACATTTGCGGAAGAGGGGGCAGTAAGATTTTAAGAGCACAAGGATGGGAGGAGTAATGATATGCAAGATACTCCACACAAGTTAGGGCCGAAGCAATCATATTTGGACTTTGCATGCCCTGTGCAATGTCCAACACACTATTGACCCCACAAAGTATAGCGTTTGCTAAAGGCACTAGATCCTTGGAGGCAAGGGATTGACAGCCACAGTAGTGTTCCTATGCTTAAATGGAACACAGGAAACGGTTCTGGGAAATGCCACTGGGTCCTTGCACCTCATCGGAGAGGAGGACCCAGAGGAGAGTTTGGCATGCTCATTAAAGGATGCTCAGGGGATGGGAGGGGGAGGAACTGGGGGATGGGGAGGAAAGGGGGAGGGGAGGGGGCCCAGGGGGGTGGGGGGTGGGGGGAGAGGGAAAGGGACAGGTGTACCTGTTAAGTTTATATGAGTGGAAATAAAATAAATTTAAAAAAAAAATCAGAAATAGACCATAAAAAAAAAACTCCTCTGAAGACCCAGAATTTTTTTTTAGTTTATTTATTTTGTGTGTGTGTGTGTGTAAGAGAGAGAGAGAGAGAGAGAGAGAGAGAGAGAGAGAGAGAGAGAGAGAGAGAGAACTGTATGTTCTGTGAAGGACCAAGGGTGACTTCAGGAATCACCCTGGATTGCTTCTACTTCCTTTTTGCTTTGCTATGGGACTTCTCAGGACTTCTGAGCCATCTCTCCAGCTCTAGATGGCAATTTTAAAGTATTAAAACTATTATTTTAACTTAGAGAAAATATTGTATCAAAATGTGTGGTACAAAGTTATAGCACTGGGTGATGATGAGATGGCTCAGAAGGTAAAAAGCTCCTGCTGTGCGAGCCTAACACACACTAGAGAGCTGGATATAGTGGCTTCTGTATGTAATCCCAGCATTCCTAGTATGAGATGAAGGGAGAGACAGACAAATCACCCATAAAACTGTAGGTCATCTACACTGGAGTATGCAGAGCAACAGAAACAAAGAGACAAGGTGGAAGGAGAGAACCAATTCCCTGAAAGTTGTTCTGAGACCTCCAGAAGCATGAGGCATGCATATCCTTCCTTCCTTTCTTCTCACTTTCTTTCTCTCTTCTCTCTCTTCCCCTTTTCCCCCTCTCTTCCCATTCACTGGATTACTGTTGTCCAATGTAAGATTTGGGCAAGAACAGAGTGGGTTATGAAATATGTAAGGATTGTCATTAACAAAATCAACCTAGAGTGCATCCAAAAACCAGAGGACTCACATTATTTTCAGGAATATTCAGAATACTAACCAAAATTTACTATACGAATTACAAAGTAAACCTCAATAAATACCAAAATCATCAAATAATATGAAATTAATTCTCAAATAACAGTACAATTATAAAATTCAATAATAATAACAGTGATGAGATGGTTAGAAACATGCATTTATTTGAAATCTGTTGCATTTCTTAGAAAACCTGAAATTTCCCAAATGATGTTTTTGCATGCTAAAGGGAGCTAGCTGATGGCTCTTGGATAACCTTACAATGGAGGCATGTTGCCAGGGAAACCTAACCAAGTGATTAGGTCAGAACTCAGCCTTAGCATCTGACCTTTGGACAGGGACAGCAGTTGAGCTATCAGTCATATCTAAGTAATGAAGACTTACTTCATAACAACCAAAAGGATGAGATTCAGAGAAATTCTGAGTAGGTAAACATGGAGACGCCGAGAGAGCTACAAATTTATTTTATTATTTTCTGTGTGTGTGTGTGTGTGTGTGTTTGTCTCAGGGCACTGTGTGTATCTGTGGAGACCCAAGGGTGATTTCAGGAATCATCCTGGATAGCTTCTATTTCCTTCTGCCTACCAGAGCCAACCAGACCCTTAAGAGGCAGGACTCTGAGCAAACTTGGAAAAGATTTGTAGTTAAGGAGGTCATTCTTATGGAGATTTTTTCCTGATTGAATAATTTATGTGGGAAGATCCCAACCCACTGTGAATCAGTTGCTCACTGGGCAGGTGGTCCAGGGCTCACACAACTGAGCACCAGCAGGCAGGAAGCTGTTCCATTTCCTCCCAGTTTCCTGACTAATTCCAAAACTCCTGCTGCTCTGCTGTAAATTCCCTTGCGATGACAGACTATGATCTGGAACTGTGAGCCAGTTAACCTAAATTGCTTGGGTTGAGTATCTCGTTGCAACACAAGAAATGAAACTAAAACAGCAATTCTTCTAATGAACTCTTAAGTAACTTGTTTTCCTGAATTCTGTGGGATATTCTAGCAAATAAACCTTAGGAAAGGCTCTGTGAAACTCCAGTAGAAATCAGACAAAAATTGAAAGTAACCTGGGGAACCGCCATTTGCAACTGGCATCTAATGTGGGAAGGAACTTAGGAGACCAAGATTGTAATGTATGTGTTTTGTGCCTACTACAGGACGAGAATGTCAGAATTCAGTAGAACTGAAAATATCCAATCAGTAACTGCCAAAGGCCTAAACTGAATTCCTGTGGCCAGAAGTACTGATGACAGTAGAGAGAGAAAACTTTCCCTTTAGTTGGAATGAACAATTTTTTTTTCTTAAAGCAAGAAAAACCAAGTAATCAACAACTGGAATCTGGTAAATATACTCACATATATCTAAAGGCCAAAAAGAAATCACAATGGGACTTTTAAGTTGAAATGAAATATAATGATTATACTTATGCAAATATATTAACTGAAGAAAAGTTAAATTGAAAGAATTATAAAGACTATGATATTTACCATCTTTTAACAGCAACAAAGGAAAAAAAAATCCTTTAGTATATCCCATTTAATATTGTCTCCCCCAAATTCTCTTTTACTGAGTTTTCTCATTAAAAAAAAAAAAACACTTCATAAACTTGCCATAAGCTGTAAAATTATTCTCCCCACCCCAAGTTTTTTTGGAGGGGGAGGTCTCACCCTGCAGATTATGCTGGTCTAGAACTCACTAAGTAGCCAAGAATGGCCTTAAACTCATGATCTTGTTGTCTCAGTCTCTGGAATGCTGGAGTTAGATGTGTATAATGTCATTAAGCCCGTGATTATATTTTACTTTCTTAATAAATTTATGTACTTTTAAAGTTTTCCTCTACAAAAAATATCTAGAACTGCAATAAATTCTTGAGCAATTTTTAAAAGTCTATAGTTTTTAATAAACAGATGCATAGAAATACTATTCTCTCATATAATAGAAACAAGTACCTTTTCCTTCAAAAAATTTTTCCTTTACTAACAAGCATTCAAATGTTTTAATAAAGACTCTGAAAGTCTATGGGAAGAAACTTTCTTTTCTTCTAAATTTATTAAGCTATTTAAAAAATTGAAAAGTATCACAGTGATACTTCAGCGCTCTAAAATACTCTATATTTCTAAAATATCATAGGATAAGTGTAATCACTTACCACTTGACCTGTTTTTACGACTTGATTTCCCACCAGTAAGAAGCATCTTGAGACTATTCCGAAACATGGTTGTGCTCCTTTAGTATAAAACTGCAAAAGTAAATGGGAAAAGGAAGTTTAACAAGATGATTTTCTACTCAAAATACTTCTAAAATTAAAATCTAAATGCACATAAACATTTAACTATATTTGAATAAATAATACAAAATTGTTAGGAGACAAAAAAAACAATTAAATACATAAATAGTTATATAGAAGTATAGCCACACAGGAGGCTAAATCAATAGAGTCACTGGATTGGCTTAGACAACACAGTAAGACCCCCATATCAACAAACAAACAAATAAAGTACTATAATGGTTTAAAGGCCTTAAAAAACAGAAGTAGCTAATACTTTAGAAAATTATTAAACACAGTAATATAAAACATAATTAGATAGCTATAGCCTATCTTTCATTTGACTGTCCAATTCTCAAATTTCCCCTTCTTCCCCTTCTCCTCCTTTACTCTTCTCCTTTCTTACACACATGTACACACACGTGCGCACGCATACGCACATACACACACACAACCACCTCTCATAAAACCTACAGAATCCTACTCTCAGAAGTACACAAGAAACTGTGCTGCCTCTCAGCACTGTCGAGGGAAAACCCAACGGTTCTTGCAATATATCCACTTGCAAAATATCATTGCAAAGACATGGGTTAGAGAAATTGTTTTCCTCTTCTTTCCTACAGAGTTTCCCCCTGCCAGGTTTTGATATCTTTATTCATGACCAAACAACTTAGGGGAAACAAGGGGTATTTTTCTCTTATTGGATTACAGTTCTTAATCCAGCTTGGCAGGAGCATCTACAACAACACTAAAAGCCAAGGGAACTTGCCACATCATATACATATATCCACAGGACTGCTGAGAGAGGGACAATCCTCACTTCCTTTACCAGTATGTTCGGCCAAGTATGTCAAAGGATGCCAACTGCCCAGGAACTAGTCCCACATACCTTGGGTTATGACTTCCCCATCAATCTCTTGGTTTTTGACAATCATAACAGCAGTATATTTTAACATGTGATGTCCAAAAATAAACAGAGTCCACTTCTACCTTCCATCATAATACAAATAATGGATCTACATCCTTGATCTTCTTTACAATAAAATTTCTCTAAAATACTACCAGTTCTAGGAGGGTCCAGTAGAGCAAGTGTAACAACATGAAGAACACATTAGCAGATAATCTCCAAACCAAAACACAGAGAAAGGTTGAAAAATGAAGAAAAAAAAGTGTATTAGCATATATATTACCCAACAGAAAATTCTAGCATATACATAACTGAAGTTTCAAAAAGAGTAAGAAATCAGGAATAATTAATAATATTTGAAATGATAAGAACTAAGAATGTGAAGGTGCTCCTTAAGAGTAGCTATAAAACACAAAAAAAGCATATGCGCACACACAATAGCTAAACAGCTAACACCTGCAACAAAAACACAAAATCCCTGAAATCTTTGAAAAGCAAAAATAAAATAAAAATGATTTCGGAAAAGCAAAAACAAAGAATTTAATACTAATGAAACAGTAAAAAAGTTGTTCTTCCAATAAGAGGAAGAGGACACTGGGTCAAAACAGACACGCAAGAGGGAAGGGCCACAGGATGGGCTAATGTGTTGGTACATATACATGAACATCAACAGAAAAGGGGAAGGAGATCAGTGGTACACAGCTTAGTTTATATGTATGAGGCCCTAGGTTCAATTCCCAATATCACAAGTAAAAAATAAAATATATGTGAATTTAAAGAGTGAAATGACCTGAAAGGCAAAGGTAAGAGTATCATTGTCTCATTTAATAACTCATATTAAACATCAACAACTCCAAAAACTCAGGTAGCAATCTCTGAGATATTCATTAAAATTAACTGAAGAGAGAAGGAAAAATAAAGCTGAGCATGGTGTTACACAGCAGCACCAGGACTCTAGAGACTGAAGGTAGCCTGTGCTGTAAAAGGAAAGGGAAAAGGAAGGGTGAAAGAAATAAGAAAGAGAAGAGAGAGGGAAAAGAAGAGAAAGGGAAAGAGAAAAGCAAAGGGAAATGAAAGGCAAAGGGAAGGAAGGGGAAAGAGAAAAGAGTGGGGATGGGAGAGGAAAAGAGAGTAGATGAGAGCAAGGGCAGAAAATCTTCAATAGTTCTGTCCTATTCTTAAAAAAATGAACCTACAAATTATTCTTCTCAAGACCAGATCACTTCACTGGAGAATTCTATCAAGCTTTTAAAGAACATATAAAGCCATTCTTATAATCTGTTTATTTAATGCACAAACTGGTCTCACTAGATAGCACAGTGTGCCCCAGTTTTCAGAGGGATTAAAGACCAGCCATCACCATTCCTAGTATAAAACATTCTTTAAACAAATTAGAAGACTTCACAGCACATTTAATGAGGACAGCATGATTTTATTCCCAAAATCTAACACCTAAGAAAATTGTAGCCCAATATACCTCATAAACATAGACCCAAAAGCCAAGTATTAACATAAAACACTGGAAATGACTCAGTGTCGTTGATAAACAATGAAGATGACATAAACAAATATTAGCTATGTTATGCTCATGAATTAGGAAGTTCATCTGTGTTAAAACATCAATTCTCCCTAAGTTGTTTCTAGAAAGATACAACGAAACCTCCATCAAATTAAAATTCCAACAGGGTGTGTGTATGTATGTTTAAGAAACTCAGAAGCTGATTCTAAAATTCTGACAAGGACTGGTGACACGGCTCAGTAGGCAAAGGCACTTGTTGAGTAAGCCTGACAACTGGAGTTTGATCCCCAGAACCCACATGATAGAAAGAGAGAAGAGATTCCAGAGAGTTGCTGTGACCTCCAAATGTGCACCACTACATATGTGTGCCTTAACTCACACACACAAGAAAACACATATGGTAAATAAATAAAAAGGCAAAATTAAACCAAAAGTAATCCTGAATTTTTAAAAATTAAAAAAAACTAAACCATTTATACTACTGAATTCAAGGTTTACTTAAAGCTCCAATAATTGAGATGGAATTATTTTGCTCAGGAAGTTTCATGTCTCATTGTCTCTACTGTGAAGCCCTCAATCCATGACAAATACAGAGATGTAAAAGGCCAGCTTCCTTAACTCCCGCAAAGAACAGCTTTGCAGCATGATTTATGTACCAAATCTTCAATCTTCATTTATCTTTCTTATATTTCTTTTTTCTTCTTCAAAAATGTAGCTCTAAAATTATATGTGTTTGCCCAATTTCAATTCTCTCACTAAATATAAACAAGAGAACATGGAAGTTGTTTAACCCACTGTTGCATCCCTGGAATTGGAGAATAAGACAATATATGGGAAGTACTAAAACATATGAATTTCCTGAATTTATCAATTCCTTTTTGTTTGTGTTTGTTGACATCAAATCTTTGCAGAGAAATCTGATCTTGTGGGGTATTTTTCCTCAATTCTAGTTATAAAAAAGTTTAATTGAGCATTCATCTAAATTGCCCCCATCTTAAGACTCAGGAAACCTTGTAAACAAAGAGCTGTAAGAAAGTAAGAGTTACACCACAGGGAAGTGATATCAGAAAGTATCCTCTGTTCATATCAGGGCTGTCATACATAAGAACTCAATGCAATGACATTTACTTTCACTACACCTCCACAATAAACTGGGGCCTATCAACAGTTTGTCATGAAGAAGGAAGATCCCATGAGACACAATACTACGCTGAAAGCCTGTGTGGGGCTGATGGGAGACAGGAGAGAGGAGTTTTACCCACTGGTGAGACATTCATGCTCTGGTGGGTGCCCATACACTAAATCATCAGGTCCTAATTAGGACCTAGTGGATCACACATGCTGGAGGAATGGGAGAGGAACGTGTGGGATAAGATGGGACACTGTGGGGGAAGGGAGGGTTAAGATAAGTAGTGGGTGATGAAAACATAAATTCAGTGTTAACATAATTAAAAATAAACAAAAATTATATATAAAATAATTGAGCATCGAGAAAAGACTTCATTAATCAGAATATTAACTTAGTAGGGTTAGGGACACAGTTCAGTGGTAGAATATTGTTCTACCTAAGCAGGCCTAGTGTCATGAGGTCTAGTTTTAATTTCCAGTACTTCAAACTAATATATCATAAAAATTACTCTTAAAATATTAATATGGAGGCTGCAAGCTGACATTAAGTGGCATACAGTAGTTTGATCTAACTGGTAATAATATATATTATTTCATTTCTATTACTATTCTTACAATTTAAAAATGTTAATTCAGAGACAATTGTTAAATACATTCCTAGCAATTCTGGCTCTAGACAAAAAGCTAACAAGCCATTCACAAGTCCCCAATCATTTTTAATTATTTTAACTGATTTCAACATTATGTTATCGGATGGCTCCTGAGCTCTTATATTTCTGACACCTGTTCTAAACAATCTAGAAGTATTGACTTTTTAATGGTCTGCCAAGGCTAGTGGTTCAATATCTTATTTCAGTGTTTTTTTTCTGTTATTAGTGAACCATCGATTTTTATTTTCAATGTTCATCCCTCCTGCATATTAAAATCCATTTTTTCTTATCATGTTGCTTAGAAAGAACTCATGGTTTTCCCCAAATGTGAATGCTTTATAATTATATAATCAAATTAACTACTAAGTACTCTGCTCTAGTCTGATAATCAGAGTCCTCAGGCATGGCCATCCTAGAGGTTGGGTGTAGCTGACTGGTAGAATGCCTGCTTGGCATACTTCAGGCTCTCAGTCTATTCCCCAACATGGGAGGGCAAGAGAGGGCAGGGAGAACTGCAGGAGCCCAGGAGGAAGCTCCAGAAGTAGTTAAATAAAAGGGGGTATCTACCACCAAAATGATAGAAATGAATGCTAACTAATCAAACTCAGTGAATTTCAAAGATAGAAACTATAGCTTTCCTGATACCCTAAATCTATGAGATACAAAGAAGAGAGATTAATTCAGATAAACAGATAATAGAAGGACAGATATTCTCTTTTTCCTTAGGGATTTACCTATTTTGTTGTTCTCTAACAACAAATTTGGAGTGTATTTATAAAATGTTTTAAAATACTATTTTATTGACTTCTGTTTCCATGGTTTAAAAATTCTCCCTTTTTACTTTTTATTTTCTTGCTTTTACATAGCTTCTTGAATTTAAAGCTAAATTAATTTTTATGTTGTGAGCTCTAATAAAATTCACTTTAAGACTGGGAAATTTTGGCTGGAGAAATGCTCAGAAGTTAAGACTCTGCCTCACAAGCAGAAAGTCCTGAGTTTGGACCCCAAGTCCCACATAAAAATGCCAGGCGGAAATGGCCATGGCCTTGTTGGGTGGATCCTGGGAAATCCCAGAGCAAAGGAAGGAGGTAGAAGCAATGTAGAATGATTCCCAGAGTCATCTTTGAGCCTCTACAGGGACACGTCAGTGCCCTCTCCCTCCTTCTCTCCCTCTCTCTCTGTCTCTCTCACTCACACACATACACACACACACACACTAAATAGAGTTAAAAAAAAAAGATTGGGAAGTTTTCTCCAAATGTCTGTTGGAACTTTCCACAAGTCCTTGCAGATGTCCATTTTTAGATAAGCTCTGATTTCACTTCAGAATTTGTCTTTAACCTAAAAGACAGTATTTCTAAATGTTCCAAATATCTAGGCTTCTTCTGTTCAGTCTATCCTTTTGTGACCAAAGAATGAATTTTAGGTGTTTGCTTTGGAAAATAGTATTTTCTTTGTAAATGGATAATGCTTATTCTTCAAAAATATTTTGTTTTTTAAATATATATGCTTCATTTGTACACAGCTGTTATAAAGGGAGGTAAGTCTAAGAAGGTAAAAACTAAACTGGATGACACCATTAAGAAGCAATGTAAAGTAGTGACTAAAACAGAGTGCCTGACTCACAACTCCCTAGTGATTCAATCCTCTTAAATTGTATCTTACAGATAGTGTTAAGGTTTACATCTAAAACGCCCTCCAAAGGCCATGTGTTTTTAAAAGTTTGGTCCCCAGCTGATGACACTGTCAGAAGGTGGCAGAAACTTTAAGAGCTTAGGTTATAGTTAGAAGAAAAGACCAAGCAATTGCAGACTAGAACATCTGGAATTAGTAAGCCACCCAAGCAAATCTTTTATCCTTTACAGGTATTTATCTCAGTTATCTTTGCTACAGTGACGGAAAACAACTAACACAACTGTGAAATTAAATAATTCTTTTTTTTTATTAAAAATTTAATTATACATTTTAAAATTTTTTACCAGTTCCCTCCCTCCCCCCTCCTCCCCCTCCCCTTCCCCCAGTGCCTCCCCCCCAATTCCCAGAGAGTCCTTTATTGTGTACGCCTAACTCTCCACTGGGTCCTCCTCTCCGATGACATATATGGACCCAGTGGCATTTCCATAAGCCCTTTCTCTTGTTCCCCTTAAGCATAAGATCACTACTATGGCTGTCAATCCCTTGCCTCCAGGGGTCTCGGTGCCCTTAACAGATGCTAGACTTTATGAGGGCAACAGTGCGCTGGACATTGCGCAGGGCATGCAAAGTCCCATTATGATTGCTTTGGCCCCAACTATTGTTGAGAATCTTGCAAATCGTTGCTCCTCCCATCCTTTTGCTCTTACAATCTTACCGCCCCCTCTTCCGCAAATGTCCCTGAGCTCCAGGATGGGGAGAGATTAGGCTGGCCTAGTTCTATGTGATTGATATAGAGTCTCTGAAGTTCTGGATTGTGGTTTGTTGATTTTCTTTTGCAGTTTTGCTGCTCCTGCAATTCCCTTCACTCCATTCTGCTGGACACTGTATGTCACCCCCTGGCCAGAGACAAAAAGCTGTTAAACTGGAGTCTTGTTGTAATAGCACATTCAAGGGTAGATGTAATAAGAGTAGGAAACCTCACTGAGGGAGGGGTCCATCACCCATTTGCAAAATGATTACTTTTTATCTGCTAGACTATATGCCCTCCCCTTCTGGTGAGATCAGGAAAGAACGTCTGTGAACTTAACCAGGTTTCTCATTACTTACTTGCAGACCTTGATGGAGGCCTATTTTCTCTGCTGTAACATGGTCTCCTCTCTCCTTGTTTCTGGTGTGGCCCTCCTAACCCATCTCTCTTGTTCATAATCCTTGCAATTACTGTGTTACATAGGTTTACTTTTGAGTGTCTCAATGTGGGCTGGGCGAGTTTGGTACTAGGAGCCACCTATTAGGGAGTACATATGGCGCTTAATTTTCTGGGTTTGGGATACTTCACATAATATAATTCTTTCTAATGACATCCATTTCCCAGCAAATTCCAGTAATTCATCATTTTTGATGGCTGAGTAGTACTCCATTGTATAGATGTACCACAGTTTCCTTATCCACTCGTCAACTGTTGGACATTTAGGTTGATTCCATGACTTTGCTATTGTAAACAGTGCTGCTATGAACATGGTCGAGCTTGTGCTATCGAGGCGAACCTCTGCTGCATGGGGGGTTATTCCCAAAAGTGGGATAGCAGGGTCATATGGCATTTCAATCTTTAATTTCTTTAAGAATCTCCAGACGGCTCGCCAGAGTGGCTGTATGAGCCTGCATTCCCACCAACAATGTAGGAGAGTTCCCCTCTCTCCACATCCTCTCCAGCATTTGTCGTTGTTTGTATTGTGGATTTTTGCCATCCTGACCGGGGTGAGATGATATCTCAGGGAAGTTTTGATTTGCATTTCCCTGATGGCGAAGGAAGTGGAGCATTTTTTAAGATAATTGTTAGACATTTTAATTTCATCTCTGGTAAAGTTTCTTTGAAGTTCCAGGGCCCATTTTTTAATTGGGCCAGTGTTTTCCTTGGAGTTTAATTTTCTAAGTTCTTTGTGCACTCTGGACAGTAGAGCTCTGTCAGATATGTGGTTAGTGAAGATTTTCTCCCATTCTGTGGGTTGCCTTTGAGCTCGTGTGACAATCTCTTTATCTGAACAGAAGCTCTTTAATTTCACAAGATCCCAACTGTTGAGAGTTGGTAGCAGTGACTGTGCCATTGGATGTCTGTTTAGGAAGTGTTGGCCTAGCCCAATCAGCTCGAGGGAGTTCCCTATCCTTTCAACTATGGTTTTTAAAGTCTCTGGCCTGATATCAAGGTCCTTGATCCATTTGGAATTAAGTCTTGTACATGGTGACAAGTACGGGTCCAGCTTTAATCTTCTGCATGTGGAGATCCAGTTTTGCCAGCACCATTTGTTGAAGATGCTGTTCTTTTTCCATTGGATTCTTTGGGCCCCTTTGTCAAAGACCAAATGGCTGTAACTTTGTGGGCTTATATCTGGGTCTTCAATCCTTATCCATTGATCTGTGTGTCTATTTTGGAGCCAGTACCAGGCTGTCTTTATAACTATGGATTTGTAGTATAGACTTAGGTTTGGTATGGTAATACCTCCAGCTGTGTTTTTGTTACTCAGGATTGTTTTTGCTATCCTGGGTCTTTTGTGCCTCCATATGAACTTTGAGATTATTTGGTCAACTTCTTTGAAGAATTGCTTTGGGATTTTGATTGGTATAGCATTGAATCTGTATATTGCCTTTGGTAGGATGGTCATTTTTACAATGTTGATTCTGCCAATCCAGGAACAAGGGAGGTCTTTCCACCTTCTGGTGTCTTCTGCAATTTCTTTCTTTAGGGTTTTAAAGTTTTCATTGTAAAGGTCTTTTACCTCCTTAGTTAGGTTTATACCAAGGTATTTCATTTTTTTAGGGGTTTATAGTAAATGGTATGGTTTCTCTCAAGGCTTTTTCACTTCTTTCATTCTGGGCATATAGGAAGGCCTCTGATTTTTGCACATTTATTTTGTATCCTGCCACCCTGCTGAACTTCTCAATTAGTTCCAGGAGCTTCCTGGTGGAGTTTTTGGGATCCCTCAGGTATAAGATCATGTCATCTGCAAATAGGGATAGCTTGATTTCTTCCTTGCCGATTTGAATCCCTCTTATGTCCCTTTCTTGTCTTATGGCTTCAGCCAAGACTTCAAGTAAAATATTGAATAGAAGTGGTGAGAGTGGACAGCCTTGTCTAGTTCCTGATCGAAGTGGGAATGCTTCCAATTGTTCCCCATTGAGCATAATCCTTGCTGTGGGCTTGTTGTATACAGCTTTTATTATATTGATAAAGGTTCCTTCCATTCCTACTGTCTCTAGCGTTTTGATCATAAAAGGCTGTTGGATCTTGTCAAAAGCTTTTTCTGCATCTATCGAGAGTATCATGTGGTCTTGGACTTTGGACTGGTTTACATGATGAATTACATTTATTGATTTGCGTATGTTGAACCAACCTTGTGTGCCGGGGATGAAGCCTACTTGGTCCCCGTGAATGATCTTTTTGATATGTTTTTGAATCCGATTTGCTAAGACTTTGTTGAGAATCTTCGCATCTGTGTTCATCAGGGAGATCGGCCTATAGTTTTCTTTATTAAGTGAATCTTTATTAGGTTTTGGGATTAAAACGATATTAGCTTCATAGAAGGAATTTGGTAGTGTTCCTTCCTTTGCTATTTGATGGAACAGTTTAAGGAGTATTGGTGTTATTAACTCCTTAAATGTCTGGTAGAACTCTGTGCTGAATCCATCTGGTCCAGGACATTTTTGGTGGGAAGATTCGAGATTACTTCCTCAATTTCCTTATATGTTATAGGACTATTTAAATAATTCACAACTTCCTGATTCAATTTAGGTAAGTTGTGTTTACTTAGAAATTCATCCATCTCTTTTGTGTTGTCAAACTTCACAGAGTATAAGTTTTTGAAATATGATGTTATAATTCTCTGGATTTCTTGGATATCAGTAGTGATAACTCCATGTTCATTTCTAATTTTGTTAATTTGGGTTTTCTCTCTCTTGCTTTTGGTTAGTTTAGCTAGGGGTGTATCAATCTTGTTGATTTTTTTAAAGAACCAGCTTTTTGATTGGTTGATTTTTT
Source organism: Typhlomys cinereus (assembly GCA_023101885.1). Classification (NCBI taxonomy): domain Eukaryota; kingdom Metazoa; phylum Chordata; class Mammalia; order Rodentia; family Platacanthomyidae; genus Typhlomys; species Typhlomys cinereus. The sequence goes on along the minus strand of JALPQD010000298.1, from coordinate 1,805,686 downwards.
CTATCGTTTTCTTAGTCTCGATTTCAGATATTTCTCCCCTTATTTTGCTAATCTCTTCTCTTCTACTGCTTTTGGGATCAGATTGCTCTAGTTTCTCTAAAGCTTTAAGCTGCATTGTTAAGTTGTTTATTTCTGATGTTTCCATTTTTTTGACGTAGGCATTAAGAGCTATGAACTTACCTCTTAGAACAGCTTTCATTGTGTCCCAGAGATTTTGGTAAGTTGTATTTTCGTTATCATTCACTTTCAGGAAATCTTGAATTTCCTTTTTAATTTCTTCCTGAATCCAGTTCTCATTCAGCATCATAGTGTTAAGTTTCCAGGAGTTAGTGTATTTTCTCTTGTTTGATGTGCTGTGGATGTCCAGCTTTAGGCCGTGGTGGTCTGATAGGGCACAGGTTAGAATTTCAACTTTCTTGTATATGTGTAGATTCATTTTGTGGCCCAATATGTGATCTATTTTGGAGAAAGTTCCGTGTGCTGCTGAGAAAAATGTGTATTCTTTGGTGCATGGGTGAAAAGTTCAATAGAGATCTGTGAGGTCCATTTCTTTCAGGGTTTGATTAAGTTCCAAAGTGTCTCTGTTAAGCTTTTGACCTGTTGATCTATCCCATGTAGAGAGGGCGGTGTTGAAGTCTCCAAGAATTATCGTTTGGGGGTTGATTTCTTGCTTTAGACGCTGTAGGGTTTTCTTAATGAATGTGGAGGGGCCCGTATTGGGTGCATATATGTTCAGTATTGTGAAATCTTCCTGGTGAATTGTACCTGTGACTAAAATGTAGTATCCATCCGTGTCTCTTATAATTTTTTTTGGTTTGAAATCCACTTTGTCTGATAGCATAATGGCTACCCCTGCCTGTTTTCTGCTTCCATTTGCTTGTAGAATTGTTGACCAGCCTTTTATTTTTAGAGCATGCCTATCTTTTGTGGTGAGATGGGTTTCCTGCAGGCAACAGATTGATGGATTGTGATTTTTAATCCAAGTTTGTAATCTGTGTCTCTTGATCGGTGAATTAAGTCCATTAACATTTAGTGTTATAATGGAGAAACTATTGTTAATTCCAGACATTTATTATGTTTAGTAGCTTTTATAAGTATATTGCTTCGCTTTTAATGGTGTTATATTTGCCTTCTGTTCTCCTGGATATGCCTGTTTTTTTCTTCACGCTTGAGTATCATTTCTAGCAGTTTTTGAAGGCCTGGTTTGGTGGCCATGTATCCCTTCAAGTTGTCTTTGTGCTGGAAAATTTTTCTTTCTCCCTCGATCATGACTGATAGTTTTGCAGGGTAAATCAGCCTGGGTTGACATTTTTGCTCATTCAATACTTGAAGTATGTCTCTCCAAGCTCTTCTTGCTTTTACTGTTTCGACTGAGAAGTCATTTGTTATTTTAATAGGTTTGCCTTTAAAAGTGACTTGTTTTTTCTCCCTTGAAGCTCTCAGCACCAGTTCTTTATCTTGAATGTGGAGTGTTTTAACTATTATTTGCCGCTGGTGTGCTTCTATTTTGGTCGTATCTGTTTGGGGTGCGGAATGCCTCTTGTATATGAATGGGCCTCTCTTTTTTTAGATGAGGAAAGTTTTCCTTGATGATCGTTTGAAAAATTTCCTCAGGGGTGGTATTTTGAGATTCTTGCTCCGGTATTCCATGAATACGCATGTTAGGCTTCTTCAGGGTGTCCCATATCTCTTGGATATTTCTCTCAAGTATCTTTTTGGCTTTAACAACCTCTTCCATTGAGCTGGTTAGTACTCCCACTTTATCTTCAAGGTCTGAAATTCTGTTTTCTGCTTCATTAGTTCTGTTGATAAGACTCTCTGTGGCGTTCTGGGTTGAAGATAACTTGTCTTTTAGCTCAGTTTTAAACTCTGCTTGAGTTTGTTTTAACTGCTCTATGCCACTTTTTGTTTCTTGCACTGTTTTTCTCAACTCCTCCAGATGTCTGTTGTGTTCCTTTTCAAAGCGATTGATTCGATTATGTAATTCCTCCCGGATTTCCTCTTTCATAGTATTGAACATGGTAATGATCATATTTTGAAAGTCGTTATCCTGGGTCAGGCTTTCTTGGCCTTTTTCCGCGGGTTTGTTCTTGTTGGAGTCTAACATTATGGGATTAATTCCTTCAGTGGGAAATTTGTTTACTTGAGTGTTGCTTCTCATGGATTTGCACTTTGACTTTGGCATTGTCATTTTAACCCTTAAGATCTCTCAATTTCACTAAACTGAATTATTTGGCCTGGGGTACTGGTGGGCGGGGCCCGAACGGGGACTTACCTAGGGCGCGGGGTGAGGCCCGGGTGGACCGCGCGCGTGTCCTGACAGGGGGAGCGGGGTGGGGTGAAAAGGGAGGATGGGCGCGTCGGCGTGGAGCTATTTAACCCGAGGGCAGCTGGGGCGGGGCCCGGGCGCAGGGGGAGGTCCTCCTCATCCCTCGGCCCCCGTGCAGCTCCGGCTGGATGGCGGGAGTCGGAGCCGGGTCCCTGTGGGCTGACCTGGGTTCCTAGAGCACGCGGTGAGGCCCGGCTGGATCTCGCGTACGCGTCCCGACTGGCGGAGCGGGGTGGGGTGAAAAAAAGGGGAAATTAAATAATTCTTGAAAAAACTTAGCATTGGGCTGGAGAGATGGCTCAGGGGTTGAGTCTGTCCCAAAAGCAGAAGGTCCTGAGTTTGGATCCCAGGTCCCATGTAAAAATGCCAGGTGGACGGACAGGCCTGCACTTTTGGCCCTGGTGGGCGGAGCCTGGGAAATCCCAGAGCAAAGCAGGAAGGAGGTAGAAGCAGTCCAGGATGATTCCCAAAGTCACCCTTGGTCTTCCCCAGGGTCACACACAGTGGCCTCTGATACAGACATACAAAATCAATCAATAAATAAAATATTTAAAAACTTAGCATTGTACCTGACATCCCCCTCAAATGTTTGATGTTGATATTACTTTAGGAGACTTCAAACCTTATATAATTATTTTTACTTTTGAGATTTAGCAACAACAAACAAACAAAAAACAGTCAAACATTTCTCTATCATCTCACCTTTGTCGATCTTGCTATCCACCCTTCACATTTCAATTCAGGTATCACCCCTCAACAGACTATGGCCAACCCTTGTCAAAGTAATTACTTATTTAACTGTCTCTCCCACTGACCTATCATCTCTGTAAAGTGAAGAACTAAACTTGCCCTTTTTTAGCTTCTTTTTTAAAAATTAATCTCACCAAGTTTTCCAGGATGATCTTAAACTCTTGAACTTAACATCTTGCCTCTACCTCTCAAGTGCTGGGATTAAAGACATGCCCACTGTAGTCTGGGTTTTTTGTTATTTTTTTTAATGAATATTTTGTTTGGATGCTTGTGTGTGTGTGGGTGTGTGTGGGTGTGCGCGCGTGTGTGTGCATCTGTGTATCAGTGTTCAGAAAAGGGCACACTGTGTGTGCCTGTGAAGGACCAAAGGTGACTTCAGGAATCATCCTGGATTCTTTTTGCTTCGCTCTGTGATTTCCCTGACTCCAACTTCCAGAGCTGGACATGCACGCTGCTGCCATTTCCGCCTGGAGTTTTCATGCCTGGTGCTTTTACATCAGGGCTCAGAACTCAGGTCCTTCTGCTTTCAAGTCTTAACCCCTAAGACATATTTCTAGCTCACTAATCTTTTTACCTTTATCTCCTAACACATAAAACGTGCTTGATAAATGTCTACAGAATAAAAGCACAAATCAATATAGCAGTAATAGAGAGAATGAACTGTAGTAACAATATCCTTTCATAATTTAATGTCTTCTGTCTTAGTTAGGCACAGGTGTCAACTTGACAGTTGAGGGTTTGGGCTCTGGGCACACATGCGGAGAATTAGTAATTGAATTAGGCCCAGAGCAAACCTGCAGGAGATTGTCTAGCTGATGGAGAAGACCCAGTCCATGGTGGGTGGGACTAGGCCCTGAACATATGAATGAAATACTGAGAGCTGGTGGCCAGTTCCCTCGGCCTTGGTGTTGGTGTGTGCTCTCCTGTCAACCTGGACTATGAACTGTAACCAGTAATCTTAAGAGAATAAATTCCTTGTTCCCTTAAACCATTTGATGGTCATTATCAGCAATCATGCAGGCTGACTGCAACATCTTCCATGACAATTAACCAACCAACACATAAAAATGACTTTTAATATGAAGAATAAACTATTATCGAAATATTTTTAAATATTTATAGAAGTGGTCTTCTTTATATATACTAATTTTAAAAATTCATACATGCTCCAACATTGAGTATCACAGGACAACAACAATAAACCTTAAACTATGATTTCAATAATTAGTGGCAGTGTTTATCCCTAAATTACCAGTAGTGGAAGCATACCAGTTTTGTTGCTCTATCAAGCACAATCTAATCATCTTAAAACTTGAGACATTACTCCCAAGTAGGGATGGAACATGGTACAAAAATGGGAATATTTACAGTTATCATACAGCAGTGAATGGGAATGAGTAAACACTGGACCACTCAAAAGGTACTCTCAAAAGGTAAACTTCTCTAATTTGACAATAGAAAAAATGATTGGTAATGAAAGGATTATTATATAAGATCCTACATTACTACAGTGGCACACTATTTCATAAATACTGCTCAGTTGTATAGGGATGCGTTCCTGCTCTCTGTCTGTCTCTGTCTGTCTCTGTCTGTCTCTCTCTGTGTGTGTGTGTGTGTGTGTGTGTGTGTGTGTGTGTGTGTGTGTGTTGTGTGTGTATAGGAAATATCCATTATCAACTTCTGGCTTCCACATGTATATATGCATCTACATTCTCAACATAACTTTTTGAAATAAGTTTTTTTTAACTGAATCTAGAGCTCACCAAGTTAGCAAGACCATCTGGTCAGTAAACTTCAGGGATGTACCTGCACTTCACCCCACAACTAGTATGGATTACAGACATAAACTGCCACACTTGACTTTTACATGGATTCTTGAGATCCAAGTTCAGGTTTTCGTGCTTACACAGCAAGCACTTTGAGTGTGTGTGTGTGCCATTGAGTCATCTTTCCAGTCCTGTTTTCTAGCTTGAATGGAACAACCAAATCAGAGTCAGAACTAGTAAAGAGGAGAGGGAAACCATTCCGGCCTGCCAACAACTAAACACAACTAAATACGGATTAGTCAGAAGTGGGAGGCAGAGAATAACTGTACTCTCTGTTCATGTTAACTAACATCACCTATGTGAGAAATATACAGTAAACATAAGGAGGTTACCTGATGCCTAGGTTAGGTACTTAGTTACTTCTACATTTCCCACTACCATACATGAAAGCAATGATTTCCTTCTACACTTTACTGTTGAAGCTTCAGGTTATGGATTGTACAAGACCAAAAAAAAAAAAAAAAAGAAAAGAAAAGAAAAAAGAAAGTTGAAATAGTACTACAGAATGTTTAAAGAAGACTGAGGAATCATGGGGGGAAAGGGAGAATCTCAGGTTAGCAGCAGAATGGCAACTGTTTCTTTAGAACACGAAAATTCAAACAAAATTCAGGCCTATCATACTTTGGGGGTGCTCATAAAAGATCTATTCTACCTACTACAACAATGCTACAACATATCACTAGGGAAAGCAAAAGCAGAAGTACTCCTCTCCCTGCAAAGAGTAACAGAATTCAACAAAGAAGAGTGCATCAGGATACTTGCCCATTCATCACTCTTGTTAAAGTCCTTTGTTGGTCTTTATTTACCCCCAAATCTTATGTATTTAGTTACAAAATATTTTAAGATTTATTTCATATATTAAAATAGGCTTAGGGAATGTGGGCAAGTTACCAACAGTGCCTATTCTGCTATGGAAAAGCCCTTAAGCCTTATCTCTACAATACCTTTTCATGGTGTCTATTTCTTTACCTGTAAGTACTACATTCCAATTTTTTCAATTTTATCTGCAAATCACTAATTCTCTCCTTAGTAATTTTTATTTTGATGTCTTCACCTTTCCAATACGGATTTTTTTTTCCTGTTATGCTTTATTGCATTTGAATGAACAAGAAAACACACAAATCATGTTCAAACAGTGTCAGCTGGCAAACTACCCTGCCTTTCATAATACAAATATACATTAGTCTCCTTTAGTGTTATTTTGAAATTTTACTATTTTTCTGAATGATATTAGCATACTTCTCACATTCCAGATCCTAATTGTAGTTTTAATTTCCAGAAATTTTACTTGATTTTTTTCAAGTTCACCTAATCGATGTGATCATTTCCCTCTTTTCTTTTTTGATTCTCATCCATTAAAACATTTTATTTGCATTTCATATATAAATAAGTCTATAGTACATTTTATAACTGTTAACTATTTTACATTGCTTCCATTAACACCAGAATCATAAGTTTTTGGTCCAGTTTTGTAACTTCTCATTACTCTTAAATTCAAGGCATTTTATTTCTCTGCAGTTTGTGAATGCCTGTGTGTGTGTGTGTGTGTGTTCTCCCTTCTTCTGTCCCTCTTCATCTATGTTAGAAGCTTTAAATCTGTATGCCACATCTGAACTTTTCTTTGTTTTTTGAGGCGGTCTTGGTCTTTTAGCCCAGACTGACCGACTACATAACCAGGCTGATTTTAATCTTTCTTGATTCTTACTCCCCAGTGCTGGGATTATAATCATATCCATGTCTGGCTTTCTTCTTCAATTTCTTTATCTCTGTTCCTTCACTTATTCCCAAGTTGAGACTGTGTCTGGCAAAGGGTTTCAGTAGTTCAAGTAGTTCTGCTGCCCAGCAATGCTGCCACTAAGCAGCCTTTCCTGGCCACCACTCCAGGAAGTTAAAGTGTTATTTCAGACCAAATCATACAAACAGGTAAGTCAAAGGAGAGATAAAATCAAATAAATTTCAAGTAATCAGAAAGGGAAAAATTAAAAGAACGCTTAGGTAAACAAAAATTTAAGACCAGTAGTAGCAGTTTGGAGGGATGTATACTGTCATAATAATAGTAAGAACAGAATGGGAATTTGTGGGAATTTTAAATATACATCATTTTAAAGTAGTTACTTCACTTTTAGAGTTCTTATTCATACATACTCAAAGGTATTGTGTTATGTGTCTTCCCCACATGCCAAGGATTGTTAATGACTTAGTATATCTTAACTTTTTATTTACTATACATTTACTTACTTATATTTACTATAATAGTCTCTTAGTAAGCCACAATTCTGACAAATATTAGAGCTAGTATTTAAATCCAGGCACTATTGCTGCAGAAAGTTCCTCAAAATCTCAATAATCTCACAGTAATGACTACAAAAGTTGTTCATCCTGGCAATATATTAAAAAATGAAGAAAGGCATGAATGTTTTATAGCAGCCTATTCATAATTGTCAAAATTTGGAAGCAATCAAAAGGCCCTTTAGTAGGTGGGTTAGCAAATAAACTAGAACATCCAGACAATGGAATACTATCCAATCTTTGATAAAACACTGACTCTTAAAGATTTCTTAGCCTCCAAAACTATTAGAAATAAAATTAGTTTATGGCATTTTGTTTTAGCAGACCATTCACATTAACACACTAAATGAAAGAAATCAATCTTGGAAGACTACATATCAGATGCTTCTAACCACATGCCATTCTAGAAAATAAAAAATAATACCAACAGTAGAAGATTAGAAGTTGTCAGGGGCTGGGGAGAGCACTGAGGGCTTTTAGGAAAGCTATTCAATGTCAAAGTACAGTGGTACAGACATGTCATTACGCATCTGTCAAAATCCATAGAACACAGAGTGCCAAGAGCAAAACTATGATCTTTGGGTGAATAATGATCAGTGAACATATAGGTTCACTGATTTTTTTTAACCAATGTCCCACGCTGGCACAAAACACAAATGGTAATGAGGTTGTGTGTAGCTACAGGCAGACACATAGGAAATCTCTACATACTTTTAATTTTACTGTGAATTCAAACTTTAAAAACAAAAATATATTGTTTATTAGGGAAAAAAGGAAAGAAGGGAAGGAAAGAGTAGGGGAGGGAAAGAAGTGGAAGAAGGAGGGAAGGAAGAAGAAAGGAAGGTGAGTCTATTAACAGAAAAATGGTCAGATCTGAGCACAAGATATTACTATATGACAATATGCATGATTTTTAAAAGATTCAGTGTGTCTATTTGTCCCAAGAAGAATAGCTCTCCAAATTTTATCCCTAAAGAGGGAAAAAAGTCAGAGTCATAAGCACAGCATGATCGTATTATAACTTTATGGACTTACATATATTAAGAACTGTGGAACAAAACATTTGAGAGAGGACTGGGGAGATGATTCAATGGTTTAAGGTGTCTGCCAGGCAAGCAAAAAGGACCACCGTTCTGGTCTCCAGCTTATATATAAAAATGCCAGATCAGCATGCAATCCACCTGTTATTCTAGACCCACAAGATGGAAACTGGGATCTTCAGACAGCTGGCTGGCCAGACCAGCCTTGCCAGTGAACTCTGGATTGAATTAGAGACCAAGCCACAAAAAAATAAGCTGGAAGAGCCATCGAGGATGATTTCCAAATCAACCTGAGTCTTCTACATGCACACACACAGGCACACATGTACACAAATACACACACACACATAATATGAAAAAAAAAAGAAAAAAATGTGAGAAAATACAAAATTTTACATAACTCCCACAAGAGATGAAAGGACTGAAAAGATGACAAATGTGAACTTTTATTAAAAAACATGTTTTACCTTTGTAATTTAAAAGGCTTTCATTTTAACAAAAACGTAAGCCATAAATAAAATTCAATATGACACATGTTAGATTCACTATCTCTATTTAGTCCCCAAATATTTTCATCACCCAATTATTTATTCATTATTGAAATCAGCATAAATTTTTAACTATTAAGTCACTATAAATTCTCTATGAATCTCCACAAAGCAGATAAAATCTCAGAGTGGAATATAAAAAAGCTCTATCAACAAATCCTTGGCTTTCAAGATGACAGTTCCTCAGAGAGTTATACCAATCTACAATGTCCCAGAATGTATAGTCAATGACATATATGCCAGAAATACACAAAATCATTTGTGAAAGCATAATATTTTAGATTCCTTCAGTGACTCATCATACTCCACACCTCTTTTGTCACCAGTTCAATAAAAGGTCAAATGAAGAAAGGAGTCTTTACAGTAATACCTCCTGCATCATTTGTTTCCTCTTGGTTTCCCTTAGCCATAAAAAGAGAAGCTCTTAGCAGGCCTCTAAAGTTAAAATTAAACTATTATTAAAGAAATAAGCCCAGGCACTAAACATTCTTATAAATAACAGCAAAAAACATCAAAACACATATAAACAGAAAACTATTTTGAGCAATATATTTTAGCAAAAAATTCTTCAAAAATTATATTCTTAGAGTCAGCAATGCTTCTCTAATTTTAAGATATGTGACATAACAGATGGCAACACTGACTTGAATCTTTTTCTACTATTACATTATAAATACAAAAAAACATTTTCTGATCTTCTATTTATTTGGAGCTTATTAAGATCAAACTCAGAGTGAGGCCTTGAGCAGGTACTGCAGGGAATTTTTTAAAGGTTAATGAGCAGTTCTTGTCTGAAAGGAAACATTTAGTTTGGTAATAATGAGTCTCAAGGAGAAATGAACCCAAGTACTACTCAAAATAGAAGGTTATGTATCACAAGAGAAATACAAAGTTTAATGGACATGTATAAAGAGAGATTAGAGGTTTAAGTAAAAAGACATATGCTAAGTATCTACTATATGCTTTGGCATATAAAAATAATTTCTCTTAAAACCTTTAAATAAAATTAAAGGATGTTTGCACGAAAATCTTGGCTGCTAAAAATCTGCCATCCTGAAAGAAAGCCGACTCTGATCTTGCTTCCTTCTGTCTCTAATGTTCAGTTCTTGGGCATGTCAAACCACTGGAGCCAGTTCTGGGCTATCTTCTGAAAGAGGTTTCTAAGCTGCTCCCAAATGTTGGATTGTAAATCAAGGTATTTCTGACCTAATTCTGTAGTCCTAAATATAAACCATTAAAAAAAAGTTCCCTTTTTGATCTCCTTGGATGCTTTTATAACTTTTATTTACTTATTTTTATTTTTACTTAGCATGTGTGTGGCAGAGCATGATGCACATGCTACAATGAGCATACAGAGGTCAGAGGACAGGCGGTTTTCACCTTCACCTTGTTTCTGAGGCAGGGTCTCTCTTGTTTCTTGCGCTGAACACTTAACAGTCATTTCTGTCTCTGCTTCCACTCACTACAGCAGGGCTACTGCATCTGATTTTTCATGTGGATTTCGGGTTCAAGCTCACCTGGTCAGGCTTGCACAGCAGGTGTTTTCACCTTGATTTGCTTATTTTGAGCCAAAACAAAGGCAACTGTTGTTATCAGCTGCTTTTAAACTCCATAAACCTGTTGCCTGACATGAAAAGCATTACTGCTCTCAACAAGTGACTGGGAGACCTCATTACAGTTTGAGCAAAACCTAAGAGCTGAAAAACAGGAGTAAGAACAAGAAAAGAGGTACCACCTGAGATATTGTGAAAACACAGTAATCTGACATCCCAGATATTTTTCTTATCTTACAAGAAAAATTATTCTCATTAAGCAAAAATATCACAAGTAAATCAAAAAGACTGATTATTAGAGAATTTGCTTTTAAATGCCAATAAATTAGTCTAAAAGAACATCAAATTTAATTAAAACATTTCACATAATACTTATAACAAAATGTTTACTTAAATAAGACTCTACAGGAACAAAATTCAACAGTTCAAGTGGAAAGGAAAGAGTGGGGGTTTTAGACACAGGTTAAGCTATATTCGTATTGCTGGCTCTTCTAATGATGTCATATGACAACACAAGCTCTTACCTCTCTACTCTCAGCTTCTCTGTGATGAACATGCCTAACCTGCAGGGCAGTTTTAAAGAACGAAAATGTATGATTCTCTACTATCTGCCAATTGTTAGTAATCTAGCAAAATTCTATTACCTTCTTCATTAACAAAATACTAACTTTTGACAAAGCAGTAATGTACCTAAAATATCAGCTTCTAAAACTCTCTTGCATCAACATGTGACTTGGCTAAAACCAATGAAACCAAAACATAAGGTCTATGGGCAAGTTTTTAAGGAAAATTAAACATCTGGAAAAGAAACAGTCTCTTGCAATCATAGGGGAAAAGCCACTCTGAAAGGTGGGAAAGAAATGTATCCTGTGTCCTCCATGGTATGTAGAACTGCCATAAATGCTAGACTGTTTATGTCCAGATTTCCTATTACCTGAACAAAAAAAAGATTTTTTTTTATTAAGCCAATGTATTTGGGCTTCTGTCATTTACAGCTAAACACAACTCTAAATAATTATTTCAAAAAAAAAAAAAAAAAAAACCTAGGGAAAAGATCCAACAACCAGATCAATGAAGACAATTATTCCCCAGAATTTCACATTGAACAGTAGGTGTTATTCATCAGAAGTGTTAAATTATTTATCAGTAAAAACGATGAAACAGTGGGAGGTCAATGCACATAAGACTCAATTATTAAAAAATGAGTATTATAACATATCAAGATAGAAATCCTGTAAGGAAAGAATCAAAGAATGAACAGCTTTAATCATGAAAGGTGTTCTTGATGAGATAGAAAGGAGCGAAAGCCATAATCAAGTGAGCATTCAATTGCTACGACTTGAATGTTCACTTAGTAAAATCTGCTTATACTGATTATCACTGTATGCATGCTATGATCCCAAATACTATGGAATGAACTATGTGGATTAAAGAAAAATATGTTAGAAATCAGATGAAAAATAAAGGTCCAAATACAGGAGATGGGTTAGGAGGAATAAATATTAGTACGAACTAAGAATTCTATTCCCAGCGAAGTAAAATTTCAAATGCAGAAATCAATGGCACACTGAATCATAAGTGAAAGTTATTTTAATAACAGAACTCTGACCTTCAAGTAATAAAATTATGAAATGATAGTCAAAAGAGAATATTACCAAGACAACTTTATGTATTACAATACAAAGGAGTGTCTAACATGAAGAAAAGTACTTACATAACAGCTGCTAGAATTATCAGAAAAAGAGATGCAAAAGGATAAGAATAGATCAAAATAAAATGAGAAAATAAAGTTGAGGATATAAAGACAAAAGAGGGATATGGTTTTAAGAACAAAGTTTAAGCTAACCAACTTACAACTTCTAAATTCTACTCATCTACACTTCAACAGCTTCTTTCCTACCACCAGAAAACTACTATCATTTCTGAATTTTTCCCTTTACAAATTATCCTATGCCTTTCTTATGAATCCTCCAAGATCCATTAAAACATTGTCTACCTAGCTATGAACCCTATAAAACCACCCTGCCAGACAAGACATGCCCACTGTGTGATTGTGGCATGACTATAAAAACAGTTTTCTGATTGGACTTGAGGCCTATTCCACAAAGGGCATCCATGCCTAGTTCTTTAAACCTGGTCAAAAACCCACAGCAAGGAAGGTCATAGATCCTGGGAGAAAGATACTACTGTTATTAAGTTAAATTGACAAAGTGTCATGCTGTGTTCTCAAGTAACTATGTTTACACCCATAGACAAATGCTGCTCTCCTTAATCAAGGAAACCTCTTTTTCCAGTGAATAGCAGTGAATATCCAGGCTTGTGGATGGTCAAGATGTTGAAAATAAGTGACAGAAGAGTGCTCAGTCTTAAACAAGACATTAATAACATTCTCCTAAGGCTCAGGGAACACTGAAGAATGTAAAAGTTAACTGTTACAGAAAGGGTGAGAAAATTTCATCTTCTGAGGGAGGCTCTGCAACTGTGGATGGCTGTACAAGAATGGGCCATAATAGCCAGATGTGTCCTACCCCTCATTCACTGCTGAACTGCTTGATACTGACAGATTCAGAGAGGGAGCATTGTCTTCAGCTGTGTGACTACTGTGAACCACACCAGGTTTCAGTGGATAGTTCTGATCCAATGGTGATGCAGATGGCCCTGGTTAAACTACATGGGCCACAAAACAAAAACAAACAAAAGTCACAGATATGGAAAAGACAGTGGTAAGAAGGTGAAGTTAATGGGGATTGAAAAGAGGTAAGAGGATAGGAGTGAGAATAATCAGAATTCACTAGACACGTGTATGAAATGGTTAAAGAATAAATTTCATTTTTAAAAACCTATTTTCTCTAACGGTTTTTTTGTAATCTTCATAAGGTTTGCAACATTGAAAATGATTTTTCTAAATGTTCTCTGACAAAATATTCAGTTGATTTAAATCTATCACAGGGATTAAAATGAGAATCACTAACAACTACTATGAGTGGCAATTCAGGAAATTTGTCTTGAATGCAGGCATTAGAAGAAAATGCATTTTAACATCTAGAGCAGAAGAGCTTCCTAAAGCCAGTTTAAAGGTTCAAAAACCTTAAAGGAAAAGCGTATTCAAATACATAAAAATGAACAAACTCTATAAAACAAGATATCATAGTGCAAATTAAATACAAGAAAATAAATGTCCAAAAGAAAATACCTATAACTAAAATAAAGTGTTTACTCTAGTATTATATAATACTCTAGTATTATATAAAGAGTTCCTACAAAGTAATAAAAACCCAATAACATAAAAATGTAAAACATACAAACATGAAAACTGAAATCTCACACACAGGTACTTAACATTCCTAAAAATCAAGAAAAGTCTAATCAAATAATATTTAATTCGGTGGATTGACAAAATCTGTAACATCTACAAAAGATATGAAAGAACAGAAACAGAAACCTTACATGAATGGTAGCCATGTGCACTGAAATTTGCACTGAAAAAACTCTTATTTTGCCATGTGTATCAAAATTTTAAAAGCAGATACTCTGACATATTTCTAGAAAGCTATTCTTAAGAAAAGCAACATGCTTGAAGAAACACAATGTGTTCACTGAAAGCACTGAGTTCAAAATAACAAAATTGTAATGAAGCAGCCCTACATATAGGGAAAACACTGAAAACACAGTAAATTAAAAACAATGCAAAACAGATAAATATGATTTATTTATGTATAAAGAAAATATACACAAGTGCACAGAAAAAAATCTGACAATGACAACCACAGCTACCATTAAAAGAAAAGTGGACTCTCAAACACAGAAGGGTCATGGAAATTGAATTACAGAAGAAAAAAAGGCTTTAGAAAAGGTAAATTAAATTACTAATTAACAAATTCAAACATCCTACTATTTGCTTTGCTTTTAAAACACGATCGTGGGCTTGAGGGATGGTTCAGGGGTTAAGACTTTGCCTCACAAGCAGAAGGTCCTGAGTTTGGATCTCGGATCCCACGTAAAAATGCCAGGCAGCCAACACTTCTGACCCTGGTGGGCGGAGCCTGGGAAATCCCAGAGTGAAACAAAAAGGAGTGGAAACAATCCAGGAAGATTCCTGAAGTCATTCACCCTTGGTCTGCCACAGGGACACACAGTGCCTTCTGATACACACACACACACACATGCACGCACGCACAAAAAAATAATAAAAAAACTAAAATCGCTTATTTTACTTATTAGACATTTTAAAATTATAATTGTATATTTTACGGAATACAAGTGATTCTGGACTGGGAAGATGGCTCAGTTGGTAAAGAGCTTGCCAGCCAGCATGAAAACCTTAGTTTAATCCCGAGTACCCATATTTCATAAAATGTGGATATGACAGTAAATAATCCCAAGTACCGAGGCGGCAAAGAGGTATATCTGAGGCTTGCTGGCCAGTCAATCTAGCAATATCATAAAAACTCAGCAAGAGACTCAAAAAAATAAAATGGCCAGCTGGATGACTCAGTAAATAAGGTGCCTTCACACAAACCTGGTGCCCTGAGTTCAATCCCCTGAGCACAAATAGTTGGAGAGAACTGACAGGAGTGAAGCTTCCTCTGACTGCTACACCATGTGCACATTTGTGTTCTCACTCTCTTTCTTCCTTTCATACATTAAAAAAAATAATAATAATAAGGTGTAGGGATGGGGCAATAGCTTAGCAGTTAAGGCACTTGCTATGCAAGCAAGTAGACCCAAGTCTAAGATCCCATATAAACTGTTAGGAGAACAAGCTGCTTGGCAAAACTAGTCCTATCAGCAAGCACTGGATTGATTGGAGATGCTGTCTCAAAAAGGTAAGGTGGAAGAAAAGACTGACGATGATTTCTGGTATCAATCTCAGGTTTCCACACACATGTGAATCCTCATAAACATGTGCACATACTCTATATACCTAAATATGAAAATGGAAAAAGAAAAAAATAAGATACAAAATGATTGAGAAAACCCCCAATGTTGACTTCTGTCTTCCACATGTGCATGCACACACATACACACATAAAATAATTCTGTATAATAATGGAATAAGCTAACAAGCCTATCACCAAAAGTACTTATTATTTATTTCTGTCTACAAATAAATAAAACTATGTAATATCTTGTCTTTCTTACCATAAGGTCCAAAAGTTCACCTATATTGTTATAAATGACATAATTTCTGTATTTTTATGATTAGATTCTTATGTATACGTACATTTTAATAAAATTACTGATTAAATTATTTATGCTTCTGTTTATTCTATTTACATAGTTTAACTGTGATAAAATTCATTACTTTCACAAAGTCAATTCTAAGACTTACTGAAGAAATAAAAAAACCCAAAATTTCCCATACAGTCTTTCAGAGAGACAACAGTCTCAATTAAAGGGACCAAAGAGCAAAACAGAAGAATGAAAAGTTACTAAGAGAACACAATTCCCTAAAAAGAGGGAATAAACCACACTGCATAGCAGAAACGTATCTAATAGGAGTCGATAGAAATAATGAAACAATGTAATTTTAGTGAAAACATGAGACTTAGGGAGATCAAATTAAAGCACATGAAAGTATTTCTGGAACTAAAACATGACTTCCAAGGTTTAAAGAAAAACAGCAGCAGCAGCAGCAGCAAAATAAAAAATATATATATTTATATTTAAGCCAGATGCAGATGCACACACCGGAATCCAGATATTCAGGAGTCTTAGACTCAAGGATGTGAATTCAAGCCCCTCCTACACAGCACAGCAACATTCCATCACAAAAAAGTAATATATATGTGTGTGTGTGTATATATATATATATACACACAGTGTCATGTTTCAGAAAACATTTTCAAAACAGAAATGATCATACTCTGGTTTTATACTCTATATAAATAATCCTTTGTCTTTTACAAAATATAAATCATGAAGGTCAAGATAAACCCAGAGGGCAGATTCAGGATATATAGGAGTTTCTGAAAGTGAAGACAAATAAGCAGAAGAGGAAATCGAAATCTAATTAAGACCTTTCTATAGTATGGCAGTGGGGACTAGTTTCAGGACCTGCAGCCTGAAGGGCTTCATGTCTGTACACCAGACCTCAACTTATTTATTTACTTATTACTTCATTTACTCATCATTCATTCATTCATTCATTCGAGACAGGTTCTCATTATGTTGCCCAGACTGGCCTTGAATTTGAAATCCCTCAGCCTGGCTTCAGCAGTCTCTGGGATCATAGATGTACCAAAAGGCCCAGCTACCACAGTGTAGTTTTTCATTGCCACATACCAGAGACAATATTAACCATGATACATACTATATAGCTATTAAAAAATATCACCAAAAAGTAATATAAAATAATTTCCATTAGGGGGCTAGAGAGGTGGCTCAGGGGTTAAGCCTCTGCCTTGCAGGTAGAAGGTCCTGAGTTAGGTTCCTAGACCCCTGGTATAGACGCCTGGCTGAAGCTTGGGCCTGGTTTCTGGTCCTGGTAGGGCGGAGCCTGTGAATCCTGGGACAGAGTATACAAGGAGGAGGTGGAGGCGGTCCATGGTGGTTCCCAAATTCGCCCGTGGTTCTACACACGCACGCACACACACACACACACACACTTGCGCACAACTGAACAAAATAATAAAATAATAATTTCCATTATATATAATTAACATAAAGCATCAAAATGCAAGAATATTACAAAGTGCTACTATTTCTAGGAGGAAATAACAAAATATAAATGTATATGTTAATATACATTAACATGAGAAAGATAAAACAAAAAATTTGTCAACCAGTCTGTAAAACAGAGAAATCTTCATTTTAGAAATCCAGGTGCTCAGCTATAAGCAGAAAGAGATCCCTGAAAACATCCCAGGAAGACACGACACTCTCCTGATGAAAAAGTCCCGATCAGCCTCAATCCATGTGACACCAGTGGTACACTAAATAAATGAACATTAGAAGAAAGCCCCAAATCAAATGAGGTTGATTCATCTAGCACTCCAGTTACTAACAGGTGGATTTATCCACCTTAGTCTGTACCATTCTTTCATACAAAATTGCTACCATACAACCAAAAATTAGGGAGGCTCAAAAGTAAAAAAAAAATGACTTGAACTAATAATCATCTTACTACCTTTTAGCTCCAAATTCATTCTTTCTTGTGTTTTGTTCTGAAAATAGATCTGAGCCCTTTCATCTTTGCCAGCTGGCACAGTGAAACACTTCATGAATGGAAGGCACTGGCAAGATTCTGTTGGAAGAAACCATGTTGCTTCTAGTTTCAGGATCCATGGCTTCTCTGGCATTTGGTACCCACAACATAGACAATTTCTCTCCATCAAGCTGCTCATTGCAACACATGCAGCTTCTCCACGTGTACTCCTGTACTGCATGAGAGCAGAAGTACCTTCCCTCTGGTAGTTTCATAGTAAACTGTCTCTGGTGAGCAACTGTTTTAACAAGAAAAGTTTCCACCTAGTTCTAGGGGCCGAATTTCATAAACTTTTGCCTATATGGTATCACCATGCAATTTCTCTGCCACTCAAACAACCATGGCGACACTCAGCAAAGTCTGCATGTCAGCTAGACGTCCTCAAACACTCTATCTCAGTATAGAAACAGTGGCTTCTCCTTATCAGTTATAACCTACATTCTTTCTTCCCAAACAATCTTCATTACCCTTTCTTCTTCAGTTAATAATTCTTGATATAAATTTTCCCTATTCATAACTATATAGTTATTCTTTAGTGACTGAATTATACTAATACAAAAAACAAAGCAAGTAGTTCTTAACTATACTTTGTATGTATGAAGTAAAAGACCAGAAAAAAACTAATCTATGATAGAAGTTAAAAGAAAGGGAAGGGAGCTGTTATTATACCCAAAAAAGGGAACTCACAGTGGAAAATTTTGTTCTAAAGCTGGATGAGTGAAGGGTAATACACATAATCTGTTAATACTATTGAGCCCCCACAGGATTAGAGTGAACCGTGGGGTCCATAGGAGCATACAGGCAGAAGGGTGGGAGGGATTGGGTGGAAATGACAAAGGGAAGGAAGGAAATGGGAGGGAAGGAGGAGGGAGGGAAGCTGGGATGAATACTCAATATGCTTGTAAAAGTAAAAAAAAAAGAAAAGAAAAAATCTATGGAAATTTAGATGAAATCCAAGTTTTTTATTTTAAAATGCTGATTGATTAGCAGACTCAATTCCTGTTATATTACTGGCTGTCAGTAACACTGTTATAATAATATGTAAATGGATAAAATATTAGGAAAGGGGGAGTGACTGGTTTGGGAAGAAAGGATGAAACTAGAAAAAAGAAGTATGAAGAAACTTTCTTAGATGATGGATATGTCGGATACCTTACTCGCTGTGATCATTATACAGATTGTGCATAGAGCTGTGAAAACACATTAAACTAAACATTGAAAGACTTACATTTTATTCCTTGTAGTCATACCTCAACTAAAAGAGGAAAACAAAGAATGAAATCATGGTTCCATGGAGGGTCTGGGATTACACAGCATGAGCAGGAAGTAGAAGATGAGTCCAGAGCATCACCCATGTTTAGAAAGCAAGGAAGCACTGAAAATAATGATCACTGCAGAAAACACAAAGCCACTTGAGCATTTCACACTAATCCAATAGGAGGCAATTACAACATCAGAACTGATTATAATCCATTAAATAGAATCAACTTGAATTCAGTGTTGACTAACAAAAACAAAAGCTTAGCTGGCTGTTCCTTACAGTAGAAGATAACTAACTAATAAACAGACAAAATAATTGAGCTAGAGAATCTGTTACATTGCAACAATTCTAGTAATAGTTAATTCTAATAAGAATTATTAGTTAATGTGAAAACTAGTTATCAAAAGTTTTATAAGCAACAAATTTAGGTAATTTCAAAATAACACTCAGCTGATAACTTGCATGCTACAGAAAGAAACTATAACTTTAAACTGGAGAATCCTGTCTGATAACCATCTTGACTAAGTAACAAAAGTTAGCATTATACGGCTGAGGAGATGGCTCAAGGGTTAAAGCCTTTGTCTAGAAAGCAAAAGGACCTGAGTTCAGATCCCCAGACTTCATGTGAAAATGCTAATAGGATATGGGGGTGACCTGTAATTCCAGCCTTGGAAGGTGGATCCTGGGAAAGCAATAAGGAGGTAGATGATTCCTGATGTCACCTTTGGATCTTCACAGGCACACACACACTCAAGTGTCTTGTACACACACACACACACACACACACACACACACACACACACACACACACAGAGTATTAAAAAGTTAGCACTGCAAATAATAGGTCAAAATAGAATCATGTGCTTCCTGAAAGGATATACTGAGAAAGACACCACACAATATTTATGTGTATTCCTATCTCCCCAAAATGCGTAATCTAAGGGGAAAAAAAGAGCAGTTTAAAAGAACTGCTCCACATTAAAGGATACTGAATGCCCCAAGAAGTGCCCTGTCCAGCACAGGAATGCTAATCTTAGATTAGAGGGAAAATGTTATAAAGGCACATTAAGGAAAAAGTCACATTGAACATAAACTATGGATTATGTAATAACTAAAATATAAACAAATTATCTAGTTTTAAAACTCTGAAAACATCTCTGTTCTTAAGAAACAGTACTTAACGGTAAGTTCATGCTGTCAACTTACTCTCAACTCATGATTCAGTGCAAAAAACTGTATACAAGTAAATACCACATGTCACAAAATGCTAATGGGCTAATCTGAGTAAGAAAATTTCTTTGGTACCATTTTTCAAGCTTTCTTATATGCTTTCATTTCAAAATAATTTTTTTTAAATTAAGAGACTAACAGGAGAAAGTTATAAGTAACTCTTGAAAAGTCAGCTTCAAGATGAAACAGAGAAGCTGGAGAGATAGCTCAGTCAGTGAAGTGCTTACAATGCAATCATGAGGACCTGAGTTCAGACCCCAGCACCCATGTGAAGAGCCAGTGTGACAGTATGTGCTTATAATCCTAGCACGTGGAACTGGAGACAGGAGGATCCCCAGACTCACTGGCCAGCTAGCTAGTCTTACATTGATGAGCTCCAGGTTCAATTAGAGATTGTCTCAAAAACTCATGGAAGATGAGCTGGGGAGATGGCTCTGGAGTTAAAACCTTTGCTTCTCAAGCAAAAAGACCTCAATTCGGATCCCAGATCCCGTGTAAAAATGCTAGGCAGATAGGTAATCCTGGAAGGAGAGTCTAGGAAACTCCGGAGCAAAGCACTAAGGAGACAGAGCAGTCCAGGATGGTTCCCAATGTCACTCTTGCGCCTCCATAGGCACATACACACTCAAATGTCCTCTTGTATACACACAATACACCCAGGAGCGCACACACACAAAAGGAAAAAAAAAAACAAAAACTTAAGGTGAAAGAAGATACCTGACATCAACATCTGACCTCTATATACCCACACAGATGTACATATACAATCATATAGAGACGCATATACCAGATACAAATAAAAATTAAATTAGAAAAAAATAAGAAATTGAAATTACCTAAAGAGGCAAAAGGAATCAAGAGAATCTTGCCTTTTTTTGACATGAGAAATTACATATATAAATGATAAGGATGAGTTAATTAGACATGAGAAAAGAAAGAACTGCTAGAACAACATTTTGAATAGGCAAAAATAGATAAAGTCTAATGAACATGGAGCAGTTACCTATAGAAAGAAGTATTCATAGTTTGTCACAATACAGATGCAAATGCTGTAGATTTTCAGGTATGGCTATAAGCTTACAGAGAACTTCTCTTCAACTATTCCAATAAAGTAGGAAGAAAGTTCATTAGTTAAGAAAAAGAACAGATGTACTGGAAGTGTAAAGTGAGAGGAAAAGCTATGAAATAATCATTCACCCAATTCCTCAACTAAGGATATATAAATGATTGCCTGGCAGGATTAGGGTCCCACTTGAGGTTTGTGGTCACGAGTTTAAAATGAAACAATCAGTAAGGCTGTATGCTTTCTACTAACTACATTCAGCTTTGTGGGTGCAGGCATGGAAAAAGTAGAAAGTTGGATTTAGCAGGAATTCAGTTTTGGCTCAGCAAAGAATGAATCAAGAAAAGAAATGTAGTTGAGAGCTGACTTCCTATGTGCAAGGCTCTGAGTTTAAGTCCCAGCATTCCCAATAATAAAAAAATAAGTGAACTTTTCAAATAAGAAAACGTTGTTAAGGATTATATGCAGAGATGATTATAACTGATTTGAGTAGGAAAAGAAGAGAAACTATAGAAGGTGACAGTATGAAATGATGGTAGAATCTATGGATTAGAGGTCCTGGTAGGGTTAAAGAATTATTAGTCAAGTAATAGGAGAAAAAAAGAAAACAAGTGGTGGTCTAAAAGTGGGATGCATGGAACTAAAACAATACAAATCATTCTGTTTTTAAATGAAGACTTAGGGTCTATCTCTAGGTTGACAGCATAAAAACTCATTGTAAGGACAGACTCAAGAAACACATACAACAGGTGTTGTAAATAATATAATCTGATGATATGAAATTCAAAGCCACAGGAGGAGGAAGAGAGTGACCTGAACGCTGCACATGGACTAGAAAGGACATTGCCCAGCAACAATGCTGAAGCTCACAGGACCAGTAAAACTGAAAGGGATGACATCACTCCAGAGGACATCAGGGGAAGCAATGTGCTGAGAAGAGAAAAACAATTCCTACAGAGAACTCTGAAAAATTCTATAGGTTGTGAAGATAAGGAAAAAAACAAGGACAGAAACTGACTAAAATGCAGGAGATAATGACACAGGCATATTGTCATGAGTAAGGAATAGTGGGCTCTTGGAAGCCAGAACTTCAGGGGAAAGAGACCAATTGCATGAAATAGTGCAGATAGTAAAATAAAAGAAGGACTAAGAAATGGTCACTGGATTAAGAAATATGAAAGTCACTTAATGACCATAATAAGCAATTTCAATGAAAAGATGGAGAAGGAAGCCTGACTGGAAAGGTTCAAAGTGGAAAAAGATCTGACTTTTCAGTCCTTTGGAAATCAACCAAAAGCAAGCAACAAGGAAGTGTTTACTCCTGGAAACTACAGAATTGCTAATTGCTTAAGAACAACCCATGCCTGGGGCATTTCTGCCTGGGAAACTCTCATTCTCCCCAGTTACATTCTTCAAAATGCAGCTCACTAAGTCAGGCCTTGAAAACCAGAAACTTTGTTTCCACTGTCATGAAGGACTTAGCTTTGTTTGTAGCACTGGGTTGCATTAGCCATCTCATTGGCAAGTGACAAGATAAACCCAGGGTCTTCTTTATTCTGAGGTAGCAGTAGTTCTATCTGGAGAAAGCAATGGACTAAGGGACTTTCTAAGAATTTACCAGGAAATTTCAGGAGGTAAAATAGTCATCAAGGTTAATGACCCCACACACTCATTTTTAACAAAGGTACTAGACAACTGAATGGGAGAAAGGATAATTTTTTCAGTGAACCATTGTGCAAGCAACTGAATATCATATATACAGGGGAAAAAAAACTCAGATCCTTATCACATACCAAAGACTAGTGCAAAATGGATCACAAAGCCAGCAATTCCATTCCTAGGAATCTACCCAATAGAAATTAAAATATTTGTCCACATTAAGACAATACATGAATTCATGAATTCAGAGCACTACTATTACAGACACTATATGGAAAGAACTCAAATGCCTATCTGTTGAACGGGTAAACAAAATGGTATTTTCATAGAATAGAGTAACATTTAGCAGCAAATGAATGAAATAATTGTTACATGATCAGCAAAAATTAACCTAAAACATACAAAGGAAAAGAAGCCTGTAGCAAAGATTGTATTTGTACTGTAAAATAAAACAAAATTACATACTACATGATTCTATTTGCATGAATTTCCAAAGGCCAGTTTATCTAACCAAAGAACACAGCAGAGGTTACCTAGAGCTTTTTACAAAACTCTAGGCATACATGTATATGAAACAGGCATAAAAGTCAAACACTAATAATAAATCACGAAGGAATTTATTTTTAAACAACTCTCCAGGTATACATATAATTTTACCATTTATTGAGGACAAAAGCAAATTTGCATACTAATGATATGGATGTGCTTTTTAATTTTACATAAGGAATTAAATCTTGGCTGAATATTTGATACTGTAGGATGGAGAAAGCATCTTTAGATTTTTTTTTCTTAAAAATTGACCTTTTCAATTTTTTTTTTAAAGGGATGAACACATGACAAAGCGTGTGTGGTTTTAGGTAAAAGACAACCTTCAGATGCCACTCATTGCCTTTTTATCTTGCTTAAGACCACATCACTGCTTCAGTGTAAGTTAGGTTGGTTTGGCCCAGGAGTACCTGGGGATTCTCAGGTCTCACCTTCCATTTCCCAGGGATGCTGGCATTACAGAGGCTTGTATCTCAAATTCCAATTTTTACATGAGATCAGGGGAATCTGAACTCAGGCTACCAGGCTCATATAGCAAACACTTTACCTACTAAGTATTCTCAAATTCTCTTCACCCGTATTTACATGGGCTCCAAGAATTAATATAGGTCATCAGGTTTCACAGCAAGTACTTTATCTGTTGGGCCATCTCACCATCCCTTGATTGATAGTTTGATTTTATAATTGATAATACTGAGAATGCCATTTTTTTAATAATTATGTAGTACATAATAGCAGAAGTATGTTTAGGGCCTCTTCAGAAATTATTAGGAATTCTGTCCTAATTTTATATCAAATTATTTAAGTCTTAATCAGCAACTCAAATAGCAGTTTTTAAAACTAAGTGTTCTAACACAATATAATCCCAAACTATTCTAATTTGATACCTGCTAAGAAATTATAGAAGGATAAATCAAGTTTTTGTTTTGCAAAATTAAACTACTATGTTGCTATAAGTGCAGAAAATTTTGTATGTGCAGTAACTACACTGAAATTTATAGCATACAATAGTCTAGAATCTGAACTGAAGTTACACTAGACAGCATTCACTAATACTACGGGCACTGAAAAATGCTGAGGTCATCCATTCAAAACCAAAGCTATGTCAAGCTGCACAATGTCACACGAGCAGGTGCAGCCAGAAACACCTTGGAATCAACTATATGTGGAATTCAATTTTTGTGGCTTCACATCCAAAAACCTTTTACTTTATTACTTTTAGGACCTTCACATTCGGTTAGGTGATACCACATGAGATCATGATCTACAGTTTGAACTATGGCCTAGGGCTGAGGTTAGGAAAAGATATGCAATGAAAGGAATTTTTCAAAGTGACAGTAATGTTCTAAAGTTAGATTGTGATGATGGCTATGCCACTCGACAAATGTACCAATAATCACTGAATTACACACTTAGAATATTAGAATTACACATTTAAGCTGTGAGAGGGTGAACAAAGAACTTTCTGTGGGGTCTAGTATAACTAAGAGAAAATATACAAGATAATAGCTACAAAGGGAAGTTCAAGGGACAATTTCTTATAAATTAAGGAAACTGAAATGCTTTCAAGTCATTTGGCAGTGAGTATTAATAGAAAAAGAAAAGAGAAATACAGAAACGTTATCCTTGAAAAGATGAGAAGGGAATGAATTCTAATGGACAACTGAAGGGAGCCTTTGAGAACCTTTGAGAAGATGGTTAATTCATAGTAACACTAGTAAAGATGGAGGTGATAGGAAGATTATTTCTGTTTTCTTAGTGTAACAGAAAGTTAGATCACTAGCTGAGAGGGAAGATGGAAAAGGAAATGTTGAGATTTTTAGTGCAAGGAAAAGAAATAATCGTCTAAGTGAATAAGAATATAAAAAAAAGAGTAATAGAGTAGGAGAATTGGACGGGACTAAACAATGAATTTGAAGTTGTTGGAATTTAAAGTCAACAAGTTATTTTGTTTCAGCAATATTTATCTGGGTATAAAATAGGTAACACTGACATTAATGTTGTGTTTTGTCAGTCAGGAACAAACAAAAAAAAAGGCTCAGAGGAGGTAAACAGATTCAGGAGAGCAACTTTAATAACAAACTGAGAATACTGCAAATAGAGAGGGAAACGAAGATATGAGGGCATTTCATGAAAAAGGTGGTAAATGAAAAGGTATCAATAAAGGCTGGCAACATAACCCAGGGGGTAGTGTACTTACGTAGTATCTACAAAGCCCTGGGTTAGATTCCAAGTACTACTGCATAAAACATGGTAGGTATGGTAGTGCAACCAGTAAGTCCAACGCCTGGGAGGTGGGATAGGAGGATGACAAGTTCAAGGTTTTCACCTGCATAGCAAGTTTTACGCCAGTCTAAGCTACGTAAGACACTATCTAAAAAAGAAAAGGCACTAAAAAAGAAAAAAGAAAAAAAAAGGAATTCATGTGGCCAAAGAATAAAACAAAAGGTGGTAGCTGGAGAGTAAAATGTCATAAATTAGTATCATAGAAAGCTGTAGTTACTGGTAGTAAGAAGCTCAGTCAGTGGTTCTCAATACTAACACACTAAAATCATCTTGAAAATTATTAATATGCTGGCTTACATTTTAGATGAACCAAGCCAGCATCTTTATAAGTGAGTCCTATTAATCTATTCCTTTTCAAAGTTCCACAGACATACAGATGGCATTCAATCGATGATTCTGTATGATCTAGGCCAGAGAAATGAATGGCCAAGCTAGAAAAAAAAGATTATTGAAGGAGAGAAGGTTAAGAATATTAGAAGGAACATCTGTAGAGACACCAATATATACTACTGTATAGTCACCAATATTTACAAATGAAGTAGTGGCAAAATGACAAGCCCACAGATTGTCTAGACATAGGGTGAGAAGAAAAGAGAACTTTTTTTTTTTTTCTCAATAGAAGTTACAACTAAAGAGCTCTTGGGGGAAGAAGTGCCTCTAGGATAATGGCTAGGTTTCCAGGAAGAGGAAAAAGATGAAGGTACAGCTTGGAGAAGAGGTTAAAAGATAAAGTTTTGCAGATGACTGACAGTGAGCTCTAGAAGTCACTGATGAAGGATTTCATGGTTGTGAAAGGGTAAAAATTGAGGTCACGCGAGAGAGATGAAGGAAAAAGAAGTTCAGACCCAACTAGAGAGAATAAAGCCAGGAAATCGCAGAATGTCATTGCATTTTTTTAACACTACAGAGAAAAAAAAATAGAGAAGATAAAGTTCTGTGAAGTTTGAAAAAGCTTTCCTGCCCTTAGTCATGTTCTAAAAGATAGAAAAAAATTAATTTCAAATAAAAATATCACAGAAAAGTATCAAGGTCAATCCTATACAAAGCTAAGATTGTAAGAAAAGAGAGAATAACATGGTACAGATGATGAAAGCAAGCATGCTGGATGACACCCCCAGACTGTGACATCCCAATTCAAAAGCAGCTAAAATATCTTGAGAAAAATGACACAAGACATGAAAGAACAGAACCATTAATTATAAAAACCCAAAGAAAGAGGCCATAACTCATGGTAAAACTCACAGTAAGAGAAAAAAAATCTAGAAATTTAGACAAGCATAAAAATGGATAGTCCCTTAAGAAAAATAAATAGAAAAGGTAAAAATTTTATAACTCAAAAAGACTTGGAAGAAAGCTATAAATATGAAAAAAGGTAAAAACGGACTATGCCTATAATAGAACCTAAATTAAAGCAAAGAGCAGAATCAAAAAATATTAATTCATAAAACATTTTCCTAAAATTAAAAAAACTGACACTACATTTTGGAAAAGGACAATGTATAACTGATAGTATTACATCATAGTGGCCAAAAGGACATATTTCAGGAAAATACTGAAAGATAAGAAAAGGAAAGGAGTAGGCTGGGTCCCAAAAGAAGTTACAGATGTCTTCAAAGTCAAAAACGAAGAATTAAACAAAAGATGACCTGACAATAGGTGGGATTGATATAAGACAGATAAAATTCTTGAGATTAGAAACAATTTCAGGACATATGCATCATATAGAAAGGAACCAGCTACTTACAAAGGGAAATCAAAGTAGCATTGTTTTTCTCATCTACAGCCCAGTGAGAAAACATGTATCTGCCAGGGAAAAAAGGATCATGGTTCATGAATAATATTTCTAATCAAGGTTTCATTCACTGATCAAGACAAAAGAAAAGTATCCTTACATAAACAGGATTCAGAAATTATATCATACACATTACTGAGGAAATTACTTGGAAATTACTTTCTTTGGAATCTGATAAACATTATTTTCTTTCGTCCAGTGTTCATAGTTCCCAGAGTTGCATTTGGAAGAATATATATGGCAAAATGACAAAAAATAATATATATATGACTCTTGAAATGATTTAATTTCAAAATATTTAGATTCCAAGGAACAGTAATTTTGCCTATAAGCACAAACAAGGCCTCACAAACATTCAGGCCAATATTTCCAAAACAATGAACATCTAAATAGAGGACAAGATAGTACTTAAGCCCAAATAAGTCAAATACAGTATCTTAAAAGGTACCAGTTCTAAAACAGATGTCATTCACATTATTCACCCCAATCTCTGGAAATATGCTAATGCCTATACTGTCAACAGCATCAGGCTTCAGCAACCAAAGGCCAGTAATGACACCAAGGCAAAAAATACCCCCCAAAATGACAATAAAGACGTGTCTTTCAACTTTCAAGACTAAAAGCTGTACAAAACTCAGACTACTGTGCCCATGCCATTTTGAACAAATGCCAATACAAAACCAGTCAATTCTCCCTAAAAGACAGGCAAATAGTTTTTAATCTTACACTATGGTCATTTAATAAAACAATATTTTAATGTCCTTGTCTTTCCAAATAAAACTGATCATGATCTACTGCCTTAAAAATCCATTTCTGGGACTGGAAAGATGGCTCAAGGGTTAAGCCTCTTTCTTGCAAGCAGAAGGTCCAGGCAGAAATGGCAGCCTGTATTTCCAGCTTTGGAAGGCAAAGTCTGGAAAACTCCAGAGCAAAGCAGAGAGGAGGTACTGCAATCCAGAAAGATTCCTGAAGTCACCCTTGGGCCTCCATAGGTACCACCCCCCACACACACACATGCACACTCACACACACACAAAATCATTTCTGATTTTTCTAGTATTTTTATTTAGAATGTTTGTTTCTCTATTCATAAATTAAAATGGACTAATAGCACTAATAGTAATAATAGTGGACAAAAAAGAAACAGTCTTAACTTGTATCAGTTGAGTAACAGAATAAATTATGTTACTATAAAATATTCAGCGTTTTAAGATTGAAGGTGCCATCTACTGAAACTTGAAGAGAGAACTGTGATATATGATTGAATGAATAATTCGTTACCAAGCAATGTAAATAATATAACCTCCTATGTAATTAAGAAAGCTTATATGTATATAAATGTGTATATTATATATATATGCCTTTGAGTAAAAAGATATGCAAGGATATTCGAATTCTCAGTTAATATTAGTTACCACAAGAAATGTAAAGGGAAAGATACAAGGAGAGAGGATAATATTAACATTTTCTAATTTACCTCCAGTTCATTTTAATAGTTACAATGATAATATTAACTTATTCAAGCAAAAAGAAAAGTAGAATTGTAGTGAAGAATACCAGATGCCCATTATAAGTAATAGCAATTAACATTTATTAACACCTAGTAACTGACTACCTTTAACACATTCAAAGGCAGAACTAAATTATTCTTTTTTCAAATTTTTTAACTTATTCTTATCTTTAAAAAAACCATTAATGTTCATTATTTTAAAATGTGAAGCAATCCAATCTAGAATCAAAGTTGCATATAAGTGACTTTTACCAAGGATATTAAATAAGATGCTTTCAAGACAAACTGTTGCCTAGAATCTTCCATGTTGCAGAGGATGATTGTGAACCTTGAAGTTCTGATCCTCCTGACTTTAGTTCCTGAGTACTGGGACTACAGCTCATGGTTACCATCAGTGTTAGATGGTGCTAAAAATCAAACCCAGTGCCTCGAGCAAGCTAAGCAAGCACTTCCCAGACAAGGTTGTTTTTTTTTTTTTTTTTAATTTTACAATCAGTAAAAACATATTAGTTCACACAGATTTTCTTTTTTCCTTTTTCTTAGGATACTAGGGATTAAATCTAGGGCCTTGTGCCTGCTAGACAAGCACTCCAACACTAATTTACATCCCCAATCCAAAAATGAGATTCTGGATAGTTATCTTACTATAGAAAGAAAAGTTAATTTCTTCCAGGACATTATTTTATGCTGTAATCATACAAGTCCTGCTTATCATCTAGAGACTATAAGAGCAAATTTTCTTAAATTGTCTAGTTATCACATAAAATTTTTAAAAGAATAATTATAAAAAGACACCTCATAACTAGTGAACACTTACTGAGCAGGCCTGAAGTCCTGAGTTCCAGCACCAGAACCGTGTAAAGGTGGAAGGAGAGAACTGATTATCCTCTCTGACCTCCACATGTGTGTGCATATGCCTATACTCACACATCACATTCTTTCTTTCTCTCTCTTGTGTACACACACACACACACACACACACAGTTTTCTTTAAAGAATCATCCTAAAAGCATGGAATACTGGTAAGGAAGTAAGAGAGTAAAGTTTCAATATTCACACACACATATAAAGGTGATATTTGGTAAAGCTGAAAATGCTTACATCACCAAACTGGAGGGGAAAAAATGTCAAAGGCTCATTGTTTTAAAAAATGCTGTGGGGCTTGATATTTCAGAGTAGGAATGAAAATATCCTTTTTTTTTGTTGTTATCTGTGGTATTTAAAGGAAAAACAGTCTAAAAAGAAATGTATAATAACAAGAGGCTGCCTAACAATATCTGAGTCTTAAGCTATCAGTTATCAAAAAAGCTCTTGGCCAAGCACAATGGCACACACCATTACTAGAAAGGCAAGAAGATCTCTAGTTCTGAGCCATCCTAGACTATACAGTGATACCTTAGCTTCAAAAAGAATCTTTCAGCTATTCAAATCTTTCATAAAAGAAAACTTAAGGATACATAAAAATAATTCAGCAGCCAAACTGTTAAGGATTTGTTTCTGCTGCTACTGCTGTTTTTAATACCTTACAAGGCTAAAAAGAAGACAAAGACAACAGAAAAACTACAGGGTAAACATACCTTGCTGTGCAAATATGAAGGTCTATGAATCCTAGCACCCATATAAAAGCCAAACATGGGGAAATGAAGGTGAAGACAGGCAGATCTCGGGAACTTGCTGGCCAACTAACCTACCTGAAATATGAGCTTCAGGTTTAGAGAGAGAACCAGGAAAAAAAGAAGACATCCTCTGTCCTCCTTATACACGTGTAGGCACGTATGCGCACACGTGCATGCACACACACACACACACACACACACACACACACGACGGGAGATGGGGAGAATATTCATATTTAAGATAGAAAAAAGCTAGTTTAGAATGTCAGAAAAATAATGTGAGTAGGACCTTTGTAAAACACAAAGAAAGAAATCCAAGATACTTTTAAAACAATAAAGTACATTTAGTTGCAGACATTATCTTAGTGAGTTTCACTTATTTCATTTCATCATAAAAAATGCTTACAAATTTAGTCTTTTGTATAACTGGTAATGATATGTTTTAATAATTTAAAACTTATAATTCATATTTTTTGAAACAAGGTCTCATTTTGTACCTCAGACTAACCACAAACTAATGGCAATCCTTCTGTCTCAGCTTCCTGAATTCTGGGATTATAGGCTTATACCACTACACCTGTAAAAACTTAAAGCTTCTTAAACTGAATAACAGTATTGTCATTTTATAATATCGGGACGATCTAACAGCTTTCATGGAAAATCTTTTGTTTTTTTCCTAGAAAACAAAAGATATTGCTGCTGAAGTGGGCTTTGGTTGTAAGTGGTTGCTTATTTCTGTATGCCCTTTAATACATCTTGATTCCATAAGTTTATAAACGCTAAATACCTTCATTTTCCCCAATTCAGAATCCTAGCGAGCCCTATGAGAATTTCATGAACTTTGAAAAACATACTTCCAGAGTACAAGTATCTATCAAGCTCCCCCTAAATTTCAGCAATTAAAAGTAGAAACTGTGGGACATAACCTCTGTAATACAAGATCAAGAACAAGGGGTTCAACTTCTTACGCTAAGAAGATGCTGTCTTCATTCAAGCAGAGTATTTCCTGACATAAGAAACAAATTCTTCAAGTTTAGAATCACCAAATCACAATAGTTACATTCTCTCTCTCTCTCTCTCTCTCTCTCTCTCTCTCTCTCTCTCTCTCTCTCTTTCTTTTTCTCCAAAGTTGTAACCTACTGATAAGGCTGGACCTATAAGGTGACAAAGGGGATGGGTGGAAATAGTTCCATATTTCTTCGTGTTATCAATTTTTACGATCATTTTGTGCCTCCATGGTGTTTTAGACAAAGAAATAAATGGGGTTACCTAGATCAAAGATCCACTTGGAATGACTAAGTTTTTCCATTACTAACATTTATGCTCTTTCCTTGTGAATTTTATGCCTGAAATACTTGATGATACCTACAAAAACGAACATACAAGTCATATGACTTCTTTTTTAAGGATTGTTTGATTGTGTGTGTCTATGTGTATCAGAGGGCACTAAGTGTGCCTGTGGAGGCCCAGTGGTGACTTTGTAAATCATCTTGGATTGCTACCTTTTACACTGGAGTTTCCCAGGCTCTTTCTTCTAGGCTCAGAAGTACAGGCTGCTGCCATTTCCTCCTAGCATTTTTACATGGGATCCAGAATCTGAACACAGGACCTTCTGCTTGAAAGGCAAAGGCTTAATCCCTGAGCCATCTCTCCAGCCCCATATGAATCCCTTCAATAGCAACTTTTGATAAAAGGAAAACAACAGAGTACAAATATTTGGGCTAATAAAACTTCAGAAAAGTAGGGCTGGCTAGTATGGCGATATCTCAAATAACTCTGCAGAGTTCAGATCCCAAATTCTACCTAAAAGCACTGGGTGGAAATGGCAGCAGCCTATATTTCCAACTCTAGGAAGCAAAGCTTGAAAAATTCCAGAGCAAAGCAAAAAAAAAAAAAAAAAAAAAAAAAAGAGGTACAGCAATCCAGGATGATTCCCCAAGTCACCCTTGAGCCTCCACAGGCACACAACAGTGTCTTCTTTTGCACACACTTACACACGCCCACACTACACATTAAAAAAAAAAAAAAAAAAAAAACTTTAGAAAAGTAGAAGCTTTAATATGCTACTTTGAAAACTATATTTTCCACAAAAATGAAAGAAGTTATCTGGGACATGGAATTCTGAATTATAATTTCAGCTTTTATAGACATGGTATACCTCCAACTCATTAACATTCAATGAACATTAATGGGCACAGACTATGTAACAGACCAAGAACTGGCATACTTTTTCTTTAAAGAGCTAGAAAGTAAATATTTAGACTTTGCAGACCATATGGTCTCTATGGCAACAACTCGACTCTGATGTTGCACCCAAAAACAGACATGGCCAGTATGTAAACAAATGAGCATGGCCATGTTCCAATAAAGCTGTCTTTATGGACACAGAAATGCGAATTCCTATAATTTTCACATGCTAAGAACTATTATCCTCTTGATTTTTTTCAACTACTTAAAAATGTAAAAACTATTCTTAGCTTATAGAAAATACAAAAACAGGATCAGCTGGATTTGACTCATAGCTAGCAAATGTCTACAACAAAGAAAATAATTTCACTAAAGTTCACACAGAGACCTTTCTAATCTTCCCTCTGTCACCCCAGGAACCACAAAAAGAACAAAATTTGGTTCATTTTTAGCATCGGTTTAACTACAATCTAGGTATTATTCTGAATATTCAAATTTAGGTACATATATGTGTATGTATGACAAATAGATATTTCTCTAAGTCTACTTCTTGGTGCCTACAATTTCCTGTTTTTACAATAAAAGATGAGGTTTCAAGAGCATAAATAAAGTAGCTGTCATCAATTTTTACTCAATAAGTACTATAGTAACTACACTGATGTAGAAAATAAAAGATGAAAAGTGATAATCCCCATTTAAAAAACTCACACTAGTGATGAGACAGTCACATAAGTCAAATATGTCGTAATAAGTTCCACAATATAAATATTTGCCAAGTACAATGAGAGAAAAAAGAAAAGCATGCCCAAGTCTATTCAGCAGAGAAAGCAAAACTTTCCTCATACAGAAGATACTGTTCAGGCCAAAACATTAGGGAGAATTTTCCCAGAATGAAAAAAGAATAGTCTATGCAAAGGAAGCATTATATAGAAAAGTATGAATATGTAAGAGAAATATTGAAGAAATTCAGAATTAATAAAGAAATAACTTTGTAGAAGAACATGGCCAGTAGTGAGCCAAGAGGATGCAGGGAAAATACCATGAAGACCTAATGGTTTCCTAAGGAGTTTTCATTTTATCTTTTCTATGGTAAGTAGATGCTGAAATATTCTTTAAAAAAAAAAAAGAAACTAATGAACTGATCATTTTGAAATATAACTTGCTCAGTAATACGGTGATAACTGTGAAAGAAAAGCATGTAAATCTAACAAACAGTAAAGATGTCTCCTAGGCAACTGGATTTTAAAGGACACAAGATTGTTGTGTAAAATTCGACAGCTCAGTTTCTGTGAACGACATCAGACTGTCAGAGATCTAATAGAAAGAAAGGTACCGAGACGTTTTGTCTACCATGTCAAGAGGGGAAAAAAAAGACAAAAACTGAGTCTGTAAAGCAGAAAAAAAAAAAATGAAAAGCAAGATTAAGACTGTCACTAATGTAATTCTTTTGCCTCTTAAATTCAGCCATGTTTACTACATTCAACTATTCAAAAGCAAACAGAAAATGAACATAGAAAGATACATGAAAACATGTAGGCCATTGGAGGAAAAAAAAATCAACTAATTTATCCTCCAAACACAAACATAGTTTTCACGAGATTCAATTTTTTTTTTAAATAAACTGACCTGAATTGGAGATATAGCTCAGTGGCAGAGAATTCGCCCAGCATGCTCAAGGTCCTGGGTTCAATTCCCAGCACAAAAATAAACTGACCCAATAAAAGAACCGTTTCCAGAAATAATTATGGTACTATAATTACTTAAGAGGTTTCTGGAATAAGATAGGTCCCTACCTTATTTCACCTGTTGCATCCACAACCTGCTTTAGTCTTCTGAAACTCAAGATACAGAGCTCTTGTTCTCCAGCTAAAAATACACTGGATCTTAAATACTCAAGGTAAAACATCCTCTAAAAGCAAACGGACTAATGAATGGGGGGAAGACTCACTTGAGTCTTTAAACTTTTGAATTTCACTCCACAATTTTTTCAACAGGCTCACTGAGAATACATACCTTACCTCCTCACTTATGGTTTTTCATCTAAAATAATCCTCTAAACGTTACTAGACATATATGCCATTCAATTAAAGCACATGATAGCTTTTATAATATGACAAAGTCTAAATGAGTTAGTTTTACAGTATTTTCTATAATGTCTTTCCAAATGACAGTATTCAGTGATTAACAGGCATATAAAACAAATATAACAATATTGCTGTCAATTCATTTGGTGGAAAAAATGTCTAATAATTTAGCTGACTTCCAATATTTGTTACATTATTCAAGCTAGTGCTAAAAAAGTAAGTAGCCACAGAAACAGCTTTTCTAGGTCCTTGAAGTGAAATCTGGGTATCACAGTAAATATACTCTAGCTAACACTAGGTGATTCTATTAGGTTTAATTCACTGTATTTCAACTAGTGTACCCAATCAAACTGTTTCAGATTCTGTTTTATCACAACAGGAAGAAACATGACAAAGAAGGAATTTTGCATTAACTACCATATACCTAAATAAGCACCAATTACCCTGAGTATTTCCCCTTTGGAAACCCTGGATTACACTTCTTTCTAAATTTCATCTCTTTCTCCATTCAAAATAATTCATAGTTACTTAGAAAATACTGAAAGACCAAAGTCACTTACAGGAAAAGAGGAAGAAAAGGAGAGCTAGCATAGAATAATTAAAACCAATGATGGGGGGGTTGGGAAAATAATTCAGTGTTAGAGCATGTTTCAAGTGTGCACAAGAGTCTGGGTTTGGTCCCCAGTAACACAAATAAATAAATAAAATCAGCAGAGGCTAGGCAGATAGTTCAGTAGTTAAAGCCTTTCCCTTGCGAATAAATGAATCTGGATTCAAATTCTTGGATCTCCTGTTAAAGATTGGACAGGTATGGCGGCCCACCTGTAATTCCAACCTGGAAGTGAAGCCTGAGATACCCAAGTTTACATCAATAAGATGGAAGAGCAATTGAGAGTGAGTCCCAATATCACCCTTGGGCTTCCATAGGACAACACACTCAAGTACACACACACACACACACACACACAAAAGATGAAAACATCAACAATGGCAAGGAAAGAAGGCACGTGCTCTTAATCCCAAGCACTGGAGAATCAAGGATCACAAGCTCAGTATCTGCCTAGGCTATATAGAGAAACCCTATTTCATAAAATTAAAATCAGGGCTGGAGAGGTGGCTCAGGGGTTAAGACTCTGTCTTACAAGCAGAAGGTCCTGAGTTTGGATCCCAGATCCCATGTAAAAATGCCAGGTAGAAATGGTGCCTGCACTTCCAGTCCTGGTGGGCAGAGCCTGGGAAACCCAGAGTGAAGCAAAAAGGAGGCAGAAGCAATCCAGGATGATTCCCAAAGTCACCCTTGGTTTTCCACAGGAACACATATGTGCCCTCTGATACATACATACGTACACACAGCACATATGCATGCTAAATGAATGAAATTTTTTAATTAAAATAACTGATAGGAGAAAAGCATTACGATTCAACAATCTTAACAAATTTTTATAATTTAAAGATATGTATCAACTTAGGTTTTCCAAGTAAAATTCTAAAATAAACTACCAATAAGCACAAATTCACAGCAAGGGCTGGAGAGACAGCTCAGAGGTTCAGACTCTGCCTCGTAAGCAGAAGGTTCTGAGTTCAGATCCCAGGTCCCACATTAAAAACACCAGGCAGAAATGGTGGTGGCCTAGCACTTCTGGTAGGCAGAACCTGGGAAATCCCAAAGAAAAGCAAAAAGGAGATAGAAGTAATCCAAGATGATTCCTGAAGTCACCCTTGTTCTTCCACAGAGATTCACAATGTCCACTGATACACACACACACACACACACACACAAATACATGCAAAAATTAAAAAAATTCACAACAGGTCTCTAAGAGTATATTTCAACTTATGAATATATTAAATTATAAAAACATATATCCTAAACATTTTTAACTATAATCAACACAGTATACTGAATTCCCATAATATCAGCAAATGTATATTCAGGTAAAAGAATGATGTCATGAGTTGTGTGTTCACACATCATAATCAGAAAAGGTTTCTGCTGAAAAAATAGCAGAAACAGTTTGGCAGGGAAAAGAAAATAATGATCACAATTGTAAAAAGTAATGTTCCATTTCTTAAAACTGGTGAAATAAGGAATTAGAGAGATGGCTCAGAGGTTAAACCTCTGCATTGAAAGCAGAAGGACTGAGTTTGGATTCCAGATCCCATTTTAAAATGGCAGGAGAAATAGCAGTATGATACATTTCCAGCCATGGAAAGTGGAGCCTTGGAAACCCCAGAGCAAAGCAGATCCAGGATGATTCTTGAAGTCATTCTTGGGCGTCCAACAAGTACCAATAGAGCGCTACGATACACACACATACACAAACACACACACACACATACGCATACACACACACACACACACGCAAGTGAAGTATGAGTGTAGACTGCATTGTTATTCTTAAGACTACTTTTTAAGTACTTCATCTGCATGTTTAAATGCTAAGAAACATTTGTTCATTAGAGAGTTAAACACTCATAAAGAACCAATCCATTTTTCATAATTATCTTTTTTAAAAGATCATATAAATTGTATGTGGGAAGAGAAACAATAATTTCTCCTTGATTTTCCAAATGAAATTAGGAATAAATATTTACTGGTGTTTTTAAAAAAATTGTGTGTGCATATACATGTATGTGCATGTGTCTATATCAAACTACCTGAATGTGGCTTTTTAATCTCTAAAGATTCCCCCCAAATCAAACACTACTATAAATATTTCCTTGACCACATGAAAAGTCCTAATACTCTTCTACTTGTAACCACAAACATAGATTTTAAGCAAATTCCTAAAGAAAATGTCCTAGTATAATAATTTCCCTTTGCATATATGTAGGCTTAAAACATGTACATATATGAGTTCTGCTAGGTTTATCCACATCTATAGTATTGGAGGCATGGTTTGTCCTACAAATTTGAGTGTACAATATAATGTACTGGTGAAGGGCAGAACCTGAAGCCAGAGTTCCTAAACGAAAACAGTGCTTCCACTTTACTACATAAAGTGTTTGGCAAAATTATTTAACCTCTGTTTCCAATTCTCAAGTGCAAGATGGAAATAACAGTACACACTTCATAGGATTTTGGAACTCATTAAAACAATGTACAAGGCTGGCGCAAAGTAGGTGCCAGATAAATTAACGCTGTTATTACTAGTAATAATAGTGCCCCATCTTCCTGAACATACTGAAAACATTCTTAGCAATATGAATTATTGACTAAAACCAGATTAACAGTATGTTTATTACCCTGCAACTCTTAAGGGTACAAGATTAATAAAACTACATAACCACTCCAAAAGATAAAGAATCCCATCTGAAAGAGCTGGTTCCTGAAAGTGCAACTATCAATTTCTTCCCTTACACAAGGGGGCAGTGATAACAAGAAAAGAATGGGACTCTGCAACACCTCTTCCTACAGACAGTAGGGGGTGGCAGTACATATGGCTTACAGTCAGAACAAAACAGGAAGACCCAACAGAACAGAACTGCTCTTTATTCTCCTCAGGGCCTCTTCTCTCTTCTGTAGCCTCCACAGAGCCTCACGGTAAGGGAAATGGCTACAGAAATGACTAAAGCCCAAAAGTAATCAAGGAAAACCCAGTTTTGTTTTTGAAGAAAAAGACCCTTCAATGGCAGAATTTGGAACCAGAGAGAGGCCAATCAGGATGGATTTTCAGATTATCTGACAAATTAGTTTAATAACAATTTTCAAGCAAGTAATTCAACTGATAAGAATTATAGCACACTAAAATCTCATCAGTAATTAAATGCATCCCAATGAATACATTCAGATATTGCTGCTTTTGTTTCGGTTATAAAGATATTCATTGTGTGTATGTATGTATATATGTATTATTAAATAGCTCATTTAGCTGTCTTTGTTACTTTCAAAACCCTAGATATGTTCTGGCAGTCCTGTGAAAACACAGATGTTCTTAAATGGAAGTCACAATGTTTTGCAGCATGTGGGTAATTTCATGTATATGTACGTACACACACACACACACACACACACGAATCTAGAGGGAGAGAGATGGGAGGGGAGGGAGCATGAAGAAAGGGAATATTTAACGTTTCGTTTTTGTGTTCACATTCCTAAGACGATTTACTGGGAACTGCTGCAAGAAGCAATTCATTGATAAGTGTCCATGTTGTTGCCTTTTATGACAATTTACCATATTCCATTTTTCTGTTATTTCACCATCTCCACACCCAGAACATACAAGAATATTCACTACTGCTATTCTCTGTAATTAACCATTGCCACGGCTTTGGGCTCCAACCCTCCAAAATGCCTGAAAATTTATCTCTTTTGTTCACCATATTGTTTTGTTTTCCTCAGTCCAGTTATTTTCACCTGTGTAAAAAAAAAAAAATCAAGGCAGGCGCACATGAAAAATATTTCCCTTTGCCTAATAATTTTGAACTCACAATTACGGCCAGGATGACAGGTTTGTCTTTTTGTTTTGCAGGGTTTTTGTTTTTTTTTTTTTCCTTTCTTTTCCTGGAAAGGAGCAGGAAAGATAGTGAAAGACCTCCAAATCTTCTTCCTGATGCTAATTATCATTGTTTATGTTTTGTGGGAAACATCTTTAACATTCCACGCCCCGAGCAGAAGACAGGATACAATTTACAGGTGATCTCTGCATGCTGATGGCAAAACCTAGAATGATTTTAGCCCTGTCTTTTTCTCTCACATCTCACATCAGACACAATTTGCTTTCTGCTTTCACGTGGGTACTTTCCCTGTGTCAAAAAATAGCTTATCACAGCTCCTCTCCATCTCCTGTGGTAAAATCTGGCAATGAGCTCTATTAGTCTTTTTATTACACTACACCTCCTTTCCCAGAGGAATTATTAATAACCCTAATACACACTTCTACCATGCATGTCTACACCAGCGGCCAGCAGCCCATCCGGTGCCCTTACCTGGCACATTTCACAACTACTTTCATGCTGCATTCGGAGGCACATTTTGCAACTCATTCGTTCTGCACCGCATTCCCTGCCACGTTAAGCCATCTGCCTGGCATCTGATCCCGGGTCCCCCCGACATCCAAAGACTCTCCGGGTACCAAATACCAAGACACCTTGAGTGACAGCAGAAGTGCCCGACCCCGGGATGCCTCGTTAGCCACCCTCGGGGCCACACGCTCGGGGGCAGCCTCCCCTCCCCACGCCTTCGACACCCGAGGCACTCGGGGGCCGGTGCCGCGGTGGTCTCCCCGCTCGCCCCCCGCCCCGATCCCGGAGCTGAGGCGTCGGCGGGCGAACGCTCCTGTCACCGAGGCGACCTTGCCGCTCCCCGCCCGCCCCGCCTTACCTGCCGGCTCCGAGGGTTCGCCGCACCTCGGGGGTCAAGCCCGAGTCTCCGCGGTCCCCAGCGAGGACCGGAGCACCTCGCTGCCCTCGGAAGCCCCCCCGGGGGTCCGCGCCCCGCTCCGGCGCGGCCGGCGAGCGCAGGCAGCCCGCGGCGGTGCTCCTGTCAGCGCGGCGCGGGGGCAGCGCCTCTCGCCCCTCGGCACCGCAGCGGCGGCGGCGGCGGGCGCCTCGCTCCGCCTCGCGCGCGGCACAGCCGGGAGGTGAGCGCGGGGGGGATGGGAGCGGGGGCGGGGCCGCCGGAGGAGGCGCGGAGGGCGGCGGCGGCGGCGGCGGCGGCGGCGCGAGGGCAGCGCGGGCGGCGGCGGCGGCGACGGCGGGAGGCAGCGCGGGCCGCCCCGGGGCCCGGCGCTCCGAGCGCTCGCTCCAGGCTCTGCTCCCGCCGGCGGGGGCGGCTCGCGCGCGACGCGGCTGTGGCGGCGGGGGGCGCGAGGGGTAGGGTGTAGGGGGGCGGGGGGGGTGGACCCCGCCGGAGCCGCGCGCCCCAGCAGCCCGCGCCCGGGCCGGCCGCTCTCTAGCGCCGCCGCCGCGCCGGGGGCGTCGCACCCTCCGAGGCCGCCCGCAGCCCCGCCCCCTCCGGGCCGGGGTGGGGAGGAGCAGGAGCGCGGAGGAGCGCGCGTGCGTGGGGGCGCGTGCGTGGTGGAGGCGCGCGCGCCCCCGCCCCGTGCCCCCTCCACGGCTTGGGGGCGGGGAGGCGCGCGGCGAGGGGGAGTGGAGGTGGAACGCTGCCCTACGCGGAAAGAAGGGGTCCCGGCGCTGCAGGATGTGGAGGCATTTCTGCTTTCCTGGGGGGGGCTTTGGTGGGTGCGGTGGGTGGCATTTGGTGATGAAGAGGGGAGGAAGCCCTAGAGCTGACAAGGCCTTACATAGTTGGGCTCCGCCCCCCCCTGGGGGATGATGTCACTCTTGAGTTGGCTGCTGCTGTCACGTGCGCCCACTTCAGGGCCTTTCCTCCTGCTTTGGTGGCCACAACGTTCCCCTGGACCCCCCCCCCCCCCCTCTTTGATCAACACTGACGCATGTGTCACTCGTGTAGAGTCATCGAAGCCAACAAGTGTCAGTTGTTCTCCTGATTCTCCATTGTGATGTGTTTGGAAACTGTTTCAAAATGCTACAGTTGGTGGGAGTCTGAACTGGGAAGGAAATATAAAGCCCCAAAACAATGGTTTGGGGAGGAGGGCAGGATGAATCGTCCAAATGCAGAAGAGGGAAAACTGTGTCATCTAGAACAGTTGCAGGCAACTCATTACTTACTAGGCTTCGGTCAAGTCGCGGTGTCGCATATCTGTCTCTGCAGGGTTGGGTAAGAATGTGGTTTTAAGAACTTGTCAACGAGGCTCTCAGGAAGCCACCACATCAAAGCCTCATTGGAGAATATTCTATCGCATGTCCTCCTGTGCGACCCTTCACCTTCATTCTTCTTTCACTTCAAGTCATGAACAACCAACTTTACAAAATTCTTTGAGTCTGTTTTTTCTCTTGTGCTGTGGGATGATGAAAAGCCATCACGTTTGCATATTTTATTCTGTTCCATAAACCCAGCTGACTTTTCACAACCATCCACATCCTAATGAAATACTATGATTGGAAATAGATTCACAAATTACATCAATCAAGGGAGCCGTGTCTGTGGAGCTTCTAAAGAAAACATGTTAGCTGGTTGGTTGGGTAACAAGCCAAACCTT
Source organism: Typhlomys cinereus (assembly GCA_023101885.1). NCBI lineage: Eukaryota > Metazoa > Chordata > Mammalia > Rodentia > Platacanthomyidae > Typhlomys > Typhlomys cinereus. Next base: position 1,763,846 of record JALPQD010000298.1, on the reverse strand, counting down.
ATCTACCTCATTTCTGTAACGCTTTAAGGAATTTCTTTGATTTTTTTTAAATTAGTATTAATATCAGAACAACACAAGAAGTTCAAGTCATATCTAATAGCTAGTCTTCAACAATAAAAAATTAAGTAGGATTGTAGCTCTGCCTTCAGTCAGCATTACAAGGTGAAGGACTGACACATGGACTCTTTTAGTGATTATTTCAAAGAGATTAGTCTAACTAAAACTATTTTCCCATGGTGATAGAGGCAGGATAACAATTACTTATGACCTAGTTGAGCAAGAGGAGGCCAAAGGGGAATCTTGATTGCTGGGAATGTTCAGCAACAATAGTTAACATACATATACATATATACACATATACATACCTAAAAAGCATCTGTGTGCTTTTATCACATTTTTTTTACAAATTTTTTTATTAGTATTTATTCAATTGTGTGTGTGTGCGTATATATGTGTGCATGTGTGTGTGTATGTGTAGAACCACGGACGAATTCGGGAACCACCATGGACGCCTCTACCTCCTGCTGCCCCGGGATTCACAGGCTCCGCCCTACCAGGACCAGAAGCGCAAGCCGCCCCCGCTTCCGCCTGGCGTCTATACGTGGGATCTGGGATCCGAACTCAGGACCTTCCGCCTGCAAGGCAGAGGCTTAACCCCTGAGCCACCTCTCTAGCCCCTTTTATCACATTTTTAACACACAAACAATGCATTTTCACATGGCTTTACACACAGTGAAAGATTATGAAGTAATTATCTTTGGAGTCAGAAAAACCTGAGCTTAATAGTCAACTACTACTTACTATGTGATCTTAAGCAGGCCTTCAAACCTTTCCTTCATCCACCTAAGGCTGGTCATGGTACACACAGGATAGTTGTGAAGATTAAATGAAATGTGGACAAGTATCTAGCACAAAGCACAGTTACTATCAATTACTATAAGGTCTCAGGAAACAAAAGCAACTATTATGTTGTTCCTGCACTTGAAGTTACCCTCCTTAATTCTCTTTAGGCATTTTTTTTCATTTATTTTAAAGATTACTTTGTATCTAAGCCTTTCACTATGAGTTTCACTGAGGCTAATAACATTCCTTCCCTTGAGAAATAACAAAAGGCAGCCAGGGGTATAATATGTTGCTTTTCAAACCTGTTCAGATGGCAACACCTAGAAATTATGGTGTTCATTGTGAAGCACCATGAAATATTATTAGATTTAATTCTGCCATATGGACTTGACACAATTTTATCAGCACTAAAGTTGGTTATTTTATGCTTATGAAGATATCCACAAATGTTTAAAAAGTGTTATTTACAGAAATAACACGTCTGATTTTCTTCTTAAATTTGTTTGCAACTTTTTCACGAGGCTTAAATAATCACAAAATGCAAGCCTTTAAACCCATTTTCCTGGAAATTGGAAAACCACTGTAATCATCCAGTTTTAACAACAGGTTCTTGATTGTATTTTCACACAGTAAGCTCTGATAGCCGTGACCCAATAAAGTAATTGAACCAATATCTTTATCATACTTCCAAAGATTCTTCCCCCATTTCTTTTGACTGACTTCATCCAAATATTCACACGGGAAGTCCCAGTGTCCACTAGAATGAGCTCACTGTTTATGTTTCATCATCCTATATGCTTCTTTTCAGCCAGTCTTCTCCCATACTGTTCTACCATCAAGCCTCGCAACTTGCTACCACATTCTCATTTTGTAGAAGAAGCAGTATGTGTCAGCTAGAGATGAGCATGTGGTCTGGTAGGAACAAAGAAAAACGTTGTACGCGAAAGTCATCTCTGGCCCCAACCTCTTTCCCTGATTTCCTTTCCTGTTACTAATACCTGGAATTATGAGAATGTTTATTATTTTTACTTACTACATATCCATTCTCATTAATGGTGATATTTCAATGCATACCTTGAATTTGGAAATATAACACATACACCATAAGACAAATCTGCAATAAATAGCCATTAAGTCTAACTTACCTTAGACTTCTCATCTTTTCTAGTGACTTTTATATCTTTCCAGATGCACTTTCACAGCCTGCTAACTCTGTACAATCACTCACCTCTTCATGCCCTCCCAAACACCTCTAAGTCTCTTAAGTAAACCATCAGGCCTACTTTTTCCCCTCAGCTTTCCTTGAATAAATAGCACTAACATTCACTACTGGTTGATCACCTACTAGTTACTGTATGTAGTAACTTAGGTGATGAAGCTCTGAGACTAAATGACTGACCTCAGGTCACACTAAATGATAGATGTAGCCCACAATCTGAACCCAGACATAAATTTTATCTTCCATCATTCACCTTCAGAAGTGTGCTTTATAAATGTAAGCGAGGCACAGAATGTACCTTTTGAAAACTATTAAGTCATCCAAGTATTCTGATCTTCCCTATAGCACTCAGTTTGAGCCTAGGGCCTTGTACCTGCTAGGTGAGTGCTCCTATATACATCCCCAGTCCTGAAAGTGTTCTGAAAAGCTGATATAAATGAGATTTTTTTCCCTCACAGATTGTTTTCATAATCTCATTTCTTTTTGATCTCCGGTGGATGACTTCTAAAGTAATAGCTTCAACACTTTCTCCATCAACCCTCATCTGAGCCTTTTGATGAATATTTAATAATTTCTAGGCTAACAGTTAAAAACATATCCACAAAGAGGAGCTACTAGTTAAAAGTTTTTAGTAAATTCCTTTGTGAAGTAAAAATTTCATGTATAATGTGAAAAGCAAATCATCGTATACTTCCCACTGACATTTATAAATGTTTGACAAGTATTCATGCTTAGTATATGTTTAAAGCTATGATATATGCCAGGAAGTTAATATAATTGATGTGAGGGAGATCTTGCTTGATAGCTCCTCATAATGTTTGGGAAACAAAATGCTTAAAACAATTAAATATTAATGCAATATATAATAAAATTAAGTGTCGACAGGAATAAGTTTTGTAATATTTCACAAGAAGGAAAGAGATAAATTTATGAAGATGGTACAGAATTGCTTTCCTGAGGAAGGCACAATGAGACAATACGTAGAAGGAGGGATAGAAAGATTGCTCAGTGGTTAAGGGTGTCTGCACACAAATCTGAAGATCTGAGTTCAATTTTCAGAGTCCACATAGTGGAAGGAAGGAATCAACTTCTGAAAATTGTTCTCTGACCTCTACATACACTATGGCATGCAAATGCCTGCTCATGTGTTCTCTCTCTCTCTCTCTCTCTCTCTCTCTCTCTCTGCTTCCTACTCTTACTTTTTCTTCTCTGTCTCACTCTTTTTTCCTCTCTGAAATTATTTTAAAAAATAGATGTATATGTAAAGGAGAAAGGAGAATCCCTTGGGATTCAAAGATTAAAAGGAAATAATAGGATAACAAATAGGTCAAAGAATAGGCTGGTCTTGGAAATTAGTTGCTATTTTAAATAACGACAAGCATTGGTGTAAACTACAGATAGGTTGCATGTCTGAAGAACAGGTTATTGAGCAGTAAATGTGACTGAATCCAAAAATTTACTCATAAGGTGTCAGTTTCTAAAATATGGAAAGACAGGAAGAAAATAGGCAGCAAAGGTTATTTCCATGTAGGAAAGGATCCACCATGAGTCCCTGAACATAAGAATGACAGGAAGATAGTGCTTAAAACATTCATCTAATAAGGTGGATTTAAATAGGAAGGAACAAATAATAAGAATCTAGTTAAGAAGATATTGCTGTTTAATGAGCTAAAGAAAATGATTGCTGAGAGTCAAGCACTGTGACAGTGGAAATAGAAAAGCATAGTTCCAAGGAGTATTGCTTGTGAAAAAATGACAGAAGTTTCTGAATAGCTGAATGTAGAGGTTAAAGGACAGCGAGGAACCCGAATAGCGCAAGATGACAAGTCCAGCTGCCCAGAAGACCTGGGAACCCATGACGAAAGCAGGAGAGTCAAAAGGACTGGTTTGAAAGAGAACTATTTGTAGTAGTTCTTTACCTTTGAATTACAAATCTCTTCCTGGGAGAATCTGATGAAAACAGTGGATCTGTTCTTCAGAAGGAAAATTGCATTCCTACACATACTTCATTTGTAATGTACCCTCATGGATTCCACTGCCCAGGAACTCTTGATCAAAGCTGGCAAATGTGTGAATGCTAACACAAGAGTTTGGGAGACAGAATGCTGAAATACAGAATATGAGGACAGACAGTCTGATCGGGGAAAATGCCAGAGGTCAGAAAGGAGAGGTAGAGAGAACATGTCTTAATAGCAGTTGAGTCTGTGGATCTGTGCATGCCTCTCCATGGGTTCCGGTAGATATTCCAGTCCTTTACTGAAATTCCTTCATGGTTAGCTTTTATTGAATCGATTTTCTGCTACTTAGAAAATTCTTGATTAATATACAGGTAAAAATATTCATCAAATAGGTTCCAAGTAAGAAGTCCTACTTTACATTAATGGAAAGTCACCAAAGTAGAAAAAGCCACTAGACAGAGTTTAGAAGGGAAGGAGAAGGCAAAAGCATGTTCAAGGACAGCGACTATGGCATGTAGAGCAAGGCCTCTGGATGCAGACCCAGACTCACTGCCAACAGGCCCCTGTTCAGAAACAGTTCAGGGATAAGGAGATAGTTAAACCATTTGCTGCTGCACAAGCAAAAGGACCTATATTACACTTAAAAGATGCCTGTGGGCAGGGTGGCAGTCTGCCTATAATTCCTGCCCTGGTAGATAGAACCTGGAATCCCAAGAGCAAGCTGACTAGCCAGTCTAGCCCTATAGGTAAGTTCTGGCTTTGATTAGAGACCCAGCCTCAATAAGAATAATGTCAAAGCACAATCAGAGTTGATTCCCATTATTAACCTGAAGTCTCCACACTGATGCATATTCACATGCATGCCTCCCTGCAGCCCCACATGCAAACACACCTGTATACACACATGTACCCCCCTAGTCACATACACATGAAAATGGAAAAAGAAAATGAAATTGTTCCTCAAGTAAATTACTCTACATTTCTAAATCTCAGGTTATTATTCTGTGATTAGGGATTATAAACTATTTTAATTACATTTTGTATTGTGTATGTTTTAGCATAATAATATTGGCTTGATGTCAGGATTAAATTATAATAGTATATGTAAATGTGAAAGTGCTTGGATCATAACCAAGTCTCTAAACTACTGTCATTCAATGTAGCAAGCATATACCTAGGCTTTTTTCAGATAATATTTAATCCCCCCAAAAACTTTAAAAGATTAGAATTACTATTCCCATTTTATTAGATGAAAACACTGAGGCTTAAAGTAACTTGACCCAGGTCCCACAGTAATAAACAAAGTCTAAACTGAAATACAGATGTAGAATAATTGAATACAGACTGGAGAAGATTTTCACTAAAGTTATCAAAGCATACTACCTTCTGAAGAGTTAATGAAGCAAAACTAGAGGGATTGACTGTCCCTAAAACATAGAAGATGAGAATCAGAAGAAAACATTAGTAGAGTGAATCCATCAATTCTAGAAGGGGCGATGATGCCCTGGATTTTAGTCTTAGCCTGCCAGGTCCTGATGCGGGCATGTCCTGCTACAGAGATGCATGTATACATCTGGCTTATACACCTTAGCATTGGCCATAGTCTAGTCTCTGTTGCTAATCACAAAATACCATAGATGGGTAAGTTGTTAAAGACAGAAAAAGAGAGAGAGAGAATTGTTTTAGTTCACAGATCTGATCCAAGGTCATGTACCACATTGGTGATAGCCTTCTTGCTTGCAGTGTCTGGAATCAGCACAAGAGTATCACAGATAAGAAATAGAGAGTCAAAATGTCATGTGTTAGACCCACTCTCTAGGTAACCAATGAATCTATTAATCATAGTGATGGATTAATTAATTCATGAGTAAACAGCCCTAATCTTGCCTTAAAAGTTGCTTGTTATCATCTCTTAATATCTCATAATAGTGACTAAATTTCAATGTAAGTTATAAAGACAAACAATTTCAAACCATAGCATTAAACCTCTAAATCATACAATCTACTCTGGTTTGCACTCACTAAATATAAACTCATAAGACCTTAAGCTCCATGATTACAGGGATCATGCCTGCCTGGTTAATGGCTATGCCTCTTACATTCAACAAAATACATTTATAGTAAACCCTCAATAAATATTTCTGAATTTCACTTTTTTTATTTATTCAATTGTGTGTGTGCGTGTGTGCGTGTGCATGTGTGTGTGTGTGTGTGTGTGTGTGTGTGTGTGTGTAGAACTACTGGCAAATTCGGGAACCATCATGGACTGCCTCCACCTCCTCCTTGTTTACTCTGCCCCGGGACTCACAGGCTCCGCCCTACCAGGACCAGAAAGGCAGACCACCCCCCCCCGCTTCCGCCCATATCTGTATGTGGGGTCTAGGATTCGAACTCAGGACCTTCCGCCTGCAAGGCAGAGGCTTAACCCCTGAGCCACCTCTCCAACCCCTGAATTTCACTTTTTTAGTTATTTACTTGAAATAAGCAATTAAGTACAAAAAAATGGTGGATTTAAAAAAGTCTCATACCATCACAAGCATGCTAAACCATGAAGTAGTAATATTTTTCCTTGTAAGATTAATAAATTGGTCTTCTGGAAAAATAAAAAAAAATTATCATGCTTGTATTTACCCTAATCCACCCTTCTGTAACTCCAATCACCTCTAGCTCACGGACAGACTGGAATTCCTGGACAAGTAAAATGAAGTATAAGATTATGAAATCAACCAACCTTTCAACCAACCTCCTTTAAACAGACCTTACCTTACCAAGATGCCCTTCAATTTATGGCAGTTTAAAATGGAAAACAACTCCATTTACCAGCAAAAACCAGGCACTCTAGGCTGTGAACTGACCTTGAGGCACATGTTTATTTGGCAAGGTACAGAAAACACATCTTTGTTTTTTGTCCTGCTTTTTCTCCTTGCTTCTCTGAAGTGTGAAGGTATTTGATAATCATCATTCCATAAAGGACATTGGATGAGCAAAACCAAATGAATACAGCTTGATTTGGAACTTCTTTTGGGTAGAGACCTAGTTTATTTTCTACCACTCCTGTTAAGTTCCAGTTGTTGCTTGTTTGTGTTTTAGAGACAGTCTTACCACACAGCTCAGGGATCCTTAAGCTCGCTATGTAATACAGGCTAGTCTTGAACTCATGGTCTTCCTGCCTTTGCTTCCTGAGTTTAAGGATTATAGATGTGTATCAACAAATCTGATTTGAAAACAAACTCTCCACTAGTAGGCCCAACCATCATCCATATTAAAATATTGATTTGTTAGCAGACTCATATTTGCCACAATTCAATGTAACAAAATAGCTGAGGAATAACATTGTATTCTATAAGTTTTAGTTGAGGAGTAAAAAATGCTTACCTTGAAAGTTGGATGCCCTGAGTTTAATCTCTAGAACTCACTTAAAAGTGGATAAATAGTTGTTCTCTGGCCTCCACAAGTGTGCTATAACACACATGCACTTGCATTCACACATAATACACATGCATGTGCATGTGCACACAAACACATACAAATAATGATAAGAAAATAAACATTTTAAAAATTAGCCAGTGTGGGTCTTGGGTAAAGGTGTGTGTTCACAAACCTGACAACCTAAGTTCAATTCCCTGAGTCCTCATGAGGGAAGAAGAGAACTAACTTCTGAAAGTTCTCTGATTCTCTGTTTCTCTCTATCTCTTCTCTTTCTCTCTCTTTCTCTCATTCTCTAGTAAGTAAAGTAAAAAGTTTTAGTTTGACCTAAAACGGAAACCATGAGCATCAAGATCACCTGTTTTTCATTGATAGATGATACATTTATCTTAAGAGTAAGTACTATACTGAAGAAATTATAACACTGTCAATATTAAGACTATTTTCATTTATCTCAAATGCAAAGTAGATGTCACTAACCCATTACTAATGAAATGAACTTTGAGTTGCTTCATATACATTTGAATGAACCTAGCATATCTCTGTACTCAAAGTTGTTACATGTTCGTTACTAAATACTGGAGATTAATCAAAAAGAGAATGGCCATTTCAGAGAATAGCTACATTTAATGGTTTAGTACTACAGCTCTTATCAATTAAATATGAACAAAAGTAAAGGCAAGAATAAAGTACAGTTGTGTCAGTTATCTTTGTTTTCTTCCATGTAATGGACACTTAATTTTTTAATTGAATTGGGATTTGAACAAGAAGTGATTTTTTTTTTTTTTTGCATTAGTGTGGGAGGAGTGGAGGATAATGTGTACAGGAGAGCACTTGAGTGTGTATGTGCCTATGAGCCAGAATTACAGTATCTGCTCAGGATTTTTGTATGGGATCTGGGGATCTAAACTCAGGTTCTTTTGCTTGTGAGGCAAAGACTTTAACCACCGAGTCATTTCCCCAACCCAAGAAATAATTTTTTTTGTTAACACTCAACATTTTAATATCTGATCTATGATGCAGATTAAACACTCAAATGGCACATTAAATAATCTGTCAAGCAGCATTTTTTTTACTTCACAGATAGGTTATTATAAGTGGTTAAAATAGTCAAAATATATCAATCGTCCCTAAATTTAAATTTGGTTATCATTTAGAATCCTGATTAGCCAAAATTTAAAACCCAACAACAATCTTGATTCCACAAATACATAGTACTTTTTCAAAAGTATTTTTATCAGAGGAACCTGTGCCCACACATCTTTTGTCCTTACCCTGGTACTTTATATCATAATCATATTTCCTGCAACTACAGCATTTCATATGGTCGAAAGCAGTTTTCATTACAGTTCATGTACTGTAAGCCACCTGTATGTACTTGATTCTGATCTTTTCCAATGCTGAGTTTTGGTCGTCAAAGTACAAGCTGCTCTGACGCGCTTAGAAATAATTTTTTTAAGCAAGCTAATTATATCTCATTCCTGTAAAATGTAGAGAGGTTTTAATTATTAGAAATAATGTGTAGAAGAAATGAGAAAAGGAAAAGAAAATGTAACTTGAACCTTATCCCATTCTCTGTATTTAGTCGACATAGCAGGCACACACTATGATAGAAACAAAGAGAACAAACAAGTCAGGATTCAGTCAAGGAAAAAAGAAAGGAGCACTTTATCTTTTAGTGTGTGTGTGTGTGTGTGTGTGTGTGTGTGTGTGTGTGTGTGTGTGTGTAAGAGAGCACTGTGGGTCCCTGTGGAAGACCGAGGGTGACTTCAAGAATCATCCTGGATTGCTTCTACTCCCTTTTTGCGCCCCTCTGTAATTTCCCAGACTCCACCCATCAGGGCTGGAAGTTCAGTCCGCTGCTGTTTCTGCTTGGCGCTTTTCTGTGGGACCTTGGATCTGAATTCAGGACCTTCTGCTTTCAAGGCAGAGTCTTAACTCCGAGGCATTTCTCCAACCTGAAAGGACCACTTTAATGTTATATTAACCATTCTAATAATTATAGGGAAATTTTATTTATACGGAACTTAACCACCTATGATCTGTGGAGCACATGAAAGGCGCAAGTGATCAAGGGGATGGAAAGAGATCTCTGTCTCTGGAAATAGTCCCTATCCGGAAGATCAAGCCCATCACTTCAAGACATGCATCAGAACACTTTCTTAAAGGCTGTTGATCTTTACTGGATTGGATTTTAAAGGGTTTTTCAGTACAAACCCATAGAAAAGTAAAAACAGTACACCAGGAGAAGTTCGCAAGCACGCAGACAGCAGGGAGAAAAGGAAGTTGGACGCCTCTAACTGAGCAGGGTGGAAGTGGAAAAACACATAACGTTAACTTCAGGACCAAAAAGCCTTGGGGAAGAAAGTTTGAAAATTGATTCCTATATTAACCACAAGTAATCAAGAAAATTCGTTGGCAGTCCATATAAAGACACTTCCCGAGTTAGGGAACATGCAATGTTTTGAAAATAGCTCTGTAAGACACATAATAAAATGTCAAAAGTGTGAGCAGGTTTCTTATTACATGGAGAAACTCAGGTGGGTGAAATGGCTCAACGGGTAAAGGTGCCCTGAATGTGACTTCTGATCCCCACATGATGGAAGGAGAAAGCCAACCTCTGAAACTTGCCTTCTTACCTCTGCATACATGTCATGGCATCATCTTTCTCTTTGTCTCAAATAAGTAAAGTATTCTATACAAAAAAAAGAAAGAAATGCAAAGAAGTGTACAAATGAAGTTCAAAAAATGAGCACACAGCCCTAAGCTGCAGTTTTTGAGAAGATAATGGTCTTTCATGGTCATTCTTGCATGGTTTCTATTCCCAATGCAGATTTTCATTGTATCGGTTTATATTATGACACTCACGATGTTTATTCCTCTTTATTAATTTCCAATCATGTTCAGAAAGTGGCTAAGTGATAGGAAGAATGACAGGCTGGTCTGTAAGAGTACGCATTAAAATGTAAGCACACTTGGCATAGTGCCATGTCTTTGGTTCCAGATATTTTGAAGGCTGAACCAGGAAGATCACTGGAGTCCAGGACTTTGAGGCTAGCCCGGCAACTAAGATGCCATATATCCCATATTTCAAAACAAACATGAAGATGTTTTCAATTTGTCCAGGGGAATGACTATATTATGTACAAGGTAGAGACATATTGTATATATTTTTAAAAATAAAATAGAACAAGGATTTATGTTTTTAAAGATTGGAAGCAACCTAATTAGTAAACATTAAAAATTGGCTAAATTACACTACATAAATATTTGATGGACAACTACATAACCATTAAACCTGTATTTTTATTAGGATATTACATGGTACTAAATTATATTAAAAGGTGATAGAGAATTATAAATGTAGTATAATTTCAGCTGTATACAAAATATATACAAAGAAAGTGAAAATATTTCACTATTATTCATCATAAAAATAAAGTTTAAACCTAGGAACAAACTACATGTACAACACCCACACAAAGGAAGCTTTAAATATTTACCAAAAGACACTTTTCAAAATCTGAAAACATGAAAAAGCATACCATGTCCCCTGCCTTCTCAAGGCTAATTATAGACCTTCATCATCACACCCCTCTAGGGTATTTTTTTTTAAGTATAAGAATGGATCTCTTCATGCCAGATAGGAAAACATTTTACAAGCCAAGACAGGAAGATTAGGAGTTTGAGGCCACACTGGAATGCATAACAAGACCCTATCCCAAAATATGAAACAAAACAAAAATGTATTTTGTATTTCTCACAAAGAGAAAATAAGAGACAAGACTATTGGTTATCAACCCAAGCATGTGAAAATTGTTCAAGTAATAAGTGTTACAAAAATTGTTTATTCATTAAAAATTATCTCCTACATCACACTATTTGAAAATAAATTTATTTATTTTCAAGTAACTGGCATGGATTAAAGTTGGAAGAGTCAACACTGAATCAGGATTGGCAGAGTTGGAAGCAAGCAGTTATTAGCTGCTAAGACTGGGTGGTGTTGGATGCCAATATGAAAAGGAGGCTTGTTATGTCCAGGGGATCGTAAGAGGTTTCGCTCTCCTAGAGAAAAGAGTTACAAACATGCAAAGGGAAAGGCCTCAAATGAACATGTGGGAACAGGGTAGAGAGAGGAAACCCAGGGAGATGTCTCAGTTGTTAAAGTACTTGCTGCACAGAGAGAAGTTCGAATCCTCAAAACTCATTTAAATGTCAAGTGGTGTTGTCCTACCTGTAATTCCAGCATTGGAAGGTGAGACAGGGAACCTCAAAGCAAAATGACTAGTGAGAGGAGCCATGTTAATTAACTCTGGGTTCCACTGAAAAACCTTGTCTCAAAGAATAAGGTGGGAGAGAAATCAAGAAAGATTCCTAACGGCCATACCCACCCACACATGCATCCATACACAGGCAAACATACACACAGGCATAGCACACCCACACACATATGAAAATGAACAAAAAATGCGGGATTACTGCACTGGAGTAACATTGACATGACATTATCTTTTTTCTGGTTTTGATTTTTCATTTTAATTTTTTTTACCTTTTTGTATTTTTACATAGAGAGAGAGAGAAAGAGAGAATAGCTATACATATACATGCCATCTACATGGGTGGAAGTCAAAGAGTAAGTTGTTTCATAAGTCAGTGGGATCTGGGGATTAAACTCAGATTTTTCTCACTGGCTCCAGTATCCTCTTAACGCCTTTTGTACTAAGATTATATAGGATAATTCCCTTGTTTTCAGAAAGTCCACACAGATGTATGTAGTGTTTAAGACTAAACTCAGGGTCCCCAGTTTGCTCTCAAATGGTTCGGGAAAAAAAATATTTAGGTATGTATATAGTACATATGTAGAACAGAAGAGAGTAAGAAGAAATGGAGGGAATGTGATTAAATGATACAAGAAGGAGTCAAGGAGGAGAGGCTATTCTGGTGGCTTGGTGTGATTTGGAAATTATTTCAAAATAAAAACTCCAGATGCATAAAAATGTGAGTAATTCCCTCTCAGAACCTATTCAAAAAATACTCTTCATGTGCACAGAGAAGTGTTTTCTGTATATAGTAATTCATTTTAACACTCTTATTCATAAAAAATAAAAATACAGGAAATATGCATCAATAGGGTTAAATATATCTGCACTACAGAAAATTGTAAGGCATTAAAAGGAATATGGTAGATTCATACCTGGAAGGATCACCAAGACATATTGTCAAACAGAAGATGCTATTTGTGTGCATCTGTGCCTATAAACACATAGAAATGACTTAAAAGGTCACACTAAAATATTAGCAATAGCTGACCCAAGAGAAGTTTCTAAGTTTCCCACTTACTGCCATTTATTACCAATTGAAAAAGACATAAGGGGGGGGGAGAAAGAGGCAGATATATAATATATATTATTATATATAATATTTTTTGAATTTCTTTTAAATTGATTACAGTACTTAACATTAGAAATTATCTTTAGGTAACTGGAAAATTCCTAATCCAAACCCCATATATAGGGACATGGCCTTACAATGGACTGTGCCCAGGTACACTTTATTATTAACTTAATAGAGGATTAGGCAGCCCGCTGGGCCACTCCCTACTTGCTGGGCCACAGTCCAGAAGTGAATTCCCTAGCAGCTTTCCAAAAGGAGGTCAAACAAGTCCTCTGGGACTCTCGACAGAAAGTTGCCAAAGGCTAAATTTGGCATAGAAGCCAGAGCCTGGTCTGGGGTAAACTGTGCCAACACATGTCAGATTTGCTTTCAAGGCCTTGAACAGAATAGGAAAGGCTAAAGAGCCACTTCCAAGAGTCATTTAGCAGCCCAGGCCAGGCTTTGGGGGTGAACCTGAAAATGTGAAATTCTTCCTTTCCTTCCTCTGCCTCTACTGTCTATTTGAAAGATATTTGAATTCCTCTTCCTTTCCTTCAGTGACTTTTTTTTCCCGCAAATTGATCTGCCCCTGCTCAAGAACAGAAAAAGAAAGCTGGTAGGATTTTTCTTTTTCTTCCACTCACTTTTTCCTAACCTCTACTTCTTTAGGTATAGCTAACTGGCCAGTTTTATGATTCAGTCACTCTTTTGGTCTTCATCTCTCATATGATATTTTTATTGCATTGCAATTCACATACCATCAAGACAGTCATTTAATGTGGATAAAACACTGGTCTTTAGCACACTCACAGTTGTACCTTCATAATATATTTTAGAATGTTTATCGCTCCCAAAAGCAACCTACCTAGCAATCACTCCCCATTTTTCCTCAACCCTTCCACCCTCAGCATTATTAGTCCACTTTCTACCTCTCCAGATGTGTCTACTTAGAACATTTAGTATAAATGAAATCATTCAATATGTAATTTATTACATGTGGCTTTCTTCACTTAGACTGTAATGTTTTGGAAGTTCACCAACATTGTAATAATCTTTATTTTTTCTTCCAGTTTTTTTTTTGTTTTATTTTGAGGCAGGGTTTCATGTAGCCCAGGCTGAGTGTGAACTTCTAATCCTCCTGCCTCCACCTCCCAAGTGTTAGGATTACACGTATATGCCACTGCATCTATCTTGTGTCAGAATGGCTGTGTGTGTGTGTGTGTGTGTGTGTGTGTGTGTGTGTGTGTGTGTGTATCAGGGACACTATGTGTGCCTGTAGAAGCTCAAGGGCAATATCAGGAACCATGCTGGATTGCTCTATCTCTTGATTGCTTTACTGTGGGGTTTCCTAGGTTCCACCTTCCAGGGCTGGATTTATAGGCTGCCATCATTTCCACTTGACATTTTTACGTGAGATCTTAGAATCTGAACTCAGGTCCTTTCTCTTGAGAGTCAAAGACTTTAACTCCTGAGCCTTTGCCTAAGCCTCACGTCCTTTTGTTTATAAATGTCCTATTAGATGTAAAGTAATATTTCATTCTGGTTTTGACTGACATCACCTTACTAATGATATCAAAACATTTTCATGTGCTTATTGGACATTTGTGAACTGACTCTTTTTTGCTTAATATAGATGCAGGAGTGCGTGTATGTATTCATGTTTGCATGTTTGCGAGTACAGGTGTGTATGTAGGTACATATACACATATGTGCACATGTGTATGAAGACCCAATGTCTTCTTCTGTCATTCTCCATTTTTAAGTCAGGGTTTCTCAACTGAACCCAGAGCTAGCCACCTATTTAGGCTAACTAACCACTTTGCCCTAGGGATTCTCTATTTTTGTCATTAGAGTGCTGGAATTAGAGTTGGCTTCCATGCCTTTATATGAGTTCTGAGGATCCAAAGTCTGGTTCTCTAGCTTGTGAGCAAGTATCTTACCCACCAAGCCGTCTTCCCAGTCCTGTGTACTCTATTCTTTTGATGCTTTTATAAATAAAACTTTGCTTAATTTTATTTTTTAGATGGTTCATTACTAGTATTTAGAAATAAAATTGTCTTGAGTCTTGATCTTTAATCTTCCTCTACCTTATTGAACTGGTTCGGTAGCTAAGTAGTTGTTTTTGAGGCTGGTCAATCTAATGAATGTGAAAAGATTGCTCAGCTGACTTTAGTCCTCAGCTGCCCCTGCCCTACCTGACTTACTGACTTGAATTATCTCCAGGATGAACACTTGGTAAATTCCCCTTGAAAGTTTGCCTGCCTCTGATCTGTCTCTTTCTAACCTGTGGCAGGGTATCTCTTGGTTACTAATCCTACAACTTAAGTCCTAGCCACCAGAAAGCAAATAAACTGATAACATTGACTTTTCCAGAGGCAAAGATTACAGTGAATTCTTCATCTGGCACATCTTTATAAATCAAATTTTATGCTCTCATTCACTTTCTGCAAGTTCTATTAATAAATCTAGATTTTGTATGGCTTGGGGTCAGTTTTACTATCCCAGTATGATTTTTCTCACTATTGTCAACATTTTGATCCATTTAAATTGTTACAACAAAATATCAATAACAAGAGTGAATTACAAACAATCACAGTTCTGGAGGCTAGTAAGTCCAAGATCAAGACACTAGTGAATTCTGCCTTTGGTGTAGGTCAACTTTCTAGTTAATGGATGGTGTCTTCTCACTGTATTCTCACATGGTGGAAGGTGGAACTCATTCATGAGGGTTCTGCCTTCACAAGCTAAACACCTCACAAAGGCCCCATATTTTATGACATGAATTAAGTACATATAGGAATATTCCATAATACCAGAAGGAAACAAGATAGAGTAGTCTAGGAACTTAGCATCAAACTATCCTCAATTAAGCCAAAGATTACATAATTGCTACTTAGCATTCCGTTAAATTACCAGCCAGCTAGAAGAGGAGGAGGAGGACAAGGAGGAAGAAGAAAAGGGAAGGAATGCATTATATGAAATAAACACTATCGTGTGTTTTTTAAAAAGCAAATTACAGAATTCAGAATCGTATTAGTTTTCTACTGTTATTATAACAAGCACAAACTTAATGGTTTTAACTAATGCAAATTTATTATCTCAAATTAATTCAGATCATAATTCAGTATGGGTCTTATCTGACTAAAATCAAGATGTCAAGACTGTAACTCCTTTTTGAGAGATTCCTCATTTAGACAGATGTGGACATGACTTTGTCCTATACTATTATAGCATTGAGGCCTCTATTCCTTATGGACTTTTAGCCCCCAGGGCATCCCTAGGCTCCTAGCAGCCTCTCTCCATAACCCCCTGTAATTCAAAACCACGACCAAACATCAATTCTTTTTATGCTGCCACCTGACGTAGGCTTCCCAGCCGAGAAAGGATATTCACCTTTAAAGATCCACATGACCCTACTCAGATAAGGCAGGTGAGGGGAAGAAGGGACAATGAAGAATGACTAAGGAGGGTAAGGACTTCTTTTGAGGGGGGAGGAAGCATGAGGAATTTCATAGTGGTAACAGTTGTACAACTATGGATATCCTAAAGCCCACCAGAGTGTATGGTGTATATTACATAAATTATATTTTAATTTTTAAATATAAAACCTTTTAAAATATGTATATTGAGTCACTTGAGTTCAAATGCAGTGTTACCATTTCATTTTCCTTTTTTTAGCACTGAGGAGTACTTAGATGCAAAGATGAAAAGATTTGGTTTCTGCTTTTCAAGAGCCTCGTCTAAAAGGGTAGACAATTACATGAGCACTTCATTTTAATTGAACCTCGTCAGGACCCAGCAAGAAGTGTGCTTGCAGCTCATGAGGCTGTCCTAGGACACTTGGGCTGCTAGAAGCAGTAGGGAACCGCTGAAGGCTTTTCAGCTGGGGACTGACACAGTCAGCGTGGGCTGTGGTCTCATCCTCTGGCAGCTGTCCGTAAGACTGATGGGAAGGCAACATAGCTCATATCAGAGCAAACAAGTAGAAGACAGTTGCAGCATTTTGGGTGAGAAATGCTGGGAGCTTGAAATGGTGGAAAGCGGCAGTCTAAGAACAAAGAGTTCGATTCATTAAATATGTAATAAGTTTAACTGTAGGACACGGTGTGTTGAGGAGAGGGAGAAGTTAGGAATGACTCATAGATTCTGACTCAGGTCACTGAGTGGACAGTGAAGCCATTAACTGAGAAAAATATATAGCAAGAAGCAGCTTACAGGCTGAAATAATGAGCTAAGTTTTAGACAACGCTTAAATATAAGGCACCTGGAAAAAAAAATGCGGAGACTGTGCCCAGCAAGCAACATGCCCTTGATCTAGCTACTTAACCCTTCTCTCTGCTACTGCACTGGAGTCTCCTGATCTATAAGATGGCACCATGATAATGCCAACTAGCAATAATGATTGTCTGTGTGTATTTTATCCAGAACTCAAATATTAAGAATATTCATTTGATATACTTTAAACTTCAAATTATATGGCCTGTTTTTAAAATACAAGCTGTCATTATATATCCCATGCTGGCCTTCAGCGATCCCCTTGCCTCTATCTCCCAAGTGCAGGTTTTGCAGACTTGCATCACAACACGTGACATCATATTAACCATTTATTAAACATGTGCCTGAGTATGGTTCGGTGGCACATGTGTGTAATCCTAATACTTGGGAAATGGAGGCATGAGGATTATGGTTTCCAGACCAGGTTGGTCTACATAGTAACACCCTGACTCAAGAAACAAAAACCAACAAACAAACACATATGTACCTGACTCTTGTTTTGGGGCATGTGTGTGTGTGTGCGCACACACAAATATACATTTGCAGAGGTCAAAGGACAATTTTGTGGAGTTAATGCTCTTCATCCAACTTTATTTGGGTTCTGGGAATAAAACTCAGGCGTTAGGGTTGTGAGGCAAGTGCTCTGTTCCACTGAACTTTCTTGCCAATCCCATGTGCCTAACTTCCTGCAAGAAAACTTAATGGTACCAGAGATTATTTGTATTTAGAATTAGTTGACTTAAGTCAACTGTGTGAAAACACAAATGTACAAGAAAGATAAGATTGAAGGTGAGAATTTGTTGAACCAAAACACTCAATCAATATAAGATGCTTTAAACTAATGAATATAAATAAATCCATGAAGAAAAACTACATAAATTTTAAAAATAATAAATGCTAGCTTTGTTTTGGGTATATATACTAGACATTGTACTAAAATTTTCACAAGTATTATCTCTTTATCCTCATGGTAATCCTATTGTGGATTTTCCAAGTAAAGAAACAGAGGTTTAGAGGGGTTAAATAATATAACAAATAAACAGGAAAGCCAGGATTCAAACTGAGTCTCTCTGACTCTAAAATACAGGTTCATGGCATAGGATTGTTGTTATCTATAAAGTCATTGCGGTAATTAGCATTATTGCCAAATGTACACCCACCTGATTCTCTAGATTAAGGATTGTCTTGATTGCATTCATTGATATAGAAAGACCCAGACTAAAAGGGAATAGCACCATTCCCTAGAGTGAAACACTGGAAAAACTGCTTTGAGAACTAACTCCAAGCATGATACATTGACCCCCTCATCACATGAATGTAATGTGACCGGCTGCTTCGTGCTCACACCACTACGACTTCCTCCACAGTGATGGACTGCAACCTGGAATGGTGAGCCAAACAAACTCCTCCTTTAAGTTTATTTTTTTATCAGGTACTTTATCACAGCAGTGAGCAAGTAACGAGGAGAGCCATGTGCTCTCATTGTGTCCAAAGTCACGGTTATGGTTGGTGGTATATACCTATAATCCCAGCACTTAAGAGACAGAGGCAAAAAGTTTTAGGCCAGCCTGAGCTACATAACAAAACCCTATCTCAAAAAGGGGGTGGGTTGCATGATTTGATATTTTTAGGCCAATGTAATGATCAAAAGAGCACATGATTTGATATCTAAGAAACTAGTGTCGCTTCATTATTGCTTTTATATCTTACCACTCGGTAGCATTCCCAGTCCATTTCCAGATTCACTCTAGTCTTCTTGTGAGGTCTCATTATCTCTCTGTCCATCTTCCCTCTCTCTCAGCATTTTTCTATTTAGCACACAGATTGGACATGTTCAGAAAACAAGGAAGGTCTTGCTGCCAATGGCAGTATTTGTGGTGTCTCTCAGAAGCCTTTTTCTCAGATTCATTCCTGATCTGTGCTTTTGCAGTCCGGACTTCTTAAATTACAATTGCTCAGTCCAGCAGCCCAGCAACAGAAAAAAAAAAAAAAATTACACGGGAAACAGAAGAGCCAAAGCAGATGCGTATTCATAAAGAGATGAGCCAATGGTGCCGGAGGAATTTGCTGAGTGGGAATGGTGAAGTAAAGAATCATTTGTTCTTCGCAAGACAGTATGGTTGTGCTTTTTCCAGAAAACGGAATGGAAGCCAGCTGAGCAGAGGCATCTCTGGCACTGAAGCAGTTGGGTACATAAAAGAGTGGATGCAACAGAATGGATTCACAGATGGGCTAATATGTCTGAATGAAGGCATTTCTGGACTCTTTAGATCCTTGTAGATTACTTAGGCAAGAAATAGTTCCTGCCCATTGTTGTTCAGCTAAATGGTGACCTAATGTTTGGGACAGAATTTTACGGAAAAACAGAACTTTAATTTAGTATGCAGATAATTCTTTTTAGAAATGTTGGACCAAATTTATTTTTTCATGGTGGGAAAGTACCTTAGCTAATCAAGATCTATTGTGTTCAGGACCTAATTTCCCAAATGTCAGCATGCAATACATTTCAAAAGTAATTCACTTTGCAATGTGTTTTCCCCATTACACTCCTAAGGCAGAAATTTTTGCAAATAATAGCCTGGGAATCTGGGATCATCGTTATATCGAGTAAGGAGCCTGACTAGGCCATTGATAATAAAGGTTATTTCTACTGTAGGGTAAAAGAGAATTCCATATTATTTCAAAAATAAACATATTTGATGTCTCCTATCAGCTGTTTCTGATCTCAGACATTCCCTTGGTTCTTCAAGCCCGTGTAAGGATGTCTGAACATGACTTACTATTTTGCCTCTGTGTTTGGTGTGTATTTCTTTCTGCTTAGAAAAATCTATGTTTTTTCTCTTCCACATATTTCCATCTAACCTGCAAAACCAGAATTTACCTCTTTTCCATGCCTTCCCTAGGCTTGGAAACTTGTGCCTGCAGTGACACATACGTGAAATCACAACATTTAAGAGTGAGATAGAAAGATAGCTGGGGCCATCTTGTGAGACCCTGTCTCAAAAAAAAAAAAAAAAAAAAAAAAAAGAGTAGAAAGCAATAAACAGATGCGTTCCTTCATAATCACATTCCAAGTGTGATTTTTTTTTATTTCTTATCTTTTACAGCTTTAGTCTACGCTCTACCATATTTTCTTGCAGCTACAAAAATGTTTCTTTGAATTTCATCTCAAGTTGTTTTATATGTGTATGTTTTAGGCTCCAATTAGATTTTATATTCTCTGGAGAGCTTGAGGGCTGTGCCTTTTATTTCTTTAGATCCAGGAATAGTACAATGACTCACATTAGCATGACATAAATGCCATACCTGTGGATAATCTTCAGCCAGCCTTATACATTTGACAGTGGTATCAAGAAAGATTTTATTAAACAAGCATGAGATGAATTTCAAAAGGTTAAAGATGAGATGTGAACATATAATCTGTCCCTAGTGGGTCTTTCGTCTTAGAACACATAAGAGCTTTTCTTATCTATATTTATAGTTATTATCTTTTTCAAATCTCAGGATAAAAATTTATTAACTAATGGTGGGAAGAATCTGTCCTAGAAAACAACAAAGCCAGGTGCTCGTTACCAATTTATCCCTCAACAAATTTACTCAACAAGCATTTGAGGATATACTACATAGATATAACATATACATATGTATATAAAGAGAACACATAGACCGCATATGTACCATACAAAAGGTCATCAAATTTATATCCTGATAAATCAAGACAAATAAAATGAAGTTGAGAGAGAGAGAGAGAGAAAGAGAGAGAGAATATGTCTCAATTTAAAATCCCAAACAGTAATCCAGACAGTATGGTACTGAGAGGGGTAGGTAAGGACATGCAGGTGGAATGAGTAGCCAGGGACTCTTTCTGAAAGGATCATGATGTTAATTTGGCTCTGAATGGTGAAGGACAAACAGAAGCACAATGCTCAGGACTGTGTGGGGTAATGACGAATGTCTAATCTGGTTCTGTAAAGGAAATCCCTTTTCTGCACTCTCTTTTCTTTTCTACATTTCTTTCATTAATTTCTTTTGTTTAGTGCATGTTTACTAACAACAAATACGCCACATTTTAATTTTTCTAAAAATGTCTATTTCACCTTTCTAAAGGTATAGAATGCATCTCTATTTCACTTTCCTTTTGCTGGGTGTAGAATCTAAATCCATAGTTCTTTTCCTCAGTAAAGAAGTCATCCCAATTTCTTTTGGTTTGCGTCAATGTTGTTTGGAAAGTCAACTGTCTTATTGGGGCTTATGGGTCTTGTTTTAAATTCTGGATAATTTTAGCATGTAATATTTGCACATAGGGCTGAGAGTGTAACTCAGGTGGTGGAAGTGATTGCCTAGCATGCTCAAGGCCTTGGGTTCCATCCTCAGCCCTGCATAAAATTAAGCATAGTGATGAAAGCTGTAATCTTAGCACTTCGTAAGTGAAGGCAAAAGGATCAGAAATTCAAAAATCATCCTTGGCAATATAGTGAATTTGAAGCCAGACTGGCTACATGACCCCCTCATCTGTCCTGCCTTGTATGGTAAAAATGCGGGTTGCACTCTATACACAGAGGCTTATGTATTTGAATCTTTTGCTAGAAAGGCTGGGGCACCTTTAAGAGGTAGAGCCTTGCTGGAGGAAAGTGCGCACAAGGGGTAGACCATGAGGTTTGGTAGTTCCACCCTTCTTCCTCTTGTCTTGCTCGCCTCCTCTTGGCTGTGGTGACCTGAATCAGCCTCCTGCTTCTGCCATCAGTTATGCCTTCCGCTGTGCAATTCCCACCATAAATGGACAGTGTTCTCTCTTGAAACCATAAACCAAATAAATATTCTCCTTTCCCCTAAATTGTTTGAGTCTGAGTATATCGTCTCAGCAAAAAAGAAGAGTAACTGAGACACTACCTATCTATTTCAGTGGTTTGACTAAATGTGGTTTTCTTTGTGTCTATCCTGTTTCAGATTCATAGAGCTACTTGAATTTGTGACTTAAGCCCTTCTGTTAATTTGGGGAAATTTCTGGTCAGTGTGGCCCCTGCCACATTCTTGTCTCTATTTCTTCTGGGACCCCACTGACATTTAAAATCTGCAGCAAGTCCCATATGTCCCTTATGCTTTTTCCTCTGTCTTCTTTTGCTTTCATTTGTGATTCAATGTAGATATTTTCTAATCATCTATATTCCAGTTCACAAATCTCTTCTTTTAAACCAATCCTCTGGAGTCATTATTTCAGATGCTATACTTTTCCCTTTGTAGGATTACAATGGATTTTTTTTATTGGCCCCCAACTCTGTGATGAAATTATCCATCTTTCCATCTATATTATCCATTAAATATTCTGTGATGGTTCACATTAATTGTTAACTAAATGAGATCTAGAATCTCCTGAGAAACAAGCTTATGGGCATGCCTGTGGGGGATTATCTCCATTAGGTTAATTGGGGTGGGCAGACCTGCCCAGTTAGTGGTAGCTGTTCATAAGAATGTGATCCTGGATCACACAAAATGAGAAAGTGAATTGAACACATTTGTTTATCTCTCTCTTTGCTTCCTGACCGTGGCTGCAATGTGACCAGATGTCTCCCATTCCTACTGCTTTGACTTCCTGACAGTCTTCCCGCCAACCGTCAGCCAGAATAAACTCTTTTTCCCTTAAATTGTTTTTGTCAGAGTATTTTATCACAGCAACAGGAGAAGTAACTAAGGCACACACCTATCACAATTACTTTTAAAAATTTGTGGTTAAGGGGCTAGTGAGATTGCTCAGTGGGTAAAGGTTGCTGCGCACAAACCTGAAAACCTAAGTTTGAGCCCCAAAGGGTACTGGATAGAAGGAGAAAACTGACTTCCTAAAGTTGTCTTCTGACTTCCATGCATTAATGTGCGTACCTGCACGCCTGTGTTCTTAGCTGAATGATGATACGATCCTTCATAGAAAAAGTCAGGATTTTTCCCCCCTGGATGGCCTTCAGAAGCACCAGCTCCCTCCATTAAAGCTGGTTTGCTCTTACTCCCGGGCACAGCTCTTTCGGTTATCTCCACTTACACTCTTACATATTTACCAAGGGCCCTAAACTCTAAAATCCATCTTCCAAGGGCAATGAATGATACTGCCGTCAGCTCTGTTCAGTTTGTTAGCTTCTTGGACGATGCTTTATTTTAACTTTCTTGATGTAGCTTAGAAGTTGTTAAAAACATAGGGGTGTTTGCTATCAGAAAATCATGCTTACTCTTTTTCTTGAAGATTCTGTGATACTGAGCTTCTCTGATATCTTGAAAAAGTCTGGTGGATTTGAATTTTAATCAGTTTTTTTTTTAATAACTGCTCCACCTCCCAAAAAAGATTCATAGCCAGAAATGGAAGGAATGCTTTGAATTTGGAAACAGTGAAAACTTAGTACCCTTAATTAATTTTAAAAATCTATTTTCTTATATGTTGACAAGCTGTTTCTAAAATTTAGTCGGAAAGACAAAAGAAGTAAAATAGTTAAACTAATTTTAAAATTAAAAATAGGATTAGTCATGCTGATTGTTCTCAGTATTTAACATAAAACTACAGACAAACAGTGAAAAGATAGACATGCAGATCAGTTGAGCAACATTAAAAGTCCAGAAGTAAACACATACATATATGGTTTATTGATTTTTGACAAAAAAAACAAAAAACAAAAAAACAAGCTGCTAATTCAGTGGAGAAAGAGATAAAAGAACTCTCAAAACTCAACAATAAGAAAACCAACAATTTGCATTCTTTTTTAAAAAAATGGGCGGGCTGGAGAGATGGCTCAGGGGTTAAGACTGCCTCACAAGCAGAGTCCTGAATTTGGATCCCAGGTCCCATGTAAAAAACACCGGGCAGAAACAGAGCGGTCTGCACTTCCGGTTCTAGTGGGTGGAGCCTGAAAAATCCCAGAGTGAAGCTAGGAGGTATAGAAACAATCCAGAATGCGTCCCGATGTCACCCTTGGTCCTCCACAGGGACACATGGTTCCCTCTGAGAGACACACACACACACACACGTGAGCGCACACACAGAGTAAAATAAATAAATAAATAAATAAATAAATAAATAAATAAATAAATAAATAAATAAATAAATAAATAAAATATTTTTTTAAATGGGCAAAAGTATGAGTGAACATCTTACCACTAAAGATGTTGAGATGACAAGTGGAAACCTTTCCCATCAAGGTGGTGCAAATGAAAACTACCTCAGCACACCACTGTGCATCTGTTAGGACCAGGTACCCGTGAAAATACAATGCAACTAGTACTCTCATCTGCTGCCTGTGGAGATGCAGATGCTGTGCCACTTTGGAATAGGGGTTGATGGTTTCTCATGAGGGTAAACATTCACTAACCTGTAAGTTAACCTGATCCTTTCTGGGTAGTTATTCACGAGAAACAAAAATCTTATTGTTATCCAAAAAAATGGATTCATAAATAATTGCACCAAATTTTTTATGGACACTGTCTTTGTAATTGTGAAAAAAAAATCTGGAAATAACCCAACTGTGTTTTGGCTAAGGTATAAATATCTGTGATGGAGTCATCCAAAGAATATTAGTTATCAATGAAAAGGAAAATGCGACTGTCAAAGCGTGATGCTAAGAAGCTTAGATCAAAAGGTTACATCCTGATAGTTTAAATATGATAGTCTAGAAAGCCAAAAGTACAGAACCTAAAATAACATGGCGAATGGGTGTCAGTATTTGGGATGAGGTGCGATCTGACGTATAAAAGAGCAACCACTCTGTGTCCTGACTGTGATGATGAGTGTATTAGATGTGCATTTTGACAGCTCAGAGTTGACCATCAAAAGGGGTTTTGTTTATAACAAAACCTTTCTATTATAAAAAAGAATGAAGTTGTAGAAAATTACATAAGACATATGGTTAAATGAACATTTATGAACATCAGGAATGAGGGTGTAGCATCCTTAGACACTATAGTCTTGACTATCTAACAAAAAAGTTCTGTTCTTTTTTTTTCTGCTCATACAAATATAATAGGAACCCCTGTCCCCTCCCTCCCTCCACCCCTCCCTGGACCTCCCTGCTTTGTAAAAGTTCTGTTCTTAAGCCCCACTTTATAAGTCTTTTCCATCCTTTTCTTTACAACATATCAGACTTGTTTGAATTTTGGTGATTGTTCACCTGTGAGGAGATTTAGTGTGGTTCTCTGTGTTCTGGGTTCCAGCAAGTTTGTCTGACACATCCAAGACTGGTAAGACTCAGGTTCTATCCCTTTCCAGTGTCTCACAAAGATATAGGAGTTTTGTAGTGTTGGTATTTCCTTCCTGGTACTGTTGCCAAGGGAATGGAAGAAAACACATGATGCCTGGTTCTTTTTCTGTTAGTGTTGTCAGAGCTTTCAGGATTCAAGTCTTGACTCTGGTAGCCCCAACAAGCCAGGCTTGGCCATCCATCCCCAATACACCAATTAAAGAGACAATGGTGACAAGCAGAGAATGGAGATTCATTCCATATGGCCATACTGGGAAGAGGAACAAATAAATGAGTCCACTGATCATCAAGCCCATATTGTAGAGAAAAAAAAGACATGAAATTTTGGGTTAAATAAAAGACTAGAGGTGTGTTTAATAAAGCAGTCCTAGTCAGGATGTGATCCTGCCAGTCACTGACCCATCTTTGTCTAAGCTTCAGTTTCTTATGCACGGTGTTTCAATAAATTATCAGAACAGTGTGACATTTCTTCCTAGGAAGCAAGGTTTTCCTTGGGCTGACACTATGGCTTTAGCCTTTCCTCCCTGTTGTATGATGTTTTCTCCTGAATGAACAGTCACCATCTTTGTCTAAGACCATCAAGATCACAACTGTGATCAGAGATAGAGGGGTGCAGAGGGCCCTTATCTGGGGCTCTGGCCTCATGTGGAATGCCTTCGAGCCATTAGTGGCTTTGCCCTAATTATACCTGCCCTCCGAAGCCTTAAAGTCTGGAAGGGGCACTAGAATATAAGCTGAGGAAGATGATGGAAGGGGTTCCATCTTGACGACCATAGGATGTCAGTCATACTAAGTAAGGTGGGCTTTCCTGCAATGTAGCTGACTTTGCAAGTCATCCCTGCTCCTGTAAGTTCTCTCACCCCTACTCTTTGAGTAAGCCAAATAAACTCATTGGTTTGTCAAGTGGGAGTTTAGTGAAATTGTTAATTTGGTCAGTCATAGAACTCATATCTGGGGTAGAGACATGATTTGTGGCGTTTCCCCCAGCAAAAGTATTCAACCAACATTCTCCAGCATTCTTTGGGGTCCATTGTTTCAATAATTTGATAGTTCAAGAGAGGGGTACATTTATCTCTAGTGTCTCTCTCTTTTATAGTCTTGTTATGACATTTTTCAACTGAAGAGATGGAGAAGGAAAAACAGAGTGTAAGTATTTTACTGTCCTAAAGAACTAAAAGATTTGAAAGTTAGGCATCAGTACTCCTAATGTATTTACTCTGTCAGTGAGAGACTGTCTCAGAAAATAAGATGGAGTGTGCTAGAGGAAAACATCCGTTGTTGACCTCTGATCCACACACATATGGGTACATACCCTCATGAGAGCACATATATAATTATATACATGCAAACAATAAAATAAATTAAAATTACAATAAAATTACAATTTAATTAAATCTTTAATTTTTAATTTATTGAAATTCAAGTAGTCCATCCTATTCATCTTGACCCCTATTTACTTTGGGCACAAGTCTAGGAATCTTTGATAATTTCTTTGCTATGTAGTCTGACAACAGGTGCATTTTTGTACATTTCCTAACCCAATTTCCCACAGATAACCTGATATCTTTTAATGGGAAGTGATGGATCAAGATCATATTGTGGGATATTCATTACTGCTGGGTTTGACATTTGACATTTTCATGTTTGGTTATTGTCATAGTAGACAGAATGAACAGTGTTTGCAATGCACAGAAAAAGAAAATACACAACATATTTAAAGATAAAGTGTCTTATGAATTCATATTGATACTTCCCAGTCAAGTCTGTTTTTTTTAATTTATTTATTCAATTGTGCATGTGGGAGAGTGTGCGCGTGTGTGTATGTATGTATATGTGTAGAACCACAGGCGAATTCAGGAACCACCATGGACCTCCTCCACCTCCTCTTTGTTTACTCTGCCCCGGGATTCACAGGCTCCGCCCTACCAGGACCAGAAACGCAGGCCACCCCTGCTTCTGCCCAGCATCTATACATGGGATCTAGGATCCGAACTCAGGACCTTCTGCCTGCAAGGCAGAGGCTTAACCCCTGAGCCACCTCTCAACCCCAAGTCTGTTGTTTTTATCTGAGATCTTTGCTGCTAGCATTTGTCATCCTCTTAAATATTTGTCTTTTTGAACTTATGAACTTCCAAAACTATTTTCTCTTTTTCACTCAATCCTCCTCAGGAATAGCTGTTTAATTTATTTGCTCTTATTTCCTTTCTGGCTCATATATTTGCTAAATTATATTGGATTTATTTCTAATCATTTCCTGAGTTCTGCCTCTTCATTTCTGAGTTTCTAATTCTTATTTCTGTCACATATTATTTTTAATGTCTTTTATATCGCTGAAAATAATAGGTTACAATTTTAATCTGTTTTGCAAATTTTTCTCTAGAAAGATTTTATAGCCTGTGGGAATGTGATTCAACTTTGTTCCTCGTTTTTTAAAAAGAGATAAAAATTATTTTATTTTTCCTGATTTTTGCTGTAAAGTAGCATTCAATTCAGGTATTCAGTTCTTCATAGAGCTCTCTGTGTTGTTTTTGGTGAATGTTAAAAATTAGACTGTTTGGAACTAGAGAGGTGGCTCAGGGTTAAATAAAGACTTTGCCTCACAAGCAAAGGACTTGAGTTCAGATCCCACAGATACTACGTAAAAAAGACTGGTTAGATATGGTGGTGTCCTGCACATTGGCTCTGGAAGGTGGAACCTGGGGAACCCCATAGCAAAGCCATAGAAGTAGAGCATTCCAGGCTGATTCCCAGTGTAATCCTTGGACCTCCACAGACACACAGACTCAAATCCCCTCTTGGTTCTCTCTCTCTCTCTCTCTCTCTCTCTCTCTCTCTCTCTCTCTCTCTCTCTCTCTCTCTGTCTCAAAGAAAAAAGGTAGCTTGCTTCAGGATATTTCACCTTTTTTTTTTCATTTTTGTTCATGTTCTATTTGTCTCTCCAAATGATTTGTCTTCATGGTGAAGTTCTGTTCTCCCAAGTATCATGGAAGGTTGTGTGGGGGTCACATGGAAGCTGGACTGCTCCAGCTTCTTTAGAACTTCTTCCAAAGGACTCGACACTGCAATTGGCTACAACTCCTGTTTCTGCTGCTGTGCTCAGCTTGTTCTGGTCTCTTTCCACTGAGGGCTATTGGCTACTTTAGGGTCCTTCTATAGTCAAGTCAATTTCCTTATTGTTTTCCCCATACATGATGTCATGTGGGTCTTGTGGCTATCGGCTATTTGTCCTCACCTACATTTTAGCATTTGTGGGAATAATTTGGGCATGTCCCCTAGAATTCACATGTTGAAAATTTAACCTGCAAAGTTGGGGGTGGGACCTTTATGGGACAATTAGGATTCGAGGAAGTCATGAGGGAGGCCTCACCATGACTGCATTAGTAGCTTTATAATAACAAAAAGTCCTAAGCTGGTACACTTGCTCTTTTTCTCCATGTTACATCCATATTAAGATGTAGCAAGAAAACCTCACCAGATGCCATACTCTTGGACTTCCCAAGATTCTAGAACCATGTGCTAAATATGCCTGTGGTGCCCAGCCTCTGATATTCAGAGATAGCAACAGAAAGTGAACTGAGACACATTTGTTGCAAATGTTGCACATGGATTTTTGGCTTTGCTATACAGTTGCACACTGTGTTTTTACATTAAAAAAAAAAAACAAAGAGAATGAAAAGCTCTGCTGTCAGTGATGTCGTGTTCCCAGAAGCTTCTCCTAAGTTATTTCAATTTTAAGTGTCCTTGATATTACAGTCCCTTTGGGAGACTGCTCATAACTTATGGGTGTTGACATCTTGCTTCCATTTGGGTCTAGGAAGGTTAAATACTTTAAATCTTAGCTATTTGTATGTCATAATTAATGACTAAGCATAAGGAAACTAAAATATGAATATAATACATTTTAACAAAACATTTAGATTTAATTACAACAGAAATATTTCCAAGGATTTGGGGATTATTTTTAAACAATAAATGGAAGAAGCCAATTGTACTTATATGCTCAGAATTAATATAATGCAGCTTTTTTTATGGGGTACATATGCATAAATTGTGTTCAAGTTTTATAGGATATAATACATTTACTTATATTGCTATAAATTTTACTACTCTTATAGTCAGGAAATTAGAATTGGCACAAAGAGAAGATTCTGGGGGTTTCAGTAGCAGGCAGTCAATTAATAGATCTAATGAGCTTTAACAGCCCAGTGCCAACCTTTAGAACTAGAAGTCTCAAGTGGTCATCTAGACCACAGTCTCCAGAATCTTTCTAACTTGTCCTGTCTAGCAATGAACAATATCTGTAAGAAATGGATTTTGATTTTGTTAACTTATTTTTCTGTCAGATGGCAAGATGTGGTACCAGCGAAACGGCGCAGGCAGAAACAATACTTAAGCATGACATAAAAAAAAATAGATTAAATAAATAAATAAAATGGAGCTCTGGTAACTAGGAAACAGCAGCATAGACAGCACATTGAAGAGGCAGAGTTGAGGAGCTAGGGGCAACTCTAGGGCCATGTTTTGATGCTATGCAAGTGGCATTGCACACGGTTGCCATAGCTACAGAACTGTACAAGCTATAGACACACGGGCCCTATGGACCCACCCACCCTGCTGCCACTGCCTTCCACACCTGCCCCTGCGATTTCTACAGCTCCAGTGTAAGGAAAAAAAGACCATATGGCTTAAATCAAAATATTTTTTTCACTTCTAAAAAATCAGAATACCAGAGATTCAGAGAAGAAAGCAAAGAAATGCAGGAAAATGCTTGTTTCCCGAGGGTCAAAGGCTTCTGAACATGGACTCAAAGACGAAAGGCCAGTACCCTCGGCGCCTACATCCATGTCTAGTCTTGGTCTTCTTCACTCCTTGATGTATAGATTCTATCTTTCTGTCTCCCCACCCCCAACCCTCTGCCTTGACAGCCGCACAAGGGAGAGCTGTAACATTATTCAGAGGAATACATGTGTTTTTAAGAGGTAGAGCAGAGATTTGACATTTTGGTACTCTGGTTTCATCCTGTAAGATGAAAGAAATATTTTTGGATTTCATTACCAAATTTAAGGCAAAACCAAAATAAAATTAAAAAAAAAAGAGTGGTTGTTTGAGATAGAGAATGGGAATAGAAATAAACAAAAGAGGAAAGTGTTTTGAATGGGAGATCCCTCACTATCACCCTGAATTTGGGGGGCTGGGCAGCAGGAAATTACAAACACATGTTGGAAAGGCACCCAGGGAGGCGTCTGATTTTCCACGTTCTGCTCTGTCTGGTGAATTAACTCGCACATAGTCAACTAAGGGGACTTCTTCGTGTTCATTTTTATGATGTGAATAAAAGAGTTTAAGTACTTGATGGATCTAGTTTGGAGGTTTCCAATGAGGTGAGACCTCCAGACCCACCACACACATTTCTGAGCTTATGCCATTAGCATGGCACGTGCCGTCTGAAATATGGAAAATGATGGGACTTTACTATCTAGATGTGGATCCTAGGATTGCTCTGACAATCTGGGTGGTTTAGAATAATAGACGCATATTGTCTCACTGTACTGTGGCTGGAACCTCAAAAATCACAGTCCCTCTGCACCCCGATGGTGACTCCTTCCTTGCCTTCTCCCAGCTTTTCATGGTTTGCCTACAACCTTTGTGTCTTTGACTACTAGATGCATCATCCCAATCTGCCTTTCTTATATGCCACTCTCCCTGTGTCTGTCTCTTCACAGTGTTCTTTTCATAAGAATGCTGGTCAGTCAGATTAAGGCCCCATTCTAATGCAGTTGGACCTTGCTTTAATTAGTTACATCTGCAACCACCATATTTCCAAATAAGGTCACATTCTGAAGCATCAAGGAATAACACTGTGTATCATATCATTTTGGTGAAGATGCAGTTCAACCCATAACATCATCTCTCTCTCGGTCTTCAAATCCATGCTCCAGTAGTTGTCAGCTGTATGTTCTTGGGTGGGTCTCTTAGCCTCTCTGAGCTGAGGTTTTCTTCTCTATGAAATGAGATATGGCAGAAGGCATTATTACCCTGTCTCACATGGTGCCTCATGGAAGAGCAGAAAATGGGAAAAGAAAGAGGCACTTTTAGTGAGGATGACAGAGTGGCCTTCTGTGGATTCACCTTTTCATAGGAAGAAACGCTTCTAACTAAATAAGTGAATACTGAAGAATGAGAGCAAGGGATCTTCAGGCTGTGTGGTGCAAGGCAGATAACCAATTCTCATCTCCTCACGTGACATTCTGTGGGTCCATTTCAAGCTGAGAGCACTTGAGATCTTTGAATTAAAAGACAGGAGTGTCATTAATGCCTTGAATTGCTCTAGGCTGCCTCATACCAAGTCCTGCTTTGTGGAGAGGTGTGCTTTCAGGATGCTCACTTTTCCATTCTTTTCTTTTCTTTCTTTTGTTTTCTTTTTTCTTGAGATAGAGCCTCATTATATCCCAGGCTGGTCTCAAATCTGCTGTTCAAGCAAGGATGGCCTTGATCTTCTCTATCCTCCAGTCTCAACCTCCAGAGTACCGACATTAGAGATCTACATCATAATGCCCAGTTTTATAGGTGCCAGGGATCAAACCCAGGGCTTCCTGTATACAAGGTAAACACTCTACCATTTAGGGTACATCTCCAGCTTCCTTTATCTTATTCTTATGACACTGGGCAGTGCTTAGTACCTACATTCTGGTTCATCTGTTCATTCATTCATTTGTCCATTCATTCATTCTTCAACTAATGCAGATGTAACAATGAGAGAAAGAGCAAAATGCAGAATCCATTTTTTTGAAGGTTTCACTAGAGGGAAGAGACAATGGACATGTGAATACACTGATAATTTGTGAGCCAGATAATTATACACAGTGTAAAGAAAATAAGGACATAGAGCATTAGAAATGTGGGCTGCAAGATCTCTCAAGGCAGAATTAGAATTCAAAGGTGAGTGAATTTAGGGTCCTTGTGTTACCTGGAGTAAGAGCATATAGGCGAGGGGCGTTGGGTGCATGCAGAGACTTTAAGACTGGAGCATATGAGATATTCAAGGAGTAACAGGAAGACCACTATGGTTCGAGAATAAATATGGTAAATTTTAATATGAAATTATGTAAGCCAAGTTCTGTTAGCATTATGGAAGGCAGTATGGCAATTCTCCAGGTTTTAAAGTTGACAAGAACGGATTCAAACTTAAGTCCTGTCATCTATTAGGTTCATGTGTTTTGGCAACTCATCTAACATGTTTTCTTATCTATGAAATAGGAACAAGAATTATTTTGCAGGGATTTTGTGACATGAAAATTTGAAAAAGGATGAGCTTTGAAATATAGATTTGTGGTCAACCTCTATTTCTATATATGACTTGGCTCTGTAGCCTTAAGGCTGAGATTTGGCTTTTTCACATGCAAAATGGGCTGTAATAGTTCATAATAGAACTGTTGTGAGGTACATCTAGGTAAAGTTGCCTTTATTTGGGGCAATTGCATTATTACATATATTGTACATACATTCATTTTTATTTGTCATATTGAGATACTTTATATATTTTATATCTCATTTCCTGTGTGTGTGTGTGTGTGTGTGTGTGTGTGTGCGTGTGTGTACATATATGTTGGAACTCAGACGATACCCTCAAGTGTAGGTCCTTAGGAGTGATCTACCTTGTTTTATTGAAACAAGGAGCTCACAGGGTAAGCCAGGCTGGCCAGCCAGTGAATCCCAGAGATCCATTTGCCTCTGCCTTCCTAGTGCTGGGATTGCAAGCATGCACACACCCAGTTTTCTTTTTATGAGGGTTGTAGTGTTTGAACTGAAGTCCTCTTGCTTTCAAGCACTTTACCAACTGAGCTATCTCCCCAGCCATCATTTTTTTTTCTTCAATTCTGAGAAATTTTTAATTTGTGAACACTCTGAATGATGCCTCGTATGTTTGCTTGCCACATGGGCTACATTACACTGTAGAACAAACAATCCCAGTATCACTATAACTTCAAACCAAAGATTTACACCTGTTCCCTTTAGTACTGACTGGTGTATTGTAAGACCCACTTGATAGAACAACCACGACTTGGATGGCACAGGTTACCTTGGCAGAAATAGGAGAAAAAGCATGATAAATCATGCATTGAATCTTAAATCATGTTCCCAGAAAAGAATGCATCACTTCCACTCACCTGCATTGGCTAAAGTAAGTCATGTGACCACGTCTCGCTTCAAGAGGTGGGGAGGGACCCTTATTCTGTATGTCCAGGAGGAAAAGCAGATAATATTTAGAAGTCAGCAACGACTTGTTTTGGAGCTGTATTAGATGCAGTTTAGATATTTTAATACTGCCTCGATGTCTCTCACTTCCCCTTTTTCACTATCCTTATCTCTTTCTGAACTGTGTATCTTAAATAACTCCTAAATTCTCTCCTTTAGGTTTGGACTGCCATCCAACCCAACCCCCAAGTTTTGATTTTCCAAAACTAGGTTTTTCATTTCTACAATATGAATCTGCCTGCTCTTCTTTATCTGTCCTTTTGTTGCCTGGTGGATTCTGCTTCCTCCTTTACACTTTTAAATATTTTAAAGTTTCAGACTGGACTATTTCTCATTCTGAAAATTTACAAATTTTCATAAGCTAGCTCTTTAGATAATTTGTTTTCTTGGTAGTTATACATTTTACCATGAGCTCATCTTCAGTGAGGATCGTTCCATGTGCTCTGATGAGAGAAATGCCCCTGAAGAAATGGCTTCTGCAGAAGCTGCAAGGGTATCACAGGGTCTGGACAAACTCTCCTATCACCTCAGATAGCCTATTCATTGAGAGGGTAGCCTTTGGTTCTGCTTTCTCAGGGTCAATCTTTTTCCCATACAATGCTTTGAGTAGATCTTCAACTCTACCAACAGTGCAGACTTTTATAAATATTTTTTAAACTTTGTTTGTTTGTTTGTTTGTTTATTGTGTTCATCCTGGATTGTTTCTACGTCCTTGTTCCTTCCCTTTGAGATTTCCCAGGCTCCGCCCACTAGGACATTTCCATTTGTAAGTGGAATCTGGGAACTGAACTCAGGACCTTCTGCTTGTAAGGCAGTGTCTTAATCCCTGAGCCATCTCTCCAGCCCTGTAAACATTTTTTGTTTGAGTGTTTTGGGACAGGGTCTTTCTGTTGTCAATTCACATCAATCCTTTTGCTTTAGGGATTATACAGGCAGGCACAACCACACCCGGCTCACAAATGCTGCAGATTTTTGTGCTTTGGAGTTGATGTGGGTATCCGAGCCTCTCACACCTACTTCAAATCATGCAATTTACACCATTCCTCACACTAGGACATCAGCTCCCATCCAGTAAGGCCTGCTTAAGATTCAACTATCCAGAAGTCACAGATCATTATAATGTTCAGACTTTCCTTCATTTCTACGACTAGAGACATTTTGTACTCTATTTGAGCTCAATTATTTCTTTAATAAAAGCAGTTTATTATATTTTAGCAGTCTTTATATGTGGTTGGACTTGGGAGTGAGTTTTAAAAAAAAAAAAAAAAGAAAAAAATTGCTGGAGTTCTGCACACTGACCAGAATTTTCTATACCTTTTAACATGAATCAACTTAGCATGAATGAGTTCAATAGATAATATTTAGGAGATTATGATTTGTCAAGAAGGGGTTTTTAAAAGAGGGGAGATGAGAGGAAAGAAACTGGACAAGAGGAAAATAGCAAATTCAGATAGAGGACTGAGGAGAAAAAAAAACTCTACAGGAACCAGGTCAGAACCCAAAAATGCAAGATCTTGGACTTCGGAGAGGGAGTAAATGCAATAATTTCAAACTGCAGAAGCTTTCAGACCTCCTTGAGAATAGGAAAGAAAGGATGCAGGTTGATATAAGCTGGCTGGGGGGAACTGGAACTGGGGTTTGATATCTTTGTTTTCTATGGAGTAAGATGCAAGGTATGGCACAGAGATTGAAAACGAGGTATTGAAGCTTTTCGGTATCAGCTTGAAATACGTAAGTAGAGCAAATATGGGCCCCTAAAGGAAATTCCAATGGTTAAGCTGGCCGAGGCGGGTTTCCAGAAATCATGCATTTTTCTAATGCCATCACCATCATGGCTGGGTAATACTCTTGTCTTATAGCTCTAACTCCCCATACGTAGGAGAAAATAAGCACACAATAGAGAGTGGGGTTTGCAAGACAGTTGCCAATAAAGGACCAACAAGTGAGGGGACAGAACATGTGAAAAAATGACAGCAGCAATGACACAGGAAAACAGAGCTGACCATGAACTAAACCCACCTTTGAAAAGTAACAAAAATGGAATAGACTGAGCCGTGATTAACGATATGGTCTCCAAAGTACAGTCAGACCTCCAGAAATGGCGACATTTCCCAGAAGACAGTGCTCCTTCCATGACCAAGTTGTCTGTTTATCTCTCAGCTAATAATTGCCCTGTCATTGTGGAGACAATTATGCTGTTTCTGCCTTTTCTAATTGAACAAAGATTCACCGACTATTCCCATGGCGTGTGGTTTAAATAGCATCTAGCTGATGTGACCAGTATCTAACTTAGGCAGGTAGAAGTCTGGTATACCAGTCCCATTGACTGGCCTTTGACCTGTAGATCAGTTGTTCAGCCTCAGTCCAGTCAATTGAGATCCAGGTGATAGGATCACATGATGTACATGTACTTAATGCATAAGGAACCTCTCATGAAGTTCTAAGACTTTCCATAACACCTTCCAAAAGGGATAAAATGTCAGAAAGCCCTTTTCTCATAAACATTTAAATAACATGTCTTCCCTAGGCTTCATAATAGGTCTCTATTCATCTCTTCAGTTTTTATTTCTTTCCAACTTCTATAGTTGGACACCATTCAAAAGCTTCCTATGCAAAGTATCTAATTCTAGAAATTGCCTACTTGCTTGGAATTCACTCTACCCCACTCCCATTCACATATGCACAAATATAAGATCACATCCTCTAATTTTTTTAAGTCCTGGGTCCCTATTTTGGGGAAAAATAATTTTCTGCATGTAGTTTTGTTTCTGGCATGTTCACATTAAGCAGTGGCAGTATAGAATCTTCCAGTGTATGAAAAAATGAGTGGCTTCAGTTTCAAAGTGGGATTTTTAACCACTTCATATAAACCATTTTGGCTATACCTAACAATTTCTATTATCTAGAGCAGGACTTTTTCTGCAAGGGACCAGGGAATAAACATTTTAGGTTTTATAGGCTATATCACAACCAATATCTATCACGACTACTCAACTTGCTCATTGTAGCATCAACACAGCCATAGACAATCCGTAAACGAATGAGCATGGCCGTGCTCCAGTAAAATTTTATTTACAAAAATAGGCAGCAATCTGGACTTGGCCAGAGGGCCCCCATTTAGCAACCCCTGATCTGGAGGGTAATTATTTATGGCTTCTGCTTCTTGGCAGGGTAAGAGCTGAATTTCACAATGGTAGTGTTTTGTTTTTGTTTTTTTTTTTTTCCTAACAGATGGCATAGAAGTTCATTCTTCTATTGACTTTTTATGTAAATTAAGTTATACAGTGATAAATAATTGAAGGTCGCCAGATTACACAAGTCTGGACTCATGCAGTGCCTAGCCTGTGTGGCCACATGCACCAGCCCTGAATATAGTAAGAATGACTTTTTCTGTACTTCTAACTTGAGAACAAAATAAGGGAAAGGAATAAGTCTTATGTTCCTTCTGACAAGGTTCGCCCACCTGTCTGATTGGTTTGGATATTAGAACAGCTCCAAACACACATATAAATCAAGCAAGGTCTTTGTTTGCATGGAACTTACAGCTTAGAAAGATTTATCTGTTTCCTAAGGGTTGCCAAGCAAAGTACCAGAATTGGGTGGCTTCAGCAGAGATTGATGGCCTAAATGCTCTGGAGACTTCAAGGCTGAAATCAGGTGCTGCAGGGCCATGCTCCTCTGGAACTTAGGTCGCAGCTGCTTTGCTTCTTCCGGGTGGTTTACCTGTGGTCCTTAGCGCTTCTTGACTTACAACTGCAGCTCTGCAATTCTGTTGCCCCAACTCCATGTTTCTGCCTAAGGATACCAGAGACTTTGGATAAGTATCCACCCAACTCCAGTATGATCTCATCTTAACTAATTACATGTGCAAAGCTTCTACTTCCTTATAAGGTCGCATTCTGTGATACCGGGAATCAGGACTTCCATGTATCTTTTTTTGGTGAGACACAGTTCAGTCCATCACGAAATGAAGGAATAAATGTGAAAAATTATGGCAGTTATGACAGAAATCTTTGTAAGGTACAGGGTGAAGGCTGAGGCAGGCAGAGAAAATGAATTTTACTTGTAAGGGTCAGGAAGGGTCTGTGGATGACGTGATCCATGAGCAGATTGTGGAAAGTGATGCAGAGTTATTTGCCTTGTACAAAATAGGCTTGTACGTGGGGCATGGGAACAGAAGCTTGTCCCCCACAAGTGCAGCAATAGAACAGTGTGACAGAACCTGTTTCATCGCATTCTTCTGCCACCAGAAAGGAGCTTTAGGTCTCCTACTTGCCACAGAAATTAAAAAGGGGTTCTAAATACCTTGACTCTTTGATACATCTCTAACCATTATTCAAGATCTCTGGAAGTTTGCTGGAGCAAAAGGAGCAATCAAGTTAGAATGCAGGAGGCTGGGTGGCAGGTGACTAATCCAAGCTACATTCAGTAAGACACACTGTTTTTACTTAGGTTGCCTATTATAGATTAGTAAAAATAGTGATGTTGTCTAAAAATGACTTTATTGGCACTTCACATACGATGGAGAAAATGCCAATTACATATTTCAAAGAATAAGTACACCCAGGGATGGCTTAAAGGAACAGCAATGGAAACTGAAAAGGTACACTTTCCCCCTAGCTAGGGCATATCGCCCAGTCATGGCACTATAGGCTGAGTAATGTTTCTATCCAGGATCTGTACTATGTGATTAAATGTGTTACATGTCATTGTACCCAATTTACAGATGAGGGCATGGAATAGTGGAGAGATTAAAGACATTGTTTGGCTCACACAACTAGAGGATTTGTACCATACAGTATCACTAGCCACAAGCAGTATTGAATAATGGAAATTAAAATTCTGTTCTTGGATTTCAGTAATCCATGTTAAGGACTTAGTGGCTACATGTAGCTAAGGGTTAACATGGTACATTTCCATTGAGAACAAGATGAGCACATTCTGAATATCGCTTCATGTTTGTTTTGAGGTTAAAATCAAATTGGCATCATGTAGCACTCCTCAACTGTCCCTGGAAAAGAGAAGAGAATAGAGTTAGCCATATTTTTGAAAAATGCATTCATACTATATGAATGAGGGAAATACAATGATTTCAACTAAAGAAAAAGCTGAGAGATGGTTTTGTAACCTACCAAAGTGCAATCAAATCAAGAGAAACTTCCCTGTGGTAATTGGTCCTGTGTTTGCATCCATCGGTTATTTAGTTCAGTAAAATAACATCATCTGTCTCATTAAATTAGCATTGTCAACTGAAACATCATGGACTTCACATAATGTTGTTCAAATGCTACAGAAAAAAAGTCTTTGGTTTATAAAAACCATAAGTATGGGCCTTCACGCTGATTCAGTGGGCAAACTCACTTGCTGCAAAAGCCTGAAGACCTGATTCAATGTAAAGGTGTAAAGGTAGAAGGAGAGAACCAAGTCCATAGAGCTGCCCCCAACATACATGACCCTCAAACACATCATCCACAATAATAATAATAAATTTAAATTTTAAATAATGTGGGGCTGGAGAGGTGGCTCAGGGGTTAAGCCTCTGCCTTGCAGGTGGAAGGTCCTGAGTTCGGATCCTAGACCCCACGTATAGACACCGGGCGGAAGCGGGGGCGGCCTGCGTTTCTGGTCCTGGTAGGGCGGAGCCTGTGAATCCCTGGGCAGAGTAAACAAGGAGGAGGAGGTGGTCCATGGTGGTTCCCGAATTCTTCCGTGGTTCTACACACACACACACACACACACACAATTGAATAAAAAAAATTTAAATAATGTGGGGGTGGGGAGATGGCTCAGTGGTTAAAGTACAAGCTACACAAGTGAAAGACCTGGAGTTTGGATCCTTAGATCCCATGTAACATGCTAGATTGATGAGGGGACCCACCTGTAATTATAGTCTCAGATGGCAGAACACAGGGATGCCCAGCTGGCTAGCCAAATTAGCCCTATTGGAGAACTTCAACTGGATTTGATTCAACTGGCCTTGTCTCAAAAGCATAAAGCAGGAGAACTTTGAAGAATGATTCCCAATGTCAACCTTGGGCCTCCACACACTTATGTGCACTCACACACATGCATGCACACCACATACATATATACATGAAAATGGAGAGATTTTTTAAAAATTTTAAGAGAATATTTGTATTAGGAGCTTATACCTATCTTCACTATTATGTAGCTTAAGATAATATCATACTAAAAGATAAGTAATTGTAAGGGTAAAGAATGTTATTCATCTTCAGGAGGGAGTTGAAAAACTCTGTGTATTAGTTCTTAGAATGAGGGAGCCTGGTCATACCACCTGTAACAGGCCCACCCAGCTTGCCTGGTTGTGCAATATCCTACCAAATCTATTAACTGGGACAATCTTGGCACCAGGACGCCATAATTCTACTCGAGGATATATTGTGATGCCAACTACAGCAGCCAGCAAGTCTTTGCACTGATGAAGCATTTTTACTCCACAATTTTCTAATCAACCTCCATTTTAGAATTCAATTAGTAAAATCTGATTTACACTATTCATAACAACAGAATTTCCCACTGTCCCTTCATAGCTCTTAGTACTCAGAAATTTTTGCAGGAAGCGAGGACACCACAAAACAAGGCTTACTCTTTTCGTTTTCTGCCACATTTTTTTCCCTCGGTCTTAATCAGACTCACTATTCTCAAGCACCTCGCTGATGGGAAATAGAACTCAAGAGTTTCATTTCATATTCCCACTTCACAGCATTTTAGTGAAGAATTTCCTATCTTCTCACTTAATCTTCGGCCTCCAGCTTTCCCCTTGAAATCAACAGAGGAGGTTCACATTCATCCACATCATAAATGAGAGCTAGAGTGGAGCTAGGGTAATCCTCAGTGGTAGAGCTCCTTGCTTAGCATGCACAGCACACTAGGTTCGAGCCTTAGCACTGAAAAAGGAGGGGGAAATAAAAAGTAGAAACAGAAAGCAATCAAGACTGGGCTGTCTCATTCAGCATACCCCAGGGCAACTGTCAACTCAAGCTAGTCTTAGCACTGTGATTGAGAGTGAGAGAAGCCCATTCAAGCCACTTCTATGCCACTGGGGAAGCAAACTGTTATTTTTAGTGATATTGCATATTACATTGAGATCTCTTATTATGCTGCTGGGTTGCATTTGTATCCCCTAGAACCTGACGGAATTTCTTACTGTTTGTTTGGTAAAGATTCCCACTATTTCCTGCAAAGACTTAAGAAGATACAGGTTCTATGCAACTGACAAAGAAAGCTACAAAATTCCGTGAACTCGAAAGAGAGAGAGAGAGAAAGAGAGAGAGAGAAAGAAAGAGAAAGAGAGAGAGAGACAGAGAGACAAAGAGAGAGAAAGAAAGAAAGAAAAAGAGAGAGAGAGAGAGAGAGAAAGAGAGAGAGAAATATCTTCTTACTATCATTTAAAGTACCCCAAAGATCTGTGTTGCAGTTCACCTACATGATTGCTGATAAATGACCATCAAATGGCTTAAGGGAACAAGGGGTTTATTTTCTCTTACTATTACTGGTTACAGTTCTCAGTCCAGCTTGACGGGAGAGCTTACATCAACACCAGGGCTGAAGGAACTGACCACACCATTTCTACTCAACAGCTGAGAGAGGGACGATCCTTACTTCCAGACCAGCATGTCTGGCCAAGTGCACAAAAGGATGCCAACTTCCTCAACCAGCTCTTAGTATTTTATTCATCTGTTCAGGGCCTAGTCCCACCCACCATGGACTGGGCCTTCCCCATCCACTAGACAATCTCTTGCAGGTTTGCTCTGAGCTTAACTCAACCATTAATTCTCTACAAATGTGCCTGGAGCTCAAACTCTCAACTCACAAGGTGACACCTGTGTCTAACTATGACAATCTGCTAACTAACATGGGAAGAGTTCTAAATATCTTTCTTCCTTCCCTGGAGAAGGTGTTTCTGGCTGTTGAGATAAGTAAAGCAATCTTTTACTGAGATTCTGCAAGTGTGGTTAATTATAACTGTTGAAGGACAAGGACAATTACACTAAGCTAATAATAGTACTCTCCAATTATTTGGCTTTTCCTTTATGTTGCATACTAAGCCAAGTTATTTACATATATTATCTTATTTATTTTCATAACCACTAGTGAAGATAGGTAGTATTATCTCCATCTTACAGATCTAAAATGGTGAGGCTGGAAATGAACCTGAGGTCACACTAAATATCAGAATAAGGATTTGAACTCAGAACTTCTTGAAATCCCCAAGCCTAGACTCAACTTTATAAGCAATAATACACTCTGCTAGGAATAACAAGGATACATCTAATAATGAGCTACAGTCCAATTAATTTGTCATGACTCCTCAACCTAAACATTTTCTTTCTGAGGCAGGGTTTCACTCCACTACAGACTAATCTTGAATTTTGCGATCCTCCTGCATGCTCAGATTATAAGCATGTGCCAACTAGTCTTCACCCTCAGCATTCTTATTTTTCAGTATTTGCTTCCAA
This sequence comes from Typhlomys cinereus, assembly GCA_023101885.1. NCBI lineage: Eukaryota > Metazoa > Chordata > Mammalia > Rodentia > Platacanthomyidae > Typhlomys > Typhlomys cinereus. The sequence goes on along the minus strand of JALPQD010000298.1, from coordinate 1,721,785 downwards.
ATGTAAGGAAAATTTGAGGCAAGATTTCACTAGAGCCAGTCACAAAGTCAAACTTGTGTACTAGACCATACCCTGTCATTGTACTATATCCCCAACCCCATAGATCATTCTTAAGTTAAATCTGAAGACATCAGAAACTCAAATACCCTTGGCAGAATTACTTGTCTTTCTATTCTTAGTTCACAGTAGTTTCTTTTTTTTTTTTAAGTTATTTTCATTCAAGTGTGTGTGTGTGTATGTATATGTGTGTGCGCGTGTGTGTAGAACCACGGACGAATTCGGGAACCACCATGGACGCCTCCACCTCCTTCTGCCCCGGGATTCACAGGCTCCGCCCTACCAGGACCAGAAGCGCAGGCCGCCCCCGCTTCCGCCTGGCGTCCGAACTCAGGACCTTCTGCCTGCAAGGCAGAGGCTTAACCCCTAAGCCACCTCTCCAGCCCCCGCCACCCAGTGTTTTCTAAAAGTGCTTTCACCTCTAGCCCGAGAGTCTGTATGAAAAGTGAAGCCCCTCTGGATCCAAGGTGAACGCTCAGTAGGGCTCCTTAATGATGACTTCACTTCTTTAGTAGGGTCAGCTGGTGATCTAGCCACTGGTGGTTGGGTGGTGGCAGGAACCATGGCATAGGATAGGAGCAGAATAGTGAGTTGCCCATGTCAAAACTCCCTCCTTCTCTCTTGGTACACATTCTAATTTCTGACAATAAATCACCGAAGTTTAGAAAAATATAAGCAAAGTTTAGACTCAGGTTACCTTGGAAAGAACTTAGTATTTATACTTTGCATTTATACATTATGCTTTGGTATTTAACTCTTTAAACCCTAAACTAGTCTGTCAGCAGTAGAAGCAGCTACTTCTCCCTACCATGCTTCCACCTCCAGGTCCCAGAGCAGATTCTGAAAACCTATTCATCCTTTGTGAGCTCTTACTCAGTTTATTTAAGGGAAAAATGTATCCTGCTGACAAGAAAAGCACCGGAAGAAACTGATTCCATCATTATTTCATAGGCTGTAAAACCTATTTGATAAAATTGATCTGATATGGAATGTGTAGTGCTCATTATGAATTAGTCTTAAGTTTCTATTTGCACCATGAATAAAAAGGGTTCAGTAAACAAATTAAGAAATGCTACATAAAGTATAATTTGTTGAAAAAAAAAATAAACCTGAAGAAAAAAAAGCTATGGGCTTTTGGTCAACATGCTGAAGGCCTAACTCCTAATGTTATGGCATTTGGAGATGAGGATTTTAAGGCACTGATAAGGAAGGTGCAGGTGAGCTCAGGGAGATGGGGTCATCAAAGTGAGATTGGTGCTCTTAGAAGAAAAGACATCAGGCATTCAGCGACTAACTCAGTGGCAGAGCATATGATTGGCATGCATGAAGCCCTGGGTTTGACCCCTAGTACCAAAGAAAAGAAAATTGAGAGCATTTGCTATCTCCATACCATGTGAGAGCACAGTGAGAAGGTAGCTGTCCACAAGGCAAGAAGAGAGCCCTCATCTGAGTACAGTCATCCTGACCCCCAGTTTGATTGCTCAGCTTCCAGATTGTGAAAAAATTTCTGTTGTTATAAGCTGCCATTCTATGGCAGTTTGTTATGGCAGCCCATGCTGACTAACTCACCATTTACTCGTGTAGAAGAAGCACCTGTTAGCATATAAAGGTAAGTAACCTTTTGCTGGTACCATTTGTGCATGTGTGGATGTGTGTGGATGTGTGCATAGGAGTATTTGTGTGTGTGTGTGTGTGTGTGTGTGTGTGTGTGTGTGTGTGTGTTCATTAAAGCAAATCTGACAAGATTATTCCTTAACAATGCCTTTAATATGCTTCAACTTGTAACTGACAAAATTGCCCCCAAATTTTCATACAATGCAGCTTTTTTTTTCAATAGTTGGGTTGGATTATGAAGTTTAATTCTTCTGACCACAAAAAGCCAAAGAAACAATTATGTATCATTGTGAATTAAATGTCACATGCCAATGCATTCTTCCAGCAAGGTTTTACATTTTATTATAAGAATGCTAAAATGGAAAAGATTGATATTAGTAGTCAAAGGTGAGTGTTGAGTATAACTGGGAATTGCAGTACTAGTTTCTCTACTTTTGTGAGTACTTTATCCTATTGATAATACAAATTTTAAGTGAATGTACACACATGTATGAGTTACATATGGACAAATTCGGTTTGCAGTGCAAGAATGATTGCTTAGTGGTGTTTTGCCCCATAATCTTTTTTTTTTAAAGTGGAAAAGAACAACCTCTTGACCTGCTTTTAAAAAGTGTAAGCTGTGCCAGCTGAACTGAATGAGAGAGAACACTTTACATTCTATTTTCACAGCTGTCTTATCATTTCCTAAACTGAATTAGGGTGGAGCACTAATTTTTGAAAGGTCTGAGAATTTCAGGACGGAAGGAGGGGGCGCTTAGAACTTTGTTGTTGCAATTTGAAGATAAAGATGTCTTCCCAAGCTAACCTTTTGGAGTTAAGATAATTCCACAGGGGTGGAAGAAAAAGAGAGCCTTCAGAATGCCTTCACAGAATTTACAGAACAGTGCAAATTAATGATCTATGGAGAACTCTTTCAGTGTGTTGGGAAATAATCATGATTTGGTATTCAATTACTTTCTCTTGTACACTTTTCCAAATTATTGCATAGTCCAACTAGATAAAGCCTTGCTAGTCTGCCACCCTAAAATTCCCTTAACCCGTGTGTGATAGGTTTGCTTTGTTCAGATGGAAGTAGGGCAAGAGCTCCCTGGTAATTAAGGAAAATACCTTTTCAGTCTTTTTCCTGTTGACGTCACATATTTGGTTTGTTATTTTGGTTTTAGTGTGGAAATAACAATTTCCACAATTTCAAAGGTAGCGTCTTACCATTTGGTTACTAGCTAAGTAATTATTTAGGTTCTTGACCTCTATGCACAATCTGAATTTCCCTGCCTGTAAAATATGAATTGAGCTGAGAGCTTTGTGAGAAGCAGTTTTTTTTGTTTTTTTTTTTTTTTTGCAGAGTTTTCATTTTACTCATAACCTAGTTTTAAGCAGGAGATGTGGGTGGAGAGCATCTAGGCCCTTCGTGAGGCGTTACACAATCTATTAGAGTCATACAGAGAAGATAGAAGAGGGCCTATAACCCACTTTTAGAAAGCGTTTCATAATATAGATGCCAAAACCTTGGACATTCTTCAGGGCATGAACTTATTGATAGTTTCTTGAGGAGAATTCTCATAACAATTAAATACTCATGCTTCACAAGAAGGGGGAAAGTCCTAGAGAAGTGGTTGAGGGTTTGGTAAATCCTTTGCCGTTGTGAACTTGTCAATCAGAATTGGCCCAAAGGCTTTGACCCCAAACTCAGAAAAGATTCTTCTATTTGGGGGGATGGATTTGGCAGACAGAGCTATTAGTTTTTTTGTTTTTGTTTTTGTTTTTTTTGCAACAGTTTTTCGTCAGAAACTTTCATTAAAATGAAAGCATACATTAAGCTATCTTTCCCTTTGTCACTCTGGAACATTTACAGTGAATTTATCGTCTGTGCTTTCATCATCATGAATCATATTTTGGGAGCTTGAAAGATATGTGGCAACATGATTAGGTAGTTGGGGAAAGTTTTAGAGAAGTTTGTGAGTCATAGTGATCCCAGATTTCAAGGTGCTTCTCTTTCACTAATTTATTAAGAAAACACATATTGAGTTCCTACTGTGCGCAAGATATAGCTCAATGGATGGTGGAGACTAGATGAGTTTAATTGGCTGGAAAGGAAAGCTGAGAAGGTGATACTTGAGACCCAAGGAAGATCATGGGAATTTATAGCCTAGGGAGCAGGAGTATGCAGTTCAAATGAAAACATGAAGAAGCTTGACGTGTTAAAGAACAGAACGATGCAACTGTGGGTGAGGCTGGGGGAGAAGGCAAGGAGGAACAGAGAGAGGACCAGAAGCCTCATCGTGTAGAAACTTGACAGTCAGATTTTATCCTATAATGTAATGTAATGGAAAGACATCAAAGACTTTTAAGCACAGCAGTTTTATTATCATTTCACAATGTAAAAAATATTACTTTGGCTACTATGTGGAGGACGGATATAATACAAAGTGGTTATGACTTTAATTCTAGTAAGATAAGAGGTGGTGGCTCGGACAAGGACAGATAGAAACAAGCAAGCAGCTTTGAGATATTCTGGAGGTAGGGTAGAGAGTGCTTGTTAGCATCTAAGTAATTCATATAGTAATTCCAAATAATTCGTAGATGCTTGCTGGTCTAGTCTGTTCAGTAGAAACTCTTTCTTTACCCCTTTCCTTTTATTTTATTTGAGATAAGATTTTGCTATGCAATCCAGGCTGGCCTCAAACTGACTGTGTAGTCAAGACTGACTTTGAACTTATGATCTTTCTGCCTCAACTTCTCTGATACTAAAATTGCAGTCCTGTATGATCATGCCTGGATATACCCCTTTCTTAGATGCTAGAATTCTTTAGGTTTTTACTCTGACCTCTTTTTTCCTACTCATTCACTCCCATGCATTTTATTTCTAACTCTATGTTGAACACTAAAAATCTATCTCTAGGCTGGAGGTACAGCTCTGTGGGAGAGCATTTGCCTAGTATGTGTGAGGTGGGGTTACACACACACACACACACACACACACACACACACATACACACACACACACACTTTCTCTTTATATTATTTATAGAGATAGATATAGATGTAGACCTCTCTCTCTCTCTATATATATATATATATATACATATATATATATATATATATATATATATATATATATATATATATAGGTGGTGTGCTCTTTAGCCAAGTTGTTTCCTCTCAATTCCAGTCTTATTTATTGATAACATGTGACTGTCTCATAAGCACCTTAAAGTCAGCACACTGAGGCCAAACACATCACTCTCACTCTATACCTGTCATCCTCTTTATTCATTCTGTCCCAGGAAAGGCCAGTCGCTGGTCAGCAGAATTTTGGAGAACGTCCTCCCACTATTGCCAACTTTCACATGTAGAACTATCAAGATCTCCTTTCCTTGATGTAAAGGTTGGTCAAAGGACAGCTTGATCAAACATGGAAGTGATGAGCTGGAAGAACAGAACTGAGATAACAAGATCAAATCTAAGTGACTGTTAGTGCTTCTCAGCCATGCTGAGTATGGGAATTTTCTGGGAGCACTGTAGAATGACTAAACAAAACACAAATGCATAACCTTCACCTGAGTGATTAAGCCCCAAACACTGGTGTTCTGTACTGATTGTGCTTCCCAAACTCCTGCTGAAATTCTAACTCCCCTACACAACTATGGAAGGGACTTTTAAGAGTTGGTAATTGGCCAGAGATAGTAGTACCCACATGCAATTCCAGTAGTGGGGAGACTGAGGCAGGAGGCTCCACAGGCCAATGCCAACTGGACTATATAGCAAGATCCTATTTCAAATTAATGAATGGAGGCAATTAAGGTTAAATGAGGTCTTAAAAGTAAGATCCTATTTAAGTAAGACTGATCTCATTACCTGTGCACACAGAGAAAAAGCCATTTGAAGATGCAGAGAGAAAACAACTATTTGCAAACCAAGAGGAGGTGACCCCAGGAGTCAACTCTGATGATACCTTGATTTTAGACTTCTAACATCTCTGGACTAAAGTGTTTTGTTATGGCAGTCCTAACAAACTAGGCTAGTCCCAAACTTTCAATCCTCCTGCCTCAACCTCTGAGTGCTAACATTCTAGGATTATAGGTATTTGCTACTATGCCTGGTGTATGCATGTGTGAGTGTGCGTGCACACACACATACACACTCCAATATGTAGCCAAACTGAAAAACAGAGATAAACAGAAAGCTCTAGATGCCTGTAATAAGACAGTCAGCAGTGACAAGCCAGGGAGGCCAAGATCAGGAGGACTAACTGCCCAGACGAAGGAAAGGAAGTCTGGAGGATGCCATGGCATCTCTTGGCATAGTGTTAGTTCAAGCTTCTGCTGGTATGCCCGGGCAATTAAGGGGTTCCAAATAGGGATTCCCTTAAGGCCATTCCTCTAGCAGGCAGCTTCTGACGATCTCACCCTCTAGATATTTCTCAACTTCAGCTTCTTCTTATTTATCAACATTACCTTTAAAAAAAAAAACTGTAGTTTAATATAGAAATTTGGCCAAATCTGGTCTCCACCTATTTTGTAAATACAGTTTCTTTTGGAACATTTATATGCTAGGTATCTGAGGATGACTGGATTTCTGATCTTTCTGCTTCCACTTCCTATGATTATAGGCATGTGGCACCATGGACATGGTGCAGGGTGTGAGGCTAGGCAAGCACTCTACCATTTAGGATATGTCCCAAGTTGCCACACCTATCCATTTATGTGCTATCTGTAGTTGCTCTTACAATATAACAAAATAGATTATATATGACATAGACTGGGTTCCTCTCAAAGCCTAAATTGTTATTACCCTTACAGAAAAAAAGCTCGCAAATGTCTGTGCTAAAAGACAGTCAATGGTGGTGAGGCTTGAGAATGCAGGCTTGAGAGTACTCACTCATGTGTTAGTGCCTCTCTTGCAAAAAGAAAAAAAAAAAGCCTTCACATGGGCGGGGAGATGGCTCAGTGGTGAAAACTCTTCCCTCAAAAGCAGAGAGACCTGAATTTGGATCCCCAGATTCCATGTAAAAAATGCTGGGACAGTGCGGTTGATGTCTCACCTGTAATTCTAGCCCTGGAAGACAGAGCCCGGGTATCCCCAGGGCAAGCTGATTAGCCAGACTAGCCCTAAGGCTGTGCCCTGAGTTTAATTAGAGACCTAGACCCACAGCAATAAAGTGAAAGAGTAATCGAGGATGATTCCCAGTATCACCCTTGGGTCTCCACAGATGCACACCCAATTGCACTCATGTACATATACCCACCCACATACAAAGAGAGAGAGAGAGAGAGAGAGAGAGAGAGAGAGAGAGAGAGAGGGAGAGAGAGGGAGAGAGAGAAAGGAGAGAGAGAGACCTTCACAGTATGGTAGAGTCAGCATTTACTGAACACTTACTCTGTACCAGACTCTATGATAAGAAGTGAGATATAACTGTGGGCAGAGACTCAATAATGTCCTTATTCCCAAGTAAAAGGAGGTCCCTACCGTGAACTCCCCTCACTTAAGAGGATACTTTGCATTGCAGATACAAAATTAATTTATGAAAGAATTCATGGTGTCTCTCCACTTAGGCCCCATGCTTCATATTGGCTTCCTATAACCAGCAACTCTAAACACTAGGAAAATACTTCCCTATATCCCTTTCATGGTGTTCTCAAAACTAAAGATAGCCGTGCTAATACCACAAAAAGCCATAGAGTTTGAGATGACTGCCTAACGGGCAAACTGTTCTTTGAAAGCCTGATTTTTGTTTTGTTTTGTTTTACCTCTGCCCAGCACTCTAAAGAAAAGTCGCAAACAATTATATTAACTGCTAGATTCAGCTGTTTCAGGAAGAAGAAACAAGAGAAACATTGATCACAAGACCTTCTAATCAACCCAGAACATCTGGTAACCTCCAGAACACATCAGATTTACATCGCAGAAATGGACAAGGTTTAACGATTATTCTAATACCCACCCATCTGTGGCTAAAATATGATTTCTTAAATTTCATATTTAAGCTCTTCCTTGTCAATGTTCCCTGGAATGATTTTTAGCATGACAGCTGCCATCACCCCATCAGTTAGCTCTTTGCAACAAGTTTCTTTCTCCTCCACTGCCTTGTCAGTGGACCAAGTAGCTTCAATCAGGGGGCAAGCAAGCCAAACCTTTTGCTTCATAACATGGATGTTGAGGAAAGTGGGTCTTTGGCACACAGGGAGTGTTTGAGTTTTGAATGAGTTTGAAAACACTTAGGTAGGAGAAAAGGTAAATTAAGTAAGTGGTTTAAATAGCAGTCTTAGGGGAAAATGCTACAGATTGTTGCAAAAGGAATATAATTTCTCATTAGAACTGAGGATCCATTTCTTGTGTCTCTTATTTTTCTCTCAATTTGTGGTTCTGAAATATTCCAGTTACTCTTATGCCATAATAAATACTCTGACCTGAATGAGGGTTTTTTTTTTTTTTTGGTTTATGGTTCAGAGGGGATAGAATCTGTCATGGTAGGGAACACACGTCTGCAGGTCGAGAAGGCACTGCGGCAGGAGCAGGAAGCTTGGCTGTTACCTTGCCACCATACTCAGAAAGAGAGAGAGAGAGAGAGAGAGAGAGAGAGAGAGTAAAAAAGAGAGAGAAAAAGAGTGGAATGGGTTGTCCAACCTCAGGGTCGACCCCCAGTGACATACTTCTTCCAGCAAGGTTCCACCTTCTGAAGTCTCCATAGCCTTCCCAAACAGCACCAGCAGCTATATTTTAACCAATGGTTCAAATACATAATAAGCATATGGTGGACATTCTACAGTCAAACCATGACATGAAGGTACTTATTAAATAGCCTATTAAATAATTCATATTTGTGCTTAAGTACATATGATACAGCATATGAAGAGTGGTACAAATTTTTTATACTGTCAACTAGTAGACATTGTACCCTAGTATTGAAATTCTTTTATTTGTGCACATATTTTAAGATTTTATTAAATTTTCACAAATTTAAACTAAAAATTTTGCTTCAATTCATTTGTGACATTCACTAATTATATTCTTATTTCATCTTTTTTTTTTTAAAGACAGTCTTGCTATATAGTTGAGGCTGGTCTGGAACTCATAGACTTCCTGCACTGGACTCATAGGTGTATGCCACCACTCCCGAATTTGTTTTTTGATCTCAGCATATACTTACACATTTTCTAAGAGAAAAATAACATATACATCATAATATTCATATTTCCTTTTAAATTTTTACTTTGTTGATGAAAATATATCTACATTTTGTGTACTTTTAAATTTTACTTTTTGATACTTTATTACTAGCAATTAAACATACATTAGTGAAAATGTAGATTCTAATAACATAATTACTAGGCTTGCCAAAATGAAGACAAGAAAAAATAAACATACAGTAGTTCTTAAATTATGTGTCATTTTCATTATTCATCTAAGCATCATTGGTTTGATAACAGAACACCCATTCACAATAATAATTAAATTGTCTTTAATATTTTGCCAACTTTTAATCACATAAAATCATATCTGTAGACACATTTTCAACCACATGTGAAAGAACACTTCTCAGGCTGAGGGCACAGAGGTGTTCTTATTTCACTGCTTGCTCTCTTGGTTCAATGTTTAAATATTTAGGCAAATGGTACATGAGGCTTTATTTATAAAGCTCCACTAATTCACTAATTTCTTTCATGAAGCAAGCTTATGAAACAGACAGACCCAGTCTCTCTCCTTAGGGAGCATGAAGTCCAGTGAGGATACAAACAGGTAGGCAGGCAGCTGTTATCACCCCCTGGATTGATCTGGGATACAGGTAAGGAAGGCTTCCCAAGAACTGAAAGAAAGCAGCAGTTGAGCAGAAGTGTGTGAAGGGGCAGATGTTGTGAAGGGACATATAAAAAGGAAGTCCCAGGCAGAAGAAACAGTGTAAGGCTGGATTGGCAAAATTATACTAAAAAGAGCCACATAAGTGTTTGAGGTTCTGTAGGCCATAGAGAGTCTATGTAACACAAAGAGTCTTGTAACACAAAGACATCTGCAGTTAATACATAAACGAGAGAGAGAGAGAGAGAGAGAGTAATTGTGATCCCGAAGGCAGCAGGACCGCCAGTCATAGGCTGCACACTCCACAGTATATAGGAAGACCCAGAAGTGGAAGAAAGCTTACATCAGAGGCTTAAAGACAACACATACGGTTGGTGCATAAAGGATGAGTAGGAACTAGGAGGGATGATTTGGTAACTTCAGAGCAAGGTGGCAAGCCACATTTTGGGTTGGGCCTCTAATCCCAGCTATTTAGGATGTTGAGGCAGGAGGATTACAAATTCAGGGACAGCCTGGGCAGCTTAATGAGATCCTGTCCAAAACAAAAAGTAGGGCTAGCAAAGATAGCTTAGTTTATCAAGTGCTTGGCCTGCAAGTATGAGTACCTGAGTTTGATCCCCAGAACCTAGATTTAAAAGTCTGGGCAATAGGGCTGGGATTAAAGCTCTTGGCTTGAAAGCAAAAGGACCTGAATTTGAATTCCCAGATCCCATGTAAAAATGCTGCACAGAAATAGCAGCGGCTTATTCTTCCAGACATGTAAGGTGGAGCCTGGGAACCCCTAGAGCTAAGAGATAATGAGGGAGAGCAATCCAGGATTATTTCTAATGTCACCCGAGGGCCTTTACAAGTACACACATGCGCGCACACACATGCGCGCGTGCACACACACACACGCGCGTACATACACATGCACACACATACAAAAAAAAAAAAGGCACATTTTTATAATCTCAGCATTGGGAAACAGAAACTGGAAGACCCTGAAGTTCATTGGCCAGCAAGTGAAGTCTAATCAGTGAGTTCCTAATCAGGGAGAGACACTAGCTTTAAAAAAAAAAAAAAAAAAAAGGACTATATCTAAGGAATGTCCTTTGGGCTCCACATACATGGACCTATGAACACACATGCAAGGTAAAAGTCAGAAGAGGACTGGGAATGTGGCTGTGGGAGAGCACTTGGCTAAGAAACCCAAGTGCTTGTTTCTGCAGGCATCTTGAACTAGGGCCATAGTGGACAGAGGGAGAAAGGTGAATGTTACAGAAGCTATTCAGTGAGTGACAGAGAAGAAGGAAGATGCCAAAACCATGGTTGCCAATGGCTGGATGATGCTGGGGCAGGAGGAAGACCTGGGGAAATAGACACAAGTTAGGCATGCGTGATGGGATCCCTTCCCTGGCGTGTTCAATTCAGCACTTGCTGCATTCTCTTGGCTATATACACACATAACTTTGTCTCTTTTTTTCCTTTTTGTCAGAAATGCTCTTGGCAAGTCTATGGGAAAAAAAAATCTATAAATCCTGAGCAAATCAGAGGAAAGGAGACATGCTGCTCTAAATACCTTTGTAATGACAATCCCAGGGAATAATTACTATTGACAGATTTGCTCTCGCCTGTTGGGAGTGCGGACTTCAGCTACTCTGGTTCCTTTTATCCACAACTAATTTAACAACAGCACGAGGACTCGGTATCTGTTGGTAACAATTGCCAACTTGGTCAGAAGAGACAGCTTCATTGAGGCAGTAAATCTGGTCCCCCAGATGGATTGGCGCTTCAGACGTCACATGTTCCAACGTGCAGGATTTGCTGTTGGCTTGGGATGGAGGTGGTGATGTTCCTACGGTTCCTCACCCACAGCTACCCCTGGAGTGGCTTCCTGTGTTAGCTGTAAGAGCCTTGGAGTGGAGTTGTGAAGGGGCAGGTTGGTGGAGCCCCCCTGACACCCAGCCTCGCTGGGCCCACTCTAAGCGTCGCTCATCTATCAAGCAAGAACAAGGGTAGCGCAGCATCACAGAGACAATTTAGAGATGCTCTGAGTGTGAATTTATGGGGCTGTGGCATTTGCCATCAATCAGAAGTACACTCAGTGGACTACCTGTCTTAGGACAAATACTGCTTGGTTTATTTAAGGAGCATGGCTTGATGACACAGCAGAAAGCCGGTGCTAGGGGGGGCCTCTGAGGACTGCAGCTGAAGTGGGGGAGGCCTCTGTCACCACCCCCGGATGACTGCTTCCCTGATCCCTTCTCGCCCTCTTGCAATCTTCCTCCACCAGGCTGCCCGAGTGACCTTTTTAAAATGTAAATTGGTTCCTGTCACACCTCCCTCTGAAAGCTTCTACTACTTTCCTTTTACATTTGAGAGAAAATCCAAACCACTCACTGTGGCCTACCAGCCTTGCCTGGTCCCCTGGAACCTTCTAGCCCAACTACAGTTGACTGTCACTTTAGGGTGTCTGGTGTTCCTTTATTCTAGAAAGCATTCGCCTCTAATAAGGCAACTCATTGTCGCATTTTGAATATCCATTAAAAATCACCTCCTCAGAGGGATTGTTATTGATGTCCCAGGCAGACTCTCCTGCCATTCACACACACTACCATGTTCTTCTTTATAAAGCAGTATAATTTATAAGATTACAATTGTTTATGCGTTTGTTACAATGATCTCCCTCACTAAGACTATAAGCTCCATGAAGGTTATACTCTAATTTAAAAATAAAAAACTTTCATACATAAATGCAATGAGTTTTTGTGTTTTCCCCTCTTACTACCCAACCCCATCCCTCCCTCCTGTCCTGCTTCATGCTTTCTCCTTTCCAGCCAGTTTCCCTTCCACTTTCACGTCTTTTTTGTATATGTGACCCACTGGGTTTCACTGGAACATTTGTACTGGCAAGTGCCTGAGTACTTGCTGAGACGTGGATAACTTATCAATTGGCAAATCATTCAGTAAAGAAGCTCCCCTTTTCTTGTCTGGCATTAGCCTTTAGATAAGGACTATAATTAATTTGTCTTTCACTGTTTTCCTAGAGACTAATATGTATTTGACATACACGCTTTCAATAATATTTGTTGCATAAATGAGTAAGTGAAAACCGGAAATTTTTATCAGCTTCTTTTATCAGTAATGGATCCATTCATTAAAAAGTAATATATACCTATATTATATAAATATTTACTTTCTATTCTGTTTGGAAGGTTAAGGTAACATTTTCGTCTCTCTTAGTTCTGAGTGTACGATGTTCTCAAATGGGTTGTTTTCTTGAGCTCCCTCATGGTCGTTTGTCAAAGGGCAGTTGGAACAGTGGTCATCTGAAGGACCAGTGACGTTGACTGTCAACAGAATATACACGTGGGCTGTCAGATGGAGCTGTGCCACAGGGCCTCTCTGTGTTCCTTGGCTTGTTCACAGTTTGGTGACTGACAGCTAGCTTAAGTGTCGCTCATCTATCAAGCAGGTTGGTCTCCAGGTTGGTCTAAGAGACCAGGACAGAGGCTGCAAGACTTCTTATGACCTGTCCTGCGAAGTCAATACATGTCATTCAAGCTATGTTTTGATAGTCATGAGTAAGCCTCAAGGCAATCCAAACCTGAAAGGAGGAAATTTCACAGGGGATTAGCTACTAATCTTTAGCTACTGGGGCCGTCTTTGGGAGACTAGCTTCCAAAATCCTCCAGATCTTGATTCTGTAGATGTTTCTATTCTTAGTTGACATTCTTTTGTTTATTTCTCTTAGGCTTTTGCCCAAACCTTTTATAATTTGTGTCCTTCATTGCAACGACATTTACTGGTAAAGGTGGAGCATGTCTTCCGCAATCTTCGGAAGGCTGAAATTAGTCACTCAGGGACGAAGAGCTCTGGGAAGCGGGTCTGCATTTGGAGGAGACGTGCGGCTGGTGGAGTGGCAGTCACGGAGCAGAGCCCATGCTGCTGGTTAGCATCCAAACCCCTCGGCGCTCACTGTTCATTACCAAGAGCGGGTGCTGACCCTGGCTGCCACTCGCAGCCCTGAAATCACTGGCTAGAAGAGCCAAGTGCAAGGAGGACTGAATTTGGGATAGTTTCAAGGGTAGCCTGTGCCAGCTCTGTCTCATTCTGCCTTGTAGTGGGTGTTTTCATCCAAATGTGAACTTCTCTCCCTCTCCACCTCTCTTGCGCTCCCCCCACCCTTTCCAAATGTCCTTCCAGCTGCTATTTTTGATTTCATCCTCCAGGCAAATGTTTCACTGTAGCAAAATTACTGTAAAATTCCTTCCTGTGCTTCCACAGATAATAGAGCTATGGCTCCACAGAACCTAGGACTATTCTCTAGAGAATCCCACCAACACACCTTTTCAGAGCTGGCCCACAGGCAATCCCCAAAGAGGGATCTAAGGAAACAGAGCTATCATAGAAGGTCCTCAGCAGAGGCATGGGTCAAACCGTGCGATTGTTTTAAATGGCACTGACTGAATGTAGGTATGTTTTCTTCTTTGTGTGTATGTGTGTATATCAAATCTGTTTCAAAGCATCAAAAACAACCGAGGTGCAGAAAATAGTATGAAGTCTGGTGATGGGTCTATAAGCATACAAACCTGAGATATAAAAAGAACGTCAGTGGGCAGTATATAAACAGAAAATCGTATTCAAAAACAACCTGCAAAACTGCAGAGGAAGCAACATTAAAAAAAAAAAAAACCAAAAAAACAGTGAGTCATAAACAATGAAATCAGCTGAACCTAAAGACTAGGAAAAGAAACTAGCAGGAATATTGATGACAGGGGTTTCCATTATACTGCCATTTCAGCGTGTCTGGAGAAGGTCTGGTTCAAGATCAAGAAGGAAAGCACGAAGCTAAGAGTGCAGCACAATGGTAGCTTGTCCAAGATGTGCTAGGTTCTGGGTTCAATACTAAGCACCAAAGAAAAAAACACACATGAACAAAACTCCAGTAAGACTCCTCGAGGCTAAGTAGCAGGGTATTATTATCTTCAGTGTCTGTGATAAAATGCACTGTTCCAAGCAATTTAAGAAAGTGTTTTGTTACTCAGATTATGTTTCTAGAAAGATTAACTTCATCGCAGTGAGGAACACATGATGGTAGACATAGGCCTGGTAACAGAGACAGGAGGCAGCTGTTACCTTGCATCTATACTCAGAAAAGAAAAGAGAGAGAGACTGAAACCAGGAAATAGGAACAGATATCAAATCTCAACCTCCGCCCTCCAGTGACATACTTCCTCCAGCAAGGCTGTACTTTCTAGAAGTTCCATAAGCTTCCCAAACAGTGCCACTGCTGGGAACCAAGTGTTTAAACACATGAGTGGGGTGAGGGGCATTTCATATTCAAATCTCAATAGGAATCTTTAGGTGAAGTACTTCAGGAAATGTGTATGTTGTTTTCAAGCAGTGTTCCCGAATTCCTGGTTATTCCCTTTACGCTTTTGCTATTATTAAATACACTTGTGTGGGCTGGCAAGATGGCTCAGTTGGGTAAAAGCTCTTGCCACCAAGCCCGATGACCTTAGAATGATCCCAAGAACTGTGTTGGAGGAAGAGAGCTGATTTCATAAGTTGTCCTCTGATTTCCATACAAGTGCAGTGACACACATTCATTTCTCCTGACTCCCACTCACGAAAGAGAAATAAGTGTAAATTAGAAATACATTTTTTTTCCTTCAAATTCATTAGTTCAGCATTAACAGAAGATTGTATTTCTGCCTTATGAGGTCTATTTCGGGAGAAAAATGGGTTGTTTATTGTATAAGAAAGAAAGAAAAAGTTCCAAAGGGGAAAAAAAGGAAGTCAGAATTTAATTCACTTGTGAATCTGGTTTAAAAAGTGAGAGTTAGCCAAATGCTTTTTACAGACAGAGATTCACAAGGAAAAGGTGGCAGGTATTGGGTAGATTTAGACTCAGGTCTTTCTCCCTTCCTCTTTCTTCCCATGTGACATTGTGTCTCCAAAACGAGAAGAGTATATTTTCCTACTCTTTGACTTTGAGTTGAACCATCAGATTTATTTGGGCCAAAGGAGCATTTTCACGTGTGATACAAAAAGAGGCTTAAAAACACTTTCTATTCTGGGTGGGTGTCCTGCCATCTCTGCCACAGCAAAGGGAAGAAATTGATCTGTTTGGCTGGTTGGTCCCAGAAGAGATGACCCATCGACTAGAGTCATTCTGCTGAATTCAGCCCTGAAGTTCGCTCCCACTGACAACAAATCCTAAGTATCTATCCTATATCTTCTAAATCCCAACCAATTCTTAAAGGTATGAACAGTAAAGAACCATTATGATGGCCATAGCTTCTTATTCTTTGTTTGGTTGTTTTTGAGATAGGTCTTACTCTATAGCCCAGGTTGAGATGCAATATGAAGCTTAGACTGACCTCAAACTCATAGCAATCCTCCTTTCTCAGTCTCTCAAGTGTTTGGATTATAGGCATGAGTCACCCAGTCTGTCTCAGGATTATTCTTGTTTATTTGTTTATTTATTTGTTTGTTTCAAGACAGGATCTTGTGAGGCCCAGGATGTCCTCAAACGCGTTATGCAGTCACAAGTGGCCTGGAACTCCTAATGTTCCTGCCTCCACTTCCCTATTACTACTAGTATTATGTGTATGTGTTACCATGCCTGGTAGGATTACTATTCTTGTATGACAATAACTAACCAATAGAAGTGTATGACATCACATTGGCTACTCCAGGTAGTTCTGTAACTTCCAAATAGCTCTAATATTGCAATAGCCCAAATGAATTCATTCATAAACACATTAGTAGATATACATCACAGACCACCATTTCTCTCCACACTTTTCTTGTTGCCGTGACCAAATACCTGATGGTCCATAATGATGGAATGGATGTTGCAGTTATTCTGCTGATAAATTCATGACAAAAAAAAAAAGCTTGCGGGAATAAGGGATTTTATTCTGGCATACAGTTGTTTAGTTCAGTTTGGTAGGAGAATGCTAACACTAGGAGCCAAGGGAAGTTATGTATAGACTCAACAGAATGAACTTACATTCCTAAGGCTGACCTGGCTATAGCTGCTTGCTGAATACCACCAAATCCCCCAGCAGCAGAGACCAATACCAAGAATCAAGGGAACCAGCCATACCATATCCACAGGACGGCCAAGAGATGGGCAAACTCACTTGGCAGACAGCATGTCTGTCCAAGTAGGCCAAAGTATGCGAACTCACTGGGCCAGCTATAAAAGAACGGCATGGGGTTCATGCCTATGGGATCGTCAGGTCTGACCAACTCAGTTCAGAAGCTGAACATCTCAGCGATCCAGTCTGGGGCTAAAGAATGTCAGATTTTACTAAGCGATCTTCCCACATTTTATCCCCCCTACCCAAAGAATAGTCTCACCCACCATGGACTGGTTCTTTCCCCATCAATTAGACAATCTCTTTCAGGCTCAATTATTAATGCTTTACAAATGTGCCCAGAGTTCTAGCCTTCAATTGTCAAGTTGACCCCTATCATAGTGGGGAAGGATTTGGCTCCTGGCAACAGGGGGGTAGGGCAGCTACTTATTTCAGGCCACCAACCAAGAAGCAGAGAACTTTGGTGGAAAGTAAAGCTGGCCCAAAATCTACAGACACTGCTTATATGGCCCTCTGCCTGCTAATTAGGCCCCAAATCCAGATGTTTCAACAACCTCCCTAAACATAACCACCTGGAGACCAAGAGCAAATGAGGATGTAGGGGACATTTTATATCCAAACCATGATACCCTCTGTACACTAAGAAAAGATTCCTACTTGGTTTGACGTCTTCCAGAAATTAACTTGGAGATAAGAGTTCTAATGCAAATGTCCTGAGACATGTAAGTGAAGGAATGAGACAGGAAGGAAAAGTAAACAAATAAAGGTTTTATTGGTACCTAGACAGAACTCCCATTGGACAAGTCTGAGAGCCAACGTGGAATATGCCTAAATGGAAGCCCATTTTGAAAGTGAGGAGCTCAAGTATTTCTTCATTCCTCCTGTTCACTGATGAAGCGTTGCCCAGGAGAACAATATCCTGGCACTTCCAGCCTGCCCGGTTGGCAGTGGTCTGAGAACACTCTGAGACAGGGAAATGCAGGTGCTGGGAACAGGAAGTCTAATAGTTGTGCATCAGAAGACACAAGGCAAAAAGATAGGGTCAGAGTCCTGACAGTATCTACTGCATTCCGTTCTAGTGTTAACTCCACTTTGGGGAGCATGAAGTCCTGACAGGCCGAATGTTAGCAAGTCAAGCATAAGCGGGTCAGCTCTTTGACTCAGTGGGATCCTCTATGTGGTTTCCAGAATGGCATTTCCCTCAATGCCCATTTTCCTTTGTGCATTGAGTGCATTTTCCTGTAGCTTCTCTAATCCTCCCTCATATCTTCATTCCACTTCTTTAGGGAATCTACCCCACCAGGTTGAAGAAGGATAATTCAGATCCATCTTATCCTTGAAGCAAGAGATGATCCCATGAAACTGTGGGTATAGACTCACAACACTGACGCAAAGAGGCTGCTCCCTAAAAGGTACAGCACCCCTTGTGATCAAAACAAGTCACACCAACTCCACACAATAGCTGTGGCTTTGAAAAATCTCTATGCATATTGGTCAGTGCCCCCCATCCCCCAAATTTTCCTCCAAGTTTTATTGCTAACAAAAGAAGGCAACCTATGTGTCCCAATTCTTCTGGTACCCCAAATGGATTTATTTGAACATAAAAATATTTTACATTACTTATTACTGAGCGTCATGGGTATGGTATTTTGTCTACTATATATTTTCTTAAAAAAACAAACAAAAAACCCCAAAAAGCTCAAGTACCCGCTGCACCATTGTCATGAGGGTCTCCACTTGCAATGGCTTCAGATCTCTGGCCCCAGGGCTGGCTGCTGACTCAGCCTCTGCCTGTCAAGGTATCTTGTTGGCACATCTCAAGCAGTCCAATTAAAATCTGTTTTAAAAGCTGATGTATAAGAACAAAGAGAAAGAAGAGCCTTTCTTTCTTTCTTTCTTTCTTTCTTTCTTTCTTTCTTTCTTTCTTTCTTTCTTTCCTTCCTTCCTTCCTTCCTTCCTTCCTTCCTTCCTTCCTTCCTTCCTTCTTTCTTTCTTTCTTTCTTTCTTTCGTGTATAGCTAAGAGAATAAGGATTGGAGTTGCCTGTAGGCAACCAAACTGTGACCTGGAGAAAACCTTGAGGCCAAGTAGAGCAGAAAGATGCAAAAAGAAGTGAAATCTGACATTATTGAAGTGCCGTGTCCAGCCATATCTGAAATTTTATGAGCCTCTGGGTCAGGTGAGCCCCTCCAAAATACAGTGTGTTGGGCTGGAGAGATGGCTCAGGAGTTATGACTCTGCCTCCCAAGCAGAAGATCCTGCATTCAGATCCCAGATCCTGAGGGGTGGGGGACGCCAGGAGGCCTGCACTTCCGGCTCTGGAGGGCAGAGCCTGGGGAATCCCAGAGTGAAGCAAAAAAGAGGTAGAAATAATCTAGGATAATTCTGGAAGTCACCCTTGGTCCTTCACAGGAACACAATGCCCTCTGATACTATACACACACACATATACACACACACACATGCACGCACGCATGCATGCATGTGCACAAAATAAAGTTTTTTAAAAAAAGTAATTTGAAATATGCAATGAAACTTTAAAAAATACAGTGTACCGTGTGTTTAAGTTAGTTCATTTGCATCTAACAGACTCATAAAATTCCAGAAAAAAAAAACCTTTGTTTATCCTGTGGCTTCATATTTCTTTCTGTATGTGTGTGTGTGTGTGTGTGTGTGTGTGCGTGTCGTGTGTGTGTGTGTGCGTGTCTGTGTGCATGAGTGAGGTGACTTAGGAAAACAGGGACTTTTATAGGAAGTGAGTCTTGAGCCAGGCCCTGAAGGAAGCAATTGACAAATGTAAACTCTCTAGCTGGCTACAAGGAAAGAGGTTGTCTGTCTGCAGTTGTGTAACTCCAATGTGCTCTGACCTGTTTGTCTGCAGACTCAGGCCAACTCCGAAGTTAGCGAGCCTGTGTCTGTACATCTGCATGAAACCCCAGTTTTTGGTCAAAAGAATGCAGCATGTTTGGCACTAGGTGCACCCTCGAGATGACGTCATGTCTGTAGATCCAAGTCAGCTTAATGTCACCTGTAAAGGAGGAAGGCTTAAAAACTAAAGTCATTCTGATGCCTTCTTTTACCTTCTGTTCTCAAGGTTCATTTTTAGATACAAGGTTTTCATCTTGATTACAGTTCTTTGTATATGAAGTTCATTTTAAAAGTCTGGTTCCTTGGCATGAAAGGCAGATATTCTAGAAACACAAATTCTGGCTGATATGTTGCGCCAATTGAAACAGAAGTCCTCTTTAAAAACAACAAAAGCAAAACAAAATCTACATTTTGCTTTAGGAGGAGAAAGAAGTGAAAGAAAGACATAATAATGGAGTTTACAGATTGTTCTTTCTTTGAGGAAATCAGCTATTATTCGGTCTTTAGCCATAATGAAAACACATTTTTTTAAGTCCCCTGCTTATTCTGGCAAGATAAAAACAAGTTGTAATGAAACCACTTCTGAGAAGGCTAGAAGCTTTCTTCTTATCACTCTTGTTAGAAGCAATCGAAGAAATACTGTTTAAGGCTAATTTTACTGCCCTTTTGAAGAGACTTTTGAAACCAATTTAAAAAAAAAAAAAAGGCCAGACAATAAGCTGAATTGGAAGGACCTCCTTGGCAGTCAGTGTCAAATTACGCTGTCCCCTGTCTGTGGATAAAAACCTCTTACAACAGCCACTACAAAATTTAACAATAAATGAAAGTGACAGACTACTTTGCCAGATTGGGAACACATCTGAACTTGCACAGAAAGACAGCTGGACTTGAGTTCGTTTCCCTAGAGGCCAGGCTACAGCAATACCTAATGAAAACAGCGATGAGCACATGTTTATTTCCAAGGCGTTTGTAGTCTGAGCTCTGGTTCCATTCTTTATCATGGAACCGAGATCAATTTTCACATCTATTCACTAAATGGATAGGATGTGAAATTACGCCTATTGACAATAAGCATTCTCAAGGGCTCTAGTAATTGTGTGGACCAGCACAGCAGAAAAGAGCTGCTAACAAAAGCATCTAGACAATTGGTTACCATCAATTTCCTCTGGTGCTGGCAGATGTGTGTGTAGTTGCAGTTTAAACACATACACACACACACACACACACACACACACACACACACACACACACACATACACACACAGCTCTTAGGTAAAGGCTATACCTTCTCCATTAGTAGTAAACTCCATCAACAGAATACAGCCAGCAGGTGAGATCTTCTCTAGCAATCTTTGGAAAGTTTGTGGCACCAAATCTAATCATAACGAGGATTTATGAACTGCACAAGCAAGTGCCTTACTTTTTGCCTGTTAATTTCTGTATTATCAGTCTCCCTTCCCCCACCTCCCTTCACTCCTCCCATCTTTAATTCTGCCCCATTTGTGAGATGAGTGCTGAATGACCTCTTTGACAGTGGGCCATCCTGGACAGCTCCATTTGCATTTCCATCTTTAAAGGTTTGACCTATGTGGGATTCCAGGAGAATGAGATTCAGCTTGTGGCTCAGCTTTCTTGTCCTGACCCCCTCCTCAAATGCTGTATCATAAGGACAAAGAATGAAGACAAAAACAAGCCCATTGTTGAGGTGAGCTAGGGCGCAGACAGGGAGCCTGGTGGACTGTGTGCAGCTCTTGCATTGCCTTGCAGATATCAAGGGCTGACCAAGCACTGGTGAAGCATTCCTCATCAGGAAGGCTGCCCACGGGTCAATGTCCTGAGTGTTGTACAAATGATATATTCCCTTTAAAAGATTCCATCTAATTTAACCAAAAGTAAATCTAATAAAAAGCACTTTTTGCTTGTGTAAATAGAACTAAAGTAGGAAGTTGCTTTTGACAGTTTGACAATAAAAGTATAAGCGATGGGAAAACAGTTCTCAGGAAATACATAGAAAATTGGAATAAAAAATATCATGAGATCAAGTTCACCTTTTGGAAATTCTGGTTCAGTTTAGTCAGTCAGTCAACAGCAGAGTATATTCATTTCATATCTTTGCCTGTCCAAAGTTAAACAAATAAATAAAATATTCCTGTTCATATTTGCCCCTAAAGAATTTCCTTTTTGTCATCTCAAGAAGCTAGATAGGAGAGTGGAGCCAGCACTTAATGCATATCACGCATTATATTAGGTGCTGGTTGGGTCTGGTATGTATTTCATAAAAAAAAGTCACCAGTTCAATGGTCACAGCACTGTGGAATTATTAAATCCCAGATTGTCCAGTATCTTGACTTGGACTTCTGCACCTCACAGACAACAGCTCACCACTTTTCAGAGAAAGAAAATACAATAAAATTAACTCAATAGAAAAATCCATGTGAGAATAATTTAACCTTTTCTGTATTTTTATAACAGCACTTTACTTCAAGGTTTATTTTTCTTTGCTTAGTTTATTACATTTATGAATCCATTGTAATTAAAACAGGACTTAGATTAAAATGAATCTATACTGATCCAATGTACTATTCTAATATCGAAATATTTATTTTTATCCCTTTTGAATTAAAATAATACGATAGAAAAATGGTGATTAGTATTTGAGCTTCTTGGACTTTTTTTTTCTTTTCTTTTCTTTGACAAATGGTTTTGTTATATAGCTCTCACTGTATTCACTGTATAGCCCAGGCTGGCCTCAAACTCATGTTCCTGGCTCAATTATGTGTGTGTGTGTTAGATATTGAGCACTGCACCATGTTTATGCTAACCGAGTACTCTACCACCTAACTATATATCTGGCCCTTGGATTCTTCATAGTATGTATTATTATATACTTGTTTGTACAGACCCTTTATAACCTGCCCTCAACCTTTGAGTCTGAGGACTTTAAACAAAATTATAGACCTTAGTTTGTTTTTATTTCATTGTGACATTAGATAATAATTAACAATATAAACCAGTTTTGAAGGGTTAATATTAATTGATAGATCTTAGCTGTCTAATAGGAGAAATTAAGGAATTTAGGAGTATAAACTTTAAT
Source organism: Typhlomys cinereus (assembly GCA_023101885.1). Classification (NCBI taxonomy): domain Eukaryota; kingdom Metazoa; phylum Chordata; class Mammalia; order Rodentia; family Platacanthomyidae; genus Typhlomys; species Typhlomys cinereus. The sequence continues at coordinate 1,699,265 of JALPQD010000298.1, read as the reverse complement.
TTCTGGGGACAATGTTATGAGAAACCACCACTTTTCCCCACAAAATATTACTTTGTGAGAAGGATCACATTGATTTTGGTTGGTTGGTTTATGAGACAAGGTCTCAAACCCATAATCCTTCTGCTTTATCCCCTCCCTCTTGAATGCTGGGATTATAGGTGTGTGTCACCACATCCAGTGAAAAATTATGTTTTTGTTATATTTCTCAAATTCATTTCTGTGATATTTTCTTTAAAAAAGAACATTTTTCCCCCATATCTCTGTCCATTTCATCACATTTTCTTAGTATTCCAGAACTTTATAGAATAATACTTTTTGGAATGGCTTCTACGAAGTACTAAAGACTATGTTTGTTAATAAGGTTTTTCTGAATGAATTCTTTAGGGGATGCTTGAATAAGAACAATCATATGGGCTCTACTTCTGGTAAATGCCAAGTAGTCGATGTTAGACTAACCTTTTGGAAACAAAAATTAGATTTTTGAAAAAATATGAAAACAGTTACTTGACGTTACTGGAGAATTATTTAAAAAATTAAACAGGCAAACAGTGAAAGGGCCAACAATATTATAACGGGGTTGGCAAATTCTATGTCTACTGAGAACCTGCTTCTCTAGATAGCCATTCCTTACTTTAACCTGATAAAAGAATAAGAGATTCTTCTCAAGCCTCCTTTGTAAAGTCACTGTTCTTTTTGCTATGGTTTGAGTGTATTTCCAAAGTCACAGGCATTGACATCTTGATTCTCAATGGACAGTGTTGGGAAGTAGTGTGGTCTTTAAGGTTTGGGCCTATGATTTGTACAGCGCTTGGTCTCTATCCCAGAAGCTTTCTTTTTGCAATAGGTGGTGGTTGGAAAATAATAGATGTCTGGGAGTACTTGGCCCTGGCAGGACATTTAACTCTCTCCCATCAAGGATAAGGAAACATCACAGAAGAGGAAGCGGAAAAAATATGAAGACTATCTTGAGCCTCAACCAGAGGACCCTCTCACCATCATGGCCAGAGGAGAATACAGACAGCCATGGTTGTCCAGATGCTGAGATTAAGGTTGAGGATTCAATCCTCAGCATGGCACATGTACTACCCCTAAAGGCTCGGAGAACTCTGTGCAGAGAGAGAGAGAAAGAATGAGAGAACCAGAAGACAGGGAAAAGGATCATGAAACGCTGGACTCCAAGAACACACAGTCATGAACCCACAGACAGGTAGTTATTAATACTAAGCCCACAGGGGACCTACATGGCCAATCAGCTATGAACCTAGTAGAAAGAAACCCTACAAAGTACTGATGGTAGGTTCAAAGAAGAATGGGAGAATGACAAGAAATATCCAGTCATGTGCTCACAGAAGAGCCTACTAGATGCCAACAGGAGAACCCAAAGCCAGAATATACAGGGGGCTCTGGCTAAACCTATATACACAAAACAAAACAAAAAGACATTAATATGGAAGGAATACTTGAAGGGAAGTGGGAATAGTTGTGGGAGGGAGATGAGGGAGGACAGAGGAGAGAGGAAATAAGATAGTGTGTTTACATGTATGAAATTGTCCATGAGCAAAACTCCTTAGTAAAGAAAGTGGGGGAAAAGTTGGATCCTGGAAGCAAGAAATTAGGTAATTGGATACATTACCCCTTGAAAAGATTAATGCTGATTTTGAAGAAGTGTATTATAGTAGTTCTCATGAAGGTGAGACATTCAAAAAAGATCAAGACTAATCCCAGATTCCAACTTCCTGTCTCACCAAGTGATCTCTCTCTTTTGCACTCTACAGAGATGCCATCTGCCAGGTTGTAATGCAGCCAGGCAGTCCCTTGCTAGAGCCAGCCGTTGCTAGTTGGACTTCTAGCCTCCAAAACCGTATGTTCAATAAGCCTCTTTTCTTCATAAAATATTTGGGCATCTTGATATCTATATATATCAAGATATATGATATCTTACAGAATCAATGAAAGGACATTTATGGAAAAGTATAAACATTTACATCATAGAAAATGAATTCCTTTTTTAGTCTGTGTGTATCAAAGGACACTGTGTGTGCCTGTAGAGGCCTAAAGGCAAAATAATCTTAAATTTACATTCTCTTGGCACATTTAATTTTAAAACTCAGCTGAATAGCTTGTTTTGAGTCTCTGTTTTACAGAGACACATGAAAAGAACTAGAGACAATAAAAACAAAATCCCCTAAGAAGAATTCTCTGGTCTAAGGTTGGCCTTTGCTCTATCCTGTGAGGGATCATCTTGTTTGCATAATTAATATGGGAAGACCCAGTCCATTTTGGGTGAGACCATACCCTGGGCAAGTAATCTGAGACTATATTAAAAATGGAGAAATCTGTCTAGCTAAGCATTGGCAAGCAAGCATGCATGCATTCTTCTGTTGATTTCTATTCTTGACTGTGGATAGAATGTGATCAGTTTTCTCAGGGTCCTGCTGCCGTGACTTCCCTGACCCTCAAGTTTCTTGGGTCAGATACTTTGCTACAGCAACATATAACAAAACTAAAACATCCCCTCAAGGCAGATTTGTCATTGATGTTACTTGTGCCTCACGATTCTGATCTGGGTAGTCACTTCCTGTTGATTTTTTTAAAATTTTTTTATTATTATTATTATTATTTATTCAACTGTGTGCATATGCGTGTGTATGTGCGCACGCGTGTCTGTGTGTGTGTGTGTGTGTGTCTGTGTATGTGTAGAACCACGGACGAATTCGCGAACCACCATGGACGCCTCCACCTCCTTCTGTCCCGGGATTCACAGGCTCCACCCTACCAGGACCAGAAGCGCAGGCCGCCCCTGCTTCCGCCCGGCGTCTATACGTGGGATCTGGGATCCGAACTCAGGACCTTCCGCCTGCAAGGCGGAGGCTTAACCCCTGAGCCACCTCTCCAGCCTACTTCCTGTTGATATTTAAACCTGTTTTTCACCCTTCTCTTTTTGCCTCAATTTCCCTCAGCTTCCTATCTGTCTCTGTTTCTTTTTCTTTTACTGTCTATCTCCTCATGTCCTCTCCAGGTGTCTTCTAACATTAAACAACATTGTGGACCTCTGTCATCCATGTGTAACATCGCCATGACCATCTTAGAGCAGCTGTGATTTCCTGCAGAGACCCTTAGTGAGATTGGGTCTGTTGACTTTCCCTCATAGAAGGAAGGAGTGTGGAGGGTCGTTACACCCTTACCTTCCTTCCTACACACTCTTCTTCTGTATGTCTGGGGCTGTATGTAATCCTGCCCCAGCTGACCATAGTCATAGTAGGTGCCAACATGAGTGCACAGGAGCCTGAAGATGAACTGAAGTGGGCATTGCAGCTAGGCAGCCTTTGCTAGGTCATCATTCATGGTGAGATGGGATTTTCTGGTGAAACAGCTGTTTGGGAGTCACCTATGCATCTTAAATTCATTAGTTCACCAAGTTGTACCTGAGAGGAACATTTTTCTTTTATCTGCCTTCCATGTCCTGTAAGAAGTGAATCGACATTTGTTTCATGTCTCCCAAGGAACAATTCATGCAACAAATACACATCCGCAACTATCAAATTGGGAGACAGCTTGCTTTTACATTTCATTGTTTTTGAGAGCTGTCAAAAGCCCGAGGCTTGCCGTTGCATGTTAGTTTCACGAATGCTGGTAGGAGATATGGGGCTTCTGAGTTGGAGATGAAGAGCTTTATTACTCATGGCACAGTTGAATTGCACAAGATTCACCATTATATCAGTTCTTCTTGCTCCTAAGTCTCACAAGAACAACATAGAGGTGTGAAGGAGGGTACTGTACTAAGTAGCCTTCAGTTTAAGAAATCCTAAATTTTACAATGAGCTGCAAGCAAGACTGCCCATAATTTTCCTAGAGGAAGAAAGTGTATTATATTCATCAGAAAACAAATCTGCCTTTTGATCCAAATAGAAACTTAATTTCTATCTCTCAAATCTCTTCATTAGCTGGCCATTCTTGAAAAGATAGTCTGGGGCAAAAGCTACCTGTGTATTTGCTCACACTGTAAACTGAAACCTGGAATTGGGCAACACATGGAGAATTGTCTCCAAGTTCCTTTTCCATCACTTTTTGACTTTTTATTTTTACGTATATTCAAGCTTACAGGAAAGTTTCAATAATAGTGTAGGGGACTTATTTTTATCCCTATACTTGCCAGTTATATTTTACCTTACTGCTTTTCTCTATAGACAGATAAGAAATAGATATATACATGGATGCAAGGTAATGCTAGATACCGTCATTAATAGATACATAGATAAGTATTTGTCTTTGCTTCACATTTCCATTTCTGTAATGAATACATGGTCAAATAATTTCAGGGAACAAAGGAATTTATTCATGCTCACAATTCTAGATTGCTTTTGATTGTCATGACAGAAAAGTCATACCAGCATCAAGAACAGAGGCAACTGGCTATACCATACCCACAGGAAGAGTCCAGAAAGTAAAATTTACAAGCAAAATGTACAGATCTTGACAAATTCATGTGTCTAAAATAAGGTTTAGACCATGACCAGCATCTTGAAAAGTTCTGCTGGGCTTCTTTCCATGCCATCTTACCTTCTTTTAGGCTACAACTTTTCTGACTTTTTTTTAAACCATAGATTACTTGTGCCTATTGTAGAGTTTCACATAAGCAGAATGAACACATTCTCATATGGATGGATGTTTGGGCTGGATCCAGTTAAGGGTATTTTGAATAAAGTTGCTATGGATATTCTACAAGGCTTGTCATGGACTATACTGTTGGGTAAATATGCAGGGGAGGAATTGGAAACTAAGATCATAGCATTCTGAGCTCCACTTATAAGAAACTGCCAAACAGTTTTCCAAAGTGGTTGCACTGTTTTATGCTTCCGTCAATAATTCATGAGAATCCTAGTCACGCCACAACCTGATGACTTAGTGTCATCAGCTTTTGTAACTTTAGCTATCACAGTGAATAGAGAGGGATGCCATTTAGTATAATATTCACCTGTGTTTCTTTGTTTGTATACATGTTTTTACGCAGGCATGTTCTCATTTCTCTTGGGTATTACCTGAAGGTAATTGCTAGATCATTTGGTGACCCTATGTGTAATGATTTGAACATCTTCATTTTAAATTCCCACCACAGTGTGTGAGAGTTCCAACTTCTCTAGACCATTATTAACAATTATTTTTAACACTCATTCCCCACTCTTCCCTGTTGCAAACTGGACCCAGGCCCTCATCCACATTAAACAAGCCAATACCACTGATCTATATCCCCAACCCCAGCATTTGTCTTGCTAAAGTTATAACCACCACCATGCAAGTTAAAGTTTCTCTTTTCAGATGTTTATTTTATTTACTGTTTTATAGTTTGGGATTTTTATATTGTTGTTTTGAGACAGACTCTTGCTATTTGGCACAGATTGTTCTTGAACTGTCAATCTCCCCCACTTTGCCTCCGGGCCAGCCCTTCTGAGGAGTTTTCAAGACAAATTTAAATAGGTTTTTTTGTTGTTGTTGTTAAGGTGGCTGGGGAGATGGCTCAGTAGTTAAAGCACTGGCCATGTAAACAGAAGGACCAGAATCTGGATCCCAAATTCCAAGTAAAAATGCCAGGCAGATGTGGTGACCCACTTCCAGCTCTGGAAGGTTGAGCCTGAGACTCTCCTAAGCAAATTCACCAGCCAGGTGAGTTCTGAGTTTAATTAGAGATTCAGCCGCAAAAGATGTAAACATAGGGGATAATTCCTGATATGCACCCACACATACGTAAAACACCCTATGCACATACCTATATTCCCCACACCTTACATTTATATGAAATACAAGAGAAAAAGTAGTAGAAAGAAAAAAAAGATGAAAACACTAAGCACAGGAGATAACCTTGTTTTATATTTATGCTAAGCGAGATGCTTGATAAACTGCCCCTTGTAAGAATTGCTGGTAGCGTAGTGTATACATTGGTGTCTGAGTACATATATGTTTGGCTGCATGTGCATTTTTGGGGTGTATGTGCAAATATGTTTGTGTGTATGTGTATGCACATGTATTTGTATATTTGTACAATTTGTAATTGGTGTGTGTGTGCACACAGTGAAACACACCGTGGGCACAAATGAGGAAATGGGCCCATGCAAACATTCGGCTTTCTAAAAAAAATGGCACACCAAAACTTTAAGTGAACTAGGGTTATGGAGGAAATCCCACTTCAGACTCCAGGCAGGCCTATGTTTGAATTTGTCTCTACCATTAACCAATTATGACTCCTCTGTGATTTGGCTTTCTCACATAGGAAAGTGGTTAGATACAAGTGTCAACTTGCCGATTGCAGACTGAGCTTTGGGCACATCTGTGAAGAATTGATGATTAAGGCAAGCTCTAAGCAAACCTGCAGGAGATTGTCTAATTGACAAGAAAAGACCCAGTCCATAATGGGCAGGGCCGTTCCCAGGCAGATAGATAAAATGGCAGGAGCTGGTTTAGTAAGTGGGCATTCTTTGGCATACTTGGACAGACATGCTATCTAGCAAGTGAAGATTGTCCCTCCTTCAGCAGCAAATATAGTGTGGCTGGTTCCCTCTGCTCCTGGTGTTGATATGAACTCTTTTGCCAAACTGAATGAAGAACTCTAATAGATTATCATAAGCCAAAATAAAGCTCCCTTGTTCCCATAATCATTTGGTTACCGATAAATTCACAACCAAATGATAAATATTGTGAGGATCAAGTGAGAATAAATGTTAGTATCTTATGGTTAGAAATGAGCTTTCACTTACTCTTATGACCAAGGATATCTACCTTCTTTCTGACCTCCATCTACTCTTAGAAAAACATAAGAGTCTCAAGTAGTGGGAGTTTTACATTTAGGTGGATTTCAGTGGGATGGCTGTCATTGCTACTTAAGAGTCTGTAGAACCTTTCCCAGTAAAGTAAGTTACTTAGTGTCCTTGAGTCTAAGAAGTCAAGCTATATTATTAGGTTATGTACATACAAGTCGTTAAGTCACATGGTTTTTATTTAGGTTCTTCTATAGCACCAGCAAATAGGAGATATTCAATACAAAGGTTTGTTTCTTAAACTATGAATGGCCTCACAGACCATGGACAAACTGGAGAATTGACATATCCCAGCAATATTTTCCAACACAGTAAGGATTGGAAACGACCATGAGAAAGCTTTCTCATTGTAACTACTTCTTCAATACAAACAGCCTGGGCTTTCAGAAGGCCTTAAAGAAAAGGCAGAGAATACACACAGCTGTCTTCTTCAGCTGTAGGGAGTGACTGATTTAGTGACATTAGGAACCACTATGTTTCCTTTTTATCAACTCTCCTAGGGTACAATGCTATGAAGACATTTCCCTTTGAACTAACAGGATGACCTGGAAAAGATAAATGGACTAGTGAGAATGAACTGCTTTCTGTGTATGAGTATGTGTGTACATATTTCAGTGGGTGTGCATGTGTGTGTATGTGTGTATGACATCAACCTCAGATGTCACTCACATGCTGTCCATCTTATTTATTGACATGGGGTCACTAAGTAGGACCTGGCAGTTTGTTGATAAGATTAAGTTGGCTGACCAGCTACCAACACCGGATTACAAGCGGGTTACCACCACCTCAGGCTTTTTATATAGGTGCTGGGGTTGAACTTGTGTCCTCACGCTTGCATGACAAGCTCTTTACCAACTGAGCCATCTTTCCAGCCTTTGGTTGTTCTTTAAATTGAATGTTTAATTTTAATAAAAGTAGTCCCTATTAAAAGTGACTGGGTTTCCATAACAATCCCTTCAGATATATATCAGGAGCCCAAAGGTTCAGGGCTGTGATGCAGCATGTAAATGTTTGTGCAAGTTCAGGCTTATGAAGTCCAATATTTCATTGGTTGCACAAGTTTTGAGTGGTCTGCTGCAACCTCATTTTTCCCTTACAAGTCCTGTTATTTTTAAAAGGTCATTTGCAGGCCGCAGAAGCTTTTCAGGAATACATAGATGATGTTTTAGCAGGAGACATCTGTATAAATTCCCTTTCCCTTTAATATTTCTTTGTGCGTGTATATGTGCGGGTGGTTTCGGGTATATGAGTATGTGTGTATCGGGTACTTGAGTATGTGTGTCTTTGGAGGCCCAAGGGCGACTTTGGGCCTCACCCTGGATTACTCTACCTCCCTTTGAGATTTCTCAGGCTCTACTTTCCAGGGCTGTTGCCATTTCTGTTCCAAGTTTTTACATGGAGTCTGCAATCTAAACTCAGGTCCTTTTGCTTACAAGGCAAAAGCTTGTAAGCACTGAGTCATCTCTCCAATACCCTACTAATATTTCTTCCATCCTCTAAAACTTTGCAAGTAATCATTAATCAACATGAAATATGCATATGTGAGTATAACATTGACAATAGTGGCTCTCACTTATTGTGCATCCTGTACAAGTCCTAATTATTTAATTCTCACAACACCCTTGAACTAGATGCTGCTATTGTGTTGTTTTATGAATATCAAAACTAAGATCTATAAGTAACAAGAAGACTCTGAGATAAATACACCCAAAGACACACAGCAAGAAACTAGTGACATGAGACCTAAAGTCAGTGTTTTTTTTTAATGTATTTAAACATCACACCCTTTTGTTTTGCTTTTTTTTTTATTTACCAGCAGCAGATAATGTTCACATTGTTTCTTTAATATACTGGCTCTGCACTGTTGGGAAACTTGGTAAGGGAAGCTGTTAGTAACTCAAAGCTATTTACATTTCATGAGTCTCATGTTTCATTCCAAGAACTCAGGCTCATCAATTATTTGCATTTGGTAACATGCTAATTGTGCAGATAATTAGCCTTGAGACTAGACATGAACATGGGAGAGTAATGAATTGTGTGCGTGTGTGTTTTTCTTTTCTTTTCTTTTCTTTTCTTTTTTTTTTTTTTTTTGCTAATTGTTCTTTTCTGTTATGGATAGTCACTAGTTTGTAGTATTGGCAGCTTCCATATTCAGTTTGCTAAATTTTCCTTTCGCTTTGCAAAAAAATCTGAATCAGCGATTATGAATATACTTTCTCATGCAACCTTAACCCACTGGCTAGGGCTGTTGGGAACACTGTGCCGAGAAGCATTCTGGGGCAGTTTGCCAAGGAGGATTTTGTCACTAGTAAATGCAGATTTGAGAGCAGCCAAGCTAGACATCCATCACCGGAGTGTTGAGAAGAAATCGCACTCAGCCTTCGAGGTCAGAGCACCATGCTTTCTCTCCCTCTAACATCACTACAGACATGCTAGGTTCTGTAGGGGGGTTACAGAAATGGGTTGGACATGCAGTCTGTCTTAACAAGAAAAGCATACCCAACCATATGCAAATTAAAATATGCAAATCAGGGCTGGTGGTGTATCTCAGTTGGTAGTGTACTAACCTAGTAGGTACCAAGTCTGAGTTCAATTTCCAGCCCATTACAAATTGAATGTGGTGGCGCATGCCTGTAATCAAAGCATTGGAAAAGTAAAAGCAGAAGAATCATAAATTCAAGGTTGTCCTTGACTATATAGGGAGTTCGAGGGGGAAAGAAAAGTATAAAGTGCCCTTTAAAAAAAAAGATAGTGGGTCAGAGGAGAGGAAACTGTTTATACAATTGAAAAAGCAAGGTCAGAAATAGGGCAGATAATGGATCTAGGTTCTTTTCTAGATAACCTCAATGAATAGATAGAATGGGGATGGGGAAAATGAGAGGAGATATGAGGGCTTGTCCCCCCCTCCAATTTTGAAGCAGATGATAAATCACTCACTGGAAGAAGAGAGAAGGAAATATCCAACAGGCGTGTATATGGGGAAATGCAGCTGGGATGTTGGAAAATAAAGGAATGAAAAGTTAGGAAACTAGGGCAGGACCAGGTTGTGAAGGGCCTGGGAACACCAGATTAGGAATGTTCTAGAACAATGTTTCTCAGAGCGTGTTCACAGGATGTTCATAGTCATTATGTAACAAAGGGATCCTGTTGTTGGCTACATGTGAAAAATATTGAATTAAAAACCATTAAATAGATTTCCATTCTGTAGTTTTTGGAGCTTTTAAAATGCCGTTGTGAGTCTCCAGGAAGGACCTGGAGTTTACAAATATCCCGGACTCAGTGAGCAGAGAAATGTTTTTTTTGGAGCAACTCCTGAAGCTAGCTAGCATCATGCAGGAGCTTTATGAAAACAATGGTCTTCAGCGGCACGATGCCTGCAGAACACACATTGAGCATGACCTGCCGACCCATCTAGGAACCTATACTCTTTTTGTATGAATAGGGAGAAAATAACTTGTCTCCCAGAAAGCGCCATCCCCTCCTTCACTGTTTTCCTCTGGTTACTGTTCCCGGATCTGCCTTCAGGCATTGACCCTTCTTCTCTTTTCAACTAGACCAGTTGTATGGTTCTTATTCTTTGAGTTTCCTTTCTGCCCTGATAAACCCTTGCCTTCAGGGCTCTAAGTGTGCTCTGTTTTGAATCTCCTGTCTGTCATCATGAATCCCAGACACGCAGCCTGATGCCCTTTGACCCCAATCCAGCCTGCCTGGACCCCTTTGCCCCTGCCCTGACCTGCGCATACTTCAAGGGCTTCTGGTCCTTCTGTTAAACCTTGAGACTTACCGTCTCAAACAGCTCATGACCGGAGCTTTGGGTCCTGCTTCTGCTCTGAGACAAAAGCCCCCGTGCACTATCTTCAGAGAATCTGGGCTCACGCATGCCTGATAAACATCCTTCCTGCATCTTTCCTGGTTCTGGTGGCTTCCAGGTGAGATTCCATAAATCTGCTTGGGAGGGATGAGCAAGCAGCTTCTATATTTAACATCATTTAATTATCTCCTGTGGAGGGAAAAAAAAGTCTTAGCAATGGCATGTTCAGAGCTGTGCTCTCTGCAGCTTTCATCGGTTGGGCAGAACTGGATGGGATCACACCACCATAGATTAGAAGTCGTGGAATCTGACTTTTGGAGGGCTGTGACGGGGTTGCTCCTTGAGAAGCAGATTGTGGTGAGAGTCAGACTGGGCAAGGGGGCAAAATCTTGGCAGATAGATTTTAACAAGAAATAAGGGAGCAAGCCAGGGGAAAAGATATATAAACCATAGCACATGAGATGCTGCTGCCAACTGCTGTGACCCAAGAAAAGACTTGGGTCTCACTAAAGACTCTTGTTTCCAGAAGTCCAACGGATTTCAGGAACTTTTAGGAAGAATGGGGGAGGGGTGTACCTATCTTGGTTTTAAACATAGACTTAAAGGCACAGTTCTAATGGATGGATTTCAAGAACGGAATAATGAGAATCACAAGGCATTTCAAGTGATCCAGGAGTATTGGGATCAGGCCCTAGTTGGGGTTATGACTAAGAAAGTATATACTGCAGTTTGGGAAAATATGACCATAGCAGATCTCGTGAAAATAGACCAGTTTATTAGAGCTAAAAAGTATCCTGAAATTTTTCTCAGGGTTTCAAACAAATTTTTTGTTTTTTGTTTTTTTTTTTTTTAATTACTAAATACATAGAACTCATGTGAGAGCTTGGCTGGAATTCAGTAGCAGAATGTGTGTTTAGCATGACAAGGTCCTGGACTTGATCCTCAACACACAAAAACAAAACCCTTGCAAAAACTTACTGTAATGTCATTATTTAACCTCCAAGAAATAGCATAGGCTGGGACTAGAAACAGGTTCAAAAACATATCTCAAGGTTTTATATATCTAGTAAGTAGCGAACATGGGGCTTCTAGGCATACCTTTCTATTTTCCTCAGTTTTTTTTTTTTTTTTTTTTTTTTAGTATTTTTGTTGTTATTGTTGGTTTTGCTTTTTGTTGCTTGAGATTTCTGGGTTTTTGAGATGGGGTCTTACATAGTCTGGGCTGGTCTCCAACTTGTTATGTGGCTAAAGATGGCCTTGAGCGGAGCCTGTGAATCCCAGGGCAGAGTAAACAAGGAGGAGGTGGAGATGGTCCATGGTGGTTCCCGAATTCACCCATGGTTCTACACACGCACACATATGCACATGCACACACACGCACAATTGAATAAATAAAATTTTAAAAAAAAGGTGGCCTCAAGCTTTTTATACTCCTGCCTCTGCCTCCTGGAATTACAGATATTTGCTACCACTCCTTCCCTTTTGTTTTTTTTTTTTGAGGCAGGACTATGTAGTCCAGGCTGGTCTTGAACTTATAACCCTCCTGTCTTCATCTCCTCCCTTCATTCTCTTGATCCACATATCAACTCCCATTTACCCACTTATTAGTCTTTTTTTCTGTCCCTTCTGCTAAAATGCAGTCTGAGACTCTCAGTCCAAAATCCTGAAATAGTGTTTTTGGCCTTTGCTCACTTCTGAATAAAATGACCCCAGTTAGTATAGGACTAGTACATTTGTTCATAATCCTCAAAAATTCAAAGGACTCTCAGCAGGAGAAAGGACAGTGGAGATGCTGGGGCTGAGAGAGAATAGAAACTAGAAGGAACTAGAATATCGTGGTGGCCTAATAAGACCCACAATCTACATTATTCTCACAACTTTAATTCCCATTTTAGAGTTGAGAAGAATGAGTCCCAGAGAGATGATATAAAATTCTTGGTAGTCTGTAGTGCACAGGAAATAGCCCCAGAAAGCGAGGGTCTATCTGCTTAATGCCAAGGCCCCCTAGTCAGTTCTGCTGTCCTTCTTTACAGAAATGCCCTCATGGATCACTCCAGAGCTCTTTGATCAACGCTCTTACGGAATCATCTGCTGGCAGGAGCTTGGAGCATTCTTGCTATGCAAAAATGTAAGCTCTAAGATTATGTCTGTTGAATGACCTGATCTGCCCTTCCCTTAACTTGGTCAATATTTTTCCTACTCAGCTACTCAACATGTAGCTCAAGATTAATGCTAGATTTTTAACAGGTGGATATTACGATTCCTCTAACTCAGGGCTTCTCTTCCTTGGTCTACTGACATTTTTCGTGAAGTCCGACCTTTGCATTATTGGATGGTTACCATCATCTGTGGTCCACACCTACTCGATATTGCTAACTGCCCTCCTTCCCACCAAAGGGACAACCGAAAAATGTTTGCAGACCTTGGCAGATACGGTCTGGGAAGCAGAATCATTGCTGTAAATCAAAGGTACAAGATCTCCTTGCCTGTCGGTCTAAAACTCAGCCCATCTAGTACCTTGTCCTCCAGGAAAGTAAACCAAGCTGTGGTCAGGTGACACCTGTGGGTGGAGTCACGCTTTTCTGGTTTGAGGGAGGGAACACGTCACAAATTGCTGGCCCAGGACATACTTGATGCCCCCACGAGACGTTACAAATGTAGAGCTTTCAGTGTGCAGATGGCGCACTGCTTAATTACCAGCCAAGAGCATGCAAGCATTTCCCTCCCTCTCCCTGCAGCAGCCCGTCAGGAGCAGTGGAGGCAGGAACAACAGGGAGCAGTTGCCCTTTCCCGCATCCTTATCACACACTAATTATTTTATTCTAAAGAGACAAAGTAGAGAGAATGTAACATATGATTCTGACGACAAACACTTAAAAAAAAATTCTGCCTCCTTTTCCTAGAGACTAGAGCATAGGAGCTGGTTGCTAAGCAACTGGGAAACTGCAGACTCTGGTACTGGCCATGCTGGTTTCGGAAATGAGCCATAAAAGGAATTCCCCAGTGAGAAGGGATCCCATACCATTGCCTGGTTGCCATGGACACCATACATAAGTGATGGATCCTAGGTTAGAGGCCCTGCTTTTAAAAAAAAAAAAAAAGTTGTTTCTGCTTAAAGCCTGAATGGTGAGAGAAAGATATGGAAACCGTCTTCCCCTATGTTAGCCATGTGGGCACGCCCTGGCCCCTTCCCCATGTGCTTCTGCTGAAAGACGGGTCTGAATCTAAGTGGATGAGACATTCCATCGAATTTCAGTTCTGCTTTTATTTAATATGTTCCAGTCTTTGCAGGAGTTGGAGGAGAATCTGCAATCTGGCAAGCAAATTTTTAAACAAGAAAAGATGCCTCAGTGGCGGACAGGCTGCCTGTCTATCTGTCATCCACCCCTGTTTGGGGGCCACACAGCACTAGGATCAGGCACCAGGGCAACTCTCTATGTTCGCACGTTCTATTGGAATTTTGCAAAACAAGAGAGATTAGCGGAGAAAAAGACAATAGCCGTGACTCCAAAATGAAATTGGCATGTCATGCAGAGCAAGGCAACAATAGGCCACTGCAATTCTGTCAGAAATTAGAAACAGACTTCAGATAATAGGAGTGAAAATGTGAGGCAAATACAAAAATGTGGAGCCTAAAATACAAAGAGGTACAGGTTACCCAGCTTCCTGTGGGAAAACAGAAGAGAGAGGCCTGGTAGCATCCACAGCCTCCTGCTGGACAAGACCCTTAACAGTAGACTGGAATAATCTTCAGATGTCACAAGGAAACCAAGGCTCCAAGAGTCCATAACAAATTGCCCCCAAAATTACGAACATTGATTATCTTAGTTTTTTTTCTGGGTTAGGAAACCAAAAGTATCCTGTTTGGGTACTTCTGACTTGGGGGTCTTATATGAGGTTACAATGAAGATATCACATAGGCCACAGGGAGGTTCTGGTAGATTTGCTTCCTAGCTGCTCAGTGGCCTCCCTCCAACCATTCTTACTGACTGTTGGTGGAGTCTTGAGTTCCTTGATCTGTGGCTATGTTAGTCTGGCAGTTTACAACCCGACAACTATTCTTCCTGGTAGCCAGAATGCATACAAGGTACACACCATTTTTGTTCCCTACTCTAAGCTCAAAAGTCACATCCCATCGTTTTTGCTGTATTTAGTTGTTAGAATGGAATGACACTGTCCAGGCCACATTGAGGGGAGGGAATTCCATAAAGGCATGGATACCAGGAAATAGGACCCTTCCTAGATGACTTCTCAGAGGCGGAGTCTGCCACAGTGACCAACTCTGGTTCCAGGACAAAAATCACAAATGGTAGAGGATGGCGTTGAGCTTGCTTGAGCTCCCACTGGGGCTGGGAAATGGGAGAAGGTTAACTCCCGTGGACTATGGGAAGCCAAAGGCAGATGAAGAGAGGGAAGATAAATGTGAGGGACAGAGTAGAGGGGGAACGGGGAAATGGTTGGGGGAGGGAAGTGATGAGTTGGGGTAAAGAAACAGAGAAAATAGGAAGAGGGGTGGGGAGTGAATGGGAGTGAAAGAAGGATTCAAGACCTGAGAGAAAAGGAAGAAGATATGAAGGGAGCAGAACAGGAAGGGGAAAAGAGATCAGGAAGGCAGGTGCAGAGAACATCCACATGAGATAAAGAACAGGGGGAAGAAGCCTGTTCGTGAGAGTCAAGTTGGTGCGGAAAGTGATGAAAGACATGGGTGGCAGGGAAGCAGCTATTTTCGGGCTGCTGCAGAAGGTAGCAGCTAAATAACAATGACAGTAATCATAAGGATTTATCAAGCGCTAAGAATTTCACACATTACCTGATTTAGTCTTCACTGTCAGCCAACACTGCAGATGATGTAGATGATGTTATTTATAGTGTCCCAGAGATGAAGAAATTGAAATTTAGAAGGAATGAAGGCTTGTTCAAGTCTGTACGGTGGGGCTTCAGGTAGAAGGAAACAGAGCAGGGTGTCTCCTTTGCCAGAGCACCAGCCCCAAACCTCACAGTTATCTTGGCCCAGGACACAGGATGGCAGATGGACAATTTACGACCTTATCCAAACTGTACACGGATGTCAACTCCTGTCACCTCTAACACCCCATGGCGATCCCGTTTTCAGCTCAGGTTTGGAAAGCTGGATTCCTTGCTGATCGTAGTAGGCTCAACAGAACATGAGGTTTTGGATGAATGCCTCAGTTCTTCCTATAGGGACTCACAGTAAAACTCTTCTGATGTCATATGGCTATTTCTCCACGCCTGTATTGCTAAAAGCCATGCGTGCACTGTGGCCTTGTTCTTCTATAGTGTCTGATACTGCCTTGAGCAGGTATTCAAAAAACTTTGTGAAACCCAACATTTACTTCTGCTGAGTCCAATGAGACATTCCATTGCAGAATTTGTGCCCAGATCTTCACTAGCTGTGTAACTCTGGGCAAATTACTTAACCACAGTGGAATGCAGTGTCCTTATCAGTAAAATAGGTTGGCTAGATGATCTTTAAAGGTTTTTTTTTTTCCTCCTAGTTTAGAAACTTCACAAATCGCACATTAAAGGCAAGAATTAGGAGGCCAAGCAGAAATGGTCAGTGAGTCCAAGGCTGTCCCTTAAGGCAGAATTGTCATAGAACTCTTCTGGATTCCATTTATCAACATGCCGATCCATCAATATGCTTCCGCATGGAGGCTTAGCTAACTCTCTGGCGGCATTTGTGTGCAACAGAGACCCCATGAGCTTAATTCTCCTCATTACCAAGATGCATGTCCAATGCTATGTTAGGAATTTAGAGAAGTTTATCAGCTCTCAAAACAATAGAGACCCATGGAGCAGGATTAGTTCAGCTGCCATTGTACTATTAGGAATAAAAAGAGCAGCAGGAACCATTGGGACAAACGACAAGAACTTCCAAGAGATGTCATGGGAATCAGGAGCCTGGATTTCATCTCCTTTTCAGTTATCAATGTTTGGACTAAAAGATAGTGTCACATACCTGTGTTTGGTCCCTGCCCATGTGGACAAGTTACAGATGTCCTACCTGTTATACCACGGCCCATGGAGCATCCAAGGACAGGCAGACACTTGCAAAAACATCTAAGGGGAAAATCTGTGCTAAGCATGAAAATCTACTGATGGTGAACTAAAGATTACCCGAGTATAAAGGTTGCACGTATTTGCCTCTGTGATTGTCAGTTCTGAAAATGACGGATAGAAGCATTTTGAAAAGTCTTCATATAAATCTATTCATTGCAGCCACAAGTTTCACTTGCTGTAATTCTTTGTAAAGAAAATAGCATGTAGTTCAGTTAGTGGAGTGCTTACCTAACATGCATAAAGCCAGTTCAATTCCCAGTATCGCTAAACTGAACATGGTGGTGCATGCCTGTAATCTCAGCACTTGGGGAAGTGGAGACATGAGCTTTGGTTCATACGAGGCTACCTAGTGAACTCAAGGCCAACATAGACTCCATAAAACCCTGTTTTTAAAAAAAAATGGGATTAGGGAAATGGCTCAGTGGGTAAAAGCACTTGCTGTGCAAACCAGATGACTTGAGTGTGGATCCCAGACACCAATGTAAAAGCCAAGCGCAGTGGCGTAAGCATCTATATAGTCCCTGCACGCTGTGGAAAAATGAGAGACAGAGACAGGAGAATCTGGGCCGGCTAGCCTGACTTGCACTGTGGTGAAAAGACACCCAGGCTTGTTCTGTACTAGCATGTGAGGACCCTTGCACATGTGTGCCTGCACACACACACACACACACACACACACACACACACTCTCTCTCTCTCTCTCTCTCTCTCTCTCAAGGAAAAGGAAAATATTGCAAGGGAAAATGCTTCAGTTTCCTGGTTGTAAGTTTCTAAAACTATTACCAGTAAAAGGTTTGGGTGATTCTCAGGAGCTGTGGAAAGTGTACTTCCTCATAAGTGTCCCTAAAAGTCAAGGAAAGAAAAGGCTGCAAGTGTTGCGCCCAGAGCCTCCCAGTCTGCATTTTCGCCTTCTCTGGCTTGATTAATAGCATTTATATATTTCTGCCTAGAACTTTCTTTGTCCGGGAACTTTCCTGAGTTGGAGTAATCCCTGATTATGGAACAAGTAGAAAAGATTAGGAAGCTAACACCTACCCCCCACACTCTGGAAGCTTTCAATTAACAGGTTGGTAGAAGAATGGAGCCTCCTCACCTTAGATGGTGTACTCAGAGATGTGCCTCTACTCTGCCTCCCAGAGATGCCCAGCAGGATTTTGCCCTCCTTACCCATAGTAGTAACATACCCAAGGACATACCTGCTATGCATCTTCTGCCTTTCCCTGTATCACTCCCCACAGCCCTACTGATGTTTCCTCACGTCACCTTCCTAATAAACTATGTGCTTACACCCTGTCTAGGGGTCTGCTTGGTAGGAACAGGACATCTCCTAGGGCAATAGGAAGGAATAGAGAAAAATGACAGCTATTTAAAAGAAGGATTTCTTTAAGCATTTTGTTCCCTGATGCATTTCAGAGTCCATTCACAACTCATTACCTTCCTTTAGAGAAATGCTATGGAACAGACTAGGTAAGAAGCGCTACCAACCAAAGACCAGTCACAAGTGAAGACAAAACATCTCTGATAAGCTGAGGATATGGTTCAGTAGAAAGAGCTTGTGTAGCGTGAATGAAGTCCTGGGTTTGATCTCAACATCACACAGACTGGGTATGGTGTGGTACAAGTCTGTAATCCCAGCACTCAGGAGGGGGTAGAGGGAGAAAAGCCAGATGTTCAATGTCATCCTCAGTTCTGTAGGGAGTTTGAGGCCAGCCTGGGCCCTCTGGAAGCAGCTTTCAGTTAATGGGTTGGTACAAGAGTAGGAGCCTCCCCCCCACACCTTAGGTGGTATAGATGTGTCTCTACTCTGCCTCCCAGAGACCTCCAGCAGGATTTTTCCCTGTTTACCCATAATACTAGCATACTCAAGGACATATCTGTTAATCTATCTTCCTCCTTTCCCTGTATCACTTCCCACACCCCTACTGATGTTTCCTTTCTCTTTAAAGAAGAAAAGAAAGAAGGAAGGAAGGAAGGAAGGAAGGAAGGAAGGAAGGAAGGAAGGAAGGAAGGAAGGAAGGAAGGAAGGAAGGAAGGAAGGAAGGAAGGAAGGAAGGAAGGAAGGAAGGAAGGAAGGAAGGAAGGAAGGAAGGAAGGAAGAAAGAAAGGCAGGCTCTGATATGCTGATGGAGATATAGGAACACTGCCTTGATTTGCAAATATCCTGTTTGCTTGTGATGTCCCTCTATGACAAGCAGTGTCACATACACCGGGAGTGATAACCAACTGCAGTATCCTTTGAGATTCACATCCATACATTCATCCAGAAAGGCACAATGACCAGGGGCGGGAGTCTTCACAGCAGTCAGTGTTGCAGCCCACACTAAGTCATGCAGTTTGCCCTTAGCAGCTTCTGGTCTCTAGACTGCCCAGTGCAGTGGAGAACAGGGATGAGAACAGAGACATCATACCCTGAAGGGCACCTGAAGAGGAAGCAGCTTACAGCAGGTGGGCTCAATTTTCCTCAAAAGAGCTCATAATATAACTGTCAAAATGGCACTATGAATCCAAATTATAAGATAATTATGTTCAGTCCCAAATTCAACACAATGAAGGTTATTTGCTCTCAGACCTTAGCAACCATTTCATAGAGGGGAAAAATACCATATAAAAACAAAATGTAAACTCACAAAGCAGTAATAAAACCGGCACAAAACTATTCATTTCAAGTCTATTTTGAAAAGCCTTTGATAATACCAGTAATTCTCCTGTAAAGCTTCTATTCTTTTGCCACAGTTCTCTTCTGGAGATAGAAAAAGGTTTTGCTGTTCTATATCCATTCCTTTTAGGGAGATAAAGCCCACTTTATTGCCCCAATTTTAAATGTCTACTCTTCTTTAAAAAAAAATAAGAAAGAAAGAAATCCCTGATCACTTATATCCAGTTAAGCCTACAATATAGGCAGGGGCTTAGTGAAAATATCACGTGAATTTTTGTTTTACACAACATTCATTTAATGGTCTTAACAAGGTGCTTAAATGTAGCTCAAGAGCCTTGGCCAAAAGATGCTGAAACATTTCACTACAAAATTAAAAAAAAAAAAAAACCCTGAACCAATAATCTATTCTTTCCCAAGATTCTGATGCTTTCTAGTATGCAGCGGACCATCAGTTATCGCTCTAATGCCCTGGTCAGGTCCCTGCAGCAGAAATAAGGAGGAAGGAGCTTGGGACACCTTTGGTTGCAAGAATGGAAATGTATTTTTTTAGATAGATTCAGGTAAGAGTGGGATGGTTGCAAGAACTTCATGACTCCTTGGAAAAGCTGAGCAACCCTGTTTGGGGAGGCACAGACAGGCAGCCATTGCTGTGGGGAAATGATGTGGTAGCAAAGATGCAGGCAGAGCTGTGTGCAGGGATAGCAACACCTAGAATGGACAAGGAATATAGACAATGATTTGTCTGTTCAATATAGGAGGTTAAAAAGGGAAATCAAGGAGCAGACAAAAGGGTGAGGGGAAGTAAGACAATAAGAGATAAAGCAAGGAGGAAGAGATGTAGAAGCTGGGGAGAAATGAATTATCATCCACAAAAGCACTGGCCAGCAATCAGCAACTCAACTGGTACTGAAGATTGGCTCTCTATGACACCACCAATGTGATACCAAGAGGTTTTAAGTACAAAGTTCTTCTAAATTCCTTGAATTGGTCATTCTGGTTCACATGATATGGCAGTTAAGTATAGATGCCAGCTTGACAATTGAAGGCTGAGACTTTGGACACATCTGTAATGAATTGGTGGTTGGGGCAAGCCCTGAACAGGATTGTGGGAGACTGATATCGAAAGACCATGCCTAAGGCTGGAGAGATGGCTCAGAGGTTAAGACTGTGTCTCACCAGCAGGAGGTCCTGAGTTCAGATCCCAGGTCTCATGTAAAAACACCAGGTAGAAATGGCAGCGGCCTGCATTTCTGAACCTGGTGGGTGGAGCCTGCAAAATCCCAGAGCGAAGCAAAAAGGAGATAGAAGCAATCCAGGGTGATTCCCGAAGTCACCCTTGGCCCTCCTTGGGGATGCACAGTGTCTTCTCTCTCTCTCTCTCTCTCTCTCTCTCTC
The DNA here is from genome assembly GCA_023101885.1 of Typhlomys cinereus. NCBI lineage: Eukaryota > Metazoa > Chordata > Mammalia > Rodentia > Platacanthomyidae > Typhlomys > Typhlomys cinereus. The sequence continues at coordinate 1,678,513 of JALPQD010000298.1, read as the reverse complement.
TCTCTCTCTCTCACACACACACAGAGACATACACACACACATAAAATAAATAAATAAAAAAGAAAGACCCAGCCCATAGTGGGTGGGACGATTCTCTGGGCAGTGGACAATATGGAAAGAGCTGTTTTACAACTTGGACATACAGGCATGCTAGCAAGCAAGATAAATATGTCCCTCTGTCCACTCATCTTGTAGATATGTGTTGCCAATTCCCTTGGCTCCTAATGTTGGTATGAACTCTCCTACTATGGTGGGGAACTATAACTGAGAATCATAAGCTGGAATAAGCTCTTTGTTCCCCTAAGTTGGCCATGTATTTATATCAGCAACAGAAGAGAAACTGGAACACATGGAGTTGTGAACTATTTGCTTTTATTGAAAGGACATATTAATTTATGATCTCAATGAAGAGCCTGAAACTGTGTACTTTTTACACTTGATTTTAAAGCTTCAATAATATGCCTTACATATATGATGCTAATATAAGTTAATCTCTACCTGTATTTGGTATACTTACCTGTGTCCTGCTATAACCAATGTATACTTCAGTTTATATCATCAAGTTAATTTTTACTTATATAGTAGCTGTTCTTTGTCCCAAGGAATACACTATAAACTTCCATAAATTGGTTCTACTTTAACTTTGATCGGGCATGTTTCCTGGATACTTTCAGTGTTAAAGTCACTGTATTGTTGAATGGATAGAGTTGAATAGACCCATCTTTATGCATCTTGCAAACTGAACCAGAGAGCAAAGGAATTGCATACACATTAGATATCTACTTTGTTCATTTTAAAGCATTGAGATTATTTTGGGCTATTCTTAGAACCTTTCCTAGCCCTGGTGAAGCCTTTGGCCACCCCTCGCTTCTACCTCCCCAGTCTTTCTACTCAAATTGTGCACATCCTTTCGTTCTGCCCCTAACTGCATGGGCTGACCAGATCCTTCTGGCATGTGATCTCTTTGGAATCTCTTCAGTCTTTGTTTATTCCACATGATAGATGTTATGACTACAGGCTGAGCGGTGTCTCTCTGAGTCAACTGGCCTAGTGGAAACTGTTTAGAAGATTGTGAGGACTGAAAATGATCTGAGCCACTTTGTAGCTGGACCTCCTGTCCCACTTAAAAACTTGCTTACTGTTGTTCTCTGTGGATCCATTAGGGACTTCACTTTGGAGTGTGTGTGTGTGTGTGTGTGTGTGTGTGTGTGTGTGTGTATGCATGCACATGTATATGTGAAGAAAAGATGACTGTAGTAGACTGGCCATTCCCTTTCTTGATTTCAACAGTAGATTCTCAAAATCTATGTAGGCAGGGCTGGAGAGATGCCTTAGGGGTTAAACTTGGAGGACACCAGTTTGAATCTCATATCCCACACAAAAATGCCAGGTGGAAATGGCAGCAGCCTTCACTTCCATCCCTAGAAGACAGAGCCTGGGAAACTTCAGAGCAAAGCAAAAAAGAGGTAGAGCAATCTAGGATGGTTCCCAAAGTCACCCTTGGGCCTCCATGAGCATACACAGTACAGTGCCCTCTGATTCGCAAACACGCACACGCACACACACACACACACATGAGCATGCAAATAAAACCATCTAGGTGGGAGGCGCTATATGTCATTTAGTGTTGACAGGGTTGTCCTTAGCCCCTAGGTCACCACTAGGCCCCTCCTAGGCCATCAGTTTAACCCTGAGAACAACTCTAGCCTGGTAGCTGTGAAGATGCTGTGGTTGACCCTTGTAGGAGGGACGTTATACTAGAAACCTGTCCCTGACTTAGTAGCTTTAACCTCCATTTCCTCTGCCCTGATTCCAATGGCATTAGAGATTAAATCTCCAGGTTTATCCAGGTTTATGTGGACGATATCTGTTTTTATCTATTACCCATGAATCCTCACCAGAAACCTCTGTTCTGTAGGTCAACTGTCATGTTTTCATAACTTTCAGCTTTTAGACTACATATCCTGAAAAAAAATCTTATTTTCATCCCTGTCATCTCCTCCCATCTTTTTTGTGTGATACATGGTCTCTCTGAAGTCTAGCCTGTTTTTGATCTCTTGATCTTCTTGTCTCAGCTGGAATTACAGGAATGTACAATCATACCACCACCATTGTCACCACCACCCCTTCCCACCCCTGCTAAAGCATCTGATTCTTATCACAGACTCAGAGATAAGTTTTTCCAAAGTTCCTGTCTCTGAACTCGAAAAGCAAGTTCACTTACTCCTTCACCTGCACGTACTGGGGCTGAATCCTATTCTTTAGAAAAATCAAACACCCAACTTTATAATGGTTGGAGAGATCACATATAGTTACACTTGCCCAAATGTGGCAGTTCATCTGGGCCTGAGAGGTATCATGGGATTTGGGACTTTCATTGCGAACTCCATAAAAAGTCCCAAACAAACTGGGCTGCATTGATTCCCCTAACTAGAACTGAACACTGTCTTCTTAGACCAGTTTCCAGCACCCTTGGGACCGTAGCTCAGCAAAAGCCCAACAAAGGACATGCAAGAACTGTTTGGAGCAACAAAGGCTGTAGTTCTCTTTTGGCTCATAACTCTTGCTGTATGATGGTTGTATACCCCTATCATCCCAACCCTCAGAAGTCTAAGGCAGGAGGCTCACTGAAATCCAGACCACCCTGGGATACATAGGAAAGTCTGTTTCAACAAGCCAAGAGTCAAACAAAAGTACACTCTTTCTCTAGGAAGTACGATCAAACAGTGTGCCCCAATTTTAGCCTCATTTGTGGGGATGCGTATTTCACCTGCCTTGGAAGCTACTACAGGACTGGTAGTCAAGAACTGAGCAGCTTAGTCTCTTGAGGACTGGAGAGATGGCTCAGGGGTTAAGAGTCTACTTCAAAAGTAGAAGGTCTTAAGTTCAGATCCCAGGTCCCATGTAAAGACGCCAGGTGGAAACAGTGGCCTCCACTTCCGGCCCTGGTGGGCAGAGCCTGGGAAATGCCAGAGTGAAGCAAAAAGGAAGTAAAAGCAATCCAGGAAGATTCCCAAAGTCACCCTTGGTCCTCCACAGGCACACAAGTGTCTTTTAACACACACACACACACACACACAAATAAAATTAAATGAAATTTAAAAAAATGACATTTGAAAGTTCTCTGTAGTTGAAAGTAACACATTTCTATTTCTTTCCCTGTAAGGTTGATTGGACTAACCTTTTGGGATTAAAGTTTCTTTTAACTTTATGATCCATCTCTTTCTTTCTGCCTCTCATACACAGGCACACATACAAATGCATACACATACAGGCTATCCCATTTTATTTCTGGATTTTAATTCTCAGTGCCAAGTCAAGCCATACTAGAACCTGAAGTAAAAGAGAAATCAGTAACATTGGGAATTGTGGTGTGAATGTGAGATGTCCCCACGGGCTCATGAATTTCAGTGCTTGGTCCCCAGCTGCATCCTTATCTGTGCCTACTCACTCCGCCTTCTAGTTCATGCCCCTTGGCCTTGTTCTGCTTGGAGGTGAGTAGTGAGATGGAGAAAAGAGGAAGTCCTACAGAGAGGCCAAAGTTTAAATGTCCCTCTGTAAGAGAAGGTTGTGGAACCTTTAAGGGGTAGAGCCTTGTTGGGAGGAAGTATGTCACTAGGGAAAGACCTCGAGTTTGATAACTGGATCTTGCTTTCTCTCTCTCTCTCCCTTTCTTTCCCTCCCTCTCTCTTTCCCTCCCCACCTTCACCTGCAGTATGACTGCAAGGTGAAAGGTAACGTTGACCTCCTGTTGCTGTGTCTTCTCTGCCTGCCACCATGTGTTCCCCACCATGATGGGCTCGAACTATAAGCCAAAGTAATAAGCCTTTTTTCCTTTAGTTGCTTGGCTCAGAGTATTTTATCATGGCAACAGAAGAGTACTGGACCTCAGGTTATTCACAGTATTGACGTTTTGCTCATTGAGGATTTTTGCATTGATTTCTATTTTTAATTCATAAAATTTAACTATACACACACACACCTGTGTGTGTGAGTGTGTGTGTGTGTGTGTGTGTGTGTGTGTGTGTGGGTGTCCGTGGCATGCATGTGCCATAGTGCACATATGAAAGTCATAGGACAACTTGTAAAAATCATTTCTCTTCTTGCACCATGTAGGTTCCTAAGATCAAACTCAGGTCATCAAGCTTGGCTTCAAACACCTTTAACCTACTGGGCCATCTCATCAGCCCTGGATTTTTAAATTTGCGTAAAAATATTAGTATTGAAAACAATTTATGGAGCCTCCTTATCTGTGCCTACTTACTTTGCCCTTCCTAGTTCCTGCCCCCTTGACCTTGCTCTGCGTGGAAGTGAGTGATGAGATGAGGGAAGGAGAAAGTCCCACAGAGAGGCCAGCCAATGTTTCAATGTCCCGCTACAAAATTATCTGGGATCAGTCAGAACGGCAACTTTATTAACAAGCTACCTGTAATGTCTAATTGTTTCTGTGTGTTGGTTTAGTTTATCTCAGACTATCTGAGTACAGGGCCCCTTATGTTTTAGATTATTTTAAATCTCACCCTCCACATATAAAGTACCTGAACTGAATTGAGCACTGAGTAGGCCAGAATGAAATGGCAGGACACACAGTGAATTCCAGATCTCGAGCCAGTTCTTCTCGTGACCTTCCAAAAGACAGCTATTTATCATTTTTTTTAAAAAAATTAACTTCAGACAATAAAAACATAAGCAGCTGGAAAATCAGAAGAGTGAAAACAGTTGTTTGGCACAGTGTCAGCAGATGATGGAAAAGGAATTTGTGCTTCGTCCCTTGCTTTTTCCCTCTCAGATTCAAGAGGAGCCGGGGAGGTAGGACTCAAGACAAACAAACCTCGAGGGACCCAGAGGGGTCCAGAATCTTCTCATTGTGAAATGGGTCACAGCTGGCTCCTTGGGCACACTCACCCTTCGATGTCTCTGATCTGCCACCTTGCAGCAGGACCCAAGAGAAAACGTGGTCGAGTCGTGAAGACCTGGACTTGGAAAGCAGAGGGCACAGCACATAAATACCACTAGTGAGAAGTCTGTTTTGGAGGACAGCGTCCGCGAGCTGCTTTGCTTTCAATTAGATGCCTTAATAAAGACTAATCACTATAAAACGGATTCGTGCTGCAGCCCTCCCTAGCAAGCCTTTATCGAGTTAATAACTAAGAACTGGTGAAGGAAGGCATCGTCTCATTTGACCCTAGAGTGGCTGTTACCCCTGAGCAAGTCACTTACCCCTCTCTGCTTCCTTCTCAACAAATCTGTAAAAGGGTTTGGGGTCGAGGGCCACAAGGCTCCCTTGTACCTCCCACATGATTTAGGAGGTGCTCTGCTGAAAGGGCTGGGAGATAATGTTTCTAAAACACTCCCTCCTTGCTCTGCCCTGTTAGCCTTTTCTATTTCCCTCCATAAAGTGTCAGATTCTTAATTAATAGGTTTCAACACATAAGGACTGCGAAGCTTTTCTGTACATTTGGGAAGAATGAAGGTTTACCTTTCAAAGCCAAGAAACAGAGCTTGCCGAGGATTCTAATGGAAGCATGTCACACCCCCGCAAAAAAGAAATGAAAGCATGAAAGATCCTTAAAAATCTGGGACTCTGTATAAGCAAAGCACAAATACCTTGTGGGCCTTCAAAAAAAAAATCCTATTTCCATGTGCAACACTGTTGTGCTTCCTTTATGGATTTCCCCATCTCTTTTTCAGCTCTACAATGAGCTATTTTAAGCTGCCGTTTGCCTCCATACAGTAATACAGTTCAGATAGGCAATTTAATTGTCATCATACTTTTTCTTAGTCTTTCAAAACCTTTTGTTATGATAAAATAATTTTAGGCATACCAAGCACAAGTCCATTAAATCCTTTCCCTATTTCGCTAATGAACTATTGTGGGTGGTAAAAAATTAATTTTATTCCACCCTTGATACATATCTGGTAAATTTTTGTAGATGAAAAATGAGGGTTGCAAATTAGGATAGACACATACAACTCTTTTTAAAAAATGTTTAGTATTGCATTTATGCCAAAATGGAGAAGTCTATAAAAATTGTTCACCAAGTGAAATGGTTCACTAGGTCCCACCCCAAGATGGATTGACTCCGAAGTTTTTCCATATTGGTTATTTCTAAGAACTTGAAGGATCCTGTGTTAATGAACTGGAGAATTTCCTGAGTGGGTGTGTGAGCAGATCCGACATTTTTAGCACACTTGTTAAACATCATGATGTTGCTGTGGATGGATATAGCTCAGGGGTAGAACATTTGCTTAGCATGTTCAAGGATCATGGAACTGATAATCCAAAGGTCATGGATTGAATCACTCTGCAGCTCTACAGTGTTGCTTATTCCATAGATCCGGCTATAACCCTAAAAACCCTCTGCCATTTTATACTCCTCTTCGAGACATCACACAGGTAGGAAAACTAGAGGATATGCGGGGTCAGGCAAATCCTTCTCCACAGCATGCAAAAAAGGTCTCTAAGCACAGGCTGTACTAAGTGAGGGCCAGAGAACCCATGGCATTTGAGGGACAGCTCTGATTAGAAAGTGCTTTGAGCAGGAAACCAGAAATCATCCCCACCACATTGTGAGAGATGGAAAGAAAGGGAAAGGGCATAGTGCAAATGAAAGAGTTCTCTTCAGGGAGGCAGGCCAGAAGCCACAAGGCAAGAGAGGTCAGTCTCTTGTCCCCGAAGATAAAAATCTTCCCAATTACTGGGTCCCTGATGAAGGTGGAATTGGGATTGACTATTGAGTGCTTCCTTATTTCAATCAGCCTGTTTCAAAGCTGACTCCTGTTTACTTAAATTAATGTCAGTGCTTGTGGGAAAGAAAGGAGCGTGCTGATTTGCCTTCAGTCTGATTTAATTCCAATGTCTGCCTTTGAACGGGTGTGAACTGCTCTAAAGCGTTCTCTGAACCTGATGTTTTAACTTTCTGCTCTTTTTTTCCCCTTCACCTCATACTTATGACTCCTCTTTCATTTGTCTTCTTTCTTTCTAACCCCAAATAGTAGCTAACTCAGAGGACATAATCGACATGAGCCAAAAAAAAAAAAAAAAAAAACAAAAAACCAGTCTATAAGAAGACAGATAAATACACCCCAAAAATCATGTTCTATGGCTCTGAAGTGATTCCATTGGCGTTCACACTGGTGCTGAATTAGGACTTAGTATAAAGATCAGTGACAACTCTAAAAAAGAATTTATGAGTAAAAGGAAAATGACAAAACAGGAATATTTCTCAGTCTATAAAAATGTCATTGTATTTTTGTCCACACATACATACATGTGCATGTGCACACACACACACGCACACGCACACGCACACACACACACACACACACACACACACAAACTTGGTCCCTTATTTTTTGCTATTCAATGGCAGTGAGCCATGAAAGACTCAAAAAATTAAAAGCAGTTTGTTTTAAAAAAAAGATTTTTCTCCTCAATGACAGTAAGTTAGATAAATGCTATTTTTAGATTAAATCTATTTAATGTCCAGATGTGATTCTACCACATGAAGAGAAAAACAAGTCAATCTAAAGCCCTGAACTGTACTTGAAGACATTCTACAAAATTTCCTGGTGATAAATGATTTATAATGGAAAGACTGAGATGCGTGGTCCTGGCCATCAGTCTCTGCACTGGTTCCCTTGGGAACGACATCTACACACATGGCTCCAACATGTAGTTTCTCCCAAGGTTTACATTCCTGATGTAATTGTTGCTAACTCTCTGGGCTTGCAACTTTTCAGCACAATATTTCCGCAGGAGACGAACAATAAGGCTAGAAGAACGAGACATCAGGATGCCAGTGGATTCCCTCGTAGTTGTCACCTTGAAAGCTCGTCCATTCATCCAAGTAATACTGCTTCTACTCTGACACTTGTAGAAGCCTTCATATTCACCTATTCAACAAATATTAAGCACCTGCAGTGTTCAGTTCTCTTCTCAGTGCTGTGCTGCAAATGCAGTGTAGTGCGATTTCTTTTGGAGGCCAGTTTACAGATTACAAAAGAAAATCAATCTTACTGCTTCAGTGACACAAACAGTGGTGTCATGTTTGATCACAGCCTTCATCACCAAGCCCAGCCCTGACTAATGTTTGGCCATTAGGAAAAAAGTCAATCCCTGAAATATGGTAACAGAGCACAATGAAAATAATGTGATGCAGCTTGGAGAGAAGAGCTACAAACAAATGATTGAGCAATGACATCATCGCTGGAATATAGGCATGGCTTCTTCAAGTGTATCTTTCTGGAGTTTCTGCTCCTGGGATGACATACCACCCTGTACAGCAGCCAGAAGGCATGAAGGAAGCAACAGGGAAAGGGAGTGGTAGGAAACTAGATGGAGCAAGTCTAATCCAAGTTCAGGTAGGTGTTAAAAGCCTGGGTCCAGGAGGGAGTGGCCCTGCTTGGGGAAAGAGGTATCACATGAGAGAAGCTTTAGAAGAGTCTTGGCCAAGTTGCATGAGAGAATCCATTCATAAACTAGGTTGGAAAGAGCAAGAACAAGGCTTGCTATGTAGTGTCAAACTCCAGAGGAATAGAAACATCTGGGTAATGCCAAAGAACCTGGCTGTTAGCTGCTAGACAGGTGATTTGTCATTCCAAGGACCAGGGAAGGAAGGGGTTTGGCAGCTTGTCTTTATGGTCTCATGTCTAGCTTTTCTACTTTTAATAGAAGGAGTCATGGCTGCTTCAAAACTTTCCTGAATGTAGATCAAGAAGGTCGTGTTATGGTGGCCAGAAGTCAGTAAGGGATTAAGATAGAATGAGAGGGACTGAAGGGACAGATTCCCCAGTAAAGTTGCTTGTCTTGCAAATACAGGAACCTGATGGGTTCTATCACCAGAACCTATATTTTTTGGGGGGGGAGGGAAATTGGGCATGGGCTAGAGAGATGACCCTGTGGCAAAGTGCTTTCTGCATAAGTCTGAGGACCCGAGTTTAGATTCCTAGAACTCATTTAAAAGCCAGTCATCATGATACATACCTATAACCTCAGTGCTGGGGTTAAGGTAGCATCCCAGGGGCTTGCTGGTCAGTTCAGCAGAGTTGAAATACTTAGTTCTGGGTTCAGTGAAGAGATAATGTCTCAAAAAATATGGTAGAGAAGCAACTGAAGAAGAAATCGCAGTGTCATGATCTAATTTGTGCAGGTGAGTATACAGACACATACATGCATACAGGTGCACACACACCACATATCCCCTAACCTCCCCCACTCCCACATAGTCAGGTGTGGTGACACAGACTTGTAATTCCAGAGTTGAGGCGTATCCCTGGGGCTTGTAGGCCAGTCACTCTTGCCTATTAGGCAAGTTCCAAGTCAATGAGAGACCCTGTCTCCAAAAGAAGTAGATGACATCTGAGGAATGAGATTGTTCTCTGATCCCCACATGCATATGCGCTCACATACTCACATATATACTCATACATATGAACACACAAACACGCACACATACACACACATGGTGGAACAGAATCCGTGACTTTGGCAGCATTCCTAAGTCATTTTTCAAATATTCAGTGGCCATCTAAAGGTACATATGTATAAAAGAGTCCTTTCTCATCACTGACAAATTGTATATACACTATGTTGATGTTTTATTCAGTATTAGAGGTGGATTTGTGTGTAGTTCTACAAGTTCTACTCCACTAAATCCTGCAGTCTGGGGTGGGGACTGTGGATGACATACCACCCTGCACAGCAGCCCGAAGGCATGCAGGAAGCAATAGGGAAAGGGAGTGGCAGGAAACTAGATGGAGCAAGTCTAATCCAAGTTCACGTAGGGAATTTGGGAAGTCGACTCTCTCAACTTAACTGTAAGGGGTATAAAGATGTCTGTTGTGCAACCTGACTGTGCTTCATTGGAATGAAGAAGTCGTCAGCCGATGAAAGCGTTGGGCTACAATCATCCACATGATCCTGAACTAACCAGGAATCCAGAGTTCCCTTCCTTTTCCTCCTCAAAGATCCCCAGGGAAGTCTCTGAAGCCTAGACGATCAGACTATGCTTGTACCCCTCAGTACCTTCAGCTCCTGCGGAGTTGTCCTTGATTGCTACCCCAATACCCTGTTTTAGAGGAGTGGGTTTCCAACCTGGAATTGCACAGAATTCTGAGGGTACCACAAGGGTCATGAGATGACTTAATGAGTAGGACCCAGACTTCTACTTGGGTGCTGATTCAGTTTACTTATCTTTTTTTTTAACTTTAAATTTCTATTTTATTTATTTTTTAAATTTTTTTATTTATTTATTCAATTGTGCATGTGTGCATGCATGTGTGTGTGTGTGTGTGTGTGTGTGTGTGTGTGTGTGTGTGTGTGTATAGAACCATGGATGAATTCGGGAACCACCATGGACGCCTCCACCTCCTCCTTGTTTACTCTGCCCCGGGACCACAGAACCAGAAACGCAGGCTGCCCCTGCTTTCACCCGGCGTCTATACATGGGGTCTAGGATCCGAACTCAGGACCTTCAGCCTGCAAGGCAGAGGCTTAACCACTGAGCCACCTCTCCAGCCCCCTCTATTTTATTTTTATTGATAAACTCTTTGAGACATGTTTTCACTAAGTCTTCCAGCCTGGGCTTAAACTTGCTGGGTAGCTCAAGATGACCTCTCACCATCTCAATCGCTTGAGTATTAGGATTGTAGGCATAAGCCACCACCCCTGGCCTCTTTATTCTTTTAATTGGTTTTCTGTACTAATGTCCATGCGAATTTTTATTCACCAAAACAAGAAGGCAAGGGGAAGTTTTGCTATTTGTTTATTTACTTGTTTACTTAGAATTTGCTATTCTAGGCCAAGAACTGGCAATCATTTTAGCCATACATATGAAATGAACAGGGCTACCTAAAAAAGTAAGGAGATCCTTTCCATGATCTACTAAGCAGAAGACATAGCTTAAAAAATTAGGAAATAAGAAAGGAGGTGGGGAGAAGAATGAAGAAAGTCAGAAGCAGAAAAAGATCAAGGGGAGCAGTAGTAATTTGGGGATCTTTTGCTTCCAAACATGTCCTTTTAATATAGAGCAAGCAATCTGAGGGAGTCCGTGGATGATGAAGGCTCATGTTGGGGCGCAGGTGGAAACCCCCATGGGAAGTCAGTTGCTGGGTAGCTCAATTTAACTGTAAGGGATATGAAGATGTCTGTTGTGAGAATAACAGTCTAGTTCTTAGTTTTTTTTTTCAATGTTTGTATGATTCTTCTAACTTATCCTCATAAAAATGATGCTATAAACTCTAATGAACCACACCCAATGTTATTTTTACTGGGGAGTGTTCTTGTTGTTAATGAGACAGCATCTTGTTGTACAGTCCAAGCTGGCCTGGGACTCATATAGACCAGGCTAACCTTGAACTTGAGATCCTCTTGCCTCTGCCTCCTATAGTGCTGAGATTTCAGACAATTGCCACCACATAGCACACACCCAAAGCTCCCAACATGGGTTTTCAAATATCTATTTTCTTTTCAAATAAATCTTCTCATTAATATGATTAATAGCTTCTTTTGGCAAGTGTCCAATCCATAACCTCAGTTCTGTAATCAGCACAAATAAAATAACTGTCAGTTATAGATTGAGTTTACCATTTGCCAAATGGTTTCGATGAAAGTCATATTAATAGTTGCTCGTGAAATAGGCTTTTGCTAGAGACAACCAAGATCATTTGTTTTATGCCTATAACCCTTCGCAAAGGCCTCCTGGTGGCTTGCTTAAGCCCCTGACACCCCCTTAGGCCTTGATTGTTGACACTGAGATTGTTAATCAGCCTTCTATTTGGAACCTTAAGACCAAAGTAATCCACCATGCCTCATAATACTGTCATGCCTGATCATTACCCAAAATAATCATTGCCTTTCAGGCCATTCATCCTCTCTTGCACTAACAAAGTAGAGTTTAATTCCAGCATAGACTTTCCTTCTGACTTCCAGCTCCATATATATCTAGCATTTTATTAACTCACCTCCTGTATGGTCCCCACATACCTTCAACTAACGTGAGTCTCTTCCCTGCAGCTCTGTTTGCTCCCGGTCCACCTGACTGCACCACCCGGCACACGGTTGCTGAAAACCCAGCTCTCCAGCTTTTTCCTTCACCTTCTTGACATGCAAGAGATACCTTCTTCCTTGCTAAGGAATTAACCTAAGGTCTTCTTTGTCTTCCTCGTGGATTAAGTCAAGAATCTTCTCGATGACCTTTAATCCTCAGCCTTACTCCTCAACTTGCTGCCAATGACATTTCAGAATCACAACTACTTCTATCTAAAGATCTTTCAACAGATACCCTTTATCTTTAAAGTTATATTGAACCCAATTTCTCAGCCTTATATTCCAGACCCTTCATAAGTCATTCTGGCACTTCTTTCTTCTGTCCCTAGGCCAACACCGGAAGCCAGGGTCAGCAAACCACAGGCTGTTCCCCTTGGGATGGCTCTCGGCCACCCTCCTGCCCCTTGTTAACACCTACCCAAAAATGTTGAATGTTTATGCAGCACCACTTTGGCTCTTTACACATTTATTACACTTTCTAATCCTCCTAAGAATCCTGTGGAACTTGTAGAGGCTCCGACGTTTTCCCAAGTTAATAGTTACTAAGGGATATAGGTAGAGTCAGATCCAGGCTTGCTGGACACAAGAGCCAACACTCTTTCCCTGAAGCCAAGTTCTTCACCTCAGACCTCCACTCAGGTGTCCTCCTCCCTGAGGACCTTCACTCACCCCTTGCCCAGCTGCTGTGGCAGCATCCAACCTCACTTCCTCCCTCCCAGACCCTCAGCCTCAGGCCCCCAAAGTGCAAGCATCTGTCTCTCTGCTGGGCTGTGAGCTCTAGGCAGCAGACAATGGGTCTTATAATGATCCAAGTAAAGTCTCTCACAGATGTTAAAGTTCAAATAATACATGAATCTACAAGTAGCCCTAACTTATTGTCCAACATAGAAGCAACTCATGTTAATCCACTTCTTGTGGAAACGTCCAGAAATGTTTATGAGAATGGAAATATGTGTATACATAGCCTTTTCCCTACACAGATGGACTCATATCACACACTCGTCTGCCACATTCTCTTCTTCAGATTACATCTTAGACATTTTTTTCTATTCCGGGACATGTAAATCTACTTTATTTCTCTGGCAGTAATAAATCTTTATGTAATTTTTTCACGATTCACTTAAATGACTAAAACTTAGTGTTTTAAGACTACAAAATCAGTTTGGAAAAATAATATAGCTGCCTATTGTTTGTAAGAGAAACAAACCCCTGAAACATGACATGATATGAAATGACTAAAAGTCAAAGAATTTATTGAGTAAAATAAGAATACATGAGTTTACCTTCTGTGTGTGAGAGAGAAAAAGAGAGAGAGATGCATATGTAAATAAATAAATGAAATAAATAAAAGAAGAGAAAGTCCAGTTCTACAGAAGAACAGTAGCTAATGAACAGAGAAGTAATGATGGAGACAGATTGTCATTTGGCCACCACCATAGCATTATGCGATTCAAGCAAGACTCATCAAGTTCTACCAAAACTGTACAGTAAGAACTTGAGAACTAACTTACAATTATTTTAAAGTACCTGTATGTTGAGAGAAATAATGAATTAAAAAAAACTACAAAGGAAGTATGATAGCTTTACAATGAAGCTACCACCTTAAATCAATATAGTAATTAGCAAAACCCATCAACATTGAGTGTGATGTGCTGAGAAGGGTGTGGCACTACCTCAGTTAGAGTGTAGAAACTGAATCTAATCATGAGGAACCATCATATGAGCCCAAAATACAGGGCATTCTGTAAAATAACCTGCAGTACCTTCCAAATGTTGAGTTCATGAAAGACAAAGAAATCTCTAAGGACGCATTTGAGACCGAAAAGCAACTAAGGATATGTGACAACATCCTGTGATTTGGGACTGACGCTTTGAGACAGGTCTCTGTTTCTGTTGGCCAGTGAGCTCCTGGGATCTGCCCATTTCCACCTACCAATGCTGTGATTGAAAGGAATGTGGGACTATGCCTAACTTTTATGTGGGCATTGAGGATTAGAACTCATATTCTCTTGCTCTACCAGCAAATGCTTTTATCTACTGGGCCATCCCCACAGTCTCAAATGTCAGTGTTCTTCTAAGCTGATCCATCTGTCAATTCTATTGTATGTATTTCTAAGGAATTAGAATTTTGTTTCTTATTTATCATTTTTAGTTTAGACCAGTTTCAAGCTCCAGAGATCAGTTGATCCTCCTGCCTCAGCCTCTTGAGCAACTAGGATTAACATGCATGTGTCATCTCCCTAGGCTAGAGACTTTTGTTGTTATTGTTACTAGAGTTATAATTTTGTATCAGGCTAAATTTGAGACTCTGACACAGCCTATATTTCAGCTCTTGTTAGCCACAGAGTTGGATGGAGCACACCACCAAAGGAGTTAAAAGTTGGGTATTGGAGGAGACAGGAAGATCGTGTGAGCTCAGGAGTTGGAGGCTAAGCTGGATAATATGAAGACCCTGTTTCTAACACACACACACACACACACACACACACACACCACACACATGCACACACACACCCCAAAACAAACAAAATTGAAAAATCAGTGTCATACTGCAAAGTATTTTATTCACTAAAAAAAATTATCTGAGGAATCTTCTAGGGGCTGTTGCATTAATCAATATTTTTAAGTGACTTATTTGTTTTTATTGCTCAACAGTATCTTGGCTATAACACAATTTGTTTAACCATTCATCTATTAAATGTCATGTAATTTGTTTCCAGTTTTTGCCTGTTAGGGATAAATCTATGGTTAGCATTCATATCTAAGAGTTTGTGTGAATACAGTCTACATTGGGTATAAGAAGTATCCAGAAGTATAATTGTTCAGTTTATGTACAGTTGTTGCATGTTTAGTTTTTAAGGAAATAATCAAACTGTCTTCCAGTGGCTACACTAGCTGCATTCCCACCTGTCAGAACAATCCAGTTTTCTCAGGTCTTTGCCACTATTTGGCGTGTCACTATTTTTCATTTCAGCCGTTCTGATAGGCATATAATGGCATCTCCTTGTGTTTTCTATTTGCATTTCCCTAATGGCTAACGACACTGAACATCTTTTCATGGGCTTATTTGCCATCTGCATTATCTTCTTCATATCTTTTTACTCTCCTTTAATGGGATTTTTGCTTTTTGCAAACAATTGATGAGTTTTGAGAATTAGTTACACAAATAGTAAATACTAGTTCTGGGTCAGATATGCCCCTTTCAAATACTTCCCTCTGTAGGGAAAGGCACAGAAATTGTGCTTTCATCCTCAGAAGGGTGTTTTTTCAAGACAAAAGTTGTATATTGACAGCATGCAGTCTGTCACTCTTCCATTTATGGATCACACTTGGGCATTAAGAACTCTTCATGTAGCCCTAGATTCAAAGATTTTTTTTATTTTTTTCTTTAACAATGTAGCATTTTTCATTTCACATTTACCTTCCACATCTTTTCTTTGTTAATATTCCTTGAAATGTAAATTAGGTGATTTTATTTTTTCATCTGTGACTATCTTCTTTGCCAAAGTCAACTGGAGTGAGGCATAGTGATACACACCTGTAATTCCTGTACTCAGGCAGCTGAGACAGGATCATCAGAAATTCAGGGCCAGCCTAGGATATATAGTGAAATGCTGTCTTGAAACATCAACAAAAAACTAATTAGGCATAATTGCATGGATAAATTTCTATTAGAAATTTAGAATCCATGTTCTCTATTCTATTACATTAATATGTTTGTGTGTCTAATATCTGTATCTCTCTTTGTCTGTATCTCTTTCTGACAACAGTCTTTTCCCTTTTTAATTTTTTTCTAGTCTTACAAGCATATTGAGTACTTATCCCTGCTTCGCTCTGTCCCTCCTTCCTCTTTTCCCTTCATCAATCCATTCTACTCCCTCGCGCTCTCCTGCCTGGCCATTTCTATGGACCCCAGGGTTCCCTCTGGCTTGTCTACTCTTGTGGGGGTTCAGGTCTATGTAGCAAACCAGGTTGCCCCTTTTCAGGCCACCAATTTTTCTTATTTTATTTGTGTGTGTATGTGTGGGAGTGTACGTATGTTCACATGTGAGTAGGTAGGTACGTATGTTTGCACAGGTGTGTGTACACATATGTGAACATATTTATGGAGGCCCGAAGTTGACATTGGGTGTCTTCCTAGATCCCTTAATTTAGTGAGTCAGACCCTCTCCGTTGAGTCCAGAACTTGCCAAGCGGCTTAGTCTAGCCTGCCAACTTGCCCTAAGAATTCTCTGCCTCAACTTCCTGAATGATGGGCTTACAGACAGCTCCTACCTGCAAGGCTTGTACATGGGTTCTGAAGAGTTCCATGTCAGTCTTTGGGCTTGTACAGCAAGCATCTCATCTGTTGAGCTGTCTTCCCACACCACTGCAGCCTTGATTACCTTAACTATACTGTCTTGAAATCAGGGAGCCTGGTTTACACTTCATTTCCTCCCCCTCTCCCCCCCATCTACAAATAAAAACCCGCTTGAATCTTGATAGGATTACATCAAACATTTATATTCACTTAGGGAGAAATGGCATATGTGTAATGCTAACCTTTCAATCTGAATATGGAGGAATATGTCTCTACTTATTTAGATATTCTTTGACATTTTCATCTCATTACATAGTTTATAGAATGTATCTCTTGTACTTTGATTTGCTAGATTTAATCCCAGTGTCCTACATTTCAGTAACTATTAAAATATTATTTTTTAGTTTTGATGCACATATGTTCACTCTTAGTTTATAGCAGTATAATTGCTTTTTATTAATATTAATCTTGTGTCATTTAATCTTGTTGAACTCACTTTATTAGTTCCACAGTTTCTTTGGGATTTTTCCAGGTAGCAATCCTGTTATCTATAAATATAAATGGTGTGTCTTTTATTTCTTTTTCATGCTATGAAATGCAATGGCTGGAACTTCTTGTTCTGTGTCCAATAACAATGGTCAAAGTAGACACCGTTATCTTGTACTAGTGTGGGACCTGAACATATTTGTCTCCATTTTGTACTTGTTCACTTGTCCTCCCTATGAAACACCAAACATGCTAGACATAGACTGTTTGACCCAATTGTGTACATGAACCATAACCAGTCAGCTCCAAATTAGGAAATACTTAATGTTTCAGGACCCCCCCCAAACTGGAAGAGCAGCCTTTACAGTAACATTTGGTCCTTGCATAATCAACCACCTCACCAACTTTGTCAAGGACAGAATTAATATGATAGTTCGTAAGGATTGTGGTCAGAGCAGGTGGAACTATCCAATCAGAAGCCAGTCACTACCTGCTCAAGGAATTCCAAGGGCCATGAGTAATGTAGGGGGCACTAGAAACTGTTTATGGGGGTCGGAGCTGACCAATCTCCACATGCCAACAATACTTTTGCTTTTATTTTACCCAATCATGTATCTGCTAGGTTAGAAATCCCTTCCTCCTATAAAATAGCCTATAAAAGACCCCGTAAAACAAAGATAGGGGCTCTCGTTCCTGATCTGCTGTGTCGGTAACGGCAAGAGCCTGGGTTCAAGCTTGAATAAAGACCCTCGTGTGATTGCATCGGTATTGGCTCCATGGTGGCCTCTTGGGATTCAGAAATCTGGGCACAACACTGTATTGTAAAAAATACCTTTATTCGTCACAATTAAGCAGAATATTACCCGTAGTAGTCTTTTAAATCAAGGTGGATAATCTTCTGCTATAGTTTGGAAGTAGAAGTTCTGCCCAAAGTATGTATGTTAAAGGCTTGATCCTCAGTGCAGTGCTATTGAAAGGTGATGGAATCTCTAGAAAGTTAGTCCTTCTAGAAAGTACATGGAACATTGGGAATGTGCCCTTAAAAGGAAATGGTGGGATCCTGTTTTGTTTCCTTTTTTTTTTTTGCATCTTGGTTCATGAGGTGAGTGGTTTTGTTTGGAAGATACTATTGACCAGAGACCTGAAGATTTGATCTTATATTAAAATGTGAACTAAATAAACCTTTTCTATTTGTAAGTTATTTTTCTTAGTTAGTGATAGAAAGCTGACTAATTCGCCCTCTGATTTTGTTTGAAGGTTTTCAAGTCATGAGTGTATGTCTAGATTTGTCAAATGTTTTTCATAACCTATTGTTATGAATATGTGATTTTATTTGTGTGTGTGTGTGTGTGTGTGTGTGTGTGTGTGTGTGTGTACATAAGTATAAGGGCAAGAGATTGGAATTGGGTGTTTTCTTTACCCACTGTCCACCTAATGTTTTGAGACAGGGTCTCTTGCTGAACTGGAAGGTCACCACTTGGGTTAACACTGGCTGACCAATAAACTCCAGCAATCCTCCTGTCTCTACAGCGCCAGCTCTAGGATTACCTGCCCTGCTTTTTTACATGAGTTTTGGGGATTAAACTCTGGCTCACATGTATAGTAAGCACTTTGCCAACTGAGCCATCTCTCCAGCTCAAATTTTACTTCTTTTCTTGGCCACAGGTAATTTTCAAATGGTAAACTAGCCTTACATCCTTGGAATAAAACTTTCTTAGTTTTTTTTTTTTTTTTTTTTATTCAATTGTGCGTGCGTGCGGTACGTGTGTGTGTGTGTGTGTGTAGAACTACGGGAGAATTCGGGAACTACCATGGACCGCCTCCACCTCATCCTTGTTTACTCTGCCCTGGGATTCACAGGCTCCGCCCTACCAGGACCAGAAACGCTACATGTGCTTGTAGTAGTCAGGAACCGTTTTCAGGAATCAGTTTGCCCCTTCCACCATGGGCTCTGGGGATTGAACTCAGGTCAGCAAGGCCTTTACCTGTTGTGTATCCCCCGCCGGGCCAGCTGGGGTGGGGGTTGGGGAACAGCGGGGCCTCAGGGCTAGAAGCGAATGAGCGAGCAGGTGACAGTCACCACCAGACTCCAGGAATCAGGTGAGAAGCAGCAGTGGATGAGATGCTGTAGATTCAGTCATTAAGGGCGTTTGGGCTTATATAGGGTCAAGGTCCAATCAGGTGTTGCTATCCCTCCTAGGGGGTGGGGAACCAATCATCAGTCATTTAACTGTTTACTAGGTGTCCATTGCAGGTGCAGGTTAGACGGCCGCTTCCCATTGGTTGTTCATCCCTCCTCCTGCATTGGTTCTTCTACTGGGACCCTCCAGGGCATGTCTGGACTTCCAGGCTTGTCCTGAATTTGGGAGCCAGGTTTACGAGCCTCCCTGAATCGGTAGTGCCACATTTACCCACTGGACTATCTCTCTGTATTTGCTAATATTTTTATTAAGGATTTCTATTAATAATGTATGTTGCCTGAGGTCTGTAATCCCAGCATTTGGTGAGGGAAGGGGCTAAGGCAGGAGGATTGCTTAAAAAACAACAGAAACTTAAAACCAAAAAAAGAATTTTTGTATCTAAAATCGTGAGAGTTTTGTTTTTGTAATTTTCATGCTATCGCTGTTTTTGGTAAAGGGTAATACTGGCATTGAAAAATGAATTGAGCTATGTTTCTTCTAATTTCTGAAAGATAATATAGAGCTGATTAATTCTTAAAATGTTTGGTCTAAGTCTTCTAAAAGTTTTAAAATTGCAAATAATCTCCCCCCCCATGATTGATCTATTTCACTTAAGATCTAGGGATGGCCATGGTATTCCCTTCCCATCCTTTTGATGTCCGCAAAATCTGTAGTGATTTCCTCTGTTCTACTTCTGACATCAATAATTCCTGTCTTCTTTATTTTTTACTTTGTCAGTCTTGCTGGAGGCTCACCTATCTTATTTATCTTTTTAAAGAAACAGTTCCTTGGTTGTTCAATTTTTTAATATTGTTTCTCTGTGTCAAGTTTTCTTTTCTTCTTCTGTAGATTTCTTTTTTCTTTATCAAGTTTCTGGGAGGGAGCACTTACATCAATTTGGGACTTTTCTCTTTTCCAATGCAGACATTTAGCACACAGTTCCTTCTCAGCATTACTGTGTTTTGTTTTGTTTTGTTTATTTTTGTGGCCTACAAATTTTGACACGTTGTATTTTCATTTTCATTCAGTTCAGCAGGGTTTTTTTTAAATTTCCCTGGAGATTTCTTTTTTTCCACTCGTGTCATTTTGTAAGTGTATGCACTTCAGTTTACAACTGCTCCGAGATTCTCTTATGATTTTTCTTAGTCATTGTTTTTTCATTTGACTCTTGTGGTCAGAGAACATATTGCTTAATTTCAATCCTTAAAAATGTGTGGAGGTTTAATTCATAATCTGAGATATGCTCTATTTTTGATACATTTTCTTTGGCTTATGAAAAGAATGCTTTTGTTATTGGGCAAAATAGTTTATGAATGTCGATCAGATCTTGTTAGTTAATGGTAGCTTTTAATTCTACTGAGCATTTTTTTATTTCTGTCTAGTTGGTCCAATGATCATTGAGAGAGGCATTGAGATTTCCAGTCATAACTGGATTTCTATTTTGTTTTTCTTTTTTTCCTCTTAGTTTTTGCACTTTACATATTTTGCAGCCTTACTATTTGGTGCATAAACATTTAAACTTCTAGGTCTTTTTTGATGACTCTCTATTTGGTAATTTTCTTTGCTATAGGTCCTGCTTTATCTGATAAAAGTGTCTCATTTCTGCTATCTTTTGATTCGTGCTTGCAAGGTGTCTTTTCTGACCTTTTACTTTCTTGTAGACATGGACTATGGTTCATATTTTTAAATCCACTCATTAGCTTGTCCTTTTTAATTGACAGTTATGAGTCACTTAAACCTACTATAATTATTGCTATATTAGGCTTCAAATCAATAATTTTAGTTTTGTTTTTCATTTCTTTTATTTTTTATTTCAGTTTTTTTTTTTTTTTTGGCTTTCTGCAAGTTGCTCAGACCTTGCGTATGTGAGTATCTGTGTGTCTGTGTTCATGTGGGAATACATGTGTGCAGATATATATCCAAGCATGTGTTGTGTGCATGTGAAAGCCAGAGGTCAACCTCAGGTGCCATTCTTTAGGAGCTGTCCACTTTGAATATGTATGTAATCAGTCTACTAGTGTTGTCATTTTATCATTTCAAGTGAGGTAGAAAAAAATTATCTTCCAAAGCTGAAACGGTAGTACATGCTTATAATCCCAGTATTTGGGAGGTTGAGACAAAAGACTGATAATAGTTTAAGTCCCGCCTTACTACATAGAAAGACCCTTAAGAAAAGAAGAGAGGGGCTGGAGAGGTGGCTCAGGGGTTAAGCCTCTGCCTTGCAGGCGGAAGGTCCTGAGTTCGTGATCCTAGACCCCACATATAGACGCTGGGGGGAGCTGGGGGGAGCTGGGGGGAGCTGGGGGGGTTGGGGGAGCTGGGGGGGCCTGCATTTCTGGTCCTGGTAGGGCGGAGCCTGTGAATCCTGGGGCAGAATAAACAAGGAGGAGGTGGAGGCGGTCCATGGTGGTTCCTGAATTTGCCCATGGTTCTATACACACACACACACACACACACACACACACACAATGAATAAATTTAAAAAAGAAATATCATTATTTTTATTTCAACTATGAAACATAGTTTCAAAAACTGAAGAACAGAAGCAAAACCTCTTGCTTCTACCCATTGCTCTTTACTGTGTTTCTTCTACTTCTCTAGATTTCCCTTTTCCATCTCCTTTACTCATCTCCCTTTCCAGTGCACCACATTTATTGAATCTGCTACTTCCTTTCTGTTCAGAGTATAGTCTTTACTTTTCAAAAAGTTAATGGTGTGTCTCAGTACGGATTTCTTAGCATCTTTTTAATTTATTTTTTATTAATTTTTTTAGTTTTTTTAGTTTCGCAAGCATATTGAGTACTTATCTCTGCTTCCCTTCATTTCTCCTCCCTCTCCTTCCCCTCCCTTTCCTTCATCAGTGCATTCCACTACCTCCCACCCTCTTGCCTGGCCACTTCTATGACCCCAGGGTTCCCTCTGGCTTGTCTACTCTTGTGGGGGTCAGGCCTCTGTGACATACCAAGTTGCCCCTCCTTGGGTCATTCCACTGATAGGGGTGTTTCCCTTCACGCATCCAGCTCTAGTCACTAAAGTTTCCACTGTGTGTTCTTATCTCTCTTGAGTTCTTCGATATTCTATGGGCACATGTTGATATGCCAGTCATTATGCAGGTCTGGTAAGGACAAGTCTCACTACAGTGAATTCCTGGATGCAGCAGTCCTGCCTTGAATGGACTGTCTTGTCCAATAATGAACCTTCTCATTTTTAGGTTTTTACAATCTTACTGCCCTCTCTTCCACGAGGTTCCTTAAGCCTTAGGATGGGGAGAGATTAGGTTGGCTGATTCTGGTGAGCCTTGCTGGGTCGTAGGTACTTTGCATTATGGCTGGTCATTATCCACTTCACTTCTGTTCTACTGCCCTAGGCTGCATCCTATCAGGGTGTTGAGATCTTCTACCTCTGTCATAGATTTCTAGGTTGAGTGCTAAGTGCTTTTCAAATCTATGAGTATAATAGTAGCTATTTACAGAGCAGTTTGGTGTACTGTCTTCCTACCTATAGGTTCATAGGCTGTTTTGCATTTCTTAGCTTCTTGATTCTATAGTTTCAGGTCTTTTGTCAGAATGGAGAAAATTTTAGTCACTGTCTGGATATTGCGTTGCTTCCTCTCTCTTCTTCTGGGATTCCAACGTCACGATCCAGATCTTTTGTCTTAGTCCCACCAGTCTTTGATCTCTACTCCTATTTCTTTTTCGGTCTATTTTTGTTCAACTCTTATATTTTGGACAGTTTCTGTTATTCTGTCCTCTACCTCACTGGTTCCTCTCTCTGACCTCTCCATTCTGCTATTGTATTTATCCATGTCAGTCCTTTTATCTTTGAAGCTAAAATTCACATTCAATATTTCTTCTTCTTCTTCTTCTTCTTCTTCTTCTTCTTCTTCTTCTTCTTCTTCTTCTTCTTCTTCTTCTTCTTCTTCTTCTTCCTCTTCCTCTTCCTCTTCCTCTTCTTCTCCTCCTCCTCCTCTTCCTCCTCCTCTTTCTCTTCTTCCTTCTTCCTTTCTTTTTGGCTGGAGCTATCCACATTCACATTTAAGTATGTTTACAGCTTTCATGAAATATGTGTCACGTAATTATAACATCCCCATCATCTTGATAATGGTTTTTTCACTTGGTTTGAGATTTTCCTGTTTCTTGATATGATGAGTGATTTTCCATTTGAATCTGGGCATGTTTGGATTACATTATGACAACATGTACCTTTTATTAACTGTCTCTGTTTTTGCTGGCCTTTCTCCTTACACTGTTCCAACAGGGAAGGAAGACACCTTCACATCACGGTCAAGTGAGGATAGACGTCCCTGTTCTCCACTCAGCCTCTCGCCACGGCTGAGTACACTTATCATTACTCCAGCTCTCCCGGTGATTGTCACTGACCAGACCAGTGGCCCTCAGATGTACCCAGCTGGAACTGCTAGTTGGGTGTTAGGGTGCAAGTTCTTCACATGGTCTCCACTAGCACCTGGGAAGCTCTGGAGGGTGGTTTCCTACTTCACCTTCTCTGATGCAGCCCTCGTCAGGGAGTTGCCTCATAAAAATCTCACCAGGTGAAATTCTAGGCTTCCCACTCAGTCTTTGATAGTACAGCGGGAGGCAGAGTTTTACTATGGTGCTTAGCTGAAATAGAACAGTCACTATCTATGCTACTCAGCTTTGGGTTATGGTAACAAAAAGTCACGGACCAATATTTTGGATCAGCTTAAACTATAGACCCCTATGTCACAGCTCTGACAGCCGGGGACTCTAGATCATGGTACTAGCCAATTTGGACTCTGGTGAGGACTTTCTTGGTAGCCACTTCACCATTCTCATATTTCAGAGTCATATGCCTCTCTTTTTCTTCTAATAAAGCTAACAGAGTTAACAGTCTCACAGTTGGGGTCCTCTTTGTTGAGCCCTAAAGACCTTTCTGCCAAATGCCATCACATTGGGAGTTAGGGCTCCAAGACATGAATTTTGAAGACACAATTCAGTCTGCTGTATTGTCTAAAATGGTTCCATCTTGCTAAGCTTTCCTTTTCTTAGTCTTTTACTTAGAAAGAAAAGCAGCAAGTTTGATGGGGCTTTTTTAACCTCTCTTGGATTCTTAGTTTCTTTTTCTGCTGCTGTGATGAGACACTCTGAAAAAAGCTACTTAAGGGAGAAAGAGTTCATTCTGGCTTACAGTTCAAGGTCATATCACATCCACAATCAGAAAGGAGAGACAGAGACAGACTGAGAGAGGGGGGGGAGGGAGAATACGCTATATTCAGCTCACGTTCTCCTTATATACTCCAGAACCCAAACCTGCCAACGGTACCACCAACTTTTAGGCTGAGTATTCCACCATTATTAATCTAATCAAGATAATCCCCACACGACAGAGGCTTGTCTCCTAGGTGATTTTAGATTCCATCAAGTTGACAATTAATATTAATCATCACAGCTGGCATTTCCAGGCTATTTTCTTCAGTTCCAAGTCAGAGACCCAGAAAGAAAAGCCGAGAAACTCACTACAATGTCATCCCTCAGGTCCTGAGGCTCCTAATAGTCTGACTTATCTCTTCACTTCTAGGAATCTTCTCATGTTTGTTTTATACATACTGTCAGGGCTTAACTTATAATTGTACTTAATAGAAGAAATAGGAAAATAAAGGAAAAGTTAATGTGATGGTGGTGGTAGTATATGTGTATGTATGTGTATCATATGTGTATGTATAAGTGATATGCCTATTACTGGACATCATCTATCACTTTTGGGTCATTGAGACAGTCAATAGCTCATAAATTTTTAGTTGCTATATTTATATACTTCCATTAAACACATTCTATTTCTTAAAAAATAAAAATTATATTCTGCTAGGAATCATTGAGTGATGAACAAAATTGACTCTGCCTGATGAATTAGAACACCAACTTTAGTGCATATTTCTTGAGTACTTTGTAAACTCCTGTAGAAAACTCATATTTCATGTTCAAAAAACTCAGATTTTGAATTCTATTTAATATAACAGAATATTGAACTAGATAGTAAAGGCTGGTTTTAATTTGCCCTAACACAGTGATTCTCAAAGTATGGTCCATGAATATTCAAAGCAACTTTTATAACAAAACAAGATATCATTTGGTTTTTCTCGGTGTTAAAATTTGTACTAATACTCCACAAACAATGGTGGGTGTCATAGTTAAGCACAGGTGTCAACTTGACTGTTGAGCTCTGGGCACAGTTGTAGAGAGTTGATGGTTGAGTTAAGCCCAGAGCAAACCTGAAGGAAATTGTCTAGCTGATGGGGAAGACCCAGCCCATGGTGGGTGGGATTAGGCTCTGGGTAAATCACAGAGAGCTGGTTGAGAGAATTGGCATCCTTCTGTTCACTTGGCCAAACATGCTGGTCTGGCAAGTAAGGATTGTCCATCTCTCAGCCGTTATGCAGTGATGGTGTGGCCAGTTCCCTCGGCCTTGGTGCTGGTGCATGCTCTCCCGTTAAGCTGAACTGAGAACTGTAACCGGACTGTCGTAAGAAAGTAAACTCCTTGTTCCCTTAAGCTGTGTGATGGTCATTTATCAGCAACCATGCAGGCAGGAATGCAACAGTGGGTAAAATGGATGATACCTTAGTATGAATCAACATGGTAGAAAACTATGAAACTTGTATGAAAGATCCATTGATTTAAGGGAATTCAAGACAAGCCACAGCCTGAGAGAATTTTCAAAACATCTCATAAAGTATTGGTACACAAAATATATAAAGAACTCTTAAAACTCAGTAATAACAAATAACCCAATGAAGTAATCAAAAGACACACATAAACATCTTACCATAAATAGATACAAATGATAATAAGCTTATAAATGATGTTTGATATTCTGTCATCACAGACTTACAAATTAGCACTGCAATGAGGTACTAGTATACATGAAATGAGGCTGACTAAAATGTATTCCACAGTAATACTAAATGCTTGTGTGAATATGTACAATAGAAATTCTCATTGGATGCCATTGGAAATACAGAATGGTACAACCTTTTCAAAAGATAATCTGACAATTACTTGGCACACTTAAACACACCCTCAGTATGTGGTCCAACAGTCATACTCCTGGGAATTTATCCAAAAGAATTGAAAGCCTAAAAGTTTCTTGCAACTTTATTATAGTTGCTCCAAACTTAAAAACAAAGCA
The DNA here is from genome assembly GCA_023101885.1 of Typhlomys cinereus. NCBI lineage: Eukaryota > Metazoa > Chordata > Mammalia > Rodentia > Platacanthomyidae > Typhlomys > Typhlomys cinereus. The sequence continues at coordinate 1,652,334 of JALPQD010000298.1, read as the reverse complement.
GTTCTTCCAAAGGTGAATGGATAAGTAAAACGGTGATACATCCATAAAACGTAATATTATTTAGTAATATTAAGGAATAACTAGGAAGTCAAGGGACATTAGAGAAACAAGACAGGGTGAAAAGTTTGTGTGTTATGTGACTCCAACTCTATGATATTCTAGAAAAGGCAAACTTACAGCCCATGTAAGATCAGTGGTTACCAGTGGTTCAAGGAAAGGAAAGGAGGATGATGAGGAACATGGGGAGTTTTGAGAGTAGAGAAATTATTTCGATTCTATAATGGAGTGCAGATTATTATTTATTGGTTAAACCCATAAACCTGTATATCAGAAAGAACCCTGAGGCGAACTGTGGCCTTTCATTAATGTATCAGTATTGGTCCATCACTTGCAGTAACCAGGTTGCAATAATGCAAAAGGTTAATAATGAAGGGTGAGTAAAAAAGATGATACAGGAACTCCCCATACTGTCTGGTACTTGTCTGCAAGCCTGAAACCACTCCAGAATGTGAGTCTGAGCCAGGCTTTGATGATGTCTCTGCCTCCAAACCCAGCACTGAGGAGGACGCAGAGTTTGCAGCCAGATTAGGTGACATAGTTTAAGGCCAATCTGGATTACAAAGCAAGATTCTGCCTCAAACAAAAAGAAAAACCCTCCACCGATAGCATTTCAGATTCCATATTGCTGTGAGCCTAGCATGCCACTACTTAAGTTTTGGGTTGGAATTCCAGGGTAAAAATCCATAATTATTGTTAAATGTGACAAAAATGCTGTCTTTTTCAACTACACAGCTGTGTAGGGGCAGTTTTAACAGATTGAATGAAGACGCAGATAGAACTGTCTTCAACTGCTTTGTCAAGCAAAATGTAAAACAATTCCCTTCTTACCATTCAAACTTTTGTTTTAGAAATTACAGTTATTTCAAATGTTATTTGTGTTAACATGTAGTGGTTTATTACTATATTTAAATAAACCAATAAATGAAAATTTTAAAACATCTCAATTCTGGATTGAGGAAATGGCCCAGCAGTTAAAGTGTTTGCTGCACAAGCCAATAAAAGACCGGAGTTCTGATCCCCGCATGAAATTCCCTGGGCAGGTATGGCAGGCTTCTTGTAATTCAAGCCTCAGAAGGCAGAGACTGGGAAACTCCAGAGCAAGCTGGGCATCTAGATGAACTTATGGGTGTGCTCTGGGTTTAATTAGAGATCCTGTCTCAAAAGAATAAGGTGGAAACACAATTCAGGATGATTTCCAATATCAATCTCAAGCCTCCACATGCTTGCACATATACATATATGCACACCTGCACACACATGTGCTTCCACCCACATACAAACACACACAGACACATACATGCAACTTACACCATATGCACACATGAAGATAGAAAAAAGGAAAATTAAAAACAAAAACTATCTCAGTTCTAATTTGGTTTGTTTGTTATAAATAGTCTCGCTGTGTAGCCCAGATTGGTTTCACATTCAGAGCACCCCTCCTGCCTCAGCAAAATGCTGGGATTATGCTGATGTTCAAATTTCTTATACAGTAAATACTGATAGGTATAATTCATACAAGCAAAAGCTTGTTAGAGTCTTTAAGATTTTTTGAGATTATAAAGGGGGTCCTGAAACCAAGAAGTTTAAGAATCACGGCCCTCAGTCAGTATGGTCTGGTCAAACTTTACATTTGGGTTGCCTTCTGGACCATTTAACAAGTGATCCTCTAATAACAACTGCTACATCTAATAATTACACAGACTGCCAATACCCAGAAAGTATCGTGTGGGCTGTCAGGGTGTATTCTCAGCTTATCTTTTTTTTTTTTTTAAGTGCGAATTTGGAATTTGTTCAATGTTCATTCTCCTCTTATCGTCCTTTAAAATGAAACATTTCAAGGATTATAATAAAACACGAAGGTAAATAAAAAACAGCGAAGTCAAATTTATGGTGTGGGAACATAAGGCTTGCTATTACAGCTTTTAATGGCAGAGAGTTTACAATAAACATTGGGTTTAGCCTGGTAGAAAATAGTCACAGACAGGAGGTAATTACTTGTCCATCTCCAAGAATCAGAGACTCTGGAGAGCCTCCAGTTGAATAAGGCCGATCTGCCAACTGTCACTCATTGCTTTTTTGGTTGTTTTAATTAAATTGAAAGTGGGGTGTGGGGAGCTCTGAGAAAAACCTCTTTCTAAAAGTGCTAAAGTTCCATGGAAGGATGCATCTATGACCTGTCTTTTACATTGTCTTTATTCATCTTGAGTAAGTCACATCGGCTCCTATAAATAGAGCCACGGAGGAATTGGAATGTATATGCATGTGCTGGGAAGGGCCCTCTGCCAGCAAATCTGAATATTACAGTGAAGTCCTATAAATAGTATGAGGAGAGCTGCTCGATCCCATGCAGATAAGAATATAAATGGACCTTTTAACAGGCTCAGCATCACCATGTATGAAATAATAAATACACCCAAACAGAGATAAAAAGAGGAAGGAGCAAAATTATGCAAAAATTCTGTTGTTAAGATATGTGGGCAGCATGGCTCAAAATAGAAACCCAGCAGCTTTCCAACGACTTGAAGGTTTTAGATAAAGAAAATATAATCTTTCTAATTCTTGCTTAATCCTGCCCTTTCCGGCTTTTTAATTTTTTTTTTTTTTTTTTTTTTGGTCAGAAACTGTTACCCACTTCTGGTTATTTGAGGACAGTGGAACTGCTCACAGAAATATACCTGCAACAGATTCTCACACAAGCATACTTCTAATTTTAGGGGCTTTACATTTTTTTTAAAAATGTGGCAAAATTCAAGGTCAGGTGTAAAGAGAAAAACCAAGAAGCAAATGACATATGCATCATGTATTAATTTCTGTGATGCCTCAAAAATAGCTTATGTTTATGCTTGTGGTATCCACATTTCAAATTAAAGGGTAGTTTACTGTCAACTTCAACCATCAGCTAAAAATAGGTTTGCCTGCTATTATAAATACTTTAAATTATTTCAAATCAATGATAGCTTGTTGGGTATTTACACAGGGTATTTTTTTTTCTTGAACTAAACAATGCATGTAAGTCTGCTTTTATGTTTCTTTTTCACTGGCAAGGGGGTTGTCTTAGTGCTACAATAGAAACTTCTACTTCATCTTACAGTGTATGAAAACATTTTTCCTTATACAGCTGTGTTTAGCAGAACTAGTGTCTATTCCATGGTGATGTTAGTAAATCTGACTCATTATCTGCTCAAAGAGAATTTAAAAATAAATTAAACCAAATCGTTTGAACTGCAATGAGCTTCCTCTGAATTTCATTATGAAAACCGATGATACTTCTATAGCTACCACACCCTAAAGACACACCGATGTGGGAAGTGAGGAAATGAATGAATTTTGAAAGGAAAACTGAGGTGCTGCTGTGTCATTTCCTGTTTGGTACTGCACAGGGCCTAAGGGAAGAATAAGTATGAAGGTATCTGGCCAACATTTGCAAACCGACAGAACTGAGTGATGCAAAACTCCAGAACTCTGGAGAGAGAGAGCCCCAGCAGTAAAGTGTCTGGCATGCAAGCACAAGGACCTGAGTTTGAATCCCCAGAATTCACATAAGAAAGCCAGGCATGATAATGCACGCTTGCGATGCCAATTCCAGAGAGAAAAACAGGCAGATATCTGGGGCTTGCTAGCCAGCCAGCCACACCTGCCCGGTGAACTACAGATCAGCGAGAAACACTGCCTCAAAAAAGCAAGGTCGATGGGACCAGAGGAGGAAACAAGCTATGGGTCCTCAGATGAGCCACTTACATCAGACTCTGAACACTGACAGGATGCTCCTTTTGTAGGTGTATGGGTGCACGTGTGTGCATGTGTGTAAGGAGGGGAGGCCAGAGGTCAGATGTTTTCCTTAGTTGCTCTTCACCTTATTTTTTGAGGTAGGGTCTGTCATTAAACCTGGAGTTTGCCAATTCAACAAGATTAGTCGGCCAGTGAACTCGAAAGATTCTCCTGTTGCTACCATGCCCTTCTTTTTACATGAGTGTCGGGGTGCTTATGCTTGTGTGGCAAGCACTTTACTTATTAAACCATTCCCTAATCTCTTATTTCTACTTTTGTGGCCCAGATTGGAATCACATCGTATTATGATTAGGGGAATGTGATTAAAAAAAAAAAATGCTGCCTTCACCCTGCCCCAGGGCAAAATGAGTATCATTTTGAGAGAAAGCTCAGGAATCAGTACATTCCTGATGTTTCCTTATAGATTCCAACACAGGGAGAGGGAGAAAGAGACATAATTTAATATGCTCGCCAAGATTCTTGCCCATCCCCCAATCCTGCGGTCTCAGTACCTTGGGAGCAAGTGCCAAGAGAATAGCCATTTGCACTGCTAATTGCTCCTTTATGTCAGAATGCCAACAAAGAACACTTACTTCAATCTCTCTCTCTCTCTCTCTCTCTCTCTCTCTCTCATACACACACATATACACACATGGAACATTGACTTAGCTTTCCCTCCTTTTCCTTCCTCTTCCTCCTCTTCAGCCTTCTGGTCCTCCTTCTTCTTTAAGCAAATCGGTGCTGTATAGCTCAAGCTGGTCACATACTAACTATGTATCTCTGGTTGGCTTGGAACTCGCCTTGATCCTCCTATTTCTGCCTCTTGAGCGCTCAGATTGCAAATGTTCATTGACCACACCTGGCAGCTTTTAAATATCCTAGTAAGGCACCAAGAACATTCTAGACTAGAAGATGAAGTTATGACAACCATTCCATCCAATTTTCTCTCTACAAACCATACCTGAGCATCACTTGTCCAAGGCATTTTGATACCTGCATTGTAAATAATTGTATCCTGAGAAAGTATCTAAAATTGTTGTCATTTAAAAGACTCCGAAGCTATCCCTTTGGAGGCATTCAAGATGCTGAATGGAGGATGCGATGCAGAATTCTCTGGATGTTTCACAGGCTCTATGATTCTGTGTCCTAACACCAGAGCCTAAACTCTATACATTTTAATTCAGTGGAGGGGACTGTGGGACAGCTGAACAGATTTGCTGCTGGTGTGGGTGACATGGTGATAGTCACAGTCAAAAAAAAAAAAAAAATCTGGAGTTCAGAAAGAAGGAACATTCAGCAGAGGTAACTGGACAACAAAAGTCATATAAGGGGAAAGATGGCATGTCTCTGTAATTTGAAGGTAACATGTGTCAGCACCAGCGATAAAGACAGGATGAGAGATCATGCTACCACAGAATCAGTTGCCAAGGGTGTAAAGACACATGGCCTTTGCTGCACAGGGACCTGGCTGAACTGACCAACCTTGCCTGGGTGGAGATGCACAAAGCAAAACGGTAGAATCATCCCTTAGTATTCTTGTAGGACATTCTAGGATCCACCTTAAGTACCAAAATTCACAGATGCCTAAGTCCCTTAAATAAATAGTATTGTATTTGCCTATGGAATCCTCTTATTTATTTACTTATTAATTAATTTATTTTTGAAACAAGGTCTCATGTATCCCAGGCTAGCCTTGACCCCATAAGTAGTCAAAGATGACCTCAAACTCCTGATCCTCCTGCCTCTGCCTCTTGCATTCTAGGATTGCAAGCATATGCCACAATGCCCCCATTTTCTTTCTCACATACTTCAAATTATCTCTAGAGTCCATGCAATTGTAATTGTAAGCGGCGTGGTAATAGCTGTTACATTGCATTGTTTAGGAAATTAACACAAGAGAAGAGTGTGCGTTGAGCACACATCAAAAGTAAGTATTTCTAGACTGGGAAGATGGCTCAGGAGCTAAAGCCTTTGCCTTGAAAGCAAAAAGACCTGAGTTCAGTTCCCCAGATTCCACATCTTAATGCCAGATGGATATGGCAGTGGTCTGTAATTCTAGCCATGAAAGGCAGAGCCTGGGAAATCCCAGAGCAAAAAACGAAAGAAGGTAGAGCAATCCAGGATGATTTCCAATGTCACCTTTGGGCCTCTACAGGCACATGCATTCAAGTACACACACACACACACACACACACACACACATACACACAGAGTTAATTATTGATTAATATAATTATTATATATTAGTATATATGGTGAATTTATTAATATAATTAACTAATATTTTCCACCCGAGGCTAGAGCTCAGTTGATAGAGTGCTTGCCCAATATGCCTGAGGCCTTGGGTTTAATCCCCAGCACTACATAAACTGGGTGTATCATCAACACACACTTGTAATCTCAGCACTTGAGAGATAGATGCAGGAGATGAGAAGTTTAGGATCAGCCTCAACTGCATAGCCAGTTGAAAACCAGCTTGGGCTACATGAGACCCTGTCTTATTTTTAAAAAAGGAGGAAGACGAGGAGGAAGACAAAGAGGAAGAAGGAGGAAGAGGAGGAGAAGGGAAAAGAAAAGGGAAGAAAAGAATTTTCCATCTGAGGCGAGTTGAGTACTCAGATGCAGAACGTATACATTTGGAAGGTTAACTATTACTTGATGTGGGTGGACAGTCTTGTGCACCCAGATACATGCTAGTGGGGTATTGTGAGGGAGGTCATGTAAAGTTCCTGGCTGTTTCTTTCTTCCACCTTCCACTGGGAGTGAGTTTTCACTGTGTCCACCTGTTCATACACTTACCTTACCCACATGCTCATTTATCCAGTTCTGTCCTCAAACACCACACACATGGTAAATAAGTACTAAATTAGAGGGTGCCTTTGGAGAGGACAACAGCTAACTGCCCCACGCCTGCAACCCTGTTTTTCATCCCTGGTCTTTCCAAGGCTTCAAAGCAATTGTGCCTGCAGCCTTGGGGGATTTCCAGCTGAAAGGTCTGAGACTGGCTGTTATCAGTCGCCCTCCCCAGCCTTATCACGCAGCCACAATAGAGGGCAGGGAGGGAATAACACGTCAGACAAATGCTTTGGAAACAGTGCAAGAGTGGGCAGCAATCCAAAATGTTTGCATCAGGGGTGCCAGGAACCTCCGGCCCGCTCACAAACTTCTCTCCAGCTAGTAGAGCTCAGACCCGGGTTATTCATGTGTCCCTCCCTGTGACTACTCCTACACGGTCTCAGTTCAAGTTGATACAATAAAAATTGGATGACTGTGTGTGACTGGTCTGGGCAGCTTTTAATAAAGCTGAATGCTCCTCCAGACAGGGAGAGGAGGAGACATGTGTGAGAGAGGAAAAGGGCACAGGCGTGGAGACTGGCAGAGGTGACAACTAACGTCACCCAACTCACAGTCTAGCCAGCCTCTGGTGCTACTGAGAAATGTTTCCGCCGGAAGGGGACTGACGCTCCGGTGGGCATTGCAGTGAGTATGGAGTGGTCCATGCAAGGACTTCATTCCTCACCGTGAGAACCATCTAAGTCGCTGATCATCCTTCATCTTCTGATCTGCCCCAGGTCCACGCCTCCCTCTACGGTAGAGCCGACTTGGTGATCTTGTTTACCTTCCTTCCTCCCCCACAAGCATAAAGACTGTGTCTCAGCCCCTGGGAGGCCCAGCATTTGGCACTTAAGTCCCGGAGAAGCGTTTGATGTGAATGGATCCTTCCGGCACATTGGGCCACCACAAGGGCCAGTCGCCCTGCCATGGCACTCAAGTAAAGGACATTGCAATCCTCTGTATCCAGCTAGGCACGCACTTTTAAACTCTAGACACATTTTTAAACAAAGATAAAGGGAAAGAGACATAGGGCATGTTAGGGCAGGAAAATATTACCTCCCATGTGCACGCATACCCCTTAGACGCTGCCAAAATGTTGCTTCTGCCCATTCCTGAATGCCTGCTTGCTTTCTCCCCTAGTCGCCATCGGTCACTGCGAGAACGACCATTCTAACGACTTGTTTTGCTTTAAAACAAATCAAAAGTAAACTATATCAAAATTTTTGCCACAGTCACAAGGTCATCCCACTTTTTTTTTTTTTTAACAAACTGACCCACCCCTGTTTCCCAGCACTCGTGACATGCTGTAAATATGTGCCTGGCACTCAGAAAGCTCAAAGCTCCAGCAACAGTTGTGTGGCCTTGACTGGAGAACACAGGGAAGCTCTTTGTCCTCTGGTTCCTTCAGTGTATTAAAGAGAGATAATGGTATATTCAGTGGGTATGAAGCAAGCTTAACATTAGTCTGCATGAAGCTCTTTGAAATGCATGAAGGGCACTGCAGTGTCTCCGTTCAATACTTGTCCTAGTGTTCCCTTGGAGCCCTTGTCCGAACATTTGTAAAATCTCTGTGGATGTGTAACACCACACACACACACACACACACACACACACACACACACGCACGCACGCACGCATGCACACACACACACACACACACACACTCAGGCAAATCTATTTTAAATTGCTTAATTGCTTTTAAAATTTTTCAGTAAACACACTGTAACGATTATAAGGCATCTGTGCAATGTACCAACTGTGAGTCTGACACGGTAAGAGCTGTTTGAGCAATGAAGTCACATCAGCGCAAGAATAGCAACGAGTCAATTGATGAGATATCGCATTAGCGGCGGCCTCCGACCCCGAACGATGCCAACCAAATGCTTTTTCCTCTCTGTGTAATTTAATCATTTTTCAATTAGATTAATTTCTCAAAAATCACTCGGATAAGACACTTGGGTTACACACACACACACACACACACACACACACACACACACACACACATGAAATAAAGGACAGATCGTAATCATGTGAAACGCTCTACTTCTTTATTCTGGAAATGAACAGTCTCCTGTTTTTCCCCCTTATCTGACAATTTTTTCCCCAAAACTTCTTTACTAAAGTGTGAAATCAAGGGCTCCCCAAAACTTCAAGGCAGAAACCCAGCCTCTGCAATATAAAAGTATAAAAATAAGACCAGGGGAAGTCCTGAAAGTGTGCCTGCTAGACATATCAACTGGCTGTGTTTTGAATTTTTTTAATGCAAACTAACCGGCTGGAAGGTGGTTTGGTAAAGGCAGCGGCTCTAAGAGTTGCTAACAGGCCCGCCCTGCGCGCCTGTGCTTGCTGGGAGAGCCCGCTCCACACGCATCCAGGAATTTGTTTGAGGACTGAGCGTGGTTAAGTCATGTTTCAAGAATGTTCTCTCATTATCCTGACTCAGAGGGTGCAGTGAGCCACCGATGGGATGTTGTACAGTGATACTGTCTGTTCTGTCTGGTTTTCAAGAACTACTTTCTACTGGGTGACCGACAGCAGACCCATGTCACTCACGGGCTACTCCTTCACAGAGTTATTATTGCTTCCTTTGTTCACACAGCAGGAGAAAACATGCTGTTCCCATCATTTTTTGTAAACCTGGGAATTGGGGTTTAGGGGGCTCAGCTGAGAGGGTGGGGAGACTGGAGATGAGGGCCATAACAGGTGACAGAGAAGAAATGCGGTGGAAGGAGGAAACCAATTATAGATTCTACCAAAACAGCCAATAAATTGGTTTGGGAAAATAAAAATCTAAGAGCTGTGGTTTGGCAAATAATACTGATTTATAATGAGAAAGGCAGAGAGATGGAGAGAGATGGGGGGGTGAGAAAAGAAGGAGGAGGGGGAAAAGAGAGGAGGAAGGCAAGGCTGAGAGCAATACAGGAAGAAAAGGGGAAGTAAACAGAATGAGGTTCAGTGTGCCTCAATATAATCGGCCTAGGGGGGTGACCCAGCCAGGGAAGTGTTAGCCTTGTAAGTGTGGCGCTCTAAGTTCAGATACCTAGCACCCACATAAAAAGCCAGATTTATACCTGTAATCCCAGGATTGAGGAGTTAGAGACAGGAGGATCTTGGGATTTGCTGGTGAACTAGTCTAGTTGACTAGTTGAGACCCTGTCTAATAAATATAAATAAATAAATAAGCAAGCAAATAAGCAAATAAATAAATTAAGTAGAGAGAGTTAAGAAATTGACTGACCTCTAATCTATACAAATACACTCATGCACACCTTCATGTTTGTGTGTGTGTGTGTGCACATGTGTATACAAACACAGAGAGAGATAAAGAGAGAGAGAGAATGAGAAAATGAGCTGTAAAGAGAGACTATAGAAATTAAAAATAGTAGTACCCAATATGGAACATGTGGTTGTATCTGTATGTCCTGGAACTAGAAGAATCTTTGATAGTCATCTTGTCTCATGACGATCCACAGGCACATGTTTGAATGACATTTCGAAGTTTCCTTAAAGACTAGAGTATGGATTGTGAGGTCATAGCTACCTTCATGGGTCTAAACAATGTGCTGCATGTCACATCATGTATGTGTACATGCAGATGCATAGATTCCTGGCACGAAAGGCTAGGGATGGAGCTCAGGGGCGGAGTGTTTGCCCAGCATGTTCAAGGTTCCATACCCAGCATTACAAAAAGAACAAAAATAACCAAAACCCTATTCTGTGGCTTTACATTGTACGTAGAATAAAATCCAGTCCAAGGTTGACTCTAAACCTTGCCAGTTTTCTCTTACAATAATCTTCCAGTTACATGGCTTCCCTTCATTTCCTTGGTCCCCAAGCTTTCTCTCACATTAAGACTTCCCCATCTTGTTATCTCTACCTGTAGAGGCCTTTTCCTTATCCTTTAGGGCTCACCCAGAGAGGCCATCTTTAACTACCCTGTCTAAAGGATTCCCACCTTCCTCACTGACTATTGCTATCCCTAATATCCCTGTCACTGAGCCATAGTGACATGGTGCTAATTATCACTTATTGATGTATTTTTATTTTTTTAATTTTTTTATTTGCATGTGTGTGGGGAGGAGGGTGTGTGTATGTGTATCATAGGACACTGTGTGTCCCTGTGGAGGACCAAGGGTGACTTCGGGAATCATCCTGGATTACGTCTACCTCCTTCTTGCTTTGCTCTGGTATTTCCCAGGCTCCGCCCTCCAAGGCCAGAAGTGCAGGCCACCACCCGTTCTACCTGGTGTTTTTACATGGGGCCTGGGATTAGAACTCAGGACATTCTGCTTTCAAGATGAAGTCTTAATGCCCTGAGCCATCTTTCTAGTCCTGAAGTATCTTTATTGATGTGACTACATAGAAGCTACTAGCAATTCAATATTTATTTGTTGATTAAACAAATGGACAGAATGTTCTAGATTGACTTATTTGGTATACACAGTGTTAGCACGGGCAGCAGGCCCCAACAACTCATTTTTACTGTGTTTTCTCCCTCTCCTGACTGTTCCAAGTCTAGTTCTCACTTGCACCTGGAATATATCCATGCTGCCTGCGAACACTCTAAGACTAGGTCACAGAGAGGTAAGCAGCTGTCCTTGGGTGGGGCATAAATGGTGAAAACCACAGAGTTAAAGAAAGAAATAAAAATAAGCAACTCATTTCATGTGCCTTCAGTGACATTAGAGAGATAGAAAGAGAACCACAAAAAAAGGAACTCTGAGAAGAAGACAGACGCTGGAATGTTTCATGTCAGGGATGAATGCCCATCTATGTGGTCCCCGCTCCATCCCTGGGGCACCCCACAGAGCAAAATCTCCATGATGTAACCACTCGAAGACAGATGCTTGGAAAGAAAACCACTTGCTGTCTATCCTGCTGCCCCCTGCAGCTCTGTCTCCCTCGCTTGCTCTGCACTTTCACCGGAATAAAATGTGATAAAGGGAACTGGAAATGCGGCTTAGTCAATATAGTGCCCTCTGTACAAGCCTGAAGACTGAAGCCCCAGCCCCTCTGCAAAAGCCAGGCAGGTGGCATTTGCCTGTAACCCCAGTGGGGGAGAACAGAGATAGGGGGATCCTAGTTAGCCTACCAACCTGCCAGACCAGTGAACCCTGGGTTCAGTGAGAGACCCTGTCTGTCTCAAAAAATCAGGCGGAAAAAAAAAAATCAGGAGGAAAGAAAATGAAAAAGACACACACACATACCTGCATGCACATCTCACACAAACATAAATATGTCAAGGAATATCACTTGCAAAAATCCAAGAGTTGCTTGGTACGCATATCCCCTGCCTTCTTGATAAAAAGGATTTTTTTTTTCCTAACTTGCTTTTCTAGAAATATACTTATTTGCATGTGGATTCTTTTTCTTTTTCTTCTGCCATTCTGGGAATCAAATCCAGGCCCTCACACATGCTAGATAAATACTCTACTACCAAGCTATATCCCCAACACTCATGTGGGATTTTGATGTCCCCCTAGCTTTTCAAGACTAAGTCTGTCTCACTCAAGGTGAAGGATCTGTCCACAGAGTCAACTCTTGGCTGACCATGTATGGCTTGGGTGTATCCAAAGTCCAAATAAATTGGATACTTCTTCCAGACACAACTCAAATTCTTTCCTTTGGTAATAATTTTTCAGAAATTAGAAAAAGCATTATGTTTTCTGTTCTCAAAGTTTTTATAATCATACCCAATCTTACATCAGCTACTTCAATTGTCATAATGAAAAGTCTTGAAAATAGATAATAAAACTAGTAAATAATAAATAATAATAAAATAGTCTCCAAAATAGAAAGAAATAAAAAACTTGAAGGGATGAAGAGATGGCTCAGTAACTAAAGCGCTTGCTGCACAAGTGAAAGGACCAGAGTTCAACTCCCCAGATCCCATGTAAAATACAGAGTGAGTGTGGCGGCCCACCTATAATTCCAGTCTCATACACAGGAGACTGAGAATCCCCAGAACAAGCTTACTATGAGGACTGTCCTTATTGTCAAGCTCTGGGTTTGATTAGAGACTCACCTCAAAAGAAGAAGGTAGAAGAGCAGTCAAGGATGATTTCCAAATATCAAACTCCACACATGTAAGCACACACGCACAGGCATGCACCTCCCTACATGCATGTTAAAGTAGAAAAATGAAATAAATTTTATGCATGTATTTATTTATGAGAGACAGAGAGAAGACGCGTGCATGTGCGCACATGATGCAGACCAGAGGAAAACTTTCCAAGGCAGTTCTCTTCCACTTTGTGGGCTCTGGGGATAAAACTCAGGTTATCAGGTTGTCACCCAGACACCTTACCTACTGAGCATCTTGCTGACCCCAAAATAATTTTTAAAAAAGAAATGAAAGCTCGATTGAAGTTTTGAAGAACATTTCAGTACCATAGGAGATCCAAGACCTTTAACGAATCTGCCCCTCTTTGCAAAACAGCATAACTACAACTCCAAATGAAGAAAATTCTAAAGGTTCTCTAAAGGATATGCTTTGTTAAGAAATTAATTGCAGGGACTTTGCCAATCTCTAACAGAGTCCACTTTATTCCACTTAAGAATTGGATCTCAACTATCTGATCTTTGAAAACCCAACAGACATTATTAAATTTCATCTAGTTCTCGGATGACTGCAAGCTTCAAACAAGATTCAGCCTCCTAGTTAGAAATGAGGCCATCATAAAAGAGGTCTCTGAAATTCAGCAGAAAAATAATATAATCAACTTCAATGTTATGAACATTTTAAAGAAGTAACAAACCTCCACCGATGCTTTATAAACTTGTGGAAGATGTGCTTTGGGGTAGCATCCGATCTCAAGGAGAATGAAATCTACATGCATAATATAAATAAAAGCGATAGATATACATGTTGAGCAATTGGAGGCAGGATGCGAGAAACCTTACATTCATGCTTTCCATTGAGGAGGCTGTGATTATTAACACTTTAACTCTGAGAATCTTGAGGTTTGAAAGGTGACGAAAGTTTTTCATTGTCATTCAGCAAGGGACACTGCTGGGATCTTTAATCCAGGTCTTCTTGAAACCACGTTAATGGAATGAAGGAAAAAGAAGCCCCCAAGAAGTTGAAGCATATGTGATGTAGAATCTCCAAAGGCTTTGAGGGGAACAATCCAGATCACTATCCAGATTGAAATGTCCCAAGGTGTTTCTTAAGGTCTCCTCAACTTGCAGGGGAAAATCCCTTAAGAACACACACAGAATTCTCTTTGATCTAATTCAATATTCACCAAGCCTTCTGATCTTTATTTAATTCAGTCTTCTGGGGCTGCCTTTCCACAGGGAAAATATGTCTTGTGTGCCTAACCAGGGTCAGCCTGCCAGACATAATAAGGTGGTCAGGTGGAAAAGTTTCTTTTCAATGAGATTACTGGGAATCAATTTCTAAAATGACTGGTTCTGAATTAACAAGAATGTATTCCTGGTCCTACAAAACTAAGGACTAAGTCCTGGACCTTCAGTGACCTATTAAGTATTCTAAACATTGTAATCATCTTAAAGATCTTAATATAGGTCTACTTTAATGAGTGACATTAAGAAATTGTCACATTGATATTATGTCTGATCAAATGTGGTTACAGGATGAATAAAGAATGTCTTAACAGCCCACAGCATATTTAGTCATTAGCTAGTTAAAAAAAAAATCAAGTACGTTGAATTCTCTGCACACTTAAGAAGCTAACAAAACGGGGCTGGAGAGGTGGCTCAGGGGTTAGCCTCTGCCTTGCAGGAGGAAGGTCCTGAGTTCTTATCCTAGACCCCACGTATAGACGCCGGGCGAAAGCGGGGGCAGCCTGCATTTCTGGTCCTGGTAGGGCAGAGCCTGTGAATCCCAGGGCAGAGTAAACAAGGAAGAGGTGGAGGCGTCCATGGTGGTTCCCGAATTCGTCGGTGGTTCTACACACACACACACACACACACACACACACACACAACACACATACACACATGCATAATTGAATAAATAATAAATAATAAAAAAATTTTAAAAAGAAGCTAACAAAACAAAACAAAACACAAGAAAAAAAACACTAACATGCCCAGAGCCCCCTTGTCAAGACAGCTACTCCTAGAAATTTTTTTGTTTTGTTTTGCTCATTTACTTATGTTTTATGACAGAGCCTTACTATGTAGTCTAGGCTAGCTGTGATCTCACAATCTTCCCGCCTCACCTCCAGCATGCTGAGATGACAGTAGCGCACCAACACTCCCAGTCTAGAATTACTTTTTGATCAACTCTGGTTCATGACAGGCATGAATGAAGGCAACACCAACACATTGGACATGGCCGATAAGAACAGAAACCCACTGGTCATATGACGCTCCAAACAAAATGACCATGCTTAAGTTGTATGAGGAAGGTCACTTGGCATGAAGCTCTATAACCAGTAGGAGATCTAATTAGATGTTGACAGGAACCTAATCTCTCTCTCTCTCTCTCTCTCTTCTTCCTTCCTTTTTTCCTTTCCCTTCCCTTCCTTCCTTTCTTCCTCCCCCTTCTGCCCCAATAAAAAGAAGATTGGCTGTTCCAGCTTCGTTGAACAACCGAGCCATGTTTCCACAAGGTCTTTGGATATTAGTCTTAATAAAAGAATAAAAGATTAATAATCAAGCCTAAGAATCATCCCTGGGACAGTTTACATTTTGTACCAATTAAATATTTTCTTCAAAATAAGATTTTCTGGCAGGTGTGTTGTGTGTGTGTGTGTGTGTGTGTGTGTGTGTGTGTGTGTGTGCGTGTATACAACTGTATGTGGAGGCCAGAGCACAGTTTTAAGTGTCGTTTCTCACTTATTGTTCACTTTGGTTTTTTGTAACAGGGTCTCTCACCAGCACTTGGAAGTTTACTAGTTAAGTTGGGCTGGATGAGGCCCCAAAGAGCCTCTATTTCTGCCTCCCCAGCACTGGGGTGCCACATGCAGGCGGCACATGAGTGCTAGAAATTGAGCTCTTGTTCTCCTCTGCACAGCAAGCACTTCGCTGACAGAACCATCTCCCCAGACTCTCTTCCCACATGTTTGTTTCTGAAACTTAGCACACAGCCTCCATCTGAAAGATTATGCTCGACACTGTTCTTTGCAGAACTCCTAAAGAACTTACTAATGCTTACTAAGGCCTGAAATACCTCAATGATTAGACTGCATGCCTTCTTAAGCCATTTTCCTTCATTTACTTATCATTTATCAGGAACATTGTGTAAAAAGTAGTGAAGACCAGGACCCTTTCTTCAACCCAGAATTTTCTTCATTACTTGGATTATTTCTCTTTTATTGCATTTTGCTTTTTACTGCTGGAACTAATCTCCTTTGTAATTTAATGTCGAGGTTAAATTTTCTCATGGAACAGTGAAATTACCATTGCTCTTATAACCTTTTGCCAGCTGACCTTTGGCATTGTTACCCTCTTTCAAGGGCCTCCCGATTCTTTTCATGGGACTTAAGTTTCAAAAACTCTTGAGAAGGGACCAGGCGTGAAAGTGCACACCTGTAATCCAAGCACTTGGACAAAAGACAAGATGATCATGAGTTCGAAGTCAGTCTGGGCTATAAAATGAGACTGACAAAAAAAAAAGTAGGAATTTCAAATTGAAAATGAGTCATTTCTACAAACCTTGTTACTTAAGAATCTTAAAATATTTGTAGTCTACACTCATTTGTGTTATAGCCTTAAAATATGCCTTAGAAAACAAAGCTACCAATTACACATGCAAAGCACGTTGTAGAATGCTTTGTCCTCTCTAATTTAATCCTTGCAGCAGTCTTTTAAAGCAGACTGTATTTTTGTAGCCTTTAAGTGGGAGGACATAAACCATATCTAGTGGGTACCAATGTGTGTTTTCTTAGTGGTGGGCAGCATTTAGATATTGGGAATGGGCAGTCTTGCTTTCGAATGCTGGCTCTGGTTCTGCTCAAGTATCCTTGGCCATGCCACTTCGCTTCATCCACCCACCTAAGCTTTGGCAAGCTCCTCCGTTAATCAGTATTAATACCCATCATTAACTAGTATATTTTTGAGACAGGTCTTAGCTCCAACAGAAACAAGCTCATTCTTTTCTCTCCTCTCTTTTTCTTCTACTCTTCTCTCTCTCTCTCTCTCTCTCTCTCTCTCTCTCTCTCTCTGTTCCTTTCCCCTCCTTACTCCTACTTGTCTGAACTTGAACTCTCAATATTACTATGTATTATGTAGCTGAAGATGGCTTTGAACTTCTTTTTCCATCTCCCAAGTGCCAGGATTACAGGCATGTGTCACCACATCCAGTTTATGCAGTACTGGGGACCAAACCTGGGCCTCATGCATGCCAAACAGGCACTTGACCAGCTGACCTACATCCCCAGAAAGCTTCTTAAACTTGGCATCTTCAAGCATTTCTTCTTCAAAGGCAAGGTTCATGGAAAGAGGGTCTAGGTTAAGTACTTACTAGTTGATGCTTAAATAGGAATATTGGGTGGGCAGCTGAGAAAAAGAACAGAATGTGGGTTGGAAAGTTCTAGGAACAGCTGGGAGAGCAATGAAGAGCAAGAGAACGTGCCCAAAACAAAGACTTTACTTTATATCATTTTGTCTGGACTCTGTGTGATTCAGAGTGTGTCTTAGAAGTTGGTGATAAAGACTATGTAAGGTCCAGCATTTAACAGAGCACATCTAGGGGAATTATGATTGAAAAAGTACTGAAGCCAAAAAGAGATAAGAAAAGAAGGAGGAAGGAAGGAGGAAGGAAGGAAGGAAGGAAGGAAGGAGGGAAGGAAGGAAGGAAGGAAGGAGGGAAGGAAGGAAGGAGGGAAGGAGGGAAGAAGAAGAAAGAAGGAAGGAAAGAAGGAAGGAAGGGAAGGAGGGAAGAAGAAAGGAAGGAAGGAAGGAAGGGAAGGGAAGGGAGGGAGGGAGGGAGGGAAGGGAGGGAGGGAGGGCCTGGAGAAAGTCATGGTTCATTCCACATACACAGTCTTTGAAGCAGAGATGGAAGACTTGGAAGACATACCTATCTATGCTTCTCATAAGACGGGAAAAACGGCGGGATACGGAGAACAGGGGCTCAGGGTGTGGTTATAGTATCGCATGCTAATTCAGTTAAGGAACCTTGAAGTCCAAAATCACAGACAATTTGATAAGAATACAAAAAAGATGCCATACTGCCTCAGAATGGCGACCACTTGATGAGGGGACTCCCCAAACCACAGACACCCGGAGCTTCTGGACACTGATGAATGCTCCGAGAGATTTCTAGATTTCTCTTGCTCTCCACTAAGACTAAAATGCTCTCAGCTGACATGGGCTAAACAGATTCAATGGAAAAGCCAAGAGAATCTCAGACACAGACCCAGCAGAGAATCTGGTGGGCCTTGGTCTCAGACCCCTGACCACCCCGCTTCCCGGGAAAACCCGTGAAAAGCACCCGTAACCAGGACCCCGGGTCTCCATTCCAAGGGGGAGCAGGTGCCTCTCTTATTCATGAATTTCTTCTTTTATGTTGGCCTGGATGATGGGGAAGCCCCCCACCCCATCCAAAAAGAAAAAAAATAGACTCCCGTAACGCCTTTAAAATGACTTTTATTCCATTTTATCTTTTCCGCCCTCGTTTTCCAGCCTCATTCCGAAGCAGCCCTCGGGCGTAAAGGCAGAAACCAGCGCGCCAGTCCTCGGGGCGCGTCTCCCCCTAACCGCCGCCACCACGCCTTCGCCTTCCCCACTGCATCCCGCCTCGTTTCCACGGCAACCGGCGCGGCCGCCCACGTGCGGGGGGCTCAGGACCACCGCGGGCCGCAGCCCCGCCCCGCCCCCCCGCCCCACGCCCCTGCGCGGAGCTCCGCGCGCAGAGGGAGGAGGCCCGGTTGCCAAGGACACGGGAGGACGCCAGGCAGCCGCCCCCACGGTCTCCGCCCCTAGAAAAGGCCGGCGGCCGCGGCGCAAAGCTGCCTGCGGGGAGGAGAAGGACGCGGGGCGCTAGAGGGAGGGAAGACGCGAGGCGTGGAGGAGGAACCGGAGCCGGGATCTGCCCTCTGCGACATTGATGGGCGGCTCCTCCGCTCTGAACCCACCCACCGGCTCCGCCCCTCGGCCCCTTTAGCCCCTGACGGGGAGAAAGCGCAGATCCGCAAGGTAACGGGCGCTCGCCTCAGTCTTCCCACCCAGGGTCAACTCTTCGTTTCCACTGAGATTCTTGGGGAGATCGGAGGGGATCGGGCCTGGCTCCTCCTTTCCTCCTGCTGACCCCCAGCCCCAGCTTGTTACTGTCTCGAAAGAACAGGTTTGGGGGATCCTATTGATGGTTTGGTATACTGGCAGCCCCCTCTCACCTGCACACCTTCCCGCCACTCACTCCATTGATGTACGAGCCCAGGAAAAGGCTTTTGAGTGTCAAAGTGGTGATAGTGTCGTTTAGCTCCTGATTGTCCGTCCAACTTCCAGAGTCCCAGTTACACGTTATTTTCTCTTGTCTGGGCTTAGTGATCAATTTGTGTTAGCCAGGACTCTTGGTTTGACAACAAAATTAGCCTGCCCAGACAAGCACATTCCTGCTTCTGCCCCCATCGTGATTTCTTATGTCAAATGGAAAAAAATCAAAAGATCTCTTCACCTTCCCCAAACATCACTGTGTTCCACCTACTGTGGTATTCAAGCAAGGCATGTTAGGAAAATTGGGCCCAAGTCACTAAACTGTGTTCTTTATGTTCAACACACTTTTAGAAGCCGAGATTTTGAAACTCTTAAGGATTTTTTTAAAAAAAGTTGAAATCGAAACAAATCCTGTAATCCCTGTCATTACAAATTAATTGTGGAAAATGTTGGATTCAAATCTGAAATCCTTCTTCCAAGCACCCACTTGTAGAAAGGGGAGAATTTACAAGCTTGATTGTCAGGTATTTTTGTAGCCATTTTAATTTTGTTTCAAATGAACTTTCGTCTACAGAGGAGGTTAAATTTACATTTTGCTTATTTGCCAAAACCAACACAATATCACTTTCATATTTCTAATATGAGCCCACAGCAAGAAAACAGACAACCAGCTTATTAAAAAAGTCTTCTTTCAAACCAGTTTTTGACAAATACTGTTATAGGACAGGATACATGTAGGTATTTCTATACACACATATCTAAGTTTAAAAAAAAAAAAAAAGGAAGAAATGTATCCTGCAGTCAAATTCAGTTCTCCTTAGTCAGGGAAACTCAGGGTGAATTCATTGGAAATTTACACTAGAGAGGAATTCATATGTCACAAAGCTCTTAGAATATTCCTCATTGAAATTTCACAGATGTGTAGAATTTTGAGTTCTTGAAGAATCACTTACTTGCTCCTCTCCTCACATGCCTCCTCCTCCTCCTCCCTGGCCCTTTTCCTCTCCTCACTTAATATGGCTTCTTACGCTGATTTCTAAAACCCAAATCTGGTCTGGTACATTATCACCAGAGACTTAAAACTGCAGTGTGTATAACCATGTACAGATTTCAAATCGAGAAGCCATTCAAAGGTGAGTAACAGAAGATAATAGAAAATGTTATTTTAGAAGTGTGTTCTTTGCCCAATTTTATTATCATTCTCCCCCACTTCCCCCTCCCCCTCAGCCTGTATTTGCCGAGGGAAAAATCTCTTGGCTTCAAATGACCACCTGGTTGAGTAGGCCCATAAAATGGAGCTCTACAAGTTAAGCATTACCTCCTGTGGGTTTATTTCCATATAGTTATTTCTATCTTTTTATTCATCCTGCTCAGTTTTTTGAACAGTGCAGTCTAGGAGCCTCGTTAGCGCAGTAGGTAGCACATCAGTCTCATAATCCGAGCAGTGCAGTCTGAGGTTCAAGTGAATATAGAGAAAATTTATCTAACTTGAGATAAACCTACAATCTTCGTGGTCTGTCTCTACATAAGCTTGCACTAAGAAAACAGACTATTGGTTTAATCTCACAAAGTCTGGATGTATTAAAATGAGAAACCTATGGCACATGGATGGTTCAAATATTTATTTTTTAATAAAATATACTGTAGTGAGAAGAAGTCTACGGTGGGGGAGGAAGCAAGTCTCCTGTAGGAAATTATAGAGTCCTTTATTATGTGAGCAATTGTGAAGTCAGCAAGTAGCTAAGAAGTTATTCAAATGGTGTTACTGCCTACCTCTTAGGCCAAGTTATTTCATGTCTCCTGACTAAGAAGCCTCCTTAAAATAACACTTCACTGAAGTCAGGATAGATTAACTGGCTTTGCTATGTTAACTTCATATCCAAAATGTGTTGCCCAAGTGGACTGTGGGATGTGCCTTTCCAGTGCCCATTAATATATTCTCATTATGAGTCCTTATGGTCTCTGCCTGATTAATATTCAGACAGGCTTCTCTTTTCAACAGGAGCAGCAGGGATCCATCTTTCTGTTTTTAACCCCATCATTTTCTGAAAAGGGTGAGAACATAACTTCATTCTATGCAGGTACAAATTTATATGAAAAGTTAAAAGCTGCCTTTTAAAAGATAGCCCCTTCGATGACTACTAAGATACTCAGAGACACAATTTAGGTTTGGCGTATGCACCGTGGCAGTACCTACTCTAGTTTCAGACCCTGACTCTCAAAGACCAACTGCCTATACTTGAGAGAAAATAGCCCCCCAAGGGACCAGCAAAAGTTTTCCCTATTGTTCAGGAATAGACCATAAAACTTACAAGATTTCATAACTATCAGACCAGACACTGGGTCACCATGAATCAGGAGCACGCTGACTGCCAATATCTACACAAGCTGAATGGATCAGAGGCGGGAAGGAAAGCCACAGAGGGCGCATACCTGAGGGTTAGCCTGGCACCTGCCTCACCTACGCTTTCTCCAGAGCCTACAGACCCGTCATGCTCGGGGCACTTAAAAAAATATGTGCAGAAATAAATGAAAGAACTTCTGTGGACAATAAGCAGACATCACCTGGGTGGGGGATCTAGCAGCCTCATTATGAACATTTTATAACTTTGTAAGCTTTAATATTATGGTCACAGTTTTAGGTCATGCCCACCAGAGCCTAACTTCTTGAAAGTACTGTCTCTACATCTTTACCATCCATTTATGTAGCCCCCTGCAGCATATCTTCAGTCCTGTGGCTCCACTCGGTGCCCTCGCTTACGGGTATTGGAAATACGCTCTGTGTATTTGTGAATTGGCATCTGCCAGACTTTTCCTGCTGCCTCCCCAGTTCTTAATAGAACTCCTCTTCGATTACCTCTTCCTTAAATGTTAGCACTGTTACAGTTTGGTCTCACATCCATTTTCTATCTTCAGCTTCCATTTTGTTTCCACTTCAGTCATCGGCACGTTGCCAGCGGTGCATCTTTACCAAGTCTTTATCAGTCTGTTCGGCTGCAGAGCCTCGCCTCCACCTGCCACTTGACATCTCTATTCCTGGTACCTCAGACACTTCAGGCTCCACATTCTCTCTTCTCACAAAGCTGCTCTTCCTGATACTGAGTAGGCAGGGAGTTAGACATGAGGTCACCAGGGGACACCCCAGCTGCGTCTTGGTAGTGTGTCGTCTCCTGAAAGTCAGAATGCCTCCTCCGTGGCTAAACATCCTTGAGGCTGTAGTTAGGTCATTTCTTCTGCATCAGACACTAAGGCTCTCGCCCCATAGCATTGTTTGAAGACTCAGTGACTTCATATGCATGCCTGGTACTTCCGCAGGCTGCAAAGCAGGAGGTATAATCCCCTTCCTGCTTGTCCTCTTCCTCCTCCTCTTCCTGTTTCGTTATACTTTGCCACCAAGTCTGGCTACCATTCCTCTGGATTATTCTCATATACATGACTTACAGAAACCAGTATCACGGCCCAACCCCTCCGGACATACTTTACCCTCCCACAATACCACTCTCTAAATGAATCCTGTATTCCTGCTCTGGAATGGCAGTTAGGGTTAACTTGCCCAGCATTGTTTTCTACCTGATACTAAGCGACACAAAGGCAGGGAGTGTGTCCACCTTGATGGTTGCACCTAACACTGTCTGGGTTAGAATAAAAGTAGTATAATTGCATGCATATATATGTGTGTGTATATATATATATATATATATATATATATATATATGTATGTATGTATAAATTCATATAAGCAACACACATATACATATAAGACACACACACACACACACACACACACACACGTTATTGCCTTTGGTTTAGCTCTAGGGTTTTCTTTTCAGTTATGCTGTAGAACTGCTTTTGAATCAGGTGTCTGTCAACCTGACTCCCTGTGGATAACCAGGACAGGATCACGGAAGCCAGCTGATGAATGCAGCTGCATTATTTATGGCTAGAACAGGAGGACTATAAAAGCTTCCACCCCAGCACAAGAAGCCCCTTCAGTCTGAAAGAAGCATCTATGCCTTTCAAACAATGGAGATCAGATTAATAAGAGAATGAGCGCAGTTACACCAAAATAAATCCAAATATGTCAAAATCAAAGGGCGTCTGTCACAGCACATTTACTTCTCTTTTATACATAGGTCGAGGACCAAGAATCATGTTGCATGAAGCAAGAGACAGACAGAAGTTCGTTAGTGATGTTCAGTATCTGCGAGACATGCAGCATAAGGAGGACTCTGAATATCAGGTAACTGCAGAAGACAAGGACTGTCTTCTACCTTCTGTTTCAGTAATAGAATTCAGACAGCTGTGTCCATATACAACAAGCAGTAAGGACCACGGAGACAGTTCTCAGTAGTTAAAGTACATGCTGCACAAACAAAAGGACCAGAGTTCAGATCCCTGGATCCCATACAAAACGCCAGGTGGGTTTAGCATCCGCCCTGTGATTCCAGCGTCAGAAGGCAAAGACTGGGAACCCCCAGAGCAAACTAGCTAGCCAGACTTAGCACTAGCAGTGTGCTCTGGGTTTGATTAGAGACCCGCCTCAAAAATAATGAGGCGAAAGAGTGATTGAGGGTGGTTCCTGATCTCAACCTCAAGCTTTCTTGGTGCACACGTGTGTGCACATACCTATACACATGCAACATACATGACTGCACTCCCACACACAGACATGTGACAGTGGAAAAAGAAATTTAAAAGGTAAGTAGTAATCGCTTCTAAAGCCAACCTTCCTCTCACTCGCTGTGTGAGTATGGAAAGATGCCCACCTCTCTGTTTCCTCATCTGTCAAATGGTTCTAATAGTACTTACTTCCTAATACTAACAAAAATATACTTAGTGTAGCATTTGGCTTACAACCTTTGAACCTTAGGGTTCACTTTGACGAATCAACTAAAAGGCAAAAAGACAGGAAGGGGTTAAGTGGGTCACCCTGCCATTTGCAGATTAGCATGGTCTTCTGTTAAGTGTGGGGTAGAAGAAAGGTGATTAGTACATCCTTACCATAAGCAAACTACTGGTCTCCATGGCTACAGTGTTTACATGCACAAACACAACTGCTGGGGAGCCTGGGGGGGGGGTCATGAGGCAATTGCCAGGCTGCCATAGGACAAACTTGCCGGACTGGGTTGTGGGATTCTGGGAGCAGTTAGAAACTGTCACTCACCACCCCCTGCCTATGGTGGCCCTGGCCAGTCAAGGGGCATGTCCTCAAGTGTGGGTGGAGGAAGACAGGAAAGTGCTTCTTCCCTAAGGAGAGCTCAGATCCACAGGTATCAAGTTTTCTTCCTTCTTAGCAATTTCAGATGTAGCCGAGCCTCCGGGGTCACCAAGGCAACCAGACCTATCTCAGTAACCCGACTTCACCTGCGTAGCTCTGCTCCCCTTTGGGGCTGGAAATGGAGTCAGCAATTTCCTCCCACAACTTGCCAACCCTCTTCCAAGAAGACTGTAAAGTCAGAGACATTTCTGGAAAACAACATAGGAACAGGTCACCCCGGGAGTCCATCTGCTTTTCACAGAGATGACTGTGAGGCTGGCGGACTGATGTGTGGAAATGCTTGTCTGATATTGTCTCTAGAATGAGCATGCAGGGAAATCGCTCTTGTTATTTATTTTATGGTTTCTGCTGAAGAAAATTCTACAGCTGTGTGGCCTAGAGTCATTGTGATTTTATTTTCTGATCTCACTTGAACTTTCGATTCTCTATCTCTGTCTGTCTTTGTCTCTCTATTTCTCTCTCCTCTCCTTCTCTTTGTCTCTCTTTCCATCCAACCAGAATTAATCCATGAAAGCCTACCTTGCAGTGTGCAAAATCCTTGTTTTTCCTTGAGTTCTTGTTCCAGACTTGAAAAGACAGTACACAAGTGTAAAATCATTCTAATTACTACTCTAGTTTGACTCTAGAATGTTTCCTGGGAGGTGCATGTGTTAAAGGCTTAGCCCCTGCTTGTCAGAATGAAGAGAGAGTGGAACCTTTAAAGATGGGACCTGTGAGAGCCTAAGTCATTGGCGACCTGCCCGAAAGGGGATGCTGGATGTCCAATTCCTTCTTTCACTTTCACCTCCCATTCATGAATGAGTATCCTGTAGCACCACAGGCCCAAAGCAGCAGGGCCCTCGAATCATGTCACTGGTCACGATCAAACTTCAAAGGCTGGGACCCAAAATAAACCTTTCCTGTCTTTAAGCTGACTTAACTCAGGTATGTGTCACAGTAATGGGAAACTGGCTAACATGGCTGCTGATGAATGTATGAAGAAAATAAAACAGGTTATCAGAGTAGGGGTGCTGCTCCCTCAGACAGGCCGGGAAGGCCTCTGAGGAAGTCCCAAGTGACCATGGAAATAAATGATGGCGAAGAGCTCACTGAACACCGAGATCGTATGAAAGCAGGAGCGGTGCTGGGAGCCTTCGAGAACACAAAAGAAAGTACAAGTGGTTTGAAAGGTTGTGACCAAAGCAATAATTGAACTACAGCCTCAGCCCACCTTTCTCTTTGTCCCGACTGTAGTCCCAGGCCATAAACATGTACAAGTCATTCCCATCCTAGGAATGGAGGAAAACAGCCTTCTGCTCCCCACCCCACCCCACCAGCCCTGACTGCTTCTATCTGTCTCCGGGCAGCCAATCTCATTTCTCTCTCCACTCTCCACCCTCTGGTTTGTTCCTTAACCACCTTCACTGTCTTCGCTTCCTGGAGGCTAATTTCTCTGTCCTCCTGAAACTCCAGCTTGCTCATATCACACACGCCTTTTTTTCCCTATGGCCTCCACACTGGGCTCCATTTTCTTTCCTATTTCCTTTTTCTTTCTTCCCTCAAATGTTGAGTAGCCCCAGATTCTATCCTCAGCCCCACTTTTTTTTTTTTTTTGGACTCACTTAGTCCTTGTCACTTATATCCTTCCCTATTTTTAACCACCACTTTACACTTGATGTCTCGTAACTCTGAGTCTCCCCCAAAATTCCAGAAAATCTTCATGTGGATGCCACACAAGCATCTCAAATCCAACATGCCCGTCCCCTCCCACCACCCTCTGCTTTGAGCTTTCTAAGACACCTTCCTCTCCTTCCCTCCCCACAGGGCTCTAGTTACCAAGCCCTTACGGCTCATCTAAGAACTCATGAACCTGTACTTCCTCCCTTTATCCTCTTACCTCCATCATGTTTCATCCTCCATCTCTCCCAGAGTATGGCAGTGTCCTTGTAACTGGTCTCCTTGCCTCCATTCTCATCTTCCAGATGACTCTAAGATGTGCATCCGTCCGTACCACTGGAATACATGAAGCCCTTCAGTTATTTCCTTAAAGGTGGGGTTCTGACCTAAGAACCTAGGCAAGACCAACCTAAACTGGAACCATTTCTTAATCTCTTTTTCCTGTCAACTCTCCAGCTTTTACCACATTCTCCTGATGAGAATAATGAAGGTCATGGTTTTAGTTTAAAACAGAAGGGAACCTTTGTACTTACATAGTATACAGATTAACTTGAAAAAACAGTGAGCTATGATTTTTGCCCACCATGAAATTTAACCTGTTTTAAGTATACAATTAACTATTTTTAATGAATTTATTAAGCTTCTAGCCATCACTACCACTTGGTTTTAGGACAATTCCTTTGTCCTCAAACTTTAGCACCCTTTTAATACCTTTGCTACAAAGATGGTACTGAAGGTTATCTTTTATCTCACTTTCCATCTCAACTATTGCCTCTTAAGGCCTAGCACTGATCCAAATGCCCTCTTGCATGAAAGTCATTGTGCCACCTAACTTGACTGCCAACTGTATCCAGCAACCATGGTCCAGCTTGTGACTGTCCCTAGAAGCAAATGTACCAGGACTTTCAAAAGTACGCTTCAAAAGATCTGCTAAATAAATAAATAGATAAATAAGTAAATAAGGTTATCTTTAAAATGTCCAAGACAGCTCAGTGGGTAAGTTACCTGCAAACATGTGACCAGAGTTTATAACCTGCAAGATCACATGGTAGTAGGAGAGAATCTACTTCTGAAAGTTGTCCTCTGGCTTCCATCCATACACTGTAGCATGCATGTGTTCTTATTCTCTCTCTCTCTTTCGACAATTGGCATAAGCATCTGTAATACTTGTGAACCCTACTAGAAATGGAAGGTAGAAACCTGGGAATCTCCAGAAGTTCTTAGGTCAGCTAAGCCTGCTTACGGAGGAGCAGTCAAGGGACCAAGTCTCAAACAAGATGGAAAGATGAAGAACAGTACCTGAAGGTTTTCCTTTAATCTTCATGTACATGTGTGATACATGCATATCTTCACTCGCATACCCACACACACACACAGACACACACACACACATACACACACAGAGCACTCATACCTCTTCTTGGTGTTGTTGAAATAGGTACACTGTGAGATCCAGAAGGAAAGAAACAGCAACAATCAGGAAGTATTTAAAGTAGTGGTTGAAGAACCAATTGCCTCTAAGTGTAGTAGTACTGACCCTGTAATCTCAGCACTTGACAGGCTAAAAAAAAGGATCATGGCTTCCCTTAATTAACAGCAAAATCCTGTCTCAAAAAAGAACCAATCCCATGACTTTAGTGATCCCATATGGCCATTGTGTATTTAGATCATTTACCAAAGGTAGGTGTTATGTTGGATAGATATCAACCCCCGATCAAGTGTGTCTGAACTGCTGTATTCAGATGACGATACTGTGAATGTGGCCAACATAAAATCATAGACATTATGAGATTAGTTTTGCGAAGAGTTTTGTTAACATAATTTGTGCGGTTCTTGACTGTGAAACTTTGTGGATGACCATGTCAAAAGGCTAAACATGCCTGTTAGGTCATCGATGAGTTTTAACTCGTTACTTGGTACAAGAGATCCTAGCTCTCTCACTCTCTGTTCAGCCATGTGCATCGAACACCAGGGATTCCCCCATCCAGGATATACAAATAGTGTGAGACCTAATAAGTACCTATGACTCCCAAATCATATACACTTGCCACATATTCCTTCCTGTGCTCGACTTGCCTTTAATAAACTGGCTCAAATTGAAGCCCTTAGGAACCTCCCGTGTAGACTATTCCTGTTTCATCCTAAAATACACTAAAGGTTGGTATGCACCAAATTAGCACTGCCTGTTCAGGTCTCTGGGCAAGTGGAACAGAAGGCGAAATCCACCCTGAGTTATTTTGATACTTCTACTCTTGGTGGCTTTTGAGAAGACAAGAGGAAATAAACATCGATTTGGCATAGTACATGCTATTTCAGACTCTGGTAACTAGTATGTAATTATACGTCATCACGGAATTTGGCTTTCTTCCTTCAAGAGTATTCATGCTGCTTGGTTGTTGTTAGATTCCCACTCCCCCCTCCCCCTGCCCCAAAGCATATTTATATAACTGGAGGCAGAATTTAGCCTTAGTCATTAATGTCCACTGGAGAGCTGGAGGGAAAGATTACACTTGACATTTCAGAACAATTTTCTATAATCTATCAAATGCATTCAAATTGGCTTCATTTTATGTCACTTATTCATATTGATTCTTTCAAGTGCTGATCAAACAACTAAACATGATATAAATTTGGTGACGGGCATGATAGGTGACTTTATACCAGGTGGCAAGGGTCAGAAGGGAAAGGTACAGATTAGCAACACTAATCTGAAAATCTTTAACATTCCAGGCTCTGAACTTTTCTGAGTACCAATGCGTTCTACACCAGGAAAATTTGGTTTGTGCACAAAATTATTAAATAAAACTACCTTTAAGGATACAGGCTAAGATACATGTCAAACATGTATGAACTTCGTATTTAGACTTGGGTCTTATCCTTCAGATATCTCACTATATCATATATGCGAAATTCTCAAAAAAAAATCCAAAATCCAAAATACATCTGGTACCAAGCATTTCAGATAAGGGATACTCAACTATAATTCAACTTCTTTTCCCACAGGAGTTGGGGAAAGGATTCTTTGCCCACATTACCTATTTATTTATAGACTAGATATACACTGTATTCCTGAGTTACATCCCCAGTTTATATATATATATATATAAAATTATATATATATATAATTTTCCCCCTTTGGAGACAAAGTCTCACTGAGTTTCCCAGGCTAGTCTGAACACATTCCATAGTCCAGGCAGGCCTTAAATTTGCAGTCCTCCTGTCTCAGCCATCAGAATATCTGAGATTATGGGCCTGCGCTGCAAAGTCAGTGCCTTTCTCCTCTTCCTAGCCAGCAAGAGGACTCTCGTGTCAAACTCACCAAACTTTTTTAAATGAACTTTAATGATGTCGTTAATAATTAAGTTCTTGAACTCTGAGCTGTTTATGTTAAATATTAAGAATAGCAGCAGAAAAGAAATCAAAAGATTGGCAAAATGCCTTCATGATAAGAGTAACAATAGCATTATTGACACTATTCCTGATTAGCATGAAAAACCAGGGGGCTGGGAATGGAGCTGAATTGGTAGAGAGCTTGCCTAGCCTTGTACAAAGCCCTGGCTTCAATCTGCAGTATTCCATTAGCTAGCACTCTAAGACCAACTCTCTAAGGGAGAAGTTCAGAAGTTGAAGATCATCCTTGGGTATATAGCAAGTTTAAGACCAGTCTGGTCTGCCTGAGACTATGACTCAAAAAAAGACAAAAGAATAGAGCCAATGTGATAGCTCAGCGGGCAAGAGTACTTGCCTCTCCTGAGTCTAATCACCAAAACCCATATGGTTTCAAAGAGAAAGTGACTCCTATGAGTTATCCTTTGGACAGAAAAAAAAGATAATAAATAATAAATTAACATTGGTCATAATCACAACTTTTTTAAAAGTCAGGTTATTTTCATGATTTTTTTTTCTATAATAGAACCACGAGGCTGGAAAGGATTTCCATTTTTTTTAAACTTTCACACACAAATACATTGCGCAGCTTCTTAAGTCATCAGGAGTCTCTGCACGCAGCTCTTGATTCAGAAAGCTGCAATGCCAAGGAAAAAGTGGTTTGCAGTGTGACCCCGAATGACTGAGCACAGGAGCCCCTCAGTTGACTGGCCGAGGTCTGTGGGTTGGGAAAACAGACCCCCTCCTTATAGGGAGAGAATGTGCCTCAGACTTAGACAGAAAGACTCTTTCTTCTGCGACCAAGATCATAGTCATGTGCTTTGGCAAAGGCTGATTTTAGAAATAGAAGTAAACCAGGAAGTGGGATTGAAAACAGCAATTAGAAGCCTGATGAGGAGGAGGATGATGATGATGCAGGGTGGTGGAGGCCTTCTGTTGAGCCCTCACCATAGGCCTGTCACCGCTCATGTCCTGATAGGATCTCCTGCCCTCCTCCTGACATCACCCTCCCAGCACAACATTCCCATACAGATAGGGAAGTGACCATCAGTGGAGTTAGCTTGTCCCAAGGTCTCGTTTCTAGAAAAGTAGCAGAGCCAGGGTTTGGTGTGTTTACCAGGATTGAATTGCAGTGAGTCATAAAACCCACGCCACCCCTATCACCACTGACATTGACACACACACACACACACACACACACACACACACACACACACACACACACACACGGGGCAGATATGTGTATTCTGCAGTTTGCCCCACACTTGGAAGCTTCTGTGCAGAAGGCATTCTGGCTGCATGAGCTGTCATCAGTAGGCCGGGGCGGTGCAGCTGGGAGACCACTGAAGGAAGAAGCCCAGATTCTCCTGGGAAGGAAGGAATAAGTTACCTGAAGCTTTCGACTTCAAGACTATCCTCCGAGGGTCTGGTCGCACATCAGAAACTCCCTTGTAGCCACCTAAATCCTGACACATGGGATGTAAGGGACTGTTCTAGACGTCCAGGACAAGGGCAAGTCACTGGTGGTCATGAATTGCCAATCTGGTTCTCCTCCCCACCCAAGACTTCACCCTTCTGTTGCCTGGTGGTCACTTCCAGGATCCCCCTGGCAAACACCATCATTTATAATGGAAACAAACAAACAAAAAAATCATTCACATTTGCAAAGGGAAAGCTAGCACCCTCTCCCCCCACCCCAGCATATGTCCAAGTTCTTGCCTCTTCTAGGACTCGCCCTTTCTGGTGGCTATTTCTGTGTTTCTTCTTGGCAGAGTTGTAACTCTGAGAGGATCCATGTTTGGTTTACATAGAACAATTACTCAGCCATCTTGAGATAAAAACCAGGAAGCACCTACCTTGCCACAGATCTCTTCTCCCATTAATCTTAAGAGGGTAAAGGAGCCAGACAGAAAGCTCTTTCTCCCTCAAACTTTGCAAAACTATTCTTCCTCCCTTTTTGATAGAGAAATATTTAAGATGTATGCATTCTTGGAGAGAATTTCAGGTTAAAAAAAAACCACTCAGCCCACAAGATTCTTTTCAGCTCACAAAATCTGCCTTGACCCAGTCTCCCTGTGTCCACCACTTTCAGCCCGGCAGCCAGCTGCCTGGCTTTAGGGACCTTCATAGGCGGCGCCCACCACAGGCACTGATTTGAGGTCATCCTGGAAAGAGAAACTGAAAAGCATCCCATATTTACTTGAACTTCACGGCTTCCTTTGTGTTTGCCTTGACTTACATGTTGACTTGCTGGACTTACTTTTTGTAGTTACTATCTAGTATTCTTTGGGTTTTCTTGTTATTAAGATATTTATTTAGTGTGTGTGTGTGTGTGTGTATGTGTATCAGAAGCACTGTGTGCCTATAGAGGCCCAAAGGTGACCTTGGATTGTTCTATGTGCCTGTGAAGCTCTAAGAGTGACCTGGATTGTTCTACCTCCTTTTTTTTGCTTCGCTCTGGAATTACCCAGGTTCTGTTTTCCAGGGCTAGAAGTGCATGCTGCTGCCATTTCTGCCTGGGCTTTTTTTTTTTTTTTTTTGGGGTGGGATCTAGGGTTTGAACTCCAGTCCTTCTGCTTGCAAGGCAGCAGCTTAACCCCTGAACCGTCTCTCCAGCCCAGGTTTTCTTGTTTACATTATGGAAAAAAACAACTGCTCTGGCAGTCCTTCATTTCAATGACTTCTATGCTTCGGGGAACCTAGGAGTAAAAAGAAAAAGAAAGGATCTGCCCTTTGCAAACCTGGCAGAGCGAAATCCCATCTTTCTCCTGGAATTCAGGGTTTCATCTGCTGCAGGTGACCATCTGGCGAGCCAGGGTGTTTGCTGCAGTTCATGGGCAAGGCGCTGTGTGCCTGGCTCTTTCCACGTGCTTACAGGTGGTACCTGTCCCACTAGGTCCAGGTCATTTCTGTGCTTAACCTTGTAGCAGAGCTTTATGGGCTTCCTCCACTGCGTGAAGTCTGCGAAGTCCTCCTGCATCCCAGAAGGATGTGCTTTTTCTAACGGAAGGGGGGGGATGTGCCAAAGAAAATTTCGTTTTCTCAACCCAGTCAGGAAGAGAAGCGGCAGGGTCTACCTTGGTAACAACGTTGCTGGTCTTAGGCCATATTCTTTACTACAACATTGGAGACCTTAGCCTTAGCAGGTCAAAGGTATGAATAAGGTCACCGGGAATACAGAAATGCTCCAAGAAGTTGTATTAGTTGGGGGTTATTTTAAAATATCCATTAAAAACCCCACAGCATATGGTATCCTTAGGTTACTTCAGTCCTAGTGCTAGAGGAAAAAATATTTGGCACTAGATTTTATTTTAATTTTTCTAAGAAAGATTTCTGGTTGGTGATTTTATTTTTATGACTTTTCATTTAGAGATTGATATTTTTCCAAAGCATAAAATGAAATTCAAAAGCCAACCTCGGCCTGGTGGTATAGCTCGGTGAGAAAGTGCTTGCCTGGCATGTATGAGGCTGTGGGTTCAATTCCACACAGGGTGTCAGATGGTTCAGCATGTAAAAGTGCTTCCCAATGCTCCCTGGAAGTGGAAGGAAAGAACCGACTTCACAAAGTTGTCCTCCACATGGTGCCATGACAAACACTTCACACACACACACACACACACACACACACCATACCACAATAATAAAAAAAATTTATGTATGATATGAAAGCTGAAAGAAGACTGGGGAACAGATGGGAATTAGAGGTAAGCAAAGTGCAGTGATAACATATATAGAAAATATATAGAAATATGATAAAATCCATTATTTTTTAACTAACTTTTAAAAATTAATCAAAGAAAAAATTCAACTTGAAAATTCAAAAAACAAGAGTGGTTCTTGCTCTGAATGCTTACTGGTGAGCAGGGGAAATAGGTTATAAAACAAAACTACAGTGCAGTGGGAAAAATATATAATTCAATCGATGTGCATTACTTTATCTTAATACCTAGTAGTAATGCTTCATCTACAGAGGACACATCCCAAGAATTCCCCAGTAGAGGGCTAAGACCAATAAATGATACCAAAATATGTATATTTGTTTTTTTAATTCATACCTATATGATAAAGCTGAATTTATAAATTAAGCATAGTAGATGATTAACAATAATATGTCACCATAAGAGAGAAGAATGATGGCATTGCATTTGAAAAAAATTGTCAGCAACACGGCTCTCAGATTTGGGGTCATTGGTAAATAAAGTCAGGAGTATTTAAACAAAAGCATCGTGATGCTGCTAACAGTGGTGCTGATAAATGAAACGTTACTAAGTGACTATTACAAGGGAAGCACACAGAGCATGCCCGTGCTGGACGAAGAGATGATTCACGTCCAGGGCAGGATAGTGTGGGACGAAGTGAGATTTTTATCATGTTACTCAGATGGTGCCCAAAACTTATGAATTATTGATTTCTGGAATCTTTCATGTAATGTGTTTTTGGACCAAGGATAACCACGAGTAACCGAAATTGTTAAGTGAGGGCAAACTACTGTACATTGCTCCTTCAGCAATTGGTCCCAGAGAAGATTAGTGAGGGACAACTAAAGGGAAGAGATGTCACATGGGCTGGCTCTAAGCAGGCAGGAGGGGCCAAGGAAGCAAGCAGAGGGAACAGCAGGTCTCATCATAAAGCTATGATGCATGAGAATTCCTCTGTAATCAGGGGTGAGCCAAAGGGTAGATTAACTCAAGAGGTGGAACTATAAAGAGAACGAGACTGGAAGGACTGAAAGGTACAACCTGCCTCATGAAAACTGCTAACCATTCTTGACATAGTGCCTCATAGTGTGTTTATTGCTAGTGTTTATTAAA
Source organism: Typhlomys cinereus (assembly GCA_023101885.1). NCBI lineage: Eukaryota > Metazoa > Chordata > Mammalia > Rodentia > Platacanthomyidae > Typhlomys > Typhlomys cinereus. The sequence goes on along the minus strand of JALPQD010000298.1, from coordinate 1,618,188 downwards.
ACAGTGATTTGATATTTTTCACCTAGCCATTTGGGCAAAAGGACGAGAGAGTAATCCCTAGTCTTTATACTTGGTAACAATTTTTTTTACTTTGTGTGTGTGTGTGTGTGTGTGTGTGTGAGAGAGAGAGAGAGAGAGAGAGAGAGAGAGAGAGAGAGAGAGAGAGAGAGAGAGGGCACTGTGTGTTCCTGTAAAGGACCAAAGGTAACTTAGGGAATCATCCTGGATTGCTTCTACCTCCTTTTTGCTCCACTCTGGGATTTTCAGTCTAACAGTTGCTCTTAACTGTTGCTGTGAGAGAACACCCAAACTCAAACAACTTAAGGAAGAAAGGGAGGTTTATCCAGGGTACAGTTCCAGAGGGGAGAAACAATCTTTCATGGCAGAGGCAACATGGCTAGTGGCTGAAGCTGGAGACAGGCTAAGTCACTGCAAAATCCTGGAGGCTTTCTTCTTCTGAGCCTTCTGTTTTACCTGGTCCGCTACAGGGAGGTTCCAATCAGATCTAGGGCTGGTCTTTGTATTGTAAATGTATTGATCTGAATAATCTCTTCAGGTGGTCTCACAGCTGATCTTAGTTAATGCCAGGTGTGGTTAAATTAACTATCACACCCAGGCTCCTCCCACCAGGGCCAGAAGTGCAGGCCACCACCATTTCCACCTGGCATTTTCACGTGGGACCTGGGATCTGAACTCAGGACCTTCTGTTTTCGAGGCAGAGTCTTAACCCCTGAGCTATCTCTCCAGCCCCTTGGTAATATTTTTTATGAACTCTTGGACCTTTTTTTCTCACTCCTCAAAGTGGAATTGAGCCTACAGTTGCCAAAGCTAGACATAGAGAAGAGATAAACTTTTCATTTATTTATTTATTTATTTATTTGGTCACTGTTCTCTAGGCTTGTTTGAAACGACAGGAAAACAAAAAAGACCCTAATGAGAAAAAGCAAGACCAGCTTTGGGGGCAAGAAACAAGTGACAGATCCAGGTTTTCAAGCGGCTCATCTTCCAAACAGGTATGAAGGATCCTGACGGTCCCTTGATACCGCGTGCACGCGCCTGCATACGTGTAGGTGTATGTGTGAGTGTATGGGCTGGAAGCAGTCACCTTAGGAGCTGCGAAGATGGTTCCCCAGAAACTTACATTAAAAAAAAAAAAAAACAAGTGTGATAACTTGCATTTAAAGTCCTAGAACTGGGGGCAGTGTGAAGATGGGAGGAACCCTATCCAGGCAGCTAAGCCCACTCAGTAGCAAGTCCCAGGCCAGGGAAAGACTCCTCTATCTCAGGAAATAAATAAATAATGAATGAATGAATGAATGAAATAAGTAAATCCCAAGGACAAGGCTGCCTGAGGAACTGCAGCTGAGGTTGATCTCTGGTCTGCACATGCATGCACTCACACACACCCACATACAAAATCAACCAATTGAATCAGTTTAAAAGAATCTGTTGCAAAATCCTAAAGGGCAGAGTAGAGAGAGACGAGGGGAAAGCCAGCCAGGTGTTCCCATCCTAGTAACGCTGGTCAACCCAAACAGGTGCTCATGAGCGTGAAGCCAGCCTGCTCTACAGTGAGACCCTGTCTGACACACACACACACACACGCACACACACACGCACACGCGTGCGCACACAGAGGTGTGTGACATATACATGTATATTTATCTGGTTTTATGTATGTAACATATATGTCTATATATACGGTTGCCACAATTTAAAGATAACTGGGCCTTAAGTCAAGAAACCTCAACTAAGATCTCACAGGCAGTATGTAGTGGAGCAGGGATTCCGCCCCAGGCAGGCCGACCCCAGAGAAGGTACTCTGAACTGCTGAGTTGGTCCGTCATATTTCACGTTTAAGATCTTCTCTGTCTAAGAATTTTACTTATCCCATGTAAGAGCTAAATGCCACAAACTGCATTCAACCCTGGCTGTTAGCATGGCAAATTGATTGAAGATGAATAATATGCCCTTTATGAATTCTTATTTAATATTTTATGCCTCAACTAGACTCCAGAGGAGGGACGGTGTCTTTCCTATCAGTGGCATGGATCTCCGAGACAGATCTTGGAGATACCTGATATCAATCAAGCTCTTGTTGCGATTTCTCCTTTAATCTGTGATGTTCACACTGTGGTTATTTAATGTTCAAAGGACACCTTAAAAACATCAGTGATTGATGTTTATAGATGTAGACATTTCCCTGGGAGAGAAATATACGCCCTATTAAGGGATGTAAAAGCACACGATAAAAACACCCCACCTGGAGCCGGAAGGTGAAGAGACTATCTCACCACACAGGCAGCTCTGCGCACACTTCATCTGGGTCTCTTCCTATTCCTCAAGGACTAAATATAATGTCTGCTGCTGATTAAACCCAGGGAGGTTATAATCCAAAAATTAAATCTGGTTTGGCTAGAATACCACATTTTTCAGTACTAAGATAAATCCTGACATTTTTTAACACTTAGAAGCAAATCTCAAGGACAGATACAAAAATGTAATTTTAAGTCAGAGAACAACATGTAGCAATTTCCCTAGATTGGAGTTACTAGCAAATGGGCAGCTGTGTTCTCCAAGTTTTGTGCACTGGCTCACGTGACAGGTCATGGCCATTTTGCTGGACAGCAACAGGCATCTGGAAAGCTCTGGACTTGTCCTTTGATGCTCTGCTCTGTCAGCATTAAGGGGACATGCTGGTGTCAGATTTCTATAGTTTTCTTCTTCCAGCTATGAAAATTACCCTGTCAATCATTGCTGTACAAGCACTTAAACTACTTCCAAATATGGACAGCACAGTCAGGACTATCCACAGAAAAGTAATTATGTGAGGGGCTGGGGAGATGTTCAGTGGGTAAGAGTGCTTGCTATGCAGCATGAGGACCTGAGTTCAAATCCCCAGCACCCACATAAAGGGCTGGGCATGGCTTAGGCTCATATGTAAACCCAGTGCTGCGGTGCGGGGGGGAGGGGGGAAGATGGGCAGAAAGATCGCTGGAGCTCACTAGCTGCCGGTCTAACTCCAGACTGTATGAAAGATCTGGTCTCAAGGAAATCCAATAGGAAGTGATAAAGCAAGACACCAAAAGCTTCCCCGTGCCTACATCATGCATGTGCCCATGTTCACACATGTAACTATGTGAAACAGCTTCTGTAAAAGAGTATTTGGATCTGATTTTTTAACTCTTCTTGCATAGAAGCGTGTGTGTGTGTGTGTGTGTGTGTGTGTGTGTGTGTGTGTGTGTCTAAGAGGGCACTTGGTGTATGTCCATACAGGCCCAAGGGTGACATTGGGAATCACTGCTCTACCTCCTTAGTGCTTTGCTCTGGGGTTTCCCAAGCTCTGCCTTCCAAGGACTAGAATTGTGGGCCACTGCCATATCTGCCTAGCTTTTTTTATGTGGGATCGAAGATCTGAACTCAGGTCTTTTTGCTTCTGAAGCAAATAACCCCTGAACCATCTCTCCAGCCCTGATTTTCTAAGTCCAAAATAATGACAAACATTGGGTAGACATGGCTATGTCTTTGAAAGTGCGAGCACGGGGATGTTTGCATTGGATTGGGCCACGGTGCCTCAGTGTGGGGGGAACACAAAACACCGCTTCCAGGAGATGTTTTTCCCCCAAATAATTATGTCCCAAGAGTCTGGATTTTGATTGCACAAGTGTCTTTAAGGCCTCCGCTGTCTCATCATGACAAAGGACAGAATCAAAGGTTGTCATTTCTGACGTTCTTTGGTGTGAGGAATGATGAAGCATTTGCTTCTGGATACAAAAGCAGAGACGGCGTGTCGCTGAGCGCATGCCCCTGACAGCCGACAGGCCCAGGTGACTGTGATTAGCGCCCACCCTTATCTGCGCAACACTCGGACTTTTGCTTGATGCAACTGCAGCCTGAGACACTAAGCAGGGGCAGGAAGATGTCTCAACTCCCAGAATCATGGGATGGTTTGAAGAGCCCCTTCCCAAGTTTAGACCCCGCCTTAAAGTCTCTACAGCGCTTCTTGCTGTTGTTAAACTTCAGAGGCTGGGCCTCCCTGCTGCCTCTCAAATCCTGAGGGAACACCACAAGTTATGAAATAAACCTCTTTCTTCAGAGTGCATATTGCCAGGAGTCCTGGACCTCGTCTCCCACAGACTCTAAGATAAGAAAGAAGAAAGCTGGCATCTCCCAGTGGAGAACTGGGCCAGACAGATCCAATTTTCAGAGCTCGGCGTATTGAATGTCACGCCAGGCCCTAGAATCGCAGAACCTTCTCAGTCAATCAGAAGAGGGCAGGGGAAAGACAGAGCTGGGCAAAATGCTTAAATTCAACCACAGCCCTTCCTGAGCACAGGAGTAAGGGAGGTGGTGGGATGGGGGGAAGGTGAGGGGTGAGGGGGTGTCCCTCTAGTAGATTCCTTTCAGCCATTGCCATATTGCCATGGCCTAAAACAGTTCAGTAACATTGTGGATCTGATTTCCCAAGGCAAGCTTATCCTCTGATTGAATTGCAGAATCCAGGGAAAATTTTCCACCATCCTGTCACTCCGTAAAGCATACCGCAGCCAAATTGTACACTTGTATTGCAATTTTCATCACTCGTTTATTTCTTAACCCAGAGTTCAGTTGTCACAATTCTGACATGCCTGGAACAAGCAAGGCATTTACCATCGAATAATGGCTCCGATGTCAAGATATCTTTTCCAGACACCTGTCTAGGGGTGGGTCGATCCTCAAACCCACAGTTAACCCTGCCGACTGCTCCATCTTGGCCCAGCTTCCTCACTACACTCAGTGGCTCTACCTACTGGGCCTGCAGAGACTGTGTTCCATCTTGAGTCTAAGATGTGATCCTGTCAGACCTGGGCTGAGACATTCTTTAAAGTGGTTCTTTAAGGCGGTATCTAAATACACACAAACTTGTGGCTTGGTCGATAGAAAACATTCATCAAGGCCAACTCTGCCCCTCATAGTGTGTATTTAGGCAAAGTACTTTATATGCAAGTGCTTTGATCTCCCATTAAGAGGGTACTTATGATTATGCCATTCTAATGGGATCATTGTGAGACTGAAGGAAATTGACATGTTAACATTAGATTACCTATAAACTGGCTCTCTGTCCAGCTCTATCGCAAAAGATGCTCCAACGGGTATCAGTGAAGAAACATGTTCTTTTGCTTCTGCCTCTGCCAGACGCATTTCTAAAAATCAACCTAATGTAGAACTTAACTGTAGACCCTTCTCGGGGTTACAGTAAAACCTTGAAAACTGTTAATCCAATTATAATTTTTTTCGTGTGTGTATGTGTGCGTGTGTGTGTGTGTGTGTGTGTGTGTGTATCAGAGGACACTTGAATGCATGTGCCTGTAGAGACCCAAGGACGACAATATTGGGGATCATCCTGGATTGTTCAGCTTTGCTTTGCTTTGCTTTGGGGTTTCTCGGGCCCCAATTTTAGTCTCAGGACTAAAATTACAGCCACCACTATTTTATGGGGGATCTTGGGATCCGAACTTGGGTCCTTTTGCTTTTGAAGCAAAGGCTTTAACCACTGAGCCAACTTCTCAGTCTTACCCCCCACCCTCATTGGAATTTAACAGGAAAATAAACAATAGCTCTTAACTAGCCAAGAAGAAGTTGATGAATTTATTAGACAAAAGCAAAAGCAGTCTCAAAAAGACGGAAGTAGCACTGTTCCCAGCCCCCACCTCCGCAGCCGCTGGCCTTGAGGGGCCCCACTGTGACTAACAGGGACACCAAGATAGTTCACCCTCTCTAACCTTAACAGAGAAGGCACAGGAGCCCTGATTACCCCCGTGGAAGATAAGGGAAATGATTAATTAGCTCAGGATGTGGGGGCATGAAGCTTGTGTAAAGCAACTCAACATGAGCTGTCTCGTCTTCCAAGATCTTGTATCCTTGCTGGAAGGGACACCGTTCCAAATGCAGCGACCTCAAGGACTGCAAAACGCGCCGTCTCTGCAGTTCCTACAGTGAGAAGAAAGGTACAGTTCAGCTCTGAGAGTTTTTCAAGAGCGCCCTCCACTCTGCTAATCGGAACAGGGTTGTCAACCTTCCTTCCTCAACAACCGAGCAGCTAAATATTTAGATTGCAGGTCATAAGGACCCAAAGGTACACTGGAAGGAGGCGTAGGCAAGTTCACTTGATACCAAGAGGCAGCTGGCTGAGGCCCAGGCCTTCTCATTGTGATGTTTGCTTCAGATGAGGTCACTCAAACCTCCCAGTGAGCAAGGTAAACTTCAGGAGGAAAGCTGTTACCCAACGTAAACACTGTAATTGTTTTGTCCATGAGAATCCACACAAACTTAAGCAATGAAAAAACAAAGCCTTCAAATAACCTTCAGTGATTAAAATAAAAAGTCCACCCCACACAAGGGTAGCAAAGGGTAGAGCTATATATGGTAAATAACTCAGTTGCTATGGTCTACACAAGGCTATGTAACTTTGCATTTAACTTAATTAAAAATAACTTTCAAGGCCAGGGCATACAGCTCATTTGGTAGAGTGCTTGTCTAATATACATGAAGCCCTGGGTTGGATCCCAAGCATTGCATGAAGTGGGCGTGGTGATACATACTGTAATCCCAGCACTCAGGAGGTCTGGACAGGAGGATCAGAAGTTCAAGGTCATCCTTGTCTACATAGTGAATTGGCAGCTAGACCCTGACAGAAGAAGAAAAGAAGGAAGGTGAGGGGGGGGGAGAAAGAGCAGAAGGGAAGGAGATGAGGAAGAAAATTTTCAAATTTAATCCACATGCTCAGTAGCCATGTGGAGCCAATGATGGCCGCGTAGAACCATTCGGATTTACCACATTTTTGTCATTGCTGAATGTTGTATGGGGACAGGACTGCTCAGGTGATGGCCCTTACAACAAAGTGAGACCCCCAGAAACCAGGGAAAAGTTCCACAGGCTTTGCATACTGCAGCTCTTTGCAAATGTGATGGTGCAGCCCGCTCAGCTTGCAGCCCTGTTCTTCTGTGGCCTGCGTCCATTTGCATGATTTCCTTTTCTCACCTGCCCATTTATTCGTCCTATCCTTCCTGTGAAACCTTCAGCTTCTCCTCTTTCAAAGGGCTCTCGGGGGAGTTATTCTCTCATTAATCTGTCAATGTCAGCCCACTGACACCCCGAGCAGTGTCATGAAAGCAGCCACAGCTTGGGCTGCGGCATTTGTGTTCCATGAGTCATACTTGTAATTTTCTGTAACTTCTGCTTGTCCATTGTGGGGTTCCTTGGGGGTCGGGCTTTTCTTCTCCCTGGCCTCAGGCCAGTGTGGTGATGAGGCAGGTTACACAGACACACACACACACACAGACACACACACACACACACACAGAGGACTTCTAATTGCTGAAGGGCCCCGCCCTGGGAGGCGGTGACTCATCACCAACACCTGGATGGTGTTTGTCCCAGCCGCCCTCTTGACTCCAACGAGATCCTGCGCCCTCCAGGCGCACCTGGGTAGCAGCGGCTCTGCACTTGGTGTCTGGAGCCGACAGGCACGTCATGGAGGGGGAATGTGCGGCCCACGGTCGGACAAGTGCCGATCTGTGAGAATCTTCCTCGGAGCTTGTTTACCATCTAAGCTCTTGATCTGTTCCCCACACTGTCCTGCAAACCCCCTCAGTGTCTAGGGACTGAACACATCATCTCCCCTCAAGTTGGTTCCTCTTTCTCAGTTTTGCTTTTCTACCCAGGCCAGAATTCTGGAAACTGTCTTAGACTCCTCCTCCTCCTCCACTTCTGTCTTCTCTTCTTCACCCTTCACTGCAGATACCAAATCCTGCTTGTCTTTTCTCCTCTCTAAAACCTGCCCACTGATCTCCCTTCACTGGGCCTTGTCTTTTTTTCTTTCTGTCTTTATTTCCATCTGGGTTGCTATAGGAACATTTTTCCCTGCCTCACTTCTTCCATGCAGTCTTCCAGACTACGGTATAAGTGGTCCTTAGACACTGGGGAGCTAGTAGTAAAGTCTTTGCCTTCCAGGGACCTGAGTTCAGATCCCCAGATCCCACTTAGCAAATGCCAGGTGATGATGACGGCCTGCTGGTAACTCTAGTCCAGAAAGGTGGAGCCTGGAAATCCCCACGCCAAGTTGACAGACTTGCTCTGGTTTTAGAGACCCGGGTTCACAACAATAAGGTGGAAAGAATGATTGAAGATGATTCCTAATTTGAGGACGATTCCTGATGTCCCTCCTGGGCCTCTGTAGGCACACACACTGAAGTGCACTCATGTACACACACCGACACACATACATACACCTACCTACTCACATGCAAAACACACATACATATATGCATTCATCCATACACAAATACATGAAAAAGAAAATTAAAAAGTGGTACTTAGAAGCAAATGGGCCATGACATTTTTTGTTAAAAAATTCTTCACTAGTTCCCTAATGATCTTTGGGATTAAGTCCAAACACCTTTGCAAGGTGCCTAAGACCCTTATTGGTCTGACTGCTATAGACTTCCCCCAGCTCATCTGGACACTCCCTCTGGGGAGAGTTTGTTGGGCTTCCCCTGGGAGTGCAGGGGCTGCTCTTAGCCCTCTTTTATATTCTCAGGACACCTTCTGGGCACACAGGTTCCCCACGGGCTAAGCCTCCATCCTGAGGCCAAGGGACATATTTCCAATGTCAGCCATGTAGTAGAAGCTCAGAGTACATTTGCTGGCTCACTCGCTAGGAACAAGCACATACTGAAAGTCAGAACCTACAGACATAGTAACCAGAATAGGGATCTTGGAGAGGAAGGTGCTTGCTCTGTGATCTGGCTTGAAATTAGCGAGAGAAGAGTGTTGTCACAAGGCTACCAACTAACAACTAAATTTAGGTCTGAAATATAGTCAGTTATGATCCACTGACTCCTGTCACAGGGTGACCAGCATAATAAATTGAATAGAACATTCTTTTCCTGGATACCACCTCAACCAAGGACCCAACGCCTTCTTTCACACAATAGGCTAGCGGCCTTTGCCACGGCTAGGCAAGCACACGGACAGGAACAATGACTGCAGAGGTCAGTGGACAGAGGAAGCTCAGAGCAGCCCAAAGGTGACTTGTCAGGCCTGCTTGGACTTTACAGCTGAGGTCACCCATTGTGGTTGAACTAGGGTTATCTCGCCCTTCCAGATAGTTCACCAAGCCAAATTGGATATTTCTTTCATGACTAGGTGGGGGACCTATTGGAAGCAGGTATGCCAGACCTGTTTTCTGCAGGCAAACCAGGGGGTGCTGGAGGTCGGGCGACAGCATTCACAGAGCAAATGAACAGTAACTGTATCTCAGGGGAGAGCCAGCAGGGCCCCGTTTCTTCCTTCATTTCTGTGTTTTGTCTGAGTTCCGCCAGGTAATTTAAAAATAGGGCATGACATTAAAACGGGGCAACTGTCAGTTTAAATGGGGACTGCTTCCAGAAAGGTGTCCTGGCTCTTTCAAAAGATAAGCAAGACAGCTTCGTCCTTCCAGCAAGCTGATGCTGTCATGCAGCCGGGATGATACAAGCACCAATTGTGATCCCAGCTCAGTGAATTGTGGGTGCCAAGAATGGGTGGCCTCTGACCCCGAACGCTTCCCTGTGTTAATTGGTCTTAGCGGCTCAGAATTGCAGAGAAGGAGATTATAATAAAATACTTTCTTTCCCCTTGTATGTAATGTTATGTATTTTCACCATAGTGCATTTTATTAAAATTATCTGCTTCTAAAGAATGGTTCCACTTAATTTCTAAAACTAAAAACTTGTTAAAAACCAATTAAAATTCAGAGAGCAAAATTTTAAAAAGAATTTTTTTTCTAGTTGCAAGATACTAATATTCAGGTCTGTAAATTGGAGTAAATATACTTTATAATGTCCAACATTTCATCCTGAAATAGTCTTTTTTGTTTTATTTTCATATTTCTTTATTCATTAAAAATGATAATATAGTTATTTGTCAAAACAAAATAAATTTAAATCTATTTAAAAATCTAAATTTAAAAATAAGAAAATAAAATGCAACATTATGAATCACTTGTGTAGAAGAGACCGTGTTAGGTGTTGTGGGAATTAAAGAACGAATAAACCAAGAGGCAGATTTTAAGCTGGATGCTTTCACATCACGGGAAGATGGAAGGAGGGGGAAGGACAGGTGGAAGGAAGAGCCAAAGCTGGGGGGGGGGTGCCTGAGCCTGGACCGGCCTGCTGGTCCTCCAGGGGGCGCTGTCTGTATCCCTTAAACATCCCTGTCTCAGGACCAGGAAGGGGGAAGATGCCCTCTGTCTGAGCATCCTCACCAGGCTCTGTTGTCCTGTGCTGTTTCATCCCACCATCCTCCCCCCCATGCCCGTTACTTCCTGTCACTCTCCCTCATCCAGAAAAGCTCTGGCAGGCACTTCAGCCTCCGACCACACCACTTCCCGCTCCCCACACATTATCTAAGGATCTCAGCCTCCACTTAGATGCGACAGCCGCAGGCTGACTTCTCAGTTCCTGCTGCGTCTGTGTCCTCCTTCTTCCCATTGGCCACACCCTGTCCTAAGGCCACACCCTGGATCTCCATGTCAACCCAAAAGGACTTGATCTCTGCAGAACAGATCTTTACCAATCTGGAGGCTTCCCAGCCTCTGAGGCTCAGTCTGTTCTCTCCTGGCATTTCCTGGACTCTTTGGGAAGGGACCCTCTGGTCCACTGATTCCTTTCCTGTTGTCATGTGATCGCCCTACTCTGAACTTGGCAGCCTCGATGCTGCCCTTTGACCTCCTTCGTCATCCCACAGTCCTTCTGTCTCTCACACTTGTCATGAAACCCTGCCCATAAAATGTCCAGGCCGCATCATCTAGGCCGCTGGTTACCCCTGAAAAGCCCCCCACCCTGAACAGGGTCACAACCAGGCTCCTCTTGGCATTCCTCAAAACTGTCTGGATTCCCTGTTCGACAGCTCCCACCTCCCTGCTTCCTCCTTCTATGTTCAGGATTCACCCCCTCGCCCTTCTCAGCAGTCTCAGCCCCCCCCCACCTTGTACCCCCCTGCTCTGTACTAGGGCTTTCCCATCAGTGTTTAATCATGATCTAAAAAGAGAGAACAGAACAGCCCTTCCCTATCCCACACTCCCCTCTACTTTCTTCTCCTTCACAGCCCAAGTTCCCAGAAGAATTATTTACACTGCCTGACTCCATTTCCCCACCTCCTACTCACTCCTCAGCCCACTCCAATCTGGCTTCCACACTCATCGCTCCTCAGAAATGCTCTTTGTCAAGTGGCTTCCACATTTCCGAATGTGGCAGGTCCCTTTCTGTGCTCCCAGGGTCAGTCCCCACGGCAGCTCCTCGGGCTTCCTGGGCGCTGCCACCTCCTGAAGCATCTGCAAAGCCATCCTCCCCCCCCCCCCAGCTTCCTCCGTCTCTGGAAGCGGTTCCTCTTTCCCCTCTTCTCATCTTCCTCCGCCTCTGCCCTGAATCCTGGGTTTCCACAACACTTCTTTCTCTTTGTAGGTATATCTAGGGGTTCACCTACTTTTATACCACAGGCTTCTTTCTCTTTGGCCATATGGTAAACTCTGTAGATTCTCCTTTCAGAATGATTTCCAACTGCATCCTGTGAGATAACCAAGCTTTTAGAGGAAACTACTTCTTTTTTTATTGAAATAGTCATCAAAATATTTTTAGAAACTTGTGTTTCAGTAATGTATGTGCTCCCTTATTAACACATTAAATAACAAGCAACGGGCGTAAAGGGTATTTTGAGACATCTATAACAAATTTAATGAGATGTGAAAATATCTGTGATTTCCATTGGTGACAAAAATCACAGGTCCTGCTAAATACTACTGTGGCTTGTTGCCTGCGTTCATGGATGAGAGATGCTTAGATTTCAGGTAGAGGTTAGTGGAATTTTTATTAATATGTAGATTTTTTGCCTTCCAGCTTCATGTTACATCCCCCCCAAGAAGCCCTGCTCTCACTCTCTCTCTCCTCCTTAGTATAATACGTATTATATCATTATATATTATATATTATTTTATATATTCTCTTTAAAGTTATCTTATTAATATTTTTTTAACAACCAAAGTGAAGGTGTTAACTGCCAGTGGCTCCCAGATCTACATTTCTAGCCCAAACCTCACTTGTGATCTCCAAGATCTGATATCCAACTGTTTCCTCACTATCTCTATTCGGATGTCTGAAAAGACTCTGCCAACAGCAGGCTCTATGCTAAGTTCTCAACTTGGTCCTTTAGTCTCCTTTCTGGGTGACGTCCTCTGAATCCAGCATGCTTTCACCCTCTCCCCCCCTCCCCATGTTCGATTTATCACCAAATCCTAACTTGGTTGGTTGGTTGGTTTGGACTCTCTGTATAACCCAAACCGGCCTCAGCCTCCGGAGAGCTTAAGTTACAGGCCTGCACACCACTCTCATCTCCTTCTAACATTCTCATTCTCTCGCCCAAAATCCCCTTTTCCACGTTTTAATAGGGCAAAGTGATGTTGACAGGTGGAATTCAGTTCATGATATTGAGACTGGAATTTAAGAAGGCAGAGCATTACTGGCAGGCGGAATTTAGCCCTTCCATAGCTTTTAGGAGGGGGACTAAGATTCAGCATGTGACCAACATGGTCCCAAGAGACCTGGACCCCTGTATTGCTCTGTCCTTGGTCCACGCTGATGCTGTGGTCAAGTGCTTCCTGCTGGCGAGCCTTCCCACGTGTTGTCCCCTCTGCTTGCCACACTCTGACACCTCAGGTGTCTGACGAAGCTCTTTCTTCGGGAAGGTTTTCCCCAACTGCCCCTCTGCCAGCTAGATTAGGACTCCTCCATCTCCTAACTGTCCATACCTTCCCCCTCCCCAATGGTGGCCCTTATAAGCTAAGCTTATACTTACTTAATAATGATTTTCGTAAATGCATGTGCACGCGTGTGTTGGTGTGCACATGTATGTGTAGACACCAGAGGACAGCCTCTGACACTGTCCTCAGGAACACCGTCTACCTTCCTTGTAACAGGATAGCTGTCTGGCCTGGAACTCACCGATTAAGCTAGACTGGGTGGCCAGTCCTATCTCCCACCCCCCAGCATTTGAATTTCACACATGTACCAACATGTCCAGAATTTTTTACACAGGTTCTGGGGATGGCACGGAGGCCCCCAAGCTTCTAAAGTAAGCATTTTACTGACAAGCTGCCTCCACAGCCCCTTAATATTGACTTGATTGTGTAACCTGCATCTCCTTTGGCCTGGGAGCTCTGTAAGTATGGGGTCTGCGTTTTCCTCCCTGTTGCTGGTATATTCACTTTATTACATATGTATCCATCATCCGATCACCCCTGTGTGTTGGCACACATACGTCAGTACTGTGCGTACCTAGACACTCGAGCACATCACTGGAGTTTGTTCATGGTTTTTGTGGTTTCAGTTGTTCAGACTTTCTGCAGTTTTTGTTATAGAGAAGGAAGAAAAACATTATTTGCAGTGGAGTGTACAGACATTGGAAGTAAGATTGCATGAGCTCTGACAAATGCAGAGATCTGTGCAGCCCAACCCCCAGGTTTCCATCATCCTATGAAGCTATCTTGGGGTTATTCCGAGACGCTTGCCCTTCTGGGTGTTTTCACAAGAGACCACATTTGCGTTTTCTTGATTCATTTTTAAAATGTTGGAGTTTTAGCTTGGTTTGATTCTGTATTGATCTTTTTGAGATCAGGTCTTGCTGTGGAACCCCGAATTGTCCTGCGTCAGCCTCCTTAATATTGAAGTTAATGCTTGCCACCATAACCTGAAATTCAATCTTCAAATCACTTCAGAGCCTTTTTAGTAGCAAGCAAAGTATATGTTTCAAATAAATTAGATAAACGAACCTGTATAATATTAAGATTGTAAAAAAATTAAAATTATAATCTTATTCAGAAATGACAAAGCTTTTTTTAGAAGATGAGAGCTGGAAAAGTTATGTAGAAGTTGACATTCTCATATACATCTTGAAATGTAAATTGCTGTAATATTTCTGGAAGATGATTTAGGAACACAAAATCTGAAGTTGTCGTGTGCTGCTTTTAATCTAGTGATATAAATTTCCACTTTGAGGAATTTAAAGACTTAACTAAAGAGCTACTTAAACATTCATCATAACACTATTGATCACAGGAAAAAAAGTTGGAAGCACTCAGCACAACGAACAAAGAATTATGATATGCATACAAGGAGGAATATATTCTAAAGACAAAGAACTTCGAAGAGCTATTAGGGTTTATCTAGCAGATTTATCCTTAGACTCATATTTGTATTATAATTCTGAAAACATTTCATGTTTACTGCAGGGTAAAACAAATGAATAAACATAGTAATATAATTAAGGAATAAAGTTTTGAAATAGAGAGAGAAATACATAAAAAATAGAAAGCCTTATAGTGTTAAATTTAATTAGAAATATTGCTGTGAATTTACGATTTCTTAAAAATACACGTTTCTAATTCACTCCAACAAAAGGACTTATTAAACAATGTCACTCCAGCAGCAATGGACATGTGTAGTCCTCCCTCAGTCCCTCCTTTCTTCCCTTCATCTACCCCCTCTTTCTCTTTTCTTTTGACACATTCTTACTAGTGATGCCGAAGGAAGTTTTGAACTTTCGATCCTTCTGTCTCAACTTCCTAAGTCCTAGGCACAACTCTTACTTTCCAAATAGCTTCTCAGGCCAGGTATATGGCACAAGCTTACAATCTCAGCACTTTGGAAGTATAGGCAGGAGAATCAAGTTCAACGCCGGCCCCAGCTATATAGTAGGTTCAAAGCCAGCCCAGCCTGTATAAGAGCCTATCTCAGCAACACAAACAACAAAAGCCTAACAAACATTCTCAAGCCAAAAGAACCAGAACTTCTTGAGAAACAGATGATTTCAGAGTTGAGACAGATAAGGTCCAAGGTGGATTAGGATATTTTATTGTACCAGAAGAGTACCTCAGAGACTTAATTTCAGTGGACTTCCACTAACCACAATTGGTTTAAGTGTTGAAATGTTGATATAAGTGAAGAAAACATATCCTTAGGACTTCATTCTAAAGTAAGTGAATAAATGAGAAAAGGAGAAAGGGAGAGAAGGTCAGCATTGTGTGTGTGTGTGTAAGCATGCACATGCATTAGCACATATGTGCCTATGTATGTGGAGGTCAGAGACTGACATCGATCATTTCTCAAATTTAGATTTTGAGACAGGGTCTCCGAACCTGGAGCTCACAGATTGTCTTGAGTGGCTGGCCCACAAGCCCCAAGGATCCTCCTGTCTCTGCCTCCTGAGCACTGGCATTCCAGGCAGGCGCTGCCATGCCTGGCTAATTACATGGGTTCTGGTGATCTGAACTCAGGCCCATACGCTTGTATGGCAAGCTTTTTATTGAATGATCCTTCTTCCTTGTCCAGAAAAGCACTATTTTTTTTTTTTCCTTTTTGGTGGGAGGAGGATCCAGAGGTCAATCCTGACCGTGACTTCCTCCGTTCCACCTTATTTATTCATTGAGACAAGACCTCTCAACGAATCTGCAGTCACTGATTGTTGAGGCTAGCCAGCCAGCAACCTCCTGATAGAGCTGGGGTCACAAACATGTGCTAGGGAGCCCCACTCTGGTCCTCGTGCTTGTACAGCAAGCATTCTTTAGGAACGCTAACTAATAATCATAAAGGAAATGCAAAATAAATATATTTATATTAGAAACATGAATTAGACAATAGTTTCTGCTACCCTAATGTAAGTATCAGTCTAAGTAAAACACCTCAAAAGACATTAAAATTGGGCTCTCAAGATGGTTCAGTGAGTAAAGGCAGTCTGTGCCGAGCTGGTGACCTGAGCTTGCTCTTTGGATTCCACTTGATAACCGACTTCTGAAAGTTGTCCTCCAACTTCCACATAGATTGTGCTCAATCTCTCGCTCTCTGTCTTATCTCAAGTATTAATTTATTTAGTGGGCATGCATGGGCACAGCGTGTATATGGAGGTCAGAGGGCAACCTGCAGGATCAGTTCTCTCTTTCCGTCCTGTGGGTCCTGGGGATTGAACTCAAGTCATCAGCTTATCAGAGTTGGCAGCCAGCGCCTTTACCCGTTGAGCCATCTTGTGGGCCCACAAATTGATTTTTTTTTTTTTTTACACATGTGCCAGTTGTGGCTGGATAGGCCAGATCATCAGGAAACTCTTCTTTCCTTAGACTTTCAGGGTCACAGACTGCTGCCTTCAATGTGTGACTTTCAAAGCTTCTAGTCCAGCTCCCAGGGAGGGGAGTGGGCAGAGGTCCAAGGCTAGAGGTTTTCTCAGGAGAAGACCACCCGCATTTCTCTGCAGGCTTATCTCTTCAGGAGGCCACATGCCACTTCGGGGAGGCCAGCTGGCCGGACCCCTTGAAGCCTCAGCTCTGTGGGGCTTTAGAAGGGATTTCAGTGGAGAGTTTGTTGACTCTGTTGGAGTCATTAGCCCAGGCCTGTAAGAATACAGACCCAGACGGGGAGATGGCTCAGGGGTTAAAGTATTTGCTTTGAAAGCAAAAGGACCTGAGTTTCTGCATTAAAAATTGCCAGGCAGATAAGGCAGCAGGCCCACAATTCCAGCCCCAGGAGGCAATACCTGGGAAAACCCCAGAGCAAAGCAGTAATGAGGTAGAACAATCCAGAATGATTCCTGACGTCACTCTTGGAGCTCCACAGGCACACACACTTAAGTGTCCTCAGGCTGCCTCTCTCTCTCTCTCTCTCTAAAAGAAAGTATAGACCTACTTATTAACAGTTTTTATCTCAAAGGCAATGGGAATGAACGTTTTAAGTTTTCTTTCCTAATGCTTGTCTCTGTTGTTTTGTTATGAGCATTTACTTCTTTCGTGATGAAAAGAAGAACTAATGCTTTATAAACACAAACCATGGAAGCAGAGAACACTTTACTGGCAGATTTGCAGGCTGCCTTGATTTCTCCAGGGGAGGAAAGCGGACAGCAAATCTCACCACGGACCTGATTCTCTTCCACATTGACCCTTTAACCTCTGCTTGGTTCTTCAGCGCTCCCTATGGTCCTAGTCCACCTTCCAAAAGCATGTCTCCCTTGTTAGTTTGGCTGCTCTCTGCTGTTCTACAGTCGGATGGATAATAATCTCAAAGCGAGATGGTCTACTAGTGGTCTACTCACTTTCCATTCCCTTTGCTCTGGACTGTCTCACCTCCCTGGAATTGTGTCCTGGTGGTTTTATTCCACCCACTCGTTGCCCACGTGTGCTCCTAGCCCAGGTGGACCCTATGCATCTTTTGGGCCTCAAAACATACCAACTCTCCCCCCACTCTTTGACTTCTCTTCCTTTTTTCAGGAATTTCTATGACCTAATTTATTATTCTATTACATATTCTGCATCTTGCTAGCAAGGTATTAATCTTGTGCCTCTCACTGTAAAGTTCCTAATTTTTTATATTCACTTGCGTTCCCTAGCAAAGAATCAAAGACATAGCAGGAAGATGTACTTTCAATTGCCTTCCATGTTTCATGACCTGTTATTTTACATGGGAGGTATTTTTTGAGGATGACTTCCACTGATGACTAAGTTTTCCTTGTTTCTCAGAGATAAAGAAGATAAATTGGAATAAAGAATAAAGAGGAATATACTGTAGCAAAACCAAACCTGAAAATGCCCCATCTCCAGGACAGTCTCAGTGTGCATCTGAACCCTAACATTAAAATTCCAACAGTTTTCTGGCTACCTACTGTTTCCTCAACCACTGTAGTACCATATAGAACTGATCCCTCTTACACACAGAGAACACTGAACGCAAGTAACCCCAGTACTAAGAAACCCAAAGCATGAAACTGTGGGTCCACCGTTCATGTCAACTCAACAACGACTTCTATAACACACTAAGAATTGATGTGCATTATAAGATGTCTCCCTTGCTAGATCTCCACTCACCCTATGCCTCGCCCTGGGCTGTTACATAGTGGAATGGATAATAATCTCAAAGCGAGTTCTGAAGCTCCACTCAATTTCCATTCCAAGAAGAGATCCAATGGTGATCGAGTATTATAAAGGTTTTAATCACCCAGATCGCATTTGCTCTTAGATCAGGGCCTCAGATGGAGTCCTTCCAACCTGCGAGGCTAAGCGTTAGAGCAAAGGATTGTAGCAGGAGAGCATTCTCTACAGAGCCTGATGACAGAGACAAGGCCTTGATGTCATGCATACGGCAGCCCATCTGACTCCTTAAAGTGCCTCAGGAGAATGGAGAGCAAGGCGTTCTCATGCCATCCTCAGCTTGCCCTCTATCGCTGGCAACCTTGTCTCTACATGGGAGGGACAAAGTAGTGTAAGCAGCATGTGATTCTGGTGGGTGGTATCCAAGCTCGAAGAAGTCCCCAGAAGGCTATTGACCTACATTTCTTATTATTCAACCTTGCAATTCCAGTAATGACCTCTCCCACCCCAGATATCCTGAACACAGGAGGATTTGCTGCCCTTAACCTTTCTTTCTGGATAAGAGAAAAGTTTACTCTGCCTGTGTGTTCTACAGCATTGGGTACAGAGCACACTTTATACTTATTTAATATGTAAAGGCTATTTATAGCCCACTCAAAAGACTATTTATACAAAGCTGCCCTCAATTTCCCGGACATGGTTTTTTTTTTTTTTTTTTTTTTTTTTTTTTGCGTGAGGCAGTTTGAATACAGACATTGGGGACAGCATGCAGAAGATGTTCATTTGTGCACAGTCTCCCTGTGACCCTTCCCATGTTGGCCCTGTTTGACTGTCAAGGATCATGGCCTTGACGACAGCCTCTCCTAATCTCAGAAGACTGAATCTATTTCCAACATACATAAGAAGCACACGATCTCTCTTTGACACCAGCCCACACTCCTCCTCGCCCCTTCCTTCTTACTCACAGAAAGTCCTGCCGGATCCTCCGCCATGTCATACCATCCACTGACACATGGCAGAAACGGGCTTCGTGAACATTCATCAGCCAGCCCTGAGCCCCACAGCTCCAGGAAAGGACGAGGGGGTGGACAAGTGAGAAGTGATTTCCTGGTTCTTGGAAAGGAGCCAAGAGGCGAGAGTTGGAAAATAACCGTCCTTTCTGTCCCCAACCACTTGAGCCTGTCTGCTGTGTGTTTGTCACCTTACGTTTCAGACTCAATAACGTTAGGTCCAAGTTCCTAGTCCTCTCACATTCTGTAGGGGGAAACAAAAAACATCCCAGACCTCCCTGTCCTTGTATCTTTACCTTCCAGGAACTCTGACTTGAACCAAGTCAGGACTTGAGGATGTAACCCAGTGGTAGAACCGCTTGCCTAGCACATGTAGACCCTGGATTCAATCCGTAGCATTGGGGAAGGAGGAGGATCCATGGAAAAGCTTAAACCCAAAATTAATAATACTCTAGAAAAATAATTTTGTCAATAACCTTTTAGTTAACATGACTTTAATTAAGATTTGCTTCAAATTTCCAATATTAAACTATGCTGATGTAGGTTAATGTTCCGTGGGTTTAGATTTGATTTGAAGGATAGAGCTGATTCCGGACCCCGCCCTGCCCTATGGAATAGCAGTGTTTGGCACCTCCACTTTCTTGTGACATTTTGACTCAAGAACATATGGGGAAGATCGGGGGGGGGGGGTGGAGGGAGAGAGGGGACAGGGGTACCTATTACATTTGTATGGGGGGGAAGAACATATGGGAAAGAAATCATAAAAATTATATAAGGGGGGGCCAGTGAGACAGCTTATCGGGGGAGGTACCTGTGCATGAACTAGTAAGCCTGAGTTCCATCTTTGAAGTCCAACATGGTAGAAGGAGACAACTACTTCTGAAAGTTGTCTCTAAACTTCATATATGCACTATATCACGCATGCACTCCCTAAGATAAATAAAAAATTTAAAATATTTTAAAAAGCAAAATTACAAGAGGGAAAGATGACTTTTTAAAATCCATTTTAAATAAAAAGTTTGTTACAGGTTTGAGGTAAGCGAAATCACCTTCTCTGGCCCACAGCAGAATTCTTATAAAATGAGGCTTTATTACAGACCTGGTACACACCAGGGTTATAAGCAGATGTCCAGGTATCTGAACTGCAACAGCCCTGCTTCCCAAGAGAACTGGTATATAAAGACAAAAACCACAGAAATGTGTGCAATATGTCTGTACATGTAATCTCATTTCTGTATAGCAAGCTCTTCACAGAAGTATTATCTGCGGCATTTGTGATCAAGGGTAGAGAGAAGGGGTCAGGCAGCTACATGCTGTTTGTAAGGTCATCTATTCTTGTCTCCCAATAATATTTTTATAAGACACGGCCTACTTATCACAAGTTATTACTTATTTGATCATTTCTACATGTTGCTAAATATTTACCATTAGAACCTTACTACTACTTAAAAACAAAACAAAACAAAATAAAAAACTTTGCACCATATTTTAAGACGGATGAAGGTCAACAGCTATTATGACCATCATAAGTGATATGATCAGTAGAAGAAAACGAGTGTCCTGTGGGAACTCAACCACCTCTCCAGTCATATCTCTGAATTATAAGACATCCCACAGCATTTTTCATTGTGACCTTTGATTTCAGTGGTGAGTAATTAATGTTCAGTAGTCAGCTAGTTGGTTTTGAAAGTGACAGAATGTAACTAATTATGAGGCTGTTGGTTCCACGGCACTAACTATAGTATATGTATATGGCGTCACCATGTATATGTCTTACCTAATCCTAAGGAAACTGATCAAAATAGGTACTGTTGTTCACAGACAAGAAAACCTGAGATGCAGAAAAATGAACTCACTGCCACGCAGTTACCTACCTGCAGGAGCCAGGTTCACTGTCGGGAGAGTGGGGAGACGGGGAGGTCTGGGCTCCACAGTTTTGAATTCCACACATTAGTGTCAGAATGAGTTATAGCACAGCCTCTCTCTGGAAGGATGGTACAGTGGGTTTCCATGAGAGGATAGCAGAGGTTGTGAAAGGACCGCGAACAAAGACACAAGAGGCCATGGTGACATGGTGCCATTTTAAGATTGCTCAATGAGCCAAACCCACAAAGATCTCCGCACATTCGTAAGTATCATGGGTTGTGCTGTTGTGCCTGCCATCTGCAGCCTACAGAAATACCCACTTCCAGCAATGATTTGTGGGCTCTTATGATGCCGACCTGGAAGCAAAGGTGATGGAAACCAGGAACCAGGAAAGGGTGTACTGGGCAAGCCGGTGCACAGCCCCATGCTTAACCGGCAGATTTAATTGGCCAAATTTCTTTCACTTCTCCAGTGCTGAGGTGTAATGAATGGAAGACGGAAGGATGAAGGGAGTTTAACAGCCACCTAAAAATCTTCTTCTGCCATTTCCCTCTCCCCCCCTCCCAGCTCCCTGATGCCTGAGGCAAGCAAAGAATTGCAGCCCTAGCTGAAGGTGATGGGCGGAGCCACTAATACTGCTTCAGAATCTGCAGCACAAGTGTTAAAAAGAGATGCATGCGCAGACTTCTCAATCCACCACAGTAAAACTAATTGTTTCTGTTGGGCAGTTTGGGGAAGAAATTCTGTCCCATGCTTCCAGCTGCTGTTCTCAGGACTCAAACCTCGTGACTGAGGTGTCTTCCATCACCATGGTAGCGTCAAGCATCATAATTAAGATTTGCCGGCTCCCCTTTGCTGAACACAGAGAACTCGTGCTCATAAACGACCTCATGATTCACCCCTGACACTTTGGGATAATTTCCAAAGATTTCTATTAAGTCCCTAACCCTGCATATGAGAGTGGTCTTGTATTCCAAAAATGTAGAAAAACAACCATCATTATTTGCTGGAAGGTTGTATCCAAACCCCAAATCTACAAACATGATTTATTATCGTGGAGGACAATGATCTGTCCACCTGTAGATTTATAGAGACTTCTGCATGAGAAGACCGACAAGTAGAAAGGATTATTTTTTTTCCGATTTAGTTTGTCTTATGCTGCGCCCAATCACTCAAAGCTATCCCACGCGTTTTTCTGAGTCAGGAGCCTGTGAAATGAAAGTGTCACCACCGTCAGTGGGCATGACGGGCAAGAGCAATGCAAATTGCAGCCCTTGGGGAGGCGCTGGGGAACGTTAATTTAGCATTCCACGCCTGTGCCTGCCTGCGAGAGGACACGTTTGCAAAACATTCTGCAGCCCCTAGAGCTGAAGATGGGAGAAAACCCTCAAGATTGTGCTGGCTGCAGAATGAATAGCGTTGCAAATCATGTGGGCAGTGGGACCTGAAACCACAAGGCGTTATTTGAATCACCAGAGTTCTGACAGTCAGATTTATATCTTTTGCATCACTTCTTTGATGGGTCTAAAGTGTGGCAGAGTGCAAAACTGTTGCATGCCTGGATAATGTTTATTGAGTCTGATACCATACAAACTATGACATGGCCTCGCGTAGATTGATACTGACCTCTTTATAGAAGACTAACTAGGAAGGACTACTTAAGAACTTCCTCTGTCTGATGGGATAATTCAAAATACTGACACTTGGGTCTGACTTTAATCTGCACTATCTAAATTTCCCTTTCATCACCAAGTACATGATTAACAAAAGGAACATTCACTCTCGCCAAATAACAAACAGAAAAACAAATTAAGCCACTGGTTATTTTTTACTCCTTTCCGAGTAGCTTTAAACATGAGTTATTTATTGGTCACCAAATTACTTGAGTCAGAAATACATTCTTTTCATAATGTGCTCCCAAACAGACTCAGAGAAATCCACCATCCCATAATGTTCCTCAGATACTCTGATTAACACCACTGTTAATTCTAAACTGATACTTCCAGTCTAGTATAATCTTACCCACAGGACTGGCTCAGCAGGTAAAGAGCTTACAGCAAAAACCTAAAGACCTGAGTTCAGTCCCCCATGAACTGACTCCTAAAAGCCGTCCTCTGACCTCCACACCTGTGTGCCTGCACTTAAACACAAATAAGTTTTTAAAAACAAACGAACAAACAGACAAAATAATCTCTCACTGGCCAAATGGACAAAATAATCTCTCACTGGACAGAATGCTTCAGTACTGTTGCTGAAAGGACTGCTACATTGTGTGTGTGTGTGTGTGTGTGTGTGTGTGTGTGTGTGTGTGTGTGTGTGTGTGACGGGGGCACCATGCTGACCCACAAGTTTCTGGATATTTCCAGGTCTCGGCATCTCATTTCCTGTATAGGCACTCCAAGATTTTAGACACATCACTGTGCCCGTCACAGTGGGAATCTGGGGGATCTGAACTCAGGTCTCAGAGTTTTGCATGGCAAGCACTGAACCCCACTGAACTGCCTCCCCAACCCAAGGGCTGTCAGAGTTAACCAACTGTCTTTTACTCTGCCTAGCAAAGATGACCTCACCTGGCCATTGGTACTCACACATCTTTCCTTTTCCGTAGAGTACCAGCGAGGAGGATTCTCTGAGTGAAGCAAGATCATCTCTCAAATTACCTGTGGCTAAGTGTGATGCCAAACTTCCAGCCATTGACCAAACATCCGTCAAGCAGAAACACAAGAGTACCATGACTCCTGCCAAGAAGACAGAGAAAATGAGCCCCAGCAAGCCATCTCTAGGTGAGTGGCTGCTTTATTGAAATTCACACCATCTAAAATCCCCATCTTAAAGATCACAGCGACCAAATAGGTGGCATTGTTTAACCCTAGTGCTTCCCAAGTGACTAATTCAGGTCCTGGAAGGCAAATTAGCCCGTAAAAATGGCAAATTTTAATTTTGTGGTATTCCCACATGCCCTGGTTCATGTGCCACTCCCTAGGATTTGCTGCCTTTTCTTCTCAGGGCATGGGCTTTTGGAGGATGAAGGCATTTGGTCACAGGTATCAGGTTTTATGACTAAGGCAAGAGGAGCTTTCAAAAGCATCTGAATGACAATTTACAGCAGAGGACAAGGGGTGCTAAAGGCCTCCAGCCACTGGGGTTACCCTCCCTCTGAGAAAAGGAACTGGATAAATCCTCCCTTTTGTGCACTTTGGTAAATAATTCACTCTTCAGCTGCCTCCCAAGCAAAGACCCGTCTTGTGCTTAGGACCGGGTCGACCTCGTAGTCCCCAGCATGGAGTTAAAAATCCATGGAAAATTTAGAATTCCTCAGGCTCATCCCATCAAAGCCAACATCTATAGGACAGCTCCGGGTCCTCTGGGAGCCCCAAGTAAATTGGGGTAACTAGGAGGAAAGGTCTGCCTCCTGGGAAAGGGTCCAAACTAAGGAAGGGTTCATACGTAGCAAATAGCATGTGAGTCATTAAAATCCCCTGCTCAGCCTCTTCCTAATCCTAAATAGCTGCTGTCATGCATGGACCCAACCAGTTAAGTCTGGAAAAAAACGGCAGCTTTCACTCAGACTAACCACCCACCCACATTTCCTGGATTTAATGAAGTCCAAACCAAATTGACTTTGAAATCAATGTCCTCTCAGGCAAAACTCTGACTCCTGCTTCTTACTTAATCTGGGCGAGGGGATTGGGAGGAATACCAGAGCTAATTTCTTGTTTTAAAGACTTTTAGTAGGAATTAGGCCTTTCATTCAACTGCCCGGAGGCCGAAGTAGAGCAAGGGAGGTCATGCTGTCAGGATTTCAAAGCAGAAGTCACAGTGTGTTGGAACAAGGACCATTTCCAGTTGCAAGAATTTGCAAGTTTAAATAGTGCAACTCCATTCATTCAATGTAATACTTGGCCTTCTTGCTCAAATCTAGTAGTGTTTTGGATTTTGTTTTTGTTTTGTTTTGTTTTTTCGTTTTTTGCTTTGTCATCTGTGAAGGAAAGAAAATAATTGAAATGAACCATTGAGGCCCCTCAATGGTTTGTCTGATTGATACAGATGTTTCTCAGGCTGAGCAAACTCCCTCTGTAACTTGCAACACTGACAGAGAGAATTAATTTCTCTTTCCATTCTATCAAACATCAACTCTGAAGAATGATCAGGCTGCAAAGCACCGAGATTTGGCAGAAGGTTCTTCTTTCATCAAATGAGTGATGTCATTTGTAACAGATGGGTTTAT
Source organism: Typhlomys cinereus (assembly GCA_023101885.1). Taxonomy (NCBI): domain Eukaryota; kingdom Metazoa; phylum Chordata; class Mammalia; order Rodentia; family Platacanthomyidae; genus Typhlomys; species Typhlomys cinereus. Next base: position 1,593,164 of record JALPQD010000298.1, on the reverse strand, counting down.
AAACCACCAACTTTATCATGGCATCATACTCTAGCCGGTCTCTAAAGTCCATGACAGCTGTGAGCTAGACGGAGCTGGCTGCTCAGCACAGCAGTCCTGGGGGCTGACGTCAGTGCCACAGAAGTGGAGTACAGCAATCTGGGCCGATCAAGAAGTTGGCTAAGGGCTGCAGATAGTGGTAGAGAACCTGGGTAGCATGCACAAGGCCATAAGTCCAATCACAGCACTACAAAAGAAATGAGAGAGAGAGAGAGAGAGAGAGAGAGAGAGAGAGAGAACTGGCTGGTTTAGCATGGGGACAATGTGCGCACACATCTAGTCTTAGAATTTCAGAGATTGAGGCAGGAGAATCATAAGTTCAAAGCCAGCCTGAGTTACATAGGGAGCCATGTCTCAATAAGAAGAAAGAGGAGAAGGAAGAGTTAGTGGAAGAGGAGGAAGAAGACAACCATAAGGAGGAGGCAGCTGCTAGAAGCAAATCACTGGCAGTATACAATCCATTGATTATATTCTCTCTCTCTCTCTCTCTCTCTCTCTCTCTGTATCATTCTCTCTCTCTCTCTCTCTCTCTCTCTCTCTTTCTCTCACTTTTTTTTCTTAATTAGAATAGCAAAGTGAGAACCTAAAGACATGGCAAAAATTTGAGCTGAATCTGTTCAGGAAAGTGGAGCTGGGGAGATTGGCGATGATGCGTACAATTCCGATAAATTCCCTGCCAAGACAGAGAAAGAGGGTTTGCTGTTCGTTATCTAGATAGCTTCCTGCTTTTCAGTTCTGTAGATAAATATTTTCCTAAAGCATTCGGGGTGACCCAAAGGGCAGCATGTCACCAAAACTTCTTACCATGTCAGACCTAAGTCATGTCACACAGGAAAATCCCTCTGTGACTACCTCTAAGCAAGCTGGACCTTCCTCTTCTATGCTGCGTTATGTCAGGCTTTAACCAAATAAAACAATGTAGCTGGGGATTCGGCTTGACCTTCCCAGAGATCCTTATGATGATAGCCCGTTGTACCAAAAGTCTTTGCTTGTGTGTGAATGGTCATCTAGAATCCGTGACACAGTTAATGACGTCATGGGCTTACTCTGTGCCTCTACAAATAGATTTCTAACCTAGAAGGCGCCAGACTCTTCACTGTTCTTCACACTCTGTCAGAGGTAGTCACACAGGCAAGTTCACATTCATGTAGTCCTAGAACTCTTTCTGGATGAGTTGACTCCTGACCACTCCCAGTGCAGTTGGCAGTGCAGTATGTGGGCAGTGCTTTGGAATCCAAACACTTCGAATAGCATCTGGCCCCACTTCTTAATTACAGTGCATCTTCTGGCAAGATATTTCTCTATACCTCACCTGTAAAATGGTATAAAAACAGAACTTACCTTCTGGGATGATTGTGAGGATCTTATGATTAAAAAACATGGTCAGCTGTTAGCAGAGATCTGACCACTGCTCAGTGAACCATAGCGTTGTGTCACCTCAGGTGTGAGAGTCACATTTGGTAAGGAGGGAGTATATACTAGAAAACTTTATTTTCTGCATCTGAAGCTCATCCCAAGGCGCACACTTCTTTTTTTCTTCACACACACACACACACAGAAACGCACGCACGCATAAAAAAAAATCAGAGGTGTATTTTTAAAATCTCTCACATACATGCAGGAATAGACACTTTTACTACATTCTGAGTCTCCATAGCAAAACACCAAATGGAAAAAGATGAATAATCATCCAGCATTCAACCAAGCCAGAGATACGCTTTCTCTCCAAAACGACACGGAAAATTCAGGCCGTGTTATCAAGACCCAGCTGGATCTGATGTGCAATTGACTGAGCTGTTCACCTTCAGGAACAAGGTGAACCCTAGTGTAGGATAGGAAATAAGCCGAGCAAAGCTGCATAGGTTTCAGAATTCTATGTGAATCAGCGAGACACGGAGCAGACAGCAGACCCCAGCAAGCGTAGGGGACCAGGGCTGATGAGGAAGCAGCGGAGGCTTCCAACTCGTGTCTGTTCTCAAGACCTTTCCCAAACCCAGCTTGACATTCCCAGGACTTGGAGGGGCATCCAGAGGTTACTGTGATGTGGGATTCTGGTGCCCGGAGTCCTGCAGCATTCTCCATTCCAGGGCCAGGCATACGGGAAGCACTGGCGTCCTCGCCTGCTCTCTGCTCTTACCTGGACCTTGGTTAGAGCCTGCCTCTCCCCCCACATCCCCCACTCCCAGTTATATTCCAGGAAAATGGATCTGGATGCAGTCCTGAGAGCCTGCTTCCAAAATCTTGCCCTTTAAAACAAAGCCAAGTGTTCGGAAATTATCCTCACTTATTATTAAGTTGAACGTTTAGTCATTACCAGATTCAGATTGGTGGGAGGAACCAGGAAGGCCTACTGCCTTCTTGTGGCTTATCTTGAAGGCATGCCCTTGTAAAACTAAGCAAAAGCGTCGAATTCGGGTTTTAAAAGATAAAAATCTAAAATAACCGTGGTCTCTTTTGGATTAGAAGTTATTTATTTAAAGAGTATTGTAGAAGAGGAATTTGAGGGCAAATTCTAAATCTTCACAATTTGCCTTGCAAATAAATGCTCTGAAGATTTTCTCTGAAAGGCCAAGATTAATGAGTTTCCCGGCAAGTCCAGTAGATATCCAACTGCTTCCTAAGCAATCTGCCCAAGTCAGAAACAATGAACACAATGCAGATGAATACATCCAGTGCTGTAGAGAGAATCATCACTTTAAGTCCATCATTGCTCAGGTTTCTGAGGAAGAGAGGCTTGGAGGTGTCATGGAGCCCGGACTATGAAGTCCTGATTCAAAATCCTGACTCTACAATTTTATAGCCTTCCAAATGCAAGGTGACAGGTTCTCTGAACTCAGTTTCTTCATCAGTAAGATGGAGTTGCAGTAGTACCAACTTTGTCAGGTAGTAAAGAGGATTGAGACCCTAGGCACTGGGCTGGGGAGATGGCTCTGTGGTTAAAGTGCTTTGCTGCAAGCAAAAGGGTGAGTTTGAATCCCTAGCTCTCCTGCAAAAGCCAGGATGGCATGATAACAACTTGCAATCTCAGCCCTGCAAGACAGAGCCTGTAATCCCCAGAGCAAGATGGGGATATATGCCCTATATGCAAGTTCTGAGCTTAATTGGTGATAGATGAGCAACCAGTGTCAATACATTGTGTCTGCCCACATGCAAACACACATATGCATATGTATGTATGCCATATGCATGTACACATAAAAGAAAATGTTAAGACCATGGGTATTAGCTAGACCTCGGGGAAAGGATGATCCCCAGTAATTCCTCTAGGGAATTGCTGCTTCCCAAAATAGCCTGTCACCCTCAAAGTGGCTTTGTAAGAAAACAACTTGACCAAAGAAATTTTAGTTTGAGGCATTATGACTTAGTACCAAAAAGCTTTACTTATTTAATTATTAAGGAACTCTTGTATCATGTGGCACTTTTAGGGAAGTTAACTCATGCATTCTAATGCTCCCTGGCCCCACACCCCATCCCCAGTACCAGGCGAATTGGTTTTTTCATTCATACATTCAGCTCTTCCTTCACTGCGTGCTTCCTTGCTCGGTCCCTGGGATTCAGAATTCAAGCACTCAGGGCCTGCCTTTCAGGAGCGTCCATGGAGTCTAGCAGGCAAGCAGCATATCAGAAAGGCTCACAGTGCAAATGCATGTGCTGACTAAAGGAAATGGTAAGAGCTTGTGGAAGGAGTGAGCAAGATGAAATCCTGAAAGACAGGGGATTGACCAGGGAGAACAGGAAAGATGTATTCAGTAGGAAGTGCTGAGTGCAGGGAGGTCTGGAAAAAAAGCGACAGACATCAAGTAGCCACAAATAGTCTAGGGTCTTGTACCAGACTAGAAACAAAGGCATCATTACCAGGTAGCTTATCAAAAAATGCAGACCAAGGTCTCAATCTTGACCTGCTAACTCAGATTTCATGCCTGATAAGATCTCAGGGATATTTAGGGGGATTGGGTTAGTGGGTAAGGGTGCTTGCTGTACAAACATGATGTCCTGAGTTCAAATTCCCAGGGGCCATGTAAAAAGACAGTCATGGCTATACTCTGTATAACCCTAGCATTGGGAGCAGAGACAGGCCAATCCCAAGAGTTCACTTGGCCAGTCAGTCTAGCCAAAACGGAGAGCTACCGGTTCAGTGAAGAGACCTTGTCTCTAGGCAACAAGGCTGAGAAAAATAGAAGAGGACAGCTGAATGTCCCAGTCTGACCTGTGCATGTCCGTACTGGCCTAAGCACACCACACATGCATATACACAGAAAGATCTCAGGGACATTCATCTACACGTGTGAGTATGATGACTCTGGTATTTAGGAAGCATAAAGCTGGCCTTGCTCCAAGACGCTTGTATGCCTGCTGGAGGAGCCGGACCGTGTATCATCTAAGGGGTCAGACTGGCATGTCTCACCCTGACTCTAGCTACAGCATGGAGAAGGGACGAGCTAGGAAAGTGAGGGAAACCAGATGCAGCGGAGAGACCAGACAAGCACATTCCATGGGCCGAAGGAGAAATGAGAATGGCAAGACCTGGAACAAAAGCACAGAGAATGGGGAAGGGGACGTGGGCTTGAAGGACATCCAAAGATGTAAGCCTGCCAGAACCTGGTGACTTAGATGTGGGGATCAGGAGAAAGAAGAAATCAAAGAGAACTCGGATCTGTCCAGGAGAACTTGAGCACTGCAGGAGCTTTTGCCATGGCTGAGGAAGCAACAAGGAGTTCAGGGCCGTGGCCCCCACAGCCTGGACAGCTGGGGAGAAAGGCCAAGAAGCACTGGCTGTCTGGGTCACCTGAGCAGCACCCACTGCTAGTAGGAACCCCAGGGTCTCAAGAGGTAGTTGGAACTGCAACAGTTCATCCTCTTTGAGAGTGGATGGAATAGGAAAAAGGCCTGACGAAGGCACTGTGGGAGCTGTGGGTTGCTAAAGGAAGAGTAGGGACAGACATGTATAGAGACAAATGATCTGAAGAGAAGGTACCCAGGAGACGTCCAGGGTGGGAAGAGTGGCTGATCCTACACAGGGCGCTATTGACGCTCCACTGGCCTGAGACCCTCAACTGGAACAGAAGGTTTTCAGTCACACATTTTAGAAGCAGACCCTATTTTTAGCATTTCTCAAGCTTCTCTGCTGATAAGACTTACCAGGGAGACACTTTGCTGAAAGAGCAAGAGCTGCTTCCCGTCCCTGGGTGAAGAGAAGAGTTATTACGTTGGTCTCATGTCATTATAACGAAATGTCTGAGATAATTGAATTATTAAAAATTATCTGGGGGGCTGACAAGGCAGTTCAGCAAGGGAAGTAAAGGTGTTTGTCATTGGATCTGGGACCTAAGCCTGAGTTGGGTCCCCAGGGCCCACATGATGGAAGGAGAGAACCACCTCCCACAAGTTGTCACCTGTGCACTTTGGCATGGGCAGGCACACACACACACACACACACACACACACACACACACACGCTAAGTAAATGGGAAAAAAGTTTATTTGGAGACTAATGAGATGGATCAGCAGTTAAAGTACCAGAGTTCAGAGAACCCTGAAATCCCCATTAAATATGAGTGGGTGTGGTGACCCCATCTATTATCCCAGTACATAGAAAGCAGTGAGGGAATCTCCAGAGCAAGCTGGCTGGACTGGCCGCAATGGCGAGCTCTATGTGCAGCAAGAGACCGTGTCTTAGTACAAAAGATGGCGAGCAATCCAGAAAGACACCTGCCATCAACTCCGGGCCTCTACATACATGCAAAATGCGCACACTTGTGTCCACATATATTCATACAACTCACACAATACACATACCATCCACATATGGGGGGAGTTTATTTTGGCTCATAGTTTCGGAGATTTCAGCCCAAGATGACATGTACCCATTGCTTTGGGGTGACTAGGATGCGCGTACCATGGCAGGGGTGTGTGTTGGAACACGACTACTCACCGTGTAGTCGAGAAGCAAAAGAGGAAGGGACTAGTAGAGTCCTGCAATCCCTTTGAGGGCATAACTCCAATGACTTGAGGATCCCACAAGACCCCACCTCCTGGTAGCATCACCCTACAGAATCAAGCATCAACACATGGACATCTTGGGGGGGTTATTAACCCAAATCATAGCAGCATCCAAATCTTCAATAAAGGAGCCTGAGAAACTGCAGTCTCCTGCAGAAGTTAACCTCAGAGCCTTGCTGCTCAAACCTTAAAGTTCATGGGAAACACCTTGATAAAGCGTAGGTTCTTGTTCCGTGGGCTTGAATGAGCTGAGACTTTTGAGTTTTTGCGTGATGTTCATAGGGCCAATGTAGGGCCGCCCCCGTGAGGAGCAAGGCTGGAGCGAGCAGAAGCAATCTGTCTGATACCACAGCTGAGAGAACAGGCTCTGAGAAGATAAGCAGTTGATCAAGGTGACCGGGTTGGCTAGTGGCAGGCACGAGGGAGTCGCTCTGAATTCTGGCTCCATAACATAGCAAGTTAGCGTGTGAGGTTAGTGAACAGTCAGTCGTTGATCTCACTGGAACACATCACTCTCACACGCCTTCTCCCTTCCCCATTGATCCTTCTCTGTCCCCCTGATCCTCCTTGCATCCCTCTGCTGCTTCCTCCTTTTCCAAGCTTCCCTTCTGCGGCAGGAAGGCCAGACGGGGGCATGACCACAGTCTCTTGGTGGGGGGGGGCAGCTGGAGAACTGGAGGAAGCAAGGCTGCTGGAAGGGAGACCCCGCGGACTCCATCTGTTGCTGCCAGAACAGCTCGTTAGACTGGCTGTGGGAGATGGAAGGGGGTGAGGGGAGCCACGTGGCTGACTCAAGACTCAGGGTGTTTTCAGGAACTTGCTGGGGAAACACTTCCCCACCTCTGCCAGGGTTGCCCAAAACTATTGCCTGGAAAAGGCTGGAAGGCGATGGCATTTCCCGTGGCTCACTCCTGTGTGCCTCAGACCTAAGCCTGGTGCCCCCCTTGGGCAGGACTCAGGCCCATTTATGCCTCTGACACCTGGAGACTCTACTCCCACCTGCAAAGAACAATTTTTGAGTTTTGATTCATTCAGACTTTTTTTTTTAAATGTCCCCCCATGCATGCTGCTTCCTGATTGCTCTTTTTCTTTTGTGCAGGTGACGGCAGCGAGCATCCCCTGTTCTGTGTTGAATATTCCCCTTACTGCTCTGTCTTTGCTTTCTCCCCCGTCCTGCAGCCCAATAACAATTACTGCTGCCTCCTCCTCCCTCTAGTGCCACCTGCCTCCCAGCCAACCCAGGGCTCTTCCTCCTCCCTCCCACCTGTCGTTTTCCCCCCCGTTTCCAGCCTGCCTTCCTCTTCCACCTCCCCAGGCCCCGTGCAGGGGTCTCCAGCATCCCTCTGTTACTTCCCTATCTCCCAGCCAACTTCATCCGAGACCCCTGTGCTGTGCCTGCCCAACCCCAGAAGGCCCAGTAAAATTTACCTCATGTGGTAAGTCGCACATGGGGTGGCACACAGCACACAAGGGTCCGGGGACATGGGGTCACCCAGAAGACAGATGGACAGGACAGGGGCCAGAACAACATCAGGAGGTGTGGTGTGCAGGGAGCAGGAAGACGAAACAGCACTGCTACTTCCTTGGCGCTGAAGGAGCCAATGATTAATAAAATCCATCATCTCTGGAGACTCTCTTGATTTCTTAACTCCCGTGTCTGGTCTCTTAGGAGCACCACCTCTAGAAACCCGACAGCACCTTCTGTGCCCGATGACACCCTTGACCACAGACATAAGCACAGGCTGAGGCTGCCCCAGGAGGGTGACGTCAGGCAGGCAGTTCCGAAAGCACACGCTGGAAATGAGAACGCACCCAGGACCACGCCGAGGAGGGATGCATTGAAGGGCTCAGTCGATGTTTACAGTCCCTTTTCCTGCCTGCTTATTAAGCATTGCATTTCCTGAAATCGAAAAACCCCACCTCCTGAGTTCCAAAATAAAACATATTTATGGTAGATAATTAAACTTTAATTAAGATCTCCTCTGGGTATGTGAGACACAACATACATTTCTAGCACACTCAAACAGGCAAATAGACGCGACCTATTATTTATGCTGTACAGAAAGCTGCCTATTATACCCAGGCAACATTGGCTCTTGCAGCCAAGCTGTAATTCTTCCCGTGATCCAAAGGGAACAGTGAGCTTTCCAAATGAGGGATACCCTCCTAGATGGAATCTTGGCACCTCACAGGCACTAAGAATGCCAGTCAAAGTAGTATTGGGGAGAGATGGAGATTCAGGAATTGTATTTCCTCTTTTCTTTGTCAAGAACTGTCTGTGACTGACAAGCGTGTGAGAAGTCAAACAATTTGTCAAGTGCATGAAATTAGCATTGACAGTCGCGTGGACTTGGTTCTCAGATGTCAGGGTCTTCCATAAATATGAGATGTCTACCTTTTCTTTTACTCTTTTGCGAATCAAGTCAAGCACTGTTCTGTTTCCAATCACGAGTTCCCAGAATCCTCAAAGAACTGAGGCAGGTGTCTGTTTGCAAAACAGCTGTTTTGTTTCTGGGTTCCTGGAGGTATCACTTTGCCCAGATGCTAGAAGACTGCCCAGACCGTGTGTTGTCCAGAGCAAACCACGAGCTCTTCCCCAAAGCCACTGAGAAACAGAATACTGTCACAGTTTGGATGCAAATTGCCCCCACAGACTCATGCGTTTGAATCCTTAGCTACTATTAATGTTAGAGAAGGTCATGGCACCTTTAAGAGGTGGAGCCTTGCTGGAAGAAGGCGTGTCACAGCCCCCCCCCCTTGATGTTGAGTAGCCCCACCCTGCTTTCCTCTAGCATCTGCTCTTGCAGTTGCTCCTTGCTCTCTTTGCCTCCATGGCAACAGTTGAGTGTCCTCCAGCTTCTGCCGCCCGCCATGTCTTTCCACCATAATGGATTATATATCCCCTCTGGAACCATAAGCCAAATAAATTTTCCTTTCTTGCCGTAAATTGCTTGAGTCTGAGTGTTGTCTCACAGCGGCAGACAAGAGTAACTGGAACACTGAATTGCCTTGCAAACAAGCCCTCCCCGTTTCATAAAGTAAAAGCCTTGTTCCCCTGCCTGTCTCCCAGTGGGGGAGGTATGACTTATATTTCCTGCACAATTAATATTTACACTCGGCCATGGGGTAAGGTCCCATCTTAGAAAGGCCCCATGGTCTGAAACTTGTTCGTTTCATTCCCTTAGGTGGGGGATTAAGAACTTAGAATGGTAACAGTCTGAAACTCTTAAATCCTTGTACACAAATTATGTAGCCAACGCCACCTCCTTCATGACTGTGAGCACATGCAGGAAAGAAAAAAAGTGTTTCTCAAGAATTGCTTTCTTGAGAACTTAAAGGGTAACACAAGGAAGATGTCCACGGGGGCAGGTGCATTAGATCATCATCTTTTAAGGTCGTGACCAAGATGTCTTACTATCTTCGCAAACCCTCAAATTATTCCACAGCCAAGACACACAGGTATTTGTTGAATGAATTATAATAAAAAGGGTTTCTATTTGCCTTTTGGATTTTTATAAAAAAAAAAAAAGGCTTGGGGGAAAGAATCAACAAAAGCTACAGAGGAATGAAAAAGCTGTTGAATAAATTACTCTCAACTTGTGAAGGCTCCATAAAAATGGGTTTCTGGTCAAATTTAGTTTACTTATGAGATTGACTTCTAATTTTCTAGTACTAAGTACTACAAGTAGACTTTATGATAGAAGCATCTACAATTTTTTAGCAACCGATAAACACCAGATACTGAATTAAGCCATCTTAATTTTATAGCAACTTAACAAGGTAAGAACATTCATTCCCATTTTACAGCTGCAAGAAACTGAGTCATTTCAGTTCGCCAAGGGTCAGGGAATCCCCACTTCTATTTTCAGTAGTAGTTTTTTCACCATCAGGCCTGGGGAAATAATCCACAGATATTCAGCTTTATTACTTTGGTCTGCTGACAACTCAAAAAGAGAAGACCTTTTAATAGTTTTAGGACTCGTTTAATGTATCTGATGCTTTGAGTGAAGAAAGCAAATTTTTGAACAACAGCAGCAAAATTAGCTATTTTCTTAAATCATCTTGGGTGTTTTGTTTAAGACAATTATTTCTAGCTTCAAAGTTCCCCCGTAGTTTGAACTCAAGTCACACTGTGGTGGTTACTATTGTCAGCCTACAGTTGGGTGGCAGTGCTCTGGGAATTCTCCACAGTAATGTTGCCATCTGAGTGCGCTTGCAAGGGATTGTGGGCCTGGCCAGGCAGGTGGAGAGAGTGAGCGAGCCCACGTGCATGGATGCATTGCTTTCTGCTCATGCTGTGGATGAAGCGTGACCAGTTGCTGCAAGCTCATGCTGCTGTAACCTCCCCACAGTGATGGGACTATGCCATGGAATTGCCCCTCCTCCCCTAAATTGTTTGGGTCTCCTAAATTGGTTAGGTGCTTTTTGTTGCAGCAATGTGTAAATGAAATTAAAACACCTGCCAATCATTCTAAGCACTTATTGTTAGTTGTGCAACAGAGTATGAGGCAGCATGCTAGCTGGCTAAGAGGTAATCTTTGTCCCTAAGGAACTTACAGTCTTCTTGAAACACACACACACACAAACACACACAACACGCACGCACGCACGCACGCACACAACAGTTTTCTGAATATTTAAATGTTCAAGGGCATTAAAAACCAGGAAGTAAGGGCTCTGGAAAAGGAAGACTCAAAGCAGACTTGGTGGACATGACCAGACCTTGTAGGATCTGCTGGCTGGTGCAGGCTGCAGAAAGATCCTCTGAGAGAGCAGGTCTCTCCTGCTGTGGGGTGTGGATGGCGTAAGCGTGGGTGTTGGTGCCAAAGGCCGCGTGAAGTTCTGCTTTATAGGAGGAGGAGGAATTTTGAGTGCTCTGCTGGCAGTCGAGGTGGTGTCCTCCTCACTAGGTCCCAGCTTACAGGATTTGGCCTGAGTCCCAAACATGAGCGGTCCCGGGATTCTCTGTCTCTCCCTCAGAACATAAAGATGCTGAGGCCTCCTCCGCTGTCGGTCAGTTTGAGAGGCAAGGAGCAGCTGTGGATTTGTAAGGGAGGAGACCTCAGGCTTAAGAGAGAGAACCTGGATGCTGAGAAAAGGCTTGTTTTCATGTCTGCAAGGTGTAGCCCCTCCCATAGGCACCGGATCTCTCTCTCTCTCTCTCTCTCTCTCTCTCTCTCTCTCTCTCTCTCTCTCTCTCTCTCTCCTCTCCTCTCTCTCTCCTCTCTCTCTCCACCCTCATCCTTCGTCTCTCCAGCTACAATCACAACCTCACTGGATTCTACCAACTTGCCCTAAGCTGACCCAATGCCTCCATGAACTCTTCTCTTCTAGTAAATTCCCCGAGGAGCCCGATGCCCTTGCCTTCTCCTGCTAGGGCCTGTCAGCACTGAAGAGGCCTAGTCGTGGGATTAAACTAGTTTTCACAAGATAGCAGAGAGAACACCCTTCCCCTTTGGAGACCGGGTGGAAACTATTCACACAACCACAGCCTGCTCTCAAGGAACCTAAACCCAGCTGTCCCCACGTGCCAAGGAAGACCACTCGTACCAGTCAGGAACCCCAAGCCAGCCTCACCCCTCTGCTGCCTGCTGGCTGTGTCTATTTATGAGACATACAAGCCCTCTAAAAGGAGATGAGCCAGGAAAACCCTCCTGGGGGATTTAGAGCAGATGTTGGTGATTTAACTGCCTGGAGAACCCAAGAGTTTATAGAGATGCTTGAAAAATACTGAAACTTGGCCCCACGTTCACGTGCACTGACGTGGGGCGCATGCGAGGAAGCCTGACATGATTCATTCCAGTTAGCAGCCTGGCTCCAAACAGGAACGACGAAAAAGTGTTCCTTGGGAATTCGGTCCACAGTGGCGACCCAAGCTACCGAATTCCACAGTGACAAGGGTCGGGCCTTCCCAAAGAGAAAGGTGTGTGTTCCCAGATGCTTGGACCCTTCCTACGGGCCGCATGGGCAGCTGATAAACAGCTCATAAATATGCAGTTACAAACGACGTTGCGATCAAGACCTGGGTGAGTATTTAGGGGAGCAGAACCACTGTGTGCTCCCAGGATTCTTCCCTATAGTATCACCATGAATGGGAAACTAAAAACGAAAAACTTGATAGTGAAAGGAAAGACACTCTTTTCTGACCTCTTAGCTCCATTCTTGTAACTCTTCTGCATCCCCCCCCACACACCACCCTGCATACTGCGAGCATTCTTTGTACAGAAAGTATTTCCCTGATTTTTTTAAAGTTATTCAGGGGCAGGTGAGATAACTGAAAGGCTCCTGTTTGGAATTCTAGTGATACAAGTGCCTAAAATCCCACATGGTGGGAAGAGAGAATTCACTTCCTCAAACTGACCTCCACCCATGCGCCATGGCAAGCATGAGCATTATTGCCTCTCTCTCTCTCTGTCTCTCTCTCTCTCTCTCTGTCCCTCCCTCCCTCTTTTCCTAACTCTCAAATAAATGAGTAAGTGAAACATTTTTAAAAATAGTTATTGAAAAACTTCTGCACCTTTCAGTGGCACAGGCACCAAAGATTTTATCAAGGAAGAAGAGGCCAAACCTGGGGAGACTGACGGTCAGCCCAGAAATGCACAGCCCGAGAACATCTGGGGAGAGAAGTCGACAGAAATCGCAGCTGCCAGCAAAGGCGTCTGCTCTCCCAGGAGCAGGTAAGGACTGTGGCCGCCATGTCTTGGTCCTCAGGGAAGAGGCCTGACCCGTGCGGTTACCTAGTGAGTTATTTCTGACTTTTGAGATGCTTGTGCTTTTCTGTGATGGAGCATTGCCTTTAAGTGACACACCGAAATGGTTTTAGAAGTAAAGTATTTGATCTGGGTTTATTTTCTGCTAGAGAAGCTGGTGAGGTGAGGACTGGGCGGAGTCGGCCTTTTATGTTTCTCTCCCATTACGCCCTGAGCACCGCTATGAGGTTTGGAGTGGATGCAGGGCTGGAAAGAAAGTGGAGAAGCAGCCTGCGGCTCTGGGGGAGGTCCCACCTGGTCTCAGTGCTCACGCATCCACCAGAAGCAGAGGATGGGTGTCGGTGGGCGGCAGACTGCTCACCTCCCACAGGGAACGTCTCTCCTGTGATCTAGGGCAGTCATGCCAGCAAGATCTTTTAATGTGTAAGAAATAACATCAAAATGAAAATCTGCTCTATTTCAAAGAAGAGCTTTCCCATCCAGCCTTTAGTCCTGAAGCCATACTATGCACCTCTGCTAAGCACATTGCTGTCTCTACAATGGCAGGAAAGAAAGGAGAATGGGACCTAGCCCCTCCCCTCCTTAGGACTCACAGCAAGTGGCTTGTCACTGCCAACCTTGTCCTTAGAGAGACCCCAGCATCACAATGTGAACACAATAGTCTTCCCAGTTAAATATGGTATATGTTTTGATAGGCATGTATAGAAGAACTCAGGAATTTTCAAGTGGCTTGGAATTAGAAGCAATTAGAACATCTCTAACGAATGACAGGGCATTTGCAGGAGTCCCCAGTAACGGAACGTTTAAGGAGAACCCGGCACAAGCTTCATAGCAGACTCCAGTTCTAAAATTTGAATTTCCTGTCTTCTCTTGGCAGTGGGATCCTGGTTGGTCGCGTAGCCCATCTGGGTTCCAGTTCCCTCATCTGAAAATAAGGATGACAAAATTGCATAGTTGCAATAGTTAAGTTAAATACCCCTGGGAGTTCACAGGAGTTGGTCCACATAGAAGGCATGAAGCCAGTGCTAATTTCTTCCTCCTCAACTGCCCTCAATGAACTTGGAAAGATGATTTGAAACATGAGGGTCTCCATGCACAAAATAGTCTTCTACACAAGGTTTATATAACCATCTACCTGTACCTATGACACATCTTCCTTGATCCTATGAGCCACTGAGATTTGTCCCAACTTCCTGTTATACCCAGAATTCCTTATTACTCCCCAGTTATAGCCACTCTTTAGTTCCTTTTCTCATACTCTAGTATGGCTTACATAAAGTAGAGTAGGAGCCATTTATTTGAACTGATTCAGGGAGAAATTTGGAACAAAGCTCTTGCAAATCAGTTTAAAAAAAAACAACAAAACTCATATAGGGACTGGAGAGATGGCCCAGGGGTTAAGACTCTGTCTTGCAAGCAGAAGATCCTGAGTTCATATCCCAAGTCCCACATAAAAAAAATGCCAGGCAGAAACGGTGGCCTGCACTTCTGGCCTTGGTGAGTGGAGCCTGGGAAATTCAGAGTGAAGCCAGAAGTAGGTAGAAGCAATCTAGGATGATTCCCAAAGTCATCCTTTGTCCTCCACAGACACACACACACACACACACACACACACACAATAAATAAATAAATAAATAAATAAATAAATAAATAAATAAATAAATAAATAAATAAAATAATTTTAAAACCTCATATAATGAATAGCTAATAGAAAAATGGGAAAGGGCATAGCAGACAATTTCACAGAAAGACTAATAAAAATTTTTAAGTTCAGTCTCAATATGTAATAAATTTGCATGTGAGTTATATTTGGCCTACCAAATTGGCCAAGGTTCTTAAAATAATATTTAATACCGGCAGTAAAGCTAACAGTCAGCACTTCTTAGACACTGTGATATCTGATACTAGTGACACAAACTACTGATGACACAGTTATGACAGAGTTGCTTCTGTCTCCTGCCTGAAGGGCAGTTTGATAGAAACTGTCTGGGAAGGACCTTGGCAACATGTGTCAGAAGCTTCTACAAAGTTCATACCTTTGGACCTGGTGATTGCTTTCCCATGAGTCTATTCTAAGAAAAGAAGACACACTGTCAAAGGTATATAAGCAAAGATATTCATTACAGAGTTATCTATAGTGACAAAAATCTCAAAACTATATATCTAAAACAAGGACTGAGGAGACGGCTAAGTTGGTAAGCGCTTGTGTGTCAACATGAGAATCTGAATGTTTGGGGGTTTTATTTGGTTGGTTGGTTGGTTAATTGGTTGGTTGGTTGGTTGATTGATTGGTTGATTGGTTGGTTAATTGGTCAGTTTTTGCATATATATGTATTTGTATTGGGCATTCATGTACATACGTGTGTTCACATGTGTGTGGACATGTGTGAGTATGAATGCATGTGTTTGTGTGTCCATGCACGTGTGGAAGCCCAAGGTTGATGTTAAGCATCTCCATTGATCACTTTCCACCTTATTCATCAAGGCGGGCTCTCTCACTTGAACCAGAACTCTGTACAGCCATCCATCTTGCTCAAAGAATCCCCCGTCCCACCTTCCAAGCACTGGAATTATAAGCAAGCTGCCATGCCCACCCAGCATTTATGTGCATTCTAGGGATGTGAAGGGCTTTACCCACTGAGCCATCTCGGCCCCAGAACTTGAATTTGATCTCCCACCCCCCAAATCCATATAAAAAGCCTCATGGTGGTGCATGTCTGTAATACCAGCTCTCAGGAAGCAGAGGGAGACCCTTGAGATGTGTTAACCAGCCAGTCTATCTGAAACCGTGCATTCTAGGCTTCAGGAGAGACTCTGTCTGTAAATAAATAAAGTGAGCAAGCTGGATAGGCCAGTTAGATGGCTCAGTGGTTAAGTCACCTGCTTGCAAACCTAGTAACCTGATTTCAGTTCCCAGAAGCCCACATGGTGGAAGGAGAGAAATGATTTCTGAAAAAAAAATAAGGTGGAAAGTGATTGAGAAAGACTCCTAGCATCAACCCTTGACTCCATATGCAACACACTCATGTACACACACTGCATCCAGAGGCATATGCACACACACACACACACACACACACACACACACACACACATGCAGAAGGATATATAATAAGATATTCATATCTATATAGTCAGCAATAGGGGAAGAGTTAAAGAAATTATTATATATTCATGTAAGAATACAGTATATCCTTACACTGTAATTAGAAAATAATTAACAATGAAATATTTAGGGAACAAAAGCAGAGCACACATTTGTGCATATACGTGAACCACTTCTCACTTTTTAAGGTGCCTCTAGATGGGGGTTGTAAGTTCTAATATGAAGCTGCATCACATCACGCACACAGGTTGTGAGTCTTACGGTGAGTCTCAACACACTTGTTTCCATCTCAAGACCTTTAACTTATAGTTCAAATGCTGGGCCACAGCCTTATCTCAGGGTGAAAATAAACTGGGGGTTTTGACTCTGCAGCTCAGCTTGGAAGAATTCCCCCTCAGAGTATGAGTGGCGGCCATCTCAACTTTTGGTTATGAGGAGACTTCAACCCTTTCATCTTTTTCCCAAATCTTCTCCAATATATCATGAACCACTTTGATAACCAGAAGGAAGAAGAAAAAGGAGGTGGCTGTTGGAATGTAAGACACAGTCAGTTACGCACACAAAGAAGTTCAGACCAAATATAATAGTCTTAGAACAGATACTTCCAGTCTCGCTCCATGCGCCGGGCCTCCTGGAAGTGGCAGATATTCCATCCCCGGTAGAAACCCAGGCATAGCCTCAGAGATGCATCCAGCATCCACATGGCCGGGACTACGAATAGCAGCCATCCCTAGCACACTAATAGAGTGTTTATTCCCAGTTCATGGCTACTGAAGTCAGCAAGCTCTTTGATAGACACATGTAAATAAATAAATAGGAGTAAAATTGCATAAATATAGAATGGCACAGTCTGACATACACATACACGTGCATGCATGCATACACAGCCCACACACATGCGCAAATTCATACAAAGCTGTGACTGAATTTGACAGTATGGTGATGAGGCAGGGTAGAGACGCGTTCCCTGGTGTATTGCTAGTAGCAGCGGGAGACGCATGGCTGGAACTCCTGCCCCAGAGGCCTGCGTCACACTGTGACAGCTCAGTAGTTTCTGTGAAATGAGCTCATGGCTCCCGTTGACTCTCCAGGGTCTGTTTTTCAGTAGCCACCTAGCTGGCGCTTTCATCTCCCCCATTGGAAGCCCGAGCTAAATTGGCTCAGGGCAGCAGGAACGCTTTTTGCCATCTTTGAGGATAAGTTTGTTCAGAGAAAAAGCGGAAGGCTCAGCTTCCAGCACTGTTTGCTAATTTCTGAGGTCATCCTTAAATTCGAAATGAGTAGTAACCAACTAGATTCTCCCCCATTGATTTTGTGTCTTCTTTATTCTCTCTCTCTTTTTTTTAAATAGTGTGTGTGTGTGTGTGTGTGTGTCTGTGTGTCGGAGGGCACTGTGTGTCTCTATGGAGAACCAAGGGTGACTTTGGGAATCATCCTAGATTGCTTCTATCTCTTCTTGCTTCACTCTGGGATTTCCCAGGCTCTGCCCACCACAGCCAGAAGTGCAGGTGGCTGCAGTTTCCACCTGGCATTTTTACATGGGACCTGGGATCTGAACTCAGGTCCTTCTGCTTGTGAGGCAGAGTCGTTAACCCCTGAGCCATCTCTCCAGCCCTATTCTCTTTTATTTCTAAGTGGAGGAGGAAGAGCATTGGGGAGACGACTTGGCTGGTAAAGTGCTTGTCTTGCCAGCACAAGGACCTGAGTTACACATACAAAATCCATGTTTTCAAAAACTGTGCATGGTGGCATGTGCTTCTAGAACTGGGGAGGTGGAGCCAGGCAGATGCCTGCCATTCACTGGCCAGCCAGCCTAGCCTACTTGGTGGGCTCCAGGTCAAATGAGACTTTTTTTCCCCTCTAAAGAATAGGGTGCAGGGGACAGGGAAGAGAGAGTCTGGGGAGATGGTTCGATGGTTAAAACAATTTTCTCACAAACTAAAGAACCAGCGTTCAGATCCCCAGATCCCAGGTAAATGCTGGAGTAAGTGCGGCAGCCTGTCTATAATTCCAGCCTCTAAGACAGAGCCTGTGAATCCCCAGAGCAAGCTCTGTCTCAAAAGAATCAGGTGGAAGAGAGATCAAGAATGAGTCCTGATGTCAACCTCCGGCCTCCAAACACATGCATGTGTATGTACACACACAAACCCCTGTACAAGCAGTTGCATCCATATGCATGCAAACACACATTCACCACACACACACACACACACACACACACACACACACACACACACAGAGTCAGAATTCAGTTGGTTACATCGTGGACCTCAATCCCCCCCACATGTTAGTCCTCCCAAATGTGGGTCAGTCCAGTGCCCCATGCAGAGGAATGAACACTCAAACTCCCTTCTTTTTATTTTTTTATTTTTTCAATTGTGCGTGTGTGTGTGTGTGTGTGTGTGTGTGTGTGTGTGTGTGTGTGTGTGTGTGTGTCTAAAACCACGAACAAATTCGATAACCACCATGGACCGCTTCCACCTCCTCCTTGCCAAACTCCCTTCTTAGCCATACATAGCAAGATGCTCAAAGTGTGTTTGGCATTATTGACATACCTTTCACTGGAGTTTATAAACCCTACGAGGAGCCCAGGAGGAGAGTTTAACTGATTTCTGGAAGAGCTAGTGAGTAAAGATCTGCACTGTGTCCCCGAGTGTCCCACGCCACTAACAATGAAAGAAGCTTAACGAGTATTAGGACATTAGAGAGTCGAGCCGGGCTCCCCTGCCAGGCACCTCAATTAGTCCGTATCCACTTGGCCTTAGCCGAACCGGCTGCTCAAAGGATTTGCATTATCCCAGCAGAGCTGTTATCAAGAACCTTCTGGACCCATGGCGTCCTGTCCCCTCGACAGGAGAGCTGCTTTACCGACTAAGTGATAAGAGACAGCTGAGTCTCATCAGATCCACAGAACAGCAGAGAGAGGCTCGGAGAGGGTTGGCGCGTGTCAGCAGGGACCAAAGAGAAGTGGAATCAGAGAAGTACTTTTAATTTTGTGCTCACGTAGGGGGAAAAACTCTTAACCACATGCACATGTCGCCATGAAGCCCATGGGTCCTGGTTTTCACAAGGAAATTGCAAAGTCCAGCCAGTGTTTGTAGGCGTCATGTGGGCCGAGGAACACAAGTCCTAACAGCAAGCAGGCTTGGGTTCAAATGTTCGCTCCACCACTTCCTGGAAATGCCATAGCTTGGGTAAGGTATGTGAGCAACCTAAGCTCCTCCTCCCGTCTTTTCCCCCACCCCCGTTAGAGTGAACTCACCATGTTTCTACTTCATAGGATTGTGAAGCTTCCATGGGTATTATGGTTGGCCTGGTTCTGCTTATTCAATGTCCACACTCAGTAAATAGTGCTTATTCATTTTTGTGCAAAGCAAAATGTATGTGTATGTTTTTGTTAAGGAGTATGTGTTTCCAGCTGTGTGTCTGCATATGGAGGCCAGAGGACAGCCTCAGACATCATCAGGAAAATGTCCACTGCCTTAGAGACAGTCTTCCATTGACCTGGCACTCACCAGTTAGGCTAGGCTAATTGGTCTCCACTTCCCAGTGCTGGGATTCCAAACCCAGTCCACCATGTTCAGCATTTTAAATGTGACTTCTGGGGCTCAAACTCAGGTACAAACGTAATCTCACCAATAGAAACTCCAGCTCATTAAACACATTGGCAACTTCCTCTCTCTACATTTTCCCATACTTTAGGATTGGCAGATAAAGAGGGATTCCATGACAGCCAGAAAGTTTACTAGAGGACACTGACAAAGAGAATAACTTTTGTTTAAAATGTTTACTAGAGAAGAGGAGGAGAGGGCACATGCATGCCATGGTGCATAGATGGAGATCGGTGGGCAACTTCAGAAGTCAGTTCTCTCCTTCCACCACGTGGGCTTCCAGGGATCCAACTCAGGTCTCTGGATTTAAGAGCATTAGCTGTCTTGCCAGCCTAACTTATTTTTATTTGTACTAAATAGTAAGTATGACCACAACCATCAGTATACCTGGGTGCTGGCTTCTGGAGACTTTTCCCAGTCTTCCATAACAGAATTGGACTTTTCTTAAGTTTTTATAAAGCTTTCTGTGAAGCAGGGATGTCATAAATGTATGTGGGATGAATTTGGATGAGAAAAGATTAGTTTTCTGTATGTGTGTATGTGTGTGCGTGTGTGTGTGTGTGTGTGTGTGTGTGTGTGTGTGTGTGTGCTGGTTTTCCTTCCAATAATTAAAAAAAAAAGAATGGAACTCAGTAGTAAGTGAGAGGTATATGTACCCTCAACTGGACTGGCCCAACACTGGGCCAATCTTCTTGAGGCTTCTGCAGAAAGGATCTGTCATCTCACCGTTACCCCACTTCCCCAGAATCCAGAAGCAGTAAAGAGAAGCCCACCATGTGCCACGCCTCCAGTACCTCCTGCCCTTTGGGCGACGCACGTTTTCTTCTCCAGGACTCGTGTGTTGCGTCCAACAGATTCTCACACTTGGTATAGAGAGGGCCTCCTTTCATGGGCGCATTAACAGAATGATGAATTTGTTCCCTCTCAATGCAGATCCAGCAGCTCAACAAGAAGGTCTGATATGTGCAGGTGACACTAAATTAAAGAGGCCAGCTCGAGAGAGAAGAAACTTTGCCTCGTCCTCACAGCTGATGAGACTGGCTGGAACCCCCCAGAGAGAGCCAAGAAAGGGGACCCAAGTGCTTATTCCCAGAATGAGCCCCACACAATCCTGCCACAGACATTCCAGGCAGCGAACGGTCCTCAAGTGCTGGGTGAGTCCTTGGGGCCACCGATCCTTACCACCACCATGGGAGGACCAAGAAGGACGCCATTTAGGTTCCACGATGAGGATTTTTATTCTGTGTTATCATCAACCTCCGGACAAGACAGTTACGACACTGAAGAGGAAACCCACGAGGAAGAAGAACTCTTGTTGGTCAGCATGCGCTCGCCGCGGTCTCCTCCCAGTCATAAAAGAAGTCGGTTTCTTGGGACAGTCGACTACTCCAGGCCGAAGTAAAGAGCTGGAGGAAGGTGCTGGCCACTACAGGGATCGTTCAGGAAGAAGCAGCAAGTCCAATCCTGGCTTCTTAAGAAGAAGCAAAGTGATCGAGCCAGTCATGAAGCCACCTTCAGTCGGGCCAAGGATGTTCCAAGACCACAGGCTACCTGACAGGAAGTCTGCCAAAGACAGTGACAGTGATGACAGCGAGGGCGAGATGACGCGCTTTCATCCTGGGGAGGACGCCACATCACGAGACGAGGCTCTGGGTGCTGAGCATGTGCCCAGTGGTGGCATTTCTATGGAAGATAGGTCTGGTGTTCATGGCTATGAAAGAAACTGGCAAAACTATCTGACTAGTTCTAGAAATTCATTTGACTACTTACTTTCTGGGAGATCGGCTGCTCCGAGGCCTTCCATGAATGCATCGTACAGCACCCCTGGATCATTGATGCATTCTGCTGTGGCAGATAACATCCAGCCCGACCTGCCAATGCCTTCCATGTTAGTCCCCAGTTCAGACTCGGAGGAAATCTTGAGGTTCAATGCTCGCCGGCCACTCTCCCCCATTAGAAACAGGAACCCATCGCCCCGTGCTGAAAACCCCGCTCGTTCTTCTCCAGAACGGAGCAGCAGTGATTTTAACACCACGGGAGCAGAGGGCAGGACTCCAGCCAGCCAACCTCAGGGAACTTCATCATCCACCGAACAAGCGACCCCAAGTTCTCAAGGCAACTCGGCCTCCGAGCCTACTCCCAGCTCTTCTCCAAGACGGAATTTGCATGGCCACTTGTACATGCCCAGGTCCCTGCAAGAAAACATACCTTTTACTTTCTTTGCAGTATCTGGTTTCCCAAATCAAAATGAGGGGTCCAGCGTCAGAGTCTCTGATTTCCTGAATGAAAAGGGGGCCACAAAGATAAAGGCAGACCCAGAGAAACTCAAGAAACTGCAGCAAAGGTGGGCAGGAATTTTCAGAATCTACCTACCTACTTACCTATCTCTATTACCTACCTATTTATCTATTATATCTTTCTATTATCTGTCTGTCTGTCTATCTATCATCTACCTAATTATCTATCTATTCTATCAACTACCTATTATCTACCTATCATCTTTCTATAATCTATTATCTACCTTATCATCTGTCATTTGCCTCTTTATCAATCAATCATCTATTTACTATCACTTATCCATTATCATTGATTTATTATCTATCAATCGTTCTCTCTATTGATCATTTGTCATCTATCATCTGGCATCATCTATTTATATATATATTTTTTCTCCCTAATCTTTCCAGTTCTGAAGTAAGTATTGCTTTCATTAGAGAAACATGGAGACGTTACTTATTTTGGGAATGCTGCTCCTATTTTATTGACCTTAAAAATGTATGTAAAGAAAAGTTTGGCAACTCTATTTGATTTCTTCAGTAGTTCCAAAAGTGTTTTTCCTTGAGTACAACTTTAAGAAAGGCAAATTCACAAGTATACAGATTTCTGGTGGCTACATAGGACTGGATTTTCCCCCCACCAATTAGGGACAAATTTTATTTTTACTATTATTATTATTTTTTTTTATTATTAATGAAAGGTTGCTGTCTCCCCCAGAGAATGAACCTTTCAGTTCTTGAAGTTCACAGTTCTCCCTCATGGGGCTTACTTCAAATCTAATAGTTCTAGAATTTTGAACCTTCCGAATTAAAAGACTCAGGTAGTTACCATAGTTACCTCAGTTCTCTGAAGAGTGGCAATAGGGTACCTACCACCTCCATTTTATTATATGTTCTTTCTCATGCATGAGAGAGAAACGAGATTTTTTTTTTTTTGAATTGCCCTTTTCTTTGATCTTTCCTTGCTCATGAGGTGATTTCAGGATATTTCACAGCTATGAAACTGGATACTTTTTAAAGCCATCATTAAACACTGTGTCAGAAATCTGCTAGCTTGTTTATGATGGGTATTTATGTGCCCTAATCTTGGCTTAAGGATCTAGAAATTGATTCTTGGAATGTGAGCCCTCTTTGTGTATGTTAGCATGGCTTCTTTGGGCCATTAATTATCCTATTGGTGTCCATTTGTAAGCAGGAAAATTCCATGGCAATGAATTGCAATTGGAAAACAAAATAAAATAAAGCGTAGACGGCATAGGACACCTGCAGAATGAAGAGCTTATCAAAAACTATGTCAAGTTGACATAGCAAACAAGCTGCCAGAAAATCCACCCGTGTTCAGGGCCAAGAGACCCCAAAATATAAACTCTCAGATATACTTTGTCAGAGTGGTGCCTTTGAGCTCAAAATAGTTTCTTTTGAAATGCAGGCACTTCTAGGTGTGGGCAAACATTGATCAGCAGTTAATTATCCATTGGGCAACCAGGTTATCAGATGCAATCTTTGCTTCTGTAGATAATAAATCTTATACTTACTATTTTTAAAAATGTTCATTTTTGGAAATATTTTAATTCTGCATGTACATGTGGAGTATGTGTGCATGCGTGTGTATGTGTGTGTGTTCATATGGGTGTGAACACACATGTGTGGGGGTGCATATGGAGCCCCAAAGTTGATGCAGGATGATTCCTCTCCGCTTCTATTATTAAGGCGCGATCTCTCAGTTGAACCCAGAGTTCTCCAGACATCTAGGCCAGCTTGCTCTGGGGAGTCCCTGTCTTTGCCTCCCCAGGATTAGGATTATAGCCTGCCTGGCTTTTATGTAAGTGCTGGGGAGCCACAACCCAGTCCTCAAACTTGTGGGGCAAACACCCTATCTTCCGAGCCAGTTCCCCAGGCCCTAGGAAATATTTTAAAATGTCACCCTGTCATCCCGAGACAGTTCTCAAGCAAACCTTTCCAGTCTTTTATCTTTACAGATAGATACAACTTTGGACATTGGTTTATGCCTAATATTACATTCTAAAAACTTTCCCCCTCAAATACTTACTTTATTTTAAATATTTCTGTGTTTTCATTTGTTTGGGTTTATGCTGCCCAGGCTGGTCTGGAACTCACTATGGGGGGCGGAGTGTCCTCAAATTTACAACAATCTTCCTATGGCCTCCTGAGCGCAGCTAGTCATTTTAATACAAATATATGCATACTTTATTTTTTAGCATTTTGTTTGTTTGTTTGGTGTGTGTGTGTATGTGTGTGTGTGTGTGTGTGTGTGTGTGTGTGTGTGTGTCTGGAGGCCCAAGGGTGATTTCCAGAATCATCTTGGATTCTTCTACCTCCTTTTTGCTTCATTCTGGGATTTCCCAGGTTCTACCTTCCAGAGCTGAAAGTGCAGGCTGCTGCCATTTCTGCCTGGCATCCAAGGATCCAGGTTCCAAACTCAGGTTCTTCTGCTTGCAAGGCAGAGTCTTAACCCCTGAACTATCTTTCCAGGCTTAAATATATGTATGTTTTAGAAAAGTTTTTTGTTATCATTTTGGTTTGTTTTTGTTTTAATATTTTTATTTATTATTTTGTGTGTATATGTGTGTGTGTGTCAGAGGGCAATATGTGTCCCTGTGAAGGACCAAGGGTAACTTCGAGAATCATCCTGGATTGCTTCTATCTCCTTGCTTTGCTCTGGGATTTCCCAGGCTCTGCCCCTCAGGGCCAGAAGTACAGGCCACTGCTATTTCTGCCTAGCGTTTTTACATGGAACCTGGGATCCGAACTCAGGACCTATATTTGTGAGCCATCTCTCCAGCCTGTTTTTTTGTTTTTATTTAACTCAGAGTTTCACTATGGAGCCCAACTGGCCTTTAACTCCCAGAGATCCTACTATCTCTGTCCTGAGTGTTGGGTTTATAGATGTTAACCACCATATCTGTTTAGATAATTTTACCACACACATACATACTCACACGGCACCCTGACATCCCTGTACCCTGGGGAACCCACCCATTTCCCTTTCCTCCCCTCACACACATCATTCTTCCATGATGTTTATCATTTTCTTACTTCTTGCTGTGTCTCAATTTTTGCTCTGTGTTTTTCCTGTGGATATGAATGTTTCTAAACAATCTGCTGTGTATTTTGAACTCTATAGTCATGTTCATATTATTTTCTGGACGCTATAGAAGCAGAATAATGGGCTAGAAAGATGGTTTACTGGGTAAAGGGTTTGCCAGACAAGCATGAAGAGACCCGAGTTTGGGTCTCCTGCTCCTGTATTAGAGGTGGGTGGCATCTGCAGAGACAGGTGACTCCCTGAAGTTCCTTGGCAGGCCAGCCTACTTCCGGATATATAGAGACCCTATCT
Organism: Typhlomys cinereus; assembly: GCA_023101885.1. Lineage (NCBI taxonomy): Eukaryota > Metazoa > Chordata > Mammalia > Rodentia > Platacanthomyidae > Typhlomys > Typhlomys cinereus. The sequence continues at coordinate 1,568,064 of JALPQD010000298.1, read as the reverse complement.
CAAAAATAAGGTGGGGAGCAGTTGAGGGCATCTGACATCAACCACTGTCTGCAGCAACCATGCACATATGTACACACACCCACACACATGCACATATGCACACAGACAACATATGTATCACACTATACACACATTAAAAAAATGAAAGAAAAAACCAATGAAGTCAATTCTGAGATTCATTCTCTTCCCTTCTTTCATTAGTGAGTGGTAGCTGTCCGTCACAAGTACATCCTTGTTGGTAGCTCTATTTTTCTTACTGCATTTTTGCTACCACATTTCTTTGTGTGAGTATACCACTATTTATAGGTGAACATAGCACTATTTAGGCATTTACTTATAGATTTGTTTAGTTCCTTTTCTTCTGTAAACAACAAGGCATGCGTATCGTTATAAATGTCTCCATGAGGGGAGAGTTCTCTGGAGCATGGTTGCTGGGCTGGTGGGAAGCATGTCTTCTGCTAGACTAGATAATATCAATCTGTGTCCCACCTGCCAGATCTAACATCATCCAATCCTGACAACATTTGGCATTGATTGGTTTCTCAAATTTGCCCGTCCAATGGGAATAGAATGCTATTGTGACTCTAATTTGCATTTTTACGACTGTTAATGAGGTTAAGCATTTTAAAGCTCTCTTAGGTGCTAATTGACTCTCTTCCTGTTTCCTTTTTGGTGAAATTTTTATGGGATTTTTTTTGTTGTCATTTTTCGAATCCTTTTAATATAGCTACTCAGCTAGTCCTTTGGACAGTTAAGTACTGGAGATATCGTTTCCTAATCTGTAGTTTATAGTTTGCTCTTATGATGCCTTTTAATGAAAATAAATTGTTACTTTTACAAAAAAGCTCTCCCTCAACCTGAGGTCATTATGTTATTCTTCCTATTTGCTTCTAGAATCTCTAGCTTTCCTTCACACATTCAGGATTAGATATGAAGTTTTAGGTTTAAATGTGAAATAATTTCTACTACGCATCATAAGATTGTTGTATTGGTGGAGGCTTTTGTTATTTGTTTTAGTTTAGTTTTGTTAGGGAGGGATGTTTTATGTTTGGTTGCTTTCTTTGTTTTTGTTTTGGTTGTGATTTTGCTCCTTATGAGCATGCAGTTATGCTAGGATCCACCCCATCATACATAGTAGGCCTACAGATGCCCAGCAAAGCAAGACCGTGTCCAGACTCTCTATTCTGTTCCTTTGGTGTCGGGTTGTCTTTCCCTGATGCAATGCTATCTCATCCTGATGTCTGCATTCGAAGGTTTCAATGATACTGGCACGGAGCCTTCCTCCCCATGTCATTTTTACTTTATTCTTTTCATGTGTACATGTCTATGGGGTATATGTGTGTTTATATACAGGTGGGAACTCATGCATGTGCAGACGTGTATGTGTATTGAATGTACCTACCTGCTTGTGGAGCCCAAAATTGTTATGGGGAATCATCTGTTACTGTTCTCCCTGGCTGGGTCTCTGGTCTCTAAACCCAGAGCTTTAGACAGGGCTAGTCTGGCTAGCTGGCTTGCTCTGGGGATGACCAGCTCAATGCTCCAGAAGCTGTACCACACCTGCCTGGCATTTTTTATGAGCTGTTGAGATCCACACTCCAGTTCTTCTGTTTGCCTGGCAAGCACTTTAACCTGTGCTATTCCCCAGCCTCCCCCATCTCCCTTCCTCACCACACACTGTTCCTTAAAGAGCCCTTGACTTCACACTGAAGAGTCTGCTGGCTGGCATCTTCATTGGCACCATGGTGAGTCTGCCTGCTTTTCCTGCCCACAGTGTGGACAAGGCTGGGATATTGATTCTTTGATATTCGAGGTATGTCCTGCGTCTGTGTCTTCTTGTATGTAGTTTCATTTCCTTTGTGAGATCCCTTTGATTGCTCTTGGAACCGTATTTTAAACTCTAACTCTTCATGGCTCATGGATAGAAATGCAGTTTACAGTGGACGATCATATTTATCTCCTCTGTAGTTTTGTTAAGTTCTCTTACAATATTTTGTCTGTAGATTGTTTGGGTTTTCTATACAGAAAAAATTTCCACTGCAAATAATACTTCAGTTCCTCTCCTTTCAAAACCTTTATTTTAAATGCTTCTTTAAGCCTTTCAGTATTCTATCAACTTAACTTTGCTTATTTATTTAAGAGATAGAAAGAGAGTGGGAACAGAGAGAGGAGAAAGAAAGAAAAAGAGCAGGAACGCATGTGCTACGGCACATAGACAATTTTCAGAAGTCAGTTCTCTCCTTCTACCACGTGGGCTTCTGGGGATTGAACTCAGGCCAGCAGATTTGCAGGCAGGCACTTTACCCATTGAGCTGTCTTGCCAGGCCAGGATGCACATTCTTAAGATTCACTCTGTGTGCACTGTCAAATTGCTTTTTAGGAAAGTTCTATAATTTTGCAACCCCATTCCCATTTTATGAGCCCCTTTTCTCTATGCACTTGCCAGCTCCAGGAATTTTATGTCTGCCAAACGATTAGCCAAAGATTCTGATTGGTTTAATTGGCAGATTTTATCCAGATTGACGGTGCTGAACTTTTCCTATGTTCAATTGTTAATTTGCATTGCTTCATTGGTCTTTGCCTGATCACGTCTTTTGTCCATTTGTCTGCTGAGTGGTATTGTTTATGTCAACCAGAATATGGAAACATCTTTATGCAAAATCAATTGTAATCTGCTAAACATCAGGCAAATATCTTTTACTTTTTCGATTTTTTGTCTTTCTGTTTTACATGCACAGTATTTGGGGTATGTAGAATTTTAAAGTTATTTCCAATCAAGTATGGCTTTTTTCCTTATGGCTCTTGCTGTAGCTGTCATGCTTTGTTAAACACAATGACCATTCAAGGGTCAGTGACTGTCCTGTACTATTATTTATTTATTTTGTGTGCATGTGTATGTGTCCGTACACGTGCCATGACACGTAGAGGTCAGAGAGCAATTTTTACAAGTCAGTTCTCTGCTTCCACCATGTGCACTCCCAGGATAGAACTGAGGTCATCAGCCTCTTTGCCTACTAAGCCACCTCGCAAACCCCCTCTTCTGGGATCTTTTATATTCTCATTATATACATCACAGAGGCTGAAAACCTGGGCTTCATCTTATGAGTATAGATTTTTTTTTAGGTTTTTTTTAAAATCTTACCAACTCTCACTATTAACACTCTGATTTTGGGAAAGTTCCTTCATCAATGAGAATCTTTTTCTCCAACCAGAAAATGGAAATAAATATATATCCCTCAAAAAAGAGTAGTGAATTCGAACAAGGTTTTAAATATTTACATTACATGTAAAGAAAAAAATATTATTTACATTATATATGATTGAGCACCTAGCAACCATAAGCAACATGGCAGCCTATACTTAAATTCATATGGAGTGTATTTTGGTGTGTGGTATGAAGTAGGGTTCTAATATATTGTTTTTCTTTTCTTTGTAATGATTAGCCAGTTGTCCCACAATCCTTCTACCACTTCCTGACTAATGGAAAAAGCCATCTTTGGCACCTGCACCCCTGCCAGTCTGTTTGTGGACTTGCGCTTCTGTTCTGTTCATCTGCCTGAAATACTACATACACTTTTATTTATTGTAGATTTGTAAATTTGAAAAATATTTGATATGGTAAATCTTCCTTAATTATCCTCCTCCTTAAAATTTTGTTGCCCATCCTGATTCAGAATCACTGTGATTTCAGAAAAACAGGATCTATATTTTGTGTGGTGTATCTGATATTTACAAACATGTTGTAACCTTAGAAAAGGTAATGTAGTCTATCCTCTTTCATTGTCTATGCACATAAGTAAGACATAGTTGGAAAATTTGGCTGTTAAGATCATTCACACTTTATTCTTTTTTTTCCTGAAAGGTATTAAAATCTCCCAGGACAGGCTAGGGAGATAGTTCAGTGGGTAAAGTCTTTGCCTCTCAAGCAAAAGGACCTAAGTTTGGATCCTTAGATACCATGTAAAAATTGCTGGAAGGGTCTGGTGGTGGCCTGTAATTCTGGTCCTGGAAGATAGAGCCTGAAGAAGCAATAAGGAGGTAGAGCAACTCAGGATGATTCCCTATGTCACCTTTGGGCCTCCACAAGCACACACAGTCTCATGAAGTGCAGTCTCAGACACACACACACACACACACACACACACACACACACAGTACGATTTGGGCTTTTCCATTGATGAATTTTGTTCTTTGTCATAAACCCTTCCATTTACCCTCCCTCTGTTGTCCATTTCCCTTCTAGTCTTCCTTCCATATTCTAGTCCTTTTGTTCTCTTTCGTGTATGTCAGATTCATTCTAGTCCCCGTGCATGACTCTGAGGTTGGGATCTTCTCTTGGTGGTTCCTCCATGTGCCTGTTATTAGGTGTATTTTGTCCACTCTTCCAAACCTGTGGGGAGCCCATAGCTCATCAGAATTTTGTAGGGCTGCAACGGGCTTCTTGTAGTTCACAGCTGATCATTGGCTATGTAGCTCGCTAGTGAAAATGTCAGTTACTTCCCCTGGTAAGGGGATGTGAATGCCGTCATTGCGTTGCTTTTAGAAAACAGGATTTCAAAATCCTTTCCCTAATTTCCTGGCTCCTCTGCTGCAGCCATTGTCCTTCTTAATCTGTTAGAATGTGGGCCTTGCAGGATGGCTTAGTGGTAAAAGCACTTGCCAGCAAGCCCGATAACCTAGGTTCAGGCCCCAGAACTCAACAAGGGTGAAGGAAAGAAAGGATTCTAGAAAGTTATGCACCTATACTCATGTCACTAGCACACACACATGCACACACACACACACACACACACACACACACTGATTATTTTAAAATTTTTTAAAAATCAGGGGCTGGAGAGATGGCTCAGGAGTTAAGACTCTGTCTCACAAGCAGAAGGTCCTGAGTTCGGATCCTAGGTCCCATGTAAAAATGCCAGGCAGCTGCACTTCTGGCCCTAGTGGGAGAGCCTGGGAAATCCCAAGAGCGAAGCAAGGAGGTAGATGCAATCCAGGATGATTCCCGAAGTCATCCCTGGGCCTCCACAGGGACACACAGTGCCCTCTGATATACACACACATATATAAATAAACAAAAATATTTAAAAAAAAATTTTAAAAATCAGCTTTTATCTGGCACATTAGAGCTCATGACCCATGTGTTCCTCTTAATATTGGTCAAGTTATAGCTTTATTCTCTTAGCTTTATACTGTCTTTGTCTATCCATATTCTTATACTTGGAATTTATTTTATTAATCACACTTTTTAGTTCCCTAATAATCTCTCTTTGTTTTTGCTTCACTTGTTTGTTTGTAACCCAGACTGGACTAGAACTCAGGAATTAGTAGCTCACACTAGCCCCAAACTTGAGCTTCCTCTGGTCTCTGCCCCACAAAAGCTGGGGTTATGAGTGTGCCGCTGTCCCAGGTTGCCCAAATCCTTCTTGTCTCTAGTTGTTCTTACACAGAGCAGCCAGTCATCCTCTGGAATCTTCCCGAGAAGACCCTCTGACACCTGAGCCACTCGTTTCTCTTAGGGTCAAGTGACTCACCTCTATTCCCCTCTTTTATGCTCTTGGTTCCCACCTGTGACTGGTGAGCTCCATTGTCTCTCAAAGGAACAGGTGGTTAATTATAGAGTTGGCCAACACAGATGCCCCGCAGCTGTGTGCCCTGTTTTCTCTTCGCTCTTCTTCCCTAAATGGGAAGTTATTGGGCACACACATGCTGCTGATGGACTTATGCATGAACTCTGAGCTTTATGGGAAAGTTCCCATAACTCTCCGCTTCGGGGTGTTAAAACAAAGCATGTCTTGAGTTAGTGACCATCTCAACTGTCCCTCTCCCCTCGTCCTGGAGCACCCCCAACTGGAGTCAGTCTGGGAGGGGCTCAGCATTGCCTCTGGAGCACATCCTGTCAGCACCAGCTCGCCTGTGGCTGCTCTCCAGGAGCTCTGTAATGATCGTGACTTCTTTCCTTCCTTGCTGCTGTTCTGTTGTCTCTTCAAGAGAGTTCCGTGGGAAGGCATGTGAATAGACAGGCGTCCTTCACCTGCTGTCCTGTCTGTGCTAATCCTAGCGCAGCCTCCACTCTGTGTCCATTTCTCCTTTGATTTTAGTCTCTGGCCCGTTTTCTTTCCTTGAATCCTACAAGGAGTCTAAAAAAGCTGGGGCTTGGGGGAAGCTGCCAACTTCTCAAAAGCTCAGAGATGAACACATCCAGCTATTCTTCACTCACCATTTATTAGACACCAATATTTCTGCACACATTTCCATTCCTTTTTCCCCTCACGATCTCCTCGCAGCTGGCATTCTGGAGCATGGATATGCTCTCTGGCACATGTCGTATTAGTAGTGAGTTCACACCCGTGCTTGCCGCTTCGTTTATCTGACCAACACCTATCCAGTAGTCTCTGTGTGCAAAGGCTTTGCCAGACACTGAACACACTTCACAGTTTGTGGAACCCGTTCACCATCTTGTCACTGACCCAGTCTGCCCAGAACCCTGCAAACCAGGCAGCAGCACCATCACCACCATGGTGAGCGAATGGACCTCGGCGGCCTTGTCTAAAGTCACATGACTCGGAAGCTTCAGAAGGTGGGCTGGGGAGATGGCTCAGGGGATAAAGCGCTTGGTCGGCAAAAGGACCAGAGTTTGGATCCCAGGTGAAATGCCAGCTAGGGTGGTAGGAGGAGGAGCCTGGGACTTAGGCCTATAGACCAGCTCTTATTTTAATCGGAGACCCCTAGTTGAAAGAGTAGAGTGGAAGGTCAGTGGAGGATGATTCTCACCATCAACCTCAGGGCCATTGCACGCATGCACACACATGCATCCACTTATACACACAAGCGAGAACATGGAAAAGGGAAAGGGAAGTAATAGTTTCAGAGGCAAAGCTTCAAACCCAAGTGCCCTGACCACAGTCCCAAGCTTAGCAGTGGACAGGACCAACTTCCTTGAGTGGGACGAGCAGGGAGAGGAGCTTTTGGCCTTAGTGTAGGGCGAGTCCTTCTCTTTCCCCTCTCTTCGTACACTGCCAGGATTCAAGCCCAGGCCTCCCGCTTGCTAGACAAGCTTATGCCACTTGAGCTGCGTGTCCTCCCCCCTCATATCTTGACTCGTGATAATGTTCCTGATGCTCCCAGTGAGCGCTAAGGTGTCAGCGACTACAAAGGAACCTGATACAAGATCGTGTGCGCTGCTTATCAATATTCATCTGGAAGAATCCTCCCAGGGTCAAAAAAAAAAAAAAAAAAAAGCCCCAGAAACCCAGGCAGACAAGACATTGAAGGGGGTGTTGCGCCCTCTCCCTTCCCCTGCGCACGCCCTAGGAGTTGATATTTGTAGAAATGGCAAACATGGACACGTCTTGATCACGGGGTCTTGTTTTCCATTTAGTCTCCTGGAGGAGGACTCCGAAGAGGAGGGAGACTTGTGTCGAATCTGTCAGATAGCCGGGGGTTCCCCGACCAACCCCCTCCTGGAGCCCTGCGGCTGCGTGGGAAGCCTGCAGTTTGTTCATCAAGAGTGTCTGAAAAAGTGGCTGAAAGTGAAAATAACATCAGGTAGGTGGGGAAGGAAGCGCTGGAAGCCTGCGACCACGTATAATTAATAACTCCTGAGATGCCGCAGGGTGGCCCTGGGAGCCTTGTCGGGCTCGCTGTCGGGAAGACGGGGTCAAGCCCAGGATTCTTGGTCATAAACGCTGCGAAGCGTGCTTTTTTCTTTTGTAGGTGTTAATGGGGGTCTGCGTGTACGGGTGCATGTTTGTATGTGAGTAGATGCACGTGTGTTTATGGGTGAATGTAGAAGCCTGAGAGCGATATTGGCTATCATCCTTGATTGCCTTCCATTTTACTGTTCTGAAACTGGATCTCTAACCCCAGGGGTCATATTAGGGCTCATCCGGCTAGTCAGCTTCCCAGGCTTCCGGGGCTGGAGTCACAGGCTGGCAGCCACACCTTCCCTGGCGTTTGTTTTTTAAATGTGGGACATGGGGATTTGAACTCAGGTCTTTTGTCTTATGTGGCAAGTGTATTAATCTTTGAGCCATTACTCTGACTCATGAATACTTTTTTTAAAAAAAAACCTGTCAGAAAAAATCCTGGAAACAAACCCTCCACCTGCTTAAGGCCTGAGCAGAAATGCTAAGCTCACCTTGATGATGGGACGGACAGTAGTATTATCCAGCTAGCAAACACGAAAGCTCTGTTACCAGAGATACCCCCCATACATACACTGTTATTTGGAGGAAGAGGAGGATGGGTGTCACCTAAGAAACAAAGCAAAGCTGCCTGTTTGCCAGCCGGGTAAGAAAAAAGTGGGGAATCTGATTTTTCTAGAGCCGTCAGAGAAAGAGATTTCCATGTGCCCGTTTTTGTCAGATTGATCTTAGAACTGGGCGTGGAGCCCCTTGTCAACCCCCCCTGGGGAGGTGATAACCTAAATATAGACACGTCAGGAGTTTGGCTATAGTTTCCTTGGCAGAGCTGTTTGAAAGTGTGGTTTTAGGAATGAGTTCATTTTTAACCAAAAGCGAGACTTGCATGCAAGCGCCTCAGTTAGAAAATAGCTTCTGTGCTTCTCCCTGAGCGCTTCCACTCCACAGACAGATCCGCTTTCTCTGCTCTTCCACGTCCCTATCTGTACCCAGCGCCCTGCCCCGTGCCCCCTCACCAAGGACATCACACCGCAGTAATCAGAGAGCAGTCCCGTTAACAGTCTCATCCCCAAAGTGCTTTCCTCGCTTGAGAAATACAAAATCCCCCCCCAAAATGCTGAAACACACAGCCAGACAGCAAGCAAAGGACCCAGTGAAAACAGAAAAAAAAAAAAAAGGTAGATTTTTGGTGAGTAATAACTACTGTCATCCAATGCTTTCTCTTACTAGAGATATAAGTCAATTAAACACCTAGCATAGAAAAAAAAGCCAGACTCATGAAACATGCCATGGAAATGTTGAATGCTCATAAACACCAATGCTGGTGTGGATGTGATCTGTAGGATAGGGTTGGAAGATGCATGGGATGTTCAGGAGCCAGAAACATTCATTAAGGGTGCTAAACACACACAAATAAAATGCAGAAAAGGGATTACTATTCCTCTCTGTGGATGGAAAATAAACCTGCAGAGTCCTAATTACTAAACAGATGCAGGTAAGCAGTAAGTTCTCTTATGCACAAAAGAACTATATACAGCGAGGGGGCCCCTAGGCGAGGAGGCGTAGCATCTCAGACAGAAACCAGAAACAGACACAGTTTTATCAGCTTCCGCTTCTGCATGGGGAAGTGAAGGAATGTGGAGACAGTGCTTGGTTGGGAATGCAAGTTCTCCTAAGATCAGCAGCACAGGTAGCTGTCTTCAGCCTTCAGAGTTGTTCCAGATGCCGTGTAACTAGTTCCACCCCAGGGCCCTCCCGCCCTGGCTTCTCTCTGATGGCAATCTCACCTGTGTATGTGTAAAGGTAAATCCGGTAGCCAAAACCATCGTCTGAGGATAGCTTTAACCATCTAGTTGTTCCTCACTAATTTATTTTATCTGCATCTATGTTAGGGGGAAGGGTGGAGACCGCAAGCCCACTAGTCACGCTTTTTGCAAAACACCTGTGTTAAGAGTCTTGGCTTCCGTGCTGCAATTCCTGTTTCAGGAACCATTATGTTTATATATTTAAATAGAAACAAGACCTGTTATTGAAAAGTCATGGGAATTTCACTTGCGTGAAGCTTGCATAATAAATGATTACAAAGGAAAAAATTTCCAGATCTCAGATTCAAGGTCATTTTCTACTGAACATGACTGACTTTAAATGAAAGTCACTGAAGCTTGGAATTCATATCACATACACATAAATTCAATTTCAAAATATCACCTGTCCAAAGTGCCAACACAAGCAGACTCAGGGTTATATATAGCATAAACCTATGGTGTGTGTGTGTGTGTGTGTGTGTGTGTGTGTGCGTGAAAGAGCGCTTGCTGTCTATTCTTACACACAATTCTTATTCTAATTCAAGGAGCAGATCTAGGCACTGTGAAGACCTGCGAGATGTGTAAGCAGAGCCTGCTGATCGACCTGGATGACTTTAACATGACAGAGTTCTACCACAAGCACCAGCAGTCCCGGGTAAGAAATGGTCCCAGCCTAAAAGTAGGAAACTCAAGGCCCCTGAATAGAGGATGTAGAAGTCCTGGTATGACGTGCATCTGCAAGTGTCTGATGCTGCATTTCTTTGAGACAGTCTGACAGTAAATGAAGCCTTGGTCATTGCCCCTGCTATCAGGCAGAAGGGTGAAGCCAGAATGGCAGCTGATCCCATGAAAATAGTCAAAGGCCTGGGCGAGCTCCCTGCCCAGACTTGCTGAAGTGACATAATGATGACAAGAGGAAAGTTACCCGAAGTCTTGGAGGAAATGACCCCCAATTCAAACACCAAGTAATTTGAGAGAACAAAGAACTGCATGACCCAGGGCCAAAAAGCATGCAGTAGGCGCCGACTGTGTGCTTTGTCAACACCTGGTGATAGGGAACAGGATTAAGTGGAAAAAACATTCCCCGGGGCACTTAGGTTACATTTTGTGAGAACGTGAAAAGAGTTAATTAACCTCAGGTGGGGATGTGATTTATGCCACAGTAAGAGTTAATCATTTAATTCCACTGCAGCAAACTGTCTATTTAGAACTATATTCTGCAGTATAGTTAGCCACAAGCTATGTATATGGCTAATGAGAAGGCACCTAGTTCAACTCAATGCAGGTTGTGAGTAATAAATACACACCAAATTTCAGTTACTCTGGATTAAAAAAAAAAGCAGTAAAATATCACATCGTTTTAGATGTACACAGTACCAAAACACAGGAAGCTGGGCAACTTTATGAAAAAAAAAAAAAAAGGTTTGGGGCCGCAGCAAATGTGGCTGACTATGCTACTGCCTTTTTAAATTTCTTTTATTTATTTGACAGAGAGAGAGAGAGAAAGAGAGAGAGAGAGAGAAGGTACACACATGCCATGGTGCACAGATAGAAGTCAGAGGAAGTCAATTCTCTTCTTCCAGGAATTGAACTCAGGTCTCTGGGTCTGTGACCAGGCATTTCACTCACTAAGCTGTCTGAACAGCCCCTGCCACTTGCCTTTCCCTCCATGGTGACCACACAAAAAGGGTTTTTGTCGCTCATTGTGCTGCGTGTTAAAGAGCCCACATCTGGCATGGTCCTGAAGAGGGACATGACATTACATGGAGACAGACGGAGAGGGGGTCGTCTATGTGTCTTCTGACCTCCCTCCTGTTTCTAATAAGGCTACCAGGTTCCAGTCATGGGGCTCCATCTCAATGTCTACTCCTCATCCCTCCCAGAAGCCCCCACTTTTAAACATTGGAGTCAGATTAGCTTTCCACCTTTCTGTGTGGATTTTTTTTAGTTAGACAAAAAAGGGTTTTATTATGATATTTTCATATATATTTATCCATATGTGCATATCCACATAGATGGATGAAATCAATCCACTTTGCTCAGATTCACTCCCGCTTCACTGGTCCTTCGTTTTCCCCAGCTAAGGTTTCCACCTCAATGATTCACGGTGGGTTGTGTCAGCTTTCCATCACTACAGTGAAATACCTAAGGCAAGTAGAAGCTTCGTTCTGGCTCATGGTTCCAGAAACTCTAAGACTGAGCAGTCCCATTACTCTGGTCAGCATATCAGAAGCGGGGGGGGGGGGGGGGGGGGGAAACAGGTCACTTCATGAGCCAAGATGCAAAGGGAGAAAGAGGAAGGGGGAGTCATGCCCTGCTTTCTCCTTCCAGGACTTGAAGCAAGTGACCTGAGGGTCTCCCCTAGGTCCCACCTCAAAAATGCTCCACTATGCCCCCTCCAAGAGTGCCATCCTGGGGTCAAGCCTTTAACGCATGGATCTCTAGAGTGGGGAGCAATCACAGAAACCGTAGCAGCGGGGACTAAATTTCATCCTAGGCACCCATGGGAGAAACACACAGCCTATATCCAAATCACAATGCTCGCCATATTTCAAAGATGGAGTACGCTCTCCGTAAGTCACCAAGTACAAAGCAGGACAAATGAAGACATCAACAATCCTCTACATCTTTGAGAAAACAGATCAGACAAACCCTCTTCTTAGAGAGAACAGGAGTAGGGAGATGGCTCAGTGGCACAGTGCTTGCCATCCAAACACAAGTGCTTGAGAGTTTGGATCCCCAGACCCATATAAAATACCAAGCGGGTGTGACAGCCTGCCTAATATTTGAGCATACTTGCAAAATTGGCCAACCCAGAATTCTATTTCTTATAAAAGTATTCTTCCCAATTGGGAGGAGAAATACTTTACTTTTTTTTTTTTTTATAAATTAGCATGCAAAGGGCTAGGCATCATTACAGCAGTTTCCAAATAACATTTGGTTTAGTTGATTCTCTGGGATATAATCATCTGCTCACTCATCCTCCCCCTCACCCCATCCTTCTGCCACACCCCTTGCTTCCTCCCCTCATCCTATCTCCTTTCTGCAGAAATAAAGACTTTCTTAGGCAAGGAGATAATACCAAAAAAATTAAAATATCACATTAATAATCTTAGATTGCAAATGGAATTGCTCGCAGGACGGGGGATATAGTCGGTCTTCCTTGTCAACTTAACTGGACCTAGAATCAACAGACAGCTGGTGGCCAGACCTAAAGGGGTTATCTTTGAAATGGGGTGTTCCACCCTTCCAAGGCAGCCCAGATAAGACGTGTTAGGGTCCAATTTCTCCCCAAAGACCACCTGAGACACGTATGCAAAAGCAAGAGCGTTTATTCAATCCAGCATGCTGGGGTACACCATAGATAAACGAAATGGCGACCATGAACAAAGGGAGCCTGCAATTTATACAGCCCTATAGGGAAGCTCTTTCGTGGTATGCTGTCTCTCTGAGATTGGCTCAAATATAGTCACGTGTATACGTAAAGAAATCCTATTGGTCCCACCTGCCGGTATGTGCAGAATGTGTGTACCTGCGGAAGATGTGTGTCGTGATTTCTATCTCAATTGGCCTTTTCCCTGATTGGTTGGCCCCAGCCCAGATGGTCCATCCCTGGCGAGCCTGGGAGCCTTCAGAAGGAAGTCTAAGACAGGTTTGCTTCTGCTCCCTGGCCTTCACGGCAGGACACTGGCCAGCGCATCTTCCCTACTTGCATTATGCGAGGTCATTAGAATCCAGTTAGCTTTACGAGAACTGAAGACCAGAGGCTTCCAGGAGTCCTCCAGGACCTGGGCACCAGACTGGACCGAGTGCTGTGGACAGCCGCTGTGCACTTCCTAAGATTTATCTTGTAATCCCATCTCTTAAATCTCTTTTTAATCTAGGTTCATCCTACAGTTCCATTTCTCTAGAGAACCCTGTTTGGGTATGTCAGGTACTACGTAGCCTGTGTGTGCAGTGGTTGTTGCCATCTAGGTTTGTGTAAGCGCACTCCGTGATGGTCACAGAATAATGAAATTGCCCAACGTGTCTCAGAACATATACCTGTGGTTAAGCTGCATGGAACTATAATTATATATTGAAATGATATTTTTGGATATACTGAGTTAATAAAATACTTCGTCCATATTAATTTCCCTGATTTTTTTTTCTTTCATGCTGCTCCTATAATTCTTCAAATTACATATGTGCTTTGTATTTGTGCTTCAAATTGTGCTGCAATGGGTGGTTCTGATCTAGAAGGTGCATGGCACATAATAAGCAGTCAATAAATATTTATCAAGTGTATATAGCCCAACATTACCATTATAACTAAAAACCACCCTACCTTATGACATGATTCAAAAATGATTAATAACCAGGCCCGTGAAGCACACAATTTTAAAACGGTAAAATCATTGTTAGCAACCCAAATGTCACCCTTCAGAGGAGACTATTTGGCTTTTACATCATTAGCCTGTATCCAGTCTTTTTTCTATAAATGTTTTGACAGCCGAGTCAAAATTGTGTGTGTGTGTGTGTGTGTAGAGGGTGGGGATTTGTGTCTGGATAGTTCTATAGTTTCTTTTTAAAAAATTCTACTGAACAGAGGAACAGCATATTGGCAAGGCTATTGGAATAATTTAATCAATAATTTTGTCAGAAAGCTGGAGAAAAGGAAGAAAGGAATGGAGAGGAGAGGAATGGAGGGGAGGGGAGAGAAGGGGAGGGAAGAGGAGGGGAGGGGAGAGGGAGAGAAGCAAGCAAGGAAGGAAGGGCTTCTCCATAAGCAGATGCAGTGTTTTGAGGCCTGAGGTCAGATCAGTCGTCCACGCTGAGCTTTGAAATGAGAACCACACAGTTCATGTTCGAGAAGGCTGAGCATGTTGGAGCCAGGATGCCAGTCATTCACCTCAAAAAGAAGTGGGAGCTTGTCCATATTCCTGAGAAACATACATCTGGGTGAACCTGGCTCCCCAAAACACATACCAGAATGCTACGTAGACATCACCTCAGCTGCACCCACAGCTCAGGGGGGAACCTTGCCCAACAATGACCCTTTTGGTTCTGTTACCACCAAATCCTGCCCATCTGCCAGGGCGCACAGGTACAACCCACCTGACTATTCTTGCCACTCATTCTAGAAACGTTTGCACCTGTTTAATATAATGGCTCTTTCCAGGCTCCACTGAGAGATTCACTGAGACAGATCTCAGATCCTTAATGATCCCGGCCTCTCACAACAACCCACAGAACTGAAGAAATTCGTTTATAGACTCTAAAGGGAGAAGGGGCAGAGTTTGAGCTTAGAAAGGTCTCTGATATTAGAGGGTAGTGAAGTAGGAACAGTCTTTCCTCTGTTCAAATGTCCCTTCTGGGTTACCAGATCTTACAGGATTGTCCCATCTGGGTCGCCAAATGCTGCAGGACACAGTTTTGCCAAGTGTTACAGGATCCACCGTCACACTGTTGCAGAGTTCTTGTGTTCCGGAATCGAAGATTGAAACCAGAACACGTGTAAAGGATTATGGTAGAGTTTATTAGAGGAGAGAAAGGCTGGAACTCATGGATTCCAGGCATAGAATGCCATGAGGGGCTAGGGCACCCTGGAGAATTCATGGAGCTAGAAAAGGGACTCATACCATGAGGGGTTAGGGCACCCCGGAGAACTCATAAGAGGAAGGCAGCTAGAAAGAACTCATGGAATCCATAACAAACAGGCATGGAGCTAGAAAGAACTCCAAATGCCACGAGGGGCTAGGGTGCCAAAGATGGCTGTGAGGGCCAGGCATTTGTACACTTTGGCAAGCCTAGGAAAGTGGCTTTTTCTCATTGGTTAACTCCCATTGGGCCCAACCCAGTTGCTTCAGGGCCCACGTGGGGTCCAAGATGTTTGTTGGATATGGCGAGCTCATCTTCCTTTCATAGGGAAGTTGGCCATCTTATCTCTGGGAGGATTGGAATAGGTTCCTCAGCAGGAGTGTTCCTCCAGGTTGATTCCAGCAGTGGGGGATGACTGTCAGGAATTCCAAAGCCTTCAAAGACCTAGAGACTTTAGAGACCCATCCAAGCATAGCTGCTCTAATCCTGCCTCAGTAGGGGGGTGTCTGGATTTGGTAGATTAGTTAGTGAAGGTTCTAGGTAGGAAATAAAGTGGCACTTTAGGAAACTAATCATTGACCTGCCCTGCCTTGGGATTGCTATAGGATTAGGATATAAACTGATTCCCTACACTCGCCCAGCCTGAAGAAGTCTGGGTCATGGAATAATTCTGTCTCAGCTGGGTTCCACATCTAAATCCTGTTCTTTCCCCCCTGTGGTGCCATGTGACCTGGGGTCTGGGAGCTGCGTGGATGCTCTGGGCTCCTGTTTCTCATCTGTAGGGAGTGCGAGTGATTCCCACTCACCTCATCTACAAAGCACGTGATACAGAGAAGACTCTTGATAAAGGGGAATTGCAATGCGAGAGAACCCATCTTTCAGCACCAGCTGGTCCAGGGAGGAGTTTATCCACATGTTCACCTTACTGCTTCAGGGCCCAATAGAGATAACAGGATCGGAGAACATTCTAGAAAGAACTGTGACTGTAACTGTCTTGGCGGGGAAGAATGGCGGCATCTCAGAAGAGGCGAGGAGCTGACCAAAAGGCCCAAGTGTGTGCAGCGAAACAAAGGACTAGCTATGTGACTGTGACCCACCTAGGCCTGAAGGGATGAGGGGCTGTTAGAAAAAGAGAAGAAAGATGAAAGAGGGGGCGGGTGGGAAGGGAGATAGAAGAGGAACCCAGCTTCATCCACGAAGGCTGAAGTTTATTCGGGAAGCTCCTCCAAAACTCCAGCAGGTTGGAGTCGGGGTGCAAGCTTTTAACAGTGGGAGCACAAGGGAAAGGAATTTCAGTTTGATGACCTGGTTCCATTCTGTCCCAGAATAACCAACAGTCTGTCCAGTTGTCTGTTTTCCTTATCTGATCCTATTAACATTCTTGGTGGGGTCTCCAGTCAAGATCTGTTTCCGATCTCAGATCTATCAAGTGGGGTCTCTGGTTCTGAAGTCTGGTTCTGGGTCTATCACTCATCAGAATCAAGAGAACGACAGCTATGCAGCAGAGGAAGCAGCCAGGCAACCCCCTGCTCTGTGTCCTCCACTCAAAGCCAACCAAACCCAATGGGAAGCCAGACCCCAACGGAGCCCAGTGATGTCACCTGAGGGTGGCCCTCCAGGCCACAGAACGGAGTGGGAAGTAGAAAGGTCCCGCACAGTCATTCCCGGAAGATTTCAAATCTGTTCCTCAAATCTGTTCCGGTGAGAACCTGACAGGCCATCCAGACCTTTAAAAAAAAAAAAACAACACCACCATTTATCACCACAGGTAGAAACTGGGTTGCAGGTCCACCCTGGTGGGAGCAGGCCACTCCTCGGAACTAGCGTGCCACCTTAATACCCACAGGGGGAAAGCCACTGAGATCTCGCGCTTTTACAGCGGTTCCGGCAGTGCCAGTGGCCTGTTGTGAATTTAATAGTTTCTGCTCACTTACAATCTGAGTTAAACTTGAGACACAGGGGAGCAAGGATTCAGGCAAGTGGAGAAACTCTCCAAAGAGAATGAAGCATTTTAGCTGTTTTTCCCCCACTGTGGGAAGTAGTAGAAGCTCAGCGTGTCCCCAGGCACAGTGGACCCACTGAGGGTACCAACCCAGCTGGAGAGGCCTCCAGGCAGGCTCCCGTGCAGTCAGTCCATGTGTCCCTCGTGCTTCTGATGGTCTTGCCTCTTCTACTCACACCCAAACCATGGGTCTTGCAGGCTGCTTAGACATCTTCAGTGTTGGTCACTCCTGGATAAAAGGTTCTCCTTCTTGAGGTACAAAGAGAGGATAGGGATGGGGAGATGACTCAAAGCATACACGCATACATACACACACACACACACACACACACACACACACGCACATGTATGCATGCACGCACGCACACGTGTGCCATGGCATGATGTGGAGGTCAGAATACAACTGTGGGGTTAGTTCTCTCCTTCCATCCTGTGGGTTCCAGGGGCTGCACTCAAATCATAAGGCTTGGAAGCAAGCACCTTTATCCACTGAGCCAGCTCACGGGACCCCACTCTAGGTGTAAGTGCCTATAAAAGTTGAATTTTGGGGGCTGGAGAGGTGGCTCAGGGATTAAGCCTCTGCCTTGCAAGCAGAAGGTCCTGAGTTCGGATTAGGGACCCCACGTATAGACACCAGGCAGAAGGGGGCGGGGTTGGGGGCCAGCTTGCATTTCTGGTCCTGGTAGGGCGGAGCCTGTGAATCCCTGGGCAGAATAAACAAGGAGGAGGCGGTCCATGGTGGTTCCCGAATTTGCCCGTGGTTCTACACACACACACACACACACACACACACACACACACACACACACGTACACGTACACATGCACGCACACACAATTGAATAAATAATAAAAAATAAATAAAAAGTTTAAAAAAAAAAGTTGAACTTTTAAAACACTTTTTAGGCATCTACTGTATGTCAGACACAGTGATGGGAAATTACCAGGGTACCCAAAACAACAGTCACCTGTCTTCTAAGGAGGAAGATCAGCAGTGACTGGCATGAGAAGTCAGAAGGCGGGACGGGATACATACTGGGTCTTGCTCTCATCTTTCACCTGTGTCCATGTTTACCAAGCACACGCTGCACCAGGCACTGGGCCAGGCACCAGAGCCCAGGTGCAAATGTGGTGGCAACCTTAGCCCAGATCCTGTTCCTGGAATCCCACCTTTAATTCTTGCCTCCTGCAGGACAGATTTGTTTTGCAAATTATTAGGGCCACCTGTGTTAGCTCAATTTACATAACGCCTGGGGGAAAACAGGCAGAGCATAGGTCACCTGTCCCCCTTTATAAATGATCAGAGCTCTGGCCCTAGAGTTAAAACCTTCTACTGGAAACCGCGGTCAGCGGTCCTGGCAGATTACCCAACAGCACTTTCAGAGCCTCACCCAGCCTGCCACATTTGCTCCGCCCCACGGGCCTGGCCTTGCTTCCCGTCAGTCAAGGACAGATGTCCTTGGACAGAGGCAGACCACCTCATTACCCTCAGACCTAGGAGCATCTCTGCTACATTCTCCAAGACTTCTTAAGACATTTGCGCCCACCGGGGCTGCGGTGGGTTTCCTCCTAGGGCATTACTTACCTGCACCTGAGCATTTCCACCTTGCGCAAAGCTCTTGGCCACAGAGAATATTAGTAACACAGACGATGGGGTAAGGGCAGGAAGGAAAACAGCTGGTAGCAGCCAAGCTCTCCCAAGTTCTTGCTCTCTGCTTATCAAGGCTTTTCTCCTGTGCATCCTCTTGCCCTCCTGCTACCCAGTCCCCTCAGCCTGGGGAAAATGGGAATTACACTTGAGGGGCAGACTGGATCTGGGGAGAAGGTCAGGGGCCACTCCAATAAATAACATTTCAAAATCTAGTTCATTCAACCCCACGGATCAAACGCTAGGAAACTCTTTAAGGAAACAGATCCCTCCCACTTGTGGTTCTGAGTCGCTTACCAACAGAGGCTCTGATTGGTCTGCTGAGCCCATGTCAAACATCTCATTCTGCAAAGCCTAGAGATTTATGGGGCCTCTTGACAGGTTCCCTCCTACAGAACAGAAAAGAGACACAATCTGCTCAGAGTGACTTTTCAAATTATCTGCAGAAAACATTAGTGGATATTTTCCCATCTGCATGCCTCCAGGCCTTACTGAGTCATAAAAAGTAAATGATTTCCCTGAATGCTTTGACAAACCTGATCGTTCCAAGCCATTTTTGAGCTGGTTTGGTTTGCCTTTTCCCGCCAGAGTGTCTGCTCAGAAAGTCCCTTCTGGCAAAGAGAGAAAACCCTTGGCCAGGACAAGCAGCAAGGTCTGGGCCTGACTGGGATAGGGGAGCAAAACGGGCATCTCAGGTAGGCTTCCTGAAGGAGGTGACTTGGGAGGCCAGACTGAAAGGAGGCAGCAGGCACCAATTCTCAGGGGAGCAGGGAACAGGCAGATCAAACAAAAACAGGAACACAAGCGACTTGTCCTTGGCCTGCATTGGGCCTAGGTCAGCAGAGCGCCCCCCCCCCACACACACACAGAGGCTAAAAATAGAAGGCTAACTGCTAAGAACAGTGGCTTTGAGAGATTTGAAAGATGGACAGTGCAGAGGTTTTGAGCAGTGACCTTGAGGCCAGCTGTCCCCCCAAGAATAGGAGACAGCCAGATACAGAAGGAAGGGCACATCGATCTGTGCTCCGCCTCTGAGATGTTCCTGGCGGCCACACGGTCCTGGGAGACGTGCATTCCATGCCAGCTTCCTGAGCAGCCCTTGATCTACCGGGAACAGGGAACCCGGCCCCCAGGAACACCCAGGCAGCTGCAGGAAGAAGACCAGACACCAAGATGGCCACAGTGTCAAATCCATGCTTTGTTACCTGGGGCAGTGACAGTTCTGACCTTTCCCAAGAGTGACATTGAGGTGGGGTTGCTCTTCCTTGGGGGTTCTTGTGTTCCGGAGCCAAAGATTGAAACCAGAACAGGATGAAGAAGATACAAGCAGGGATTTTATCGAAAATGAGAGAAGAGGGCAGGAACTCTTGGACACCTGATCCAAGAGAGGTAAGAAGAGCCGTAAGGTGGGAGAGTGTTAGAGCAGAGGAGACAGCTTATAGCTTGAGGTCAGAAAGAACAGGGAGAGACGCCATAAGCACACGGCAAGAAGAGGTTAGAGCAAAGAGCTGCCTTGGTGTGTTCACAGGGCGGGAGAACTGGATGACAGAGAGAAACAGAGAGAGAGAGAAATGGTAGAGCCACAATTCTTATAGACCATTCATTGCTAATGACTGGGAAAGTGAAGTAAAGACTGGAGAAGAGGTGGCCGATGGGGTTTCCAGGAGACTGGACATTTCTAGCCACACTAGCTGCCCAACAGAAATTAAGTTTCTCTCTCCTTGTATTAGCCAGGGCCCTCTGCAAAAGGTTTCAGTCTCCAGGGGCTGGGTGGCGTCCCGAGCACAGGCTGACCCATCCTGGAGTTCTCCATCTGTACGATTTGGGCAGGTGGGGGATGCAAGAGCCCTTTCTTCCGCTTCCACAGGTTTGGCCCTGGAGCTTGAGTTCTCGTTCCATTTTTCTATCACTTCTTAGCCTGGTTACCCTCTTCCCTGAGGCTGAAACCATAACTATTTTGTAGATGAACTTATGGGGTTTCTCTTCCCTATTTTAGGCACAGAGCGAGCTGATGAATTCAGGCTTGTACCTGGTGCTGCTGCTTCATCTGTATGAACAGAGGTTTGCAGAACTCATGACCCTCAACTATAGGCGGGCTTCGAGAGAGAGGGTGAGTCGAAGCCCTGACTGGGAGACCCCCACTTCACAGCCCAGGAAGCCCTGTACCGCTTGCTTATTTGATATGCAATCTCTGGTGGTCCTGATAGTCACTTGGCAGGATCTGGGACTGTCGTTAGACCTAAGATTTAGTGACTGCTAAGAGTATGTGCAGTGACGCTCTCAGGCTGACGGTAAATGATAATCATATAATTGCTCACTTTCAAACACAAGTAATAATCAAGTGGTCCTATAAGCGAAGGAAATCTCTAGGGATAGTTGCCCCCCTCCAAAATATAGGCCACCGAGGATGCTGTTGTTGGGCTTACACTCGGTGGGGTCATTGGCACTGCCCAAGCTTGGCGGATCTGGGCGAACATAAGCCATTCTCCACAGGAAAGCTGGCCAGCCGTCTGCCACACTCTGCCAAGAGGTGCGGAACACCTGGAATCCCAGCATTTGGGAAGTGGAGGCAGGAGAAATGAAAGGTCATCTTCAGACTAAATATCAAGAGTTCCAGCCAGCCTAGTTTACAGGAAACCCTATCCAAAAAAAAAAAAAAAAAAAAACCTCAAAAAATCCACTATTCACAAGAATTCCAGAACCATAATTCTTCTTCTTCCTCTTCCTCCTCTTCCTCTCCCTCCCTTTCCTCTTCCCCTCCCCTCCCCCTCCCCTTCCCCTTCTCTCTCCTCTCCTCTTCCCTTTCCCCTTCCCTTTCCCCTTCTCCTTCAACTCCTCCTTTACTGGCTTAAATTCTTCCCATAGACCCTGATTTCTCAATGAAAAAAAAACAAGCTGGTCCGCCAACCTGCCTCCTCAAGAATCCCACCCTTTTTTTGACCCAGGTCTGTCCTTCTTCAATTTTCCCATGCTTTTAATGGTGGCATAAATTCTTCAGAAAAAAAAAAATTTTTTTAAAGGGAGAAAGTACAGGAAGCAGGAAACAATCCTTAGTTAACATTTCTGTAACTTCATTTTCATGTTTTAATGAACTTTTTATTGCACATTGAACTTCAAAGCACCAGGGTTGCTGTGAGTTACAGAGGGTCCCAGCATCAGCCCTGAGCAACTTCGGCCACTGGGGTTACAAAGCAAACACGAGAAGACAAAAACCTCAAGGCCCTAGAGCCTTCATCCTAGGGAGCCTTCTGCTGAAACTTCTGGAAAAGGAACGAGCTGCACCTGGACCAAGCTACAATGCACCAGAGCGGAAGGGACCAGCAAGGGTCAGGGACTTGAGAAACCCTGAAACAGAACTCACCCCTCTGTCAGGCAGTAACTAGCTGCTGACAGCCAATTAAGCAGCTTCATAGGAAGGCAGGACTCCTGAGCTTATCAGATCCGCAGTCTTCTGGATTTTTGTCTCAATATTTTCCAGAACCTGAATATTCATTTCATAAAAGAGCTAGAAGAGACCCCTTGCGCATTCACATCAGACTTCTAGGTTCCATTAACTGTGGCGCACCTGTTAACTTCATCTGACAACTCGACATTGGAGAAGTGGGCCTCCACGCAAACCTATGAGGATTTATACAGTTAAGACCGACCTCTCAGCAAGCCTATAGGAGACTGTCTTAATTGTATGCCTGATGAGGGAATACCCTACCCAGAATGGGCGGGACCATTCTCTGGGCAGGTGGTTAAGACAGAGAGAGCTAGTTAGCATATTTGGCAAAATATGGTCCTTGCCCCATCTTGCTCCAGAGGCGCATATGGTGTGGCTAGTTCCTTTGGCTCCTGATGTTGGTATGACTTCTCCTGTCATGATGAACTGTAACCTGGAATCATAAACCAATAAAAATCCCTCATTCCCTTAAATGGCTTAGTCAGGTATTTATCACAGCAATGGAACTAAGACATGCGGTGACTGTCATTTCCTTCCTCCTGCGTGCACAGTACCGCACACAGGGGCTGAGATAATGTATTCGTCACTTTGCTCATGGCTGTGGTAAAATGCCCAAAAGAAGCCACTGAAGGGCAGAAGGACTTATTTTGTCTTGGGGGTTTGAAAAGACATCAAGTCCATCCTAGGGAAGGCTGGTAATGGGACCACCTTGGCTGTAGTGGCAAGAGCATGAGGCTGGCTCACATCTCACAGACCAGGACACGGAGAGGGGGGAGCTGGCACTTGGCTGGCCTTTTCCTTTCCCCCTTTTTATCCCATCTGAGACAGAAACTCAAGAGATGGTACCACCTACTTTCAGGATGGGGGCCCCCCCCTCCTTACTGAATTCTTTCTGGAAAAGTCCTCACAGACACACCCAAAAGGGACATCTCTTCAATGCCCTAGAAGTTCCTCAGTCCGACCAAGGAGACAAGGGAAAGTGACTATCAGATGTGATACCAGCATGTCCCTTT
Organism: Typhlomys cinereus; assembly: GCA_023101885.1. Lineage (NCBI taxonomy): Eukaryota > Metazoa > Chordata > Mammalia > Rodentia > Platacanthomyidae > Typhlomys > Typhlomys cinereus. The sequence continues at coordinate 1,544,932 of JALPQD010000298.1, read as the reverse complement.
CTTTGAGAAACTTATGACCAAATTTGGAGACAAGAGTCACATATGTGTAAAACTGGGAAAGAGCCGGAAGGCAGCACGTGGGCAGGAGAGCCCCGTGATACACAGGTTGTGAAATCAGCAACACGTCTGCCCTGGCCGGGATGTTGTTATAGTTACTCTGCACTGTTGCTGAGAAATCCCCAGCAAAGCAGCTTAGGGAACAAGGATTTTTATTCTGGTTTACAGTTGTCCGGTTATAGCTGCTTGATCAGTTTGGCAGGAGGGCCCACACCACCACCAGGGGCCAAAGGAGCTGGTTACACCATAGCCACAGGACTGCAAAGAAAGAGGACAGTCCTTACTCTCCAGATTAGCACATCTGGCCAAGTGTAATAAAAGATGCCAGTTTCCTTACCTAGTTCCCTCACCTTATCCTCCTGTTCTGGGACCAGCCACACCACCACGGACTGGGCGCCCCCATCGATCAATCTCCTGCAGGCTTGTTCGGGGCTTAACACAACTCCCAGTTCTTCACAATGTGCCCAGAGCTCTGAACCCTCAACTGTCAAGTTGACACCTGTCTGTCTCCCCATTGAACTCGTGAGCTGTTTGAAGGCAATGCCAGGTCTTCTGAGCTTGTCCCACTGCACGAACACTGCAGACTATGCCCCAAGCACTGTGGATTCCAGGAACACTGGGTACAGATGACTGTCAAACGGTGTGCATGCGTTACGGCTGTTCATTAACAACTTGGGCATGGAACCCACTGTGCCTAGAAAATGCTGGGACATAGTCAATGTCTAATCACTTTCCACTGCCCATGTACTCATGAATCGAAGCCTACTCCTTCCCAGTAGCAAGTCTTAAGCTTTGCTCTAGAGAAAGGGTAATAGAGATTTGCAGAGAGAACAGTATTGTAGGGAAAGGAATGTTTTATTTATTCTGCACACTTATTACGTCCTGGGCTCTAAATACCTGGGAATGTAAAAATGATTAAGACCCTGGCTGCATATGAGGGGCTCAGAGTCTAAAGAGAGAACACAAGGATCACCAAGAGGACCCTGAACTGTCATGAGAAAAAAAAAAAAAAAGAGCCAGAGGAGCACAGAGCAGAATAAAATGAGATGAAACGAGGAGCTGCTACACTGCGCCCTCCTCCTCCTCTTCCTCCTCCTCCTCCTCCTCCTCCTCTTCCTCCTCCTCCTCCTCTTCATCTTCCTTTCTCCTCCTCCTTCTCCTCCTCCTCCTCCTCCTCCTTCCTCGAGCCAGGCTCTGCAGGCACACCAGCCGGGGCTTCTCAGGAAGCCTTTGACCCACTAGGTTGAGCCCTTGACCATCAGTCTTCACTGCTTTGGCAATGCTGCTTCCGTCAGCTGATCAGCAAAGGAGATGGTGTCAAGACTAAATCTTGGAGAGTGTGGCAGATGGACCAGGGTCAATGCGGAGAGAAAGGATACTCATGCAGGGGAAGATAACAAAGGCACATACAGGGCAAGACCTGCGAGGTTGGAGAAGTCAGACAGCTGTGTGGCTGGCAGGAAGTCAGCCTGAGTTATTGGCAGCAAGCCAAGCAGGAAGGGCTCGGGTGTGGTCTTAGAGACCAACTGCGCAGTTATGTGGGATTGACAGGCTGGGAGATTTGGGGTGCTTGAGTGACACCTGGAGGGAGGGCTGGAAGAAACCAGCCAGGTAGCTGTTTCAGTAGCACAGAAGATAAGGGGTCCAGTGGGGAGCATGCAGGGATAAAGGAGTGGAGAAGATACAATGATGGAAGTACTGATGTTCATCTCTGCAGGCACCCACCAGAAAACTGCCTTTCATCCAATTAGGCTCTGGTGGTGGGGGCATCTCTAGGACGCCAGCAGCCCTGACCGACTGCTGGCCCACTCTTAAGTCTGAGGAGACCCAAAGACTTGCCTGTGGGGAGGGGAAAAGCTAAATGGACTTCCCTTCCTTGGGGTGTTTCCCTTTCCATATACACTGGTACCTGGAAGAACCCCCACCATGGCTTCCTTCTGGTCTGGGTCTGGTTTCCATCTGCTCACTCGTGTCTTCTGGAGAGAGCATCCTCCTTTGTCTCCTTTGTCATCTACCCCAGGAGTACTGTTAATGGGGGGGGGGGGTAGCGGCTGGCCTGGGAGGCAGGTAGGGTGTCTGAGTAGCTCTCATACCTCACTGTTCTGTTCCTGTCTCAATGCACCATCCCCATCACAGTACTTTGACGGAACCTGGAATTTTTGCCACCATGGGTCAGGCTTACCCAACAGCAGGGAAGCCCAGTTAGAAAAGCTCCCTGTTCATCGAGAGAGGAATTCTCGGTGGCGTGTGAGGGTTGGTCAGGTGCACATCGTCATCTGGCACGTACTTTCAAGGCCCTCTGAGGGCACACGGCAGCAGAGGTTGGCCGAGTACTGATGTATAATTCACCAGGTAACAAGATCTGCCATTCTGGATGAAACTCCATCTTTCCCCTGCTCTTCTCTGGACACAGAAATGGCCCCAAGGAGCACAGCTGCCTCTGCTCCACACCATGAGAGTCGCACCCCTTGTTTTATTCCCAGCCTGTCACAAAGCCCTTGTTCTTCGCGGGGGAAGAGCACTAGTCCCTCCGTAGCCGGCCCCACATCCTTGCAGCCTGCACAATGGGCTCCCATGGAGTACACAGCGTTTCTTATTGTGGCATAAAATGCCATAAAGTCAGAACAAAGAGAGAGCCCAGGGCCTGGATGGATCTGCAGCTTCCTGCCGAGCAGAAAATACAAGCGATTGTTTAAAAGCCAGTGGTGAGGCAAGTGGCCAATTAGCACAGCCTTCCCCACAGCCTGTAAATGGGTGGAGTGGCCCATCAGAAAGGGATTCTGCTACTGAGATCAATTGCTGAAAGGAAGCAAGTCTGCTCACACTGCCAAAGTTAGAAGCCCCAAACAGCAAAGGTGACCAGGGTTTTGCTGTGCAGCGCTTGGGCTGGGCTAGGCCCCATCAGTGCCCTGCGAATCCCCAGCCTGTCCTGGGCACCTCCCCATCTGTTCCAGCCTCCTTAAAAGTGACTCTGGGAGTCCAAGGGAAAAAAAAAAATTAATCTGAAGCCAGGGAGTTACAATGCCTGTTCATAATTGCCTTGCAAAACAATTCATGTCTCATTATTTTCTCTCTCATAGTTGTCAAGAAATTACACACAACCCAGACCGGAAGAAAATGAAAGTAGGTTTGGGGGTCAGCCTTGACATTTTCAAGGGTGTTTGCTAAATCCTGCCTTTTCTGTTCCTGTGTTGAACCTAACACTGGAAGGAAGTCATGACCATCCTGCAGAGGCAAAAAATAGCACCACAAAGCTTGGAAAACTCTAGCGGCAGCTAGAAAGGAGGGAAGCTGGATGCAGAACAGATAAGAATTGTAATGCATCCTGAAACCACCCAAAAAGTGTCAATGGAGGGGAAGAGGGTATCAGGAGACAGAAGAGGGTTTTTCCCCCCTTCTTTAATTATTCAGCATCCAGTACTTGAGCTTTGTTTTGCTTTTCCTGCCTGGTTCCTGTCTAGAATTTTCCTTTCCAAACCCTGAAAGGGGGCTGTTTAGCCATTACCAAAGGAAGCCTTGTGAGTTTGACAATAAGCGCTTCGATTTGGGTTCTATCACCATTGAGCCAACATCAAAGCGGGTCAGCTGGAGTTAAGAGGCTGAACAAAGCCAACAGGTCTCGGTGAGGCAGGACAGCTTGTCTTCAAACAGGAGCCCTTTTTTTAAAGAAATTCCCACAGGAGAAAATGAATCTTAATTAAAGCAGAGGGTTTGGAGTCAGACTAGGGAAGAACTCTATCGTCGCAGGGGAACTGAAGAAGGGACGTGCAATTGGGTCTCTCGAGGTTCTTCGAGGAGCATTTTTACCATCACTGCCCAGGAAGGTTAGGACCGTGATTCCCACGCTGGCTCTGCCATCCGGCTGGCGAGGAAATGAGCCCCCACCGACTCCTTGGAGCCTCCCACAGATTCCGCCGCGGCGGCGGGGTGGGGCTCTAGATTGTGTCTTTCTCAAGATCCCGAAGCAGCGCATCGCGGGGATGCTTTGGGGAACCCCCCCAAAAAAAAGTCTACCCAGGAGAGCCTTTACACCAGCCCAGAGTTCCCTAGGGGTGGGATCCAGCCTGCCATGCGAGAGGAACCAACTTGTTATGCAGAGCACGCATTCTCGGGGAGCCAGGCCCGCCTGTTCAGGGATGGAATCCTTCCTCCCCTTTACAAAAGGAGCCCCAAGAACCCATGCCCGTCCCCTGTGCCCCCTTCGTGTGAGGCTGGGGAGAATATGGGGGGAGATGCTTGCGCAGTCCTCTTCCAGCCCCCCCCCCGTGGGGGTCGTCTCCAAAGATCTTTGCCCAGCTGCCGCAAGCACCACTTTCCGGGGACGGCTCCTCGGTTCTTCCATCCTGCATCCCCCAACCCCCCACTCTCCCCACTCCGGGTTCTCAAAGTCGTCTGGGCAAAGACCTCCTGCTCTTGAGAGCGGCGTGACAGCGTGAGGGTCTGGGTCCCTGCGCCGTAGCCCCAACTGGGAGACCCTGGTAGGGTTCATCACGGCACCCATCTGCATCCCAGTTCACCCCACCCGGGAGTACCCCCCCCCCCAATCTCTTACCACCACCACTCCGGGGTTCGGAACCTTAGGCGCTGGGCACGCCCGAGTGGGTTTAGTTGTGCAGGGGCGCCGCCTAGCGCCCTGCATGTGCCTCTGCGCCCTGCCTCCTGGGGTGGGGGGAGTCTCCCCCAGACCTAGGTAAGGGGCACTTGGGTTCCTAACAGGCCTATGAGAGACTACCATCCCTGAGGGGCCCAAGAGCATCCCTGGCGGGTGCTTTGAAAGGAGTCTAGCCAGGCTTAGTGGCGCACATCTGTAATCCTCGGGAAGGTGAGACGGGATGACGGCTGCAGCGAGCTGGTCAGCCCGGGTTACACGGTGAGCTCAGGGCAGATCGGGGTACAGAGCGAGACCCCAACAATCAGCAGCAAGAAGTGCCCACCGAGGGCAGGAGGCGACTCGATGCCCTCCCGTTGCTCCAAGGCACATGGGCCCTCAAACTGTCTACCTCGCATTTGCCACCTCAGGTCACGGAGTTGGCCGCAATCTAGCATCACTCTAGTACTCCCAGCCAGGCCCACGCTCCCTTCTCCTGTTCCCAGCCCCAGATACTAAGCCAGCGGAGGGGCACAGCCCAGACTTGAGAGAGTCCAGCACAGGGGCACCCCGTCACCCTGGCAGGTTGGCCAGTCACAGCCCTTGCTTTGGCTTTGCACCAAAATCATTATCAAGCCAGAGCAACAGAGGCAACGCCAGAGGCGGCCAGCTTCCCCTGGGCCACACTCCGCTTTGGCCCCCACAGCCTGGCATGACTCACCTGGTTGGCAGCATTTTGTTAATACGGCCTGCCAGCACTGAGTCACAGCTGTGACCCGCCACCCCAGCTCCGTTCAGGTAAACAAGGAGAGAAAAGACAAACATCAGGGCACATAAGGTGGCATAAAGAGTGCCAGCTGCCCTGTGGCTCTCGTACCCGGGCCAGCTCGCTTACTGGGCACCTTTCCCTGAACCACGGCCTTACTAGGAGTGTTGAGGTGAGGAATTCTGGGGAGTGTTCTTGGATGTGCATGCCAACTTGTCTCGCCATTCTGTGACCCCGCCCCTCTGCCAGCTGCTCCCCAGCTTGTGCAGATGATTGTGACTGTAGCCAAGACTGAGGCCAGGCGGGGAACAGTATCACCTGCTGATGCGCATATAAGTAAAGGCAAGAACGGGGACAAGCAGCAGGGCACTCGAGGCTGGGCCACAGTCACCCCCACACACACTCACACACCCCAGCCTTCGAAGAGAAAAAGTACTGGGTCAAAGGAGTTGGGGCACCTGGGATTGGGGGTGGGGGCTGGAACGTCAAAGCACTTCTGAGTGGTTGGGAGTACTTATCCAAGCCAAGGCAGAAAGAAACACACTGAGCCACTATTCTGGGAGGACGGAGGCAAACACTTCAGCGGCTACTCAGGCTTTTTGCACCAGGCTGGGATGTAGAGGCCCCTGAGATACAGCCATTGAGTGGCCTGCAGTCCATTGTCTCTGGTCCTGCCAGAACCCCAGTGGAACAGTCTGGAGATGCCCCAGATGAACCCCAGACTAATGGTACATGTCCCCCCCACTCCCCACCCACATACACACACAGCTCTGGACACTATAGTCATATATGGGATTAGCCACTGGGCCACAGTGGGACACAGCCACTGAGCTGGGACACTGTGTCTTTGCACAGTAGATCCTACAGAGAGTCGGCTGTGACCCCGGGGCCTCAAAGACGCCCTTGCTTTTTCTAGATTCCGAGTCCGGAGATGGCAATGAAGGCAGCATTTATCCAGGCCGGGTCGTCTAGCGAAGGAGCTGGTGTGGAGTGCAGCAGAGACCTCTCCACCCAGAAGCCCTTTCTGCGTCCCCACGTGCCTCCCTCCCTCCCTCCCTTTCTGCAGTTGAAGCCAGTATGTTGGCACTTACCATTCACACCTGTGCCACTCTCTTTTGGGGTCTGGCCTGAGCAGCTCCTGGCAGCTACAGGGATCAACCTTGTCTCGCCGAGCACCAGCGAACAGCCTGGAGCGGCTGAGCCTCAGTGGACTGCCCTGCTGCTGTCCCCCTGCCCAGCAGCCCAAGCAGCCCCAGCAGCCCAGCAGCCTGGGCTCCTGCTCCTGAGGGCACCTGTCTAGGCCTCTCAGCCCGCCTCTCGTGGGGTGGAGCCAAGCATTCAGTAAACTGACTTTATTTCTCCCACCTTTGTTTTGTGCTTATTTCCTTCCCTGGACAAAGGCTGAGAGTCTCAGGCTGCAGCTCGCCACCACCAATTTTGAATTTGAGACCTTCCCAGACCCGATACACTGGGGCAAGTTGGCTCAGGAGCTCCTGAGTGTATAGATTTCATGTTTTTTTCTTATTGTATCTAGGACTAAATAACCCTCAGGACTTAGGGTAAAAGGTAAGAGACAATGAGCCGGACAGATGGCTCAGGGGTTAAGACTGCCTCGCAAGCAGGAGTTCAGATCTGGATCCTACGTAAAAATGCCAGGCAGAAATGGCAGTGACCCACACCTGTGACTCTGGAAGGCAGAGCCTGGGAAACTCCAGAGCGAGGCAAAAAGGACCCTTGGTCCTCCACAGGGACACACAGTGCCCTCTGATACACACACACACACACACACACACACACAAAGTTCTCTCTCTTTCTCTATATATATTATACATTATATATTACATTATATTATATATATGTATATATATATATATATATATAAAATCTTATTTGGACTAACTAGACTTTATCTCATGTCAATTCAGTAAATCCCCTTCTTAAAAAAGGTAAGAGATAGTAGGGAAAATATAGAATTGTGGGGGGCGGGGAGAAGAAGAGAAGAAGGGAAAGGAAGGAAAAGAAAAGAGAAAATAGTATACTATGGTAAACTCATATAATCTCAGCACCAAAGCAGGAGGACTGTGATTTGGAGACTAGCCTGGACTCCATAGTAAGATGGATCTCAAATTCCAAAGAAAGGGGTCAGCAAGATGGCTCAGTGGTAAAGGTAATTGCGTGCAAACCTGTGACCTGAGTTCAGTCTCTGGAACCCACATGAAAGTAGGAGTGCACTGACTCTACAGGACTGCTGGGCATGCCCACACTCGTCCCCATAACTACAACAAAATAAACTTTAGAAAAAGGAAAGCACAAGAGATTTTAACCCAAGAGAAAAACAGAGACAAAAATAGGTCAAAAGTAATAAAAGATGGTTGGAAGAGAATATAATCCAAGCAAACATGTTATGCTAATTAAAAGAAAAAACAAAACAAACCTGTAGTCCATGATCCTTTTTATATGCAGTTTCTAGAAAAGGCAAAATCGTAGAGATGTTAGAAAGCAGATCTGTGGTCTGTGGAAGCTGAGGAACAGGGACTCCCAGCTGGCAGGCAGGTAGAGGGGACTTTAGGGGCAATAAGGCAGCAATCGCCTAAATGGATACGATTGCTGTTGTTTGTCCAACTGTGTATTTGCCGTGGGTGAACTTGGCAGCCTCAAATGTGACATGAGCCTTCCATTTTCTCAGAATTGAAAGGAAAGAAAAGCAGGTCAAAGGAAAAAGACAGGTAAAGAAAAGCCCTGGGGCCGGGGAGGTGGCCAGTTGGTAGAGTGCTTGCCTAGCATGCTTAAAGACCTGGCTTCTATCCCCAGCACCACAGAAACTGAGTGTGGTTTCTCATGTTTGTGACCTCGGCACTCAGCAGGCAGGTGGATCAGAAGTTCAAGCCATCCTCAGGTACGGGGGCTGCATGAGACCCTGCCTCAAAAACAAAACAGAAAAGAGAAGTGCAGGGGACGGCCTTTGGGGAGAAGGATGAGTAAGAATAAAATTGAAAATTAAAATCCATTTAAATTTGGAAAAAAAAAGGAAAAGTGCTGCTACACCTCCCAACCTGGTTCCTAGGGGATCAGAATAGGATGCTGCTGCAAGTGGGACTCCGAGATAAACCATAGTCACAAATTTTATGAAGACTAAACCGAATGACAAATCTTGTCCCATTCCTCTGACATGTTCCATTAAACAAAAGGACCCATCTGGTAATAAGTGGCTTCTGTGGTTGAGACCCAGCTAGAGAGAGAGAGAGAGAGAGAGAGAGAGAGAGAAGAAGAAGAAGAAGAAGAAGGAAAGAAGGAAGGAGAAAAAGAAAGGAAAGAAAGAAAAAAGACAGAAAGAAAGAAGAAAGAAAAAGAAAGAAAAAAGAAAGAAAAGAAAAAAAGAAAGAAAGAAAGAAAGAAAGAAAGAAAGAAAGAAAGAAAGAAAGAAAGAAAGAAAGAAAAGAGAGAAGAAAGGGAAGGAAGGAAAGAAGGAAAGAAAGGAAAGAACGAGAAGAAGGAAAGAAGGAAGGAGAGAAAGAAAGGAAAGAAAGAAAGAAAAAAGAAACAGAAGAAAGAAAAAGAAAAGAAAGGAAGAAAAAAGAAAGAAAAAAAAACAAAAAGAAAGGAAGAAAAAAAAGAGAAAGACAGAGAGAAAGAAAAAGAAAGGAAGGAAGGAAGGAAGGAAGGAAGGAAAAGGAAGGAAGGAAGGAAGAAAGGAAGGAAGGAAGGAAGGAAGGAAGAGAAGGAAGGAAGGAAGGAAAAAAAGAAAGGAAGACATTTTTGCCTGTAGGTAGCACCTAGACAAGCCGTTGAAGTTGAGAATAGCTCAGTGATCTAAATAAAATTCCTGAAAGCTTCAGGTCTCACCATTCGAACACGAAGCCTCCAATTCCACAAGAAGGTGGGCCTTTTTCTTTAAACTGAATTTTAAGGTTGAGTAAAGATTGTCCAGGAACCATTCCTGAGAACCACGGAGTGGCAACGCCTGTTTAAAAATAAGTCGTAGGGCTGGACAGAGGACTCAGGGGTCTTTAGTTAGTTAGGTTAGCCTTTAGTCTTTGCCTTGCAAGCAGAAGGGCCTGACTTCAGATCCCAGATCCCATGTAAAAACTCTGGGTTGAAATAGGGGTGGCCTGCATGTATGGCCCTGGAAGGCAGAGCCTGGGAAACTCCAGAAGCTTTAAAGCAGTAAGGAGGTAGAGCAATGTGGGGTGGCTCTCAATATCACCCTTGGGCCTCCACTGGTACATACAGTGCCTTCTGATTCATCTACATATCCCTAAACACATACATACCCACACTTACTCACACACATACAAAAGAGTTGGACTGGAGAAATGGCTCAGGGATTAAGACTCTACCTCGAAAGCAGAAGGTCCTGAGTTCAGATCCCAAGTCCCACAGAAAAATGACAGATGGAAATGGCAGAGGCCTGCACTTCTAGCCTGGAAGGCAGAGCCTGGGAAATCCCAGAGCAAAGCAAAAAGGAGGTAGAAGCAATCCAGGATGATTCCCAAAGTCACCCTTGGGCCCCTCAGTGCCCTCTGATTCTGATTCTCCCTGTGTGTGTGTGTGTGTGTGTGTGTCTTCAATTAAGAGCTAAAAACTTGTAAAAGCCAGATGTGGTGTCACAGGCCTATAATTTCAGCACTTAGGAGGTGGAGAAATTCACGGTCGTTCTCTACTGTGTAACAAGTTTGAGGCCAGCCCGGGATCTCAAAAAAATAAAAACAGAATAAAAAAAGTAGCATAGCATTGGGTAACGTGTGGGTGAATCCAATCAATATGCAGTTCCGGCGATGATCATCCCTTAAAGATCAGCATCTGTTAAGTCGTGATGGCAGAGATTACCTGCTGATCTCTAGGGTCTTTGGGGAAGCTTGGTTGGGAAGCAGTATTCTGTCCAAGTAGATATAGATTAGATCAAAATACAGCATTCCCTACTTACACAGACCCCACTGCTGTAAAATTAGCTTAAAGTTCCTCCTTCTTATGTTCTTGTTCTTTGCTTTTAGCATCAAGTGTTAAACGATGAGACATCAGAGTTAGATACAGGTGTCAACTTGACAATTGAGGGTTTGAGCTCTGGGCACACTTGTAGAGAATTAGTAGTAGAGTTTAGCCCCCAAAGGAACCTACAGAATATTGTCTAATTGATAGAAAACACCCAGCCTATGGCAGGAGAGACTAGACCCCGGGAAGGTGAATAAAATGGAGGAATGGTTGAGAAAGCTGGTATCCTCGAGTGTGCTTGGCCAGATATGCTGGTCTGACAAGTAGGAATTGTCCCTCTCGGCATTCCTGAGGATATGGTGTAGCCAGTTCCCTCAGCCCTTGGTAGTTGGTATGAACTCCCCTGCCAAGCTGGACAAGGAACTACAATCAATCAGAAGCCAACACAAAACCCCTTGTTCCCCATTAAGTGTTTTGTCGCGGATTTACCGGCCACAATGCAGAGTAACCACAGCAACATTGAATAACCCTTTCTCACATTCAGAATGAAGCAAGTTACTGAGTCATGGACGTAGCTCAATGGTAGAGCACTTACCTAACGTGCACGCGTGCTGGACTGAACTCTCAGCACTACAATTACACAAATATTGTGCAGTAGCAGAAGCCTATAGTTCCAGCTTATTTGGGGAGTTGAGGCACGTAGATTTTTTTTTTTTGTTATCTTGTTTTAAGGATGAAACACAAGGTCTTGCACGTGTTAGACTAGCACTCTACTGAACTACTTGGGATAGTCATTAACTAAGATCAGCTGAGACCACCTAAAGAGATTATCTGGCTAATACAAAGACCAGCCCTAGATCCCATTGGAACCTCCCTCCCAGTAGTGGACCAGATAAAAGGAACCACAGAACAGAACACTAAGGAAGAGGTACTCTTCAGAAATCCAGCCTTCAGCAGTCGCCAATGGGGGTGATTTAGACTGTTTCCAGCTTTGGCCAGCCAGCCATGCCGCTTCCGCTGTTAAAGTCTGTTTTCCCCCTCTGGAATTGTAAATTGAATAAATCTCCCTTTCTCCCTTTAAGTTATGTGGCTTTGGGTGCTCTCTCACAGTAATAGTTAAGAGTAACCGTTACAAAACTTCCCACCCCCCAACTCTGAACCCAACAGTTTGAAGCTAGACAAACTATCTAGCAAGACGCTATCTCAAAAATCAAGGCAAACAGAAAAGTTTCACCAGAAGTTGAATGGGATCCCAAGTGGCTATGTAAACCTCCCTCCAGCCCCAGTCTAGAGTAAGATGTGACAGGGTTTAAGACAGCCACCCAGAGACCACCAGAAAATTGAGTTTGTAGAAACTATTCTTTCTACAGGAAATGGTTTCAGGAGTTTATACATAGAGCCAGGATTGCTTCAGATGAGATCAGTATGATAGAGACACAGCGTTTATGTCTACCTCCAGCCATCAACAGGAAAGTGGACCATATGGCTGCTGTATGGGGCGTTCTACTGTCTGATCCAAAAAGGCTAAGTCTCATTGATCGAAAGGCTGAGCCAAAAAGAGCTGTTGTTCCCAGTGATGGGGTGATTCGCCATAACTTACTGCAGGGTGACATTCCCTGGGTGGATCAGACAGTCTTTCCAAATGTATTTCAGGGTTGGGGATTGAAATTAGCTAGGGTTCACATATGCTGTGCAGACAAGCACTTTATCCCTGAACTACATCCTCAGCCCAAGGCTTTGGCTCCTTTAGGCAGCTGCTATTATGACTGACATATTACCATCAGCTAAATTGGTACCAGGCTACCATAGCACAGAATAGTACCAGGTCACAGATAGCACCATGTCCGTGGAGCGTAGGCTTATCAGGATGAGGATATACCTACTGGAAATCATGTCAAGGTAATAGATCTTGTGGGCCCACCTATGCAGCACTTCCTGTGAGCTGACGTGGGGAAAAATAAGTAGCACCCGTAATCCCCCCACGTTATGGAGGAGAGAATTAACCTTGGAGGGATTAAGTGACACACCCAAGTTCATAGGTGTAAATAGCATCTTTAACTAGTTTCAGTTAGAGAAAGTGAGACACCCCCTCTCCCCCCAGAAGCCAAAGAGTTCAGCAAAGACACCAAGACACTAGGACCTTGATAGATGGTTGTCATAGTTAGGCACAGGTGTCAACTTGACTGTTGAGGGTTTGAGCTCTGGGCACATTTGCGGAGAATTAGTGATTGGGTTAAGCCCAGAGCAAACCTGCAGGAGATTGTCTGGCTGATGGGGAGGGCCCAGATGGGTGGGACTAGGCCCTAGAATAAAATACAGAGAGCTGGTAGAGAGTCGGCATCCTTGTGTGCACCTGGCCAGACATGCTGGTCTGGCAAGTAAGGATCGTCCCTCTCTCAGTCATTACGTAGAGATGGGGTAGCCAGTTCCCCCCGCCCTGGTGTTGGTGCGTGCTCTCCTGGCGAGCTGGAACAGGCTCTGACCGGACTATCAGTAAGAAAAGAAACTCCTTATTCCCTTCAGTCCATTTGATGCTCATTTATCAGCCACCATGCGGGGTAACTGTGACCATGGTAGAGCCCAGGAGAAGGAATCGAGATGGTAGGGAAGAGCTGGAAGACAGGGAGAGCACGCAGACGTGGGCTGTTGAGGAACAGCTTGCTAAAATGGGGTGATTAGGCAGGGGATGTAGAGGGAGGGGCATGGCCAGGTCAGGGAGCATTCAAACATGGGTAGCAGGGTTCCCACACCCAGGCCATCCTATCAGCTCACAGAGGTGGTGAGTTATCTATTTGGGGCCGGAAGAGGGTCAGTGGTAGAGGTGAAAACAGATGGACTCATGCCACGGCTCAGAAATCAATTCTCCCACCATGTGAGCTCTGGGGATTGAACTCAGGTCACTAGGTGTCATGATGATTAGATCCAGGTTCAACTTGACAGTTGGGAGTTTAAGCTCTGGGCACATTGGTAGAGAATTAGTAGTCGAGTTAAGCCCAAAGCGAACCTGCAGAAGATTGTCTAATTGATGGGAACTAGCCCTGGACAGGTGAATAAGATGGAAGGAACTGGTTGAGGAAGTTGAAATCCTTTGATATACTTGGCCAGACATGATGGTCTGGCAAGTAGGGATTGTTTCTCTGTCAGTTGTCCTGTGGATATAATGTGGCCCTTGGTTCCTGGTATTGATGTGAACTCTCCTGCCAAGTTGACAAAGAGCTGTAATCTGGACTGTCATATGCCAAAATAAACTCTCTTGTTCCTTTAAGCTGTTTGGTTGTGAATTTATCAGCAACATATAGAGAAACTGCAACACTGTGCTTGGACATACACTGAGCCTCTCTCTGGTGTGAGTGTACCTGAAGGTATTCAGGTTATATCATCTGATATATCATCTTGACCCTCCAGGTCCATACCCTGTATTCCTTCCTCCAGTCCAGGGGTCCTGGCATTGCATTTCCAAGGCCTTTGGAAAGAAAGGCAAAGAGAAACAAAAGGGTCTCAAAATAGGCTTCTGAAACCCCAGCAAGGGTTGGCAAACAGAAGCCACAGTCTCAGGGCCTGACCACAAAACAACGGGAACCTCTTTCCTGTCCTTGACACTCACTTCCCATCATTTTCTTTAGTGCAGAGGGCAGTGGGAGAGAAGCCCATGACCAGTTCACCTCCAAGGGCTGCTTCCGTGTCTGTCAAGTAGGGACTGTAGCACCTTTATCACGGGCTGTTAGGAGCGAGCAGCTAGAACACGACCCTCACTCTGTGCCCTCCAGTTCCAGCCTCCACAGATTCAGTCAGGACTGGATCAAGAATATTCCTTCAAAGACTGTAACTGCCGGATCCCTAGAAGCCTCCTCGTGGCGGGAGGCAAGAATTGACTTCCGAAGCTGTTCTCTAAATGTGATTCTTCCCATGCACTGTGGCTTGTGCACCTCCCCCCCCCCCACCACCCATTGCCCCTCAAATATTTTTAAAAGAGACAAAAAAACTTATCACTGTGCCTGGACAGAACACAGGCTCTCATCATTCTCTAAAGAACATGGGAGAATAACTTCTTGCCAAGCGTTTCGCTGCATTAGGTTTTGCACACAGGAGAGTGGGGATGATAAGGAACATATGCCATTTAGAATAAGGGAACGGAGTATTCTCACAGGTGGGTATCGGTAGCAGGCCCTAGGTATGAACCCCCCGGGACACCAAGGGACAACTATGCTTAATGAAAAATTTGTCCTCACTGTCATGGCAGACACAGGTCTCGGGGGAGAAGGACGCAGCGCACATCTGCAAAAACTGAGAGAGAAGCACAATGACAGAGGACCAGATATCTCCTCCCTGTGCCTGGATCCCTACGGACCTCAGAGTTGCCTGGAAAAAGGGCAACAGACACAGATGGGACCAGAAATGTGTCATCGCTGGGATCCCCCCTGAAAAGTTCACAGCAGAAGTCTTCAACCAGCTGGCGTAAGAAGACAGTATTTGTTTCCCCCCACCCCCAATGTGTGGCCTTGAATCTTGGTGCCACCTCAAGTCACAAAAGGCCTGCCAGCCCCTTCCCTCTTCCTCCTTCATTTTCCAGCACTGGCATTGCCTGCCTTCTGAACAAAGAAGGATTAAAAGAAATCTCTTCTTCCCTCAATAAAGCAGGTTCTGCCCTGTGAATTCACAGTCCCAGCCTCGGTGCCAGAGAAAGTGAGGCCTGCTCACACTGGCTGCCTCCTATCTCCTCATCTCCTCGATCTCCTTCCTCCCCCTCCTCCCTGTCTTCCCTTGGGTCCTCCCTCACAATGCAGTTCTTCACCGGTACCTGCCAGAAACTACAGTCCTGTTGCTCAGGCAGCTTGGCCGAGCTCACGTAACCCTGTTCCAGGACAGCCATGTGGGGAGGCTGGCTGGCTCCTTGCCCTAAAGCCTCCCAGTGCTGCCCAGTAGGCCAGGCCAGCTCTGCCAGGACACCGGGGACGAGGCCACTGCTGACGCGCTAGGAGATTGGGAGCATGCTCCCTCTCTGAAAAGCCTCCCCCATCCTCCCATTCATTCACGGATTCTTTGAGAGCTGTCACCACATGGCCAGGTGGCCCAGAGCTGGCCCAGTCCAGGCCTGCAAGTGAAGGTTGGGCTTCGTGCCTAGTAGACGGTACTCTTTGGCCCAGACCTGGAACGGGCCCCAAGGCATCTGCCACTCGGCAAAGAGCCTGGCACACAGAGGAGGTACTTCCATGTTTACTGAAATAAAAATGAACAGGAAGCGAGGAGGACTTCCCTTATGATCTGGCAGAATCAGAACTCCTGGAATCAGAGGGCAAATGGGCAGGCCTTCCTCCTGCCCCTTTGGAGAACTACGGGGTCATCTTTTTAGCCGTCATTGGAATTCCCTTGTCAGGAGACTCCCAAGGTCTCTCGGGAGACCCCAGAGCCCAGGAAGCTGTGGGAAGTGCCTGCAGGTGGGTTTGGGCTCTGGCATGATGCTGGGCACGTAAGCAGAGTGATAAAAATGCCAAACACTGCCCCAACTGGACACCTGGGTCTAGCGGGTCCTCGGGATAAGGTTCTGTGGGCATCCGGGAGGGCCTCTGTGTCAGAGTGGCTCCCCATCAAAGGGGACAGGGTACTTGATTCGCACAGTGCTGGCCACGGTTTGGAGAGGAACCACTTCAGGATGAAGTGGGCTAATCATTAGTGGGTTTGCAGGGAAAGCTGGAGGAGGGTCCCCTGTCCTCTTGGTCACAGCCCTGGATGCAAGAGTGCAGTTCATAGACTGTCTCTAGAGCCCCGTCTTGGGCCGTGATACCCATTCGCCCTGCGATCCCAGGCAAAATGTGTAGTGTGCCTCTTGGCACACACTGGGCAGCCAGCAGCAGCAACCCACGTGATCCCCAGCAAGAGAGCGGTGGACATCCCTTCGGGCGAATCCGGCTCTCATGTTTACTCTTGTTTTCAGAAAGAAACACTGGAAAGAGACACAGGAAGCCAGCAGGGCAGGAGGCTGCAGGCTAGAAGGGGCAGGAGAGCAAAATGTTCAATGTGCGTCTTTGTGTGTCTTTTTATATCCTTTAGACTTTGAACCTTGTGACTGTATTGCCTATTCAGAAAAGTAGAAACTCACATTTAAAAAAGAAAATCACAAACAAGGCAAGCCTGCCTCTAACCCTGCTGGAGTCCCAGCCAAACACGCCTGAATTATTCCGGGAGCTTCCTCCTCGGAGCTTCCTCCTCGGGGGCCTTCCTGCTTCCACTCCCGCTTCCCATCCATTGTCTCACGTTCCTTTTCCTAGTCACAGTGAGCGTGTTTAAAGGTCAGCCTAGGCCTGGGGCTTCCCCACATTTCCTCAGCTCCAGCCTGCTGCCTCCAGGCCTCCGTGGGCCCATCCAACCCCCCTTGGTACTCCACTGGCCCTCTGAGAACCCAGGGGTCTTCAAGCGCCTGCCCTGGTCTCAAGTGTTCCCGTGGCTCACTCCCGCCTCCTCTAAACTGTCTTACACCATCCGGGGGCGCGCAACCCAGCACCCCCATCCCTTCCAGGTTGATGATTCCTCCTCACAGAGTCCTCTCCTTGTTTGCTGGCACGTTTCCAGCTCACACATCTGCTGAGTGTAAGTACACATATATGAGGATCTCATCCTCCATTCCCCGGCCCCTCAGATGGTTTCAGAGCCCAAAGTAGAGCTTTCCAGCAAGCAGAAGGAAAGATGGTGATAAGAGTCACCATCCCCCTCCCCAAAAAATAGTCTTGGACATTCCTTTGGAGCTTTAGAAGCACAGAAATAGCAGCGGCAGTGGGTTATGTGGAACAGTCACTGAGCGCCCGGGAAGGCTCTCACCCCGTCCTCAAACCTCCCGACAGCCGGGCCCTAGGAGGTGAGACCTCTGCCCTGCTCACGTGGGCAAAGTGAGCTCAGCTGCTCAAGCTGATAGGCACAGCTGACCTAGCTCCTGAACTCCCCAAGCACAGCGAGAAGGAGCAGGCCCAGAAGGGTGACAACAGCATATCCCTCCCCCCAAGGGACCAGAGGGACACAGGCAAAATGCAGACCACACAAATACCACGTGATACAGGCTCCAAAATGACTTTTATCTCTGCAGCAATGTGAGGGACCAGGCTTGCCATAGGACACGGCAGGAACGCTGATCTCTCAGGCTCCGGAAGGTGTTTTTATTTCCTTTTGCTTTCCTTTTCTTTCTTTTTTTTTTCTTCTTTTTTTAAAAACAAAAATGGCACATTTAAAAAAAAAATCCAAGAACTACAATAAAGGGCCCGTGTCTTTGAGTTTTTGTTCACATTGTCCCGCGAAGGGACACAATGGCACGCTCCGTCCTGGCTGGGTTCCACCTCTTGGAAAGGCGCGGGGTGGCGTCTCAAGCTAGGGTGCTGTTTCCCTGGGCTCCACTAGAGGGCAGCACCTGACGCTGCCCCAGGTTACCCCTTCTCCAGTCCCTTAGCATCCTGACAACCTTCTCCACACCCCAGGCCACATCCTGGAGCTGGAGACATTAGGGAACTTACTTCGGTCCCCACAGGGGACTTTTCCAGGGACAGAGCCCTCCCCCGACCAGCAGGAGATGACACCCCCTTGGGAGGATGTCTCTCCCCCTTCCCATCTTCATTCCAGTGGACGCCACACTGGTGCCGATTCTCAGACCCAAACCATCCCCGTCCCCTCCCCACCACACCCCAGAGCCACTTGCCAAGAGAGAGAGGACTCCCCATCCCCAGGGCCTTGGCTCAGAAGGAGGCTCGGGGTGAGAAGAAGAGACAGCTGAGGCAGACAGGTGGGAGAGAAGCAAGGGGGAGGGGGCAGGCTCCCAGGTCTGCAAGCACAAAAGGGTCCTAGGTCAGCAGGCTTGAGCAGAAGAGTTCTGGGCTGAAAGTTCTTATTCGTTCTCCCATCCTACTTCCAGTTACCATGGTGACAGGCCCAGGTGAGAAAAATCTCAGGAACTCCAGAGAGGAAATAACCTCCCTACACTTAGCCAGGTCTCATCCCAGCCCTTGCAGAAGTGTAGGACCCCGTGCTCCAGCCCAGGCCCCACCCAGACTCGGGTTCCCAGTAGCAACATCTAAGGCTCCCCTTCATATAGGCCAACTGGACTGGTGGGTGGTGGGGGCCCCTCTCTGTTGACCTGGGGCCCGGCCTCCCCGGTTCCAGCCCACCCTGACCATGTCCTTGGCTCTATTCTTGCTGTTCATTCATTTCCATGTCGGACACCAGGATGTTCTTCTCAGTGGCCTCGCCGGGGCCTGAGCTGCCTCGACTGTACCGGGCGCCCTCGAAGGTCCCACGCTCGGCGCTCTGCCGGCGCCGGTAGAGGATGAGGGCGGCGGTCAGCAGGGCCAGAAGCAGCAGGACGGCCATCAACACCACCACCAGGGCTGCTGGGTTCTCTGGGAGCGCTGCTGCGAGATGGGGTGCGAGTTCAGACCCCCGGCCCTGGCGGCCAAGGAGAAGAGCCACAGGGTACAGCTCATCCCAGAACCATCTTCCACTCACCTGATGGGGAGAAGCTGTTCTCTTCCGCTGTGGCAGGAGGGAGGGAGCCAGTTAGCAGATCGGTCCTCATGAGTAAGATAATAATTTAAGCAAACACCTGGAAAGGGTCGCTTAGCAACTCTGTTCATCCTTCATGACCTTCAGAGACTGCTGCCCTTGCTCCCATTTTACATCTAAGGAAACTGAGGCCGGAGTTCAAAGACTTAACCTCAGATGGAAGAGGTTAATGCGTGTGCGTGGGGGGGGTGTCTATGATGTGTTCATGTGGAAGTGTCCACATGTGCACACAGGTGCGTATGGGTCCGAGCGAGCATGTAGAAGCCAAAGGTCAATGTCAGGTGTCTTTCTTGATAGATCTCTAAGCATTTATTTACTTGTGTGTGTGTGTGTGTGTGTGTGTGTGTGTGTGTATGCACATGCATGTGAATATCACAGCATACATATGGACAGGGATAACTTATAGGAATCAGTTCTCTCCTTAACCATGTGGGCTCTGGAGAGGAAATTCAGGTCACTGGACTTGCTGGAAAGTGTCTTTCCTGCGCCATCTTGTCTATTTTTTGAGATGGGGCTTCTCAGTCTAGAGCTCACTGAATCCCCTAGGCTGGCTGGCCAACTAGATCCAGGGACCATCTGTCTCCTCATCCCCTAGTGTTGGGGTTACAGAACCCAGCCACCCCATGTCCGATCTCTTCATGTTCCCCCACTCACGGCACCTGTCCCCAGAACACTGAGCCCCAGTGTGGGACCCCAGCGGGTGGTCCAGCGACGGGGGTGGCAGACCGGATGCCTGCTCACCTCGAGGGAGCTTGCAGACCACACCCATGGTGATGTTCGTACAGGCCCCGGGGCGCCACAGCCCACTGCTGCTCTGGATCCAGTAGCAGCTGTTGTGGCTCAGCATGCTGGGACCTAGGCCAGGGGGCCCCCAGTTAGAGTAGTTCACGGCGGTGTTGTCCTGCCAGACCAGTGTGCCTCCTGCGAAGAGAAGGGGCGGGGTGCAAGGAGAGGAGCTTGGAGGGCATCTCTCCCCATCCCCCATGCAGGGTACCCACCTTTGGGGTTGAAGTTCATGCCTAGCCAAGCGCCTCGACTCTGGCCTTCTGAGCTCTGCAGGTGCTCCCAGACGAAGACATTCTCCATCTCATCGAGAATGGACAGGACCGCCCCGCCCACTGGATTCAAGGGAGGCGAGCGTCAAGGCAGACGCCTGTCTGGGATGCCGCACACTGTTCCCCCCATCCTTCCCAATCCAGCAGTTTTAGTCCTCTCCCCTAGCAGCCTGAATGTGAGATGGTGTGGAGACAGGGGATCGTCTGGAAGCCACAGGGGTAGACTGTATGTTAGGGTCCCCATGCATCGGAACATGCAGGAACAGCGGGGTTCCGGCCTACCTTTCTGGCAGCGCTGCAGCGCCTCCTTGTGGCCCAGCAGCAGCTCCATGTGGAAGGAGTAGCAGTGGTCCCTGAAGGGAATCCAGGAGGAATCAGCCAGCCCCTGAGGACAGCTGCCATTGTAGTTTATCCTCCTGGGATGAGGGGGCCCTGTCGGGGTACAGGATTGAGGACGCGGCCCAGCATCCTCTGGGAGCCATCTGCACCGTGGCCCAGTCTTGGCCCCAGCAGGCAGCACTCACCCCTGCTAACCCCACACACAGCCCCCTGCAGCTTGGTGTCACAGTTGGCAGTGCGCCAGGCCCCATCCACGTCCACATAGGCGCAGCCCCCCGACTGATGGGGCTCCCCATCTTGCCAGCCCACGTAGTTCAGCGGCTCCTCTGAGACCCAGTAGTACTTCCGCGAGCCCTAGGTCATGGGTGGGGGAAAAAGGGTACAGTCAAGGTGGAGGGGCAGATAAGATAGGAAGAGGCAAGAAGGGAAATCAAGTAGGTGACTGGGAGGGCGGGGTGAGCCGGAGCCGGGGTAGGAAGCCCACCTCCTCACTGGCCAGCCCAATCCAGAGTGGTGCTTGCAGCCCCCGGGCAGCCTGCGTGAGGAAGGCCTGGGTATAGGGGTCAGGCACGTGGGCCAGGCTGGAGTTGCGGCTCTCGCAGAGCAGGAGGGCATCGTGCCAACGCAGCGGCTTCTGCAGCAGCCGGAAGGTGCCGTTGAGGTAGGTGAGCTCAGCGCCAGGGGCAGGGGGTGCCGCTGCTGGGGACGGGCTTAGGGAGAGGTCTGAGGGGAGGGGGCAGGGCTCAGCTGGGCTCTGCCGCCCTCACCCATTCCCAAGCACCACGCCAGGAGCTCCAGACATCAGGCGAAGAGATTAATCCCCAGCGTCAGCCACCGTTCTTAGTAAGCCGTGTTTGCCAGCACGTGGAGGAACCAGAACCCAGGGAACTTCGCAGGGAGGTGGGGTGCCTCTCACAGAGAACTTTGGGGGCTCCGACATTAGCCTGCCAGCCTATCACACAGCCCAGTGTCTAGGTGGCCCTGGGAAGCTCCTTCCCTGACATCTTTCTCCTGGGGCCTCCTGAATGCTCCTGTCTTTCTATTTGACTGACACATGCTTTTTTTTTTTTTTTTTAAACCTATTTGCTCAACTCTGGAGGAGACCCTAAAAGCCCCTAAGGTCTAGGACAATGCGTGAATCCGGGCTGGAGTTGCTACGGGTGCAGGTAACACATACCTGTGCTCTTCTGGCAGATGAAGCCATGTTTCTCCTCCGTGCAGCTCCGATCATCCCAGCGACCCGTGAAGTGGGCCGAGGGGCTATGCAGGATGACTGCACAGCTAGTCTGGAGGTGGTGGCGTGGGGGGGAAGAGCTGCTCAGGGGAGGCCCAGTGGTTGCCTCCCCCAACCTTCTGTACCACCGAGCCACAAAAAAGTAGCGGAGGGGGGAGTAGAGGAGGCAAAAGGCAGTGCCCCAAGTGAGGGCAGCACGGGGTGGGACGGGGCACCCTCACCGGTTTGGTGCCACTGGGAGCAGGACTGGGCCCGGAGGGCTCCCCTGGTGCCCAGTTGGTATACAGCAGAGGTTCCTGCTCTATCCACTGGAAGTCCCTCTGCGATGCGTGAAGGCCAATCCAGAGGTCAAAGGTCACGTTGGGTAGGCTGGCTGTGATGAAGGCTGTAGTACCCCCCCCCAAAGACAAGCAAGAGTGATGGCGTAGCCCCCATTTACTCTGCACTAGTCAGCTGAAGGACTGTATTGGAGGATATGAAACCCCCCACCAGACTGAGCCCACCTTGTTCCAAAGGGTTTGCAATGGTGACCAGTTGGGCTTCTTGCTGCTCACAGGAAAACTGTGCCTCTGACCACTTCACCTGGTCCTGGGGGTCCTGGCCCTGGATTCGGAAACACTGTGGGGCAGGGCAAGTGAGGTATGTCCGGCTCGGCAGCCCTGGCCCACAAACCCAGAAACCCCACCGGCTACCAGTCAGCAGCAGGTACTCAGAAGTTTCATGACTAAGACAGCAATATGGAATCACAGCATGTGGGTCTCCCTGAGCAAGACCCCCAACTTCTGGCCAAGCACAGGATTCACACACTTGCCCAGACTCTTGGTTCAAAGTTGTTTGTTGGTTTTTGCTTGTTTGTTTTGGGACAGGCTCTTTTGCTAAGTAGCTGAGACTTGCCCAGAACTTCTGATCTTGCCTGAACCTTCTGAGTGTTGGAATTATAGGTCCTTTATTTGTTTGTTGTATGTGTGTACAGGTGTACGCAAGTGTGCACAAGAGGCATTGAGCGTGCATGTGCATGTGCACACCCGTGGAGGCCCAAGGGTGACATCAGGAATCATCCTGGATTGTTCTTCCTCATTATTGCTTTGCTCTGGAGTTTGCCAGGCTCCATCTTCTAGAGCCAGAATTGCAGACCACCGCCATTATCTGCCTAGCATCTTTATATAAGATCTAGGAATCTGAACTTAGGTCCTTTTGCCCCCTGAGTCGTGTCCTAAGCTCTGGATTTTTATTTTTAATGCAGCGGTTTCTTTGGGTCACCAAAGGCTCTCCTACCACTAACGGCACACAAGCCAAGTATTTAGAAGCTGGGAACAAAATTCGTCTTGCTTTCTGCTGACCGCCTTTCTCACTGAAATCTGTTATCTTGCCCTTCGAATTTACAAGATCGCCCCAGGATATTTTCAACTTTGTTTTTGGATGGTCTGTGTCTGGCATGGCTTCTAATTGTCATTTTACTTTTGCTTTTCCTATTTCATTCCTTGTAAGGATAAAGTTATTTTTTTCTTAATTGAATAAAAACTATTCCTTAGAAAATTAATGGCTTCCTGCTAAGAGGCAGAGTGATGAGAAAGAAAAAAGGAAGGAAGCTATGACATCAGGGACACGGGCTGCAGATGGGGCAAATATACAAGAGACTCCGGCCTGTACTTAACCCTTCCGTTCTCCACTAAATCAAGGGATTCGGGGGACTTAAAACTCTGTCTTTGGGTAGGTAAGAAAGCTCAGCAGACACGGGCACCTTCCTCGCCAGCTTGACAACCTGAGTTTCATTCCCAGAATCTGTGCAAAGGTGGAAGGGAAGAACCAATTCCATAAAACTGCCTTCTGACTTCTATACACACACGCACACACTCGCACACACACGCACACATGTGCACGCACACACACACAGAGTCGTGCATGCATGAAGGAGGCAGACTGGTTGGGAAGATTTTCAATGGGAGGAGGGGGGAATGGAATCCAGTAATATGGGTTAAAAATGACTTAAATGCATGAAGCTGTCAAATAATTAACAAAAAAAAAGCAAAAATAAAAAGTGAGACTGAAAACAAAACCTCTGTGTTCCGAGTCTTGTCAGAATAACAGTAGCATGTGGGGGTGCACAGCTGCTCCAGTGGGCATGCGCACCCTAATGACGCTTCTGCACTTACTTGTTTCAACTATGCCGCTGGTAAATGTGGGGTCGAAAACAGGAAGGCCAAAAATTACAACACAAGCGATTTTTTGAGATTTGTCTTCAAATGCGTGACTTTTACTTCCTCAAGGAGTTCCTAGCCATGCTGAGGATCCACTTAAGTAACTGGTATAATTCGTCATGAATCGAAAGTAGCAACAAGGAGAAAGAGCTAAAGAGAGAGTGCTCGGTTCAGCCCAAACAACTCTCAGGGCATCCAAGCCATGTCAAGTGCGCGAAGAGATACATAGATTTCATATATCATAGATGGTATCAGATCGGATTCAAACTATCATCCATCTCAGCTTCCCAAAGTCTGAGGTCATGTGCCAACCACTACACCAGCTTCCAAACACTTGGGAAAAGAGTTTTCTAGATTTTGTTAAAAATAATAATAATAACAAAACCCACAACTAACTAACAAAACAAAACAAAAAAACACAAAAACTAAGTGAGCTAGACAGTACAAGCCTGTAATCTCGGCACACGAGAGGTGGAGAACCAGGAGCTGAAGATCACCCCTAGCTACGAAGTGAGTCTGAGGGCAGCCAGGGAGGTAGGAGACCATGTCTCAAAAAGTTAAAATAGGGGCTGGAGAGATGGCTCAGGGGTTAAGACTTTGCCTCACAAGCAGAAGGTCTTAAGTTCAGATCCCGGATCCCACGTGAAAATTCCAGGCAGAAACGGTGGCAGCCTGTGTTTCCAGCCCTGGTGAGCAGAGCCTAGGAAATCCCAGAGCGAAGCAAGAAGGAAGCAAGAACTAGGATGGCTCCTGAAGTCACCTTGGTCCTCCAAAAGGATACAGAGTGCCCTCTGACACACACACGCGTACACACACACACACACACACACACTAATTAAGTTAAATAAATAAAATATCTCCCAAGAAGACAGAAATTTACTAGTCAATTTACTAGCTGAAAAAATATTTTTATCATGTATGTATGCACGCAATGTGTACGCACATATGCCTGCAAGGACATGTATGGGAACCACAGGATAGATCATAGGAGTTGGTCCTCTCCTTCCACATATAGTCTCTAGGATCAAATTCAGATCATAAGGCTCACTGGCAAGTCCTTTTAACTGCAGAACCATCTTTCCAGTTCCTAGCAGTCAATTTTTTAACAAAAATCCTGCTTAATTGGTAGAAGGATTGGAATGGAGAAGAATGATTTGGAAAGTTCAGACAGTGATCAATGATAGATACACCTTCTTCACTTTGATCTCTTGGTCTTTATGAGCTCTCTTTTTAATCTACAACCATTAAAATCTATTTTTTAAAAAAAATGAGCTTCCAACAAGAATTGTGAGTCACAAACCACTAAGGGTCAGACTAAGGTTCATTAAAAATAATGAAAAGAAAAAAAGAAAAGACAGATGCAGCATGATCTTATTCATATAGGGAATATAAAAAAGTTTATCTCTGGGGGCTGGAGAGGTGGCTCAGAGGTTAAGCCTCTGCCTTGCAGGCGGAAGGTCCTGAGTTCGGATCCTAGACCCCACGTATAGCTGCCGGGCTGAAGCAGGGGCGGTCTGCATTTCTGGTCCTGATAGGGCGGAGCTGTGAATCCTGGGGCCGAGTGAACAAGGAGGAGGTAGAGGCGGTCCATGGTGGTTCCCGAATTCGCCCATGGTTCTACACACGCACACACATACATGCACACACAGGCACACATGCACAATTGAATAAATAAAAAAAAATTAAAAAAAAAGTTTATCTCTGAAAGCTGAGAAGGTGGTTTGGTGGGCAAAGCACTTTCCATGCAAGTACGATGACCAGAGTTCAGACTCCCAGAGCCATGTAAATACCAGGCAGCTGTGGCAGCCCACCTGTAAACCCAGTACCCAGAAGGTGGAGGGGGGGAGGGGGGAGGTCCCTGGAGCAAGCTGGCTTAGCCAGTCAGTAAGCTCTGGGATCAACTCAGAGATCTTGTCTCACTGTATGAGTATCACAGAAGACCAGATATCAACATCTGGCCTCCACCAAAATACATGGGTCCACACACTTGAACAAACACGCACACATGCACACACACACACACACACACACCAAATATATATATATATATATATATATATATATATATGTAAAACATAAAGTTTATCTATGGCTGAAGGTACAGCTCAGCTAGTAGAGTGTTTGCACAACATGCATAAGCCCTGGATTTGATCCCCAGCACTGCATAAAACTGAACACAGTGGCACAGGCCTGCAACCTCATCACTCAGGAGGTAGAGGCAGAAGGAATAGAAGATCAAAGACATCCTCAGTTACGTAATGAGTCCAAAGTTATCCAGGGCTACAAGAGACTCTGTCTCAAGAAGAAGAAGAAAAAAGCTAAGCTTACAGAAGTTGAGGATAGGATTGCAAGGGGAAGCAAGGGGAGTGAGGAATGGGAAGGTCTGGCCAATGAGGCGGTCGCAGCTTTGGTGTGGAAAGTAAGATGACTATATGTAATGATAATGAACTGCATATTTCAAGCAGTTAGAAGAGACGATTGTGAGTGCTTTCCCCATAAAAGAACCTATCTTTAAGAAGACAGCTATATTTATACTAATTTAAACATTACACAATATATACATGTACCAAAACAACACAGGGCACCCTCTAAATATATGTAATTCTTAGTTTTAGGTACCAGTTAATACTGAAATAAATAAAGAAATAAAAAGAAAATGGATTTTGTATTGCAAAACAAGATAGTGGCATATATGATCACATGGCACTCATTAAAATTATGCAACTATTAATCATTGTAGTTAATCATTAAACCTATATTCACACCACTTATGAAGATTTTTTTTTGCAGATACTACTTTTAATCTTTATCTTACTTTTGAAATTGGTTTGTTCTTGAACATATCTTGCTGAATTTAATGTTAGTTTCACTCCTACATGGATGCATAAATAATATATGTATACATATAGATCGGGCATATATAGTCATATTTTAACAAAAATTCACTGTCAGAAGATTTGCTAACCATTGATTTAGAAAACTCACTAAAGTGTTTAGACAACCTTGCTTCCTGTAGCTTGGAGGGTATTATATACTAAGTCACTTTCTTTCTTTTTAAGTCATTTTCTTTCTTATTTTGTCTTTGTATTTCATGCAAAGTCATTTTCCAAAGAGTCTAGCTCTGACTTTGGGGTCAAGAAAGAACTGGTAGGCTGCAGACAAGAGACCATGACTTTTATATTGCCAAACAGCGAGGTCCCCTAAGATTCAATCTCCTCATGTTCCTTTCCTCTCCCTTGTCTTAGTCGGTGTCTGTTCCCCCATCTCCTACCTTGTTGAGGAACTGGTTCCAGCCAGAGGGACAGCCCCCTAGGGTTGAAGGTGGCAGTTCTGGGGGTTGCGTTTCTCCAGAGCTGTTGCTGCGCTTGCAAATGTAGGGCAAGGCTGTCAGGCACCTCTGGTCTCCCCAATCTTCTGTGAAAGGTGGAGGAGGACTGTCACACCCTAGGATTAGGTGGGCACGCCTCATGCCTTGAGAGCATGGCCTGGCTGGTCTTACGTCCTAGTGGCTCGGGCTCTGGGGACAGACCCGCTGTTCCCTGGATCTAGCCCTTCTTGGGTTTGGTAACAAAGAGACTGAGGAAAGACGGGTGGCCCTAGGTGGCCTCGCCTGGCTGCCCCCAATGTCTAACCACCTCCTCTCCAAGCTGACGGCTTTCTCTCTGGCCCAGCCTCATCCTCACCTTGGCTGGCCGTCATGTACACACACTTCTTCTCCTTGCCAACAGGCCGAGGTTTGCCGGGGGCCCAAGAGATGAAGTTTATAACGGAGCCATCCGTCCACCTGCAATGGCACGGGGAACAGGAGCTTGGCCTCCTCTGCGGGCACAGGAGAAGGCAGGGAGGGGGCTGGACAACGGAGTCACATGGTTCAGTCCAGCGCAGACAGGAACCCCAAGATCTACAGCTTCCAAGTAAGGCCCAACACCAGCACATCGCTCTCTCGGATACCCCAGAGCAGGGCTTCCAAGAACCAAGATGTGCCCAGATTTTCACCAGCTCCTGGGACCTTCTGCCTCACGCCCTCTGATGCACGGAAGGTGGGCGGAGAATAGAATCCCCTGTAGACTGTCATGTGTTCTGCCCTGACAGGCTTGTTCGTGATGTGATGGGGCATAACAGGAAAGAGATGCCCTTATTTAGAGCCTAATGGTGTACCAGATGTTGCGATAAGGACTTCAATTTGACTTTTCTGTTCTCTCCTTCCCGTCCTTGCTCCTCCCTTCCCCTTCTTTCCTTTCTCTCTCTCTCTCTCTCTCTCTCTCTCTCTCTCTCTCTCTCTCTCTGTCTCTCTCGTTCTCTCACTCTCTCCCTCCTCCTGCTTTGTTGCAGTGCAGGGATCAAACAAACGCAGGCACTCAGGAATGCTAAGGGAGCGCGCTACAACCCCAGCCGTTGGATGGATCATTTCTAATCCTCCCAAGAATCCTAGGTGGCTGACTTCCTCAAGCCTGCATGACCAGGAAGACACATAGCTGAATCTAAACACAGGTCCACCTGCCTCTGCCCAGCCTCGATACCTCTAGCCTGGGGACACAGCTAGCCACTCCCACACATGTCCCTCCCCCTCCCCTTACACCTGCTACCTGCCATGGTGCATACCTGAAGCGCCCGTCACTCTCGGAGGTGTGCAGGCCAATCCACCAATGCTGCTTCTGACCCTGAGAGAACTGGGAGATGGGCAGGTGAGAGTCGACAGCCTCCCTGCCCACCCCCCGAGTCCAGGGCCACCGGCCAATGTCTTCATGCTCACCTTCTGCAGGTTGTGCCCCAGGAAGTCCAGCTCTTCCTGGCTGTGCACGGAAACCAGCTCGGCCTGGAACCACGTGCAGACGCGATGCGCCTGCGCCCACGTGGCTTGGTGCGCAAAGAACGTGTACTCCGACTCCTGGAAGTGCAGCCACTCCCGCCGGCCTGCGGGAGCAGTGCAGGGGGAGGAGTGGAAGCCTCTGGACAGGCTCCCCGAGGGCACAGGGCTTGATCCTCCTCCTACACTGTGGCAACAGGAGCTGCAGTGTCTTAGGCCCCTTGGGCTGGAAATCCTGACCCGCTTGGTTTGCTTTTGTTCTTAGCTGAAGTGGGAGCAGATGGACCTGGGGGGCGGGGGGGGGGGGCTTACCTTGTGAGGGGGTATCTGGCTCCGGCACGTTGGTGCCTACAGAACACAGGGACAGAGATGCTGAGGGCAGAGGGCCTGGCCGAAATCCTGGGCCGCACATCCCTTGCCCCCCACACTTCTCCGCCCTCCCGGACCCTTTCCCCCCATCCCGCACAACTCCACCCAACCTCGAGGGATCTTGCAGATCCAATCCAGCTGCGTCTCGCACTGCATGACCACCCACTGCAGAGAGGAAAGATCCAGCACTGCGCAGCCTCGGATGTCGTCGTCGTCATGCCGGCTCCGGTCAAAATTGTGGTAGGAGAACTGGAGAAGGGAATACGGCAGGACGAGGGATACAGGAAAAGCACAGGCTGCTGCATCCTCCGGGCAGGCGGCGGAGCGACCCAGCCGGAGCTGGGAACCCACAACGCAGCTGAGCATCGCTTTCTCTTCTGCGCGCTTTTTAACCTGCCCCCATACCAAGCCCCGCCTTAACCTCACAGGTCCCACCCACAACCGGATCCCCACTCCACCGCCTCACCCCGAGACCATCGCTCCAGCGCCAGCTCTGACCCTCGCGAGGGTCCCGACGGTTCAGGCCGATCCAAAACCAGTGCTGCTCGTGAATCTCAGACTCTGAATCACTACAGCACAATTCAGGGTGGGTACAGAAGACCAGGTAAGATTGGCAGGGAGGGACCTAGACACTGCCCTCTGCGACCTGGGCATTCCCCCAGTGTTTGGGGGTTTCTCCATCCTGGCTGCACAATGACCCACTAAAGCATTGTTTGGTGTTTAAAAAGTTCCTTCCCTAGAGAGGAGGAGAATTGAACCTGGACAGTCAGCTTGAGGGGCAGCGACCTGGTTCCCCTGCCCTTGTCTTCTAGGATGCCCTGTGCTGCAAGATTTTAATCAGAGCAGATGAGCACGCAGGGGATACCTGAGATTCTAGAGCTAAAAACAAACAAACCAAAACACTTTCAGAAACACTGACGCTATGCACCAAGACCTGCTGTAACCTTGGGCAAGTAGCCTAACTTGTCTGCTTGTCTGTCAACCCGCAAGGTCCCAGGGAATGTCCACAGCATAGAGCTTGTGGAGAGACATGAACCAAGACCCCCACATGGGATTTGGTGAGGTGAGGAATGTAGACTGCTGCAATTACTAGTTAGACGACATAATCCTGACTGCTAGAAGGAGATATCCCTGGAATTAAGATCTTAGGAGGTCTGGGGCCTAATTTGGGTTTTGCCCAAGAGTCAAGGATTACAAATGTTGTGTGCTGTAGAATAAAGAATTCAAGGCCCACAAATCAAACATGGGGTCCTAGAGGGACAACCCTGCCTCCCACCCTGACAAACATAGTTGAAGTCTTTTTCTTCTATTTCTCAAGATGGTTAGAGGAGACTGGATTATGAGGATATGTTGCCAGCTGTGCGTGTGTGTGTGTGTGTGTGTGTGTGTGTGTGTGTGTGTGTGTGTAGGGAGTTGTCCTCAGTTTAGACTATCTTGTGGAAGCTTTGTGTCTAGAGGGTACTGCTGTCTCCCTGGGGTCGGTGAGCAATAGCCTCTTATGAATAAGTTGCCACACCAACATATTCACCCATGACTCCAGAGAACCATGGGTAATTGAGGTGGGGGACAGGATGGTTCTGGCAGAGACAATGGTTATTATTACAAGCCTCAGATAGGTACTGGTTGGGGTCACCTTCACTCTGTTCACCCCCAAACCCAAACCTGGCAAAACCCAGAATATGGCAACAGTGTCCGTTCCCACCCATGCTCAGGCCACCCCACCCCACCCACCACTCCAGGCTCAGTACCCGAAGATCTTGTTGAGCATGTTGGCCACAAAGTGCTCTTCCTCATAGCTGGCCAGACTCAGCAGCTGGGCCCCCAGCTCCTGGCAGGCCCCCTGGGCCTGGATCCAACTCTTCTTATCCTGCAGCTTCTCCGAACTGAACACCTGCAGGAGCAGAGTTGGAGATCTAAGCCATGCCTACTGGTCCACCTCCCCAGGGGCAACTGTCCCCTCTGCAGGACAGCAAGAGGGTGGGGTGCTGTGGCCTGGCTGGATGGGTAGCTAAGGACATCAGGAGAGGGACGTTGGTGTTGTCAGCTGCTAGTAAGACCCAGTGCTCCATCCCCAGACCACGAGTCAGAGTTCCAGCACCGGGCAGAGCCAGAGCTCCCTGTGGGCAGCTCCCCAGACTTCAGTTTAATGAAGACCTTGGAGGCCAAGCATGGGGGTGTGCATCTGGAAGCTTCACACTAGGAGGGGTAAGCAAGAGGATCAGGGGTTCAGAGTCACCCTCAACTACATAGAGAGTTCAAGACACGTTTGGACTATAGGAGACCTTGTCTTCAAACAACCACAACATTAAAAAATAATAATAAAAAAACCTTGGAAGTTGGGCGTGACAGCTCACGCTTATGTTGACACTCAGGAGAACTGTAAGAGGTCAAAGCCAGTCTGGGCTACACAATAAATTCCAGGATAGCCTGGGCTACGGAATGAGATTCTGTCTCAAAAACAACAATCCAGGGGCTGGAGAGGTGGCTCAGGGGTTAAGCCTCTGCCTTGCAGGCGGAAGGTCCTGAGTTCGGATCCTAGACCCTACGTATAGACGCCGGGCGGAAGCAGGGGCGGCCTGCGTTTCTGGTTCTGGTAGGGCGGAGCCTGTGAATCCCAGGGCAGAGTAAACAAGGAGGAGGTGGAGGCAGTCCATGGTGGTTCCTGAATTCTCCCATGGTTCTACACACACGCCGCGCGCACACACGCACACACACACACACACACACATACAAATTGAATAAATAATAAAAAAAATTTAAAAATAAAACAAAAAACAACAATCCAAAGGCCCAAAACAAACGAACAAAGATCAGTGGCTCCCAAACCTGGCAGATTATCAGGCCCCACTAGATTTTCTGAGTGGAAATTTCCATTGTGCCAGTCTAGAAAAGTTTATGATGGTTAATGATTTTGTATGTTTGTGTGTACTCGTGTGAGTGCAGGTGTACTGAGCACGTGTGTGTGTGTGTGTGGAGGACAGAGACTGATATCAGGTGTCTTCCTTAATCACTCTCTACCTTATCTCTGTGTGTGTGTGTGTGTGTGTGTGTGTGTGTGTGTGTCTGGGACCAGCTTTTTTATGTGGGTACTGAGGATCCAAACTCAGGTCCTCATGCTTGTGCGCAAAGCACTTTACCAACCAGTTGTCTCCCCAGCCCCAATTTCATCTTATTTATGTTTGTGCTTGATGATGCGTCCCGACTGTAGGTGTGATATGACCAGCTGCTTCAAGCTCCTATGCCTTGGTCTCCCCACTGTGATAGACCCTTGAACTGCAAGCCAGGAAAAAACCTTTCTCCCTAAAGTTGCTTTGGCCAAGAGTATTTTTTATCACAGCGATCGAAAAGTAACAGATATCCACCTTATAGCAGTACCGGAGCTTGGGGTCCGAGGCCCAGCCCTGGGGACAGGAACCAGAGAGGCTTGGTGTGGGGTCTGGCCCAGGCAGCTCTGGTGTCACCGGGGTCCCTAGGCTCTGTCGGCAGATGTAGCGAGCCCGGAATGAGGTGCAGTTTTTCACTTCCCATAATCCCATGGCGCTGCCGGTGGCCAGAGCCACGCAGCCCCCGCGGCTGTACCCTGAGAGAAAAAAGAAAGGGGACACTGAGGACCTGTTGCTGAAGAAGGCCGGGCACTGGGAGCCAGCCTGTCCGTCTCTGCAGGGACGAGCCCAAGGTTTGGTCCCCTGGTGGGAGGATGAAATGAGGCAGAACCCTAGCTTTGGAGGCCTCTGCTGTTAGATCTTGGGCAGGCTGCGCAGCCTCTCTGAGCCCATCTCATTAAGTACCTCCTTAGGTTATTATAAAGGGTTTTTAAAAAAAAAATACACTGAATCAGGTACAGTTGTGCACATCTGTAACTCCTGTACTCAGGAGTCTGGGACAAGAGGATTGCGATGAGGGCAATCTACCTAGTAAGTTCAAGGCCAGCCTGGGCTACGTGGAAAAACCCTTTTCTTAAAAATAAATAAATAAATAACAAATATGAAAGTTTTAATAATACTAATAGCAAATACAGTATTGTGCTCATTTCGTAAGCAGTTTATATTAAACGGGTATTTAAGCCTCACATCACTGCTATGGAACATATCTCACTATCACCATTTGACAGATGAGGAAAGTGAGACTTGGGAGGCCCAGCTAGGGAACAGCTGCATCAGAACCTGAGCTGGCTTTAAGCTCCACACCCCATTCCTACCCAAAGATCAAACGGCACAAATGATCTGTTCACCAGAAAGCCACAGGGCTTCTTCCTGGCAAGGTATATGTGACCACAGACTCCGGAGTTCAAGGCCAGTCACAGAAGAAGGGGTCGGGCCAATCAATATGGAGGAAAGAGGACTCACCCGGCTGGTCCCGGTTCCAGTGGGTGTACGTGACCTCGTCTCCGCTGAGCCAGCGGAAGGAGCCGGTGCCGTTGAGATCCTGCAGAGCCGTCCAGAAATATTCGCCCTCCCAGTTGTAGATGAGGCTGCTGACGAAGGCTTGCTCGAACCTTCCAGAGACAGGTTGGTCATGGTGGGAAGCTTACCGCTGGCTTCCTCTACTCCCTGGACCATAGGCCGGACAGCCTGACCGGAGAGCTTCAGACAGTGCCCGGACAGTAACTTGTTCAGCCATTTGGGGACCCTTGAAGGCTCCCAGAGTAAACAAGCTCCCGCTTAGGAAGACAGCGGCCAGGGTCAGCCTTCCCCACCCATGCCTGCACCCACCTTTCCCCTACTCAATTTTGGTGGTCTCTAACCATGAGAGTTTTTCCTGTGACAAGATACAAACATGAAAAGACTCAGAGCCCCCCAAGGCTCAAAGGACTCTGGGTCTCTCAGGGCAAGAAACAGGATGTGACTCCATTAGACCAGATCATGGGGGAGCATTGGACGGAAATGCTGACCTCCCTGTACCTGTTGGTGATAGTGACCAGCTGAGAGCCGTGGTCGGTGCACAGATGCCGGGCCTCGCCGTAGGTCACTTGGTCTTCTCCCAGCCAGTAGCAAGATGGGCTATGCCACGTCCAACCCTAGCTCAAGAGAGAGGGCAGAAGGGGGGGTGTCTGTGGGAGGGAGACTCTGACATGTAAATGGTGGAGTGGAGGTGAGATCAACGCCATTGCTGGGTGTGCGTGGGGCAGAGGGAGCTGATTTGACCCTAGAGAAAGCAGCAGCTTGTGCTGCATTCTGCACCTGGTCCCCCTCCATTCTCCCCACTCCCGATCATGACCCACAACTGTCAGACCAGGAGGGAAGCACGGCTGCAGGTAACTGGTGGACATAGCTTATAGCTTGGCTCAGAAAGATAAGCAGAAGGCTTGTGAGATGGCTTAGCAGGGTAAAGGTGCCTGGCACCAAGCTTGAGGATCTGAGTTTAATCCTGGAACCCACAGAACTGGGACGAAGCTTACTATCAAGAGTGCACGTCTAGCATGTGCGAGACCCCTAGTTTGATCCTCACTACTACAATGCAAACAAAAAGCTGAGCATGGTAACATATGCTTGTAATCCCACCTACCCCTCACACACAAATATAAATAATCCACACAGGGAAAAATATACCAGTCGGCTAGGACATAGGCTGAAGGGGGGTGGGATGCAGACAGGACTGGATGGTTCTCGAGGGTCAGGAAAGGGTAGAGACAGGGAGGATATGCTGGGGGAAGGTGGGAGGCGGGCAGACCTTCACCAGGAGGAGACCACCGCAGGCGCAGTGGCAGCTATAGAGTGGGGGAAGAGGGCACAGCAGAGAAGTGGTGGGTGCCATGTGTGGTGCCCTCAGTTGCCCTGCAGGGACTGGGCAGAGACCCTTGGCCATTCTGATGTAAGCGCTGGCACAATACTTTCTCCCATTCCAGGTGGACCTTCATTGCCCGTTTCCATCTCACACCACCACGACAGAGCCAACCCTGCACTGGCTGACCCCACGCTCCTCAGGGGGTCCCCTGCCCGCCGGCTCCACCCTCCCGCAGTGTGCTCCTGTCCCCTGACCGAGGCTGTAGAAGGAACTTAGTACAAAGGAAAACTAAGGCCCAGACCAGCATCGAGAAGCGAGTGCAAGGAGCCAAAAGATCACCAAGTGCTTTTAGGAGCAGCTTGCCACACAACTTGCCACCAGCACCCCTCCCCTGCTGTCCTGGGGGATGGGAGGGCCATCACCCCCCTCACCCTGGCTCACCCTCATTCACAGGTTCAAGCCCCGCCCCCCATTCACTTGCCTTTCATTCCTAAATATCCATTCCCACTCGGAACCTCCAAGTGGGTGCAGAAAACATGGTAGGTAGAAGGCCAGCCCCACCAAACAGCCTGTCTCCCTAGAGAAGACTGCTAAGTACATGCTATGTCAGATGGACACAGGACTGTGAGGTGCACAGGCCTCGCCCCCTCCCCGCGCCAGACTCAACCATTCAGTCTCTCCCTCCTTGCACACTGCGGCCCCTGGGGCGTGGCTTCCCCTCAGAGCGAGGGCTCAGGGCCGGGGTGGGACCCTCTGCTTCCTCCTACACCGCTATGAAGGCCCAGCCTCACTCAGTGCTACTTCTTCAGGAAGGGGCAGTTGGGACGCTGGAAGATGGGGAGATCGTATGAAAAAGATGTGAATCCCCTCTACTTCGACTTCTCCCTGCCCTGGGGTCCACCCCCCCCAGGGCAGCTCCAGAAGCACCCTCACCTTCCGACAGCCGTGGTCCTCCTCGGTCGTGCCCTGGCTCAGCTGGCCCGCCTTCTTGCAGATGGATGGCAGAGACTGGTTACACGGACTGTCGTTCCAGCGTCCTTCCTAGAGACACACAGTGAGGGACAGTCTCACTCAAAATCCCCCCCACCCGAGTTCCACAACCATTCTGCCAGCCTGGCTTCTAGATCCGTTTCTAACCTGCTGTATGATTCTGATCAGCTAGCCTGACTTCGTGTCCCAGGCTGGTCAAAGGACATAGTGGGATGACTCAGTAAATCTCACAAGTAGATCAAAGAACAAATCATGGATGTGAAAATTCCCCGAAACTGTTAACAGATGCTGTTTAATGGGAAGTAGTGTCCTTTCAAATTATTTGTGGCTCATTTTATAAACATCAAAACCAAACTGGCTAAGATTATTAGTGTAATTAGAAAGGATAGATAGATGCAATAAAGGTATCTGATAGTCCCCTGCTTTCTCAGATTTCCAGTAGATATCTAAATCATGGATAGCATCAAAACATATATGTGTGTATATGTATACATGAGTATGTATGTACATATATGTACATAGACATATATGCCTCTATGTGTACACATATTGTATATTTTGTAGCTCTGACAAAGTCTAACCTATAAATTAGGCATAGTAAGACACTAACAGAGAACATAAGTAACAACACAATGCAAAAGTAATTAAGGCTGGGGAGATGGCTCAGTCATTATAGTCCTTGCCTTGCAAATAAAGGGACAGATGTCCCGTAATTCTTTTTGTTTGTTTTTCTTTTTTAAACTTTATTCATTTATTTTGTGTGTCTGTCTGTCAGAGGGCACTGAGTGTCCCTGTGGAGGCCCAAGGGTGACGGGAATCATCCTGGATTGCTTCGCTCTGGGATTTCCAAGGTTCCACCCACCAGGATCAGAAGTGCAGGCCTACACTGTTTCCATCTGGCGTTTTTACTTGAGCCATGGGATCCAAACTCAGGACCTTCTGCTTGTGAGGCAGAGTCTTAACCTCTGAGCCATCTCTCAGCCTCTGACCTGGGAGTCCTAAAAGGCAGAACCTGGGAATCCCCAGAGCAAGCTCGTAGCCAGACGGGTCCTAATGGCACGCTCTGGGTTTAATTACTGACTCACAATAAGGTGGAAGAGAGAGCAAGGACGATTCCTGATATTACTCTGGACCTCTGCAGGCGCGTACACTCAAGAGTACTCTTGTGCATACACTTGTGCACACACATACACCCCCACACATGTAAAACACACATGCACAAACACAGCCCATGAACACATACATGAAAGAAAAAAACATTACTGAGTGTTTATGAGTTGCTTATTTCTGAGATTTCCCACTTAATTACTTTGGAGTGCAGAGAACCCTTGAGGTAATTGAAACGTGAAAAGTGAATGCATGAGTGTAACCCCTGGCACGAGTGAAGAACTTAGGAGAACGGAGGTTGGCGTGTCCAGATCTGACTCAGCTGGTGAATCTGAGGAGGAACTCAGTCCTAGGCCCCTCCAAACACCTGAGCCTTCCGCAATCCCACAGTGTCCCAGGCAGCAGCAGCATATCTGCCTTTTAGCTCCATCCCCGAAGTACAGCATTTATGCATTCCAGAAGATGCCCAGCACATAGTAGACATTCAATAGATAACTGCTTTTAACTTTTGGAATAGCATTCTCTAAGGCGAATGGCTCTGCTGCTACAGCCCCTGCTTCTGCCCTTGACAGCACGATGTCCTATCTGTCCCAGAGATAGGTGAATCTGTCCCTGAGACTGGTCTCTTCCCTGCTTCAAACTCTGCCCATGTCAGGTGCGGGTCAAGGCCAGGGCAGACAACCATCACCCCATGATTTCTTGAGAATCCAGTGCCCTGGGTTGAGAGGGCTCTAGAGGCCACAGGCTGGCAGAGGCCTGCTTGTCGGCCTCCTCATCATGTGGGTTCTGGTGCCACCTGCTGGTGTGGAGGAGCAGCTGGCAGGATACGAAGAATGAGCTGAAGGTTTCAAGAGAATCACTTCCTCCGACCCTCCCCGTGGCCAAGGTGACTCGGCTAGTGGAGGGGCAGGGAGAGGTGGGATTCAAGCCCTGCCAGCCACTCCTGCCGAAGGGAAGGGAGGAGGTTGGTGTGGAGGGTCAGAGCTATCGAGGCCATAACTGCAGGGGAATGGGACTGATTGTGGAGTATCCTGGGCGGGAGATGGG
This sequence comes from Typhlomys cinereus, assembly GCA_023101885.1. Taxonomy (NCBI): domain Eukaryota; kingdom Metazoa; phylum Chordata; class Mammalia; order Rodentia; family Platacanthomyidae; genus Typhlomys; species Typhlomys cinereus. Next base: position 1,507,184 of record JALPQD010000298.1, on the reverse strand, counting down.
GCAGGGTGGATTCTGCGGCCCTGTGATAAGGAAAGAGGGTCTCACCGGCCCCCAGATGGTAACGCAGTCCTCCAAACTATCGCGGAAGTTGTTGGGCTCAAAGGGGTGCCAGTGGGTGAAGCTCACGAGGCTCCCGTCGGACCACTCGAAATTCATCTGCAGCTTCAAATCATTGAGGCCGATCCACAGCTCCTCCACCTCTGGGGGCACAGCAGGAGAGAAGTGAAGGCCACTGGGGGCTCAGGCTCTGTTGGCGCTGGCAGGTAAGGCAAGGGCTGGACCGGGGGCAGTGGACGGCATGCGGGGGCCAGGCGGCCCCTCACCTTGCTTGATCTGCTTGGTGATGAACTCCAGCTCGGCCAAGCTGTGGATGCTGAGGAGGTCCCCGCCGCCCCGCAGACACGCCTTCTTGGACTCTTGCCAGCTGCGCTTCTCGGCTTGCAGGCGGTAACAGTGGCCCTGGAAGGGCTGCCAGCTGGGCTCACACTCCACCTTCACGTTGGCCCATCTGTCTGTAGAGAGGCGCGGGGCTGTGCTCAGACACAAACTGCCAGGTGTCACTCTCTCTGCCCCCCTCCAACCTGTTCCACGCTTGCCTTTCCCACCCACCACAGCCTCGGCGATCCTTCAGCCAAGGCTGAAGAGAGTTAGGAAAATGGGTTAGGAAGATCTCTGGGGACAGAGATCAGCAGGGTGGTGACAGAGACCACCCATAGGACGGGCCGGTGGGCTGAAGCTCTCTTAAGAGAGATGGGCTGGGAACTGGTAAGCACTAGTAGCCTCCTGGGCCAGTTTCCTCTTCTGTAAAAGAGTTTCTTTCTTAGCTCCTGCGTGGCACCTTGTTTAATAAACGGAACCTCCATTATCTCTCTCAAGTGATGTTCACCGGCCCCGCTCTGTGTTGGCCTGGGCAGTCTTGGATGAAAAACATGATGAGAGGGGTCCCAAGTGAATAAACGGCCCCGTGGGGCCCTCAGGGAGGTGGGTGAGCAGCCAGGAACATCGCAGAGCGGCCACATCCATCCCTGAGGTTAGGAATCCTCAATTGCGCATTACCCTCCCCACCTCCAGCCTCTGCATCCCAAGGTCCTCTCCTGCCTTTCGGATCACCCTCTAGAGATCGGGGGTCCCCCAGGGCAGAGGAGGCAAACAAGTCTTTGCTTGGATCACTTGGATCTTGGCAAGAGAAAACAGTACTTCATCAAACCACCCACAGCGTCAGGCTCGGGCAGGATTCTGCCTGGCCAGGCAGGAAGGCAGTTGCCCACGGGGAAGCATTGCCCTAGACGGATAATCGGGGACCAGCTCAATCCTAGTCAACTGAGCCATGCTCCAGCCACACAGTTTTCCTGGAGACTCAGCAAAGTGAGTGGGCTGAGAGTAGGAACCGGCTCCCTCTTTAACTCCAGAACTGTCCATCATCTTTTGTAAGCCAGTGAGCTAAGACTGGAAGCTGCTGACCCAGACTGAACGGCTTTCAGTTGGCTGTTCAGACCTGAAGGGGAGGGCTGAGGAACTCGGTAGAAAGCTTTTCTTGCAAGCCCAAGTCTGGGTTTGATCCGCAGCACGAGTGAAAAATCAAACAGCTGAGCCAAGGATGTTAGGGGAAGGATGGGGGCTCAGGAGCCGTGACTCCCATGGGTCTTAGAAACAACAGGCACTGTGATGGGCGAGGAGCTCTAAGCTGGCCCAAATGACTGCTTAGAACACACCTCAGGCAAACAAGTGAGAACTAAAAGGGGGGGGGGTGTGGGGAAGGAAACCCAAGTTAAGATGACCTACACCTTCTGAACGGCCTTGAGCCTAGAGAAAGACCTAGGAGGGACATTTCCCATGCAGAGGCTGCCAGAGATGGGAAGCACTAGATGGAGCTGCTTCTCACCTCTCTAAGGAGTGGCGGGGAGTCAGCAGTGACTTACAGTCCAGAACCAATCAGAAACAGGAACTCATCTTTCAAAAAAAAAAAATTTCCTTCGATTTGTGAAGGTTTTTCTTTTTTTTTTTTTTTTTCCGGTCATACTACACTTAGTTTGTGTGAAATCTCTCTCCATGACTGCTATGCACGGCAGGTTGGAGAACAGGAGGCACCTCAGCTCCCAGTGACAAACCCTGGCCTCATGGTCACTCCTTGGTGCCAGGCCGCATCTCCAGTGTCCCTAGCCTTACAACTCTACAAGGCTGATGCCCACAGTCTCAGTTAGCAAGTGAGGATTCTGCACCAGGCCACTTGCCCCAGGCTACACACCTGCTCCCAGAGCAACGCTGCCCATCTTCCCAACTCTCTCATCGCTCCCCGGAGCTATTTCCTTGAGCAAGACACTGGCTGACTTAACGACCTGCAAAGGCTCTCACAGCTTACCTGACTCCACCCGAATCTCTCCCAGCAAGCAGCCCAGCCCCTTCTGAGACTGGCTGGAACCTGCCTTTCTTCACTCTTTCTGTCTCCGTGCCCACGAGCCAATGCTTCTAAACTGTCCCTGCACAAGAATCGCCCTGGAGGATCTTGTTAACTTTGGGTTCCGCTGAAATTAATCTGGGGCGAGCCTGCCAGTCTGCATTTCTGTCAAGCTCCCAGGTAAAGTTGTGTTGAGGGCCACATTGAGTTGTTTGGTGTCTGTGGCTCTCGCTACACATAGCACGATTCACCATCTCTTAGTACTGCATAGTTTCTACACACCTCTGCGGCTCGAATAGGCAGTTCCCTCTGCGGGACTACTCCTTCACGCCTCCTCCTGCTGGTGTCTGCTTATAGGTATGTCCGTGTGTGTGTGCATGAGTGTGTTCATGCACGTGTATGCAAATGACAACCTTAGGTGTCATTCGTCGGACACTTTGAGGCAGTCTCTCACCGGCCCGGAACCAAGTAGGGTAGACTGGTTGGCAGGTCTGTGCCTCCCCAGCACTGGGATTTCAAATGCATGCCCCCTACCAGTGCTTTTTGTAAGAGGATCCTGAGGTTGAAACTTGCAAGGCAAACCCTTCACCAACTGAGCTATCTCTTCAACCCTCCCTCTGCCTTTCAAACGTACTCCCAACATGAAAACATCACATTAGTAAAACCTTCCTCTCACAGAAGCTTATCAGTATCCCCAGTCTAGCATTTGTTATACACAGCCCATTGCATAGGGTATCCTAACTATGTTTTAAGATGCCTCTGACCTCCAGCAGACTGTGGTCTTCACTGGGCATGGTGATATTGCCAGCCTTTAACACAGTTCCCAACAAAATGCTCGCTGGATGTGTTAACCGCACATTCCGATTTGCTCAGACTTTAGCTGAACAAGAAGAACAGGGAAGGGTCACAGTCACTTTAGCCATTCAGAGAGCAAGAAGGGCTGAGCCAGGTGTGACCCTGGTGGTCCTCAACTGTGCCCCCTGACGCAGAGCACCTGGCTGGGTGGGCTCACCTGGCTGGATGGGTTCGGTTGTGGCATTGGGCTTCTTCTTGCACACATAGGGCAGCGCGATGCTGCAGTCACGGTTCTGCCAGCCTCCAGAGGACTCCGTGCGGATCACTCCACAGTTCTCCTCGCTTGGGTTGTCCGGCTGATCTGTGGGAGTAGTCAGGGCACCCAGCACCCCAGGAGAGAGCAGCTCACACCATGGTTGTGGGAGCCCATCGTCGCAGCTTCCTGTTTCCCTCCATGCCCTGGGATGTGTGAGTCGGCTACAGGAGCACAGCCCCCTCCTCCAGCTTCACACGCTCAGTAGACCGTCCTGCTTTCTAGCCTGGGCTCACATCATCCTGAATCTTCTGCTCAGGAACATTGTTCTAGCCCTTGCCTCTCTGACCAGACCTGCTGTAGGTGCATCCCAGAGCTGCGAGCAGAGGACAGACCCCAGGTCCACCCTCACGCAAGGTGCTCCATGTCCTAGTGGGACCCCATTCAGAAGTGGGTAGGAAGCGAGCTTCCAACTCCTACTCGTGTGAGACAGGGTCAAAAGAGACCAAGTGCTGGGGGGGGTTCCCCATCCCTCACCGCTCTCCCAGTTGAGGTACTTGAGGGGTGAGTTGTCTGACCACTGCCAGCCTCCGCTGGTGTCCAAGTCATTAAGGCCAATCCACAGCGTGGAGCTGTAACCCGTGAGGAGTCCTGGTGCCAAGAGGGGACAGTGAGAAGGGAGTGTGGGGGTTAAGAACCCACTTTCTTCACCAGCCTGAGAACAAGGTCCTCCTTCCTGGGGGGCGGGAGGGATAATCTCAAGACTGAGAGTGCCTACCACCCCAGGGGGAGTCAGATCCCCAACTGACCCAGCCAGGCCCAGGAGGCTGCCGTCCCCCACCTCACCGTTGATGTAGGTCTGTTCGTGGATCTCAGTGATGCTCAGCAAATCTGCACCCTGCTGCTCGCAGCTGGCCCAGGCCTCCCTCCAAGACAGCGTGGACTGGAAGTTAAACTGGTAGCAGCTGTCGGTCAGCTGGTCCTTGTCCCAGAAGGTCTCGCAGTCGTTACCTGCCACCACCACAGATGGACAACGGTCCTTCCCCAACTCTCAGACCCCCACACAGCGAGCTGCTCCGCGAGAGGAGGGGCAACCTCTCACCCCAGTTCCAGAAAGTTCTTTAGCCCACACTGAGGCCCCTTCCCTAGCTCCCTTCCTCCTGGTGCCCCCTTCCCGACAGCCTGGCTCTCACTCTTTATGGGGCAGAAACCCCAGCGCTCGTCTTTGCCGTAGTCCTGGGTGGTGGCACACCACAGATGCCCGTCCTCTCGGCCGGTGCTGGTACAGCTGTGGAACCACTGGTTGTCATACTTGAAGGGGATGGTGCACGGCTTCCCATGGGAGTTCCCCTGGATGGTGTAGACCTCTGCAAGGGAGGATAGCCAGGTCTTAGCGTCTGGACCCCACAGTGCCTCTTGCCCCACTCACCCCTCAGGGAAAAACCCCTATCTCCCAGGGGACCGGAGGTAGGTGGGAGTTTGGAGAATGGCAGAGGGGCCAACACCACCAGATAGAGGTCTTAAGCTTCCCTCTGCTGTTGCAACAGCCCAAGAACAGGCGACTATGCATATCCCACTGGGTGGAACAGGACTCCCCAATCCCTCCAATGTCTGTCTAAAGTACCTCCAAGTCATCCGTAAAAGGCCAAGTCGGATGGAATCCCTGCACGTCAACTAGCTGGGGGTTCAATATTCCCCTAAAATTGTCTTGGAATATGAGTATTTTCCAAGAAAGAACCCCAAAGATGGAGTTAGTCACAAACAGGTCTGTGAGTGACTTGGATCCCCATTTGCCTCCTGTATGGTGTCACCATGGGGTCTCTCTTGGAGAGGGGATTACAAAAGGAGGTAATTTTCATTTCACTTTGGTTTATTTTTGTGCTGCTTGAAGTCTTTACAAGCAGTATTAATTCTGAATTTTTTAATATGACATCACAAGTGCACTGTCCCCATAACAAAAACAGCTTAGAACTGCTTAAATTTCCATTGTGCGTGAGCATGTGCGTGCTTGCACATGTGTATTTGTGTGTGTCCAGGTGTGTGTGTGTGTCTGCGTGTACATGTAGAAACTAGAGTTCACATTCAGATATTGTCCTCAACAGGTGTCCACCTATTTTTTTTTTTTTTTTTTTGAGATCAGAGTCTCTTGCTAGCTGGTGACTGGCCAGCGAGCCGTGTGGGGGATCTGCCCATTTCTGCTCTTCCTCAGAGCTGGGATTACAAGCAGATTTCCCCATCCCTAGTTTCTTATGTAGATGCAAGGATTCAAATTTGGATCCTCATTTTGAGTTTTTTTTAAAGCAAATTAAATACTTTTAAGTCAATTTTCCTAATTCTTCACAGCTGCTTCTAAGAAACAGTGACTGCCAAGGATCCATAGGAACCAATAGCTCTGAGCCCGTCCCTCCTCACCCCTGCCCGCAAACAGCCCCTCACCATAGTAGGGCCGAGCACAAAGATCCTCCTCAGTGCCGTAGATGCGCCACTGGCCGCTGCGGGTCTGGTCGCCACGCTCAAGGGTGCCAGGCTTGGATGCATTGCCAGAGCGGCCCCCCAAAAACAGGGATAGCTGGTCCCCCAGAGTACCGCAGTACCAGCGAAGACTCAGGGCCTCTCGATCACACTCGTACATGCCCAGCGAGGCTGTGGTGTTGGCGACCGGCCAGCCCGTGCCCAGGCACTGCATGGCACCCAGGTTGAAGAGCCTGTTCCGGGACACCCACTTCCAGCGTTGGGCCGGGAGGCTGGCATTGCAGACTGATGTGACTCGGACCTGCACCCCCCGGGCCTCCAGACAGCCCTGCAGGCCCTGGCCGAAGATGAGGAAGACGTCAGGTTCTGCAAAGGAAGGCAGGACAGGGAACAATCACCTCCTGGCCCTGGGTGACAGCTAAGGCCTACAGACGCTGACCGCTGCTACAGACGCTGACCGCTGCGCGGCCCTCGCCTCACATACTGAAGCACTCACTGTCAACCGTCCACAGTGGGGGTGAAGGGCATGCTATGCCCCTGCACCCAGAAGCTCAGTCTACGTCCACCTGGAAGCAGGGTACCTCGATACCACTGCAAAAGCAAACTCAACTATACACAGTGCACGGAGACCACCCTTATCTGTAGTTTTTTCCTGTTTCAATTACCTATTATCAACTGAGGTCCAAAAATAGCAACTGGAAAATTCTAGAAATAGGGGCCAGCAAGACAGGTCTGTAGGGCAGGACTCACAAAACAGTCATCTGGGTTTGATCCTAGAAACCCTTGTCACTGAAGGAGAGAACTTTTGAGAACTTTTGAAAGATGTCCTCCTGTGTGCTCTGCATGTTCTCTCTCTCTCTCTCTCTCAAAATAAATAAAATTTAAAAATGTGAGGAAACAACAATTTCCAAGGTCTAAGTAATTGTTAGTATATTCATTGCTATAATTGCTCTGGTTCATTATTGTTAAAATCACTGCACTTTTTAGATCTTACAAGAATTGCTAGAGATATTCACAGCACATCGCAGAGGGAGGATTTATTATTTGGCTTAGAGTTCCAGAGGGACAGAGCCCATCTTGGCAGGAACACATGGCAGGCGGAGAAGGCATGCCACAAGAGCAGGAGGCCGGCTGCTATCTTCCACTGTGCTCTGGAAGCAGCAAGAGTGAGAGCAGGAAGCGGAGCTGAATTATCAGCCTGCAAGACCAGCCTCCAGTAATGGACTTTCCTCCAATGAGGCTACACCTCCTAAAGGTTCCATAATCTTTCTCAATAGCACTACTAGCTGGGGACCAAGTAATCAAACACAGGACCTGTGGAAGACATTTCACATTCAAACCATGCCATTGCCACACCAAAGATATATTTATATATACCAAAGATATCAATCTCTTTCTATAATATGTGTATGTGTGTGTGTATGTATATATATATATATAATGACTGCTAATATAGCAGTCGTTTCCTATTCTCTTCACCCTTCACTTTAGTAACCTTTGACAGCCATTAACCTGTTTTCTGCCTCTATCCATTTAATTAAACCTCATGTCTTCTGAAACTAGCCTTGACTAGGTTAGATTTCTCAGTATCTTCCACAGAATGGTCTCCTCATCAAGATGACAGGTAAGAAGATTGAGGATACCAAAGTGCTAAGTTGCACTGTCTAAACATATGGCATAGGCTAGTGAGATAGCTCAGTGAGTAGAGTGTCTATTTGAAAATCTGGTGATCCGAACTCAGGTCCTTTTGCTTGTGAGGCAAACCCCTGAACCAACTCTCCAACCCCTTTCTCTGGGGACCTGAGTTCCAATCCCAGATACCACCAGGCAGAGATGGTGGAGACTTGCCCTGAAGGCAGAGCTTGAGAAATGCCAAAGCAATAAGAAGGTAGAGCAATCCAGGATGATTCCCGAAATCACCCTTGGGCCTCCATAGGCACAAACACTCAAGTGTCCTCAGCCACACACACACACACACACACACACACACACACACGAGGGGAAAAAAAGAGGCTCAGAGACACAGTTTGTGCACAGTGTTACTCCGACAATAACCCAGATTGACATGCTCAGTTTACCACCTTCCTCCTGTGCTTTGCTGTCACTTAAGAAAACAACACACACACACTGACCATCCCAGTCTGCAGAGGTTTTTCTTGCAGCCATTAGACACCAGCCTCTCAGGATAACTTTCAAACCTTAAAGTATGCAGCAGACAGCACTCAGAATCATGACTTGGGCAAGGGATCAACCTCTTTTTGACCCTGTCTCGTCATCATAAGCTCACTGCATAAATAACATAAGATGATCAGTACCACATGTAAGATGTTTAGGATAAGGTCTAGGTATACAGTAAGAGTGCTTCTAATGTTTATTGTTATTTGGGATTATTTTTGACAACTTCAACATGCTCTGTTGTCAAGGACGATCTTAAACTTCTGATCGTTCTGCCTCTGCCTCCCAAATGCTGGGACCAAAGGCATGCATCACCGAGCCCAGATGTTGGTGTTGCTCTTATTATCACTTAGAGATGAAGTTGACTATTGACAGTGAAGCAAACTGATGACTACTCAAAGGCTAGTTAAGGATGAAGGTGAGATTTGAACTCTGTCTCTTCGGCCCGAACCCCACATTCCTTCTGTTCCCAGCACAGGCCTTATCATCCCTCTAGAGTCCATTTGCCAGGAGCCGTCAGAATGATCTTTCAAAAGTACAAATCTGTTCTAGAAGGAAGAAAAGATTAACATAATATTGGAGTGATAAAGATCACTTAAAAAGTGATAAGTTAATGGCATATGGATTTTCATGATAAGATAAATATCAAAATCAAAGTAAAAATTGAAATGCTAGACCATGTGTGGTGGTGAGATTATAGACACAGACAGAAGGGTAGGAATTCAAGGTCAGTCTTGACCACATGGTGAGTTGGAGACCAGCCTGAGCTATATGAAATTCTGCCCCCTCCGAAAGGAAAGAAAATGATAAAATTATATTACTTATTAAAAGCAAAAGTTTAATTTCTTAATCCAAAAAGAGCTTCTGCCAAAATAAATAAGTAAATTGATACATGATGAAGAAAGTATTAATAATGCAGTAGAAAACTAATATATACACAGAGAAGTAAACAAATGAAATGCTATTATTGCCTTTTGCATATTTGAAATGAGAAGTTGGGAATGTGGCTCAGTGGTAGAGCATCTGCCTTGCATGTGCGAAGACTAGGGATTAAATTCTCAGCATGGCTCTACGTCATTGAGGGGCTGAAGATATGGCGTAGTCAGTAAAGTGCTTATCATGGAAACATGAACGCCTGCATTCAGGTCCCCTGGAAGAGTATGAATGTAACTGTGTAAACCAGGTTAAAGCTGGAATGGTAGCCCATTGTGTCCCTAGTGCCGGGGAGTGGGAGGCACGGGTGGGTCCCTGGAACTCACTCGCCACATAGTCTAGCCAATTCTTGAGCTCCAGTTTTAGTGAGATGCTGTCTCTCAAAAAACCCAGGTGGAGGGATAGCAAAATGACTTAGCGGTAAAATCACTTGATGCCCAACCTGACAACCGGAACTGATCCCTGGAACCCACAAGGAGAGGGCGAGGACGGATTGTTGCAAGTCATTCTCTGGCTTCCATACATATAAAACACATGCATAAGCGCACATATGCACGCACTAATCAAATCAATAAATGTTTAAAAAGAAGCTGAAATGAAAATCCACTAAGATGTCAACCTCTGTATCCACACACATGCACATGCTCAGAAGGACCCTCAGCCCCTCCCCACACACTAAACAACATTCACAGTCAAATGAACAGCGCAGCGCAACTCCGGTTAAGTTTCTTTCTTAAGGCACTTTAAAGCTAATTTGTCATTTTTCAAACAAAATTCCGGATGAGGTCTAAAGCTCTAGACCTGACTACTGCTGACCAGTCTGAGCTCAGAGCACAGCCACATGCAACTCCTTGGAACCCCACTGATTCTGCTTCGTAGCATGGTTGTAATTGTCCTCACAATGTTCCACAATGTTTTCAACATCTGAATTGGCACAATGACAGAGTCACTGATTCTTTGTTCCTTGCTTTTTCCTGCTGCCTGTTTGTATACTAACTTGTACTGTCTATAAGACATCGTGAATAACGTCAACTAAATTTTATTATATTCTGTGGGTATGTTATTTTACCTTGACATTGGAGATGACTTGTTAATAGGGAAGCTGGATTTTTAAATCTTCCTGGAAGGGATGCGAGACTCTGTTTTGACAGGCAGTTATAGTCACAGCAGATCACCCTGATTCCAAAGGAACTTGGATTTAGGCTTCACCGGGTGGGGTTGTTTTAATGGTGCCTTAAATCGTAGGGTGTGCCTCTTAGCCTTAGATTTAATTGTGAAGTGAGGCCCTTCTGAGATTCCAAAATAAAAACCTTAGGCAACTACCCAGCTCCAATTGCTTGGTAGGACTTGAATTTCAAACTTGTTTCCACAGCTCCAAGTGTCAACATAAACCTCTGTCTTGAGGTTTCTAAGCTGCTTCTTGCTGGTGTGAAACCTCATGCATAACCCAAGAGTCCCTCGTGATTTGAGGAGCGTCTGTACGAAGAATTTCCATGATTCCTTCCTTTCCAGGCTATTGTCTATCCATTTTCAGCCCTTTGGACAGCCGGGAATGATAACCTGTTTCTGCAGTGTGCTCAGGAGAAAAGCTGACCTGACATCTCTCCTAGTCTGCTTTTTCCTTCAAGGATTGTTTCTTCTCTTTATCTCTCTGCTTCAGTTGTCCTCCTGTATTTTCAGTCCGCTGTGTTTCATCCTTACATATTATATATACAGATACGAAATTGCATATGTTATATTTTATCCTTCATTTCTAAACAATCTTGGTCAGAAAGTTAGACTCCAAAGGCTATCCTTCCATTTCCAAAACCAAAACTTACCATGCCACATGTTCTGTTTATTTTCTGTCATCCCTCTTATTCCTGAGCTCCCAAGGCTTTTCTCTATGACCCTGACTGACACCCAGCAGTAGCTTAACAGATACCGAGTGAACAAACAAATGTACGATGCATACGTGAAGCCTCGTACCACCATCCCTCCATCCCCAATACAGCCAACATTTCTGCATTTCTGCACCTTGTCACACCTGCCAGATTGATTCTCCTAAACCACAGTGCCACAACCCCTGTCAAAATACCATGGTGGGAGGACTGGTGGGGTCTTGTTCCTCTATTCTAACAGCATAGGATGTCAGGGAGAATCTTTTTCCCGGGCAAGATACAGGTGAGCCTCCTGAACTTCCACCAGGATAATCGCCAGAGCTAAACCCCTCGCTGGGTCCCCACCTTTAATTTGTTCCTCCCCTTCTGATAAGGTCTGAGTGCTAATCCCTCTCCAAATACCCATTTTGAAATCTTTTTTTTTTATTTTATAAAATGTTTATTCTATCTGTGTGTGTGTGAGAGAGAGAGAGAGAGAGAGAGAGAAACACATGTATGCAGTGAAGTTGTACCTTAGCTCTCTCCTTCTTCCCTGTGGGCTTCTAGGGATAGAACTCAAGTTACTAGGTTTGTAAGCAGGTGCCTTATTCACCAATCTCTCCCTTTACTGACAGATGAGGAAGTCGGGGTCCAGGGAAAGGAAGGGAAGAAGATGTCCCACCATAGCGCCTTTCAAGGCGTGAGCCTTTCCTCCTCTGAGGCCCCAGTCCTGGCTTCAAATTCACATACAGCGTATTCCAGGCACCAATGGAAAGCAAGGAAATTCACAGAACCCAGCACTATCTTGGTCCTCTCAGAACCTGTAATCTAGCTGGAGAAAGATAATAGCTTTGTACAAGGCAGAGGATGAGGGTAGACACATTCCTTAACATTCCAGGGGATGGGGGGGCTGTATGCCTCCTGTGGGGGTTAGAAGACCGGCTCAGTGTAGGGCTCTGCAAACTCCAAGGACTTAAGGAAGGCAGAGGGTGAAGCATACAGGTCAGGAGCCGCCTTGGCAGAGAACAACAGAGGAGAGGCCTGCGGGAGACGGAAAAGCAAAGCAGCGGCGGGCAGAATTCTTGGACGCGGATCCTGGGGACTCATCGAGTTGGGCCGCAACTCTTGGACTGTTTTCTACCTGAGGCTGAAGAGTGAGCCTGCACCTGCAGAAAGGAGGCCATTGCTCCATGGCCCTGAGGAGGAAGACCAGACATGCAGTTTTAAGGGAACTGCTAAGGCATGGAAAGGGATTCACACAGGCTGAGAACTGCTCTTTGTACCTACGTCCTCATCAAGCTCATGGGAAGCAGGCCTGGGGAGGGTGGGGTGCAGAGAGGCCTGATGCCCCCTCCAGCCTCACCCTCACCCAAGCCTCAGTCCACACACCTGAGAGTATTGATGTCAATGCAGGACGTGAAAGTATCCATTCAGAAGTGGCGGGACCCCTCAAGGGACAAAGGATTTCACTTGTATTTTGTTGGCAATCATCCATGGGCCTCCCACAGTGCTACCTGTCAATGTGTGGCTTAACATGAACTTGTCCCATGAGTGAATCATTCACTCATTCTTTCCATCATTCATTCATCAAGCATTATTAAGAATTTCATGACAGGGGAAGCAGCTCAGAGCTAACTAACAGTTTCTTAGTCTGTATAGGGCTCTGGGTTTAATCCCTTGCACCACCAAAAAAAGTCACGCCATACATTTGAAACACATAAATATTTTCACTGAGCATGGTGGTGCAGAACTGTAATCCCAGCACTTGGTAGATAGACGCAGGAGGATCAGGAGTTCAAAATCATCCTCAGCTACAGAATGAGTTCAAAGATACACTGAGCTACAGAAAAGAGCTCAGAGATGCTAGTCAAGATGTAGAGATTTCTAGTCTGGGGCTGCCAACAGCAATGTTTCCTTTGAAGGGATGACATAAAAAGAATCAGATGTGACTGGAGTTGAGACCTGCAAGGACAGGAAGTGAGTCTTGGTGACGCTGGATGTCTGGTCTTCGTTCCTAAATTTCTGTGGCTCTTCCCTCCATTCTGTGAATCACTTACAATCCCTGCCTCTATTTTTTTTTCTTTTTCTTTCATCCAGCGATGGAACCCAGGGTCTTAAATATACTAAACAAGTGCTCTGCTACTGAGTTACACCTCTCCTTTTTTGCTGAGTTTGTTCGTACTTTGCTTGCGCCCTTGTAATCACAAGAATCCTGGTAAATACCCAGCTCTCCGTTGCCAGGGCCAGAGCCCACCTCGCATCTGATCCTCTCACAGAAAGGCCAGACGTACCCTCTCCCCTCAATGTATTTTTCTAAGTGCCCTTCTGGCTGCTCCCCTAGGGAAGCCTTATGAAGCGCTGTGCTAGGTACTCCCAGGAAATGAAAACACGTGTGGGATGATACAGCCTCTAGCCTCCTGCATGTATCCAAGGAAGTTGGAGAGACAGACATCGTGAAGCGATGTGTGGAAAACATGCCACACATCAATAAGCACATCCATCAATCAGACTAATTTATTCAGCATGGTCATGGCTGAAGGTGTTGTGAGATAGAAAAAGGCCTTTCCGGGCAACCAAAGTGTGATGGGAATCTCTCCGGTTGTGGCCCACTTTCAGGCATCTCAGAGGTTCCACCGTGGAAATTTATCCCTGTGTACAGAGGCAAGTGGGTTGTTTTCAAGGCCAAAATCGGAATTGCTACATAGCAATCCTCCTGTCTCTACCCCCCTGAGTGTTGGGATTATAGTCATGCACCCTCATAACAGGTTTTATTTGACACCGGGGAATAAAACCGGGCACTTCATGCATGCTAGGCAAGCACTTTGCCAACTGAGCTGTGTATCCAGCTGCAAGCGGGTTTAGGGCATCCCGTCCTGCACTGACTTGTCTTGGGATGACCAGGGAGGCCTCCTTCCCTTCCCATGTACAGGAAATGCTCCCCGGTTGTCCCAGGAGAAGTACAAAGGCTAGCTGCAGCTTGTCTCCCCCACAGAAAACCTCCCAGCTGCCCCTGAAACTTCTCAGCCTGCCCAGCGGCAGGGGCGGCCAGAGGTCTAACCATGACTTGACAGCTGCTCTCCACGACGAGTTGAAGCCATCGGGGCTGAAGGAAGCAGATGAGAAGTTCATCCCAGCGCGGTGTTTGGCACGCAGCAGGCTCTCGACAAATGTCTGCTGAATGAGAGGCGTTTCCAGCAAAATCCTGACAGGCGCGAGCAGTGAGGCGAGGCGAGGACAGCAGAGTGTCCAACTTGGGAACCACAGGAGCAAAGGCCAGAGGCTGGAATTCAGGGCCCAGCAACCGTCTGCTTTCCCTATGGATGGCTGCAGACTGGGGGGGAGCAGGGAGGCTTGTATGGCCCAGGGAACACAAGGCACTGCGATCTCCGCCCCCATCTCTCTATTATCACCCCCCTCTGGAGCCAAAGGCAAAGGTGAAGGGTCATTCCAGGGAGAGCCAGAGACTGGCCACAGGGCGGCTGGCCAAGAGAAGCAGATGTTTTCAATGAGCTGTTTGGCCCTGAGGCCCAGCCTGGAAATGTCCCTGAGTCAGGAGAGCTGCCGGCTCCACCCTGCTAAGAGGCCAACCTTGGGGACCCAGGACCCCATCCAGCACAGCCCCTGCTAGATGTATGTTGACCCTGGGATATGCAGAAGGAGGAAGGAAGGAAGGAAGGAAGGAAGGGAGGGAGGGAGGGAGGGAGGGAGGAAAGGGAGGAAGGAAAGGGAGAGAGGGAAGAAAGGGAGGAATGGAAGAAGGAAGGAAGGAGAAAGGGAGGGAAGGAGGGAGAGAGGTAAAGAAGACGGAAACAAGGGAGGGAGAGAGAAAGAAGAAACAAGGGAAAGAAAACAAGAGCTTGGCACCCACCGGCACACAGCTCTGGTCCTCACAGGCCCAGGCATCACAATGTCTTCCAGGCGCCTTGTCAGACAAGACCTCAGCCACCCTGAGCTGCTAACCGTGGTAGTGGGACGCTGGAGCATCCTTTGCTCCCCTCCCAGGCAGCTGCTCAGGATCCACCCAAGCCTGACCTTCAAGCTCGATCCCTCCTGCTTGGTCTCGCTCCAGGTCTGCCCCGGGCACCCGCCTTCTCCCTGCCCGTCGCGCCCGCCCCTCTCCACAAACCCGGGTCATGGCCACGTCTGCGAACCCACAGCCAAAATAAACAATGCGACAGCCACTTCCTTCCCCACGGGGAACTTGCACAATGACAGTCGGATCCAGAGCTGACAGGAAATGGCTTTCTGTGCCAGCGTAATCCAACCCCGTTCACCCAGCCACGAAGGACAGAATTCGGAGCCCAGACCCGGAGCGCGCGTGGGCGGATGGTACCCACACCAAGGGAGCGCTCCAACATTCCTGGTAGGATCTCAAACAGCCAGTACTCAATAAACCAGGGTCCCCCGGCTTCGGTGAGCCACACGTGGGCGGGAGGGAGCTGTGAGCACATTACTTTATGAAGTCACTGCTAGGGGGGACGAGAACATCAGGGTCCCAGCCTTTGACACCTACATGCCTGCCTGGCTGGTGGAAAATGAATGAAAAAAAAATGAATTTATTGGGAGACGCCCACACAAATTTCTGGAAAGCAATATTTCTTTAGATTTAGTTTTGACAAAGTCGCTGCAGAGGTGGACAGAGGAGGAGGAAGAGGAGTGAACTAAAGCTAAAATATCAGAAGCTCTTCCGGCTTGGTTACCGCAGAGGCCAACAGAAAGGAAGATTTCCTCAGGGCCTTCCCGTGATTTCCAATTTTCCACAGAGAAAATTTACATTAGCTTTCTAAATAAGAAAATTTTTAGATACGCATGCATGTGCAGAGAAAAGAAATGTGTAATTACAGTGAGATGTAATGACTGGTTTGTGGGAAATTAAGGTCTGAAATATTAACATTCCATCCAGTTTGGGAGAAGTGGTCTTTTAAATAGCACTCGAAGTCAAGGGTGGGGTCCCGCAGCAACCTGCACAGGGTCCTCATTGGCTACTACGCTATCCCTGGCCTTTCCCTGCCTTGGAATCGGGACAAGCTGTTTTGAAGGACAGCTGAATATGAACTAAGGGGACTCAGGATTCATCCCATGCTTTAGTGGTAGAAACCGACACACAGCAAAGTTACAAAAGAGCCAAGGGCTTCCAACATGGAATGTTGTCCTTGCTATATGTATAAACGGTACAACGCTGCTGTGCAACCGTGTAACTTTTGATGTGCGTGTGTTGCATGTGAGTGTGGTGTTGTGTATATGTGTGCATTTGCCTGTGCTCAGCCGTTGTGTACGTGCACACCACATACACACATGGGAGGAGGATTTCAGGTGTCCTGTTCCATTTTCTTGTGACAGGTCTCATGTTCAACCTGGAGTTAGGCTGGCAGCTAGCAAGTCTTGAGGATCTTTTTGCTTCCATTCCGCCACAGCACTGCCACGACAGTGTGGTGATGTCCAGCCTTTTTTTTTTTTTTTAACGTGGGTGCTGGAGATCCAAGCTCAGACCCTTCTTTTGTGCAACAGCATGCTCACTTGAGGATCTTTCTAGCCTTCGTATAAATTTTATTCAATAACGAGAAAGAAACGGAGAATTGGTAATAATTATACAGCAAGCAGAAGCAAGAACTATCCCAGGCAAGCGAGGACCAGTGGAATGAGACACATCATGAGGGGTAAACATTCGCCATGTACTTGCAAAGTTCTAGACCTTGGTTACCACACTTTCTTGCATGTCCTCAAAGCAACCCTCAAGCCGGGGAAATTATTATTTGTGGTTGATGGATGAGGAAGCCTGAGAAATTTAATGACCACTTTTTTGTTTTTGTTTTGATTTTTTAAATATTTTAAGGAAGAGAGACAAAGAACAAGAATGTGCATGCCATTCTCTCTGTGTGTGTGTGTGTGTGTGTGTGTGTGTGTGTGTGTGTGTGTGTGTGTGTGTGTTGGAGCGTATATGGAGTCAGAAGACAACTTGCAGGAATCACTTCTCTCCTTCCATCATATAGGTCTGGGGGATCAAATCAGGTTGCCAAGTTCAGTGCTGGTTTTGTTTTGAGACCGGATCTTGATATGTAGCCCTGACTAGTCTTGAACTCTTGGCAATCCTTTGGCCTGGGCTTCCTAAGTGTTGAGATTTCAGGCATCATGCATTGCCATGTCTGGTTTGGTTAAACCTCATTAGAACAGCTACTAAAAAGCTAGCGGCCAGAGAGATTTGTTTCAGTGGAACACCAAACAACCCTGGAGAGTATTTTGAGACCAATACTTCACAGGTAAGTTGTATATGGCCTGGAAAGAAAAGGGAAGCGATATTTAATGCTTGAGAGATTTCACCTGCAAATGAGGATTTGTAGTTTCCCAAGGAGACCCTGGGAGGGGTGGGCATAGTGAACCAGCTGCCTGCGGGGGACCAGTCCTGCAGGCCTTGGAGGTGGGTGGGACTGTACACTTGGGAGGGATGTGGGCTCACTAGCTAGCCACAGGGTGCACCACACACACGCACACACACACACACACACACACACACACACACACACACACACACTTTTTGAGGTGTGCCAAGCGTGGCCATACTTGTTACCATCATTTTTCTCAGAGCAATGAAATGTTCTACAGTGTCCTGGTCTCTTAATAATGACCCAAGTGGATTGCGGTGGTGCACAATTGTAGTTCTGGCCCTCGGGACCCACGGGCAGGAGGATTTCAAGTTCAGCCAGGACTAACGGTTTGGACTGTCGGGGGAGGTGGGGTGGATAGAACCACCACCATCAACCGTGAAACAAACAAATAAACCAATCAGAAAGCTATACCTACATGTGAAACAGACCAAGAGGCAGAGACAGACAGAGGGGGCAGGGCGGGGCCTGCGGCGCTGTGCCCAGTCTCTGCCTTCCTTTCACCAGCCGTGTCTGGAAGGCAGCATGATGCCACTCGGAAAACACAACGCCTGCGACGACGACCTTCTGCTCTGCTCACTGTCAAGTCCCTGACCCACTTCAAGGATGGTTCGCTTGCTTTCAAAAACACAGCACGACACTGTTTCAAATCCAGTGAGTTTCAGATCGTTTTGGCCTGTGAACCTGAAGAGTCTTCTTCAAAGCCGGGTGCGGCGGCGCGTGCCTGAAACCTCAGGCGGAGGCTGGGGATTGGCATCGAGTTTGAGACCAGCCAGGCCTACGTAGCAAGACCTTGTCTCAAAACGAAAACAAACAAACAAAAATTTTCTTTACTACCCTCCCATGATTGAACCTTTGCCAATTTCTGCAAAGGCCAGGCGAAGGGACGTTGCTCCGCCTTCCTTAGGAGATACCGCAGCAGAGGGCATGGCAGGTTCGCTCTGGAATCTGAATCTACCCGCTTACATCCCTGCTCCGGCCGGTACCCCTGGGCCTACTGCCTCTGTCTGTGAGCCTGGATTTAAGGAGACCAAACCTACTCTGTGGGCTTCTGAAGAACTGAGGGAGCATTAGCCAAGGGTGCTCTGCACCTGGGAACACTCAGAGGGCGCCTGCTGCCAGGTCTAGTATCAAAGCAGGAGAATCTGTGTTTCTAAGGCACAGAGCCTGGGAACCAAGTTTAGCAAACACAGCACATTGGATAAGAAGGAATGATAAGAGGAAATAAAGCCAAGGGCTGAAGTGTGTACAGGACTCTCCAGAAGAATCGAAAGAAAAATAAGCCCTCAGTCCAGATGCTGGGTCCTTCTCCCCTCGAAATGTGAATATGCATGTCCCATCTCGAGACTGCCAGCGTATCTTTGAACTTTCTGGACCCTTCCTCGGGTCCAGATGCAAGGAGAGAAGGTATGTGAGGGGAAGGGGGGGTGCACATGGGGAATGCTCCCTCTCTGCCACATTCCTGCTCTGCAGAAAGTCAAAGGCAGCTGAGAAGGAAAATGAGGTCATACAGCCCACAGCTGCAAGGGAGCATGTGGAAGGAGGCGGGGCATCTGTCTTGGCCTGACTGATACAGAGATAGGAGGGGGTCTACATGGGACCCTCCTGCTGGCAGAGCTGGTCTGGGAGTTCAGGGTCTGCTTCTAATATCTACAATCTAACGACTGGAGGGGGTACTCTGTTCTTACTATGAAATGGATTGTGAACTGCATCCCTGGCACGTGTGTGTGTGTGTGTGTGTGTGTGTGTGTGTGTGTGTGTGTGTGTTACACGTGTGTAGGTACGTGCACATGCATGCAGGCATACATGTGTATAGAGGCCTCAAGAGTGATACGGGCATCCTTCTTCATGCTTATTCTTTTGAAACGGGGACTCTAATTAAACCCAGAGCTTGCCTCAGGGCTCCTCTGCTTAGTCAGCTTGCTGTAGGGATTCCCAGGCTTTGTGACTGGATTTACAGGTGGGCTGCCATACCTGCCCCTTAAGGACTCTGGGATCCTTTTGCTTACTAGTAAATACTTCAACTGCTGAACTATCTTCCCTAGCACTTTATTATTATTATTATTATTATAATTATTATTATTATTATTCAGGATCTCCCTCTGTTGTCCAGGCCTCCAAGTCATCAAAATCCTCCTATTTGGGTCTCCCAGATCCCGAGATTCTCAGATATAAAGCACCACACTTAGTTTCTCTCCACAGCTCACCAGGAGATCTGCTGACAGATGGAGGGACGGGTTTGTCTGTCTTCCCCAACTGACAATTTTAGAGTTCTGTCTTCCTCAACTTGTTTTTCAGTGCAAAGCATACATTAGGTGCCCTATGTGTGTGTGTGTGTGTGTGTGTGTGTGTGTGTGTGTGTGTGTGTGATGAGCCATGCTCAACTAAGAGGGGACGAGGTGAGCTGCTTGTATGTTATGCGTACAGATCGCAAATTCTCTGCATTTCAAAGAGACTCACACAGGGACACTTAGCAGAAAGGAATAAAGAGAAGGTGAAATTATGTGTTGTGCCTGGTTGTTAGGAGCTATGAATAGAAACATTTATAGTATTTTATGAGTAAATAGAGCTAAGGCGGGGGAAACCAGGAGAGCTCTTAAGAACTTCAAAAGAACCAAATGCCACTGTTTCTGACTGAACCCAATTCAGTGCTCAGTAAATGTTTTATGAACTTGGCTGACTCTGCCTTAGTCACAAAGGGTCACACACAGGACTCCCCTTGACCCCCGCCATCTGTCTGACAGTGCCTGAACCTTCAATAACACACCAGATGTCACCTACAACAGAGTATCTTTGAGTAACTCAAGTTCCTTCTCTGTCCCAGCCTTCTGATCTCTTCTTCTCTTTCCCCATGTTCTTAGGACCATATAGTGGAAGTTCTACTACTCACAACTATCACTGACCCTCTCCAATATGAATTAAAAAGTAATGGAGTTGGGGCTGATGGAGCTAAATTGATAGAGGACTTGCTTAGTACGCACGAAGCTCCAGTTCCGATCTTCACACTGAACAAACCAGAAGTCGCTGAACCAATGAGTATATTGGGGTTTCCTACAGGAGCATGGATGGGGGGTGCTTAAAGGAACAAGGACAACTCAGGACCGGTACATCACCAGGAAACCCATCCTGGATGAGACTCCCAGAATCTGTAACCCTGGGGTTTTCCACTGCAAGACTTGCTAGTCCAGAGTCTTGGCTGACGCTCCTTCTCCAGAGCAGTTATCGATCGCTGGGTCCCTGCTGAATCAACGGCTTCTTAATTCTCTTGGGAACACAGTCCTATCCAGCCTGGCACAGCGGGCATCAAACACTGCTTCTCTTTTCCTGGTTCCGTCGGCAAAGCCCATCCCTCGTCTATGGACTCCCGTTCCATGATGTTTATGGGGGATCAGCCAGAGATAGCCAAGCTCTCCTAATGACTTCCTAATGAGTCAGTCTATTAGACTGATTCTTCTCTTTCTGCCTAAGGTTGTGCAGTTCTTGTCTCAGGAGGGCATAGGTAGTTACAGTACTTAGTTTTTCTGCCTCTGCAGAGTGTAGGCTAATCCCGTCCACCCCCATGCCCCATAGCTTCACTAGCCAGGCTGTGACAGCCATATGTCCCTTGCTTAAAAGTCTTTCCTGAGTATTTCCTAACTGCCATAGATTTTGGTCCTGGACCATTATTAAGTCTCTCGACTGCATGTTGAATCATGGATTCCCTAGTCCTCTGTCAAAAGTCAAGCGCAAGAGGATTCTCTATCGCTTCTACCATGTTTCTTTCCACCTCACTCTGTGATTCTTCCTTCCAAGTTTCCAAAAAGAACTTCTGAACACAGATCTAATTTGGACTCTTGTCTTTCTTTCAGCCACTTCTCACTCTCTCTTTTATCCACTTTACTCTCCAAACCAGAGCCCACAAAGCAGAGGCTAGCTGCATCTTCCTTTCCCCTTACAATTCCTTCCTCACATAAATAAGTTCTCTGTGGGCAGCCACCATGGTCTTAGATGTGTTTTTTATCATACACAGCAGCCGCCAGGCAACCTCTGCAGATACCGTGTGACAGCGTCTGCGCTGGCGCTGTGCTCTCAGAGATGGCAATATTTGCTCTAGACCATCAACTCTACCCAGGGCGTCTCCATATGGTCCTCAAGCAGACATGCCACAGCGCAGCACACGGACAAAGACTGCCACCCCGGGATTCCCACACAGACGCCCACCTCCTGCTGGCACAGTTTTAGTTACACGGCTCACTACCCATAGCAAGATCCACGCACTCACCACCACAGCAAGAAGACACGCCCCCACACCACTTGGGGCAGGACGGCCACATCAAGATTCCCTCGTGGACGCTCCCCCATCACGCTGTCCGGCCTCACCTGTATGTCCTGCTGCCCACAGCCAAGTCCATGCACTCACTCTCCCCAACTCATCTTTGGTTCTGTTGTGATCCCGTTGACTACGCCGAGTGCCTCCGAAGGAGACACCACACAGACGTCTATTCACCCCAGACAGGAATTCAACAACAGACCAAAATGCGACTACGCCAATGTTCAACTTGGTGAACCACCTAAAGTTGCTACAACCTTCCCAAACATTATCAGCGAAGGATTCATGAATCTGTATGTGTGTGGGGAAGGAGGGCAGGATAAACCACATTCAAATCATGACAGTAATGATCCCTGTCTCAAATTAGGTGGCAAGCATACAACATGCTTGTTAGTATTCACAGTATTCATTTTTATTATTATTATTTATTCAATTGTGCATGCATGTGCACCTATATTGAGCCTGGCAAACTTCGTGTGCTCAGTAAAAGTTAGTTGCTCTCCTTTCCTCATTCAGTGCATGAATGTGTGTGTGTGTGTGTGTGTGTAGAACCACGGACAAATTCGGGAACCACCATGGACCACCTCCTCCTTGTTTACTCTGCCCCGGGATTCACAGGCTCCGTCCTATCAGGACCAGAAACGCAGGCCGCCCCCGCTTCCGCCTGGCGTCTAGGTGTAGGATCCGAACTCAGGACCTTCCACCTGCAAGGCAGAGGCTTAACCCCTGAGCCACGTCTCCAGCCCCAGTATTCACAGTATTCATAACTATTGGTTATGATAATCACAGGAGTAGCACAGAGCTGATTGCTGTCCCTGCTGCCTCCCTCCCTTCCTGGACCCTGGCTCTGGGCCACTCGCCTGGTCTCCTTATCTGCAAGGGTCTTCTTATCTGCAAAAGGAGGAATGTGAAGATCTAACAAATGCAGACCTATATTGAGCCTGGCAAACTTCGTATGCTCAGTAAAAGTTAGTTGCTCTCCTTTCCTCATTCAGTGCATGAATGTTATACAGAAGCTTTAAAGCTGTTTATTTACCCGCCCCCCAGAGGAAGTCTTCCTAAAGCCTGCTCCCTAACTTACCTGGTATCATGCTGATACGCATACCAGACATACCCCAGCATCTCATGTTGATAGAATTTTGCATCCTAGTCCTGCCGTTTCTATCACAGGGTCTTGAGCTCTCTCTTCTTGCCGTCACCCTCAGCCGTAGAAGACCAACCAGTAGGAAGCCCACGCTGGGGGCTGCTTGTGGAGGAGGCGGCGCAGTGCGGGCACCTCGCAGGGAGGCACCTTCCTGGCACCATGGGTGAAGTCTCTCTCAGGCTGACTTATATCTGCTGGTGACAGAAGCTCAGCTCTGTGGCCGCAGCCTAAGTGTAGTGATGTGGATTATATATATACTTTTTTAAAAAGGCAGTGAGAGCGGCAGGCAGGAGTAGCTCCCAAGGAGATTCGATGGGCTCCATGGACTCATGTGCTGTCCTACAGGTTGGAAGGGAGAGAGGAAGAGCTACTGAGATCACCCTGACCCTCTGGCCTTCAACGCGGGTATCTTCTCAGAAAAGACTTTATCTGCCACCACTCCTCGTAATGTTGGGTAATGCAACATGCTGGTAAATGCTGGTGATGTTTTCCTATTTGTCGTCTCTGTGCACCTCAAATGTAATCTAGAATCACATGTATGCAAATAATATGTATATACATGCCTTAATACATGTGCACGGCCACACATAAATGTTGCAGAATTCTGTTTCTGTATGTAATGCTTCAGTAAAAGTTTGGTAAAGGTGTAAAGGGGTAAAGGTGCCTGCATTTAAACCTGGTAACTTGAGGTCAGCCCCTGGAATCCACATGGGAGGAGGGAACCAACTTTGAAAGTTGTCCTCTGACCTCCACATGTATATCTGCATACTCTCTCTCTCTCTCTCAAGTAAATAATACTTTGTTTAAAAAGCATTCAATAACTATATACTAGCCTATATGACATACATTTCTTTCTAAAATATTTTATTTGTAGGGACTGGAGAGGTGGCTCAGGGGTTAAGCCTCTGCCTTGCAGGCAGAAGGTCCTGAGTTCAGATCCTAGACCCTACGTATAGACACCAGGGAGAAGCGGAGGCGGCCTGCATTTCTGATCCTGATAGGACGGAGCCTGTGAATCCCGGGGCAGAGTAAACAAGGAAGAAGTGGAGGCGTCCGTGGTGGTTCCCGAATTCGTCCCTGGTTCTACACACACACACACACACACACATACACACACACACAAGCGCACACATGCACACATGCACAATTGAATAAATAATAAAATATTTTATTTGTTCATGAGAGAGAGAGAAAAAGAGGGGAATGTCAGAACACAACTTTGAGAAGTCCGTTCTTTCCTTCCACCATGTGGACTTCTGGGGATCGAACTCAGGTGCTAAATTTGCAGGCAGGCACCTTATTGTTGACCCTTGACAAACCCTGTATCACTCGATCATTCACTAGTTCGTACTTTAGCTGGTAAATTGAATTTCATTGTTAAATGCTATACGCTGAGCTTCCGGGCAGTTTTCAAGTCAACCTTACAATGGCAAAAAAGCGAGGCATGTTCAGTAGAAGCTGTGCTTTGAGTTTTGAATTTTCATGTTTTCCTGGCTGGCAACATGGGGTGCAATTCTCTTCCATGCCTGGAGCCCAGTGAACCACAGCCCAGGAGCTCACATGGTGAGAAACAATCAGCACTTTACAGAGTGCAGTGTGGCTCCTCATGGTGATACTATGTGTGTATCAGCGCATCACCCATCCGAAGTCCAGAAGAACTTGAACTATGACGTCACTCTTTCGGGGAACCATTGTGAGAGGTGCAGGTAAAGATGGTATATTTCTTTTCTTTTACTATTTTTAATATAGTTTTTTGTAGCTGGAGATGGAAACCAGGACTTCGTGGATGCTAGGCCAACTGAGCTACGTCTCCAGTTCTTGCTTTTCTCTTTTTTTTTTTTTTTGGCATATGTGGATATGCATGTGCGGGCATGAGGGGTATACACACATGTGTTCCTATGAAGGCCCAAGGGTGACTTTGGGAATCACCCTGGATTGTTTTGCCTCCTTATTGCTTTGTTCTGGGGTTTCCCAGGCTCTGCCCTCTAGACCCAGAAGCACAAGCTTTGCCTGGCATTGGCAACTCAATCTTGGGACTGGAACTCAAATCTTTTTGCTTTAGAGGAAAAGGGTTAACCCCTGCATCATCTCTCCAGGCCCTCTTTTTTTGCATTTGTGTGTGTGTGTGTGTGTGTGTGTATGTGTGTGTGTGTATCTGTGTATGTGTGTATGTATGTGTGTCTGTATCTGTGTGTGTATGTACGTCTATATATGTGTGTGTATATGTGTGTATATATGTGTGCGTATATATGTGTGTGTGTATATGTGTGTGTATGTGTGTGTATATGTGTGTATATATGTGTGTGTATGTATGTGTGTATATATGTGTGTATATGTGCGTATATATGTGTGTATGTATGTGTGTATATGTGTGTATGTGTGTGTATATATGTGTGTATGTGTGTATGTATGTGTGTGTACGTGTGCATGTGTGTATATGTATGTGTGTATGTGTGTGTGTGTGTGTGTGTGTAGAGGTCAGAGGACAACTTGGGAGAGTTGGTTCTCTCCTTTAGAACAGAGTTCACTTGGTTGAGTATTTGCCTGGCATGTGTGAAGCCCTAGGATTAGGCCCCCAACACCTCATAAATCAGGCATGGGAGTGTGCAATCCTGACACTCCGGCAGCAGAAACAGGAAAACCAGATGTTCAAGGTCACCCTCAACCAAACGGCCTGGGCCACATTATACCCAGGGCCTCAAGAATGAAAGAAAAACAAAGCAAAACAGAAAAATGACTAGGATCCAGAGGATGGCTGTGAGTTCAAGGTCCCCATGATCCTGCCTCGGACAGGAAAGGAAAGGAAAGAAAAGGGAACAGAATCCTAGGCGTCGGTAGGAAGGTAAACACCTGTAATCCCAACATTTACAAGGCAGAGGAAGGAAGGAGCATTTGAGGCCAGCTGAGTTTTGAGGCCAAGTTGTCAACTGGTGCTATACACACACATGCACACACACACGCACGCACACACACACATGCACATACATGCACATGCACACACACGCACGCATGTATACAAGAGAGAGATTAATGCCTTATAAATTCCCCAAAAGTGAAATATAGGTGGGAGGGCACGAGGTCCTACAAATCCAGTTGGTTACACATTGTCTAGGAGAATGAATCTCAAAGACAGTTAATTCACAGTACCCTCCTCATGTTGGCATTCCCAACGGCTCTAAGATTAGGCTTTTGTTTTTTGACTAATTAGGTATTTAAAGAAAGCAAATTTATTTTAATTCTAACACTCTTGGCACTTTCTCTGTGACAACCGATTATGAGAATCACAAGGGCAACTAGGTGAAAATTGAAATTCAATTTACCTTTTTTCTTTTTCTGAGGAAGAAGGAAGAGGAACTGCGGGTTGAACCCAGAGCTTTAGACAGGCTAATGATTGTCACCAACGCTAAACTATTGCCCCTAAATTTTCTGATTATAATGCAGTCGTCCCAATAACACTCATCTTTTAAATCTCCGTGTGTGTGTGTTGTGCATGTATGTGTGTGTTGTATGTGT
This sequence comes from Typhlomys cinereus, assembly GCA_023101885.1. Classification (NCBI taxonomy): domain Eukaryota; kingdom Metazoa; phylum Chordata; class Mammalia; order Rodentia; family Platacanthomyidae; genus Typhlomys; species Typhlomys cinereus. The sequence continues at coordinate 1,480,956 of JALPQD010000298.1, read as the reverse complement.
GTTGTATGAGATGTGTGCTGTGTGTGTTGTATGTATGTATGTGTGTAGTGTATGTATGCATGTTGTGTGTGTGCTGTGTGTGTACATGTGTGCCGTGTGGATGTACATGTGTGGGTGTATGGATGTGTCTGTGTTGTGTGTGTGTGGTATGCATTTGCCACGAGACACGGGGAGGTAGAATATGCCTTCGGGTGTCGGTCGCTGTCACTTTCCACCTTGTTTGAGACAAAGTCTCTTTGCCACCGTGTATGGGGAGCTTGCTGGCCTCTGACCTTCCAGGAAGTCTGTCTCTGTCTCTGTCCCCGTGGGAATGCTGGGATTACAGACATGCATACCTTCATATCTAGTTTTCGTTACATGGATTCTGGGGATTTGAACTCAGGTCCTTATACTTACTTGGTAAGGACTTACCCTTGGAGCATCTCCCCAGCCCCCAATAACATTTAAAAGTAGAGATTTCTTCATCCGTGTTGTTTCTGGTGTGTTTCCCATTGAATTCTCATAACAGTTTAAAGCTACTTCTGGAATTTTTCCTAGTCCATTGGACTTTTTACTGTTGGTTTTAATTCAATGCCATATGTTTTTCATGATCATGACATCATTTGAAACTTGTCTTATTGTTTTTGGAACACTTGTCTGCTTTTTTTTTAATTTTTTTCCACACCAATAGACATTTACTAAATACGGCTCTGTCTAAGGCATAGAATTGCAGGGACTGAAAGGCCGGGAGCCGGGAGGCAGCTGGATGGTGGAGCACGTATTAGCATGACTCCAGGATTGCCTTCCCATGAACAAGAGAGCTTGATGGGAGAGGGGTGCCTCTAGTCCAGGAAGTGGCCCCACCACAGGCCTGGGGAGCAGCAGCAACAAACAGGAGCAGATCTAAGAAAAAAGGATCCTTTCACCTGGAGGCGGCTGCCCGGCCTCAAATGTGTGCAAGTAGGTGGAAGCCAGGTAAAGCCTCAGATGCGAGCAAGTGCTGAAGAGACCTGCCAGAAGCAGGCACTGCTGGCAGAGAGGGGTGGGGTGGGGAGAGAGAGAGAGAGGGAGGGAGAATCATGGTGAAAAGTGTCCCCCACAGTCTCGCGTGTTTGGGAAACTCATGGCACTTTTAGGAGGTGGAGCCTTGCTAGAAAGAGGCGGTCACAGGGGACGGGCCTTGAGGTGGATTAGTCCCACCCACTCTGCTTCCAGGAGAGGCAGTCTAGCAGCTCTCAGCCTCCTAGATGGGATGGGGACGGCAGCTGCTGCCGCCATGAAAGGCTGTATCTCCCCTCTGGAACCGTAGGCTGAATAAATCTCCCTTTCTCCCTTAAGTTGCTTGACTTTGGCTGTTCTCGCTCACAACCACACAAGAACAACTAATAGGGACAGTAAAGGAGAAGGAAGCAAGAGAGGGAGTGAAGGGGGAAGGAGGGAGTGAGAGGAGAGAGGGAGAGAGGTCTATGTAATTCCCGCCACAGCGGACTATATCCATCCTCTCTGGAAGCAAACAAGATCTCCCTTTCTCCTCTAAGTTGTGTCTGAGAGTTGTCTCCCAGCAACGAGAGCAAAGTAACTACGACAGCATCTCCCTGCATCTCCTTAAGGTACTCTGTGAAAAGAAGAAAACAGAGGAGGCCTTCTACCCCCATTTTGGAGTTTATCACTGTTGATGACATCTGTGTCCTTGCCTCTCCTCCAATGTATACTCAGCTCCTTGGGTCTTGAAGGAAGGGTTGGGGGAGGCCAGGAAGGTCGAGAGAGAAGGCCTGGGGAGCAGCAGGTGCATGCATGTGTGCAAAGGCCTGGAGGCAGGAAGGTCTGAGTAAGAAAGGGGGATGGCGGGCAGAGGACAAGGGCCCCCAGGGAAGCAGTGAAGGTTTCAGTTGCTTTCTAAGGGCCAAACAGTCAAAAAAGCTAAAATGAGGGGGTGGGGGGAGAAGGCAGGTGTGGACACAAATTATGGACGGAGGGTCTGCACTTGAAGGGTACAAAGGGGAAAGGGCAGAGTGGTCCCAGGAGGACAAAGCATAGGAAAGGAACCAACCAGCAGAGTTCTACCTTCAAACCCATTCTACTTCTTAGAGCTGGAGTTGACTGGCTTCAGCAGCCACGACACCACCACAGGGGCCTCTTCCAGACTGCTGCTCCCACCCCTAAGTCCTTGCTGAGGACCAACTAGGATCTGCAGTGCTCCGGGGTCTCGACCCCATGCAGATTTATGAGAGTCAATCATGAGAAAGGAGTCCTTCCCATCATGAGAAGGACTAAACAGGAATATGCACTTCCTGTCAGTAATGAACCCCCACCCCCCAACCCAGGGAGTCCTCACTGGAGATGCAGGGAGAGCGGGTTCAAACGAAGAGTGGGTCTTAGCTCTGCTCTCAGCATTGCACAGGCTTAGGAAACAGAGAAGGAGGGAGGGAGGGAAAGAGGGAAGAATGGAGGGAGGGAGAGAGGGAGGGAGGGAGGGAGGAAGACGTGAATTCCTGGCCTGAAGGAAGCTGGGGTGTTGGCTAGGGCACCTTTAATTATTTACTCAAGGTCTCCTTGGAGGGGCACATCACAGAGACCCTCCTGGGTCCAAGAAGCTATGGAAAGTCAGGTATCCTAACAGCTGACGTGACATCCTAGCAGTCTTTCCCAGGAAGCCACGCCAGAGGGATTATGTCCAGTGTGACACGCCCCCTGCCCCAACAGATCTTTCGTGGTTTGAATGTAAATCGGCCCCCACAGGCTCATGTCTTTGAATCTTTGGCTGTTATCTTTCAGGAGGTAGAGCCTTGCTGGGAGAAGACATGCCACGCATGCCACAAAGGGCAGGCCTCGAGGTTGCCCAGCCTCATCCCGCGAGCAGGAACTAGCTCTGTCCGTCTCCATGATGGATGTGACTTTAGCTGCCTCCAGCTTCTGTCGCCAGCCACGCCTTTTCTGCCATAAAGAACTGTGCCCCCCCACACACACCCTGGAACCAGAAGCCAAATAAGTCTCCCTTTTCCCCCCTTGAGAAATAGCAGCAGAGGGTAACCAGTCGGGACCCCAATGGAATGCTCAGAAGTGGGGTTTCTGATTAGACCAAGGGGATTCTAACCTAAGCAATAGCTTACTGTTCATAGAGTCATGGTATGATGACATTATTGGGAGGCTATGAAAATCAGGGACCCAGAGGCTGGTTGGAAGCAGGCTTTGGAAGGCATATCTTGCCCCTGGCCTTTTCTTACCTCTTTGCTTCCTGGCTGTGGGTGAGCTAAACAGTTTTCCTCAGCCACCCATCCTGTTCTGCCTCGTCACAGGCACAAAAGCAACAGAGCTAACTATGATTCTGTGAGTCCAAATGAACTCCCCTCAAGTTCTTTACACGAGACATTTTATTACAGCTGTGGTAACACCCTGCTAACTAACAGAGAGGGCACCCCAGAAGGCTTGGTGTTCCAGGGCGGTTTCCCGGGCTTTTGTTAAGCAGCCTTCTGCTCTGGTGCCGATCTGTAGATGCACCTGAGTTAGAATCTCAGGGCTCATTTTTCCCCTTTCCTAGAAGTGTGATCTTGGGGAGCAAGGTGACAGCTCCGACCTTTTGATTTCCAGGGCTGTAAAGGGTGATGATACCCTTGGAGGGCTGTGAGATGTGAGGTGCCAGCACCCAAAAAAGCCCTCGGCACAACACCCAGCACATAAACAACAGCTTTCAAAGCTATTGTCCTTCCCTGCCCCTCCCCTTTGTCTTTCTAACGCCTAAGCTCATGGGGGAGTCACACGAAGAACCTCCTGAGAAACTCCTGATGTTTCCCATCCTCCTGTGTCACAGTACTGTGTGGGCAACTGGAAGCCCAGATGGCTTTAGTATGAATGAGTTGGGACCACACGCCAGCTTCTGTGGTCCCTGCCTGCTCCTTGGCCTTGCCTGGATGAACCCAGGGGAGAACAGAAACCCAGCGTCAAGCGCGGCTCTCGCTGCAGACCAGGAGGCTATTTTGTGGGGAGGGAAGGTGGGCCAGGAGTTGGCTAAAAGTGCAGTGAATTGCTCAGTGGACTCTGGTGGCAGCAGTCAAGTCCTCCATGCCCCCAGCAGGCATGCCAGCCGCCTTCGTGGTCCTTCAGCCTGAAGCCCTTCTCCACAGGAGGGTTTCCTCACCCGTCCGTCTGGAGAGTGATCCCCCTTCCGACCCATAGCTTATTTTGCTGCAGAGAAATCTCTTGCTCTTCAGGGCTCTGTAACCATTGCTCCCTCCGTCTGGACATCCCAGGCATCCGATCAGTTTCCTTTCACCTTCTTCCCAGGATTCCCGTAAGCTTCCACCAGGAACACCCAGTCCCCCCTTCCTGGCCTGCTCTTTCTACTTCCCTCCCTGCTCTCCCCAGAGAGCCATTCCTCCGTGGATCATGCTAGATTCTGCATCTAGCCGTTAAGCGTCTCCAGCCCTGACCTATCCCTTACTTACGTGTGCCCAGAAGTAACCGTGTGACCTTCCAAGTCTTCGCTTTTGTCCTCTGCAGCACGGGTCCCACGATTACCCACCTCTTTGGGTTATCAACAGAATTAAATGAGAAGTTGGACACTAGCTATTGCATGTCTCTGGACCGGAAGTAGGCACCACCAATGAAATTCTGCCTCCCCACGCCGCTCATGTTTCATGTCACATTTTTTCCGGTACCACTTCATTTTCCCCAGAATGCAGCTTACACTTTTCCTTAACTCTCCCTCGCCCCAAGTACTTGGCTCAGTGTTGTCCAAATGGACATATATACACAAAGCAACCAGAAGCAAAGACATGCCCTCGGTGGTATGTTTCGAGGGGACCTCCACAGATGTGGAAAAAGTATGAATTCTGTTTGGTAGACCAAGAATTCCAAAAGCCCTGCCACCTCTGACCCCCAAGCGGGGTTCCGGAGCCACTGGGGCTCACTGGGCTTCCTGCTGGCGGTCAGGAAGCTGCCCACAGCCCCTCCTCAGGGCATGGATTGCACCAGTGCTGGCCCACCAAGCAAATCCTACCTCCCACAAGCATTTCCTGCGGGTCCTACCAGGCTGTTGAACCTTTCCCAGTCAGTGTCTGTTTCCTTCACCAGACACACAGGAATGAGCGCCCACACGCCCCTACACAGACTTGGTACATCAAGGGGCCCATGAACTTGTCAGGGTGGGAGCAGGCACAACCAAAGGGGGGCAGCCTTGTCCACAGTGATGATGTGGTTATATCACCCCCAGCTACCTCAGTCCAAGTTTGACTTCCTCAGGGGCGAGTGGTGTATAACACGGGAACTCCCAGGGGGTAGGTACTTCATGCCCAGGACACAGCCCTAGGGAGGGCAGGAAGGGCCAGGGGCAGAGACTGAGACACACAACCACACTCCAGGCCCCCTTCTCATTCCTGATTGGTCCCCTCACCAGGCACCTCCAAGTCCGGATGTCAAAAGCTCCCTAGAGAAAAGACAAGAGTCAGCACTGTGGCCTCGGCATTAAAACACAGGCTGGGGCTCCTGGAACGACCATCCTCTTCCTCCTCCCTTGCACCCTGCCGCCCCCTATCTTTCACAGGGTAGGAGGATTCAGGCGGGAGCACACAGAGATTGAGAAAGGGGGGGGAAGTGTATGTGCCAGGCTTCAAGGAGCCCTGCCTGCTTCCGGTCTGTCCAGGCTTAAGGTCCAGGTGGGGTGGAATGCAGGAAGGGGCTCTCCTAAGTGACCACGGGTTATCCTGACCCTACCTTCCCCTCAGCAGATGCCCACCGCACTGCAGGTCACTGTGGAGGCCCGAGTCTCCAGGGGAGCTGCCTGGTCCCTGCTCAAGCTGAGGACCCGACTCTATTCTTTTCCAGCCCAGATTTAAAAATGAAAGAGGGAGGGGAACAGAAACTTTTACTTCTGAAAAGAAACCCTAGAGATCTTCCCTTTTCATGTGCAGATTCTTGGTGAGGGATCTGTCTGGCCCCACACTTCACTGTTGAACCTCAAAAAACAGCAGAAAGCGAAGGGTGCAGTCTGAGGGTTTGTTCGTTCCGTGCATCAAGTTTGTTTTTGCATTTTTAGCAGCTCTTTTGTCGTGTGAGATCTGTCCACTTTGGAGAAGCGCCAGTTTGGCCAGAGTTGCCCACACAGAAACACACACACACACACACACACACACACACACACGTTGCATCCTGATGGCATAAAACTGCCCCCACAGAGTTCTGTTCGGGCTGTGAGGATGCCCGCCGCATTCCACAAGCCATCCTTGAAACCGAAGTGTGCTAAAGAAAATATAAACACCCCAGGGCTACCCGGGTAAAGGAACCCTACGGAAAGTATCAAACAATAGCAACGTACCAGTCCCGGGACAGAGCAAAGAGCCCGACCCCTGCCCGCTGCGCAAGCCTCTGGTGCCCCGGGCGCGCCCCGTGGATCTCCAGCCGGGCGCGGGACGGGCGCCGGGGATACGTGAGGCCGGGGCGCGGATGCTCCCCTGCCCTCCCGCTCCCTCCGCCGCGGCTCCCCTCCCCCGCCGCCGCCACATCTGGTTCCACTCAGGTCCTCCCCCACCTCCAGGCGCACTCCTCCTCCCACCTCCTCCCTCGCTTGCAGAAAAGCGGAGAGGATTTTTAAAAACCCAGTCACACACGCACACGCACACGCACGCACACGCTTCTGGAGGAAAGATGGGCGGGGAGGGAAAGAAAAAAGGAGGGAAAAGTCGGGAGGCCCGCTCCCCCCACGCCCGGCCCCCGAAGTTGGCCAAGTTGGCAGCGCCTTACCCGGGAGGGCGGCGGCGTCCCCGGGACGGCCGAGGTGCAGCGCCCCGAGCAGCAGCGCGCAGCGCAGCAGGTGACGGGTCCGGGGCGCGGGGACCCGTCGGGTGGGCCCCATCGCGCGGCGGAGCGGACGCAAAGACCCGGGGCGCACGGCGGGCGGCGCTCGGTGGCAGCCCAGGCGCTGGACGCGGCTGACCGCCGGCGAGGGGCTCGCGTCCTCCTCCGGGTCGGGACGAAGTGATGCCTCCCGGGGAGGAGGAGGAGGAGGCAGGCGCAGCGGAGGGAGGGCGGAGGGAGGAGCGCAGAGCCAGGAGGAGGGTTGGAGGGGCAGAGGGGAAGGGAAGCGGGCAGCGTGGGAGGGAGGGAAGGGGAGGAGGCGCGGGGCTGGGGACCCGGCCACCGAGAGCGCGTCGGGAGGGAAGGGAGGGGACGGCTGCAGAGGGTCCCCGCGGTCCAGGAGGACTCCGATGTGCGCCCGCGCTCTCCCCGCCTCGCCGTCCCAATCTTTTCATCCCGGGCCTGGAGCCCCAGACACAGCGTCACGATTCTCCTGCTGGCGCGGGCGAAGCAACTGCAAAACTTTCCGCGAACTTCACGGCGTGGTGGGGCTCGGGCCGCAGCGAGGCCCGGCCAGCCGAGGGCGGGGGCTCAGCACTGACCCAGGTGGCCAGACTCGGGGCCGCCAACACCCCCTCCATCCCGCCTCTTTTGCCAACGTTTCTAGCCGCCAAGCATCCGCTACTTCCTTGCCTAGGAGAACCTTTTCCCCAGCACACACAGATACACACACACACACACACACACACACACACACACACACACACACACACACACACACACAGTCTGGGCTGGGCTGGTGGTGAAGGGGAGGAGCCCGCGCAAAGATTGGGGGAGGGGGAAGCAGGACTGTTCCTCGTGCACAGTGCAAACAATTCCTCCTCGTCTTTTTTCAGCACGGAGGGTCTTCTGCGGCTGTGCCCCTGGCATAAAGAGTGTAGCACTTCAGTTCGTTGGGACCCACATCCAGAACCCTGGGACAAAAGTAGCTCATTGGATATCCCACAAGACCTGCATCACTTCCACCAACTGGGCTGCTGGCTGGTAGCAAAGGACCAAATGGAAATTTCATAAAAGGGAAGAGCCAGTTATTCGCTATTATGCAACAGGTCTGGTGGCAGCACCGAACGGGGGAGTCGGAGTTTGGCAGCCCACCTCCACCTTAGATTTCCCAAATAGCCTTGGAACATGGCCAGGTCTCTTGGGGCTAAGAGCTGGGCTGAGCCATTTGGAGACCCCAAGTGCAGAAAGGACACCTCCTTCCACCAAGAATAATCAGAACAGTAAAACTAAGTTTATTGCTTCCTGGACCACCCACTGTGGTGTGACTTTTCATGATTCCTGCCTCCAGTCATCTTTTGCCATCTCTGCCAACTGAGGTTCTTGGCGATTATCAGTCCACTGATTGCAGAGCCTCAGAGGAAGAAGCACCTGTTGAAACTCCCTTCAGACCCCTGTAAAGGTTCTACTAGCCACACTTGGCCCTCAAACATGATGAGCAGCCAAAGCCGACAAACCCCCTTGCTCCACAGCTGGCTTCAACAGGTCTGAGGACCAGATGACTTCTAGAAACTGTTTCACTGTTCCTCAGAATGTCTTCTTAGTGTGGCAGGTCATGGGAATCCAGGTTCCTGTACACAGTGACCATGTTGGGGCTGCTTCCTTCTCATACTGTGGATGTTAGTTGCAGATGCCAATTTGACAACTGAAGGCTGAGCCTTTAGGCACATCTGTGAATAGTTATTAAGACAAGTTCTCAGCAAGCACGTGGCAGATTATCTAACTGATGTGGGAGGACCCAGCTCAGTTCTTGGGCAGGTGGGTACAATGGCAAAGAGCTGGCTCAGTCTTTTGGCAGAATGGCAAGCATGGAAGTCCTGTCCTCTCAGCAATTCCTGTGGATATAGTAGTATAGCCAGTTCCCTCATCCGATGTGAGTATAAACTGTCTTGACATGCTGTAGAACGTAACTGAAAATCATTAAGGTGGAATAAATCCTTTGTTTTCTTAAATTGTTTGGGTCCTGTATTCATTTACTAGGAAGATGAGACCACACACACACACACACACACTCCTGTTATCTTTGAGGAATTTGAGAATCTGCCAGTTTTGGCTATGCTGTGCTCTTCCTTATCTGAATAACCCAAACAAAAGATGCTTCTGCAACGGAGCCGGACCCTCTTCCTCCTCCGGTCCTGGGTAGCTATTGGCATTGCACAGCTGGTAAAGCAGAAGTCACTCCTGACATCACCGAGAATGACATGTCTTCCAGAGAGTTCCCGGCGCAGGGCTCACTGCATGCCAGCCACAAAGGAGACAGCACCCTCAGCTGCTCCCTCATGGATCATCACCCTATGTCAACCCCTGGGGAAACAGGCAAACACACTTGCAGCCCCGAGTCTCACTTAGTGGGGGAATAAACTTTCTGCTGTACTCCAGGCGGAGAAGATTCTGGTCCAAGCCCGAGTTACAGGGAAGAGCAAGGACTAGCAAAGTCCTGTTCAAGCCACTCAGGCCTGTTCTCATCAGCGTAGCGTTACTCACCGTGTACTGCTGACCAAGTCCAAGACCATGCTGTAGTTTAGATCCTGGACTTGCAGGGCAGAGGACAGCCACACAATTCTCCAGTAGAAACACCAGTCCAGTCTTCCGCTCGAAGACGATGAGGTCAAGCATGGTAGTGTATGCTGATGATTCCAGCACATGGGAGGCTGAAGCAGGAGGATTGCCAGGAGTTCAAGGCCTCAAACCTGGGCTACAGTGTTAAGACTGTTTCTTAAAAAAAAAGTCTTGGGTAGGCTCAGTTGTCAACAGAATGTGGTCCAGGTCAAGAGCCAGTACCTAGACCTTCATGTGTTGTTGTTTTTTTTTTCCCAAAAAGGGGGCAGGCATGTGCCCATGCCCCGCTGTTTAGTGGAGCAGTTCCTGCTTGACATCCTGTGCCACACAGCTGACTAGATGCTTGGGACCTGGTGAGGTCTCGGAGTGGGTATGGGGCATTTCTTGCCAAGATGGTACTGGCTATAGTGAAATAGATACACAGCAATAGTTCTTCCTTAGGAACTGATGATGTCTGTCCTTCAATGGGCATCAGTGGGCCCCGTGGGGGGAGGGGTAGAGGGAGGAAGGAGTCATAGTAGCAGTTTAGGGAAAGAAGACAGACTTTGGAAACACAGACTGAAGGAAATTTCCTGGTTCTTCCATTCACCAGTTTCCTGGCATTTGGAGGCTCCTTTGACTTTCTCTGAGCTCGCGATGGTTTATAAATGGGGCGACAATTCCTATCTGTGTTGAGAGTTGTGTCTTTATCAGAGAGCACACAGTGTGTGCCTGTGGAGATCCAAGGATGACTTCAGGAGTCCCCTTGGGTTGCGCTAGTTTCTCTTTGCTCTGGAGTTTCCCAGACTCAGTTTTGCAAAGCAGAAGTGCAGGCTGCTGCTTTTTAAACTTTAGTGTGTGTGTGTGTCCCTGTGGACAACCAAGGGTGATGTCAAGAATCATCCTGGATTTCTTCTACCTCCTTTTTGCTTCATTCTAGGATTTCCAGGCTCCGCCCACCAAGGCCTGAAGTTCAGGATGTTGTCCTTTCTTCCTGACATTTGATGTGGGACCTGAACTCAGGACCTTCTGCTTGCCCCTGAGCCATCTCTCCAGTTCCAAGGATATTCCTTACTCTTGACCTTTCATTCAGCCTGCTTTGCTCCAGTGCCTACGAGAGGTGTACAGGCCAGATTTATCAGGATCAGGACCCTGGGTACCATGGGGGAACAATACAGCTGCCCTCATTCTCTGAACTTCTCCAGGCTTAAATGTGTACAAAAATGGCACCTCAAGGCACTTTGATGGTCAGTGTGGCTGGCTGCTAAGTGCAGGTCCGTAACGCACCAAGTCTCAGCATCAAAGGCAATGCTCCCTCCCTCCGCCTGCATTCTGGAGCAGCTCCTTTCCCTCTCTGAACAGAGGCGCTAAGGAACGTGTGTTGGTGTCATTACTTCGTGCTCAAGACTGCTTTCTCTTCCCTGGGTCCAGGAGCAGATCCTCCAGCAGGCCAGATCCATAGCACAAGCTGCAGCACCAGACAAGGATGCAAGTCAGTGGCCAAGAGGAAGCTGTCAAGAGAGACTTGGCTGGCTCTGGCCCCAGACAGCTAGAGGGAGGGGTGTGGCCCCAAGGAGCACACAGAGCCGCTCCACCCTGCACCCTCTACTCCAGGGTAGAGGCCCAGCAAAGCTCATACTGGCCCCTACGCTTTCTACGTCTCCCTGGACCAGGCGCTGCAAACTGCTCAGTCTTCTTCCTCTGCGTCCTGGAGGACCCCAGAAGGGACTGGGCTAGGGGAGAAGGACCGAGACACGCTTAGGAGCCAGTCACACAGCTCCAAACGCCAAGTGCAGCTCTACCTATTCCAGGCTCTGCCGCCGTGGGGAATTCGTGTCTCCCATAACCTCATGACTGGGTGGTGGTCTTTTGACTGGTCCATCTGATTTCGGTCACCTAGAGATTTTGTTCACTGTTCCCAGTGCCTTCCCTCCTCCCTGGGGACTTCAGCCTTGGGGCCCATGTTAGAGAACTCTGCTACTTAAAGCTACTCCGAGCCCTCACCTCTGTAAGGGCTGAGATGGTTATGGTACCTTCCAGGAAACAAGAGGTGCAGACGTCCCCTTCAAGCCTGAATCCAGACATCAACTCCCAGAACTTTGAGACACAAACTCTGGCTTAGCAAACTCTGCGGCCCGCTGTCGGCAGAGTCCTGGAATAAGCTTAGAGGAGGAAGACTCAGGTTTGGAAGTCCAGGCTGCCGACAGGTCACAAAACACACGTCTCTCGATAGATGCTCACTGGTCCTGTTTCTGTTTAGGAGCCTGACAGGGGGTAGAGACAGGCTAGGGGAACCAGAGCAAGGAAAGGAGGGGGCCAGACATAGCCTCCAGGACTCTTCTCTCCTTGGTCCAGTTGGTAGACAGAGCGTCACGTCACCCCGTCTGCCCTGCAAGGCCTCTCCAACCGGGACCAGCAGGGCCTCGGCTGGTCCTCTGCACCAAGGGCAGAGCTTGGCATGGAGTCATGACTCTGCAGGATGTCACTGGGGCCAGGACTGGGATCACGCCTGTAACTCCAGCATTTGGAAGAATGACGTTGGAGACTTGGCCTGAATTCAGGGCCAAACTGATCGACATAGCTAGTGGCAGGCCAGCCTGGGTTTCACAACTGGACTGTCTTAAAAAAAGAAAAAAAGATACACACATAACCATCGCTGACACTTCTGATCTCTGCCTCCATCTCTCCCAACCTCATGAGCAAAACAGGGCTTTTCTCTGGTTACAGTACCTGAACCACTGGAGCAAGGCTGGATCCAGTCCTAGAGAAGAGCAGGAAAGTGGCTTTTCAAATACACAATTGCCCTGATCTCCCCTTAGCTTTTGGCAGAGTGCAGCCTGGACCGAGAGGAGCCCAATGGCTGCATCCAGCTGGCATGCCATCCGAACCCCAGCTTCTAGCGTAGCAGCCAGCAGGAGCTGGGCTCCCGGGAGGTTGTGCAACGTGCCCCTAGGTGTACAGTGGGTGGTGGGTGACCATCATTTAAAAAAATAAAAGTCAGTGCCTTAAAAAAATAAAAATTACAGTGCATTGCACATGAATCAAGCTTTAACTTTCCCTCCCAGAGATCTGAACCATACTGCTGCTGAAGACCCACCAGCAAGCACCCCAGAGTCCAGCTATTCCCATTGGAAACTGCACCCAATACACTGCCTCTTAACTGCATAGCCTTGCTTCTCAGGTCCCTCACCCCCTTACTAGGCCCCAAGTACCCTTCGACACACTCAGCAGGCCAGCCCACCTGGATTCCTGATCAGGGAGTGGTGCAGCAGCACAATACAGAGAGTGAAGGGTGAGAAGGCCAAGTTTCATGAGCGGCCAGAGGAAAGCAGCGGTGGGCAGCGCCTGAGCCAAGATGCTCAAACGGCCTGCAGCAACTCAACGGTGTTTGTGAGGCCTGGGGGTGTGAGATGGTCCAGAGGAACCATAGGGATGGGAAGGGCTCTTTGCTGCCAGCATCCAACTCTTCCATCTGTTTCGTTCTCTCCACCTTCCACAACTGAGCGCTACAGCATCTGAGTTCCCAGGGTCCCTGCTTGTGGAATTTACCACACTCCCCAGTTAACAAGTAGTCAGATTCAAGCCTTTTTGGTCTTCCAGTGAAGTCTAGCCCAGCACATCCTGAACTTGGGGTTCTCCATAGATGTACCCCAAGTGGATGTGGGACATTTACATATGTGGCAACTATGAGTGCTGAGGTCATGCTGAGGGGTTGTTAACTTTGAACCTAGTCCGTACCCAGGCTCCACTATCACTCTGGTTTGTGATTCTAAGACTGAGCACATTTTGTCTGGATACCATGGGCAGAAGATGGTGGAAAGCAGGGTTCCTGTTCAGGCTGAAAGAGGTTCTAGAGTCTGTGGATGCAAAGACGCCATGGCTTCTATAATTCATTAGAATGAAATGAGGGGATACACCTTTCTGGTCACCTTCCCAATGGCAAGACCTTGTCTTAGGGATGGGCGCTAGGGTGACTGAGTTCAGGTCTGGTTCTATGCCAAGTCATGGCCAAAACTAGGGAAAGGGGACTTTCATAGCCTACACTCTCAAGGAGCTACTGTGAGAGAGACAACAACTAACCAAAACCTGCTGTGCATCTCCCGACTCCTTCAAATTTAGAGCAATCTCAAGGAAGCCAAAGATGGGGGGAGGGGGAAAAAGGGGGGAGAGAGAGAGAGAGAGAGAGAGAGAGACTTCCAAGGGTGCCATCAGGAATCATCCTGGATTATTCTACCTCCTTATTGCTTTGCTCTGGAGTTTTCCAGGCTTTCTATCTTCAAGAGTCAAAAGTGCAGGCCACTGCCCTTTCTGTCTGGTAAGTGGGATCTAGGCATCCAAACTTAGGTTCTTTCGCTTAACCCCGGAGCCATCTCTCTAGTCGTCTACCTTATTTTCTGAGGTAGGATCTCTCCCTGAACCAGGGAAGAAGAGAAAGAGATCATTGGGCCTGGCCGCCAACCAGTCTAGTCAAATCAGGTCAGGCTCAGGGAGACCCCTCTGGGGCCACTACGCCCCGTTTCTTATACTGGTGCTGGCGAACACATTACCGAGCCTTCTCCTCAAACCCTGAAACTTCCCAATGGACAGGAGAAGACCAAAGCTGGGGCGTCAGCGGCATACCTGTGCTGGATGGCTCTCCAGGCACCACGTAATGCCATCTGACTTGAGGAGGCGGCTGTGTAGCGATTTAGAACATTTCACCCTGGAGGGCTGCTCGGTTAAAAAAAACAAAACAAAACAAAACAAAAAACTACTTCGTCTTAGGAAGTTCCTAAACTAACCAAATTGGAGGGGGACTCTCCTCAAGATAAAGTAAGTAGTGAGCAACTGCTAGGGAAGAGACTTCCCCTGGCAGCCCAGCAGCCTCCAGGAGACTTTCCAACAAGGCCTGGGAGCACGCAGGGACGGACTCCAAGGTGCTATACTTGCTGGGAAGAGCTTTCTGGTGATAGAGCTGCCTCATGTCATCCCTGCTCCTGTAAATAATCCTCATCCATGATCCCGGAAGTAATCCCAATAAACTTGTTAGTCTGCCAAGTCAGACTTGGTGTAACCATTACTTGGGTCTGCCTGTCTGAGCTACGGCGTGCTTGTGTGACATCTCCTAGGAAAAGCATCCCGCAACAACCTGCAACCCCAGTACTTGGGGCTGGGATGGGAGGCATGAAATTCCAGGCCATTGTAGGCCACTTGGGTTTATATAACAAGAACTTAAAAAGGAAAAATAAAAACATGAAAGACAAGGTTTTAGGGACCCTATGGTGTGGGTGAAGCCTTACCATTCTTGACCTAAGTTTCTCTCCAGCCCAGGACTGCTGAGGTAGAGGTGCTGCCTGGAATGGCTGATCTACCAAGCAGTTTTGAGGACCACCAGGGGGAGGGGGAAGGAGAGGAACATAGCAGGATTAGAGCAAGATATACCAGGCTTAGGGTGGTCTACATTAGGGAAAAGCTGCCCGTGGCTGAAAGTGCCACCTTTGCTCAAGGATGTCACTGGTGAATCTGCCTCACAACATTCTCTCCCGTTATTGCGAACCCACCCATGGCCTGTCACCAAACAATAGTTCCATGGCCCTAGGCCTTTCCCTTTGCTGCACAGTCTCCCAAGGTGAGAAGGCTCAAGGCTCGCACCCACTGGGACCAATGCCTGCTGCTCATGAGGAGCAGGCCTGAGGTTGACATTCCTCTAGGCACTAACTTAACTACCACACCCAGGAAGTCTGACCCAGAGCCACAAGGGTGGGGCAGACTTAGCCAGTCAGCTGCTCTCTGACCCCACACTGCGAGGTCTCCCACTCGCAGCCCCACACAGGCAATGTCCCTCCCAGACTCCAGCCTGTCTAGAGCCCCGCTGGGTTCCTCCGGCACAAAAGCACTCTTGTATTCCTTGCCCCACCAGGTCCCAGACCTGTTCCAGGCCTGCCTGTTTTCTCGGCCTCTGGCGGACTCCCTCTAAGTCTCCAGCCATCCCTTCTTAACCCTCCTCACGCCTCCAAGTGCTGCAGTCCAGCTGTGTCGGTCCCTGACCACACGGTCTCTTACACTGACAGGCAGCTTTTCCTTGGCCAGCTCTTCTAGCCCTGGACTTCTCCGGTAAAGGTAACATAATGAACTAAGATCGCCAGATCCCAGTGGCTAAGGGGAGCTTTGCCCAAAGAAGTGGATTGCTCTTCAGGGTACCGTTATCCTTGCATGAGGTCAGAGCTCAGGCCTCCTGCCGCTCCTCACAGTGACACCACGTGAAGAACAGTGCAGAAATGTAAGACAGACAGACAGTGCAGAAGTGTAAGACAGACAGACTTCTGTCTCCCAGCTGGGAGCACGTGAAAAAGCCTCGAGAGAGAGGTATTCTAGTCTGCTCATAGCCTCGGGTTCCAGAGACCTCAGAGCTCCAACTGACCCTTCCTACGGTGGCTGGCAATAGTTGGATGGAACTGGCACATATCCAGGCTCACGCCACCTGAAAGTCTCATAGTCCACGGATGTGTTCCTGAGTCAGACCTGGAGAAACAGCAGAAATTTAAGTCCCTCCTCTAGTTTATCATGAGGGGATCGGTGATGGAGACTATATGCTTCTAACCTATTCCAGGTTGAGAAGGAGCCTTCCAGACTCAATCAGAAACAGCCTTGGAAGCAGGGTGAGAAAGGCTGAAGACACTAGAGCTCAGGCTACAGGTCTCTGCAGAAGTCGTGTCACTTCCCCAAAGCCAATCTGACACCCTGAGGAGCAGGAGTTCTTGAACTCAAACCCGTCAAGTTGGGTGTTCTCAAACCAGTTCTTCTATTTATTTACTGGGTCTTGTATTTTTCTTAAATAACATTTTTTATTTCCCTCCTGCATGTCAGCTACTTTACCTACCTTGTATCTACTCCTTCCATAGTATAAGGAGACACCCCTGAAGTTTGTAGAGCCGGTGTTTAAATTCAGACCTAAATTTAAAGTCTAGGCTCTTACGATCCATGTTTTAAGAATTAAAAGCAGGTAGCTTGGGCTGTCAGAATGACAATGGAAGGGAAGAGAAGAAAGAAAGAAAAAATCGCTGAGGTCAAGTTAGTTATACACTTTGGCTTCTTAAAAGAAGGTAACACTTGCTTCTAGCTTTAAGGAGACCCTACAAGATAGTGATGGTCAAAGAGTGTTATTTTCTAAGTCAAGAAATACAAGAACTGACTATTACTCTTAGCTGGAAGAAAACCTTCTCCCAGACTAAAGCAAAGGAAAACAGGACATTGAAAGATAGGTTGGAAAAAAAAAAAGAAAGAAAGATAGGTGGTACACTGGACGCCAGAGGGTTGGGTGCACGCACGCTACTGTCCACCTAACAAGAGCCCAATTCCTTCTCCTTAAACCTCCACATTCCATCTCTTTGTGAGCCTGAACCCTTGACTCCTAGCTTGTGCCACAGCTAGCCCTTGACTGTGCTGTTCTCTGCCATACTCCTACCAACAAGCTTAGTTCTTGGTACACCAGATGCCTAAATGATGCTATATGAATCAACATATTCCATCATGCTTGGATGTACCAAAAGGACCCACCAGCTACTCACATACCCTTAACTCTTATTGATGGTCGAGGGTCCTGTGTGAAACTGGAGAACCACAGTGAAATCAAGAGGCTGGGAAGTTCATTTCTTAGAACTTATTTTAATATACTCTCTGCCCTATACCCCATTGGGAAAGGCCAAAACAGTTTGGCTGATTTAATTACAAATTAATACACTTTTCTGTCATTGTATGTAGGCACATCGAACTGGTGGCCCACAGTTCCACACATGTCCCAGGACAGCTATGAATGCAGCCTAGCACATTTGTAGATGACGAAGTCAATCTTTAATGTTAGAAGGCCGGACACCCCAGGTAAGTAAGTCAACACTGTAGCAATAAATGACTAACCTTCCAGAAAGTGAAACCCATCCTGCCTCAGAGACCCACTCCGTGATCGCACTGGCCGACTTCCTAGACTAGAAGAGGTCATTCTGTTTTCAGCAGTGGAAAGATGTTCCACCCAGATCGAGGCAGGGCCAGGCAGACCACACTGCCTAATCACTGTAAGGAGGGAGGTGCCTTTCTTTAGGAGAAGAAGAGGCAGAGCACAAAGAAGGTCCTGAGATACTCTGATAAGACCACAGGAAAAAGGGAGTAGGAAATGTCTAAAGCAGCATTTTTTTTTTCAGACTTAAAAAGTTAAAAAAAAAAAATTGCAAAATCACTAGAGGTGAAGAATACAAGGCACAAATTTTTCGGTATTTTGGTTCAAACGTGCTCTCAGTCTCACTTCTTACATATGCGGATACCATTTTTTCATTACTCTGCTGGCTCTGTGAGCACCAAGGGCTGCTCTCTTAGCGACGTGAAGCAGTGGTTAGGGTGGGGGAAGGTAGGGTCAAGTGCCCACCTTGATACAACAGTGCCGAATTCATCCCCAGCGTTTGGGGTAGAGGAGAGGTAGACGCACATAAAACACATTTTAAAAAATTGTATTGGGGGCATCAAAGCTTCAGGACTTTCTTCAGAGCCCTGCATGACAAGACCTACCTACAAATTTCTTTTGGTTTGGAACATTCCATCTTTCTTTAAGATCTCATGATACTGAGGAAAGTGGGGAAGGTCACAAAATGAATAAGGGGTCTACGATATGTGTCCCTCAGTGACATCTTCCACATGTGTGAGAAGTATTAGAGCCTTAAGTCATTTGAGTGCTCTCTGCCCTTCCTGACCCTTCCCCCTAGGTCTGAACACTACATCTTTAAATATTTCTGGCTGGCCCACTTGCCACATATGTCAGTAACATTCCAAGCTGGCTACCACATGTTAGACTCTGGCCTCTCCCCTCCTGCCGAGTGCTCTGCTGTTTCAAGGCATGGAGGGGCCACACAGCTCCTGTTTCAGGAGCTCCCCATCTTCTGCTGGTCACACATTTCAGAAAGAAAAAAAAATTAAAACAAACACATTAGTTCCAAAAGAAAGTTCATAGCAGAAATAACCTACATTCTTTCAGATATCTTGTTTTAATGTACTTGATGAATTTATCAAAGTGAGTTAGACTGTGAGTGTGTGTGTGTGTACGGGCATACTCACTAGCACGTATCTACTGAATTTAGATAACTGGAAGGTTGATTCCTCTAAAAGATCTAACAGAGGAAAAGTCTATGTTCTGATCAAGTTTTAATAGTGTCTAAAATGTACACCATTTTTAAGCACTCAAGATTGGAGCATTTGGCTTCTCAGTCTGTTTTCTGCCTCATTCTGGAGCAGTTTCAATAGTTACTACATTCAGAGAATCCAGGAGGACTGCATGGACAGATGAACCTTTATTTAAAAAAATAGCACTTCAAATAAATTAAAAGGGACAACCGTCAAGTGTTCAAATTGTGAAGAAATATTTGAAAACCTAGAGAGACTCCCAGCTGCAGGCTTCTAACCTCACTCTTCATCCAATGGCAAAACCCACACATCTCAGAACTCCCACTCCATTTTTTCCCTACTGAGATGAGGGAAGCAATTGCAAGCAGGAGACCAGACGGAGGAGAAAGCTGCATCTGATTGGAATGAACATTGCCGCGTACTTGCTAATACGGGTTTCACTTTATAACCAAATGTAGTCTTTCAAAAAAATAAAAAAAAAAAAGGGAGGGGAAGCTGCATGTTTTAAAAATTGAAATTATTTAGGGATAAAACACTAACTCTAGTGCCTTTAACGGGCAATAGCAACTTTTTTCCTCCAAAGTCAAACACCATCCCCAGCTGAGCCTTTGTGCTACAAGCTTTTCAGGAGATGTTACCTAAACTTTATTAAAAGAAAAGAACAAGTTTAAATATAGACACTGGACTAGCCCAGTCTGTATTTTCAAGTCCACATTCTTCATCTGAAGCATTGCATCAGGGAACCCCCGAGTCTGCATGTTTTCAAGTTCACAGTACATGGAACCAGTTTTTCTTTTTAATTTTTCCTCACTCAGAGCAGCCACACACAGTGACCGATGACGCCGGAACCTCGGGCGGGGCCTTTTCCTATGAGGCCTGGCCAGAGTTGCCCAAGGCTTCTCCTCAATGAGAATCGATGCTGTCATGCTCTATGGATGGGAAAAAAGCAAGAAAATAAAAGCACCTGGTACAGGTTTCATGAGATCCATTCGGATTCACTATGTTCCAAACCCACCGCTGAATGCCATTTGTCCACTTGGTGTGCCGACAGTTTGTGGCCTTGGACTTGGTCTCAATTTGAAGAACTGTTATTAGATGCCCCAGAGGTTGACGCAATAGCAGCTCCAGCAGGGCTACTTGTGGAGACTGACTTTCGGATGTGAGGCAGCAAGTAGGGGTCACAGGCAAGTTGCTGGACATCAATTCGGTCCTCCTTTCTATAGGCCAAGCATCGTCGAATGAATGCCTGCGAAGGAAAGCTTCTTGTAGAGATAATCTTGGCACTACAGAGAACCTTAAGTACTGAAGCCACTGCCAGAGTCGGAGTAAGCACCCTCTCAGAGGTAAACCCAGAGGATAAAGGTCAGCACTAGCGGCAGTGGCTCTTCTTTGTTGCCACGTGCCTCACCCTCAAATCCATCGCAACACAGGATTAGCATCCTGAAGGCAGAAGTGGGAATGGTTTTACATATTCCTGCCTGCAAAGCACTAACAGCAACACAAAAATCTCTTTGCTTCAACTAGTCTGGTTATGAATCCTCTAACACTACATCTTTGCAAGACAAACAATGGCCTTATATGAGCTCCCCAAGGAGCGGATTTTAAATTCCTCCCCCATACTTCTCGCTTCAGGGTCTCAATATAACACATGCTGACCTGAAACAAGCTATGTAGCAGAAGATGACCTTACATTTCTGATCTTCCTATCTCTACCTTCCCGTGCTGAGATTACAGGTGTGTACTAACACATCTGGTTTATGAAGGATTGAACCCAGGAATTCAGCATGTTAAGTAAGCACTCGATGTGACATCTTCAACAAATCAGTTTTTAAAAGTCTAAAACATCATCACCGAAAAACTATACTTTACAGGAAAGTGACAATAATGTGCAATATATTGGTTCATTGATGCACACTCCTCTGATGGCAGGGTGCTGACAGGCAAGGTTGTAAGGATACAGCAGACTGTACCTGTGAACTACTGACTTTCATATTATATTTTATTGTGAACTTTAAAAAGTAAAGTTTACTTACAGGAAAATGTAAAACATGGAATAAGTTAATTATCTCCCCATGTTTAATTAACTAATATAAATAAATGTATACAGTCAATTCTAAATTTTTAAAATTAAAGACCCAAGTACTTGTTGGATTAAACTATTTAGAAAATCAAAACAACCCCATTGAAATGACCATGCAGCTCCTGGCCTTTAAAAAGGACTTGTCTTAGTGAGATACACAGAAATGGTATTTTAATCATTTCTCTTAGGTTGTGACATAGTCAAATAAATGTGCTGAGTTTTCTCTATACACAGTTGCCAGTGTAGGCTCTTAAAAACAACTAGATTATATGGCTACCATGACAACACAAGATTCACCTGCTTTCTGCTACATTAACCATGGCTCATCTTCCTACTACCCTCTCTAACTCTGCCTCCTTGTTCCATACTGAAGATTTGCTTCTTTGCAGAGTATACTCCCCACTTGCATATCATGAGAATGAACAAAATGTCACTTCATTATTGAGGCCAACACCAACATGTCATTAAAAAAACAAACAAAAAAAATGAGATGGAAATGACCTCTTTAATATTCTTCTATAACAACTCCTGTGTGCCTCGGCTTCCTCAAGCAGATTGCTCCCTGACAGAGATGAAACTGGGTATCCTTCCTATTACCCACAATATCTCTGCTGAAAAGTCTTTCCTTCCTTCTCTGTCCTGTGTCCAGAGATCCTTTGTGAATTAAAAAGCCTGCCTATGATTATTCTTTTTACTGAACTTTGGGATGAATAAAAGCAATATTCTTCTGTTGGTTCTTCTTAAGAATCACAATTTATGCGTGCCTACCTTACTGTTTAACAATGGCTGAATTTCACATTAAATAATCTATCTACTGTCATCCAAACAAACAACCTAGGAAGCAAAGTATTCATTTCTTTTGACCAAAGGGTTAAACTTACCTTTGCTTCAGGTGTTACTACTGGCTTTGGCGGAAACTGTACTTCAGTAGCTTTAAGAATAGTATTCTCTTGTAGAATATCTTGCTGGGACTGGTTATGGCCAAAAGGCTAAAAAACAAAACAAACAAGCAAATAAAGATAGCCTCTGGTAAAAATGAAAGAGAACATAACTTAGTACCACAAAAGGAGCCAGGGAACTCTAGAGATATTTTCCTCCTATTCTCACCTGTCACGGCAAAGGAGTAAGAGTCCAGATATAAAGGACTAGTTAAGGTAGAGCTGGCACCACCTCTCACCTCAAGCTTTGCTCATAACAAAGGAAGATTCACAGCAGAAACCAGCATCCTCTTGATCTCTGAATGACACCCGTGGGCCCAAGTGCTATACATATGTGCCACTGGCAAACCCAAGACCACAAAGAGATGAAAAAATAATAACTCAATACGAGGGCTAGGTAAGGTGACTCACACCTGTAACCCTAATATTTGCTGTGATTTTAAAGCCCGCAGGGGCTATATACTGTGCTTTAGACCAGCGTGCACCATGTAACGAGATCCTATCTCAAGAAACGAAACAGCAACAACAAAAGATGCTGTGCTGCTCAGGGTTGATTGTGCCTTAAGCTGCAATATCATAATAAACTTTTAAAAAAAGTTAAGTTCAAACTTATTGTCATTCCTACAGTGTTTCTACAGAAAGTTAAATGATTCTACATACTCTCTACCAACACTATTAGTAGCAATCAATAATGGAGACTACAGAAATAATTAAACTCCACTTTATTCTATGTATCTTCTCTGTCTTAAGAGAGGCTCGAAAAACATCAAGGGTTAAAGAGAGGTATTGTCAGTTCTCTGAATCTTTGAGAATGTTCATTTTAATATTCTCTTTTAAGTTGAATAAGGTGCAATCCTAGTATTGAGGAGGATGAGGCAGGAGGACTGTCAGCTTGGACAGATACATAAGACCTTTCAAAACACACATACACACACACACACACGCACACGTACTCCTATTCCTTATGAGGCCTCACACGTATCAGAATTAGAACATGTCCCATATCTGAGAAGTGCAACATAGATATTTCCAAAGGCCTGGGAGAAATCGTTAGGTGCCCTCCACTCCAG
The DNA here is from genome assembly GCA_023101885.1 of Typhlomys cinereus. Classification (NCBI taxonomy): domain Eukaryota; kingdom Metazoa; phylum Chordata; class Mammalia; order Rodentia; family Platacanthomyidae; genus Typhlomys; species Typhlomys cinereus. The sequence goes on along the minus strand of JALPQD010000298.1, from coordinate 1,458,358 downwards.
ATTTGTACTTATGGAACATTTATTATAGGCCTATATTTTCTTTAAACCATTACTTTCAGAATTCCAATGATTAATCAAACGCCAAGGAAGAATCTACAAGAAGATGCTGTACGCATGTTACCCAGGATTTAAGTCAAGCTACCACATCCCCCCTTTTCCTTACCTTCCTTCCATAAAGACATTGGTAGAAGATCACACCCACTGACCAGACGTCAACTTTATTTGAGATCTTTGGTGGTTCTTTTCCAACCACAAAACACTCTGGTGGTAAATACCTAGGAGAAAAAAGAAATAAAAATACTTGGAAAATACATATATTAATTTAAGGAAACACACAGAAAAGAAAAATAAAAGGCCATGTTGGAAATAGGACCACATTTTAACAGTCAGCTTAGAAATACATGCAAGTAAGTGAATAGACAAGTTCTGTCCTGGTGATAGGAGGAGCTAACCCTTGGGGATCATGCCTAGAATCTCTGGTATGGTGGATAAGCATTCTTCCTCGCTGCTAGCAACGCACCTAGACCTCAACCATTTGTTCAAATGAATCAATTCATGACAGGTTCATTGATATTTTACAATATAGCAAAAATGAGACGAGTTTCTCTTTATCCTGCCTAAGATTTCAGGGAGTGTGGCATGATGTGAATATATGTGGTATCTGTGTGTGATGCGTGAATATGGGTGCATGTGGAGGAAAACAGCCAAGGATGCCCTTGGAATATGTGACTGACAAGCTGTTCCTCTGTGAAACTGGTCTACTGAGAATGCTCACAGAAAACAGGGTTAAAAGTAATCCACAAGAAGCACAGAGAAGGGGGCTGGAGAGGTGGCTCAGGGGTTAAGCCTCTGCCTTGCAGGCAGAAGATCCTGAGTTCAGATCCTAGACCCCACGTATAGACGCCAGCCGGAAGTGGGGGCGGCCTGCGTTTCCGGTCCTGGTAGGGTGGAGCCTGTGAATCCCGGGGCAGAGTAAACAAGGAGGAGGTGGAGGCGTCCATGGTGGTTCCCGAATTCGTCCCTGGTTCTACACACACATACATACACACATGTGCACACATGCATACACTCACAATTGAATAAATAATAAAAATTAAAAAAAAAGAAAAAAGAAAACTGTTCCTTAAAAAAAAAAAAAAAAACACAGAGAAGGTTAAGTTCATTCATGTACTTCCTAGCAGAACATCTAACGCAAATGAATTACCAGGTTCTTGATAAGCCTGGATTTCCTTATTTGAGAACAGGGTCCAATTATCTGCTGTGCAAAAATATTCTTGAGAATATACAGTTTAGCTGTATATTCCTTACCGGCTGCAGTTGTGTGTTTTGTTACTGATGAAGTTATCTTTACATTATTTTATGTTTAAATCTACTCTCTTCTTCCTACTGCTTATATGACCAGAACTCTATAAAAATGCTCTACAATGAGACTTGGATCCTTGGGTTTGCGATCCTAGCCCTCTGTCCTGCAGTTCTCGTCTGGGTTACTTCAGTGTGCTGTTCTGTGGGTCCCAGACCCCAGAGGTCTGACAGCTGCAGACATGGAGGCCAACAGGACATCTTTCTGGTATAATTTCTGACCTTTCTGAGTTGTTTCATACAAGTATTTTCTCCGCTGTGTAGGAAAGTTGCCTGGTTCAAGAACTTCTAGAGATTCTCATGTCTTCAGCATCCAATTCTCGAAGGCATCCAAGGATTATAGGTGCTTGTGCTACTAACTCTGCCTTTTATCTGGGTTCTGAGCTCAAGAGATTTCTATAAAATCAACTTTGCAGGGCTGCTTAAGATTGAACCAGGGTTTCCATTAAACTACATTCCCAGCCCCTAAAATTAATGAGTGTTTTAAAGTCCAAATGAATTCAACACCTAGTACAAATCTGAAAGTAGAGTTTATTCTGTCTTCAGGTTGCTTCCTCTGGAAATTGCTATCACAAATAATTCCAATATAAAATCCATGGCAACATTAAAATACAAATTATCAAATGATTAATTTATATTTACTACATTAAATGTAACAGGGCTTGCTGTAACAGTGTAGCACAAGCCACACAAAACAGTTGTTAACACAATTCAGACCTCATCTGAATTCCTTCCCTTCTCATACTGGTCTCTAAAGAACCCTAAAGGCACTAGATATATCAAATCGTATGGTATGGCAGGTAAGTACTTCTGTACAAATTAGGAAACCAAATAAATATGCCTAGGAACCCAGTCATAGCACAGCTGGAAGGCAGAATTCTCAAGATAACAGATCATTTCTGCAGATTCATGCTAGCAAATTCTGAGGGAAACTCAATACTTTGGGACCTGCTATGCTCTTGGTGTAAAAATCCCAACTTTCAGCTTGAAGAGTGCAAAAGATGAGAGGCAGAAAAATCCTCTATCTCTGTCAAACTTGGTATTTTTCTAATTTTTTTAACAGACATTTTTGGGTAATAAGAGGTTTGATTAGATTATTATTTTTACAATGAAAACGTTCATATACTGAGGGCTGGGGGAAAGCTAAGTGTAGTAGGTTTTGTAGATTCAGTCTCCAGTACCACCAAAAGGAAAAAGGCAAAAAAACTCATGTTTAAAAGTGAAATATATAGAGGCTGGAGAGATGGCTCAGGGGTTAAAGTGGAAGGGCCTGAGTTCAAATCTCCAGATCACACATAAAAATACTGAGAGGGAATACACACATACACATACACACACACAGGAAGGGCAAAGAAATAAAACGTAGGCAGAAAGAAAAATATAACAGGAACAGCTTTATCAAGTGCCACTCAAATGTCCTTGAACTCTAATTTTCATAGTTCTTGACTATGCAATATGCATAACTTATGTGTCTTGTTTTGTTTTTAAGCTGCTTTTGAACTCACTATGTAGCACTTGTTGAGACCCTCTTGTCTCAGTTTCCAAATGCTAAAATCAAAGCTGTACAGCACCACACCCAGCTCATTTATCTTAAAGAAGCAGTTAAATATATAGAATTCTGCAATAACTAACATCTTTGACAGTTACTTAAAATATTCAACCATACCACCCTGTTTTTATCTTGCTGGGTCTTCACAGCATAACATATGTAGAAACATAGAATAGTTTCTACAAATACCAATGTTAACTCATAAAATTTCATATTAAAGAAACCTATCTTACTTTTCATCATGGAGAATATTTAAATACAAAGTAGAAAGTACAGTATAATGGACACCCAAGTAGCCACACCCAGTTTCAACAACCATCACAAGCCAACCTGTGCTCATATACATAATTTTTCCACATTGTTCAAAAGATTACTTCAAAACAAAAACACTGTATTACAAATTTTTATTTAAATTTCAATTGCTGAATTTTTATAGCTAAATAAAAATTGCGATAGCAATGAAACAGCTATTTTATTTCTTTTTTATTATTATTTATTCAATTGTGCATGTGTGTGTGTGCATGTATGTGTGTGTGTGTGTGTAGAACCACGGGCGAATTAGAGAACCACCATGGACCGCCTCCATCTCCTCCTTGTTTACTCTGCCCCGGGATTCACAGGCTCCGCTCTACCAGGACCGGAAACACAGGCTGCCCCCGCTTCCGCCCGGCGTCTATACGTGGGGTCTAGGATCCGAACTCAGGACCTTCCGCCTGCGAGGCAGAGGCTTAACCCCTGAGCCACCTCTCCAGCCCCTATTTTTAATATATCTATTTTTAACATGAAAAACACTTCACCTTTTAAGAAGAAACACAAAGTTCAAACCCAAGTTCCCAGGAACTTACCTAGTGAGGGCACAGACCCCTTTGCCGAATTATAAGCAGAATATATTTTTGTGTCACTTAGTGACAGGAACACTAACCCACAGTAACCATTATAGTGAATAAACAATGAAAATATAGCTTCTATTTTAAACTTAGAATTTAAAGTTTTAATTTGGGGACTGACTTTATAGGTACCATCTTTATAAACAACAAAAAATAGAGTACTGTGACCATGGAGTAATTAGCAGCATCAGCTGAGAACAGAGTTCATTCTTACAGCTCTGAATGATAAGCCCTCTTTCCTATTTGCAGAAGCCAAGGCCCTCCAGCCCAAGTGGTAAGTGACCTGACCTCCTGATCACTATTATTGTGATAAGGCACAATAATATATTATCTACAGCTCTCTTAGTACTATAGAGAATTCTTCAGGTTTGACTCACACAAGGCAAGATATGACTTTGTGTAACCACTTTGGAAGGGGAAGGGAAACTGTTACAACCACAAGCTTAAATGCCCGGGGCACAGGCATGCTTTCTGGTTCTCATTCTAAGAGAGTTCTAAGAGACACCGAGGGAAAAGTTCTCAGTGTCTATTGGAAACTTGTTTCCCAAGTATTACCTGTTCTCACTGAAAAAAATAATAGTGAAAAACCAACAGTAAGCATAGGTAAGATCACTCAAGAACTAGCAGGCAGAATTAGTTGGTGTAAGGTGATTAAGAGAAGAAGGGCAATATTTAGGAAGATGCATATTTCTAAACCTTTTAGACCATGGCTAAAAGACACAGATAAATGTCTGGTAATATATGCTTGCTTTTTCTTGACAGATTTACGGAGATATTTTTATTCAAATTTAATGAGGGTTTTCCTCCTACCCTCCACCCTGATCTTTGTAATTCTTCAATTTCTTAAAGTCCATCCATCATCTTTTAGACAACTCTAGAATAAACCCTCATCCTACTGACCCACAGAGAGGCCTTCACTATATACAAAGAGTCCTTCTTTATATACACTACATGAGAACCTTGTTCTCTACTAACTTGTGAGGTTAATTATAGGAAAAAAAAAATACATTTCAAAGATGTATTAAGATACATTAAAGCATCATTCTTGTTCTGTCTCTTTCATTTTTCAAGAAAGAAAAAAATGAAAATAAAGTCGAAATGTATAAAAAGATAGTTATATATTTCTGTCTCAGCACCCAAGGTTTCAGAGCCAACCCTACAGACGTCTAGGACACCTACCAGTAAGTACCAGCACCTTGTGACGTTAACTCCATGCCATCCACTGAATTGTAGCTGTCATCATCCATGATCTTGGAAAGACCAAAATCTGTAATTTTTATCTCTCCACATGCTGTACCATTTACTAAAAGGATATTACCTGGAAACATAGAAGTCTTCATGAATAAAAAAGAAGGAAATAATGAACTCTTTGCACTACAGCAAGCGTCTCTAACACTAGAGAAGAACCTTCAGTGTCTGTTGGGAGCTTCTGCTTTCCAGGAATTATCTGTCTAATGTGTTAAAATCACCACTATGAGCACTGGAAATAAAAATAACTTGCCAAAGTAAAAGCACTTGTATGGTTGGTAAAAAAAAAAAAAAAAAAAAAAAAAAAAAAAAAAACTGGAAAATTTTTCATGTGAACTTTCAGTGGGAGCTACATTACCCTGTTTAGAACAGTAATTTCAGGAAGGAAAAAAAAAAAAAATCAAGAAAAAAACGTCCTTGGGAACTAAAGACAGCATTACAGCGCCACCTATAGCTCCATACTGCAGGAACATGTGCTTAATTCAGTGATCTGAACTAGATTAATAGCATCGTTAAAAAAAAAAAACTATTATAATGATTTTCAGTCATATCAAAAATATAAGAACAGAATATTAAAGAACAATGAATGGTGAGATTTAATATACATCTGTCATAAGGGTAAAGCAAAGTTAACAAACAACTCTGCTTCACCAGGAAGTGATGGAACCAAGCTCCTAACAAACTCTAAGCTGGTAGAGGCATCCGCATGAAACATATGCAGACAAAGGGAAAAGAACACCAGCTGGAGAGAACAACAGAAAAACACATTGGAAGTGTGCTTGTTCACTGCTACCCCATGACTCTTAAGTTAAATCATAACACACACACAAAAAGAAAGAAAAGTTGATTGGAATTTAAGAAAATAAAAGGCACATGTGTGCTTATCAAAGAGACTTGAAGCACAGGAACTGCTACATGGTATGAGTAATGGGAAAAAAACAAACCAGAACTTGCCGGGACAGTTGCCTCTTTCTTAATAGGACTGACATCATCAATTGCCCTGGTTTAGCAGACAAAAACATTATTTCTCCAGAGAATCTAACCGAACTCACCCACCTAGCTTAGCTCAACACTGGGCAGCCCAGCATTTTTCTTCCCACACCTATCCAGGCAATATATAGTCTGATGGCATTAGGTCTTCTTGGCTCTCACCAAATTCTTTCATTTAATAAAATTAAAGTCATTTAGAAAACTGAAAAGTTACTAATAGCATCTTTCAAAAAAAATGAGACATACCTGGTTTGAGGTCATAGTGTATGATGGGAGGTTTTATTTCATTTAAGTACTTTAAAGCATTGACAATCTGCATAATAATAGATCGGGCCTCTTTTTCCGACATTAATTTGTGCTGTTTCAGGTAGAAGTCCAGATCATTTCCCTCACAGTACTCTAATACTGTACAAAACCTAAGGACACATAAAGGATCATTTAATTGTGGGGTAAGAAACACATAAAATTATCTAAAGCATTTTCAATGAAAACTTAGGTATTGTAGCTTTTCCTTTGTTCCCCAAATACTCTTCTTAGATCAACTGCCAGAGAAGTCAGTGTTGCTCTCTTAGTTGTGAGCATCTGTAACCTCCACGTTGACACCAGCTATGCCAAGTTGACCATGGCATAAGTCTCATAAAAACTAATGTGTGTCTTACACATCTTGGCAAGGCCTCCTCTGCATATTCAGGGCACATAGTCAGTTCTACATAACTGTGATAAGTTACTCAATTCTCCTCCAAGCAGCTTATATAACTGAGTGCTTGTATTAAGGAAGATTCCAGGGTTTGCTGAAGTCTAAGAATGACTGTATATTGTCTCCCAACACTACACTATGTGTTGTTATATGGTATGTATTCTTTTTTCTTTTATTTATGTCAATACAACACAAACACTTGCACTGAAACACCTCATGGCATTATGAGTCATGTGTGTATCTTCCAAGATGCTATAAACTAAGATACACCTTCTTGAACTGTTTGGATATCTCTGAGAAAAGAAGACTTTTTGAACTACTCTATGTTGGACTAGTGTATGTCAGATTCTAACCAGAAAATAAAACTACTTGAGTATTTGAGAGGAGGTTGTAATTCACATATGATGGAAAGCCTGAGAAGTGCGGCCCCCTCAGGGATCAGTTTCAGTAGAAAGCTACTATAGCACCTTAAGGCCAGAGGGTCTGAGGGGAGGAAATGGTGCAAGTAGAACTGGGTCACTCGGAAAACGACACTGCGCTTACATGAACTGAACCCAGCTGGCCACCAACTGACACATGAGCGTGGTAAATAAGCACAGCCCATAGGAGTCAACTGCTCTAAGGCAAATCAGGAAGGGAAGCAGACCAGTATTAACACTGAGAGCCTAGGGGCAGCTGAAATTCAAATAGCACAACTGAAAATTTGAACATACACACACACTTTTAGGATCTCAAATCTTAACAATGTGAATCCTGTAGGACATGCTAGTACTCTGAGAATAAATATCTGATATGTACATTGTCTGTTTATGATTGAGTCTTAAGACCTAAATGCAAGATAGAAATAAAATCCAACTTTAAATATTCTGAAAATGCTTACAAATTCTAAAACAAAGGTCTGACTACTTGTTTTGGAACAAAAAGTCAATATAGGAAGAACAAAACAAGAACAATATAAAATCAACTCAGTTTATCCCATTAACATGTGTATATTATTTAAAGCACAAGTCACTATGTTTATTTTTGAAATAGTTTAAGTACTTATTTTAAAGGGGAGTCTAGCTAGTATTCAAGGAACCTACTAAAAGGCAAAACAGAAACACCATCCTGGGAAGACTTGACCAGGCTTCTCACTTTTGCTCTTTAACTAGTGTGACTCCTATTTAGAAACATATATGACTGTGCCTTATACAAGGGCTCCTTAGAGGAACAGAAATCCCTGAGTACATGGAAAGGGGACAAATATGCTCCCTAAGAGAATATGGCTCTTTTGTGATTTTTTACATGTGGACTGAGAAGACTGCTGACTGAATAAACCAAAACTCCTAGAGTCACCCTAGGAGGTGAGGGGACACTGGCAGTCTAGATCTAAGCTATTTTCTTGACTCAGGCAAGACTGTTAAAAAGAAAGTTTCCAATGGGGCTGGAGAGGTGGCTCAGGGGTTAAGCCTCTGCCTTGCAGGTGGAAGGTCCTGAGTTCGGATCCTAGACCCCATGTATAGGTGCCCGGCGGAAGTGGGGGCGGCCTGCGCTTCTGGTCCTGGTAGGGCAGAGCCTGTGAATCCCGGGGCAGAGTAAATAAGGAGGTGTAGGCGGTCCATGGGGGTTCCCGAATTCGCCCGTGGTCCTACACACACACACGCACACACACAATTGAATAAATAATAATAATAAAAAAAATTAAAAAAAAAAGAAAGTTTCCAAAAGCTGAAACCATTCCTACGTTCTGAATAGAGCCAGAAGCTTGAGGCTTACTTATCTGCATACTGTTACATACAAAATTATCAAAAGATTACTAAGGACCGCCCTCAAACCTTTTCACTTTTCTAGTCCTCAAAAAAATCTACGCAAGATGAGAATACTGGATCCTGAGATCTCTCCTAGTTCATTATCCTGTGAACCTATGAACCTGCAAAGGGCTCCGTCTTTACTATGCCATTGATTCTCTTGTTCTAGGATAACATGGCACGGCTGGACTTCTTACGAGGCTGGTAGAGTTCATCATGTCCAGGATGGGGTGGAGTTTACAGCCACTGAATCATGTAAGTCATGTAAGTGTATTCAGTACCAGCTTGAACCAGTTCCTGCCTAGTAAGTTTTCAGATAACTTTTGAGTAGATTAGCAAACTATCTGCAGGACAAATACATAACAAAATGTAGTACGTTCTATAACAGAATGTTATTTGGCTATTAAAAAGGAATGGAACACTGATACATACAATATAAGTAAACTAAGAAACATCATACCCAGTGAAAGAATTTAACCACAAAGGAACACATAATATCAATGATACATAGGAAAACAATCTAACTGTATACTTTAAAAGAATGAATCATATGGCTAATACTGATGGGGAAGAAAAGGAGGATGCTTTCCTCAGTGGTATACCCACTGATCTACAATACTTACTGGAACATGAATCATGTCAAACATACATCATCAAAGACATGAAACACAGTGGGCCACATAAGTGAAAAGATTTGACAGGAGAGATGAAGGATTGTAAGGGGAAAAGGAGGAGGACAGAATTGAGAACTAAAAGGTGAAAAATATAAATTCACTACTCATGCATGTAACATTAAAAATGAAGAGAATGAAAAAATAATAAAAAACAAAATAATTGCCTCAATGCTAAAATAAATAAATTGCAAAAAAAAGAACAAGGCATATGATCCGTGAGCTATAATTCAATGAAGTTTATTTTCTAAGCCCAAAACTGGACATAGCAAAAGCGTATTTATAGAAACTGACAATGACTATAAATTAGTCTTCTCTTCTCCCTGTCAAGTGGTTATTAAACATTTAGTAGCACACGAGTGCTCATATCCGTTGATCTCAAGTTGTCAAATATATCTGAGCTTATACTGCATATAACCATTTACCTATAAACTAAGACATTTGGATCGGTGAGACAGCTCAGTGGGAAGCATGCAAGCCTGGTGACCTGAGCTTGATTATAGGAAGCCCATATGGTAAAAGGAGAAAACTGATTTGTAAAAGTTGTCCTTTGACCACCACCTATGCACCATCATGGCAAGCTTTCTCTCTTACTTTCTCCCTCCCTCCATCTCTTTCTCTTAAATAAACATAAAAAATTATTAAACCAAAAAATTTGGTTCTCTTAGAAGGCTTTCTTGAGCCTAGATTTGAGCTCCACTCCACAAATACTTAACAAATACTTTAGATCCAAAGCTCCATTCCACAAATATTTTAACGCTTCATGAAAATAAAGTAAGGGCAAATGACATATGACTTACGAGTCAGTGTCCAGTGAAAAGTAATCATACAGCTTAACTATCCTGGGATGATCCAGTTCTTTGTGAATTCGATATTCCCTACAGGCATGCCTGTAAACAGAATGGAAAATTAACAAGAATGCATTGGACTGGTTTTTTTTATAACCTTTCAAAGAACTCTTAAACACCCTCCTTTTTCCACATGCTTTCCATTCAGATCCATCTGGTTCCATGTAGTTATTCTTTTTCTTTATCCTTGAGTGGTAACTACTAAGCCATCCAGTACGTATTCAAATACTTGTTCTATGAATGGATGCTTCATCCTTTTCAAGAGCCTTCAATAACAACCTTACCTATTTTATGCTAATGCCCAAACACCAAAATAAGTGGATTTTTATTAAAAACAAAACAAAAAACAGTCTTTTCCACTCCTCTCAAGTGATACTTCTTCCCTGCATATTTATGTCCTTGAGTGTTATCAACAAGTCAAATTTAGCTTATAATACTTGAGTCAAGGGAAAAATTAGCAATTGTTACCTTATTCATTTTTAAATCTCATTGTTTATAAATAAAACTTAGTTTAAGAAAATGTAAGACTGATAGGAAACTGAAATTACGAAGATCCCTGTTCATAATATCTGTAGATTCAATTAATTGTGGATCAACAGATGCAGGGGGAAATGTATCCATGCTGAACATGTATAAACTTTCCAACAATTTACATATTTGTCTTTTTAATCATGTCAGGATTTAATGTAATACTGCATTTGGCAAAATAAAATGTCGATAAATAAAAAAACTTAGAAACCTATGGATCAAACGGATCACTGTTTGAGTCATTTCTGACCAAGAATTCTTTTCAACTATTATTACCTGCCTTTTAAATTTATTTTAAATAGAGACTGATTTCTTTATAAACAGGAAAAATAAGAATTAAGAACTATTCAAGATTCTCGCCATTCAAGCAAATTATGCAGCCAAAATCCTGGCATTTGAGAGGCTGAAGCCAAAAAAAAAAAAATAAAGCATTGATTCTAAATAAAATGGGAAATTATCACAAAGTAGGATAAAAACTTATGTCAGGTAATGGCATTTTCATATTTGTAATGTTACCAACACTTAAGTATAGGTCTTTTTTGATGTTAGCTTAACAATGACTTCTTAAAGCCCACTTCAAAATCTGTTACATGTTCAATCTAAGTCTTTAAGTCAAAGGCACTAGGCTGGAGAGCCTGGCCATAGGGAAAAGGCATCAGCAGGCAAACCTGTGGAGACCACGTGGTAAAGAGAACAAACTTCAGAAGCTGTCCTCTGACCACATCTGCTTTTTTTTTTCTCTAATAAGTAAATATTAAGTTCAAAAGTATTAATGATACTTAGCCAATCCACTTTTTTTACAACTTGAATTTCAAAGTCAGACTTCATATGGCTTAGTAAAATCTTTCACAGAAAGGTGGAAATGTTGGGACCTGTAAGATTACTCAACAGGTAAGGCACTCCCCATTCAAGCCTGATGACCTGAATTTGATCCCCAGAACCCATGAAGAGGCAGGAGGGAACCAAGCCCACAAAGCTGTCTTCTGTCACGCATACACACACGTATACACAAATAATGAGCAATAAATACATTTTTAAAAAGAAAGAAAATTTTCTTCCAAGCAAGAACAGAAACCACAATAACTATGCACACCTCTCCCCCAATGTGTCTGTGAACAGAGTCCCTGAATGGAGGCCTCCACAGACATTCCCAGGCACAATTATTCGCTCTCTGAAGGAGTAGGAAGGTACTTTTGGCAGCAGAAGCCAGAGGAGCAAAGGGTTGAACAAAAGAGCAATCCTTTCACTTGCTTCCTCTGTTTTTGGTAGAGAAATGCAACACAGACATTCAGTCAAAAAAGAAAAAAATCATCACCTCCAACAAAAACACCCAATCCAAGGCACTGACGTTAGAGGTACTGTCAAATATGTCAAACAGAGACCACTGCCAAACTTAAATTTTTTAAAATTTATTATTTATTCAATTGTGCATATATGCGTGTGTGCACGTGTGTGTGTGTGTAGAACCATGGATGAATTCAGGAACCACCATGGACCACCTCCACCTCCTCCTTGTTTACTCTGCCCCGGGATTCACAGGCTTCGCCCTACCAGGACCAGAAACGCAGGCCGCCCTGCTTCTGCCCGGCGTCTATATGTGGGGTCTAGGATCTGAACTCAGGACTTTCGGCCTGCAAGGCAGAGGCTTAACCTCTGAGCTACCTCTCCAGCCCCCACTGCCAAACTTTAACCTGCTTAAAAACCCTAGATGAGCTGATAAATGGAAACTATATTCTCAGGGATAACTACATCTGCTCCCTAGAACTAACTGTTTGAGCGGCCAGTGATGAACACACAGGTAAGCTACAAACAGGCCCAAGGCCTACAAGGTTCTTGCAAAGGGAAGCATGTCCTAGTGTATGTAACATTATCACAAGTCTCAACACAATAGGGACAACTCACTAACTGGTAAGAATGACATGTGTTTTCTTTCTTGTAAGTGTTCCTGGCATTCACTACTGCATACCATCCCAGACATCAACTGAAGGAATGCACTTGTAACAATGTATCTGTTCCTCAGGATCATCTGGACTGCAGCTGTCAGTAAGATAGACGCAGGGAGTCATGCACATAGCACATACATCCCCTCTCCTACCTCCACTAGACCCTGCTTCTCTAAGTGCTGCAAGAGACTTTTCTTATCCAGTGCTGAGGGTCACTGCCAACTATGTGGAACAGAGAATTTTGGGCTCCTGATGAACAACAGATATGAAGCAAGAGTTGCTTTGGTATCTAGACCCAAAGAACTGGCTGAGGATGTGACCAACTGGCAGTGTCTGTCTAGTGTGCACCAAACCCTGGGTTCAATTCCAAGCACCACACAAAACTGGGCATAGTGGCAAATGCCTGTAATCCCAACACTTGGGAGTTGGAGGTAAAAACAGGGGATCAGAAGTTCAAGGTCACCCTTGCTAAATACCTAGCAAGTTCAAGACCAGCCTGGGTTATAAAGACAGAAAGAAATTTAAAGTAAAGAGAAAAGGGAAAAGGAAAGGGGAAGAAAAAGAAGAAAGGAAAGGGTAAAAAGAAAGTAAATAATGAAAAAGAATTAGAGAAGAAAAGAAAAAAGAAGAAAGGAAAGAAGAGAAAGCAAGCAAGGATTGTTGAAGAAATACTTTTTTCTCTAAGATTTGAAATCAAGGGCTGAAGAGATGGCTCAGGGGTTAAGACTCTGCCTCACAAGCAGAAGGATCTGAATTCGGATCTCAGGTCCCACATGAAAACACCAGACAGAAATGGTAGAACCTGCATTTTCGGCTGTTAGATGCCTAGGAAATCCCAGAGCTAAACAAAACAGAGGTAACTGCAATCCAGGATGATCCCTGAAGTCACCCTTGGTCTTCCACAGGGACACACAGTGCCCTCTGACACACACACACACATACAAACAAACACACAAAAATAAGTCGAAGATTACTTTACAGCTTATTTTTATCCTCCAAAGTATTGTTTATGAGAAAACAAACACACAAAACATACATGCTCCCTCCACAGCCAAGAGCATTTGTTTCTATCAAAAAATTCTTTTGACAAAAGAGGGTTTGCCACCTTTTCAGGGACAAGACTTAACTCCCTCAATACTTGTATCTATCACCAGGAAATTAAAAGCCTGGTGGGGAACCTAGTAGTAATTAAAGACTTGAGCTTCCAAAGCAAACAAGCCATGAACTCTTCTGTAGTGTTCAGAAGCTCAAGGGGATATGGAAAAAAATTGATATTAGCAGAACAAAAGAAACCCACAGCAGCAACGTATGCAATAACTATTTATTCTCCAGAAAGCACCCTCTTAAAACATTCTCATCCTAAGGATGGAGCAAGACTGTCACTTTAGTGGCGTTCTCTAGAAGAGAAGGCAAGCACAGGAAGTTGGGAACATAAAGATCAAAATTTTAAGTGAGCAAACTGTAACAGGGCAGGGATAGACATAACGCAGAAAGGAGGGGCTGAAGGAGTCAGGACGCACCACTGAGGCACACCAGGTCCCTAGTTCCCAGCTCTTAGGGTCTCCTCCCCAGACCACCCAGAGGCTTCTGGTTTCTACCGACAAGCAACAATGTTTTCTGAGGTTTTCCTTGTTTGTTGTAGCTATCTTTAGAAACAAACTATATGAATGGTGGATGTTCCACCAAATGCTCATGCACACGCTAACACAAAAACTCTCATTAAACTCAGTCACACACACACACAAGCATGCCAAAAAGCAGCAGGAAAACTTGTTGGGAAGAAAATACTCAATGGGAAAACATGGAGGTGATGTAATCTGAGGAGAAAATGACAAAAATCCATTCTATTAAATTGTTAAAGAGTTTTAAAGAAAGTTTAAAAAGAAGGAAAAGAAGAGGAATTAGGAGCATGGGCTTTGGATTGGGAGTTTGATGACAGATACTAGTTTAGTTTCTGAACAGCTACTTTACATCTGTAAATATCAGTTTCTTCACTGTTAACGATATACTCGATTTCCTAGGACAGTTAGAAGGATTAAAGAAAACCAACAAAAATTCATTTAAGACTCTTAGCACAAAGCATAAATCAGATACTTTAGTATCACTTACTTGTGGTAATTCTCCTTTTTCTCATCTCTCCAGTTTTTATTTAACTGGTGAATTTTCACAGCTACATATCTTTGCTCTGTTAGATCAAATGCCTATAAAGAAAAGGAATAAATTATATTCTACATAAATGATAACGAGAATGACAGAGAACTGACTTGAAGCTTCTATTTAACGGATCAACACAAAGTCCACAATCCATTATAAAAAGAACGGGAGCCAAGACAGACATCATGTACTTGCTTCAATGTGGCAACCATCTTCTTCAAACTTGTGATTAGATAAGTTAGAAATCTTCAGACATACTGGCACCACAGGGAACACTACAGACAGAAGGCCAGCCCATGCCTTCACAGTTTCCTCCCAACAATGCTCTTTCTGGACACCGTCCCTCCTCATCAGGACCTCTCCCAGGCTGTCTCTTGCCCCTCAGCTGGCATGAAAGCTTGCTGGGGGGCACACAGTGCCTGTCACCTACAGAAATGATTCTTCAGGATACAACTCTGGTATGATTGTTTACAAAATAAACAGCATGCTGTATTTACAAAAGCAAGCCTTTCCTTTGGTATCACTCCTGTATACTCATAAGAAGTTTTTAACGCCAACAGCAGCAGAAGTTAGTCACACAGAGCTACTCTCAAGTACTGTTAGGAAAAAGGGACAGGCTTTTCCCAAAGATTAGTACTGCTGACAGATCCTGTAACAGCTAAGTAGTGATCTGCCATGTTGTGAAAGAGATTATCAGATAGGTGTTTGAGGAAGTTTGCCAAATTCCAATTTGATAAATTTTGATATTTTAATACAATTTCTCAGTGTGTAAGTTTACTGAGGAATTCCTTTAGCATGAATTCTTAATTTTTTAAAATCCTAATCAAAAGTTTACTACTAGAGGTCCTTCACAGTTACTGGCTTTTTCTGTTTCCAAGGTACATGAATACACGAAGGCATGGGTCAGGATATACCATGCCACAACAGGAGTGATGACTTCTCCATAGACCTCTTCCACTGTAAGCTACTTTAGAAAAGGTCTGTTGGCTATAGGGTTACTTATAAAACAGAGAGATGTTTCATTCATGATAAATCAAAATGAATATCGTTTCAAGCAAAAAGACCTATTTCACAGAAATGAAACTCTTAAACTCTTTTCTTACACTGGAACATACATCATCATGGCTCTTTGCTCTTTAAAAAAAACTACTAAAAATATCTAATTTATAAGAGCACTGTCATGCTAAATGTCATCTTCTCCAACTTCAGGATAAGAAAAGTAAACATATCAACAAATCATTATGTGATAGGTAGCTCAGTATAAAGGGGGTAAAAATTAGCACTCTCTGAATGAGGATGAAGAGACCTTTGGGTCTACCAACATGCTTTTGGTTAAGGAATTGCCACCTGTTTGTGGCATCTAACCACTGTTTTAAACATTTGATTTAAAAAAAAAAAAAGATGGATTTTTTTTTCTTCAAAATGATTTTTTCGAAGATAAATTTTAGTCAGTTATAAAAGTGCTTTCAAGGAGCTACCAATGCCATGGCAATACAAAAGTTACAAGGCAGGAAAAGAGAAACTTTCCAACATATACAAATAGTACCTATGACATGGAAGCTCAACAAGGATGCTTTCAGGCAGGAGTTGGCTAAGGGCAACCAGTCACACTTAATGAACCCAGTAAAGTTTGAGTGATATGCTAGAACAATCAAAACTGGTACTGTACTCTATGTCATATTACAGTTTGGGGAATTGACAGTAGTCACAGATGCACAATACTATGAATATGTTCAATACCACTGAACAACAAACTTAAAAATGACCAGAATGTGTGGCAGTGCATGCCTGTAATCTTAGAACATTAGAACTTGGGAGGCTGAGGCAGGAGTCTGGCCAAGAATTTAAGGCCAAACTGGCTACAGTGTGACATTCTTTGTATTAAAAACAAAAAGAAAGTTAAAATGTTACATAGTTACCATAAAACCTTAACATTTAAGCCAGGCCTGGGTGCATACCTATAATCTTAGCACTTGGGGAACAGAGGTAGGAAAACTGCAAGTCCAGTGATACTGGATACACTGTCTCAAAATAACAAACATAAAATTAACATTTATAAAAGGGAAAACAGTCTGGAAATGTAGTTCA
This sequence comes from Typhlomys cinereus, assembly GCA_023101885.1. Taxonomy (NCBI): domain Eukaryota; kingdom Metazoa; phylum Chordata; class Mammalia; order Rodentia; family Platacanthomyidae; genus Typhlomys; species Typhlomys cinereus. Next base: position 1,441,609 of record JALPQD010000298.1, on the reverse strand, counting down.
GCTGCAGAGTGCATACCCAGCATGTACAAGGCCAGTGCTAGACCAGCACTCCAAAAACACAGGAAAACAAGTGCTTCTCCCTTAAACGAAGGCGGTTATTTTATTCAAGATTTCACATATTTAAATTAATAACGATAAATGGATATAAATTTCCACCTCAGAAAATGCATTTCCATAGGTATGTAGTGAGACCACCTAATAAACCAATTCTGAATCTTATAACCAGGTACCAGAAATAAGTAGAGAAACTGTTATTAAAACCAGGGCTTTATAACTACGTTGCAAGAGGCTGGTTCCTGTTTTAGTGAAACTCAAGTTGGAGACACAGTAGTCTCTTCTTTGCTGGCCCTACTAATGTACTAAGACACCTTTTCAGAATGCAGTGTTGCGAAACACTCTTAGATGAGAATTTCACTGAGAGAGAAAATCAGCTTTCAAGTATAAATAATTTTGATACATATAACTCATACTCATTTCAAGTATGGAATTGGAATACAAATCACCATAATTCCACACCAAGAAATTTGTAACGTTTTCCTTATTTTTTCAGTTATTCATTTTTTAAGCTTGCAAACAGTGAAAGGTAGGCATGTTGGCTCACATCTGTAATCTCAACATTCAGAAGGCCGAAGTAGTATAACTGCTGTGAGTTCAAGAGCTACTTAAGTTCCAAGCCAGCCTGAACTTCAGAGTTGAGACATTCAACTACCCCCAAAGTGGGGGGGGGAGAATAGTAAAAGGTTATTTTTCTTAGTCACATAAATTAATTCCAATCAATTTTCCCAAAGATGGATTCTTAATAACTTGAAATTTGACTTGTAGATAAAAACAATTATCAACATTGTAGATTTCTTTCAAATCAATAAGAACCAATAATAATTCTCTGTCCATATACCAATTGTCTGTACTTACCTTGTAAACTTCACTGAAACCTCCTCTACCCAAAAGATGTAGCAACAAATATCTGTCATTTAGCGTTGGATGATCTTTAAATCTGAGGAAACAGAATATGCAACATCCTGAGAGCAAGGACTAGCATCTTCCATATTTCCAAAATTTCTAGAATATCTGAAATAGTAGTACACTTGGTTACAGCTGCTGCTGCTAGCTGACAACTGACAACAGAGTGAACTTTGAGCACCAAATTACACAGTTCAAAGAGTACAACAATTAGCAGCAGTTATAAAGCTAGAATGCTAAACTCAGTAGCCACAACTAAACCTAGGACTTTCTTGACCTCCTTGTCTTTTGCCTTGCTACAAAATGAGACGGGCCGATTGGACTTAGAAATTGTGATATTTGAGCCCTACTAACCATTTAAAGAGCCACATGTCCTCACTATTTCAAAATCATGTAAAGTTTTAAGATATTTTACACTAAAATGGACGAGTATGAAGTGCTTCTCGTGTATTCATCTAACTCTCTCGCCTTTTTTTTTTTTTGAGGTAGGAATCTCACTGTGCAGCCAAACTGGCCTAAAACTTGCTAAGATTGATTAAGTAACTCCCAGTTTTCCTGTCTCAGTCCCCTGAGTGTTAGCATAATAGTCATGTACTAGGATACTCAAACTATAGGGTTTTTTTTTTTTTCCATTGTTTTTTCTGACAGGGTCTTACTATGTATATGTAGCCCACTCTGGCTTCAAGTTCACAATCTTTCTGCTTCATTCTTCCAAGTGCTTGAAGTACAAGTCTGTGGTATCCATTACATTTTTCTTTTTGCAAAATCTATGATAAGTCTAGTATATAAGTGTGTTTCCCACACTGTACCTGTGGTGCACACCTATAATCCCAGCACTTGAGGGGGAGAAGAGACAGAGGCAAAATAATAGTGAGTTCAAGGCCAATCGTGGCTACATAGTAAGACACTGCTTAAAAAACAGAAAGGATAAAGAGATGGTTGGAAATACAGCTTTAGTGGTCCAGTGTCGCCTCAGAAGCAGAGTGGTGGGGGGAAGGGAGATTGACTTCCCTTGGTTCTTGATTTTAAGCAACCTCCCTATTAAACCTGGAATTCCTTTGTTCTAATTTTAAGGAAGCACCATACCTATGAAAAGAAACAATATTGCACGAAGATTCAGATTAGATAGTCCAAGTCCTGGCAAGTCAATTCTCTAAGCTTGTTTACTAACTGATGCACTGAAGAGGATATCATGCAGATGTGAGACCATGAGAGCACTGAGAACTCTGACTGACACAGGTAAAGTTGACGATGAATGGGAACCACTGGTGCCTGCCACCTGGCAGAGAATGCTCCATGTTCATATGAGTCAAATAAAAATATTCACGATGCAACTATGTAAAAAAGTTTCAGACTCAAAAATATGTGAGAAAGACCAAATTAAGTGATGAAAATTATTTCCTATCTGAAACCTCAATTTTTTCCTCAATTTGAATCCTTTAAATGACTAAACAAAGATGAACATTAATTTAGTGAATTTATATATTACTAAAAGGGTTACTCAGAAATTGAATGTGATCTAAACTTAATATCCTTTCTATAGCACTATACTGTGGCCCAACTTTCCTTTCTCAAGACTTCACAGATAAATCTAACACAATGTATACCCCACTCTTATAATTACAAACTTATTATTCTATTCACTTAGATTCATGTAAAAATGCTCTAAGTATAGTATGTAAACAATATATCTATAAGTGCTTAAACCAAAGGAGATCATAATTTTGTCCAAAAAAAACTGTTATCACACACTGTAAAAGAATCAAATTTACTAGAGTCAATTTACCACTTTCAAATTAAGCAGAAATAATATTCTATATCACGTCAATGTTAAAACCCTCAGCAATTTCCAACCCCATGGTTCCCAGGCGCTTACTGTGAGTTATCTTCATTATGTATCCTTTTTAGCTCCCTGATATGTAGATTTCTAACCCTTTCTAGCCTTTCCAGCTCAGCCTGGATCTCTGCTTCTTCCTGAAAAAGAGAGAAGGCTCAAAATTCAGAGAAACTTTACCTTTTCATTCAAAAATGGTAATTATTCCTTTTAGGAAAAACTAAAGATGTCTTACAGTGAAAAAATTATTAAATCTACTGCTCCTCTCCCATTCCTTCATATGTGGCCCTGTTAAGATTCCAGAAATGTTTTATAAATATACATAGACATGCAAACAGCTTTTTTTAAAAACTCAGGTTCACCATCTGCTTCTCTCCTCTTCATATGAATTATGCTTGGTGCCTGAAATTCTACTAAATTAACATTTACATGAAAACTAGTAAGTGAAATAAAAATCAACACCAGTAACAGATTATTAAATATGTACTAACCACCACTACCACAAGTAGCACTCATCAATTAACATTGGTTGATGAATTAAGAGTAAAACAATCTACACTTAAGATATTTTAGGGCTGGGGCTACAGTTCAGTAATAGGGGTCTGTCTAGCATACTCAGTGCAATGGATTCAATCTTCAGCACCACAAACAAACAAAAAAAACCACCACCACCACCAACAACAAAACTAAATTTAAAGCCAGGTACAATAGCACTCAGGAGGCCAAGATAGGAAGATTCTAAGTTTAAGGCCAGCTTGGGCAAAATAACAAAACCCTGTCTCAGGAAACAAAAAATAAACAATACCTCCAAGATATCACTGAATACCATCAACTAATTCTTTTTAAGTATCAGAAATATTATGTGGTACTATACCTACTCTAGTTATTTTAGACAAGAAATGAGAGTTGCTATGTTATTTAAAAATATCACTAAAGTCTTAAAAGCAATTTCAGACCCATTTATTCCTGTGTGTTTAATTTCTACTCTAAGAATAATCACTTGGATAGTTTCATAATGTATACAAAACTTATCTAGTGCTAGATCTTTGGGGCAAAACATATTCTCACTGGATAGCTAAAATTGACTCAAAACACAGAAGACATAACTCTCACCACTAGACTACAAGACAGGATAATGATAGTTAAGATTTCTGCGGCAATGCTACTATCATATTTCCCCAAATGATCAAATAATTTCCACACCAAATGAAAAGTACTTCTCTGGGAAGATTATCCCATTATACTTACTTTTTTAAGGTGACCTAATCTGAGTTTGAAGATTTCTTCTTGTTCATGGTATTCTGCTAAGGTTAACCTGGAAAACAGTGGTAGTAACTTCAGTGAATTATTGGAAATAGTAATGTGCTGACTTAAAGAAAAATGTTCGAGCATGCTAAGAGGGCATATTTGGTCTTATAGATGAGCCAGGTCATTTTTCAGTCCTCTGGTCAACAGAAAATTTATGATTTCAGATGCAATGTGAAGAGAAGCCTCAAAAGTCACAAGTCTATTTTGTAAAATAAAGAAAAACGAGAGTCAAATTTTTACATTATTTATAAAAAGAACTTGGTACCTAGCTAACAAAATGAGACTACTCCAGGAGAATGTGAAAGAATGTTGAAGATGCTATTGAATCTAGTTCTCAAAGGGCTGATCTGATGGATATCACCCATTCCTAGTTGTACCTACTCCAAGCACATCTTCGCACCTCAAAGAATGAGGTGCTCACATTCTATAAGCATACATATACTTCATAGCTTTCCTGTTCATATAGATGCTAAATATCAGGACAAGGGGCCACAGTAAAATAGAGTGCCTGAGGATTAACTAAAAGAAAACATGATGAATAAAGAAGCAGCATTTTAATCAGGATGTCACAAGTACTCCACAGCTGCAGAAATATCTATCTCTACTGCTCTACTTCCATTTGCTTTGCTTTAAACAGGTCCAATACCAGGAAGGGATAATGCAACTTACTCCAGACGCCTGTTGTTGGCTTCTGGTCAGATGACAGAGCCAAGTCACAGGCAGTCTAATTAAAAAGTGGACTGAAAGCCTTCCAGCTTGGATTTTACACAGGCTCCAGATGGCAACCACTCACTGACACACTACTAGCTTAGACTGAATCTAACTATTGTTCTATGGGAAAAAAATTATATGCCTATCATTGCTAGTATTATGTAATTTTCAAGCAATACTACTGGGAGATCCCTTTGCAAATAAATGCAGAACTCATAAAAGAAAACAACAATGAGATTGATTTGTTCTAGAGAACCTTTCAAATCTACACCTGGACTTTTTGAAAGGAAATATTTTGTATTTAGATTCAAGTTTCAAATTAATCAATTATAAGATTTAAGAAAAGTTTTCAAAACTTTACCTTACTATAAATACTTTTACACTACATTTAATTATTAGTTTATCCATGTGTCCACCTCCCCAACATAAACTGTGAACTCCTAAGATTGTGGCTGTATGTTTTAAGTGCAACATTACCAGAAAAGGGCTTAGACTAAAACAAGCATCTAACAAACTCACTAAATTCATGTCAAAGAAAAGATTTCCGATAACATCAGGTATGTATGAGGTGAGGATTGGTATTAAACATCATTTTAACTGGAATAAAGGAATACACAGTTCAGGAACTTTTAACAAAGCTGTAATGTAAGTAGTATACTTAAAGTGGATTATATACCGGTATGTCATATAGTACTTTTTATTTGTGTAATTTTGGACACAGTCTATTATCAATTAAAGAGAAAGGAAAAAAGGAATGGAGAAGGCAGGCACTTGGGTCCAGGATTTTCTACTTCTTCTGTGTGGGACGGCTATAGATGACTGCAGTTATTTAAGATATGAGTGTTTTATAGGGGAAAAAAATCCTGGTAAGGTTAAGATGTATCTTGTGAAAATGTCCTTTCCCTTAAACAGTTACTTCCTTTTTGGCTTGCTATTAAATTTGTATTAATCAAGTGTTCTTTTGATCAGCAAAAAAAAAAAAAAAAAAAATCCTAAAATAATTTATACAAGATGGTACCAAGTTATTATAATCTACAGCTTTTAAAGAAGAATCACTAGTAATATCATATTTATCACAGGTGAACAAAATTCATGCTGTACAGAAGTGACATTACTTTATGATCTAAAACTCTAAATAAGGCTGGTGAGATGGGTCAGTAAATTGCACCTGTTTGCAAACCTGGCAACTTGAATTCAATCTCCTGAGCCCACACTGTGCAGAGACAACCAACTCCTGAAAGCTGTCCTCTAACCATTCCATGGATATGTGCATACCTCCCACCTCTCATATAAATAATGAAGGAAAAAGAAAAGAATATTATACTAAAATTTTTCTGAATTAAAGAACAACTTTAAATAAAAAAAAAACAGCTTTTAATGTAAGATGAACAAATTCATTAACATAGATTGAAAAGCAATCTTAAACTCTAGGGACCACTGTAATTTATAGCTATTTCATAAAGTATTAAACATTTGTGTCTTAGTTTACGTAAATCAGAACATACGTTTCATTTTCAGCTCCATTGGTCTTGCTTTTCCGCTGTTTCTGCTCATTGGTTGCTGGAGGGGCCTGACCCATGGCAGGAGGTTTCCGCTTTGCTAACATTTTCCGTTGTCTTTCTATCTCTTCTCTCTGTGAATTTATCCTTTCCTGTTGCCTAGAGATATAAAAGATGGAGCAAAGAAAAAGATAAATAAAAGATTTTCTTATTATTGCTATAAAAGGAACATAATCTGTCATCAGGTTCTCTTAATAAAACAGAGAGGTATACTTAGCCTTGAAGGTATAAAAGTCAAATAATCAAGTAAGTCAAATGAACTTATTTTTAGAATGGGTCTGTACTTTAAGATGTTAGTTACAACTTAAAGGAGACAGAAAGAGGACAAGGAACTATTATGACCTTACAGTCAGTCTGCCTTGAAAGGGGCAACTCCCACTGAACAGCTAAAACAACTCTGGAGTAGGAGCCGAGCCCATTAAAGATCTGGACTTAAGAAAAACTGGCATAAGTGTCAAAATACTTTTAATTCATGCTTATGCTTTCAAGAAACATGAACACTAGGCACTCTGAACCTCCTGGGTGTAATATACACTGTAAAACCACACCAGAAGTTGAGGTTTTAGTAAGTATAGTTACTATTTTCAAGGAGAAATCATTTTTCTCTTCAGATTCACCAAAAAGGAGCTCTATGATGGGTGTGTGTGTGTGTGTGTGTGTGTGTAGAAATTCTAAAATGCCTTTGGGGAAAATCTCAGGCCCTACAGTCTGAGAACCTTGCTTGGTTATAAATGCAGATCAATGTCACTCTTGGGGTGTCTTCATTTTTGCTTACTTTGGGAGTACTTACTATTTCAATAGACTATAACTTATCTTAGGAAAGGAATCATGCTTTATCAACCATTATATTTCCTAGCATTTAAGACAGTGTCTATTACAGAAGTAAATATTTATTGTTTCTTGTACACTGTCAATTTTAGAGAATAACTGCTCTTCTTCAGTCATGGAAAGAGACTATCTTTTATGGAAGTACCCAATAAATTTATCTTATGCAGATCTAATAAATGTAGAGTAATGATACAACATATTTCAACATATGACTCTCAGCTAGTGGTATTAGGAAGTAAGGAAAACTTTAGGAGGTTGGACTAGAAGAAATGCGTTGCTAGGAGGCATTAGAGACCACCCTTTGTTCTGGTCCAAGTTCTTCTACTTCCTTACTTACTGAGTAAGATGTAAGGGAGCAACTTTATCTTCCCACCGCCACAGGTTCCATCTGCTTGAGCCACCAAACCTTTGCTGCCGTGAAGGACTGTCCACCCTCCCAAACTATGACAATCTGAAGTTATTTTTGTTTTGCTATCCTTTTTTTCTTTTTCTTTCTTTCTGTTTGTAGATAGGGTCTCACCATGTAGGCTAGGCTGGCCTGAGCTAGCTATGTAGCCCAGGCCGGCCTTGAACTAGTGGTAGTTGGGTCTGGAGATGGCTCAGTGGTTAAAACTTAGCCTCTTAAGAAAAAGGACCTGATTTCAGACACACAGATCCCACGTAGAAAAGAAAATGTTCAGATGGAAAAGGCAGGCAGCCTGTACTTCCGGCACTGGTGGGCAGAGCCAGGGAAATCCCAGAGTGAAGCAAAAAAGGAGGTAGAAGTAATCCAGGATTAAGTCCTGAAATCACCCTTGGTCCTCCACAGGGACACACAGTACCTCTGATGCCACAGACACACACACACACACACACACACACACACACACACACACACACACGCGCGCGCGCACACAAAAATAAATAAATAAATAAAATAAAAAATATTTTAAAAATTAAACTACTGCTAGTCCTGTTTCTACCTCCTAACTACTGTGATTATAGGTATACACAGTCATAACAGAATTGAAGGTATATATATTTTTAAGTTCTAAGCTAACAATAGTTACACAGTTAGAATTTTAAATGTTATAATAATTTCTTTTTTGGAATAAATACTTGAATCTTTCAAGCCAAAAGTTGTGATAAAGAAATGCTCCAGCTTCCAAGAGGCGGACTAGCAGGGCTGATCACTAGTCTGCCCACCAGCCTAGCCCCAGTCTCAAAAAAATCACTCTGACGACCAGACTGTCTTCTTCAAGAGCCTGAAAGACAAGTCTTACAAGGTTCTTTTCATGGTTATTTTGTTTTATATTTAACTCACAAAATGCTACCCTAGGTCTTGCCCATTTTGCTTTTCTGAAGACCCAAAATAAAAAAAATACATTGCCTGAGGGCTAGGATATAGTTTAATAGTGTTTCCCTACCATGTATGAAGCCCAGTAAGGCCTAGAGGGGGGAGGGTCTACACTGGGCATATCCCATCACTCAGGAGGTAGAGGAAGAAGGATTGGAAATTCAATGCCATCTTTGACTACTTAAAAAGTTTAAGGTTACCCAGCCTGAGCACATAAAACCTGCTTTGCAAAAAAAGAAGGGGGAGGGATTAAAAAAATCCTTAAATTTTTCGTAGCTTCAGCAACTTTGAATCTTTTAAGCTTTAATGTACAGCTCAATTAGAACTCAGTGTTTATCCCTACTATTTGTCAGTTTTTCAGAACATTTTGGAGACAAGGTCTCATTATGTAATACAAGGATTCCCTCAAATTCTTGTTCTTTTGCCACAGCCTTCTGAGTAGTGGGATCACAAGTGTGTGCACCACTCACATACATGCCCAACATTTCTTTACAAATGTGCTGAATAAAAAAAAAATTAAGAGTACTTTTCTGCTAGTATAATTAATGATCACAATTATGGAAAACTCGTTTAAATTTTCAAATCTACATTTTGATTTCCTGCTTAATCATGACAATTCACTTACTTGATAAGGTTCTGGAACGCATAACCATCTGTCCACTGTTCAGTAAAAGAGGCCCCATGCCGGACAGTAGTGAAGTGGCCCAATCGCAAGCGGTCCTGCATGCTCTTGTCTCTACACGCCATCTTCTCTTGTTTTGACTTAGGGGAAAAGGACCAGAACAAGAATGACACATTAATTAGCACAGAGAAAGCCGCTTTTTAGAAACTTGAAAATTTAAGAATATCAAGGAAAATACCACATGTTATCTCAGAATACTCAGTAAGGACTCTTTGAATGACCTACCATTCCGATAAACAAAGTAGACATCAGGTAATAAAGAATTCATTTATCTTAAAGTTTACCACCTCCTCTTTGGATTAAAACAATGCCCAATTCTGAGCTATTTCCCTATCTTTTGTTTCTTCTCCATCTAACCTATGCTAGAAAGTTGCTGCCCATTAATCTTCTAAAAACATCACTTTGCACATTTCCAGTGGGATGCTCCAAACTTTCCCACTCTTTGTTGCCAAACATTGGATCCTGACAGAAAAAGTCCTTCATGAACTGGAAAACCAAGTCTACTTCCTCACAGGGTTTTTACTTATGACTTATGTACTTCTGATCTTTGAAGACAACAATCACTTAGTATATATTTACTAAAGATCAATTCCAAGACAAGGACGGGAAGGCTACTGAACACAGTACATGGAGAAAAATAGTGTTTATAAACTAATAGCTGATAAACATTGAATATATTAACTGGAAATTATATATAAAAACTGATAAATTTTCAGGAGAAAAAACAAGGTACTGTGAGAGATGATACATAAAATACAACTACTTGCAGTATCTTGTGCATTTTTTAATTGGCAATTTATTTGTGGGTTTTTCTTTTTTTTTCTTTTTTTTTTTTTATTTGTGGGTTTTTCTTAATAAGCACACTGCTCACCTGAAGAGGTTTCCTTGTGTATATGAACGTATTTCATTTAGACTGCGAACCCATTAAAGGTACAGCAGTGTCTCATATTTCTTAGATTGTACACGTTAATTATGAGGAAACTTTTCCTCTCTGAGGCTAAGTATTGTTCATTATGTGAACATATCAGTTTGTTTATACTTCACCTTACAATATTTGGTTTTCAATTATTGCAAACAAAATTGCTATGAATACTTTAAATTTTTTAAAATTTATTTATTCAATTGTGCGTGCGCGCATGTGTGCGTGCGTGTAGAACCACGTGTACGTGTGTGTGTGTGTGTGTGTGTGTGTGTGTGTGTGTGTGTGTGTGTGTGTGTGTGTGTGTAGAACCACGGGCGAATTCAGGAACCACCACGGCCCGCCTCCACCTCCTCGTTTACTCTGCTGGGGATTCATAGGCTCCGCCCTACCAGGACCAGAAATGCAGGCCGCCCCCACTTCTGCCCAGGGATCTGGGATCCAAACTCAGGACCTTCCACCCGCAAGGCAGAGGCTTAACCCCTGAGCCCCCTCTCCAGCCCCTTCATTAACTGTTTTATTCATTATTTATTTTAAGAGAGGGGAGGACGAATGCACGCACACACGCCATAGCCTCATGCACAAGTGAAGGTCTGATGACAACTTCCAGAAGTTGCTCCTCTCTTTTCACTATGTGGCTTCTGGAGTCAAACTCAGGTCTCAAGACCGTGAGCAGGTACCACACATGCAGGCATCTCCCTGCCCCTGCTATGAATATTTCTGAACAAGTCTTTTGTGGACATTGGCTTTTATTTGTTTTAGATAAATACTAGAATGGAACAGCTAGGTCACAGGATAAGTAGATACAGACCTTAGTCAGAAATTTCTCAAAAGCTTTTCCTAAAAAGTTATGCTAACTTACATTATCACTAGTAGGAAAAACTGAAAAACTGATCTACACCACTCCCCACTGTCAAGTGTTATTTTAGTCATTCCACAAGCTGTGTCAGAATATATCTGCACCTTTAGTGCCAGTCTCCCCAATGCCTATAGATGATGAACAGCTTTTCATGTTGACTATCTGCTATCATTACTCATTCTTTCAAAATGTCTTCCCAAGGGCTAGTGAGATAGCTCAGTGAAAGGAAAGAACCGACTTCTAAAAGTTGTCCTTTGACTCCATCTGTGTGTCATGGCATTCGTGAATGTACACCTTTCCTTGCCCAACTACCACCCTCTGCCAAGTGAATAAACATAATAAGAAATTACTAAAACATCTGCCCAAACCTTTGGTTATTTTCTATTGTTATAAGAAGCTATGTATTTTGACAAGTTCAATAAGAAAAAACAAATTTCCTTTGAATCTGTGGTGACATTTTCATTTGAGCTCTTTTACATCTAGCACAATACATTGGATAGTCACTAAATAGCTCACATTTACAAAACGAGACTACTTTTGGAACAACATTTTATTATACGGTACTCCTTAGAAATAGAAATCCCTATCTATAAGAACTCAAAAGAGCATTATGCTTATTTTCTGTACTACAACGCTGGAAAAAAATCTATGTTGACTTCAGAAAGTATCTTAAAACTTTAAATTGTTCATATAAGCATGTTGATATTTTTAGCTCTATTATATCAATCTCATAAAAAACTGGAAAAGTAGTTTTCTCTTATAAAACTGATTAACGATTAAATAAAGAAAAGTTTTTCTTAGTATTTTTGATCACGATAAAATCCTTTTTACTTTCACTTAAGGACAGTTAGTCATCTGCTTAAAAACATTCCAAAGATTACAGAAAAACTGTCCCAAACTTCTAGTTGTAATTTTATCATAATTTCATCAGGAAATACTGTAATTTAAACTTCTATTAAATATCTACTTGTGATCACTAGGTTTTACTAATGACAGGTAAGCTTAAGTAAACCAATTACTATATAAAATAGTTATCAGTCAAAATAATCACATACAGGTCTAAGACAACTTGGTTTTGAAGCAATAAATAATCATCACATTATGTATGTCAAGTTCTTCAAATATTGACTGAAATGGAAACATAAGTGCTAAAACTTCATAATCATAATAATATATTCACTTCAAACTCGTGGGATAAATTTGAGAGAGAGAGAGAGAGAACACACATGAATACCCCAAATAAACAACTAGAATAAGCTATCAAACTTAACACAATTTAAGCAATGAACAATTATAAAGCATATGATACCATATTATCACCTCGAGGAGTCTTGATCTAGTACATTCAAGGAAAGAATTCTAGTTATCAAGTCACAACCAACTTTCCCCCCACATCCCTACTTTTAAATATTTCATCTCAGTTAAGAAGGAGCTACCAATGATATACATTAAGTACTTTAGGATATAGCCTTCAGACAATTATTATTCACTAACCTTTTCTATAAGGAGTTTCTTGCTCATTGTGACACATCTATTTAATCGTTCCTTGTATTTCTCTAGCATTTTTTGCTGTTCATCAATCTGCCGTCTCAAGTCACAATTGGCCTTTAATGAAAATATATTTTTAAATTAGTTCCAAGGAAAAAACAGCAATAAAAAAATATTTTCTAAGGAGAGAAAAAAAACCACTGCTAACTATATAAACATTTCTTTATAAAGGAAACAATTCATCCCTTTAATCATTATAGCATTACCTATTTATCAAAAATGGATTCAGTGATGGCAAGGAGGCATATTTTTCTACTGATATTTTACTTCTCATAATAAAGAGATACATCTACTCCTGTATATTAAAAGTGACTATCAAAAGGTAAAATTAAATTTAGAAAAACGTATGAGTATTTAAAGTACACACAAAAGGAGCTAGGGCATAGATTGGTGGTTAAGAATAAACAGGGCCCTGATTTTGAACCCCAGAACTCCAATACACACAAAGAAACACAATATAACATAAAAACAATGGGCTAGAGAGATGATTCAGGGATTAAGATTCTGTTTCAAAAGCAGAGGTCCTGAGTTTGGATCTGAGGTCCCACATAAAAACTCCAGGAGGAAATAGTGGTGGCCCTGCACTTCCGGCCCTCATGAGCAGAGCCTGGGAAATCCCAGAGGAAAGCAAAAAGGAGGTAGAAACAATCAGGATGAATCCTGAAGTCACCTTTGGTCCTCCAAAGGGACACACAGTACACACACACACACACACACACACACACACACACACACACACACACACACACACACAACTGTGCGCGCATGCAAATAAACAAACAAATAAATGTATTTTCAAAAAACATTAACAAAATAAAAATTATTTACAATCAAGAACTTTCAGAGTGTGATTAAACACTTATAAATTACAAATGCTTTTTAAAACCACATAAAAGATTTTATGTTCAATTTCTTCTTTTGGTACTATGCAAACAAATCCAATCCTGGGCATACTATAGAAATATACTCTACTAAGAATCTACATTCCCAATCCTCAACTTTCTGAATTTCTAAAGAAAATGTGAATTTTCATGAATCATTCTCCCCAGAGAAGCCCAATATACTCAAGCCCACACAAGACAGAATTAACAAACAAGATCCAAGTTGGAGAATGCAAGAATGTAAATACACCATTAATTTAGCTGTGACCAAAAGCCTAAGGGATGAGTTAAATCTTAAAAAAAAATTCAAGCCTCCTAAAATAAGAGAGAAAGAACCACTAAATCAAAGTCAAATTGGTTTTGCATTCCTGAATTTATTCCTCTGTTGTTAAATAAAAGAGCCATGTTCTTGGTAAACAATGTTACTTCATAAAATTCCTTGAATGATGAAAAAAATCAATCATTTAAACAATTAAATTACAAGAAATTCTAAAACAGTAAAAAGCACTCAATTTCTAGGATTTTGAAGCATGGTTTTTAAGTAACTTCCATACAGACATAATTTTCCTATGAGCAGCTATGGCCCACACTATCAAAGACAGTCTAACTTCACTTGGGTAAACATGAGTGTCTAATTCATGTTTAAGTATACTTATAGAAGTGGAGTGATCTGTCAAAATCTGTAATGAATAAACAACCTTCTAGAAATTTAAGGTTTTAAATATTCTAATTCTGGTGGGCTTCTAACGATCATGATTTCTAGGAGTGCGTGCTTGCAGTAGGAGTAGTTAGGACCCCCAATGCAGTCATGCTGAACATCTCACAAAATGGAAAAAAGGACATGCTCATGCTTGCTTGAGAGGAAAAAATGAAAAGTCCATGGTTTCTCGTATCACCTATCCTCCAGAACACATCACAATAATCCCAGCAATTAAGAAATTGAGTTAGAGGATGAATTAGAGGTTAGCCTAGCCTGAAAACAAAACACTACCTCAGAAAGAAAAAAAAAGGAGAGAAAAGAAGGGAGAGGAGAGGGAAACGGTGGGGAGGAGGGGGGAGTTAAGGAGGCAATCTGAGGGCAGGGGAGAAGATCCATGTATTCCAACTTGAAAGAAAGAATGGCAGGGCCCTTGTGGGTCTTCTTCCTTAGCGCTGGTCTCTATCCAAGTGAAAATGATAAAGTAGTAGGAGCTGGGGGTACACTGTGGTGGTAGATGATATGTGCTTAGCAAGCATGAGGCCCTGAGTTCAATTCTCAACGGAAAGAAGGGGTAGGAGAAGGGAGGAAGGGAAGGAAAAGAGGAAGGAAGGGACAATGGGCTAGAAGAGGGTGGTAAGAGGAAAAGCACCCAGGAAGTTTTTCACAAAATTTCACTACCTCAATCTGGAGCTCTCTAACACTCTCCCACCCAAATGCTGGGGAACTGTCATAGTTAGATAGAGGCATCAACTTGACAAGTGAGGACTTAGTGCTCTGGGTGCATTTGTGAAGAATGGGTAGTTAGAGAAAGCCTGCAGGAGAATATCTGATTGATGGGGGGACAGGCTGGTCTGGCCAGAAGGGATAGTTCTTTTCTCAGTAGCCGTGTGAATGTGTGGATGTAGTATGGCCAGTTCCCTTGGTTCTTGGTGATGGTGCAGACCCTCCTGCCAAGATGGATTAAGAACTGTAACTGGACTATCAGAAGCCAAAATTAAACCCCTTGTTCTCTTATAAATCATTTGGTTGTGAATTTATTGGCAACATGCAGAGTAACTGCAATAGCATCAAAACCAGGACTTCATCCGTGCTACGCAACTGCATGAGTTACATCCATCATCTCCACAACCCTAAGAGAGTTAAGCTATGGAGAAGAAAAAGTAAGTCCATAATCTTCATTGAGTCTGAAAATTACTCCAGACAAAACGCTTAGTAGATATTGAATTTGGCTAAGAAGATCTTCTACACTCACAAACAATATCATTATAAATCCTAGATAACAATTCAATGAGCACCCAAATGGACAATAAACAAACAAATGAACTCCAAGCAAACAATCAGAATGTAAGATGAGTACTAAATCTATACATGGCTCTTCTCCTTGAGACACAGAGGGAAGGATGCGAGGGCGATCTGCATGTAACATCGTTGCCCGTTGATCACCAGCTGGTCTGGATGGCTCTGATGGCTCAGCAAGTGTCCCCTTCCTTTTTGTCCACACGCTTCCCGCCCTAACCTTAGCACACTGGGTCAAAGACGGTAACGTTCCCTGATAAAGGAGGATTATTCTTGGTTCAAGGGTAGTTAGACTTTTGCTAGAATCTCAAACAAACTCTCAAATATAGAGATGGGAAAAATATACCCAAGGAATATATTTCTGAGTAAGAAATGGGAAGATCAGGTGGAAAATAACCACTATAGAAATTAAAAGAACATATGGGAATATTGGGTGGCATATACCACAAAATACTAAAGACATATTTATTAAAATAGGAGCCAAATCCAATATAGGTCCAAATCCATGATCACACAAATGGCTCGGGTCAAATTCAGTAGGATGCAAAACTCAGTAGGATAGGAAAGGGAGTCTCAGGGGCTGACAAGAGTGGGAAAAGATGAGAGAGTAGAGGGAGGTAACCAAAATATAATGTGTAAATCATAAAATTGCTAAAGAATAAAGCTTACTAGCTTAAAAGAAGGAGCCAAAACCATAAAGAATATACAAAATATAATTGAAAAAATAGATGGTGGAAAAGTAACAAAAATATGTAAATACCATAACCAAAATTAACACAAGATGCAAGTAAATAGCAGGAAAAAAAAAAACCTAAAGGGGATTGGGAAGAAAGAGGCAATGATATTAAAGTGAAACACAGGGCCAGAGAGATGGTTCAGGAGTTAAGATTCAGTCTCACAAGCCAATAAGTATGTCTTGGCCCTTGGTCAAGTTGTGCCTGTTTAGTAAAGGGCATTCCTGCTATAGACCAAAGAGAACTAGAGAAAAGGAAGTACAAATCTGTTGTGGGTGCACTGTGGAATGGCAAATAAGTAAGGAAGAAGCTGCAAAATACGTTAAAATTTTTGTCAGAGTATGAAAGAAAATGTCAGGCAAATTGCCAAGGGAGCTCAGTCCTCCTCTTCACTGAGAACTTCTACTTCTGAGTTCAATCAAGAATTTTTAAGAGTAACAAATACCTGCCTACATGAGATTCTGTCTCAAAAAAGTAACAAAAATAAATGATCATATCTTGAATCTTAAAAAAGGAATATTGAACTTTAGGTAGACAAATATGCTGGACTTGCAGGAGTATGATGGACTTGCCTCTAATCCTAGCACTTGAGAAGCTGGGTGGGAGGAAGATTTGTTAATACATTCAAGGACGGTATGAGCTATGTACTAAGACACACACACACACACACACACACACACACACACTCACTCTCAGCGAACAAATATTCAAAATGGTCTAAAAGATGTGGGAAGGGGCTGGAGAGGTGGCTCAGGGGTTAAGCCTCCGCCTTGCAAGCGGAAGGTCCTGAGTTTCGGATCCCAGATCCACGTATAGACGCCAGGCGGAAGCAGGGAGCGGCCTGCGTTTCCGGTCCTGGTGAGGCGGAGCCTGTGAATCCCGGGGCAGAAGGAGATGGAGGCATCCATGGTGGTTCGCGAATTCGTCCGTGGTTCTACACATACACAGACACACACACACACACAGACACACACACGCGCGCACATACACACGAACATGTGCACAGTTGAATAAATAAAAAAAAATTAAAAAAAAAAAATAAATAAAAAAAATAAAAGATGTGGGAAAAAAGTTTTTAAAATACAGTAATATAAAAAAACTGTTTTAAATTGGAAATACTTTAAATTTACTCCAACAATCATAAATTTAAACATTCAAATTATACAATATAAGATTTCCAACTTTCAAAATATTTAGAATGCAAGTTCTAGTTCCTTCTCAGATTAAATAAAAATCCCAATCATTTAACCATATTATTCAGCTGTTGTCATTATCTCCATAATATATAATAATCGAAATATATATATAATTGGTGTGTTTTATAAAATCTCTTACTTACTCTTAATAAATCATCTATTCTTCCTTCCTTCTTCTCTAAGTCAGAATTCTTACTGTTTTCTAGTGCAGATATTTTTTCTATTGTGAGGTCAGACTAGAGACAAAAGCAAAACAAATACATTATTAGTCACAAAAATCTTACATGCCATCATATTTTTCCTAATACAGCCCAAATAGTTAATACAAACATGTAGGATAGCTTGGAAAATTAAATCTGCTTTCCCATCCCATTCTCCAAATCTTACCAACATCTCACTATACCTCCATTTCCAAAACATTATTAGTTCTGGAATCAATGTACAAATTCTCAAACTACTGTGAAAGAACAATACAGAAATAGCATATCCTAGAAATGAAACCAACTTTAAATAGAAAAGGATTTCAGAGAAGACTTGACCCAGATCTCTAAGGAGCAAATGTGCCATCTAGTGGAAACTGGGAGAAAAGAAAGCAGAAAAGTTTCTGTGTTCATCTAATTCTATTCAACTGCCCAAACACTGGTAATTCCAGTAAAAATAAAACAGGACATAGATTTCTAGATTGACAAGCATTGCTAAGAACAATACAGAAAATTCCCAAGAGGTATTGCAAGAACACCTGGTACACTGCCTCAGCACTACAACTGTAACTTAACTCTGTGTGTGTGTGTGTGTGTGTGTGTGTGTGTGTGTGTGTGTGTGTGTGTGTGTGTGTGTGTGTGTGTGTGTGTAACCCAGGCTGGCTTTGAACCTATGATCCTCCTACCATAGCATTCCCAGTGCTGAGATTTAGACACATGTGCCATGAATACACGACTCTCATGTACAAT
This sequence comes from Typhlomys cinereus, assembly GCA_023101885.1. Taxonomy (NCBI): domain Eukaryota; kingdom Metazoa; phylum Chordata; class Mammalia; order Rodentia; family Platacanthomyidae; genus Typhlomys; species Typhlomys cinereus. The sequence continues at coordinate 1,423,308 of JALPQD010000298.1, read as the reverse complement.
TTTTAAATGTTCAGAACATTCTCTAAGTTAGAAAGATGTCTGAGGACTGTTTGAGGAGGAAATTGTGCAACGAGATCTTGACAAGTAAGGAAGCAGGTACAAAGTATAACAATCACTGCCTTCAAGTAGGAAATTAATATTTATTGAAAGCTTACTGTTAACAATGTTCTAACAAGCATTTTGTGTGAGATAAATAATTCAATCATAGTATTAGATCCTAGTAAAGGAAACTGGCATAGAAAGATAAAATGTAAACAGCAGAGTGAGAATATGAGTCCAGGCCAAGAGGCTTTCAAAGTATGCATTCTTTCTTCAACAGCAGGCTACAGTTGAAACATGTATGCTAAAATATACTGTAAATGTAAAGAAAAGCCTCAGTTAAAACACCTTCCAAAGGACTTGAAATATTCACAATGCAAATTCTGAGTCTGATGTAAACCATGAAGTATAATCAAGAAACAGAGACTAAGAGAAGAATTATAGATTTTATACATGGCAGATCTACTCCTGAGCATAAGGTCTGCAGTTTATCAATCCTCAACCTACCTGAGTCTGTCTGTGCTGGATAGAGATCTGTTTTTGGGAGCTGCAGGAATGCTCTGTGTTGCCAGAACCGGTAGAAGAGGGACTGTTTTGCTGAGCCTATAACAAAAGTACACCACCAATTACAGGAAGGGTTTGCATCTTTTTTCACAAACATTTGTATGAATGGAAACAATTGCCTCTATGTAAAATAAACCCTTTCCGATGAAAGTCAGAAGTCATGAGCAAGGAAAAAAAAACAAATATGAGAGACCCAAGGGCTACATAATGATAGCTTAGTTCAAGTTTCTGTAAGTAGGTTTTAAATGATCAAGCCCTTACAAAAAATTAATTTACATTTAAGTTATAGAAAATGAAGTTATTCCTGTAACAATATGCTTTTTTATTCATTGCTTCAATGTGTCTTTGTCAGGAGATACACAAGTCCAGCAGAAAGAACTGCCAAATACTATTCACGACAGTCTTTGAAACTTACAAACATCCATGAACACAGAATATAAAACTCCAGGTGGAACTTGGTGATTTCTCCATGTTGATTTGACATATCAAAGCATCTCTGTCATTTTCATTTTTTGCACTTCACAAGCCACGATTTTAATTTTTCATTTGTGGGTCTTGTTTCATTGGCACTAAAGATCAAAATCAGCATATTGCTTGTGCCGGGCAAGTGCTGTATCACTGACCCACACCACTAGCCCCTGGAAGTCATTTTTAAGCTTATATGTTTAGATTTAATGTAATTCAACAATTCAGAAATATATTTACAGTAGTCCTTTAAAACTCAAGGCTCAACTGCACAATGACTTAACACAACTACAACTAGGAAATACTAGATATTCTTAGGATTATGGAATAATGGAAATACTCTGCTAGCTGATCAGGGAATGCAGTATTTCCAAATATGTAAATCTGAGGGCTTTAGAGTGTAGCTCAGTAGTACAGTAAGTGGTTAACATGTGAATCACTTCAAAAAGACAAAAAAAAAAAAAAAAAACAATTCATTCAGAGAAGTTTACATGTACTTCTTTTATTATTGTTCCTACTATTATATTAGCAAGAATATAGCCAACATCTACTGAGCAATTTACTTTCAACTAAATGTTCTAATACCAGTATCACATGTAATCTTTAAGAAAATCCTATAAAGGGGAAAAAAATGAGTTGAGAATATGTCGACTTGAGGTCATCTTCTGGTTTCTCTACACCTACATACATATATACATACAAGCACATGCATGACACACATACAAACATGAAACCCTACAAGGGTACTCACTTTGGCAGCACATATACTAAAATTGGAACATACGAAGATTAGCATGGCCCCTGCTCAAGGACAATACACAAAATCACGAAGCATTCCATAATTTTGTTTAAAAAAACCCTACAGAGCTGTTATTTTTATTTTTACTTTATAGATAAAGAAAATGCAGGGGCAGGAGATGGCTTAGGTGTTAAGACTGTCTCACAAGCAGAAGGTCCTGATTTCAGATCTCAGGTCCCAAGTAAAAATGCCAGGCAGAATCAGATGAGGCCTACACTTCTGGCTCTGGTGGGTGGAGCTGGGAAATCCCAGAGGGAAGCAAGGAGGAGATAGAAGCAATCCAGGATGATTCCTGGAATCACCCTTAGTCTTCCACAGGGACACACAGTGCCTTCTGATACACCTATACACACACACACACACACACACACACACACACACACACACAAAATGAATGAATGAATGAATGAAAGAAAGAAATATTTTTAAAAATGTAAGCAAAATCTGACACTTAAGCAGTTATTGCGCTAGTAATTGGGAGATTAGAACTGTGGTATGTGTGCACCCATGATAATTGCTCTCAATGAACAGAGTAGACTATTACAACCAGGCTGTGGACAACCTAAAGATTTCACTCCCATGATTTTATTTGAGAACTGCTATAGTCGTGGTAAGGTAGGTAGTATTATTATTTCTATTTTCTTTTCTTTTCTAAAATAGGGCCTCTCTATGCACCGTAGGCTGTCCTTAACTCATGATCCTCTGGCCTTACTGCCTGAGTGTTGATTATAGCGGTGTACCACCACACCGGCCCAAAACTCCATGCAGGGCTGGAGAGATGGCTCAGGGGTTGTGACTCTGTCTCACAAGCAGAAGGTTCTGAGTTCGGATCCCAGGTCCCACGTTAAAAAAAAAAAAAAAAAAAAAAAACTCATGCAATGGCTACGTATAGAGTACTCCCAATATCCAAGCACATAGCTAAGTGCTAGTAGTACACAGCCAAGGAAACAAATACAAAACGTAAGTCCCTATGTTACTTAAAGGAAGCTTATAATCAAAGGGAAATTTATCTGGTGGTATAGGACTATAACTGAAGTTACTTAAGAGGCTAGGACAGAATAAAAAGTTCAAGGCCAGCCTGGGCAACTCAGTAAAACCCAGTCTCACACTAAGCAGAAAAACATGAGGGCAAGGAACAGTTCTGTGATAGAGAACTTGTCTGGCATGTGCAAGGCTGTAGGTTCAATATCCAATATTAAAAAATAATTATTAAAGCAAACTGTTGACAAGCACTACGGTGCATGCTTGCAACTCTCAAAATGCTGGGAGATTGGGAGGAAAATAAGGAGTTTGAATTTATTTTCAGCTACACAGTAAGTTCACATTGGAATCTTTCTCAAAAAAAAAAAAAGGAAGGAAAAAAGGAAATGATGAATGAGCAGTTGTTATAATCAAAGCTAAACTGCAGTTAGGAGAGGTACTCTAAGAACACCTAACAGGTTACATAATATAGTCTATAGTCAGATTGAACCCCGAAAAACTGAGTATTTGAAGGTATTTAAAGTCAAAGGAGGCAACAGAATCATTCCAGCTAATGATCATACATGAAGGAGTTGGTAGAAAGAAGAGAGAAGAGGGACTGAGGTATTAACACCCTCAAGGGACAACCAATAAGTGGAATTGCCAATTCTTAGCAGGCAGTTTAGGCTTATGTAATTCCAAACAGTTGGATTTTCTGTACTTATTTTTAAGGGGTGAAGGAGAAAGCATTCATGAATGTGTCAAGGTCAGAGGGCTCCTGGCACAGATATCTGCCAGCTCCACACATGTGCACCTTTACTGACTGAGCCATCTCACAAGCCTACTTTTCTGGAATTTTTCTAAAATGCAGCAAATCCAACTTTTTTTTCCTAACTCAAGGTCATTGTGAACCTTAAGATTATACTAGACCATAGTTCAAGTATTAATTCAGTCATCAACAGAGGACTCTTCACAACCCTTTCCTTTTCATATGTTTTCAAATAAATATGATTGAGCTGGATAGTAAAGAGCCAAGAAGCAGCAAATGACTTACTGAAAGGCTTTTTAATGAATTTCTAGATTCTAGTAGCTAGGCTTTAGCAAAATGCTTTTTACATGTGCTATTTCTGATTCCAAGTTTTCTTCCAGCAAATGGAAGATGTTAGAATGTGATTTAGGAGGATTTTTAAATTAAAATTTGCCATAAAACTAGGCACATAAATACCTTAGCGAAAAAGAAAAATGTAAATGAGGAAGTGGGTTTCTGTAAGGAAATAGCAAATCCAAATTAAAAAAAAAATACAAGAAAAAAATTAATTCTGATCACTCATTCACTACTAATTACAGGACACTGTACCTGAGCCTGTGTTAAATATCAGAAATGTAAGTAGGAACACAATCAAGAGCTCCACTCATCTAACAACATGTCAGTGGGTTACATGGTAATAAGACCATAATCTACTTAGCTAGTCCAATTCTTACAGCACTACATTCTCTTCAAAAAAATTTTCATTCCCATTATAAAAGCATTAATAATTCTAATTTATGATGATCCACGAGATCTATCAAATTTCTACTTGTCAGACAGAGGATTAAACCCAAACCATATCTCCAGTCCCTAAATTTTTACTTGAAGTTTTAAAAAAATTGTTTTGTTAGTGCTGAGGAAAGAAAGAGCTCTAGGATCTCATATCTGTTAAACATACACTACTGCTGATCAACCAGAGACTTAAAAATAATATCATTGGGCTGGATAGATGGCTCAGGGATTAAGTTTCTGCCTCCCAAGCAGAAGAGCTCAAATTCAAATTCCAGATCCCAACTAGAAATGATGGGGTGGCCTGTACTTCTGGCCCTGGAAGGCACAGGTTGGAAAACCCCACAGCAAGCTAAAATGAAGTAGCATAGTCTAGGATGATTTCCCATGTCTCGCTTGGACCTCCACAGGCACACATACTCAAGTGTCCTCTAACATAGACAGACACAAATGCATGCATGCATATCCCCCCCTTCCCCTCTTCTTCCAAAAAAAAAAAACAATTATAAAGTAAAAAATGAAGAAAAAGTGAATTCAGGGGAAGACTTCCATCAGCATAAACAGGAAGACCAGAGCTAGGTATATATTTCAATTGTAGAATTCTTGTCTAGTATGCACAGGCACTGGGTTTGATCCCCAGCACTGAAGAATAAAAAATAATAATAAAAAATAAAGTATGAAAATAAAGTATGATCAGAGAGTATCATAAGGATGCTAATCTGTTGAAATATGAAAAACTTGAGAAAGATCATTAAAAATTAAATGCAAATAGACAAGTTGAGCATGTGGTACATGCCTATAATCCCAGCACTTGGAAAGTGGAGGCAGGCCATACAACTAGTTCAAGGCCAGTCAGCCCTTATACTAGACCCTGCTGCAAAATAAAACAAAATAAAACCCAGACATAGTTGCATACATGAAAAATCTTGAATGACAATGTAAAGAATGAAACAGCTTACAAAGCACAAAAGTTAAGAATAGAGCACAGATTCCAAATCCTCCAATCGGCTTTCCAGAGAAAGAGCAGAGGTAAAGAAAAAATCAAAAAATCAAAGAAACAATAAAGAAATAATCAAAAAAAGGAAGCAAAGACAAAAAAGCACAGTTCTTAATGTGCATGTGTAAGTGTATGTGCATGCGCTTGTGTACAAGAGGGCACTTAAAGTGTGCATATCTATGGAGGCACAAGGGTAACACTGGGAATCACCTTGGACAGGTCTACCTTCTTACTGTTTTGCTCTGGGATTTCCCAGGTTCTGCCTTCCAGAACCAGAATTGGTATTTTTACATGGGATATGGGATCTTAACTCAGATCCTTTTGCTTGTGAGGTAAAGACTTAACCCCTGAGCCATCTCCCCAGAGCCAAAAGGCACATTATTCAAAATGAAAATAGGGTAGCATACAGCAAGGAAAACAGGTAGATAGTGGATAGACTTCGGGATATTTCCACAGTTACAGAAGAAACATCCCATATTCTGTTAAGATAAAAATATTCACATTAGGTCTGGAGAGATGGCTCAGGGATTAAGATTCTGCCTCAAAAGCAGAAGATCCTGAGTTGGTCCCATATGAAAAATGCCAGGTGGAATCAGCTTACACTTCTGGCCCTGGAGGTTGCAGCTTGGAAAATCCCAAAGTGAAGCAAAAAGGAGGTAGAAGCAATCCAGGATGATTCCCAAAGTCACCTCTGGACACACACACACACACACACACAAAGAAAAAAAAAACACACACACACAAAAAAAAACCAGAAAAAAAGCAAGAAAAAATAACACAGATTAGAAGGAACTTAACTCTGAAACACACACTGTGAAAATCATACTTATTGTCAAAGACCTGACACTGTTCCCCAAGACTGAAAACAAATTAAAGTTGTCCATTCTCATCAACATTCCATAAATCAATATTCAACAATGTAGCAGAGATTCTAGCTAGAATAATCAGGGAATAAAAAAGAAAAGAAAAAGGGAAGGGGAGTAAGTATCCATATTGAAAAAAGGAAAAATTAAAACTATCTTTATTTTCAAATGAGATGTCTTTAAATGCAAAGGAGAGATATATACAATAGAAGTAAGTCCAGAAGCAAACCCTTGGCAAAAAAAAAAAAAAAAAAAAAAAAAAAAAAAAAAACACAAAACAAAAAAGAAATCTGATTTTTTGACCAGAATGCCGAGATAATTCAATGGGAAAAGCAAAGCATGGTCTTTCAATACCAGTGACGACAGCTAGATATAAACATGCTTTCCTTAAACATAAAATTTAATATACCTAAAAATAAGCTAAAAATGCAATACATTTAAAAGAAAATGAAGGAGAAGTTTTTTGTAAACTGGAATTAGATAAAGGTTTCTAGGGTCTTGGACAAAGACAAAAACATAAACATCAAAAATTAGGAAGGGAGAGTAAAAATTAGCATGAATTATGTAAAATACAATCAGACAGAAATTTTCTACATTTCAAGTCTAACAAAATAATTATAATTATTTTTTAGAAAATGTCAACTCATACACCCTACACAGGGGAACACAGAAAGGGAAAAAGAGAAAGGAAAAACTGTGCTGAGATGCTCCTAAACAGAAGTAATAGGCAATTAAACAAATTTCTCAGTACCAGGTAGGTGATACCTTTTAATGATCAGTTGGACAGAAAAGCCTCAAAGGTTCTCAAAACAACATAGGCATTTGTCATTGCTCTTAGCTGCCCTCCAGAACCTGACAGAAAGACCCTGTTGCTGAAGATATTATACACGAGGATCACAGGACATGGATGGAAAAATAGAGCTGGAAAAGACATGGAAGCTTTCTTCTTGCCTGCTAGTCTTCATAGTACCAGAAGGTATGATGCAGGCTTCCCGGGGAGAAAAGTAACCAGCAGCTTCATCCAACTAAGAATGCTGCAAGTTACAGTTACAAACTAATCTGGCAAGAGATGACTACTGGTGCAATAGTGGCAACTACGCCATGGGGCCAACCTATAGCTTTCTGATTGGATTTAAAGCTTGCTTTTAGGCTGAGGACACATGCCTGATACTGTAAACCTAGCCACATAGAAGTGGAATGGGAGACCATAGTGGGAACAAACTACTCAATGTTAACTGTAAGTACTTGATAGGAAACTATCATCTAAACATTTATTATCATACCCATAGATCACAAAGCTGTTAGCACTTATCAAGAAGTAGATTTTTACAATGTAAGATGATAACACATGGCCTGAAGCTTTACTGGATAAGGACGTGTGGAAGTGCAGAGATATATTTAGTGGCACAGTATAGAGAGGCAAAAAAGCAAAAATCCCAAATGTATATTTTTCTTAATGTCCTTCCCTCACCCCAAAATGATCAGTTCCTATTGCTGTATTAACCCCTGTTATCAGGAACTCTAAGCCATGCCAGAGCACCATCCCTCTACCATAACCACGGATGTTACCCTTGGTTCCCTGGCCTCTTGCAGTGATGACCGATAACTCAAGCTAATGTTTGATGTTCTTATCTCCATCCTTCCTCCTACTTTGTTTACCCTCATCCTCAGATGCCTCTTGTTATTAAAAGTTGGATCTAACTATGTTTTATAGTGTTGTTTGTCTTTGAAGGGAAGCTAGAGAGAAGTAATCAAGCCGTTTGCTCTAATGTTGAGCAATTTGGATGAGTCCACCAGAAACCGAACCACGTGTGGCCATAACTTTGACTTCCCCAGCCCTGAAGGCAGTGTGTGTAGATGTTTGTGTGTGGATATTTATGAATATTTATGTGTCCTGCATTCACGAATGGATGAACTGAAGGAAGTTAACACAGGTGAGGAGTTCTTAATAACAAGGTCTATCTAGCATGAAGTATTTAACATTCTCCCTTGAGAAATAAACATTTTTTTAATAAAATGAAAGCCATAATAAATATTCTGAATAATAAAAAAAGGTAACCTTAAGAGAAAAATTAAATGGAGAAAGCTAAAAAAAATATGTACAATGCAGAGAACAGTAACTGTCATTGTAGTGAATAAGTGACTATGGAGCAATACTCAGTTCTAAACAGAACATCAAAACCACCCTGTCCTAAGGCTCAGGGAACCTTGCAGAAGAGCTTAGGGGTAAGGAGTGGTACTGTCAATGCCCTCAGGCCATGACAGGGCTGTCACCCATGCATTCACTGCAGCAAGGTCCACTTCCATAGAACCTACACAACAGTTGACCTGTCAACTTTTCACCCTGGCTGAGGAAGATCTAAAAGATACTACACTTCCCTGAGAGACTAAGACTAATGCCAGACAGGAGAGAGGAGCTTTTTAACCAACAATTTATTCAATTTAAGTCATCTACACCTGAGCCAAGTACTCAGGCACTTGTCAGTACAGACATCCTAGATATGAAACCAGTGAGTTGCACATACAAAAAAGATGTAAAAGTAGGAGGGAGGAGACTGGCTGGAAAGGAGAAAGTATGAAATAAAACAGGAATGAGAATGGGATTGGGTAATAAGGGTAAAAACATAAATTTATTTTATTTATGTATGAAAGTGTCAAAGAATAAAAAATTAAAATTAACAAAAGAAAAACCACTAAAAACAAAAAACAAATGAATTCCAACCTTTTCTAAACTGAAAAGTACACTTCAATAGTGTACTTCAAAGACGCAGCCGAGAGGTAAGGTGTATCTCAAGAAGGGGTGAGGCTCTGGGTTCCATTATAAGCAAAACCAGTAACAAAGACAAAGAGGACACAAATCACAGATGGGAAGCAAATATTTGAAAGGCATAATTCATAAGGGTCTTATAATCAGACTACTTTATTTGAACAATAAAGATATCTTAATTCAGAAAAGAGCAATTGAGACTGGCAAGATGGTTCTGTAAGTAACGGTACTTAGTGCCAATTCTGAGGACTTCAATCCTCAGAAGACAGAAGGCAGAGAGAACTGACAAGTTATGCTCTGTATTCCAAATGGCACATGCCCACACACAAGTACATATTCACATATAGAATAAACATAAAAAAGAACAATACAATTTAAGAGATATTTATCCAAAACTAAGTAATGACTAGTAACCAAATGAATAATACTGTTATTTATAAAATATAAATCAAAATCCCAGAGAAATGTCATTTTATACTCATTAGGATAGTTTAGATCAAAAAGACAAACAAAAATAAATATTGGTTAGGATTAAAGAAACTGGAATATACTGTTAATGGGAATGCAAAAATGGTGCAGCTGCCATCAAAAGTAGCTTTTATGAGCTGGAGAGCGGACTCAGGGTTTAAGATTGCCTCAAAAGCAGAAGGTCCTGAGTTCAGATCCCAGATCCCACATAAAAAAAGCCAGGCGGGCGCTCACGCAGGCCTTGGAGAAAGCAGGCACGGCTTCAATATGCAGAACGACGCCGGTGAGTTCGTGAATCTCTATGTGCTGCGGAATGCTCCGTGAGCAACCGCATCATTGGTGTCAAGGACCACGCGTCCATCCAAATGAATGTGGCCGAGGTCGACAAGGTCACAGGCAAGTTTAATGGCCAGTTTAAAACCTACGCTATCTGCGGAACTATCCGCAGAATGGGTGAGTCTGATGATTCTATTCTCCAATTGGGCCTCCACAAGGACACACAGTCTCACAGTGCCCTCTGATACACACACACACACACACACACACACACACACACACACACACACACACAAATAAAATTTTAAAAAAATAGCTATTATGACCCAATAATTCACTACTTAGAATATGCCCAAAAAGAAATGAAAACATGTACTTACAGAAAAACATATATGCATGCTCAAACCTCTATCAGGTGGTAATAAAAGAATTCATAAAGCTGGTACTAATGTGCTTATGTACAACCATGAAAATGAGGCCTGGGCTGAAGAGTACACCTCTGCAGTGCAACACATTAATAAATATTTAGGCTCTTGTGAACACACATGCACTAGTAATAATAACAAAAATAAATCCACATGGCTATAATGATAATCAAAGAGGAGAAAGCTGACCAGACAGCAATCAAAAGGTTAAAGAAGGTCATTGAGTTCCAGACCAATCTGAACCTGTTAAGATCTTATCTCAAAAATCCAAATTATACAATGAAAAAAAGGAAAAGCATTTCCTACCATTTGATGAAGCTAATATTTTGGTCAACTTAAAACCTTAATGTCTAAAATTTTATAGGCCAGGAAAATGGCTCATTGGGTAAAGATGTCGCCCACACAACTCTAACAACCTAAATTTAATCCCTAGAGCCTGCTTAAAGGTGGAAAGAACTGATTACACAAAGTTGTCCTCTGACCTTTACATGCAAGCCTTAACACACATGCTCCACCCCACCTTACGTCTACACATACAATAGTATTTTTTTAATTTTTAAAAAAGTAGGTGGCTCAGGGGTTAAGCCTCTGCCTTGCAGGCGGAAGGTTCTGAGTTTGGATCCTAGACCCCACATATAGACGCCAGCGGAAGCGGGGGCGGCCTGCGTTTCTGGTTCTGGTAGGGCGGAGCCTGTGAATCCCGGGGCAGAAACAAGGAGTTGGTGGAGGCGTCCATGGTGGTTCCCGAATTCGTCCGTGGTTCTACGCGCGTGTGCACACACACACGTATACATGCACAATTGAATAAATAAAAAAAAAATTTTTAAAAAGTAATTTTTTCTTTAAAAAATTAAAACTGTGGGATGGGAAGATAGCTTGGTTAATACAGTACCTGCTGCACAAACATGAGGAGTTTTCACATAAAAGCTGGGCATGATGGTATGCACCTGTAACTTTAGTACTGTGGTGGTAAAAACAGGCAGATCCCCCAAGCTCACTAGCCATTCAGTAAAAGACCCTATCTCAAAGGATAAGGTGGAACTGCTGGGGAGATGGTCCAGGGGTTAAAGTCTTGGCCTCATAAACAAAAGGACCTGAATTCGGATTCCCAGATTCCACATAAAAATATCAGATGGATACGGTGGTGGCCTGCAATTCTGGCCCCGGAAGGCAGAGCTTAGGAAACCCAGAATACAGCAACAAGGAAGTAGAGCAGTTCAAGATTACTGACATCACCTTTGGGGCTCCACGGACAAACACACTAAGTGACCTCTTGCACACATAACACATGCACCAAAAATAAATAAATAAATAAATAAAAGTAAAAAAAAAAAAAAATATAGTGGAGGACCGGCAAGATGGCTTAGAAGGTAAAGGTGTCTATGTGCAGGAGAGAATCAACTTTCAAATAGCTGTCCTCTTATTCCACACATACACCATGAGAAACGCGTACCTATGTGTGCTTGCATCTGACATGCTCTAGCTCTATCAAATAAATATTTAAAAAAAAAATAAGGTAGAGAGTAATTGAGAAAGATATCTCACATTCATATGTTAAGTATTGTAGAAAAATCTTTAGTAATAATTCAAACCTTACTAAGCGTGAGCAAATTCATGTGGAACAGACTGTGACTAGAAGTACCTCATAAAGTATCAAAACATTCACAATTGAAAGAAGTCCTATAAATGTAATGAATGTGAAATAAGCTGGTCTCAGTTAACATCCTTTACTGTGCATGTAAATCTTATGAATTCAATATATGTGAAAAAGTTTTCACCAAATATCACTTAGTGTTCATGTAAGAATTCATTTATAGGGGAGGCCCTGCCCACCCATCCCACAAATCCCTCCTCTCCTCTCCCCCTCCCCTGCCAGATGAGAAAAGATCTCAACATCTAGACAAGAGGCAGTCTAGACAATGAAAGAACAGTGAAATAGACAACAGTAACCAACCAGAATGCAGGGTACCTGCGACCCTGAAACCTTCAGCCAGAATTAGACCAACCAAATTTCTTCCCATCCTAAGGCTCAGGGGAAGTCTTACAGAAGAGGGAGTGATAAGATTGTAAGAGTCTAAAGATGGGGAGGTCCACCGCTGGCCAAGAAATTCTAGTCAAGGCAGGCCTGCTATATTCAGGAACCCACTGCAGTAAGACTTCTCTTTACCAGACCTGCACAATGGCTGACATGTCAACATTCCCCCACAGATTAGCAAGGATCCCAGGAGAAATACTTATATGCAGTTGGAACCTTAGGGGCTAGGGCTAGACAGGTGAAGGGGAGTGTCCCATCAGTGGGTCTACGTAGGGAAAGTCTGCAACAGAGGCCTGATGCCCCAACAGAGCAGACAATCCAAGGGAACCTTGGGGCCCACAGAAGCAGGCAGACAGGAGGGTGGGAGGGAGGAGGCTGGATTGATGAAGGGAAGAGAGGGTTTGAAGGGAAAGGGGGAAGGAAGGAGAGCAGGAACAACTACTCATTATGCTTGTAAAAGTACAAAAAAATTCATTCAGGTGGTAAGTCTTATGAATGAAATGTATGTGGAAAAAACTTTCTTGTACAGCTCTTCTCTCACAGTATCACACGTGTAAGAACTCCAGGGTTGTAAAGATGATGGAAAAGCTTTATCTGATTCTTAATTCAGGCTCTGCATTTGAGAGCACATACAAGTTTTGAGAAGCCTAATCAATGTAATTAGGATGGGAAGGCTTTTCCACACCATATTAGACACCTAAAAAAAAAAAACAATACTCATTAACAACTTTGTGAATCTCTTCAATATGGGGAAGTGTTCATTAAGAATTTGAAACGGGGCTGGAGAGATGGCTCAGCCTTTGCATCACAAGCAAAAAGACATCAGTTCGGGTTCTAGAACTCAAGGAAGAATGTCTGATGGAAATGATAGCAGCCTGCACTTCCTGCCCTGGAAGGCAGAGTCTGGAAAACTCCAGAGCAAAGCAATGGAGAGGCAAAGCAATCCAGAATGATTCCTGAAGTCACCTTTGGACCTCCACAGACAAACAGTGTCCTTTTCCACATATATCTACACACATATACACACGAACACCTACACATCCACACACAAAAAAAAGTATTTGAAACTCAAGGTGCTTCATTCCATCATTTGGAGGCAAAACACCACAAATGAGAACTTAAAAAAAAAAAAAAAAAAAAAAACAAAAAACGCTAAAAAGTCACAGACACCAGAAAATTCATACTGAAAAGAAAAATATTTGTAAGATTAAAAGCCTGTGCCCAACAAGAAAATCCTACAGCAGATAGGAAAACTAATGCTGAGACTTTAAACACATACTCATCTAAAACAGAATAGAAAACAGGCCTTTTATTGCCAGCAACATAGATCTGGAGATCTTTACTAGTATAATAAGCAAGTTATATCAGAAAGAACAAAAACAAATTACATGGTTGGCTACAAATAATAGAAAGTTTGTGATATTGATTCAAGCAAAATGAAGAGATTTCAGAAAAAGATATGTGCAATTACCAGAACTTAGAATCCAAAAGGATGGTACCCTTTTGGAGAAGGGAATACCAAGACTGTATTTGGAAGTAAATTGTTCTGAGGAGGAAAAATGTACAACATGAACCATATACAAAAGTAAAAGTAAAATATATGGAGTATGAAAAGAAAAATATGAAAACACTAAACAGGTTATGACCTTGGAAGGAGAAATAGGGGAAAATTTCAACCTTTTCTGGAATATGCATGCATGCATGCATGTATGTACATGTTTGTTTAGGCATGTGTATAACTGTGCACTCAAGTGTGTATGATGGAGGTCAAAGGGTGACATCAGAAATCATCTTGGACTGCTCTACTTCCAGCCTTTCTTCAGGAGATTCCCAGACTCGGCCCACTAGGGTCAGAAGTGCAGGCTATCACCATAAAAACACCACTTGTGTTTTTGTAAGGAATCTGGGGATCTTCCCAACTCAGGTCCTTCTGCTTGTGAGACAAAGGTTTTAATCCCTGAGCCATCTCCCTGTAACATTTAAAAACACCAAGCAGTTGTCTGAAGAATATACGTTCAGGAAACAGATTCCAGGAAATTTATCATGACTTGATACAGAGCAGTCAAATATTAGGAAGAACCAGACTGTCTGACAGGAACAGAATGGAAAATTCTTAAAGTGGAATATATAGACATACTATAAAAACGCAACAAATGAGATCCACATGTATAAATGGAAAGGTATCAGAAATGATATAGGAAGAAACTCAAGTTAAAAAATGATGCATATAGTACAGTGATTTTCTATAAAATTAAAGGTTCCTTCATGAAACCCAGAACTTTATATTAATAATGGATACATGTACATATGTATATAATTGTCTTTGAGATACATAAGAAGAATGCATGTCAAACTCCTGAGAAATGATCTGTGAAGAACATAAAAGGGAAAGGAACAAATGTAGGAAGAAGATGGGGACAGATGTCAACATTTTAGCTAGGTTTTATTTTTCTTAAAGACTGTGAACATAAAAGATATCAAATAATTCTCATTATCATATATGGATAGTTTGTCTTCTTTTGTACTTTTCAAATTTTTCAAAATTAAGAAGAATGGAGGTGAATGTTGAGCTCAGTACCTATAAAATTTTAAACAAAGTATTTCTAAACAAAGTATTTTAAACAAAGTATTTCTAAAACAAAGTATTTTAAACAAAGTATTTCTAAAACTTCATCAACAATGGCTGGATGGATTCAGCATACTATGTAATATGGTATCAACTATTTTCTTAAAAATGAAAGCAAAAAAAGAGGGCTAGGAACACAGTTCAGTTAGTGGAATATTCACTGCACAGCATGAGAATCTGAGTTACAATTCCAGGACTCATATAAAAGCTAGATGAACCGTGTTAATCTGAAATGGGGAAAGGAGCCAGGAGGATCTGCTGGCACTCATTGGCCAGCCAGTAGAGCTGAAATGATAAGCTCCAAGTTCTGGGCATCATCACCTGAATATGCACAGCTATGTGTACCACCCCACCACTAACACAGAAATAATAACAAGCAATCCTATTGACCTTGACAATAGTAAGTACTTCATTCAATGAAAATTAATTCAATAAAAAAGGATTGTTGGTTTAGTAAGTCTATTGAATCTGTAATGCATAACAATGAAACTGTAACAATATTGTATTCAAGTCTTGGAATAATTTATACAAGCAGAGAAAATTTAGTTATAGCTGAAATAAATGTTCTACGATAATGTAACAACAACTGAAAAACTGAAATACACAAAAGGGTGACTGACAGTATGACGGTGTTAAATTTAGCTTTCATAATGGGAGACAAAAAGATCTTTTAAAAATTTGTTCATATGAGTGATGTGTGTGGTGGGGGGCGATACATGAGTGTGTGGAGGTTGCATACATACAAGGTCAGAGGACAGCTTTGTGAATTGTTTGCTCATCCACCTTTAAGTGGGTTCCAAAGATTGAACTCAAGTCATTAGGTTTACACGGCAAATGGTTTTTTCACCTGTTGAGCTACCATATCAGCTCAAATAAATCTTAAACCTATTTAAGCAAAAAAAAAAAAAAATGGTAATCACTAAAACATAATCTGTCAATAATGGTTGTCTCTGAGCAGTCTAAAAGAAGAAATTCACTCTTTTCCATTGCTTCAATTTCTTATGAGCTATGTACATGTACTAGTTTTATACTTTAGAAATTATATGCTTATAACAACAGATTTTATTTTTTTTAATTTTTTTATTATTTATTCAATTGTGCATGTATGGTGTGTGCGCGTGTGTGCACGTATGTGTGTGTGTATAGAACCACGGTCGAATTCGGGAACCACCATGGACCGCCTCCACCTCCTCCTTGTTTACTCTACCCCGGGATTCACAGGCTCCGCCCTACCAGGACCAGAAACGCAGGCTGCCCCCACTTCTGCCCGGCGTCTATACGTGGGGTCTAGGATTGGAACTCAGGACCTTCCGCCTACAAGGCAGAGGCTTAACCCCTGAACCACCTCTCCAGTCCCCAGATTTTTTTATAAAAATACAAAATTAAAGATTTTTATTGTTAGTACATTCATATATGTACTAACAATAAAAATATTCCTTTATCAGTTGTACAGAATTTCAATATATAAATGTAACATAATTTATTTAATTCTATAGAATTCCAATATATAAATGTAACATAACTTATTTAATTAATTCCTCTGTGAAGAATGCACTTATGAATTCATGTATCAAATAATCAGTTACACTGAGCTCCTATTATAACAAATCCTGCAGGACACTGGTAATATAAAAGTGATCAAAATCCTTGATCTGACAACTTACATTCCAGTGAGGCAGGAAGAGCACATTATGTATGTCGAGTGGTAATAAGACTAAGGTGAACAGCGAAGTAGGACTTAAGAGCTAGATAAACAAAGAAATAGAGGGAGAACTCTCTATTTAATAATCAAGGTACAACTTTCTAGTAGGGTTAATTTAAACAGAGAACTGAAGGAACAGGAGATCTGCTGATATCTAGGGGAAGAATGTTAATTAAGACAATGGTAAGTAAAACCCAAGTATGGTGGTGTAGGCTTGTCGTCCTAGCATTTAGAAGGAGGGGGTCGAAGGATCAGGAGCGCAAGACTAGTCTCAGCTAAATGACGAATTCAAAGCCAACCTGGACTACTGAAATGCTATCTCATTACCCACCACTACTCCTCCCCAACTCCCAAAAAGAGCAAGTGTAAAGTGTAAAAGCTCTGGATAAGAACATTACTGGCAGCTTTTGAAAACATAAGATGGCCAGTGTGAGTGGAAGGGGTAAATAAATAAGATAATAGTAAGAGATTAAGGGTAAAGGAACAAACCGCACCAGAGTTATTTAAGAGTATAAATGAGAAAAAATAAAAGGAAACAAAGATTAAGGTAAGACATCCAGTGTTAGAAGGAGACAATGATTCCAGATGCAGTAATATTAGTGAAGAGAATCAAGTAGTAGTAGAATTCAGAACATATCCGGAGAGTAAAATCAGTAAGATTTTAAGATTTACTGCTATGGATTTAGCATAAACGTATGAGCTAAGAATTGAGGTTTTTAACCCAGAACAGAGGAAAAAGTTGACAATATTAAGATGTGTAAAGTAGTGAAGAAATTAGCTCTGAGTGAGGAATCTGAATGAAGAGTTCACTTATGAACATTTTAAATCTGATACACTTGTGGGACAGAAAAAGGAGATAGCTGGAGGCAAATGACTACACAGGTCTGGAATTTAGGACAGAGATCGGACTAAAGACATAAATTTGGGAGTCTACACAGGTGATAGGCTCGCACAACAAGAAAAATGCTAATAGTAAGTAGGAAACGAATAGAAAGAAAGGAATCTGAAGGCTGAAACCTGTAATATTCCAGTATTTACAGGCAGGGAAGTGAGGAAACCGCAGGAACAAAAGCCAAGAGAAGGGTATTGACAAACCATTGTTGAATAATCTGAGCACTGATTGCTGGATTTAGCAATGTGGAATCACATCCTCAGGAACAATAATTGCTTCCGAATTTTTGCAAAAGAAACTTTTTTTTAAACAAATATTATCTAAAAAAATCTTTGTAGTCTTATGGAAATGGAATTTATGAATCCAAGGATATGTAAACTTAACAATGAACTATATTACTAGTCTAAATAAGCACAATCTATAGTCAGTATAAAGATGAATATAAACTAACACCTATACTGACAAATATCAAATTTATTAGTCTTTGTCAATGAAACAGGTAAAAAATGTTATATTCTTGGGGGCTAGAGAGGTGGCTCAGGGGTTAAGCCTCTGCCTTGCAGGCAGAAGGTCCTGAGTTCGGAACCTAGACCCCACGTATAGACGCCAGGTGGAAGCAGGGGCAGCCTGCGTTTCTGGTCCTGGTAGGGCAGAGCCTGTGAATCCCGGGGCGGAGTAAACGAGGAGGTGGTGGAGGCGGTCCATGGTGGTTCCCGAATTCGTCCGTGGTTCTACACACACACATGCGCACACACACATAAACCCACAATTGAATAAATAATAAAAAATTAAAAAAAGAGAAAAATGTTATATTCTTATTCTGTACTTCTTTATGCCTCAAATTTAGTGCAATTAGCTATCTAGCTCTTACTTTTCTATAAAGTTGCCCTTATCTTTTTTCTAACCATGTGTCTATCTTTACCAAATTATACATAATACTTGCATATTTTTCTAGACATCTGCTTATCTCTACTAAGTTAAATACAGTACTTGATGTATTTAAAGCAGGAAGTCTATTTTCTGGAAAGAAATGAAAGTATATTATTTTGTCCTTTATATTATATATTATATATATATTATATAAGCCTAGACCCTGGCTTCAACTGCTGAGAGAGAACTATATTGAAGCATTTACATCTCTGTTTTCATAGTTTCCATAGCTTTTCTTATGCAACCAAGTGATTACAGAACAAGAACAAACCAGCTAGAACATTCAGACCTGAAGGTGCTGATAAGACTGAGAAGGTAGCTCTTTAAGATCACCACCACACACACTCTCACGCTAGCCCTATTGATGAGCTCTATTAGAGACTCAGCCTCAAAAAAAGGCTGGTGAGAAGGCTGAGTAGGTAAAGACATTTGGACTTGGAGGCCCAAGTTCCATAAAGGGAACCCAAGTAAAGGCAGAAAGAATGAATTCCATGAAGTTATCCTCTGACTACATGTGTATGCTGTAGCACACGTGAAGTCAAGTTTTTAAAATACTTGCTTTTGTCTGCATGCTTGTTTACTGAGACAAGGTTCTCATTCAGCCCAGACTGGCTTCAAACTCACTAACAATCAAAAATGACTTTGAACTTCTGATCTTACTGCCTCTATCATCCAGTGCTAGGATTACAGACAGGTACTACTTTGTCTGGTTTTATGTAGTACTGGGAACTGAATTTGAGGCTTCAAACATTCAGGCAAACAAACACTCCACAAATTGAACTGCATTCTCGGTCTGAACACATGTTCTTTGAAAGGCTCTAGAGACGGAGAGATTGCTTAGTGAGTGGTTGCTATGCAAGCATGAGGACCAGAACTTGAATCCCAGAACTCCTATAAAAGAATACACACATGCACACACACATTAAAAGGAATAAACAGAATATCTTTACAGAAAGTCACTAGCTAATACTAAAGACACAGGTGACCCACATACACGGGGAGAATGACCTCTGTATAATGCCTGCCTGCATGAAAAAGGACACTGACTTGAATGCTAGGTGTACAGCTGCAATTTCTGAGATTTTCAGATATACCGAAATACTTTGGTTGTAATGAAATTTAATTTATATTACCTTTACTTTTACTTTTTTTGTCAATCTAAGATCCTATTTTCTTTCCTATTGTATACCCAGACTTAGACAAAGCAGTCTCTCTTAATAGCTTGAGCCACAGGGACTGAGTATGTACAATGCCTTTAGAAGTGACAAAGAATGAAATACGTTATATCTGTATTAAAATAATCCAGCTTCTGGGAAGGGGAGGCACTGGGAGATGGAGAGGGAAGGGGGAGGGGAGGGGGGCACAGGGGGATAGGAGGTTGGGGGAGGGGGATTCGGTGTACCTGTTAAGTTTGTATGAGTGGAAATAAAAAAAAATAATAATAATTCAGCTTTGTCAAGAAACTCCAGGACAACAAATAAGCATCTCAAGGAATTTAGCCTCCTACTCACCGAGACGAAAGTGAAGCAGAGACCAGCTCCCCTCTGCGCGAGCTGCTCTGTGTCCAGGCGGGGCTTTGCGAGCATCACGGACATGAGCGTTGGCAGAGCGGACTGCTCCTCAGAGGCCTCCTTCACAGCACTGCCATCCAGACCATACAGGGGCTGCTCCACTCGTCGCTGGAAAACATTAAGAAAACATGCAATTGATGTGAGAAGGATAATCTGAATACTGCTAAAACATGCAATAGGTTAAAATGGTCATAGTGAGATGAATGATTTAAAACCAAAAAAACCTCTTCTTTGAAAATAAGAATGTAACATGGTCACTGAATTGTTTGTTACCTGCTGACAATCTGAGAAAATACCTTATTCGAATTACTTGAAAGATACTCTAAAAAACATATCTATATATATAGATATGTATAAGTATATATATTATATTGTATATATAATGTACTATATATGTAACATATATAAAAAAAGCTGCTGAGTAAGAAAGTTGTTCTTGGGTATCAATTTAATAAATGACATCTATCATAAGAAAGACATTCTAATGATTCTATATTTACATTAACTCTTAATTCATAGACTATATTGTAGAATTCAATAAATCCACTTCATATTCTCAGTACTACACAGGAAATGTTATTTGTATCCTGAAAGTAAATGAAGGATTAATACGACTGTTGCATGTCTTTATAGATAAAAGCTTACCTTATTCAACTTACTTTTACTATACCTTATATGGAAAAATTCTAAAAAAATAAACAGCAGTACCTCAACATAGAATACTAAAAGAATAACATGTCCTAAGTATATATGATCTATTCCAGAAATGGAAGGATGGTTAACATTACCAAATCTAGACATATAAACCATTATATTACTATTAGGAGAAAAATGCTGTGATTCTTCCCTTTGGAACACACACACAAAAAATTTGTACATTATTGGGTAATTTTTAAAACACTAGAAATATCCAGATTTAATATATCAAAGAGTATTTTTTCAACACTATAAAATACTAACAGTTACACTAGAGATTTTCTTAAAAATTAGGAATCAGACAAGATAGCACATTTACTACAGAATTTAAACTAATGTGATAAAGGGGAAAATAAGACATAAACACAGAATAATAAAAGTGTCATTTTTGGATGATATAAATATTCACAAAGGAAATCAAACAAATCAGCTGAAAAACTTCAGTAAGACAATACATAATTCAATTCAAAAAATTTATGGCTTTGCTATGTCAACAATCAATTATAATCAGCATATAACGGAAAAAAAACAGATTTTTAAAATGGTAAAGAAACAAAAGCAAAACACCCATGTAACATATTAAGTAAACCTAAAACATGAAAAACTATATGTAAAGAAAACTGAACATCTTTGTAGGATAATGTATAATGTAAAGAACAATCTAAGTAAAATGGCAATGCCATAATCCTTGATTCAAACTATACTGACAACAAATTACTCTCTAAAAACTAATATTTTAGGTATTTATTTTGCTCTTGGCCTTTTAAAGAGGG
The DNA here is from genome assembly GCA_023101885.1 of Typhlomys cinereus. NCBI lineage: Eukaryota > Metazoa > Chordata > Mammalia > Rodentia > Platacanthomyidae > Typhlomys > Typhlomys cinereus. The sequence goes on along the minus strand of JALPQD010000298.1, from coordinate 1,401,923 downwards.
AATGTTAGACAGAATAGTGATCATTGCAGATTGTGGCTTATTTGCTTTTAGAAAGCTACTATGGTGGAAATTCACTAATTTTGAGTCTCATTAGGAAAAAAAAAAAAGGATGAAAATTAGCCACATTTCTCTGTAGAATATCAGATGCCACAGAGGCCTGAACTAGAGTAGACAATCCAAAGGAAACCCTGGGGCCCATAGAAGAAGGCAGGCAGGAGGGTGGAAAGGAATGGGATGGATTGATGAAGGGAGGAGAGGGAAAGAGGAAAAGGAGGAAAAGAAGGGGAAGAGAAAAGATATGCTTGTAAAAGTGGGGGAATTTTTTTTTAATTAAGAAAAAACAGAGAAAAGTTATTGAATATCCAAATATACTAACAAAACTATCTTGACATGACCAAAATACCAACATATAGGAAGATGAGTCATGGAGATCACTGAGTTAAGTCACATTACACAAGTGAGGCCTGTGCCTAATTAAATAATTTTAAAACTAGAGAATTCAGAAAAACATCCATTTTAATATAGATATATAACATATGATTAGCAGTAATAGAAACTTATTAAAGTGATTAGTAGAGTATTTGTGAAGTAACAGGAAAAAAGTGAAAAATACATCTCGCTTATGTCCTGTATGAAAATTATAAGAAAACATAAGCAAATGATTTTAAATGATTGTGAAATGGTTTGCCCTCCCCCCTTTTTTGCACACCCAGCCTGTGTGTATGGGAAGAGGAGCGTAGAGAGGGCGCTTCAATGTGTGTGTGCCTATGGAGGCCCAAGGGAGACATCAGAAATCATCCTAAATTGTCCTACCTCATTACACTGTTCTGTGATTTCCCAGGCTCCACTTTTCAGTGCCCAAAGCAGAGACTGCTGTCACATCCACCTGGAGTTTTTATGTGGGACCTGAACTCAGATCCTTTCATTTGTGGGGCAAAGGCCTTAAACTCTAATCTGTCTCTCTAGCTCAGTAAAAGGCTTTTTAAACACTTATTAAAAAGATATGCCAAGTTATTGAATATCCAAATATACTAACAAAACTCAAGCTCTGTCTTGCAAGAAGATTCCATGTAAAAAAACAAACAAACAAAAAACAAGCGGGGGAAAGGGGACTGGAGAGATAGCTCAGGGGTTAAGACTGCCTCATAAGCAGAAGGACCTGACTTCGAATCCCACATAAAAAGCCATACAGAAAAGCAGTGCCCTATACTTCTGGCCCTGGAAAGAAGAGAATGAGAAATCGCAGGGCAAAGCAAAAAGAAGGTAGAAGCAATCCAGGATGATTCCCAAAGTCACCCTTAGTTCTCCACAGGAACATATAGTACCCTGTTATACACACACATAATATATATATATTTATATACATATTTATATATATATATTTTTAAACTTTAAAAATCATATGAGGGGGCTGGAGAGATGACTCAGGGTTAAGACTTTACCTTGCAAGCAGAAGGTCCTGAGTTCAAATCCCAACATGGTGGGCAGAGCCTGGGAAATCCCAGAAGGAAGCAAGAAGGAGGTAGAAGAATACAGGATGATTCCCAAAGTCACCCCTTGGACCTCTACAGAGAAATGTGCACACACACACACACACACACACACACACACACACACACACACAAAATGAATGAATAAAGTTTAAAACAATCATATGAAGATGCAGTTTCATGCACAGTATCTATGTGCAGAATGTCTGTCTAGCATGCACAAGGCCCAGCTTCAGTCCCCAGCACTGTGAAAGTAGATGTGTGTAAGTCTGTGTGTATGTATGTGTGTATGTGTTTGTACCATGAAGGAACATCAATGAACCACACAAAATGCATAGTCAAAAAGGAGAAAAATGAATAAATTTGCCTTTCAATTTTTCAATTTCTGAATGGTAAAAGACATCATAATGATACTACAAGAAGGAAGAACTATTTACAAGATAGGTGACATTGAGCTAGAAATCTTAATAATGTCCTAATCCAAGAAAAACACAAATATGCTAGTGGAGAAACACATATTAAGAAAAAATATAAAGGCCATTAGACATAAGAAAAGATGTTTAATATCATTCACGAAAAAATGTAAGTTTGCAAGATATTTTTCTGTTGGTAAGAATTATAATAATAAAATTCAACATTACTAAGGTGTCTAATTAAAATATTCAAATTGCTAATTATCTTCCAGAAATTTGTATGATGACTTAAAAAAAAAACTCTGGTTTGATAATTACTGCTTAGGAATTTATCAAAGGAAAATAAAAACACAAAGAAGATAATTGAAGACATCTACCACACAACACTATAAAATATTAATGTTTGGGGGCTGGAGAGGTGACTCAGGGGTTAAGCCTCTGCCTTGCATGCACAAGGCCCAGCTTCAGTCCCCAGCACTGTGAAAGTAGATGTGTGTAAGTCTGTGTGTATGTATGTGTGTATGTGCTTGTACCATGAAGGAACATCAATGAACTACACAAAATGCATAGTCAAAAAGGAGAAAAATGAATAAATTTGTATGATGACTTAAAAAAAAAACTCTGGTTTGATAATTACTGCTTAGGAATTTATCAAAGGAAAATAAAAACACAAAGAAGATAATTGCAGGTGGAAAGTCCTGAGTTCGGATCCTAGACCCCACGTACAGACGCCGGGCAGAAGTGGGGGTGGCCTGCATTTCTGGTCCTGGTAGGGCGGAGCCTGTGAATCCCAGGGCAGAGTAAACAAGGAGGAAGTAGAGGCAGTCCATGGTGGTTCTACACACACACACACACACACACACACACAAGAATTGAATAAAAAAAATATATATATATATAAATGTTTGGGCTGGAGAGATGTCTCACAAGCAGAGAAGGTCCTGAGTTCAAATCCCAGGTCCCAAGTAAAAACGCCATGCAGAAATGGTGGTCACCTGTACTTCCAACCTTGGTGGGTGGAACCTGGAAAATCCTGGAGCAAAGCAAAAAAGGAGGTAGAAATCCAGGATGATTTCAAGTACTTGGTCTTCCAAGTACTCTCTCTCTCTCTCTCAGAAGAAGAAGATGAAGATGAAGATGAAGAAGAAGAAGAAGAAGAAGAAGAAGAAGAAGAAGAAGAAGAAGAAGAAGAAGAAGAAGAAGAAAAAGAAGAAGAAAGGAAGAGGAGGAAGGAAGGAGAAGGAAGAAGGAAGAGGAAGAAGGAGGACAAGGAGGAAGAGGAGGAAGAAAGAAGAAGAAAAAGAAGAAGGTCATCTAGAAAAACCTGCCAACTGCACTTTTTCTGTTTGTTGGCAGTACGGGGAACTGAGCCCAGGGCCTTGCACATTCTTAGGCAAGAGAGTTTGCTCACTGAGTTAAAGCCCCAGTTTTCTTTTTGAGACTGGGCTTTATGAAATTGTCTGGACCAGTCCTGAAGACACTCTATGGCCATGGAAGGCCTTGAATTTGGCAATTCTTCTACCTCAGTCTCCAGAGAAACTGGAACTAAAGGCCTGTATTACTAGGTTCAGCTTCCATTGTACTCTCAGCAACAACTCTTTTGTGGGAGACTTTTGTCATTTGTGAATTTGCCAAACACACACGCACTTGCATACGCATGCACAATCAGGAAAACTACTATATTAATAAAATAATATATTTTAAATATGTTTAATTTTACTGTACTTCAATTTTTAAGACCAGGTCTTGCTATTTAGCTTAGGGTAGTTTTGCTACATGAGATCCTCCTGTGTCAGTCTTCCAAATACTGGCATTATTGGTATATACCACCATGTCTGGCTACTCCTCTCCTTTGTTTGTTTATTTTAGTTTTACAAGCATGCAGAGTATTAAACCCTGCCTTCCTCCATTCCTCCCTCCCTTTCCCTCCTTTTCTTTCAGTAATCTCTTTTACTCCCTCCCACCCTTCTGCCTGTGTGGTTCTATGGACCCCAGGGTTCCCTCTGGCTTGTCTACTCTTGTGGGGGTTCAGGCCTCTGTGGCAAACCAAGTTGCCCCTCCTTGGGCCATCCCACTAACAGGGGCATTTCCCTTCACTCATCCAGCTCTAGTCCCTAAAGTTTCCGCTGTATGTTCTTTTGTCCCTTAAGTCTATGGGGCATGTTGGTATGTCAGTCATTCTGCAGGTCTGGTTAAGAACAAGTCTCACTGCAATAAGTTTCTGGATGCAACAATCCTGCCTTGAATGAAATGTCTTGTCCAACTGTGGACCGTCCTATCTTTAGGTTTTTAACAATCTTACCACTTGGCTACTCATCTTTGTATTGTAGAAAGTAAAAGTAAAATAAACTAATCGCATAATCCTAGTAAAGGAATTTAGTCTTTGAATCTATGAGTAATTAGTCCTCTTCAAGATTAATATTCTTGGACTGGAGAGATGGCTCAGGGCTAAAACTCTGCCTTCCAAGCAGAAGGACCAAAATTCAGATTCCAGATCCCACATAAAAAAACGGTGAGCAAAAATGGTAACAGCCTGCACTTCCAACTCTGGAAGGTAGAGCCGGAGAAACTCAGAGTAAGGCAAAAAAGGAGGCACAGCAATCTAGGGTGATTTCTAAAAGTCACCTTGCAGCTCCACAGGCACACACAGTGTCCTCTGATACACACTCCTACCCCACCTAACGTAACAGTGTAAATCACGCTCCAGAGCACTGATGATACCCATTTATCACAGTATGCTCACTACACATGTAAATGCATCTCTCTGAAGCCACAATAGTAAAAGGAATCATTCTGCCTTATATATTCAAGAAATGTTTAACGAAGTCTAAAAGATGCAACAGCTTTTCCCAAAATCAAAGCAAGCTAGGATGTTTGAAGGAATCTTCCTTTGGAAAGCAAGCATAAAGACAGGATATGGGTTAGAGATGTAGTTGTGATACAGTACTTGTCTAACATGTGCGAAGCCCTTAATATGAACCCAGACACTGCAAAAACAAACAAGTGAACAGGGAATTAAGTGAACTATTGCTGAAAGGTTAATTAAAAGCATAGAAGATCTGATGAACTATAAGGAACCTCCTAGGACAAATCAAAAGGAAACCAGGAGCACACAGATAAAAGCAGCACAAAAGCTGTAACAGCCCTAAGGGATTTGCAGATATTCAATTTCCATTTCCAGTCAGTATCATGGACTTGATCACAGGACCAAAGCCCACCAAGATAGAAAGGAAGCCCTTTACACTTCAAACTGGGTCTCTAAAACAGTTGGAATGGACTTTCAGGGAAAAGGTGCAAAATTTCTTCCACCTTCAGACAGCCACAAGGACACTGTCTTATGTAGCCAGAACAAAAAACTAAGACACTACAGATCAAAGTTTCTTGAAAGTTTAAACAAATAAAATAAGCCAAACAAAGGAACACAGGCCTAAATTGGGTAAAGAATCTCTAGGAAATAAGCAGCAAAAAAAAAAAAAAAAAAAAAAAAAAAAAACTCTCCCTAGAACAACAAACCTTCCTAACTGTTAGACTTTTTCCAGAACAGCAAGTTATACACTGTTATGAAACAAGCGGAGGGCTGGAGAGATGGCTCAGGTGATCAAGCTTCTGACTCTCAAGCAGAAGGACCAAAGTTTGGATCCCAGATCCCACCTAAAAACGTGAGGTGGAAATGGTGGCAGCCTGTACTTTAGGCTCTAGAAGGTGGAGCCTGGGAACCCCCCCACCCCCAATAAAGCAAAAAGTAAGTAGAAGCAATCCAGGATGATTTCCAGCCATCCTGGGGCCTCCTCATGGAAACATGGTACCCTCTGACACACACACACACACACACACACACACACACACGCACACACACACACACTACATGAAAGCAGTCATGAAGTCTGAAGATGTAGCTCAATAGTAGAGTGCTTGCCTAGCATGCATAAAGCCCTAGGTTCAGTTCTAGGACCACGAAATGTAGAAAAGTACTAGGTAGTCATGGAACCTAGCATGATGGTGTGTGCCCAGAAGATCAGAAACTCAAAATCATACAGCAAATTCAAGGCCAGCCTGAGCTACACTGACATACTCATTGTCTCAACAAGTGAATGAATGAATACCAAAAAATAAAATGAAATAAATATAAATGGAATAAATTTAGAAGTTAAAAGAAAATATTTTATATTAAACAAAGAAAAAAAAACCTACTACATTATAATAGCCAGGAAACATTAACAAAAAACTTACTGTGTATCAACAAAATAATTATATCAAACAATGGTTTGGATATGACAAATATTCAATGAACCACATTTAAAGAAAAAAGCTTGAAGGAAATGAACTCACTTAAATATGTGAAGAAACATCTACAACATAATGAAAGAAGAGCACACCCTTCACACTCTCCCAACCCTAATCACAACAAACTAAACACTCTCATCAACGAAGCTGACTTAATAGCAAAACCAAACTGCTGTGTTAGATAGATACACATGAAATAACAGTTCAACTGTAAGCAAAAGCAAGTAATTACCACAAAAACACAAAGAGCATTCCCTTTAGGACAGGGAGCCAAGAAATCACATGTAAGTTTAGAGTGCTGAAAACAGTTTACATCTTATATGCAAAGCCTTTGCCACAAAGGCAGATATAAATATTTTAAGCTTTAAGACTTTTATTATCCTCTCCATTTCTTTTTTAAAATAAAAAAATAAATGAAAGAATTATTTACAGAAAAAAAAAGCAAAATGACACTTCAATTTTTTCTTTATCTGTTTTTTTTTTTAAACATTTGGGCACTTGCCTTCATTCTTTCATTCATTCATTCGTTTATTTTTGTGTGTGTACATATATGTGTTGTGTCTATCAGAGAACACTTATGTATGCCTACTGAGGCTAAAGGGTGACTTTACAAATCATCCTGAATTGCTCTACTTCCTTTTTGTTTTGCTCTAGGGTTTCCCAGGCTCTGCCTACCAGGGCTGCAAGTGCAGGCTGCCACCATTTCCACCTGGCCTTTTCATGTGGAATCTCCAATCCAAACTCAGGTCCTTCTGCTTGAGAGGCACAGGCTTATTAACCCTTGAGTCATCTCTCCAGTTCAATTTTTCCCTCTCAACAGTTCTGGAAATCCTTTTAGTGCCAAAACCTTTTGTGCACTAGAGGCTGAAAAATTTGAATGAGGTATTATCTCTTAGGTATTGAATGGGAAAACATAAAGAGTAACTTTAGTTTTGTATAATAAACACTGTAAGAGATGGAAATTGCAATAAACAAGGCATGACAAGATGCTATCACTCACAGGATTAGTATCTTAGTGGATAAAGACGGATAACGAATTAAAAATTAAAAATCATAAAATACAAATTATCCTCTGACGTACACATACATCCATCATGGCACATACATGCCTGTCCTCTTTCTCAAATAAAATATTTTTAAAAAGAAAAAAATTAATTAAATGAAGGGGATTCTTTATATTTACACCATGTTGTCCATAATGGTTCTCCCCTATTTTCTCTGACTTTAAGCTTTTTCTGCCCTAAAGCTCCCACTTTAAGACTAAATTATGGTTCCCCAGGCTCTCAGTTCTAATAAAACTCCTATTTCTTTTTTTTATTACATTTTTTATTATTATTTCAGCTCATACAAACTTAATAGGTACACCAGTTCCCTCCCTCCCTCCTCCTCCCCCCTCACCCCTTGCTCCCCCTCCCCTCACCCCTCCCGCCCCATCCCCCCCTCCCCCCGTGCCTCCCGCCCCAATTCCCAGAGTCCTTTCTTGTGCATGCCTGACTCTCCTCTGGGCCCTCCTCTCCGATGACTTACAAGGACCCAGTGGTATTTCCCTGAACCCTTTTCTGTGTTCCCCTTAAGCATAGGAACACTACTGTGGCTGTCAATCCCTTGCCTCCAAGGATCTTGGTGCCTTTAGCAGATACTAGACTTTGTGAGGTCAATAGTGTGTTGGACATTGCACCGGGCATGCAAAGTCCAATTATGATTGCTTCGGCCCTAACTTGTGTGGAAAAACTCCTATTTCTTAAGTTAAAAACAAAACAAAACAAAACAAAAAACCCCACTAAAATTAGGGGTTGAGAAGGTCATTCAGTTGACAAAGTACTTGCCTTGTAAGCATCAGAACTTGAGTTCATTCCCCAGAATCCACCTAATAAAAGCCAGGCACCATGGTGTACGCTTGTAATCCCACTGGGTGGCAAAAAACAGAAGAGCCCTGTGCTCACTAGCAGGTCACCCCAGCCTACTCCATGATTCAGCTGTGAGGGACTCTGCCTTAAAAGGGGGCGGGGTGCAATTAATTGCACTTAAGAACTGACATCCAAGATATTCTCTGGCCCCACATCCACACATATACCTGTATACACAAGTATATCTGCATACACTTGTATGTGCACATACACAAAAATTTACTAAAGTTATAAAGTGCAGCAATAGCAGTGAATAATCTACAATAAGCAGGACATTACAGGAAAATAATTCACAAGGTAACAAAGTACATGCTGGATGATCCTCTTACACAAAGTACAAAATAGATAAAAAAAATGTATCTATGCTGTCAACGATCAGGATAATGGTCATACCCAACAGCAGAAAAGAAGTTAAAAGCAGAAAGGAGAACAATGGTAAGGTCTAACAGCAGGTGATATTTGGTTTCTTACACTGGCACACTTTGTAAAAACTCATTAAACTGTGGACTGACTATAAGTGCATTCTTCTATTAATATAAATTAAATAAAAATTAAGTACATCAAAATCTGTGTGTGGAGAGGAGGAGAAAGAAAGAGGAAGGGGGAGACAGAGAAACACAAAAAGAAACATGAACACTAAGAAATGATGCTTTAAAAAGTTGGACTAGGGTCCAAGGTCTAAGGTCATTTTTGAGCAAGAAAGGCCATTACCTGAGTTAGAAGAAAAATATTATTAGAGGTTTGCAGGAAATAACAAAAATGCGAAATTTTCATTGAGATCACAAACAGCCTGACTGGCAGTTAACAGACTAAAGTACATATGAGGTCAGTGATCATAACATCAAATGTAAAATAAGGTCAATCTACTTGAGTATGAGATGTTTAAAAACAAGCAAGGAAAAGAAACAGGTTGAGATTTTTAGGCAAATGTGATGATAAAAGAGTAGAGAAAGTGAAGAGGGCAGTAAACACAAATTAATATAATACACATATAAGCAACAATAAAGCATAAAATATAAATTGGGAAGATAAAGACTTGTAATGTAGAGGGAAAAGGAAATTAATCAAAGCTTTGCATAATGAAGACAAGACCCAGTCATGAGGCTGTGGCATCTATGGGAAAAAATGTCTACAGATCACTGAATACATTTCTTTTGTGTTCAGGTAAGATTCAATGTAAACTCAAACACGAATGGCCACACTATTAAAACTGAAAGGAAAAAAACTCTGCAAGTCTATGTGCCCCAAACAATCTGCAATCTTTTAAAAAATCTGCAATTTTTTAAAAAATAGATTTAAGAACTAAGAAAAATAGGGCTACCCACCTTGACACTCACAGTAATCTAAGCTTTCTGACTACATATGTGTATGCAAATATTTCAAAAAGATGGCAAGGATGAAAAAAATAAAAATTGAGTTGTTTTCTTCTGTTTGTTTGTTTGTTTGTTTGTTTGTTTGGAGACAAGACCACACACTGTAAAACAAGCAGCCCTAGAACTCACAATGTTCTGGCCAGCTGGCCTCAGACTACTGATAGCAATCCTCCAGCTTCAGCTTCCAAGGTACTAGGATTATAGACAAGAGTTACAATGTGGAGCCTGAGAGCTGATGCAACGGATAAAGACACCTGAATGTAAACTTGGCAATCTGAGTCTAATCCCCAAAGGGCCACATGGTAGAAGGAGAGAACTGACTTCTCAAAGCTGTCCTCTGACCTCCACACATAAGTCAGGACAAGCATGCACCTGTTTGTACTCTCAGGTATTCTCTTAAGTAAATATATAAATATGTATAAAAGTAAATAAAAATATTTTTTAAAAAATTATTATGCCTGGCTTCTAAGTTGCTAACTTGTTTCCGAAAGTGCTTTAATGATTGCTACCTTCCTAGTAAATGCAAGTTTTTATGAGCCAGTAGAAAAGAAGTATGTTTTTTAATGCTTTAAAAGTGCCCCACCAAAAGTGACCTCTGATACACACACACAACACACACACACGTATATATGCACAAAATAAAGGTTTATAAAAAACTTAATATAAACGCTTTAACAATACAGAAGCCTAAAATGTGTGGAAGAAAGGCTTTATTATGCAAATTGACTTTACTTAAAAAAACAGAGATCTAAGAATGAAAACTTGAAAACTACCAATATTTTCCCCCCTGCTCCAGATTGAACCCAGGGCCTTTAAATGCTAGGCAACCATTTTACTATTAAGCTGCTAACCCAAACCCTTTAAAAAAAAAAAAAAAAACTTTTTATTTTGTACAGGATCTCACAAAGACCAACTATATTTAACTCTGTAGTTCAAGCAAACCCTGAACTAAAAATCCTCCTGCTTCAGCCCCTTTAAATAGCTGGGATTACAAGGCTGTGTCACCAGGTCTAGCAGAAAACTTCCAATCTTAGAAACTCCAACCCCTAAGATTTCATAAGAAGAAATACCAATCACATTATGTACAAAGTACTTGAGTATACAAAACTTGATTGGCATCAACAAAATATCCAAAGGCACTGAAACAAATTAACACAAAGTCATATATTAGTTAGTTAAGGAATTATCACTCTCAACATTACTGACAAGAATATTCTTTGCTATAGGGAAACACTATGTAAAACATTTATCAGCATCCCTGCCTATAACACCCATTCTTCCATCCCCTAGTTGGGACAACCAAAGTGACCCTAGATATTGACAAATGTTCTCTGAGGGCCATAAATGCCCCTGGCTAAAGTATGAAGTCATTAAGACCTTTTGGAATCTCATTTTAAGGATGAAAACAAATCAATGTAAGCTACACATAGTATTAGGCTTTCTGAAAAGCTCTTGAGTATCAGAAGCTGATTAAAAGAAAGATAGAAAAATCACTAATAGAAACATAAATTTGGTAAGGATTAAGATCCCAATGTTTGACCTGGATTACTTTCTTGACAGAACAGTGAGCTAGACTTAAAGGCAATGCTTTAAACTAAGAGAATAGGGTTAGTTGCTCTTACACAGAGTGCATTTACAAACACAGATCTGACCTCAGCAAGTGATTCATAAGCAATACTATGAAGTTTTCTCCCTCACACCTCATTCCCCATGGGTAATTAATGGAAGAGAAACTGCTTCAGTGTTCTTGGGCTGCTGGTTTCCTATAACAGGTGTCAAATTTCTCCAGATGAATGCTTACCGGTAAGGGATTGGATAAGGAATGTTGCGGTGAGGATCGTGCAACTGGTGGAACACTTCTGCCAGGGCTGGTTCCTGGCCCGCTTCCCCCAGCAAACTGGCCAACAGGGAAAAATGGATATGAATAATTCAAAACAGTACTAGGCTTTAGAGAAGGAGAGTAAAAGATTAAAACACAAACAGGTTTTAATTATACATGGCCCCTTTAAGTCAACATATCTCATTTCAAAAGAGAAAATGCCATGTAAAATCAAATTCTATCTTTTCAGTGAGATTTTTAAGAATGAGTTCTCAAAGAAATGTAACAAGATACACAGAAAATGTGTAGAAAGCTGGAAGTACATGTGATTTTTGAGCTGACATAAGAGAAGAATGTTTCCTTTTTTGTCTCAAAAAACACGAAGCAGAAATAGAGTAGTGGGGGAGGGGTTAGTCATCTTCAGCAGCCACTGACAATGGGTCTCTACATGTCCCACTGTACTAAGGAAAGAGGACAAAAGAAGAGTCCAAGTCACTCCACCTTAATCACTGAAACACACAAAACCTAATCTGGCCAAGAGAAAAGCACTTCACATGTGAATTCTTATATCATCACACATAAGACACATAAAAATTTAAATCTAGTAAGTCAGCAGCAGTTTCCTCTTAAAAGATGGGGCAGCACTAATTTGATGAAGATAGTTAAACAAAGGGGAAGATCACAGTAAACACAAAATATTGTTTTCAAATGCCTTAAATGAAAACAAGAATTAGGTTTTCAAAAATTCACTGGAGATTTTTTTAACCCCAAATTTAACTTACCTCAAAGTAATCACTAATTTTATGTCCCCTAGGAGTGCCTTTCCCTGAAAATGAAACCAAAGTAAGTACAGTTTTTCCAATGCACAAGTAAACCATCTGAAATGTATTAAATATTCAGTAACTGCATTCAATGCTATAAACTCAATTGTCAACTTTACTTTTAACAAATGAGCCAAATACTTGTACTCTAAAAAGAAGACTATTTCCTTCAACAATAGATGGCTGAACAAAAAGGGAAGGAAATTTTCCTAATTTGTTTAAATAATCTTTTTTTAATAAATGAACTAATCTTTCTTTTATAAATATACTAACACATGTAAAAACTGAGAAGCAACACAAAATTCATCTGTAATTCCCATTCTAACTTAAGACAACAAGATTCAAAAAAAATTCATCAGAAGTAAGTAGTTGATTCTCTTTCACATAAAATTTTATCTGATCTTGTCACTTTGGGAGAATTTTCCCTCCAAAAAAAAGGATGAATTATTTATAAATTTAAAAAAAAAGTAAAAATAATGGAAGTGAGAATTCCATTCCTTAGAACGGGAGACGGAAAAGCTAAAGCTCTTGTTCTTTATCTACTTTGCAATACAATCATCGCCTTCACAGATGAACTACAGTGGGCTCCAATGGAAGAGCAGCACTGTGGGTGAAACCAGTGACAACCTAGTCTGCATGCTACTAACAAATCAATGAGCTAATGTAAGACAGTTAAAACTCCAAGGCATTCTCCTTTCCAAATAATTCATGTTTGGTCTGAATAATATGTAGTGAGAAGATCATTATCGTACACAGGGAAAACAAGAGTCCCCAAAGAACTGACGCTGTTCTGTCAGGTGTATATCAAATGGCAAATGTGTAACAGTCAGATAGTCCCTTAAGAAACACAAACCCTTATTGTTAGGAACCCCTCTATATAAACTAATTATTTGCTGTTAGAAAATTCTATGTACATTAGAATCCAGTATTGTTACTGGTGTGAAATGATTATTACCTTGACTAGTATCATATGGTTCAGCTTTTCTTTTCCGATTTCGCTGGTCATTCTGTTTTTTCTCAGGAGTCTGTTAAATACCATACACATCACAGTCACTATACTTTCATATTAGGAAAAACTAAACATATACAGATTATCAAATATATAAACAAGAGCAAACTATGAGTCAGCAAGGTAGTTCAGTAGTTAAGATATCTCAGGCGACCTAAGTTCAATCTCCAGAAGCTCACATGGTAGAAAGAAAAACCTGACTTCTGAAGTTGCCTCTAACCTCCACCTACGTGCCACAGTATGCGTGCACACACCTTTCTTTCCCCACCTTATTCTCAGAAATAAATAATTTTTTTTAAAAAAAGAGAAAAGTAAAACAGTCCACTTTTCCTTAAGACAGAGAAAGTATTTTGAACTAAAACCTCTATGCGATTTTGGAAAACTACTGATAACATCAGATCCTCAAAGTAAGAAAGATACTGTTACCAGTCATGGTTGTACATACCTGCAATCCAACCAACTGCAAGGCCATGGCAGAAAGATCTCAGATTCAAGGGTGCCTGGGTCATATAGTAAGACCCTGACTCGTTGTTTAAAAAAAAAACAAACACACAGGAAGCTGCTAAACAGCTTAAAAACTGTTTAAACCCAGAGAACCTAGAGACATTAGTTTAATCTCTGAAGCCAACATAATAAAAGGAAAGAACCAACTTCTGAAAGTTGTTCTCTAACTCCCATTTTTCCCCCTCTCTCAAATAAACAAAATATTAAAATTTAGTTTAAAAATGTTCAATCCTAACCTTTTTCCCCCAGAAAGAAAAAAGCTACATAATCGACTGATTTTAATATATTGAAGGATTTACCCAAGTGCAAAGCAGGTGAATGCCAACTTAGGTTTGCCCCTATACTCATGTGGCTGAGTTGTTTGCCAAATATTTAACAATATTACTTTCTGGTTAAGCAGAAAAAACCCAAACAAACCTAAAAATCTATTAGCAAAAAGTCTTGTAGGGACTAGAGAGACAGCTCAGGGATTAAGATTCTGCCTTGAAAGCAGAAGGTCCTGAATTCAGATCCCAGATCCCATGTAAAAATGTCAGACAGAAATGACAATGGCCTTCACTTCCAGCTCAGGAGGAGTCTGGGAAACTCCAAAGCAAAGCAAAGAGGAGGCAGAATAATCCAGGATGAGTCTCAAAATTACCTTTGGGCCTCCACAAGCACACACAGCACTCTCTGATTCACACAGCACATAAACACACCACATGCGCGCGCGCGCACACATACTCACACACACACACACACTGATTCACTCACAGATACACAAAGAAAAAAAAAGCCGGTAGAAGGTAACCTACTCTATATGAAGTATTATACTGATAAGTGTTAAAAATAAGAGTATTTAATTCAACAGAAACTACAAATCTCTAATCTTTATTAAGCAACAATGAAAGGAGGGAAAGAAGAAGAAAGTCTCTATACAATCATGTTTTAAAAAAAAATCAGGGCCACAACTAAACTATATCAAATACAGACAATGTACAACCCAAAGGGAAGCCGTAATACAGAGATTAACCACACATGTGGAAATTTACAGTGTTAACTTTTAACCCAGACTACATGTGTAGAAAGAGGAAGAGTCTTGCTTGGATGTGGTTTCTTACCTCTACTTCTTTATCACTCAAGGATCCCACGCTGCACAAACTCTGGTTGGAAGACTCACTATTGAGTGGCCCCTGGAAAGAAAATGACAGCAAAACTGAGCAGAAAGGTTGTTAGTTCTAATGTCCAAACCAGAGAAGACAAAAAGCAGCTGCAAAAAAAAAAAAAGTACTTGAGAAGAACTAGCCACGAAACTGTGCCACCATGCTAAAATTCTGTATTAATAATTTACTTTTCTCTACAAACTCTATATTCATTTCCCTTCTAGAATATTTCTGCATGTTCTAAAGTTATTTTTTAAGGAAAATAAACATGAAAAATCATAAAAGCAATCTGTGAAAGTTATGTTAAGGAGTATATAAAGTGTTCTTTATGAGAGGTAGTCAGGAACTACATTAAAGGAATACCTTTATAAGGTAAATCATGCCTTACAAAGGCATGAATGTAAGCTCAAAAACAAAATTTCATCTCAGTAACTTTATATTTTGAGAGGCTGAGGTGTAAGGATCCCAAGTTGGAGTTGTATATGGTCTGGAAGAGAAGAAAAATGCCCTGTCCATGCCACAGACATCCTAAGGTAAATACATACACAGAAAGGTATGCCTCCCTGAGAAACATTGGCCTTGCCATTCCAAAATAAGGATGGGGTAGAACAGACTTGACAGAAATAATCCAACTAGTCACTATTCATCCACCAAAGTAACAGTAATAATCTCAGGAGGTAGAGGAAGAATTGGTACCCAGAGTTGCTGAAGCTATGCATGGTGGTACATGCCTATAATTCCATTATCCCAGTATGCAGCATTACACCAATCTGGGTTACAAAATGAGACCTTGTCTGAAAGGAGAGGGGTGGGGAAATTGCAACAGAAGGCAAAATATTTCAGCACTAGCCAGATGTTAGTGGCACAAACCTGTAACAGGCGCACACTTGGGAGACAGAAGGATCACAAGTTCAAGGTTCTCCTCAGCCAACAGATGCATAAGGCCAGCTGGGTTTCAGGAGACTTCTATTTGTTTATTTGTTTTATTATGTTTTTAAAAGGCTTTATCAAATAATCAAAAAATGAGCTTCCTCATCTTGGCAAAAGGGTCTGTAAAACACCCACAATTGAGCTGAAAAAGTAACTCAGGTGTCAATAGAGTGATGTGTTGTGGTGTTGCTTTACAAAGTCCTGGGTTTCATCCCCAGGACAACAGAAACTGGACATGGTGACACTTAGGAAAAATGGAGCAGGAATATAGGGTTTCAAGGTCATCTTCAGCCATATAATGCAGTGAAACACATGAGGGAGGGGGAAGACGGGGAATTAAAGGAGGGAAGAGAAACATCTAACACAATAGTAATGGTGACTGTAAAGATTCCCTTAAGAGAACAATAACACAAGAGCTCCGCAGCTGCTACTTCTAGTCAACATTAAATGGAAGGATCTACCCAAAGCGGTTGATGAGAAAAAGAAATAAAAAGCATTCAGATTGAAAACACAACTATTTCAATTCACAGATGACATGATCATATTTATAAGAAAAACAAAAAGGATCCAATAAATTATCATGAAAATAAATCAAGTAGGGGCTGGGGAGATGGTTGAGGGATTAAAGCCTTTGTCTCACAAGCAAAAAGAACCTGAGTTCAGATTCCCAGATCCAACATAAAAATGCCAGGCAGATATAGTGACCTTGGAAGGCAGAGCCTGGGAAAACCCAGAGCAAAAGAATAAAAAGGTAGAGCAATCCAGGATGATTCCCCCAAAGTTACCTTTGGATCTTTATAGACACATGCATTTAAGTTCCCTCTTGTACACACACACACACACACCACACACACACACACACACAAAAAGGAGGACACAGAAATCCATTTTATTTCTATACATTTGCAATGAACAACACAAAATTAAGAAAACAATTCTATACACATAAGCATCAAAAAGAATATTTAGGAATAAATTTAACAAAGTATAAAATATATACCCAGCAAACAACAAATAAGCATTCATAGGAATTCAAAATATAAATAAGTACAAAATATCACTTGCTGGTGACTCAGAAGACTTAACATTGTTATGATAACAATGCCTAATTAAAACTGATCTACCAATTTGATCCATCCCTATCATAATACCAACTTGCTTAGAATGCTTAGATTTGATTTCCAGAACAAAAAATAAATTAGTAATGAATGGAACTATAAGGGACCAGACTAGGAAAAAAAAAAACTAAAAAAGAGCAAAGCAAGAGGGATTCCTGACACTAAGACTTGCTACCAAAATATAGATATAATAATAATAATAATAGATATAGTTCAGTACCAGTATAACAACAGATCAATGGGCTAAAATTGAACATAAATCTGGGGAAAATTACAATTGTGGCCAAGTGACTTTAGGGAAGGGTGCTAGCACCATCCAATGAGGAAAATGTCAGGAAAATTTGTTAGGCATAGGCAAAACAGTAAATGTGGGCCTTTATTTCAAGTATAAAATTTAAAATATAAAAATTAATTTGAAAGGGACCAAAGGGCTTGCAAGATGGCCAAGCAAGTAAAGATGCATTTGCACAAACATGCTGACCTGGTATCAATCCCCAGGGCCCATGGGGTGGAAGGAGATGTGGAAAAAAAAAGTTAGAACTCATCTGGAAGTGTCTTCCTTTTTGGCCAGCTCTCACAGTACCAGAAGGTACCTTGCAAGCTGCTGGGGGAGAAAAGTCATCAATAATCTCACCCGGCTGTGAATAAAAAACACTCTGGCAAAAGATGACCATTGGTCTAACAGTGACATAAATGCTATGGGAGTAAGTTACTACCGTCTAATTGGATTTTAGAATCACTTCTTAGTAAGGAATACATGCTTGGGGCTGTAAACACCAGGCCAAGAACCAGTAGAAGAGAGGCCAAAACTACTAACTACTTACCATTATACCCAGATTCGAGCAGCTCTCAGCTCTCTACCCCAGAAGCTTCTGTTTAATACAGACAATCACAACTGGCCGAAAAGCAAAGAAGTGACTGGACTATTCAATCTTTTTTTTTTTCTTTTTTTGAGGATTAAGGTAGAGTTTGTTAGAGAAGAGAAAGGTTGGAACTCATGGACTCCAGACATGGAGTGCCATGAGAGACTAGGGCACTGGAGAATTCATGAGAAATAGGCAGCTGGAAGCGGACTTATGGCACTAGAGGGCTATGAGGGGCTAGGGAGCCTGGACTATTCAATCTTAAACAGAATTTCTCAACACCCCACCCCAAGGCTCAAAGAACCAGAGGATGGGGAGGAGTGAGGTAGACCACATCATGGACATGACAGGCTGCTCCACCTCAGTGCAGCTCTACTTGCACGGGGCCTACACAAGATTTGATCTCAAGAGGCACTACACCTTTCTGAGAGACTACTGAGGACTCCACCAGGTAGAAAAATGGAAACTATCTTCCTCAATGATACACTACTGATGTATATCATCCATGCTCCAGTCATTCAAGTACATGTCAGTACAAGCAACCCAGATGAAACTGAGTGGGCCATACCACACATGCAAAAAAGACATGAAAATTCAAGGTAGACTCATTGGGGAAAAAATGGTTTGCAGTAGGAGGAGGGACCAGGTAGTAAGAAGTGAAAATAATATAAATTCACTGAATTCACATATGAAATTATCAAAGAATAAAAGTTTATCTAAAGAAAGGCAACATGAGGGGCTGGAAAGGTGGCTCAGGGGTTAAGCCTCTGCCTTGCAGGCGGAAGGTCCCGAGTTCGGATCCTAGATCCCACGTACAGATGCCAGGCAGAAGTGGGGGCGGCCTGTGCTGGGCGGAGCCTGTGAATCCCGGGGCAGAAGGAGGTGGAGGCATCCATGGTGGTTCACGAATTCGTCCGTGGTTCTACACATACACAGACACACACACACACACACACACACACACACACACACACACACACGCACGCACGCACGCACGCACATGCGCACAGTTGAATAAAAAAAAAAGGCAACATGAAAAAAATCCTTCTGAACTTAAGATAATCTAAAACAAAGAAAAAATAAAGACATTTGGACCTTTTAAAAATTAAGAAAAGGTAGAAGCTGGAAAGATGGCTCAGGGGTTAAGACTCTGCCTCAAAAGTAGAAGGACCCAAATTCGAATACCAGGTCCCATGTTAAAACACTGGGTAAAAATGCCAGTGGCCTGCACTTCCAGGCCTGGAAGGCAGAGCCTGGGAAATCCCAAACAAAGCAAAAAGGGGGTAGAGTAATCCAGGGTGATTCTTTAAGTCACACTTAGGTTTCCAAAAATACACACAGTGCTTCTGATACACCCAGATATAGACACAAAATTAAAGAATGTTAAAAAAAATTTTAAACCCGGCCTGGCCTGTAGCTTTGTAATAGAATAGTTGCCTAACATATGCTAAGTCCAGGTTGATCCCAAACACCAACAAATAACCTTTGTGGGGCTGAGTAAAAGCGCTTGCTATGCAAGCCTGAAGAACTGAGTTCAGATCCTTAGAACTCACACAAAGGTCAAAGACAGTAGTACAAGCATCTACAGTTCTCAGAATCCCTATGGGAAATGAGAAGTGGAAAGAGACAGTAGAATCTAGTAGCTCGAGAACCACATAGCTTGTGTTACATAGTGGTAAAGAAACTGTTTCAAATAGGGTAGAGAAGCAAGGACCAACACTTTCCGCACACACATAATATATGTACACATACATATGTAATAAAATTAAAAATAAAAACCTCTTAAAGAATATTACCAAAAGTGAGTAAGAGAGTGAGAGATAGAGACCCAAGTAACAACATTCAAGAAACACAAACCCAAATTACAGTTAAGATACCAAACTAAAATGACAGAATCAGAAAGTTAGGCAAGAAATACTGGTAAGAGCTTGGGACGTAGTTCAGTTGGTAGTGTGCTTGACTAGCATTCATGACCATGGGTTCCATTCCCAGAATCACATGAACTGGCCAGGTGGCTAAGTCCAATGACTTGGGAAGTGGAGGCAAGAGTCCAAGAAATGAGAGAAATTTGAATCTTTTGTGCACTATTTGCAAGAATACAAAATGGTGAAGTAAATATGGAAAAAAATGTGATAGTTTAAGAAAATAAGAAACTGGGCTTGGAGCGACGACTCAGGGATTAAGCCTATGCCTCAAAAGCAGGACCTGAGTTCAGATTCCAGATCCCATACAGAAACGGCTGTGGCCTGCACTCTCGGCTCTGAAAGGTGGCGTCCGGACACTCCAGAGCAAAGCTAAGAGCAGGTAGAACAATCCAGGATAATACCCAAAATCATCCTTGGACCTCCATAGGCACACACAGTGCCCTCTGATACACACATACACATAAATCAATAAAATGAATAAATAAATCTATACAAAAAATTAAAAACAGAATTACCATATGATTAAGGGGAACAAGAGAAAGGGCTTATGGAAATGCCACTGGGTCCTTATATGTCATCGGAGAGGAGGACCCAGTGGAGAGTTAGGCGTACACAATAAAGGACTCTCTGGGAATTGGGGGGGAGGCACTGGGGGAAGGGGAGGGGGAGGAGGGGGGAGGGAGGGAACTGGTAAAAAATTTTAAAATGTATAATTAAATTTTTAATAAAAAAAAAAAAGAATTACCATATGATACCACAATTCTACCTCTGATTATATATTCCAAAGATTAGAAAGGTGTTGGGTTTATTTGCTTGTCTGTTTTGCAGTGCTGGAGACCAAATCCAAGGCCATGATAATACATCTCCATTCTCAAAAGCTATTTACCACACTAAAAGGTGGAAGCAACTCAAAACACTGATGGATGAATAAACAAAATATGGTACATTATTCAGTCTCAAAAAGGAAGGAAATTCTGGGGCTGGAGAGGTGGCTCAGCCGTTAAGCCTCTGCCTTGCAGGCGGAAGGTCCTGAGTTCGGATTCTAGACCCCACTTATAGACGCCGGGTGGAAGCGGGGGCGGCCTGCGTTTCTGGTCCTGGTAGGGTGGAGCCTGTGAATCCCAGGACAGAGTAAACAAGGAGGAGGTGGAGGCGTCCATGGCGGTTCCCGAATTTGTCCGTGGTTCTACACACACACACACACACACACACACACACACACACATACACGCGCACAATTGAATAAAAAAAAAATTGAAAAAGGAAGGAAATTCTGGAGCTGGACAGGTGCCTCAGGGGTTAAGCCTCTGCCTTGCAGATGGAAGGTCCTGAGCTCGGATCCTAGACCCCACGTATAGATGCCAGGAGGAAGCCGGGGGGGGGGGGGGGGGGAGGGGGGGGGGGGTGGCTTGCGCTTCTGGTCCTGGTAGGGCAGAGCCTGTGAATCCCGGGGCAGAAGGAGCTGGAGGCGTCCATGGTGGTTCGCGAATTCGTCCATCGTTCTACACACACAGACACACACACACACACACACACACAAACACACACAGAACTTAAAAAAAAATTTAAAAGGAAGGAAATTTTGATACATTCTACATGAACAAGCTCTAAGAACATCAGGCCAACTGAAACAACCAGTCGCCAAAACACAAATGCTTTGATTCCATTCAGGCAAGGTCCTTGAAATAATCAGATTCATAATCAAAAAGAAAAATGGTGATTGCCAGGAGCTGGGGGTAAGAGAAATAGTTAAGTTGTTTAACGAGTAAAAGATGAAAAACACGAAGATTGGCTGTACAACGATGTGAATATACTTAATACTACCGAACTGTGCTGGTGGGTGTGAACGCCTGAAATACCAACGCCCAGGAGACTGAAGCAGTAAGTACATCAAAATTCAAGGCCGACCAGGGACACAAAGCAAGTTCCTGGCCTGTCAGTACTTCAATGACATCCTGCTTCAAAGAACCAAAAATACAAGACAGAAAAGTTAAGATGACCAATTTCAGTGTTTATCACCATTTTAATTTTTTGAAACTATATTACTGTTTTTAAATTATAAAGGAGAAATTTAAAGTGGAAAGTAGTTCAGTGCCTGCCTAGAATATATAAGGTCCTGAATTTGATTCTCAACCAAGCAAGTTAGTTTGTTTACTGTTAAAAAGTGAGATAGCAGATTGGGTGAGGTGTCTACTCTCAAACCAGGTAACACACTTGTATGGTGGAAAGAAAGGATTGACTTCTGAGAATTGTCCTCTAACTTCCAGCCATGCTCCATGGCATGCACAAGTTTCTCTCTCAAAATAAATACAGCATTTTTAAAAAAAGCAATAACTGACACTTATGCAGCACTTCTATGGACAAAGCATTCCACTAACATTAATTATACTTCTCACAGTTGACCATAAATCCATGTAAATATACAAAAAAACTCAATAATTATATACTTACATAAGTTGGAAAAAAAAAAAACCTTTTTGACAAATGGTGAAAACACTTGGACAGTTACAAGCAAAGGAATCAACATTAATTCAAATCTCATACCTTATAAAAACCAGGGGAAACAAGGACAATCTAAGACAAACAGGTAAGCAATTCTTTTACAAAATATTAAAATCTTGATTCATAAAAGGAGTAAATGAGGCCAGGTATGGTGCACGTCTATATCCCAGCAGCACAGAGGAAGCTGCAACAAGATTCCAAAAGTAGGAAAAAAAAAAAGATTACTAAAAGTCTGAGGCTAGCATAGGATACATAGTAAATTCCAGAGTAGCCTGGGCTATAAAGTGAGACCCTGTTGAAAAAACTAAATTAATAATAATAAAAAAGAGTAGCTGATAAATGAATGGACTTTCCTCAAATTAAAATCTTATAAACTACAGGACTCTAAGAAGATGAAGAGACAAATCGGTGACAGGAAAAAAGTAAAATCACCTGTTTGGGAAAGGATTTGAAATTAGACTGAACAGTCTTTTTTTTTAATTCAATTGTGCGTGTATGCATGTGTGCATGTGTGTGCATGTATGTGTGTGTATGTATATGTGTGTGTGTAGAACCAGGGACGAATTCGGGAACCACCATGGACCACCTCCACCTCCTCCTTGTTTACTCTGTCCCGGGATTCACAGGCTCCACCCTACCAGGACCAGAAACGCAGGACGCCCCCACTTCCGGCCGGCGTCTATACATGGGGTCTAGGATCTGAACTCAGGACCTTCTGCCTGCAAGGCAGAGGCTTAGCCCCTGAGCCACCTCTCCAGCCCCTGTCTCTTCATCTTTTTAAAGAATCTTTTCAGTTTGAAAGATTTTAAGACTTTATCTGGAAAGCAGAAGGTCCTGAGTTTGAATCCAGCATCCCACATAAAAAACAGCAGGGAGAAACAGCAACAGCCTACATTTCTGGCCTTTGTAAGGTGAGCCTGGGAAAAACCAAAGCGAAGCGAGAGGAAGTAGAAGCAATCCAGGATGATTCCAAAGTCACCCTTGGTCCTCCACAGGGACATGCCCTCTGATACACAAAATAAATAAAAACAAACAAACAAATAAAAAGAAAATGGACAAAGACATGAACAAGTAAGTTTACTGAAGACACAAAGATGACAAAATGTTCAACATCAAAAAAAAATGCTTAATGTCATCAGCCATTGGGAAGTACACATATTTAAACTACAACTGGATTACAGGTATGTGGCTCTATATCCAGTTCTTTTAAAACTGAAACTGCACAAAGGTTATGTTGTTGAGGGTAAAAGTCCAGCTTTTCCTTGTGTCTTGGACATGGTATCTTCTGGAGGGAAGGAATGCTGTTACTACATAGCAGAAAAGCAAAGAAACAAGTTCCTCTGCCCTGCCATTCATAAAGGTACATAATTCCATTCACAGGTGGAGGATGAGGCGTCTTTAGCCAAACAACCTTCTTTATGAAAAACAGAAATTATTATTATTGAAGCATTTCTACTATGTTAGCCTAGACTGGCCTCCAACTCAATATGTAGCTCAAGCTGGCCTTTAATTCCAGATCCTCCTACTTCAGCCTGTGCTAGATAATAAGGGATTCAATGCCATACTTAGCTTTCTAATTACTGTTTATTTAAAATATAACTATTCACTTGGTGTGTGTGTAGGGGGCACTCTGTGTGCCTGTGGAGGTCCTGCATCGCTTCTACTTTCTTTTTGTGTCACTCTGGGATTTCCCAGGTACCACCTTCCAGAAGCAGAAATGCAAGCAGCTGCCATTTCTACCTGGCATTTTTATGTGGGATCTGGAATCTGACTCAGGTCTTTCTGCTTTTGAAATAGAGTCTTAACTTCCTGAGCCATCTCTCCAGCCCCAATATTTTTTTTAAGGACTTTTGAGGCAGGATGACTGTAAATCAGAGTGCAGCGAGATAGCTCAGCACATAAGTAACCGAACTGCAAATCTGGAGATGAGAGTTCAATCCCTAGAAGCCTACATGCCGTAAAGGAGAAAATTGATCTCCAAAAGTCTTCTGACCTTCACCTGTGTGCCATAGCATACACACACCTATGTCTCGATCCCTTGCAAACAGACAGTATATAAATTAAAAAAATTTTTTTGAGGCAATGGAAGAGCAGTAAAGTGGACAACAATGGCCACCAGAACGCAGAGTATCAGCGACCCTGTCTGCAGTGTTCACACAGAAACAGGCTAACTTAATGTCTCCCCATCCTAAGACTCAGGGAACCTTGCAGAAGAAGGGATGGTAAGATTGTAAGAGCCTAAAGATGGGAAGGTCCACAGCTGGACAAAACACTACATTCAAGGCAGGGCTGCTGCATCCAGGAGCTCACAATGAGACTGTCCTTACAAGACATGCATAAAGACTGACATACCACATATCCCCATAGACCAGCAAGGTCTCACAAGAGAAAATTACATGCAGTGGAAACCTTGGGGACTAGGCTGGATGAATGAAGGGTAATGCTCCTATCAGCGGGACAGCCCAAAGAGGGGTTACTTGGTCTGCCACAGAGACCTGAACCCCACAAGAGCAGACAAGCCAGAGGGAACTGTGGGGCCCAGAGAAGTGGACAGACAAAGGGTCAAAGGGAGTGAAATGGATTGATGAAGGGAGAGGAAGGGGAATAAGAAGAGAGGGGAAGGAGAAAGGCAGGAATAAGTTCTCAGTATACTTGTAAATCTAGGGAAAAAATTAAAAATTATTAAATTAAAAATAGTAAAGAAAAGATTGTAGGGCTGGAGAGAGAGCTCAGGGACTAAGACTGCCTCAAAAGCAGAAGGTCCTGAGTTCAGACCCCAGGTCCCATGTAAAAATGCCAGGTGGATATAGTGGCAGCCTATGATTCTTGTGGGTGGAGTCTAGGAATTCCCAGAGAGAAGCAAAAGGAGGTAGAAGCAATCCAAGATGATTCCTGAAGTTGCTCTTAGTCCTCCACAGGGACAAACAGTGCCTTCTGATTCATATGTGCACACCCCCACAGCCACATAAGAACAAATAAAGTGATTTTGAAAAGTAAAATTTCTTTTAAGAAATTGATTAATTAAGGGGCTGGAGAGGTGGCTCAGGGGTTAAGCCTCTGCCTAGCAGGCGGAAGGTCCTGAGTTCGGATCCTAGACCCCACGTATAGACGCCAGCTGGAAGCGAGGGCGGTCTGCGCTTCTGGTTCTGGTAGGGCGGAGCCTGTGAATCCCGGGGCAGAGTAAACAAGGAGGAGGTGGAGGCATCTATGGTGGTTCCCGAATTCGTCTGTGGTTCTACACACACACACATTCACACACACACATACATGCACACACGCACAATTGAATGAATAATAAAAAATAAATAAAATTAAAAAGAAATCGTTTAATTAAAAAGTCAAAATACTTATTACTATTATATGTGATGTGAAGATAGAGGTGTACAGCTAGAAGTCAAGAGGACAATTTGTTCAGTTGGTTATCTCCCCTTCCATCTTCAATGGAAGGAGTGCAGTATGGCTATTTCCTGTAGACTTGATACAGCTATCACCATCATGAAGCAGAGCTGCTATAAAAATCTTAAGAACATGCTGGAACTGCAGCTGTGATGACAAGTAATAGGACAATACAGCTGACAGCGAGGCGACCATAATGTAATAAAGCTATTAATATTCCTCCTGGAAAGAGAAAGGAAGATCACGGAACTCTCACCTGACATTCCAGTCAGACTCCCTTCTGCCACAGCCATATGTGGTCTTGGAGGGTTGGAGTACAGAAGAGATGAGTCACCCACCCATGTTCCTGTAAGTGACACCAATGTAGACTTGGACAGAATCCTTTTTTTGGTATATCAGTATACAATCTGGGTTGAATATACAATACTTTCTATCTCCCCAGAAAAGTCAAGCAATGGACCACTTATAATTTATTTATCAATGTACTTAGGTGTATGTGTACTCAGTTGAAAATATCTTTTAACAGCCTGGAGAAATGACTCAGGGGGTTAAGCCTCTGCCTCACAAGCAGAAAGACCTGAGTTTGGATCCCAAATCCCCCATAAAACTGCCAGGCGGAAATGGTGATGACCTGTACTTCCTGCCCTGGAAGAGAGAGAGAGACAGACAGACAGACACACACACACATACACACACACACACACACACACACACACACACACACGAGTGTGCATGTGCAGAAAAATATTTTTTCCTGCTTACAATGCTTTTTTTCCTTCACTGCTTAATTTTTTTAGTCATTATCTATGTTTTGTTATTTTATTGTACACATGATCACAAATCTTAGAAATTTACTGTAACCAAAAATTTTGTTAGGGCAGTGAGATGGCTCGGTGTATAACGTGCCTGCTCAAAAACCTGGCAACCTGAGTTCTATCCCTGGAAGCCCACACAATGGAGGTTCAATGACTTCCAAAGGTGTCCTCTGACTATTCCCGTACCTATGGCACACGTGTGCACTTTCACTCTCTCTCAAATACATAGATATGTGTTTTTAAAAGTTTGTTAAGGGCTGTTTGTTAAGAGGCACAAAACTAGTGATGTCAGAGCCACATGGCACCAAGACAAAACATGACGTCTCAAAATTGTACTCTGACAACCTCCTCCTCTTTTTCTATTCTATCTTTCCATATGTTTCAAATAAATAAATGAAAAATAGTTAAGTTTGTTAGTAAAAGCAGAATACTATAGTAAATGCTACTCTTAAAAAGTTACACAGGGATGATCACAGCAAGAATCTTATTCTCAATGTCTACTCAAAAGTTAAAAAAAAATTTTGAGATGTAATGCTGGGGATCAAACAGGACTCTGTGCACTTTAAGCAAACACTCTCCTGAGCTACTGAAAGTGGGGATAGTAACATTAAAGTGTTACTACATGTGAAAGAAGGGAGTATAATTGAGAAATTCAAGGTCCAGATTGTAGGTTGCTTAGAAAGCATGAGTTACCATGAATGCCAAAGAGTATTAGTGGAGAATCCATTTTTGTATAGACATTGCTCTGTCTTATAGGAAAACCGTAAATCTGAGGCAAGCTGAAAGCCCTCTTCAATTTATACTATGTCAGTCTGCTGAATAAAGCTACCCAGAAACTGCAAGAGAAGTGCTGCTCCTTACATCAGATCCGCAAGACAGAAGGGCCGTGGTGAAGAACAGGGGTGCAAGGGAGCCACCAGGAAAAGATATATCTTCTCAGCTATGCACAAGAAGCCCAGGGAACAGAGAGAGTGAGACCCAAGAGCTCCAACTCCTTCATTCCCATCACCGCCACAGAAGACTGTAAAGAGCCAGAGAGAGTGAGACCGTCACCTTCGAACTTAGTGCGGCGGTGCCACAGCTCCCTTCAAAGTATTCTTACTAGTCCCACACTAATTCCCACATTCTCCACTAATATTCTTTGGCATTCATGGTAACTCATGCTTTCTAAGCAACCTACAATCTGAACCTTGAATTTCTCAATTATACTCCCTTCTTTCACATGTAGTAACACTTTAATGTTACTACCCCCACTTTCAGTTGTGTTACAAATATGAGTCCATGTCTCTGTGTTTGTATTTCA
Source organism: Typhlomys cinereus (assembly GCA_023101885.1). Taxonomy (NCBI): domain Eukaryota; kingdom Metazoa; phylum Chordata; class Mammalia; order Rodentia; family Platacanthomyidae; genus Typhlomys; species Typhlomys cinereus. The sequence goes on along the minus strand of JALPQD010000298.1, from coordinate 1,374,309 downwards.
TCACTGTCACAAAACACCTGCAACAATGTTAATGGAGTATTAATAACTACTTTGCCTAATAGTGTCAGAGGCCTGTTGTCTCCACTGCTATGGCTGGGTCTGGGGCAAGGCAGAAGGAAACATCATGATGGAAAGACATGACAGGAAAGCGACTCATCTCTTGACAGCCATGAAGCAGACACAACAATAAAAAGGGTCCAGACAGCCTTCGGGGGTCGGCCTCCATTGACCTATTTCCTTTACCTAAGCCCACATCATAATAGCTCATTCAATAATCAAAGATTAACCCATTAGAGAAGTAGGACTCTCACAAACGAATTACTTTTCAATAACATTTTTATGTTTATTTTGGTTTTTAAATTTATTTTATTTTTAATTATTTATTGTAGTGTGCGTGTGCGTGTGCATGTGCATGTGCATGTGCGTGTGCATGCGCGTGTGTGCTATCTCAGAAGGCTGTAGAAGTCCAAGGGTAACTTCAGGAATCACCCTGGATTGAACTACCTCCTCTTTGCTTTGTGCTCTGGAGTTTCCCGGGTTCCCCCTTCCAGAACCCGAAGTGTAGGTCACTGCCATTCCTGCCTGCCATTTTTTATGTGGGAACTGGGATCCAAACTCGGGACCTTCTGCTTATGAGGCAGAGGCTTAACTCTAGAGCTCTCTCTCCAACCCTCAATAACATTGTAAGGAAATTTATATCCAACCCATGACAGTTCCTGAGGAGTATGAATCTAGTTGAGTTTTCAAAGCCCTTGATAACATCTATATACAGTGCAGACTCAATAATAAATTGAACTGACTGAAAAAATGTAAACACAAAAATCTCAGTGTAACTACTAAGTCTGTGTTTCTTCATCTTATCCAGATACAAACAGATCAAAGGACTTTTTTTTAAGGGACAACGGATATAGCTTATGTGTAGCATGCACAATGCCTTAGATCCAATGCTCAGTATCAAGAAAAAAAAATCTCACTCTAGTTAGTCAATTATTACCATAAAGAAGATTGGGTAAGTTGGTGTGATTGATGTTAATAGCATCTGTTAATTTTGAGTATCAAATATAGATACTAAGATGGAGACAAGAGGATCAAAAGTTCAATCAAGGTTATCTTCAGCTACATAATGAGTTCAGGGCAGTATAGGTTGTGATGAGATACAATCACGAATCACCCTCCCCCCGCCCCCCAAAAAAATCTCACTCTAGTTAGTCAGTTTTTTAACCATAAAAAATATTGGGTAACTTAGTGTGAATAACGTTAATAGCTGCTGATTAATATTAACAGAATTGGAAGTATTATCTTCTGAGATTACCAGACTCTTCAGATTCACAATTAATCCGTCAATAATTAGGCAAAGTAGAAACTAAATGAATACCAATTCTGTCAGTGATCTACATGACAAAACTTACATATCTGCCTCCCGTAGAAGCGAAGCTATCAGTCACATAGGTCATGCCATTAAAACAAATACTAAAACCTTGTTATGTTTATGTGGACAGTATTATCAAATCACAGAAGATTTAAAAATTTGAGGCATTATTAAAATTCTAAAATTAAATTTGTGGCTCTGTGGTTGAATTCTTACCCATTATGCAAGAAAATTGGCTTAATTCCCAGCACTAAAAAATAAAATGATTTATTTCATAGAATGGTAATACAGCAAATTTAGAGTCATTTGCTATTTAGAGAGTCATAAACTATATTATCAGTCCAAAAACAATCTATAATTTGATTATAATAAAAGCCTAGGGGCTGGCAACATATCCCAACGTGTAAAAACATTTGCCACAGAAGCCTGATGGCCTCAGTTCAATCCCTGGAATCCACAAAAAGCCAGCAGTGACTCAAATTTGTAAACCTAAGGTAGAGAAAGAATTGCCTGGAAACTCCTGGGCCTGCTAGCTTACAGTACACAGATCAGCCGAAATTGCAAGAGCCTCAACAAAGTGAGAACCAACTCCCAAAAGGTGTCCTATGACTTCCACATGAGCTGTGGCACCTAGGACTCTCACATGCCCGTGTGTGTATACACACACACACAAATAAAGTAAAATTTAAAAAATAAATGCAAATTTTAAAAGGATATTCTATGTATCTCACCAGCTTACACGACAGTTTAATTCTTCAATTGTTCAACTGACTGGACTAATATTACTAGTCACAAAAAAAATAATACTAATAGGGGTTGGAGAGATGCCCTTTGCCTCAAAAGCAAAAGGAACTGAGTTCAGATCCCAGATCCGAAAAAAACAACAGGCGGAAATGGCAGAGGTCTGCACTTCTGGACCCTGGAAGGAAGAGGCCAGGAAGCCTCAGAGCAAAGCAATAAGGAAGTAGAGCAATCCAGGATGATTCCCAAAGTCACCCTTGGGCCTCTAAAAGCACAGAGTGCCCACTGATACGCACACGTACAAACAAAATAGTGATAATCAAAATTGGAATAGCAATACTAGTATATCTTCAAATGCTAACAGAATTTAAGAGACTTCTAAGGCTTTTGTGAAGTATGAACTGAACAAAAAAGAACCACTATTTTCTGGCTGACCTTTATCAATGAGAGAAGATGAAAAGTAAGAGAATCAGTATCAGTATAGTTTAAGATGGTCCAGCAAATTCCACTTGAGTATTTTGCAAAGAGAATTGAAAGCAAGGAAATGAAGAAATTTTTGTACACTAAGATTCATAGCAGTGTTAACTCACAATAGCCAAAAGGTAGAAGTGACCTGTGTGTCTGTCAACAGATTCATGGATAAATGATATGATGCAAGCTTACAACAAAATAGTACTTAACCTTATAAAGAAAGAAAATTTTGACATATTATGACACAGATTAACCTTTAATATTATATTAAATGAAATAAATCAATCACAAATGAATAAATACTGTATAAGTTCATTTCCCATGAGTTACCTAAACCAGTCAAATTCATGGAGAGCAAAGTGGCAGTGAGGAGTTATTATTTAATAAGTGTACAGTTTCAGTTAAGCAAGATGAAGAGTTCTGGAAACCCTTAATGGAGATAGCTGTACGACAATGAGAATACACTTAATGCCTCTATACATTTAAGGGCTCAAGAGATGGCACAGGACTTAAGACTCTGCTTCTTAATCAAAAGGTCCTGAGATTGATTCCCAGGTCCCACATAGAAACAGTGGTGGCCTGCATGTCCAGCCGTGGTGGGCAGAGCCTGCGAAATCCCAGAGTAAAGCAAAAAGGAGATAGAAGTAATCCAGGATGATTCCTGAAGTCACACTTGGTCATCCACAGGGACACACACACACACACACACACACACACACACACACACACACGCACACATGAGAAAATAAGCTCTCTTTCCTTTGAGAACATTTCTATAAAATGTTCAACATCTTACTGCTGTCTTCAAAGTACATTTAAAAGAAAGACCAAAGTAACTCTTCTTGTGCATTTGGCATTTTCCCCTCTATTATTATTTTACTCTGTACAATTTTAGATTTGTATGAAAGACTTAATATGGCAGAATTTGTTCTAAAGAGCCTTTTTAGTCTTTTACATCTGGTTTTTGGAGACTGGGTCTCACTCTGCAGCCCAGACAGGCCTTGAACAGAAATCCTCCTGCCTGAGTCTCTGCAATGCTAGAATGACAGCTGTCAGCCACCATGCCCACTTTAAACAATGGTTCTGATTTATATTTGGGTGTCATTATTTATTCTCTAAAGTCTAAATTGAGTTTTTAGATCTTACATTCCTTAATCTCAAATCTGGTTCTCAGGCTAGAGAGATGGCTCAGGGGTTAAGAATCTGTCTCACAAGCAGAAGGTCCTGAGTTTGGATCCCAGATTCCACGTAAAAACGCCAGGTAGAAACAGTGGAGGCCTGTATTTTTGACCCTGGTGAGCAGAGCCTGGGAAATCCCAGAGCAAAGCAAGAAGGAGGTAGAAGCAATTCAGGATGATCCCCAAAGTCACCCTTGGTCCTCTACAGAGACACACAGTACCCTCTGATACACACACACACATGCACACACACACAAAATAAAAAATTTTTTTAAAAACCTGGTTCTATCTTACAGTTTATCGAAAATAAGGGGAGGGGTAAACTGGCTAAGGGGTGATTTGGTCTTGTATGTATGTATGTATGTATGTATGTATGTATGTATTTATTTATTTTACTTATTTAGTGTGTTAAGACTAAAGCGTGTTAAGGAGTTAAGACCCCTGAGCCATCTCTCCAGCCTCTTGTTTTGTTTTTTGAAACAGGTTCTTGTCATGCAGTATACCCCAGAATGGTTTCAGACTTACAGTTCTCTACCTCAATTTCTCAAAGTGCTAGCTAGGATCATAATTGTAAGACAGCATAACAATTTTATGTGTTATTTATTTAAGCATTAAAAGAACCCAGAGACTCAACATACTAAGCAAATATTCTACCACTGAGTTACATTTGTAATCCAAAAATAAAAATTTTAAATTGGAAGTGTTCAAAAAGTTGAATTCCAAGTCAGACAAGTCAAAGCTGACAAACAAGTTTTCATGTAGCTCCAGGTTGGCCTTGAACTTGTTATGGAGTAGAGAAGACCTTAAACCTCTGCCGATTCTGCCTCTCCCTCCACCTCCTAAGTGTTGGGATTACAAGTGTGTGCTACTACACCTAGTTTTAGGGGTGCTAGGGATTGAACCCAGAGCTATGTGCAAGTAGCTAGGCAAATATTCTACCAACTGAGCAACTGGCCAGGACTGCTAAAGATTTAAGGTCAGTCTGGACAACAGATTAAAACTCTGTCTTTAAAAAAGGGGATGGGAGTTTCCAAGTAGTTCATTCACTAGGTAAAAACACTTTCCAGGAAAAGTTTGATGACTTGAATTTGATACTTAGCGCCCATATAGAAGTGGAAAGAATCAGTTCCATAAAGTTGTTCTTTGATCTCTACACACAAGTTGTAGCATCTGCACATCCCTATTTGCATATCATACACTTGTGCATGCACACACATTCACACAAGATGGCAAAGTTTAAAAAAAGGAAAGAAAAAGGCAAATGGCATTAAGCATGTGAATGAGTTAACACTAGATAGCCATAACTGAGCTTAACTCACATATGCAAAACTCCAAGTAAACTCATAGTAGCACCAAAATACAAACAACCAGCCAACCAAAAACATGAACTTGATTATATAAAGAATTTATGTATAAGAGAAATTTATTTAAAAGGAAGAAAATAAAAGGAAATTTCCCTAACCCTCCCTTCATTCTGAGACAAGGGGAGCCGTTATCTTCAGATCTGTGTTCACTGATCCCCATTAGGCGCTAATGAAGAGTTGCAAAGTCATGGTCATTCAGAAGGCCCTAGTTAAAAACTCAATGGGACAAAAAAAAAAAACAACAAAAAAAAGGAGCTGGAGAGATGGCTCAGGGGTTAAGACTCTGCCTCACAAGCAGAAGGTCCTGAATTTGGATCCCAAGTCTCATAGAAAAAAACACCACCAAGCAGAAATAATGGCAGCCTGAACTTCTGGCCCTAATGGGCGAAGCCTGGGAAATCCCAGAGCAAATCCAACAGGAGGTAGAAGCAATTCAGTATGATTCCTAAAGTCACCCTTGGCCTCTACAGGCATACACAGTGCTTTCTGATACACACAGAGTCACACACACAAACACGTGCGCGCACGCATGCATGCAACACGCAATAAAAAAAAAAGAATGTGAGCCTGTAGGGAAGAAGAGGGGTGGGAGGGAGATAAGAAAGGTAGGGGCTAAGAGTAATCAGAATGTATTATATACATGGTATGAAACTGTCTAAGTAGTTTCATTAATAGAAAAAGGCTTTGCAATGCTGGAGATATCATATAGTTTGGATCAAAAACATTTCTCCAAAGCTCATGTGTTAAAAGGCTTGGTCTCAATGCAGTCATATTCAAAGGTAGAGTTTTAGGGAACTGAGTGGTTACAAGAGCTCTGAGCTCATAAAGGATGGGGCTCTTCAGTATTGATGGCCTCTACATCTGATAAGTTGCTGGGAGGTGACAGAAACTGGAGGGGTTGGTGTAAAGTGCCTCCTCGAAATACTGGTGAATTGTGTTTGATTCCAGAAGCCCACATGGTGGAAGGAGGAAAACTGTCTTCCAAAAGTCATCCTATGATCTCTAGTCATGAATCATGCCACGCATGTGCAAGCCTCCTTTCCTCTCTCTTCCTTTCTCTCTCCTTCTCTTGACTGAATAAAATATCAAAAAAAAAAAAATTCAGGAGATGGAGTTTAGTTGAAGGGTCTCATGTAACCTAGAGTGGCCTCAAGCTGGATATATAAGCCAAGGATGACCTTGAGCTTCTGAGCCCAACCTCCCAAGTGCTGGGATTACAGATTTGTACTGTATCTGGATCTGGTTTACAGTGCTGGAGGTTAAAACTCAGGGTCACGTGCACGTTAGACAAGCACATCCCCAGGTCTCTAAATGTGCGTTTTTTCAAGTCTTTTGAAACAAGCCTTTGGAATCACAGATATACTCGGTATATTATAAAAACCACACCCATAATACATCATTTACAATCTCCAGTTTCAATTTCTTTTAAAAAGTAAAGTGAAAATTTAAAAGGTACTTGCCAAAGATCTAAATAAAGAATATTTCCACATTAAAAAAAGATTACAGTGAGGGAGGATGAATTTTAAAAGTATCAATGAGCTTGATTAGAAACCCTGTCTCAATAAGGTGGAAAAGCAACGGGAATCAAAGATGATTCCCATTATCAACTTCAAGTTCACACACACGTGCACACACACATATGCCCACACACATGCAGACATGCACAATACATGCACACACCCCAAATATACATGTAAGTGAAAAAAGTTTTAATGACATGTATGTATAAAAATGCTATAATGAAACCATTACTTTATATGCTAAGTTAAAAAACAATTAAAAAAATAAGTACTGAGAGTATAGTTCAGGGCAGACCATGGGCTTAACAAATGCAAAGATTTAGATTTAATCCTCAGCATTCACACACTGTGTGTGTGTGTGAAAATTGCATATTTCCTTATTGACACACTTAGTCTTTGTAGAGTAGTTAACTCAGTCATCAAAGAAATAAAAATTCTTTCATTTTACAATCCTATTTCATTGGTTTACATGACTCTGAATTAAATTATGTAATTACAAGTTATAATAAGGTGGTCCGTGCCATGTCTATCATGCAATTGATGGAAATAATGCAATGTGTATCAGTATAGCTCATAAGAAGAAAATGGAGAATGCCTGTTAGCTCAATGAGTTAATTAAATATAAACAATATCGCTGTTATCTAAACTCAGCTGGGGATGTGGACCAGTTGGTAGAATGAATGCCTAGCATGAAGATCCTGAGGTCCTGAGGGATGTGACTGTTACCCTGCTTCACACACTGGGCATGGTGGCGACTGTCTGTGTTTCTAACACTCAGGAGATGGAAGTAGAAGTGCAAGGTCATTCTCAATTACAATGGGCACTGAAAGTAAGCCTGAATCTAAATTCACTTACTGTTTCTGTTACTCCTGGGACAATTATCTTGCACATAGTATTTACTAATAAGATTATCAACTTATGAATGACAGAAAACATCAATCTTTCAAATAAAACCTTAGTATGTCCACTTGAAAGATTATTGTTACAAAAATGAGAGTGTTTAGAATCATCATGGAATTGCTTTGGAGTTATAAAATCCCTTTTTTAGGGGCTGGAGAGGTGGCTCAGGGGTTAAGCCTCTGCCTTGCAGGCGGAAGGTCCTGAGTTCGGATCCCAGATCCCACGTATAGACGCCAGGCGGAAGTGGGGGCGGCCTGCGCTTCTGGTCCTGGTAGGGCGGAGCTTGTGAATCCCAGGGCAGAAGGAGGTGGAGGCGTCCGTGGGGGTTCCTGAATTCGTCAGTGGTTCCACACACAGACCCGCACGCGCGCGCACACACACATACATATGCACACACGCACAATTGAATAAATAATAATAATAATAATAATAAATTTTTTTTAAAAATCCCTTTTTTAAATTCACAAAATACAAACAGTTGTGCCGCATTACGTCATCTCTTTATTTCCCAAACTTGTTCATGTTCTTAACTCTCATCCAGAAGTTGAGCCCCAAATGATAAAGGAAAACTTTGGAAACAGTAGTTGAAATAGTTTCTAAATGCCTTAGCTTACATTGGTTTTTAAATGGTTATTAAAAAAAAATCAGGTTGAGTAAGAAAAGACCTTAAACAAAGGACCTCTGGTTTACTAATTATCATGAAACTAATCTACTAATATAAAAAAGTGCTAAAACATAGTGTATTGTGCAGGAATAGAAAAAAAGCAAATTAAAAACCTAAATATAAGCACTAAGCATTTAAATACTGATAATAAATGGGTAGTTGGGTCATTCTGCTTTAACCTAAGTTTTATGAAGTATATTTAACTTATAACTATAAAAACATAGAAGCGTATGACAGAAGACCTACAATAAGACTGCAGCTACTTATAACACTCTACAGTGGCACTGGCTTTCTTCCTTCTACATCAGAAAGTACTGAAAATGTTACACTTAGGACAAACTCCAGGGGCTGTGCCAGCCCCACTAGATGGCGCCCTCAGTGGAGCGCTGAGGCCCTTTCTCCATCTTAACAAAATTGAAAGCTTGTTAACAAGCTGTGCTCCTTGGGAAACCAACTCATTACAAAGGATTTAAAGCCAGGAGAGTTTTGACAAAAGCATACTTTTTAGCCTATACCATCTCCTTCCCTGTCCCCATTTTAAACCAATGACCTGAATGATACAGTAGACAAAACTAAAGTAAGAAAAATGGATCTTCATTAAGCATGGTGGGATTTGCTTATAATCCCAGCACTTTGGAGGGAAAGGCAAGAGGATCAGGAGGAGCTCACCTCCATCCTTAGCTACACAGTAAATTTGAGGCCAACCTGGACTACTAGAGACCTTATTAAAGAAAAAAAAAAAAAAGAATATATTCTTTTCCTCTTCCAAGTAAACCATGTATTTTACTAACTTTTCTTTTCAAATTTCTCTGCTATGGAAACAATAAATAGGGGACTGGAGAGATGGCTGAGGGGTTAAGCCTATGCCTCAAAAGGTCCTAAGTTCAAATCCCAGATCCCATGAAAAGTGTCTGGAGTAAATGGTGGCTGTTTGTACTTCCGACCCTAGAAGGTGGAGCCTGTGAAATTCTGGAGCAAAGCGAAGAGGAAGTAGAGCAATCCAGGGTGATTCCCAAAGTCAACCCAGGTCTCTCACAGGCACACATAGTGCCCTCTGATACACACACACACACACACACACACACGCACGCACGCACGCACGCACGCACGCACGCACGCACGCACGCACGCGCGCGCAATTAAAACGACAGATAGGCTATTACACTGTAGTTGTTTATAGAAGTTAGTTTTGAGGACTGTCAAGACAGCTCTGGGGAGAAGGAACCTGCCCACAAACCTGGCTGGCATCTGAGTTTTATTCCTGGAAACCCACATGGTAGAAGCGGAGAAACGCTGTCTTTTGACCTCGACCTGTGTGCCATGGCATGAATGTGGGTGGTCTTTTTCAATTTCTCTCTCTCAAGTTAATTCATTAAAGAAGTTAGTCTTCTTCTAGTTTGCTGCCCAGCTTACAAGTAGGCGCTTTCCCCCACTGAGCCATTTCAACAGTCCCTTGTTGATTCTTGGGGCAGGGTCTCACAATATAACCCAGGATGACCTTGAACTCCTGATCTTCCTTTCTCAGCTCTCTACTGTGTATTTGAAATTTTCGGACACTTTAGTTCCACAATGTTAAATTGGATCATTCATTCCTATCACTTATGTCCTATGTCATCAACAGTACACCTGCATATAGTCATCATGACGTACAAAGAAAGAAAGACATCCTGGGCTGCAGAGAGGGCTCAGGGGTTAAGAATCTGGCTCAAAAGCATAGGGCCTGAGTTCGGACCCCAGATCCCAGATCCCAGATCACTTTAAAAAAACCTGCTAGGTGAAAAAGGTGGAGACGTGCACTTCTAGTTCTGGTGAGTGCAGACTGGGAAAGCCCAAAGTAAAGTTAAAAAGGAGGGAGAAGCAATCCAGGATGATTCCTGAAGTCACTCTTGGACCTCTACAGGGAAACATAGTGCCCTCTGATACATATGTATGATATACACACACATACAAAAAATATTTTTTAATAAAGGAAAAACATCCTAAAAACAAAATTAATTAAGTTTAAACTATATACAAATTGAATACAAACTTTCTGATTTAGGAAACCATGTGAACATAATTAATGATGAATCTTAGCCAAGCATACCAATAATCCCAACACTTTAATAGGCAAGAGGACCATGAGTTTGAAACCAGCCTGCACTGAATTTCAGGCCAGTGGTGTCTGCACAGTAAGACTCTGTTCTCAACAAAACAAGTAAACAAAAAAAGTAAGGAGAGAATGAGAGGAGAGAGAGAGAGAGAGACCTGCAAGAACTCCCAAATTACAAGACAGAACAGAATATCCAGCTACTCACAAAAGATCAAAAGTTAAGCCCTGTCTAGGCTACAGTGCCTGAGCAATTTAACAAGATCCTCTCTTAAAAATAAAAATCCAAAAAGTATTTGGGGTATAGTTCAGTGGTAGAGTATTTCCAAATAAGCATAAAGTCTTAGATTCAATCCCCTAGACCACAAAACCAATTGATCAGCCAATCAAAGGTTATCAATAAGGCATGGCCTGGTTACTTAAACCTACCTACCTAAAAACACATGGGAGACTGAAGAGGAGAATCAAGAGTTCAAGAAGGGCAGCATAGGATATACGGCAAGCCAGACGCAAGGGAGGGAGAGAAAGAGGGAGGGAGGGAAGGAAGGAGGGAAGGAGGGAGAGAGGAAGGAAGGAAGGAAGGAAGGAAGGAAGGAAGGAAGGAAGAAGGAAGGAAGGAAGGAAGGAAGGAAGGAAGGAAGGAAGGAAAGAAGAAAGAAGGAAGGAAGGAAGGAAAAGATGGGCTGGAGAGGTGGCTCAGAGGTTAAACCTTTACCTTGAAAGCAGAAGGTCCTGAGTTTGAACTCCAGATTCCATGTAAAAACACCAGGCAAAAATGACAGTGACCTGTAATTCCTGCCTTGGAAAGTGGAACCTGGGAAACTCCAGAGCAAAGCAAAGAGGAGGTAGTGCAATCCAGAGTGATTTCAGAAGTTACCACTGGGCCTCCACAGGCATACACAGTGCCCTCTGATAAAGACTCTTACAGATACATCCCCCCCAACAACAAAAAAAGAAAATTGTCGTCATTGGACCAAGGATCAATCTATACTCAAATGACACTGTTCACTTCTACCTGAAGCTACATCTTCCTAGAACAAAATATATATGCATATCTTCAATGCATAAACTTTAGGAACACAGCCATTACAAAGTACCATCAAAAGTCAATGACTGGAGTAACTGAAGAAACAAAGAACTAATGTACAGTCAGCTATGATAGTACACACCTGTATTCCCAGCAGGAGAATCATCAGTCACAGACAGTCTATGCTACAAATCTCAAGAACAAAATAAAAACTAGTAAAGTGGAGCATTGTGGCCTACTTCTGTAATCTCAATATCTAGAAAGACAGAAATAAAATTAAGAGTTCAAAGCTAGACCAGACTACATGAAACCCTGTCTCAAAAAAAAAAAGCGGGCCATCAAGGAGATGTTTCAGCAGGTCAAGGCTTCTCTGCACAAGCCTGGTATTCAATCCTCACACTGTGTAGAAGAGAGCTGACTTCCAAGCTGACGCTGACCTCCACCTCCACCTGTCTCTGGTGGCATGTGAGGACCTGCTTTCTCTTCTTCTCATACATAAATATTTGCAATATTAATTTATTTATTTGGAGAGAGAGAAAGAGAGGGAGAAAAGGAAAGGAGCATGTATATTATGGCAAATGGGTGAAGGTCAGAAAACCTTGGGTCTCTTTCCACCATATGGGTTTCTCCAGGTTTGCCAACAGGAATCTTACCTACTAAGCTGTCTCACAACCCACATAAATACTTCATTAAAAAAAAAAAAGGCTGGAGAAGATGGCTCAGGAGGAGTTAAGACTCTGCCTCCCAAGCAGAAGGTCCTGAGTTTGAATCCCAGGTCCCATGTAAACGCCAGGCGGAAACAGTAGGAACCTGCACTTCCAGCTCTGGTGGGTGGAGCCTGAGAAATCCCAGCGCAAAGCAAGGAGGTAGAAGCAATCCAGGATGATTTCCTAAGCCACCTTTGGTCCCCCACAGGGACACACAGTGCCCTCTCTCTCTCACACATACACACACACACACACACAGCAGTATGGAGGCATTATACCTAAGTATAATCTATAACATCTGTACAATGCACTGCATGCTGTAAGTACTGATACTTTTTGTATAAATAAAAACTATCAAGCTATCTTATCCCAGTTTACCAAAATTGTATGATCTATCAACTCTAAGTATTCCAACCATCAACCTTAACAATATATCTTCTCTTTAAAGAATTAGCCAAAACATGAGATCAATATTGAGGTTACTGAAAAACAATTTATTGAAAAACAGAAAAATATTTTTCTTGAAAAGCAAAAAGAAATGTACTACATTGATTAAAGATCAAAATTCATACATCACATACCTTAAGCGCAAGTAATATGACAATTTTGAATCAGTGAAGCTTTTAAATAGAACATCATAGGTAGACGCACACCATGTATTAAAATCATTCTTTGAGAGCAGAGAGATATAGCGTACAGAATGATGTATAGAAAATCACAACATGGTTAATGTCCCACCTGCCCAATAACAGGTGCTTGATCTCAACTTTTCTCTCACAACAAAAATGAAAACAGTGAACCAGAAGGAAAATAAGCAGAGTGAGAAAAAAGTCTAAGGGTATAACCAGGAAGAACTGCTGACTTGTAGATTTGGAGAACTGACAGAATTCATAGAAGACTCTTCAACATTCTACAATGTACTCCCCAAAATCCAGTATAAAAAGTTATGCGATTTCTTATAATAGTCTTCCTATTTTAACAAAATATAGAGATTAGAACCTAGATACACATCCTGTAAGTGTCCTAGTAACAAGTCCCTCAGGAAACCTGTATTAGAAGGGAAAGGCAAACATATCTTCTGAAACAGAAAATTTTGGAATGTACTGTGGGAATGACTGGCAGGTTTGAAAAGGTCACTGAACCACTGAGATGAATCTCCCGTGTAATCACTAAGCTCCACCCACATCCCTCTCTATCATTTCAAATGTGTTTAAATTAGACTATGTATAGTGTTCATTACTGCCATTTTACTCACCTTACTAACACCAACTCCAGTAAACCTGGCCTCCAACAATTCCTGCCGTCGTGGGTCCAGGCTATGCAATTCTTCCATCATTTCTACGGAAAGAGAAAAGGTACACTGATAAGCCATGAAAACTAAATGGGAAGGAACAGCTTTACTTTTAACAAAACACAGTAATTGTGCAAACCTAGAGGAAATACACAAGTAGCAAAGTATCATGTACATCAAATAGTTTGTTATCGATAGTTATTCAAAGTTGCATAGTAGCTCAAAACCCTTCTATGAGAACCTCTTACTTTTACTGAATTTGATTTTTATTAGGAGAAAAAAATGATACACACAGGAGGCAGAAACAGGAGGATCCCCACAAGCTCAAGAGCAGCCACATCTACGCTGTAAATCCCAGGTCAGCCCGGGATACACGGTGAGACCTTGTTTCAACAATAAAAAAAACTTCAAACTTATATAATCTCTGTAAAAGTTAAGCAGAGTGGGAAAAGGGAGAGGCGAACTTGCAAAAAAAAAAAAAACCTTCTATCCACCTTGATTCTAAGTATTTTCAGTTTTTTTTAACCAAACACACAAGAAATAGTTCTTAAGCTAAAAATACGAGTCATTAATAACTTCAAGTGAATATAGAATAAATCAGAAGCTGCAAATAATTTCAAATAACATTACTGTATAGCTTCCTTTTCTGACAGGAGTCAAAGTAGCAAATGAAAAAAGGAATTCTTTCGTTTTAAATTGAATGGAGAACCCATGATAAAACCACCGATTTGCATTCACTTATGAATAAAATTCATAACAATCCCTTCACAAAATCTTTTCCTGACCACTCCCTGGAACGGTAGGGTTCTCACTACTCTGGATATCGGCTGCTGTTCGCACTCCTTCCAAGCAGGGAGGAGCAGGAGGACACCATTTTTAAACTCCTTCCCTGACCAATTCATGCACAGGCACTGCGAACGAATATGTCCATCTTTTGGAAGAGATCAACTTTCACCATCTATTGAAAACCCTTCGATATTAAAAGTGAGAAAGGAGCATGCATCCTTGCACAGAACACTTCCGAACACACTACTAGGTAGCTGGTGGAACGACTGGTGTAATTTTAAAGTTCAGTGAAAAACATGAATCGAACATTCACCTCTGCAATCTAACAACTCCACAATTTCCAGTAACAACCCCCATACAAATCCTCGGTTTCATTTCCCTTCCTGGACCGAGAGCCTGGGGCAGAGGGGAATGAAAAGGTGACAAATTAAAGTTTCACTCACACATACAAGTACAGGTTACGGAAGGAATTGGGAAATTCTTGCAAGGGTCGAAAGTCATCTTGTAGAAAAAGAAAAAGACATTTAAAAGGAGACCGAGAGACTTTCCCCTAAGTAGGTAAGTGGCCTTGCTCGCGTCCCGCCCAGCCCTGATCGAGGTCGGAATGGCAGAGGCTGCAGCTCGCCCCGATCCAAGGTCTCTCGCACCATTTCCCAAACCTCCATCCCCAGGCCTGGTCCGGAAGACGACGCCCCAGCAGTTACCCCGTTTAATGTCAACTCATGTGAAGGAACCATCCGGCGGGGCCGCGGACCCGGAGCCTCCCCGCAGCCCGCGGCCGGGAAGCAGGACCGGTGGGGCCTGGTCCCGCGCCCCTCGCCGGCTCCAAACTTTCCCCAACTCCAGGCCCACCTGTCACTGAAGGAGGGAGAGCTGCTCTCGGGGGCGCCCGGCAGGCTGCCCGGGCCCCCAGGTCCCGGGGCGCCCCCTCTCTCCGCCGGCCGCCCGCCCCGCTCCCAGGCCCGGGCCTGCCCCATCTCCTCCGGCCCGGCCCCTCGGCGACCCGCAGCCCGGAGGGAGCACCGCCCGCCCGGGAGCCGCCGAGCCGCGGCCCGCAGCCGGCCCGGGAGTGGGCCCGGGTCGCGGGCTCCCCAGGCCGAGGGTCCCCGGGACGGTTATGCTCCAGGCCCGGCGTCCTCCCCCGCCCTGGGTTCAGCCTCTCACCTGCCGCTGCCGCCGCTCCACGCTCCTCCCGGGAGGGGCCCCGACCCGACCCGGCTGCCGACTGCTCCGCTCTCCCCCTGGGCAGGCCCGGGGCGGAGCCGGGGCCTCTCCTGAGCGCCGCAACCCCCCGCCCAGGCAGCCGCCGCCGGCGCCGGGCTCCACGAGAGGGCGGGCGGGGGAGGGGGGCCGCGGAGGCCGCAGATCCCCGGGCTCGCGTACGGAGCCAGGCGCCTGACGCGGGCCCGGGCCGGGGCGGCCGCGGGGGGCGCGGGACCGGCCTCCTGGCGCCGGACAAAGGCCAAGGGAGGCTCAAGAGGGCCCGGGCCGGGCCGGGAAGTGGGGGTCCACTCAGCTGGGGGCCACCCGGGTGCGGCGCGGAGGGCGGGGGGGGGGGTTCGGAACCGCTGGTGCCAGGGACCCGCCTCCGGCCCCTTAATCCGGATCGGTTCGGTCCGGATTAGTAGTGATCGGTGTAAACACACTAGTGAAAGCGCGTGTTTCCTCGCGAGATTTGCACGGCTGGGAGGCAAAGGGGGGGTCCTGGGGGGGGAGTGCCGGCTGTGGGGGAGGAGGAGGAGGGGGCGAGGAAGGGGTGTGTGGGGGGGGGTCCCCGCTGCCCTGGCGCCCCGCCTCCTCCAATCAGAGGCCGGGCTAGTGCGTAGGGGTGAACCAGGGGACCCCGCGCCGGCCGAGCAGGCCGCGCCTGCCGGGGCTGCCGAGGGCGGGCGGCGGGCGGCGGGCGGCGCTGGCGGACCGGCGGCGGCGCGAGGGGCGGGCCGGCCCCAGGGGTGCCCGGCGCCCGCCGAGCCGGAGTCTCGGCCTCGGGTTTTGTGCTAGAGGCCCGGCCGCGAGGGGTCCCGAGCCCTCCCGAGCCGCGACGGAGGGATCGAGCCGACCCCCGCGTCTGCCCAGTCCCTGGGCCCCACGAGTTTGGGCTAGAAGTGGGGCTGTTCTGCCCGGGGATGGATCGGTGAGGACGAAAAGCCCGGGAGCCGGCCGACCTCGCCCGGACCCCCCGGACCGTTAGTGAGTTCGCGGTGCCCGCTGGTGTTTGCTGACCCATCATCCCCCCCCCCCGAAAGCCACGGTCCGGCTCCCAGACCCACCCCGAGGTGCGGGAAGCGGGGCGGCGCTCCCCCCCAACACGTACCTGGTCGGCAGGGCGTCTCCAGGGACAAAAGGCGTCCTGGGATCCGCCGAGCCTCACCAGGATGCCCCCCCCCCCCGGAGGGAGCCCGCCGCGGCCGGGGACCCTCCCCGGGCACCAGGGGAAGGTTCCATTTCAACCTCCGACCACAAGACGCCCCCCCTCCCCGGGCACTTGGGCGGTCTCTGGGTAAGTGCTACGATGGAAAACAGGTCGCACGGTGCCTGCTGAGAAGGTGGGCTCTCTTAGGACCGCAGGGCTTCCCCCGTGGGAAAGGGCTCCCCGGTGAACCCCAGAGCCAAAGGGGGAAAAAAATCACCCCTGTCGACTTCTTCAGTGCAACATCCCAACTTTTTCTATCTTCTGGTGCTTCCTCGACTGGATGTCGGAAGATGACTGAGGACTGACAAGCAGCAGCCCTAGAGGAAGAGCAGCCCTGACAGCAGACGAGCTTCCCCGGGGTGGGCAAGAGCTCGAGCCAAGTTCTCTTCCCTGTTCTTATCTGTACCTATATCTGCCAAGTTAGTACAGCATGGCAGTTTACTTTCTGTTCTCCAACCTTCCAAATTCAAGTACTGTGGGGGGGATCAGGATTCATCTTCTGGATTCCAGATTGCTTGGGAAGTCATTTTTATTTCCAAAGTTAGCTATTTTGGAGGGAATGGGAGCTGGTTAAAAGCCCTGTGGGTGAGGCTCTGGCTCACAAATTTCTGACCTGAGTTTGATCCCTGAAGCCCACAGTGGGAGAAGAGAACCGACTTCTGAATGTTGTCCTGTGATCTCCACCGGTGTGCCATGACCTGCTCGTGCATCCTTCATGCCGCCCTGCGAGCTCTTTCATAAATAAAATTTTGTTGAGGGGAGGAGAGTCAGTCAGGAGCAAAGTCAGGGAAGAGAAGCAAGGTGAAGAAACAGCGAGAGTGCAAGGATAGTGTGTGGTGATGGCTTGCCTCCCACCAAAAGGAAAACAAACAAGTCAAGCTGTTTCATTATAATCAGTGATGGATCCTATAATCCCAACACTGGAGAAGCTGCGACAAGAGCATTGCCAAAAGTTCAGCTCCAGTCTGGGATTCATGGGGTTCATACTGAGACCCTGTCTCAGCCTGCGATGTACACACACACACACACACACACACACACACACACAGATTAAGACAAAAATATGGCCTTGAACTCACTGTGCAACCAAGGTTGGCCTCAAAATGATCCTTCTGCCTTGTCTCTAGAGGACTGAAGTTACAGGCATGGGGCCACCATGCATAACCTAAAAATAACTCCTTAAAATGACCCTGGAATGTCCTAAAGAGAAGAATTTAAGAGAAAGAGGAATGAACAGAAATGAAATTGAGTGCTGGTCTAGCTATCCACAAAGGAACTGCTTGGCCAGTTACCTAACCTTTGGAGCTTATTTCACTCCAGTGTGGAAGAGGGACTATAACTCTTGTAGGACTTCCCATGTTCTTTCTACATGGAAAGGTCTTTGTATGTTGTTTTGAGGCAGGGTCCCCTGTAGTTCAGATGGATCTTGATTTCAGCACGGACTTGAACTTTTAGTTCTTTGGATTCTACCTCCTAAGTGCTGGGGTTTTATAAGCAGGTTCTGCCGTGTTCAATTTCTGAGGTGCAAGGACGTGAACCCAGTGCTTCTGCATGCTAGGAAAGCTGTCTACCAACTGGGCTGCATCTTCAGGCCCCATTTTCTGTTCTGTGTTTTTGTTACTCTGTTCTAAGTATTAGAGGGAGAGAGAAAAAGCATGCGGAAGGCAGAAGGCCACTTTTGGAAGTCTGCTCTTTCCTTCAACCAGCCCTGTTGTGTTGCAGCAGTGATGTTTCTTTTTTTTTTTTTTTTTTTTTTTTTTTTATTTATTCATTGTGTGTACAGCATGTGCATCAGAGGGCACTGTATGACCCTGTGGAGGCCCAAGGGTGACACTTCAGGAATCACCCTGGATTGCTTCTACTTCCTTCTTGCCTGGCTCTGGGACTTCCCAGGCTCCTCCCACCAGGGCTGGAAGTGCAGGCCAAGGGCTTTTCTGCCTGATGTATGTGGAATCATGGGATCCGAACTCAGGACCTTCTGCTTGTGAAGCGGAATCTTAACCCCTGAGCCATCTCTCCAGCCCCGATGTTTACTTTTTTGAAAAGGGTCTCACCGGCCCTTCCTCGGCCTTCTCAGTGCTGACATTGCAGTCATGTGCTCCAGCACTCTCAACTCCTGAATCCATTTTTCAGTAATCACTGCAACATGAGATTTTTAGTTCCATTCTGCCTAGTTTGTTTTTCTCCACCTGTTAAAGAACTTACAATCATAAGTTTACTAATGTCCCACTCTAGACTTAATGCCCACCCAGTAGGAACAGCTCAGGAATTTAATGAGTTTGCGTAGATTAGGTTTCTTTCTTATTAAGCATCCTATAGTTGGAATAGCAATGCTAAGACAAGAAAATATAGACATTATTTCCCCTTCTCAGAAGCAGACATTCCAAACAAATTCTGTTTTTCTTTAATAATATTTGATATTGGGTGCATAGGTCAATTTATTTAAATATATCCAATCATCTGAGAAGACCACATGGTGGAAGGGAGAAAACTGACTTCTGGAAGTTGTCCTCCAGCCTCCTACCCCTGGGAGCAAGCATGTGCCTCCCCCCTCAAGTGGATAAAATATTTTTAAGCATAAAGTATATGTGGTCATGACAAGTTAGCCTGTTTGATAATGGCAAGTGATGCTATGTCCCTTGAAGGACCAATTTCCTGTCAACTGTGGAGGACTCAAACATGGATGGAACTAGAAGTTGTTCATGAGGGTCACTGGTCCTTCCTGCTTATAGAGGAGTGAATGAAAAGCCCTTCAGATGCATCTTAAGGTTGCACAGAGCTGGCTGAGCGTGCCTCAAACTGGTTTTGGTGTTTTCAAGGTCTATTGTACAGACAGATTAATAGTAAATCAAAGAGTAAAGGTTACTTTGCCCAAGAAACTGAGGGAATCTTGGTTAAATACAAGCAGACTCCCTGACTGTACTATTTTATAAGGCCTATTTTATGAAGGATACATGTGGCTGTCTCAGGCTTCATTAGCTTTTGGAAGCCCCACGTTGTTGTTACAGGATCACCTCATAGGTGACCTTATGTCTGAGAAAGACATTAGGGAAAACCTTTACCCTCTTTCGTCACCTGTTCTTTCTCCCCCTCTCTTCTATCTTCCTTCTCTCCCTTCTTCCTATCTTTGTCTCTCACTCTATGGAGCCCAAGTTGGCCTCAAGCTCCTAAGTGCTAGCTCGTAGTGATATGTATCCCACTATGCCCAGTTAGCAACAACCTCTTCTTCCTCCTCCTCCTCTTCCTCTTTTTCTTCTTCTTCTTCTCTTCTTTCTTCCCCTTCCTCCTCCTTCTTCTTCTTTTTCTTCTTTTCTCTTTTCTTGACAGCAATAGAGACTGAACTCCAGTCCTCTTGCCTGCTGGATAAACAGTTTAGAATGCAAGTTCTCTTGCCCGCTGAGCTACCATCCCAGTCCCCACTTTTTTTTTTTTTTTTTTTTTTTGAGACAAGATCTTACTATATCCCAGGCTGGCTTCAGACTTGCAACAATCTTCTACCTCAGTCTCCCAAGTACTGGGATTATAGATAAAAGCCACCACCAGCTCTAACATGAGTGATCCATAATGGTCACCATCTTTAGCACCAGAAGTCAGGGAAATAGCTAATAAAGATGCTTGTCATGCAAACCTAGCAACTTGGCTCAATCCAAGAACCCAGATGGTAGAGGAAAAAAAACACACACACACACACACACACAACTGAACGTTGTCTTCTGACCATGGCACATGTGTACCTATACTATCACAAATACATTTTTAAAAATATTTTGAAAGATGGTAGCCACTGGACATGATAAGTAGCTCATGTTTATAATAGCAACACTGAGATGCTAAGGCAGAAGAATTGGCAGTGTGGTAGCCAGAAGCATAGTTCTCAAGACACTTGGTTCTCGTCCTGGCCCAGTCCCTTGCCACCTTGTGGCTTAAGATTTCAACCTTGGCTTCTTTTATCTGTGCAAGTGGTGTAACTACCTCATAGGACTGGTGAAGGTTGAGTGAGATAGTGTGTGGATGTTAAGTGAGATGGTGTGCGTGCCTGACAGTAATCCTTGAATTAATGGTCTCTTAACATAACTTCTCATTTATGCCAGAGACATATATTTTTGTCATTAGATTGATTTGTCAGCTCACAGTTTAACTTGGAAAAATAGACTGCCAGTGTAGTAAGCCATTTAGTTGTAGCATTCATCTCAGAAAAGAGATTTCATGTCATTTTAATGTAACCAGGAAAGAGTGGCGTATTCAGACTTTCGGTTACTATGATTAACTACTCGGGGAAGTAAGAATGTATTTTTGATCTCAGTTTTGGAGATTTCATGGTCACCGATCCCATTGTTTCTGGGCCTGCTGTGAGGCAGTGCGTCATGATAGAAGTGCACCATAGAGCACAAGGCCTTCTATCATGGAGGACAGGAAGCAGAGGGACAGAGGAAGTGATTGAAGGCAAGGTACTCCCAAAAGGTCCAGCCCCAGTGGCCTACTAACCAAGGCCCCATATCCTAATAGCCCATTTTTGTCACTGGATGTGTTAGTAAAGTGAGCGTCCTCAGCAGTCTCACCACATGGAGACCAAGTCCTAAAGATACATGAGCCTCCTGGTGTGTGTCGGGGGAAAGAGATTACATATCCAAGTGTCATAGGAATAGACCGTAAAAGTCAATCTATTTATGTTCTTCCCCACCCTGAGAATTTAGGAAGTTCATGTTTTATTTTGTTGGAGATTATATACCCCATAAAATAAAGAGACAGAGCAGTATTCTGTCATAAATTAATTCTAGGTACGCCAGGAGAGACTACAGGGTATTTTAATGGTCCAATAGAATATTTTTCTGGTCTCCTATCTCTGCTCACCTGAGTCTGGTTTCCTCATCTGGAAACTGCAGCCAATCATTAGCACTGGCTTAATGTTGGGAAATAACCTTTTAACCATGTCTGAACACTGAATAGACACGCAGTCATTGTTTGCTACTCTCCTCTCTCCACTTCTAACAAAATGGAAAAGTAGTTGCGAGGAAAGTACACTACAGATGGGACACCCGATCTTGGCCTTTATGAAATGCACGGTTTCATATGCTCTGCTGCCCAGCGTGGCTGGGAAGCTCTGCTTCAGCAAGTCTCCTTGACACAGTTGCACATCGAGTCACACGTTCTTCCCACAGCCTACTGATTCTGAACAATCTTCCTTTTCTCTGGAGTGTAACCTCCCTCTTCTAATGTCCTCTTTTAACTTCCTTCCCAAATACTGTTTCTTTTTAATCACTGCCTTATGCCTTCTTTGTAGCCGCTGAAATATAAGGGAGGCAAAAGAATAAATTCCATTTTAATAATCCTCCTCCATATTGGCCTTTCTCTGGAATAAAACTTTGAAGATAGAGACAATGGCAAGAACACTATTAGCTAAATGTGGTGGCTCATTCCTGTGATTCCATTCCTTGTGTATGCTCAAGAGTCAAGAAGGCAAGAAAATTAATGCTAATTCAAGAGCAGACAGATCCACATATGATTGAGTTCCATGCCAGCCACTGTTATGTAGAAGAGACTGACTCAGTCTCAAAAACAGCAAATAAAAAGAATAGAGCACTGTACTGAGCAAAATCTGACAGAATGTCTGTCTGACTTTAAATTTTGTTTCATTGACTTCTAGTTTTGTTTGTGAAAGATGTGAACTTGCTATGTAGCCTAGGCTTAGTCTTGAATTGCCAGCCTCCCAAATTCACCCCCATCCTCAATTCCACTTACTTTTCATACTAGGTCAAAATAATGATTTTTTAAACCACTCCTGGGATAAAACCCAGGGCCTTGTGTATGCTAAGCAAGCACTCTACTGCTGGAGCCCAATCCCCAGCTCACAGGAGAACAGGGACCTGAGTCCTATGTCCATCGAAGAAAAGGATTCCTGATGTGTGGTAGAGGGCCTGGGGCCAGCTGGGTGAGATAACAGCCTAGAGAATTAGTATGTGATACAAATGATAACTCTAAACTTTTCTAAAGAATAGGGGCGTCTCCGGGTTTTGAATGGAGCATTTGAAGGGAGTGTAAGGCTGAGAGGGATGTCTGCTGCCGAGCTGAGTACACAGGTAGACCACAGTTTTACTACAGTTTGGGCATAACAAAGAACTGCATAGTATAGTGAGTTTCCAGTTCTTCTGTCAATGTTTAATGTCTTATCCCAAAGGACAGCGATTATAGCAAAAAGCACTTATTGAGCATCGCGGGACAGGCAGTGGAATGAGAACATGCTCATTAATCCACTTAACCCTTACTGAACCTCCAGACAGGCCCACTTTACAGACAAGGGAAGAAGGAGAGGATGGGAAATCCTCTGCCTGAAGGCGCTGGAGGGAATTCTGACCCAACAGCTCTGGTTCCAGAGCCCCTGGCTGTGGATCGCCAGCTCTGGCAGCTTTCAGCCGAGTCCTGTCAACCTAATGGTGAGTCTCACCCCTCCTCCTGCCCAATTCCATCTCACTTCTGAGACGCTGTTGATAAATCTTTTAGATTTTTGGGTCACAGGCTAGCTGTGACCTGAATAGAACGCGGCACTTTTATCCATCTGCTTATTTCACATCAGGTTTCTTTGAGGTTTCCCAGCTCCCCATCCACTTTTCAGCTCCCCTCCTTTGCACTTCACCCATATATATGCCGGAGCCTTTGTTGAATGCTCTCTCACACTCTGCAGCATAGGATGGTCTAGAACTCACTATGGGGCTGGAGAGGTGGCTCAGTGGTTAAGTCTTTGTCTCAAAAGCAAAAGGACCCGAGTTCAGTTCCCAGATTCCACATTGAAAACTGAGTGGAAATAGTGGTGGCCTCTACTTCCGGCTCTGGAAAGGTGGAGCCTAAGAAAACCCAGAGCAAAGCAACAAAGAGATAGAACAATTCAGGGTGATTCTCGAAGTCTCACTTGGGCTTCCACAGGCACCCATATCACCCTCTTTTACACATACTACACCTACACACGTATAGGGAAAAAAGCCTTATAACCTTATAACCCCTGTGTAGCCCAGGCTAGTCTCCAACTCAAAACAACCCTCTTGCCTCCACCTCCTCAATGTTGGGATTCAGGCCTCTATCACCATTCCCAACAGTTGGGGTTTTGCTGTTACTGCTTATTTGTTGTTGGCTTTCAGGCTTTTTAAATGTGTGTGTGTGTGTGTGTGTGTGTGTGTGTGTGTGTGTGTGTGTTTTGTGTCCCTGTGAAGGCCCAAAGGTGACTCAGAGAACCATTTAGATTGCTTCTACTTCCTTTTTGCTTTGCTCTGCAGTTTCCCAGGCTCTGCCTTCCAGAGTTAGAAGTTCAGGCTTCTGCCATTTTTGCTGGCATTTTTACATGACATCTAGGATCCAAACTCAGGTCCTTCTATTTGCAAGGCAGAGTGTCTTAACCCCTGAGCCATCTCTCCAGCCCAGTTTTCAATTTTTTGAGAGAGGGTCTCATGTAGCCTACCTTGCCTCAAATTCATTTTATACCTGAAGCCTTGAGCTTGTAATTCTCTTGCCTCTACTTCCCAAATGATGGGATTACAAGATTGCACCACCATGCCTAGCTGTTTTGTTTTTGTGGTGCTAGGAATGGAACCCAAGCTTCACATAGGGTATACAGCTGCTTTCCCAATCAGCTAATGAACTACATCCCCAGACTTGAAGAGAGCACACTTCATGATACATGTGTGAAGTTAGAGAAAAACATACTTTAGGGATCAAACTCAGATGGCCAGTCTTATGAACTGATGCTGCTACCTGCTGAAGCAACTGGCTGGTCCATTTTGTGGTTTCCTAGTATACCTCACATTCACTGTGTTCCTGGCCAGTAGTTTCTGGTTCCTTTGTAGATTTAGACATGAGTAGGTCGTAAGCTCCTTAAGAAAGACTCCCGTCAAACTCACCCTCCTCACCAGGCATGGTGGCACGTAGCTGTGATCCTGGCATTTGAGAAGCTGAAGCAGGAGGATTGCCATGAACTTGAAGCCAGCCTGGGCTATATATTAAATTCCAAGCTAGTCTCTACTATAGAGTAGGATCCTGTCTCAAAAAAACAATTTCAAAATAATAATTTCATTGACATCCAAGATCTGATCCCCAGTTCTTCAGGTTGTCTTTGCTCCAGAGTTAATAACATTCAAGTATGAATGCAGTCTAAATCTAGAGAATGGTACACGACCAGATTGTCTGTCCTTTCATCTACAAAGTAAATCATGTCTACCAGGCAGCGACAGTTGGACAAAGACTTCTTTACAGGAAAACAGACCCACCAGGAATTTCCTAAATTTCCAGTGATTTAAGTTATGTCACACCAGCATGGTAAATATATACTACAACCTCAAATTGCTAAGAATTATTTTCAAATGTTCTTACAACAAAAGTTAAGATGTAGATGTGTTGACTAGTTTGACTAATTATGCCACATTATTATCATCAATCACATCACTTTGTATACTACAGATATATGCAATTATAAATTACAGCTGTAACAGTGATAAAAGAACCAGGCCCTACCTTTAAAATGACTAGATGTGGGTCCTCCCTTGGGATCCAACAGACTCCTCTTTTAGATGTTGGCAGGTTGGACAGTGTTTTGCTTGTTTGCTTGCTTTTGTGGCTGTTGTTTTGAGACAACTTACTATGTAGACCAGGCTGGCCTCAAATATGCCTCTGCTTGTATCACTCTTCCAAATCTATAATAGTTTTACATATGCTTAGAAATTCAGATCACATGTTTTTAGCCAGTCTCTTTGGCTGCAACATTTTTTGTAGGTTTCTTTTCTCATCTACTACTTGTTAAGTAGTTCAAGAGCCTCAAGATGGGTTGGCCTTGGGTTTAGACACTTTAAACTTTCATTAACTTTCTGACTTTACCAAATCATTTTACCTCTTGGGCTCAACTACATCATCAAACAGTTCCAAGGGTTAAGTTAGTAATTAGCATCATCAGACTAAAGTTTTTTAAGGTATCTAAATGTACATCTTTCAAAGCAAGGTCCTTTTAAATTTTTACAGTGACTCCAAGGACCCCAGAGTGATCCGCACCCCGTATTGTCTATTCAGTAGCCCTCAGTGTACATCCTTGGTGTGAATGTGGTTCTTTCTGGCCTAAGAACCACTACCATGAAAAATGCCTATTATCTGTTTTTGTTACTTATTGCTGCTACCAGAATACTCCTGATAAGAGGTCACTTAAGAAGGGAAGGTTTATTTTAACTTACAATTCGAGAGGATACAGTCCATCATGGTGGGGAAGGCATGGTGGCCGGAATATGAAGGAGCCGGTCGCATTGCATCCAGAGAGAGACAAGAAGCCGAGTGACAGCAATGCTGGTGCTCCGCTGGCTTCTCCTTTTCATCCAGCCTGGGACCTCTGCCCACAGGAGTGGTGCCACCCAGATTCAGGGTGGGTCCTCTCCAGCAAACCTTTGTAGAGATACCCTCATAGACACGCCCAGAGATGCGTTTCCATAGTGACCTAAATCCAGTCAAGTTGACAATGGATATTAATCATCACAGTGCCTGAATGGGAAACCAGCCACAGACTGGATGCCGGGTTGCCTGGTCTCCTGCGCTCTTCCCTAAAGTCAGCATTAGTGGAGAGTAAGTAATGTGTTAACTGGCTTAATTTCAAAGGAAACTTTGGCCAGGGTGCTGCAGTGTTGCTCAGGGTTAGAGTTTTTACTTGAGTAAGGTCCTGAGTTATCTCTGTCACAACTGTCAGCTCTGGGTTTAGAAGTAAAGTAGCCACAGACTAAATGGGTTAAAAAAAAAAAAAAGCTAGACTTGGAGGTGCTTGACTATAATCATTTAACAAATCACCAAATGGCCCATATTTATAATGGCCCATATTATTGTGCAAGTATGAAGACACGAGTGTGATCCCCTGAACCTACCTAAAAACTGGGCACAGTGATTTCCCAACTCTAATCTCAGTGTAGGGGAGAGGGAGTCAAGAGGATCTCTGGACTTGCTAATCAGACATTGTAATTGAATCATTGAGCTCCTCCAGGGTCAGTGAGAATCTATCTCAAAAAGGTAGAAAAAGATTGAGAAAGACACCCAATGTGAACCTCTCGTTCTTCACACACACACACTCTTCAGACAGAAAAAGATGGCTTAGTGCATAAGATACTTGCCCACGAGCACGGGAACCAGAGTTCAGATCCCTTAAGAATTCACATATAAGGCAGGTGTGATGGAGACCTGTAATCCCAGGAGTCCAGAGACATGACTCCTCAGGGCTAGCTAGCCTGGCTAACTGTTGAACTCTGAGTTCACTTGAGAGACCCTGACGTAATAATAAAAGTGGACAGTGACTAAACACATCTGATGTCGACTTAAAAAAATTTTTTTATTTATTCAATTGTGCGTGTGTGCATTTGTGTGTGTGTGTAGAACCAGGGGCGAATTTGGGAACCACCATGGACGCCTCCACCTCCTCGAATTTGGGAACCACCATGGACGCCTCCACCTCCTCGTTTACTCTGCCCCCGGGATTCACAGGCTCCGCCCTATCAGGACTAGAAACACAGATTGCCCCGCTTTTGCCCGGTGTCTATTTGTGGGGTCTAGGATCTGAACTCAGGACCTTCTGCCTGCAAGGCAGAGGCTTAACCCCTGAGCCACCTCTCCAGCCCCACCTGATGTCAACTTCTTGCCTCCGCACCATATGTATATATATATGCACATGTACCCCACACACATTTGAACATGCATATGTACACATGCATGAACCTCTTGTCCCCAAACAAATAAAAAATCTAAAAGCTTGCTTTTAGTGGGAGTGCTTGGCTAGCATTCCTAGAGACTTTGATTTAGCAGGTGGTGTGTGCCTAGGGGGGAGATTCTTATATTTGCATTTGGATTGTCCTCCCAAGTAAGGATGAAGTTACTATTCTGGAAATCACTTGTTTGTCTGTTTTGATTTTGTCCCTGTGCGTGCTGGGGCTAGAACCCAGAGCTATGTGAATGCTACGTAGCTAAAGCCACTGAGCTGCAGCCAGGGAGCTACACCCCAGCCTGGAAACTATTTTGGTTTTACCATTGGAGCCTTTCCCAACTCCCTTCTTTCTCTGTATACTTCAAAATCCTCTCCCCGCTATAAGCGGGCATTTATCATGTTGTATTATTACAGTGCTCGTTGCCATGTGGGCATTCATGATCTTTCCTTAATCAACTCTGTAGCCCAGGGTCTTATTTATTTATTGACAGAACTCCAGGGAAGATCATGGCTAGCCTTCTAGGAAGATTAAAAAAATAAAAAACAAAAAAACCACAACTATTCAAGTTGACAGGGCTTGTGAGGGTAAGAGCCCAGACTAGATCCTGCCAGTCTTCACATGACCGTTTCTCTCTGGAGCACTGTGCAGCCTGAACCCAACCCTGCCACGAATAAGGGGGACACAGACTTTGCCCTGTGCTTGTCCAGAAATATACCTGGAGAAGAAACGCACTGCTCAAACTAGACCTTGGACCTGGATTTACTCCCAAGAAAATAAAATGAAGACAGGTTGGGGGTTTGGTTTAATTTTTATTTTCTAGATGGATTATTTTACTTCAAGGTTTTTTCCTTGCTTTCCAGTGTTTTTGTTTAGTTTGGGGGCTTTTTTTTTTTTTTGGACACAGGTTCTTATTATGCAGCCCAGGTTGACCTCAAACTCATGGCTCAATCCACAGTTCTGGGGTTCCACATGTGAGCCACCAACATGTGTGCATGGTTGTTCAATCCAGATGCTGTCTGCTATGGAAACCACTATTTCTGGGTTCCAAGGACAAAGAAGGCATTTAAAGTGAACTCAGATGCCTTTTATTAGGTCAGGCAGAATCAGGGTTGGTTTTGATGAAAGGAATAATGTTTGAGTGGCTTCCCCATCTTCCGGGCACCAGGCAGAATCATTTCTGGGTCTACCTCCCTCCCTGGAGTAACCCCCAACTCATGGGGGTTTTGAATGTTTCCTTTGTGTCTTTGTGTTTGAAATAGCAGCGCATGTGCCCAGGTGGGCCTCAAACTCCCTCATCAACCTTGACTCTCCCACCTCAACTTCTCAGGGACCCTCTGGTTTTATATACCAAAGACCCCACAAGCAGACCAGGAGTGTGACCCACACATTCTTTGAGGGGTGAGAACAGGCAGGCTGCAAGGTGCGACACAACACTTAATTTCTTGGTTACATATACTTGGCCATGTGACAGGCCAAGTTCCTTTGACGTGTGACAGTTAAGACCATCCCTACTTAGCCTTCCATGCCTTGCTCTTTCCAAAATTAACAAACAGCTTTTTCCCCTCCCTATTTTTCCCAGAGAAGAGCAGGAACACCGTCCCCTACTGCCACAAATACATGTAGTCGAGTTGCCCCCATTGGGGAAATCCAGAGGTCAGCATGCCAGAGAGCAGTGGAGGAGCCCTGCCCGGGGGCACGCGAAGACACACAGTCCTGGTATCTCCTCTGCAGGTACACACTCTCCTCCCTGTCCCGATGGACTCCACCAGGACCACCCAGGGTCAGCACAAAAGCTGTGACCCATCAAGCTGGAGCACAGCGAAGCCAGCCTAGCAAGGAGCAGGCTGAACTCCAGCGGCTTAGAACTCCCTGGCATCCCCCGGCCCCATCACCTCCTTGCCCTGCCTGTCAATCCATTTTGCACCAATAGATTTTACGTTCTTCACTCTGCCAGATGAATGTGAGGAGGGCAGCTGAAGACCGATCTCTGACCTGGGCACATAAACAGCCTTCAGATTGGACTTGACAGTTAATAAAGGACAGACCCGGCAATTCTCCAGTGCCTTTTTTGCTTTAATTAGATTGAGTACTTAAAGATTTTGGGGGGAAATCTTTGATTTAAAGAGAAAGACTCACAAGGCAGAAAGTCAAGTTTCCATTTCCCTCATTCATTCATTTATTCACTCATTCATTCAGACTATTAATCAATCACTAGCATTGACAGCATAGTGCCCTGTTTATTCCGTGTCCGACATGCTGCTAACCACTTTCAAGTGGCTCCCAAATTTCCCACAATCCTCTTTGTGCTCTGCTGGAAAACAGTGTACAGCTAGCAGACAAGAACACAAGCTTTAGTTCAAACAAGTTGGAGCTTGAACCTTGTTTCTGCTGTCTGACCTTTAGCAAGTTATTTAACCCCTGCACTCTCAGTTTCCTCTTGGGGTTAATAATACCAACTTCCAGTGGTTGTCATCAAGTTTAAGTAAGGCCACATGTGTAGAGCAGTCAGCAAGCCGGAGCTCAGCTCATACATGAAGCTCAGCTAACCCAGCTGCCTCTCACTCCCTGTCCCTTTTGCCTGGCTCTCTGCCAGTCGTGAGAGCCATGTGGTGACTTAGTACTGCTGAGACCTGCATCAACAATGCTTAGCTTCTGTCTGTAAAATGGATAGCCCGGTAATCTCCTGCTGGTTCCAGAAAGAACGGGGTCTAGAAACTGCTCCTTCTGAGGAAAGGACTCTGGGGAATTTAAACCAGGGTGGCAGCCCTCTGGCTTGTAAGATGTCACCACAGCCCTGGAGGGGTGTCTTTAATAATAGATGGTTTTAAAACCTTGAATCCACTTCAGGCTGTATTTGCTCACACATGGAGGTCTATTCAGTGTTAATCACATTAATATGCCGTTTCATTTCATACTGTGCGATGTGATCTTCACAGAGAGCCAGGAGGGCAGCGCTCACCAGCAGAGGATCCTATCCTGTTTATCTGTTGGCGGCCTGTCAAGGCTTCTCAGAGCCCCCAAGGCCATCCTCTGGCTCTGCTCCCTGGGGTTCCCTAAAGCCCAAAGCAGCTTCCCTTTCAGGTGTTCTTCTGTATTTATTGATTTTAATCCTCGATTAGAAATCTTTTAGGCAAATGTCTATCTTTTACTTGCTGTCTGCCCCCCCCACAAGATCGGCTGTCACTCTGGAGGTTTGGAGCGTGCTGACTCAGCTAAGTTCACTGGCCAGACAGCTCTAAATCCACCTGTCTCAGTCTCCCCAGTACTGGGATTACAGGAGGGCATTGTTCTGCCCAGCTTTTACCATGGGTGCTGGAATCTGAACTCAGGTCCTTATTTGCACAGCAAATACTTTCCTCACAGATCCAGCCCCCCCCAGCACCTCTTACTGCATTTTATTTCAGTTGTGCTGGGGACGGCACAGGGTCCCAAGCATATGAGGCCCGCACAAGCCAAGTGGATGCTTTTTTCTGCACAGTGCACGTCCCCATCACTGTAGGAAAGGGCCCTGGTGGCACAGGAGCTGGCAGGATCTTTTCAGATCTTCCAGTCAGATCTCGTGTTGCAGACGGAGAAACCGAGGCTGGAGAAGAGCTTACACTATCTTCAGACATTCCTTTCCTAAGTAGATTAACTCTTCATTCATATCTTGAGACTTCCCATTGCCCGGGCTCCTTGTCAGAAGAGCCTTACTTGGGATAGAGAATGAGGTCTCCAGACAGCACCGCCCACCACCAAGCAACTCATCTGAAACGGGCCAACCCTCCCCGTGGGCCGTTCCCTGCGTGCCTCCCCCCTGCTTAGATTGTTACTTAAATTGCTCTTGCAATTATTTTGTAAAACTATCCTTTTATCCCCATCATTCCCTCCCTCCCTCCCTTTTTCCTTTTCCTTCCTTCCTTTCTTGGGAGAGAGAAGCAAGTGCCCTGACAGAAAGGAGCAGGCCCTCGGCGGTGAGGAAGAGTGGCTGGGGATACATGAGCTCATGATTCTTCGCAGAGGGCATGTTCAGAAAACGGTGGTGTCGGGCTGGAGAGGTGGCTCAGGGTTTAAGCCTCCGCCTTGCAGGCAGAGGGTCCTGAGTTCGGATCCCAGATCCCACGTATAGACGCCAGGCGGAAGCAGGGGTGGCCTGCGCTTCTGGTCCTGGTAGGGCGGAGCCTGTGAATCCCGGGGCAGAAGGAGGTGGAGGCGTCCATGGTGGTTCGCGAATTCGTCCGTGGTTCTACACACACACAGACACAGACACACACACGCGCACATACATACACACACACCACAATTGAATAAATAATAAAAAAAAATTAAAAAAAAAAAGTTTTAGAAAACGGTGGTGTCAACGTGTTGGGAGGGTCGTTTGAGCCTCCCGATTTCAAAAGGGCACTTGTCAGATGCTTACACAGCCCCGAGTGAAGGGACCGTGGCTTCAACTCATCTGTGCTGTTTTAAAGCTTCTGAGAAACAGTATAGGCAGTCCTGGCCATTGTGACCCACAATCAGGGTAACCTCTAACACTGGTGACGAAAGCAAGTAGCTAAAAGCAAGCAAAGCTGGCAGGTTCTTGGGTTCCTCTGTGTGTCTTCTAAAATCCGCGATTCTCATCTATCATTGGCCATTGTCATATACAAGCACTACAGTCTAACAGAAAGCTCTCTTTGCCTCCCTCCCTCCTCTCCTCCCACTCCCTTTATTTTTGGGGGTCTTGCCCATGGTAGGGAGGCATGCTTTCACTGACCACACCTCCTGCCTTGTCATAGTTAGTTAGGCACAGGCCATCCAACTTGACTGTTGAGGGTTTGAGCTCTGGGCACATTTGTGGAGAATTAGTGGTTGGTTAAGCCCAGAGCAAACCTGCAGGAGATTGTTTAGCTGATGGGAAGGAGGCCTGGCCTGTGGTGGGTGGGACTAGGCCCTGAACAGATGAATAAAATACTGAGTTGGTTGAAGAAGTTGGCATCTTTGTGTACACTTGGCCAGACATGCTGGTCTGGCAAGTAAGGATTGTCCCTCTCTCAGCCATTACGTAGAGATGATGTGGCCAGTTCCCTCAGCCCTGGTGTTGGTGCGTGCTTTCCCGTCAAGCTAGACTGAGAACTGTAACCGGACTGTCGTAAGGAAATAAACCCCTTGTTCCCTCATGCCGTTTGATGGTCATTTATCAGCAACCATGCAGGCGGACTGCAACAAGCCCCACGTTATTTTTTTAGTCCCGATTCCAGCCAAGGGGGTAGATTCTGGTGACGCACTGGCTACTCTTCAGCCATTCCAAGTTTAACTTTCAAAGCAAACCTGCTGCAGATATTTCTCCATGTTAAGAGATACAGCCATGGCCAAGAAGGGCGGATAGGGTGTCAACAAGACAAGTTCCTCCTGGGCTTCTGGTTCACAGCACTTGTCCATTTCTTTCCAGATGCAGTCACCCAAGCCTACGGCTTTCACGCGTGGTACAATTTCAGTCTCCATGGCCATCCAGCCTAACCTACCTTGAGCTCCAGGATGATGCAGTCCTTGCCTTTAAGGTGTTTCTGGTGACTCTGGCACTTGGTGTGTTAGAATAAAAGCCCCGATGCCTTCCCGTCCCATCCCAGGAATAGCTGCACATCACTTGCCACTCATCTGACACCTGTCCCAACCATCACTGTCACCACTGAAGCCTGGGCGCTGTGGGGGCTCCGCAGTAGTCCTCTCCTGCTGGCCTCTGCGGATACATCCTCCAGGACTCCTAATCTTTAATCAGGCCACTCCCTTTCTTAAAACCATTCAACAGCTTCTCACTACCATGAGGAAGTTTCCCAACTCTGAGGAGAACCTGTGCCCCTTCTGTAGCTCAGCTGATAGAGGGGAGGGCTGTGGAGCGACTGGTAGTCCTTCCTCAGCTGTTCTTTAGACCTGATGGAGACTCCTCACCGGGGTGCTGTTTGAGTGCCTGCTCCACCTTGGTCTTCAGTCTTGCCCCTTCCTCAAAGCAGTGGTCTCCTCAGGCAGCTCCTAGGCTTCCACCTGCAGACCCTGCCACTCAGAACCACAGGTCCCCCCAGTTCAGAGTCCTGGGAAGGGGCCATTAATGGTAGAGTTTATAGTGACCACACGCGGTCCACTCTCCGTGTCCAGAAAGCAGGTCCTAAGCACAACCATGACCTCTAGGATGCTCCGGGGGGCTGACAACGGATGCCGGTTTTCACTGTGCTTGCCATCTCCTCACCAGCTTTTAACCTAATGTGAACTATTTACTTTTCCAATAATAAATAGTATTTTTTTAATTGAAAAGGCAATATAGTTACTGATAAGTGTAAACATACAGAAAACAGGGATGGGGAGCATAGCGCAGTGACAGATTACAGGTCACTTGTCAAACTATTAAGCCCTGGATTCTACCCCAGCACGAAGAGCTGAAGGGAGGGTCGGAGAGGGAGGGAGGAAGGAAGAATCCAGAGCCCGATGGCGACCACGGTTGATCTGGCTCCGAGTCCTCACAGGACAACCCCAGCCTTGGCTCTTGTCCTGCTCTCTCCCTGGTTCTGGGCTTTGCTCTGTGAACTTCTGATCACCTTCAGCAGCAGCTCAGGCACGGCCTTCGGGCTGGTAGTTCCTGCTGCAACACTTCCTTGACTGGTTCTCAGCTTCTGGATTGTGTCTCAGGCCACGCGCGGCATGTCTTCACATGATGCTTGTGGGCGGCTGGAAGCACGGAGCCCCTTGTTCTCCATCCAAGCTTTGGATCTCTTTTCCTTCTGTTGATTGAAGGCATAATTAGGCGCCAGTTTCCCCATGGCTCAAGCTAGAAACTTCGAGGTTATCATCAGTTCTTCTCACCCCTGCCTCCCTCACGCTGGGCACCAATCCAACCTGTTCTACCAGTTGGATGTGTCCTCCTGCCGCCTCCACCTTCCTGTGCCCTGCTCCTCAGCACTGTCCATCTTGTCTTGCTGGCCCTGGCAAAGTCCTCCAAGTGTCCCTAGTGTCTGCCCCCCCACCCTCCTTCACCCCCTGCTGTCTTCTTTCTAGAGACATAGATAGGTTTGTTTGGTCTTGTTATTGTCTTGCTTTTGCCATCAGGTCTCACTCTGTTGCCCGGGCTGGCTCTGAACTCAGGACAAGTCTTGTCAGTTAGTTGAGTGCTGGGGTGACAGGTAGGGGTCATTAAGCTTGATAATGGTCACTTTCTTAAATGTCCAGTAAATCTATTGTTTTCTTTCTTTTCTTTTTTTTTTTTTCAGTTTCCTAAGTGACCATTTGCTGACTGCAGGATGAGATCGCAACTCTTTAGCTGAGCTGAAGGGAAGATCAGACCAGAAGGCATTTCTTTTCCTGTATCCCCATATAGTAGCCTCAGACTCTATATTTCTGCAGACAATCCTGAACTTCTGATCCCCTTA
Source organism: Typhlomys cinereus (assembly GCA_023101885.1). Lineage (NCBI taxonomy): Eukaryota > Metazoa > Chordata > Mammalia > Rodentia > Platacanthomyidae > Typhlomys > Typhlomys cinereus. The sequence goes on along the minus strand of JALPQD010000298.1, from coordinate 1,339,707 downwards.
CTTCCACCCTCCCAGTGCTATGATTACACGTATGTACCACCACCCCAGGTTTATGCTGTGCTAGCAACCTAACCCAGCCTTTGTGCATGCCAGGCAAGCACTCTACCCAGCCCCTGAAAAGCATTTCTAATTATTATTAGATACTTCTAGAACTACCCTGTGCATCATCCTATGGCACAGAAAAGGGACTTTGTAAACTTCATTCCTTTGGCCAAGCACTGTTACCTCTGTCCCTACTACAGTACTAAGGAAACTGCATCCTCCATGAACCTTTCTCCCAGCTGCCTTTTTGTATGCTCCTAGACAATGCAATTATATAAAGCAAGAAAGGCAGGCACTGGGCTCGTCAGATGGAGGCTAAGGCAGAAGGACTGCCCAAGTGAAGTCAAGTCCAGCCTAGATTACATAGTGACTTCCAGTGTGGGTTATGACTCAGAAAGCCGAAACTAAACCAGAACGAAATGGGGGCGGGGCACCCAACACCCAACACCCAGAAGTACAGAGATGGAAATGGCTGGCCCGCCTTTTGTCTCACAGGTCCCTGATGCTCCCACTCAGAAGTCCACCAAACCCACACATCTCCCACACAGAACTCTTCCTCCATCACACAGAGACTTGACACAACAGTTCTTTTCACAAGTACATGTTTCTGAGCTGGTGGGAGTAGGGCGGAGGGGAGAAGGAGCGACACCAGGAGTTCATCCATTCCTACCCACATCAGCTCTGCCCACCATCAGGGAGAAGGTGATGCCAGCCAAGGGCAGGGCCACAGTGACCCTCGGCGCGCTTGCCTTCATGGACTTCGCCCTCTGCTAACAACAACAAAACATGATTTTACAACTTTCTTTGAATAAGAACCAATCAGATGGGGATTTAGGTGCAGTTCACACTTGCCTGGTATATGCCAGGCTTTGGGTGCAGTAAAAACAACAAACCCCAGCCTCTTCCTTCACTTTACAGTATCCATTTATTTTTATTTTTTGCATGTGTGTGTATCAGAGGGCACTGTGTGTGCCTGTGGAGGTCCAAGAGTGACTTCAGGAGTCATCCTGGATTTCTTCTACCTCCTTTTTGCTTTGCTTTGGGGGCTTTCCTAGGTTCTGCCTTCCAGAGCCTGAAGTGCAGGCTGCCACCATTTCTGCCTGATGGGATCTCCGGTGCTAGCTCCCCCTGGCTGAACTACAACCCCCAGGTCTTAATTCTAAAATAAATGAAAATGAAAACAATTTCCCTAGAGTCTTTTAAAAGTACCTGGGCCCTATGGCTAATGGAGCTGCTGTCTCTGCCTGAGGCAAAAACTGAAATTCTTTGAAAGGTTGAAGAAATGCAGATTAGCACTCCTGCTGCAAGTCTTATCAAGACAAAAAGCAAGGTTATTCTCTCCAGGCCAAAGTTCCCCAGGGATGTGCCTCCAGTACGGCTGCTTAAGGCAGGCATATAATGAAGAATGTCTACATGGATGAGGCTTTGAGTTCTGAGTGACCCCCAGGGACTGGCTGCCAACACTGCTTCCGCATGGAGCTGGACTGCTTGGCAGGGGCCACTCAGGTTGTGGGGTTTTGCTGTATGCTACTGTTTATACCTGACTTCCAGTAGAGGCAAATGGAGGCCCAGGATTTCAGTCACCTAAGGAGACCATGCAGAGAGAACACAGGATGATTCCAGGATTTTAACATACTGGTGAGTTGTTTTAGACAGATTAAGTCTGAGTTACCTGAGGGCCTGAGTAGGAATGGGGGGAAATGTCCAGGAGGCCCGAGACCAAATCTGGGAATTATCTACCTATTGGTGGCTCTGGGAGACTCAAAGCGCCTTCCTACTCCTCGCTTCAGCAGTCCCCTGGGGCCTAGAACGGGTCTGGTACCTCTGACCCACCTGATCTCACCTCCTCCCGGGACAGCCGGCAGCCTTGCTCTTTCCTCCAGATATGCCGGGCTTCTGAGGCACTATGGAAACCCCTCTGAGGCCCACCTGGGCTGCCATGGCTGAACCTACGCTCCTCGAGGGGCTGTTCCACAGAACTTAACTTCCTCGTGGTCCGTGGGGACTCCCAGCTCCTAGGCGACACGCTAAGCGTTCACGCGCACGGTAAATATTTACCAAGTCCTTCTCCATGGAAGATGCTGAGTTATCTGTGAGCAAAGCAGGCAGCCCAGCTCCAGCAGCTGGTCTGTAGGGGGACAGTGAACCCCAGCGCAGGTCAGAGCAGTGCTGCTGACCAGGAAGACAAAGCCCCAGGCTCCTAGGCTGAGGGCAGGAAGAGAGTGTTGCTGGTCCAAGGTCAGCCTGGCCAGTGGACTGGGAGAAAGAAGAAAGAGGGGATTTGCTTATCTGGAGGGCGCAAGGGATGAGTGCGCAGAACACAGAAGCAAAGGGGTTCTGAAAGGCAGGAGGGGCGGACGAAGGGGCTGCTGAGAGATGTCCAGGCCTGAGGTCTTCCCTGGTGACCATGAGTCAGCAGATGCTGTGTCGGGAAGGGGGAAAAAAAACATTACCAAAGTCAGAAGTGTCGACCTGGTGTGGGGCATGTTTGTAATACTGGCCCTGAGGAGGCAGAAGCAGGTCGAGGCTGCGTGAGAGCCCCTCTCCAGGTAAAAGCAAAGCAAAGCAAAACAAAAATCTTAAGGGAAGACAGCTCTTGGGACTGGGAAAATGGTTTATTTGCTAGAGACAGTGTGAAAACTTCATCAAAACCCATGCCAAGGTGGAAGGAAGGAGCCGATTCCTTTACCTCTGGTCACCACGTGGACACCATAGCATATGAACTTCCGTCATGTACACACAAAGTAATAAAGCTTATCTATCGTTCTTTTCTAAAGACGCAGACTGACACAGTAACTCAGCGGGTGAGGTGTTTAATCCCGAGAAGACCACACAATGGGAGGAGAGAAGTGACTCCTGAAAGTGTCCTCTGACCTCCATTCTGTGTCATGGGGTACCTGTGTGCACCTTTGATCTCTCCGTAATAAAAAAATAAAGATGGGAATCAATAAGAGGAGAGACAGAGAGAACAAACCGGTGCCTAAGGAAGGACACAGACCACTCTCTAAAATGTCACTAAGAGCCACAGCAGTGACAGCAGAGCATAAGTCCAAGCAAGGGACCCTGAGATAGTGCACAGGCCAGGTTGGTGCCACCCCCAGCCCACCCTGAAGAGATGAGGCTCAGAATCCAACCAGTTGTGCTGGGGGAAGGCAAAAGGGAGGCTTTCCATGTTCTATTTTGGTCAAAGTGTTATGGTTTGGACAATTTTTGAGAGAGTTCTTCTGTGTGTCCCTGGGTGGCCCAGCTCTTTTTTTTAAACTTTATTTATTTTTAAATTATTTTATTTTTTCCACTCATACAAGTTTGTAAGGTACTCCATTCCCCTCCCTCCATCCACCCCTCCCCAGATCCTCTAGCTCCCTCCCCCCTTTCTCCCTTTGGCCCCCCCCATCCCTGGAGCATCCTTTAGGGTGCATGTCAAACTTCCCTCTGGGTCCTCCTCTCTGACAGGTGTAAGGACTCAGTGGCATTGCCTAGAGCTCTTTTTTGTGTTCCCTTAAATATAGGAACACTATTGTGGCTGTTAATCCCTTGCCTCTAAGGATCTTAGAGCCTGTGATCCATGCTAGACTTTGGGGGGGGGTCAATGACATGTTGGTCATTGCGCAAGTCATACAAAGTCCTATTACGATTACTTCGGCCCTAACTTGTATGGAGTATCTTGCATATCGTTGCTCTCCCCATCTTTAGGCTCTTAAAATCTTACTGCCCCCTCTTCAGCAAATTCCCCTGAGCTTTGGGATGGGGAGAGATTAGGCTGGCCTGGTTCCTGGTGATGAATGTAGGGTCTCTGATTAAAACTTACTTTGTGTGTGTGTGTGTGTGTGTGTGTATCAGAGGGCACTGTAAGTCCCTGTGGAAGACCAAGAGTGACTTTAGGAACCATCCTGAATTGCTTTTTACCTCCTTTTTGCTTTGCTCTGGGATTTTCCAGACTCCACCTACCAGGGCCCCAGTGGAGGCCGCTGCATTTCAGCCTGGTGTTTTTACGTGAGACTCTGGATCAGAACGCATGGCCTGGAGCTCTGTGCAGACTAGGCTGGCTTTGGGCTTGAGGCAATTCTTCCTCCTGAGTGCCAGAATTACAGGCCTGTTGTGCCACCATGTCTGGCTTTCCTGGAGTTTTGATAGTTGTATTACACTTTTGGACAGTTATCTCTTTTATAAGGAAACAGATTTTCAGTTGGGATAGGAGTGGCACTGTCCCCTCCTCTTCCCTTATTTCCAGGAAACAGGTAACAGCTGGGTAGGGGTATCTCCTCATACATGATAAGACATTTGCTTGGACCCAAGAATGACTAGGCCCTTATATTACGCCAGACAGCATTTACATTAAACTACCCTCCTTTAGGCATAAGTTACTTCAGGATTAACAGTAGTTGGCTGACATTGGTAAAGTATTTACTTCTTGAACTTTTAAATCAGATATTGTTTCTGAAAAATGGTAGTGATTATATTTCACAGCGGCACTGTAAAGATTAAATGTGAAAAGAGAGGCTGGAGAGAGGGTTCAGGGGTTAAGCATTTTCGATACAAGCAAAAAGACCGAGTTCAGATCCCGGATCCCATGTAAAAATCCTGGGCGCAGATGGCAGTGGTTTGTACTTCCCGTCCTGGAAGATGGAACCTGGGAAATCCCAGAGGGAAGCAATAAGAAGGTAGAAGCATGGGGCTGGAGAGGTGGCTCAGGGGTTAAGCTTCTGCCTTGCAGGCGGAAGGTCCTGAGTTCGGATTCTAGACCCCACGTATAGACTGCTGGGCGGAAGCGGGGGCAGGTCTGCGTTTCTGGTCCTGGTAGGGCGGAGCCTGTGAATCCCGGGGTGGAGTAAACAAGGAGGTGGAGGTGTCCACGGTGGTTCCCGAATTCGTCCGTGGTTCTACACACACACACACACACACATACATACACTTGCACACACATACATACACACGCACAATTGAATAAAAAAAAAAAAAAGGTAGAAGCAATCCAGGATGATTCCTGAAGTCACTCTTAGGCACACACGTACTCTTTGATACACATCCACCTACGCACATGTATATACCAGCACCTATATCCATGCAAAAATAATATAAACCTTGGACATAATAAAAAAGTAAAAAGTGGGCTGGAGAGGTGGCTCAGGGGTTAAGCCTCTGCCTTGCAGGCAGAAGGTCCTGAGTTCGGATCCCAGATCCCACGTATAGATGCTAGGCGGAAGCAGGGTGGCCTGTGTTTCTGGTCCTGGTAGGATGGAGTCTGTGAATCCCGGGGCAGAAGGAGGTGGAGGCGTCCATGGTGGTTCCCGATTCGTCCGTGGATCTACACACACACATACACACATGTGCGCGCACATACATACGCACACACGCACAATTGAATAAATAATAATAATAATAAAAAAAAGTAAAAAGTGGGCCAGTGAGATGGTTTAATGGGTAAAAGTGCCTGTATACAAATACACCACACATGCACATGCGCACGCGCACATACGCGCGCGCGCACACACACACACACACACACACACACACACACACACACACACGGTGTTAAGAGATAAAACAGAGGACCTTTTATATGCTAGTGACCACAGAGCTACAAACTCAACACAATGCAAAGGGACTGCCCTCCAGCTGTCCCATCTCTCGCCTCAGCCTCCTGAGTACTGGGATTACAGATACGTGCATCACACCCAGCTAAAAGGCATTTCCAATCTAGTGTCAGACTGAGGTCGGGGTGTAGTTCAGTGGTAGAGTGCTTGCCTATACTGTGCCACAAGGCCTCGGATTTGCACGGTGTGTGTGTGTATGTGTGTGTGTGTGTTTATGTATATGTTATGGTCAGCACAGATGCTGAGGGATTTAGTTGTTTGGATGTGATATGGAGACAGCCTTCACTTGACAAAACTTTCTTGGCTCCATCTAATACCTTGGGTCTTGTGTATCCTTTTTTGTTATTTACTGGGGGGGGGAGGAGACAGAATACACTTGTAGGTGAACACACAGGCCATGGTATACATGTAAAGGTCAGTGCATAGCAGCCATAGTCAAAGGCAAGGGGGGAGCTGTTTCTCTTGAAGAACCATGTGGGTCTGGATCAAACTCAGGTGGTCAGGCTCAGTAGCAAGCACCTTTACCCCCTAAGCTACCTTGCCAGTCCCCTGCTATGTTTGGTCTCTCAGCAGTGTTTCTGGGGAGATTCCACTTCATCAGTCACATTTCATATTACATGTTAATAATCCTGCTTTGTAGTTTTTTTTTTTAGTTTATTTATTTTGCACATGTGTGTGACTGTTTACCAGAGGGCACTGTGTATCTCTGTGGAGGACTAAGGATGACTTTGGAAATCATCCTGGATTGCTTCTACCTCCTTTTTGCTTCCCTCTAGCATTTCCTGGGCTCCGCCCACCAGGGCTAGAAGTGCAGTTGGATCTGAACTCAGGCCTTCTGCTTGTAAAGCAGAGTCTTAACCCGAGCCATCTCTTCATTCCCTGCTTTGTAGTTTCTTGAAAGTTGTGATGACTTCCTAGTTTAATGGTTCCTAGATAACTAAGCACTCATATTCTAGATGTGAGGGCCAAATGGAAACAGGCAAAGATTTACTTGCTTTATAATGAATTTGAGTGCGCTGAAGGGATTCATTATAAAGGCAGCAACAGTCCCATAAGCTTGTATTCATGATGTAACATTCCCATCCATGAGGGTGCAGGGAGTCTACCGTAAATCTGAGACCGTTTTACACAGGTTGCTGCTTCTGCCTGGAAGACGTGCAAAGAGGGAGTAAACTTCAGCTTCACTGACTATCATAGTTAGGCACAGGTGTCAACTTGACAGTTGAGGGGTTGAGCGCTAAGCACGTTTGTGGAGAATTAGTGGTTGAGTTAGGCCCAGAGCAAACCCGCAGGGGATTGTCTAGCTGATGGGGAGGGCCCAGTCTATGGTGGGTGGGACTAGGCCCTGGAATAAAATACAGACATCTGGTTGACCGAGTTGGCATCCTTATGTATACTTGGCCAGACATGCTGGTCTGGCAAGTAAGGATTGTCCCTCTCTCAGCCATTATGTAGAGATGGTGTGGCAGTTCCCTCGGCCCTGGTGTTGGTGCGTGCTCTCCCATCAAGCTGGACTGAGAACTGTAACCGGACTGTCATAAGGAAATAAACCCCTTGTTCCCTTAAGCTGTTTGATGGTCATTTATCAGCAACCATGCAGGTGAATTGCAACAGAACATGAGTGCACCTCAAGGAAGCCATGACCCAGTGAATTTAACCAGGGGTCAGTCTTGGTCACTCAATAAATACTGACAATATGCAAAGCGTGTGTGTGTGTGTGTGTGTGTGTGTGTGTGTGTGTGTGTGTGTGTGTAGAACCACGGGCAAATTCGGGAACCACCATGGACCGCCTCCACCTCCTCCTTGTTTACTCCACCCCGGGATTCACAGGCTTCGCCCTACCAGGACCAGAAACACAGGCTGCCCCGCTTATGCCCGGCGTCTATACATGGGGTCTAGGATCCGAACTCAGGATTTTCCACCTGCAAGGCAGAGGCTTAACCCCTGAGCCATCTCTCCAGCCCCCTCTTAACATGTCATTGATAAAAACTTACAGTATAGTTTCTTCTAAGAATAAAGATGCATATTCACACATACATATATATTCTAGGAGTGTATTATATATACATGTATGTGTACAAAGTCAAGATTTTGTTACCTCGCCTCCCAAATATTGGAATTATAGGCATGTATTGCTATATCCCCCCACTTTTTTAAAGGGAACTTTTATTTTTCTAGTCTACAAATGCAATGAATGGTTGTCCCTACCCCTCCTCCCTCTCTCTCTGCTTTCAACTTGCACCACCCTCCTTTCACTAATCCATCCCTCTTCCTCCCACCTTCCTGTCTGCTTCTGTAGGTCCCAGAGTTCCCTTTGGGTTGTTTTACCCTAGTAAGGGCTCAGGTCTCTGTGGGAAGTTAAGTGGCTCTTCCTTGTATAGATCTGCTGAGAGGGAAACTCCCCTTCACCTGTCTAGCCCTAGTCCCCAAGGTTCCCGCTGCACACAGTTAGTTCTCCTGAGATCCTCGCTGGTCCATGGGGGAATGTTGGTATGTCAGCTATTGTGCAGGACTGGAGGTTAAGTCTCGCTGAAGTCACTGCACTCCTTCAAGAACACTGTTTTCAATATAGAAACTCTACTGCCCAAGCTAACCTGAACTCCCCGGCTCAAGAAATTCTCCAACTCAATCTCCCAAGCAGCTTGGTAGATACTAGAGGCCTACGACACTGGAGGGTTTGCTTTTTGCAATCCTGAGAATGGAACCTGCGGATTTACGTATGCAAGACAAACCCTTTACCATTGAGCTACATCCCAGGTAGGATATCTTCTGGTCTAATGGAGAGTCATCCCTGAGGATGGCAGTGAGTGAAGGCATGTCACTCAGGCTCATGCAAGAGCAAACACACCATGCCATTCTGACCAATGTTACTGGGTACTGCGTCTCAGAACCAGTGGCATGTCATCAGACTGTGGCTATTTGTCCCTAAACTTGGTCATGCCCTGTGTTTCACTGACTACAGCCAAGAGACAGTGCCTAGTCACGAACCTAACAGAACCAGTTAAGGATGCGAAATCTCTTGCTATTTATCTGGGAAATTTTCTACCAGTACTTCTACTTCATGGCCAAGTTTTCCAAATCATAACCCGCAGCTCAAGAAACATCTAAAAAGTCTGCAACGCCTCAGTGCAGCTGGACTGTGAAAATAGCAGCTGCCGCCACAAACCATAGAACAGGTCTTTGTGAACAGTGTCAAAGAAACTGCTGTCCTGTGTTCATCTTTACGCCACAGAGGGCTTCTTCTGTCAGCAAAATGGTCTTCAAGCAAGGACAGGAATGAATTACATGAACTTCATTTGTCTCTGTGCACTAAGCTTTCCTTTTGCTGCTATGTTTCAGTGCCCTAATTTTCTAACCTAGTCTGAGAGCATACAGCTACATGAAGTGGGGCAGGAGACCCATCATCTGCAAAGCACCTTCGTGCTGTAAAGCTCTAGGGGTGACCGGGGTTACACCCCGAGTGGGCGTGACTCAGGGACATGGCTTTGATCCAACAGCTCTACTGCACCTGCCTCAAATTAAACGGTCACTCCTTTTTCGAACAACACTGAGGTTATCTCTTTGGCCAAATTGCTACCACTTGACTCAATAAGATAAATCATTTTCAGAAACACTTCTCTATTAGACACACGTCTAAACCACACTACTTCCCAAGCAGCTTCATGCCTGGAGCCTAGTATAGAACCATCTTGCATAACACAGCTAGGGTTGGGAGTTCGGCTCAGTGGGAGAATGCTTGCCCAGCATGTTTGAAGCCCTGGGTTTTAATCTCCAGTCTTGAAAAAAAAAGACAACATTCAGGGTCAGATTGACAGCCCAGCCAGTTCTGAGTGCACCAAGGTCATCCTGTTATCCATACTGAGAATGTCCTCTGCCCACCGTTAGTGATTTGGAGGCTTGAAACTGTGCAAAGTCTCTCCCAGAGTTCTACTTGGACTGGCAGATGAAAGGTCTGGGAGTTTATCCCATGGCAGGGGATAAAAGGGAGCAGGGCGGGAAGGGCTCATCTTTTCTAAGCCCAAAGCCCATGGCAAGTGCCAGGAAGAAGTAATAAAAACTGTTCTTGCTGATTTGAAATGTTCCAGAGATACCAAAGGATGGTTGGTAGCAACTTGTTTCAAAAGATAAAATACCATTCAAACGTCCTAGTTTAGTAATGAAAAAACATTTTCCATTTTTCCCTCATCATTTAAAACCCATGTGGTAGAGCTGGGGAAATAACTCAATGGTAAATCACTTGCTGTTTAAGCAAAAGGACTGAAGTTTGCATCCCTAGCGGTGGCCCACCTGTAATTCTAGCCCCAGAAAGTAGAGCCTGGGAACCCCCAGAGCAAGCCAGCTTAGCTAGCAAGACTAATCCTAATGGTGTGCTCTGGGTTTAATTAGAGATCTTGCCTCAAAAGAGTAAGGTGTAAGAGCAATCAAGAAGAATTTCCAGTATCAACGTCGGGCAGACCTTCACGCTGGCACCCATACATAGAAGCATACATACGTATATGCACTTACACATACCCCATTCCATATATACATGGGATAGAGCAGCAAAGTGGGCCTTAGTCCAGGGGTGGAAAGGGGGGTGTGGGAACCGCAGGAATGCAAGGATAATAAGGAAATGTCAGCAATAGCTCATTTTGGGGTGATAAGAGTCCAGAAGAGGCAAACAGAACATCATCAGCTGGTGGTGGCAGGAGCCTGGTGATGTGCCAGGGGATGGACTCAGTCGATGCACGTGTTGCATCATGGTGTCAAGGATCCTTCCTGTAGAACGGGCTACAAGCACAGAAGGGAGGAAACTAGATCTTATGGGAGTGTGTTAGAATAAAAGGTATTGATTTGAACTGAGTTCATAGATAGGAATTATATGGTAAATGTGTATCTATAGGTGTAGCACGCACAGCTTTGTGTGTGTGGGGGGGTTAGGTAATGGGGTCTCAAGATCAAGCTGACTCTTGTGTAGCTGTGGACCACCTTGAACTCCTGCTCAGCTTACTGCACATGACTTAAACAGCAAGCTCTACCTGTAAGAGGTTTTGGAGAAGAGCAGTCATTCTGTAGTCCATGCTAGCCTGGAATTCTATAATGAGAGAGGAAGGGGGAAGGAAAGGGCAAGGGGAGAGGGAGGAAGAGGATAGAGAGGGAAGGAGAGGGGAAGAGGAGGGAGGTAGAGAAAGAGAGGGAGGAGAGAAGGGGGGGGAGGCCCTCTGGTTGCAAACCTGAGTTTGATCTCTAGAGTTCACAAAGAACTGACTTCTCAAAGTTGTCCTGACCTCCACATGTGCTCCTTGGCAAAATGTGTCTGCTTTCTCTACCAAATAAAGCAAATGCCATTTGTAGCAAGCGATGGTGTGCACAAGCGCAATCGTAACACTTGGATTTGAGAACTGCAGTTCAGTCTGAGCTACAGTGATTCCTTGTCTCACCTCCAATGGGGCATGGATGGCAGGACAGTCTAGTGGTTAAAGAGTACTTGCTCTACAACCATGGGGACCAGAGTTCAGATGTCAGCACGACATAACAATTCAGGTGTTTCTGAAAACACAGAAAGCAGAGATGGGCGGATCACTGGGGTCTGCTGGCTTCTAGCTTAGCAGAGCCGTCATTCCCAGGTTTAGGGAAACTATACCCCAGAGGGATAGGTGAGTGCGAGCAGAGAGCACCTGATGACCTACCTCTTCTGGGTTCTGAGAGCACGTGTAGGTGTGTGCACCTGCACAAATGTGCCCCCCCCCCACCTGTGTGGACGCCCATGAGTAAAAATAAAATCCTAAGAAAAACTGGACAGTAAGGTCAGCAAGACCATGTTAAAAATATATAAATGAACCATAATCATTGAAGAAAAAGAAAAACTGAGTCCATATTAAGATAAATAAAGGCGAAGGGACAAAAAACTTCTTAGGTACTGGGGATGTAGCTCAGTTGCTAGAGTGCTGGCCTAGCATGCATGAAGTCCTGGGTTAAGTTCCACGCGTAGCACAAAACAGGTGTGGTAGGTATATGCCTATAATATCAGCACCCCACAGGTAGAGGCATATGGATCAGAAGTTTAAGGTTATGGCAAGTTCCAGCCAGCCTGTGCTACAAGATACAAGAGACCCTGCAATCAGTCAATCAACCAAAATAACTGTCATTTCAAAAACCCAAAACTCCCACATTTTCCTTATACTACTAGTCAACCAATACATGTAACATGAACTCTGGGATTAGAAACTGTTTGCCAGTTATCTCAGTAATCTCAGTAGTGACAGATACTGAGGTTGTAGGGAAATGTGTGACGAGGGGCAGGATATCTCAAGAACTTCCCTACACAATACTTAGTAACGTAACAGTACAGGAACCTAGCATTCACAGTTAAGTGATACCCCCAGTGCTGGGTGCATTAAAAGGACATTGATTACACTGCATCTTGTCTGATAGCTTCCTGCACAAATGATAAACCCAAACCAATTTACTAAGAAACACCAACAAATCTGATTGAAGAGTTTACAAAGCTGCTTGTAATTTTAAAATGTCAAGGTTAAGGAATCAAGCCCAAAGAACTGTTCCAGACCATAGGAGACCAAGACATAGCTATTAAGCTGAAAACAATGGGGTTTTCTGTCACGACATCAAGTGAACCTGAATGACGAGTAGGTGTGAAGAACATTACCAGGTATTTCTGTGATGGGTATATTTGTGGTAAGGGAGGTTAGTTTCCTTCCAATCACAAATTACACACTAAAATATCTAAAGTTAAGAGATTTCCCCTGCCAACTCACCCTTGTGTAATCTACTTTCTGCGAAGATGTATGTGTGTATTCTTGTCAGCATGAGGAAGTAAACCTGGGCCTTGCACATACCAGGCACTCTTAACAACTGAGCTGCGTGTCACCAGACTTCTTGTTTCAAAACACTGTCTCACTCAGATGCCAGCTAGTTTGCACCCTAACGTTTTATAGACAGAGTAGCTGGGAGGACAGGCCTGTGCTACCAAGCCCAATCTCTGCAATTTTATTAAATCACATTTTCCTTCCCTCCCTCCCTCTTTCTAGCAAGTATGGAATGACTTAATTAAAACAAAGTGAAAGCTAGGTTTCTTTTTTTTTGAGATAGGGTCTCAGGTATCCCAAGCGGGCCTTGAACTATGTGCTGTGATTGCAGGATACACCATAAATGCCTAGTTGATATGGTGCCAGGGACTGAATTTATGGCATGCTGGACAAGCACTCCCAGCTATATACCCAGACTGATTTAATTCACAAGGTAGGTATGAAGAAATAAAAATCCCCTATACACTGAAGTTGAGACTATGCCCTATAGCTGCATGTATTATCAGGTGGGAATGAGAAGTGATAATTTTATTGGAAGAGTGACCAAATTTACAAGTGAAATGATATAGCTAAAATTAAGATACCTTCTCAGTTCCTTCTGTGTTAAATATTTAATGGCATAGTAAGAATGAGGAGATCTTTTATTTCTTACTGCAGATGGGAAGGTGAGGTGCTTAAAATTCAAAGAGCCACCATGCCAAGTGGAGACTATTTTATCATCAAAAATGCTATTTTTTTCAAAAGACAGGCTTTTGCAACATAGCCCAGGCTGACAACGAACTTGAGATCTTTCTGTACTTGTCTCCCGAATGCTAGGTTTTTTGCTGTGTACCACATTTTGATGTTCTTAATATATCAGAACTTGATTGTTCTCATCTTGCTTCCCCTGTGACTCAGAGACCTTAGATAGCAACTGCTTCTTTCCCACCCAAATAGGAATCACCAAGTAACTGATTCAGTGTGGAGTCACATAACATCTCATATAGGGCACTTTCAGGGCACTTTCACAGGGGAATCTTTTTTGGCAGATGGGCTGGGGGTGGGAGGTTGAGAAAGTCTCAAACTTACCGAAATTCATTCTCAATCTCCTGAGTTCTGGGATTACAGCTATGTTACCATGATCCAAGTTCACATTATTTTTACTATTGGGAATTGATTTTTTCTAAAGCGTTGTTCACTGAGCTACATCTTCAACAAATCTTTTTTTTTGAGACAAGAGTTTTATAATGTGGTCAAGGCTGGCCTTGAACTCATGGTGAGGCTTCTAACTGCTAGGATTAGAATTTTGTGTCATGCCACCTAAACGATCCTTGTTTTTCAATTCTGTGTCTGTGTGTATGTGTGTGTGTGGGGGGGGGTATGCACATGCCTGTGAAGGCCTAAAGGTGATTCTGGGAATCACTCTGGATTGCCTCCTCTTGGCTTTGCTCTGGAATTTCCCTGGCTCCATCTTCTGGAACCAGAAATACAAGTAACCGCCATTTTCACCTGGTATTTTTACATAGGATCTAAACTCAGGACATGTTTTTGGAGCAGAGGCTTAACCCCTGAGCCACCTTCTCAGCCCTTTACCTTCTTTTTGCTTTGCTGTGGGGTTTCCCAGGCTCTGCTTTTTCTGGGTGGAGTTTGGGCTATGGCCCTTCCCGCCCACCTGGCACTTTTTACGTGGGATCTGGGGTGGAAATTGGTTTCAAGGTAGGAAATTGTTTCAAGGAAATTGTTTTCGAGGCATCTCTGCAGCCCTGTGTTTTAGTTCTTTACTCTTCAATAGAGATTCAGGAGGTCAAGGCAGGAGAATCCCAAGTTTAAGATCATTCTTGGCTACAGTCTCTAAAAACCAAACAAATTCCTACCAAACAACAACAAAAAGACTTAAGCCTATATATAAAAATCTAATTAATATTTTCAGTTATTATTTACAAAATGGACGGCAGCTTGAGAATCCAAAGAACTTCAGAAAAGTATGTATTAATGGGTTTTACAAATAAAAAGCACAAATTGTTAATCTTGATAAAAAAATTCTTAGGCTCAAGGTTCTAGTCTTAAACTGCTACACCAACAAGCTATCATTTATGGCTGTCTTCTCCAAGTGCTGGGAACACAATGAGCTCATACTGTGTTGGTGTCCCTCAGCTGGTGCCAGGCACGAGAGGCTTTCGGTATTTGCACTGAATCCAGACTCGGTACATTGTCAGCTGTTTCCCACGGTTCACTTGCAATCTGCGATCCACCAGGTTCTGCACCTTTTCCAGTCCTGCAGTAGTGAAAAGTGTGTCCAGCTCATCTGGTAAGGAAGAAGATGTTTATGATTTTCCTCCAAAGAAAAGGCATCGTGCTGATGACTCTCCAGGCTACGTGCGGCTGTGAGAGCCTGTTGTCTTCATCATAAATTTTAAAAAATGTATTTATTTATTTGTGTGTGTGTGTGTGTGTGTGTGTGTGTGTGTGTGTGTGTGTATTAGAGGGCACTGTGTGTCCCTGTGTAGGACCAAGGTGACTTCAGGAATCTTCCAGGTTGCTTCTACCTCCTTTTGGCTTCGCTCTGGGATTTCTCAGGCTCCACTCATGAGGGCAGATCTTAACCCCTGAGCCATGTCTCTAGTCAGCCATCATACATTTTAAAAGGCTTTAGCAGTACCTTTAGTTACTCATGAGAGAGGGATGGCTTGTTAAAGGAAGATCTAGTTCAGGTAGAGCTAACCAATCCCTTCCCCCCAAGACTAGACTGAGCACGTAGGAAGATCCTGCTTCAAACAAAACTACCACATAAAGCACAAAAAATTATGCAAAAAAATTGACAAATATTGTATGCCAAAAAATGTTGCAGGGGACAGCTTTCATTATTTTAGCCAAAGACTCAAATTATCTCGCCCAATAAAAGGCTCAGGAATGGAGTATTTGGTACAGACAATGCTGAAACTTGTAGACTGAAGGCAACAGATACAGGTTACACCTCAAGGCCAGGAAAAACAACCAATCCTGACACACTGTGCCCCAAGTGTGGCCTGGAGCAGAAGGTGAATCAGTCTACTCTTGGCACAAGAGCAGGATTCCATTTTGGACAAAGTTACAGAAGGCAAAACAAAGTATTAGTTGACTGAGGGATGGCACAAGCCTGTGGACCAGTATCCAGTTTGGGTGGCTAAAGACTGGTGGGGAAATCTCAGAAGGCCTACAGTGCCGGAGGGGCCAGGAGAAGCATAGCAATCTATAGTTTAGCATAAACAAAGATAGTATTTTTAGTACCTTGTGTGAAGAAGTAAACTCTGGTACCATCACCTCTCACATAGAAATTTCCAGATAGACACTGACCTGTAGGATGACATGGCAAAACATCAGAGATACAATAAAATACTGTGAACTTCATCACTCATCAAATGTACATACATCAACCTGGGCAAGGTGGATCACATTCATAATCCCAGCACTTAGGAAACTGAGGCAGGAGGACTGCCACTAAGTTACATATGAGTTCTAAGCTAACTTAGGTTATAGAGCAAGTCCCCTTCTTATCTGCCCCTGCACCAATATTAAATGTACAATGGAGAGTGGTTTCTTGCTTATATCTGGCACTTTGCAGGAACTTGTAGTTTTGTACAAAGGAACAGTGTTTTGGAGAACAGCAGCAACTCCACAGGGAGTGGGGGGGAAATGAGATGGACTAAATCTTGATGTCAGATAATGTGAATGGTTCTTAGCTCTGTGTCGTTCATTTCTTTTTTGGAGGTAGTTCTTACTATATAGCCCTGACTGAGCTCGACTATGTGGCAATCTTTCTTTTTTTCTTAGGATTATTGATAATGTATCACTATGCTAGCTAGACCTGCTTGATGGAGCATTTCTTTTTAGGAGACAAGAACTTATCTGTGGTCAAGGTTAGCCCTAAACTCACTGTTCTCTTGTGGTACTAGCTTCCCCAGTGCTGGGAATACAGGAAATGTACTACCACCATCACAGCCAACTCATGAATTGTGGTTAAAAGTCAAAACAAAACAACAACGAAAAACATAAAGATCAATGTAACTTCAGTTTAACTAAAGACACAATCATCATTTTGGTGAGTAACCTCTTGCATGTCTCCCCATGGGTCCACATCACATCTGTACATGTGTTAACTCATTGTTTGCACTGTGTAAATCCCATCCCTTCTACTCATCTCTCTAGGCATAAAACCTGTATGTAATCCTCCTACATGTTCCTAAAGTCTATATACATTATCATATATTTTTATCCATAAGATCAGGTTTAAAATAAACCTATACACTACTTTTCTCACCTAGTAATACATAATGGAAATCTCTCCAAAACCAGTTGCATAGCGGCCGCCTCAGCTGACAGGCACATCTCCCTATCCATTCCATTGTTTCCAAGGATTTACTTAATGTATGTGCTATGAATAATTCTCCAAAGGCTGTTGGACTAAACAAACAGCATTAGTCTTTAAAAAGGCCATGACAAACAGAAATGGAGGTGCATAGCCTTTTCTTTGAACTGGGCAGAATTAGGGTTAAAAAAATGATCTTTTTATTTTTATGAAGTTTTGTATTACTGGTCTGGTCATTTAGATATGCTTTTCTGTGAATTATTGCTCGTTTTCGGGTGGGTCACAGATCTTTTCCTTATCAAGGTCATGACAGTTCTTTGAAGAACAGATAGTGAGTCTTTATCTGTGGCACGCACTGAAGATGGCTCTTCGACCTGCCATTAGTCTAGTAACTTCAGTGCAAGTGTTGTGGCTCAAGCCCAGGACATTGCAGAGGCCAGTGCAACACCACTCATTCCAGTCCTCTTCCTCCCCCTCCTTCCTTCCTTCTTTTTTAAATTTATATAGAATTTAAGTCTCTAATTCAGGCTGGCTGTTGCTCATGACAATCTTCCTGCTTTGCCCCCCAAATGTTATCAAGTCTGACTGAGTCTTCTACCTAGTTTTTCCTTTTTAATCCCCCTCCCAAAATGAAGTATCAATCTGTTAGACCAGCTTGGCATCAATTCACTATGCAGTTCAGAAAAACTCTTAATTCTTGATCATCCTGCTTCTGCCTCCCAAGTGCTGGGATTAGAGGCACAAAATGAAATGCTTTCTCAAAATAGCTCTTCGAGGCTGGCAACACAGCACAGCAAGTGTCACGGTTTGAGGGTGGGTTGCCCCTCATAGGATCATGTTTCCATTGGGAAGGTTGTGGCAGCTTGAGGAGGTGGAACCTTGCTAGAGGACAAAGATCACGGGGGGTAGGTCTTGAGATTTGGGGACCCTGTTTCCTCTCAGTTTGCTTTTGAGCTCTCAACCAGCTGTGGTGATCTTAACTGCCACCTGCCATTCTGCTATGTGATTTCCACTGTAACAAACCATATTCCTGGGCAACTGTAAGTCGAATGAATCCCCTATTTATTCCTTGAATTATTTCACAGCAAAGAAAGAAAAATAACTGCAACAGTAGGCAGAGCAATGCTTCCACAGCTGGCAGCCTGATTACTACCCGTATACCACAGGACACATGTCTGGGCCTTCTCTCCTAAAGCACACAAAACCACTACTAAATTAGTTGATATGGCTAACTGTAGGCATAACACCTACAATATACCAATATCTTATTTTTTCTTTTAAGATTTTACTTGAGAGAGAAACTGAGAGTAGTTGCACAAGGGCATGTTGTGCACAGGTAGACATCAGAGGATCTGCTTCAGAAGAATCCGTTTTCTACTATCATGTGGTCTTCTCGGGATCAAACTCAGGCAGCCGTGTTTACAAGCATGCGCCTTGCTCAGTGAGTTATTTCATCTGCCTACACTTTCTATTTCCTTTTAAAAAAACCCATCTTCTACTGTTAATGTTAAGTAGCTTTAGAGAACTTGCATGTCTAATGGAAAAACCACTTTGATCACAGTGGCAAAATACCTTTTTTAAACCGAAGCTGAGCCATGTCATAGCGGCCATAGTCTCGCAGAAGCATCATTCCTCCTGGCTTTAAGAGTTTGCTTAGCCTGCTGATAGCTTTC
Source organism: Typhlomys cinereus (assembly GCA_023101885.1). Lineage (NCBI taxonomy): Eukaryota > Metazoa > Chordata > Mammalia > Rodentia > Platacanthomyidae > Typhlomys > Typhlomys cinereus. The sequence continues at coordinate 1,321,268 of JALPQD010000298.1, read as the reverse complement.
TGCATTCTGTGGAGCAGCAGAAAAGAGGGTTAGGTCTCTTAGGGGCAGAGTCCCTGTCCCTTGTATCACAAGTGCATCTTAAACCAACACTTGTCTTACCTCTGACAGGCCAGCACTGGAATCAGTGTTTCCACTTCCGTTAAGAGAGGTCTATATTTTGTTCTAAGGCCCCAGAGTGCGGAAAGTTTCAGGTTCTAAATCTGTTCACTTTCTCCTGGACCTGGGACTGCCACCCCTGCTTCTGTGGGAGCCCTGAACATACAGCAAGGACTAACAGTGACTCGCCTGCTCCATTACACTTGAGCTCTAGTAACAAAAAAGGTTTCTGCTTGTTAAATGAAGATGCCTCCTAAGAATTTAGTTGCAGAAGGCAGAGCCTAAAATCCCCAGAGCAAAGCAATAATGAGATATAGTAATCCAGGATGATTCTTGATGTTATTACCTCTGGGTCTCCGAAGACACATACTCCAGTGCCTTCTTGTACACACATGAAAAAAAATACAGTTGCTGGGTGCAGTGGCGCATGCCTATAATTCCAGTTGTTTGGAAGCTGAGGCAGGAGGACTATGAATTTGAGGACAGCTTGAGCCACCTAGTCAGACCATGTTGCAAAACTTTGCCCCTACTCATCTCAATCCTTCAAGATTGTACTGAGATGTAAGCAGCATGCAAATCAGGGCTACAGGAAGAGCGCTTTGCATCTGTTACTGTACTTTGCCCTGAAGGCCCATGAGTTAAAGTTCATCCCTGTTTGACACCAGTGTGGGTGTTGAGGACCTGAAGAGACAGGGGATCTTTAAGGAACTGGGGAGATATGCCGGACCAGGCTTGTGGGATTCTACTCCTTTCCTCCTCACTTTACCCTCTAGCTAGGAGTGATTTTGCTCTGACACAAAACCTTTCTCTCCAAACTGTGAACCCAAATAAATCTTCATTCTTTATAAACCTGATTCTCGAAGAAAATTGTTTAGGCCAATGCAGGTTTCCTCCATCTTCATTCCTTAAGTACACAAGCTGTAAACTTCCGTAAGAACTTGTTTTCATTCATTCATTCACTCACTCACTCGTGTGTGTGAGAGAGAGTATATCAGAGGTCATGTGTGTCCCTGTGGAGAACCAAGGGTGACTTTGGAAATCATCCTGGATTGTTTCTACCTCCTCCATTTTTCTCTCTGGGATTTCCCAGGCTCCACCCACCAGGGCTGGAAGTGCAGGTCACCACCATTTCCACCTGTTGTTTTTTACATAGGACCTGGGATCCGAACTTAGGACCTTCTGCTTGAGAGGGTCTTAAGCCCTGAACCATTTCTCCCGTCCCCATAAGAACACTCTTAAGTATCACCACTTCTCTATGTAGTCAAACAACTTCACACTCTTCTGGAAGAAAGTAGGCTGGAGGTCATTCACTCTTGGCTCCAGCTATGCAGCCAGCACTGGGTTCTTGTTATCTTCAGCCTCGTGACATGGCTTTCTGACAATCCCCTTGACCTATTTTCTTGTATCACTTCATCGTCCATTCACTCTGATATTCTTTCAGAAGCTACCATTCCGTGGCTTTAGGGGTTTGGTTTGCCTAGACTATTGCTGCACAAGCCCCTGACTTCTATCTTGTCTTATTGGAGTCAGGCATTAGCCGGCAATGCCTGAATCTGTCATTCACCAACTTTCTGACTGACTGCTTTCTGGAGATGGCTTTTTTTTTTTTTTTTAATTTATTTTTATTATTCCCCCTCCCTCCACCCCCCACCCCCCCATCCTCCAGTGCCTCCCCCTCCCAACCCCGGAGCATCCTTTAATGTGCATGCCAAACTCTCCTCTGGGTCCTCCTCTCCGATGAGGTGCAAGGTCCCAGTGGCATTTCCCAGAACCCTTTCCTGCGTTCCCGTTAAGCATAAGAACACTACTGTGGCTGTCAATCCCTTGCCTCCAAGGATCCCAGTGCCTTTAGCAAATGCTAGACTTTGTGGGGTCAATAGTGTGTTGGACATCACGCAGGGCATGCAAAGTCTAATTATGATTACTTCGGCCCTAACTTGTGTGTAGTATCTTGCAAATCATTACTCCTTCCATCCTTGTGCTCTTACAATCTTACCGCCCCCTCTTCCGCAAATTTCCCTGAGCTTCAGGATGGGGATAGATTAGGCTGGCCTAGTTCCAGGTGGTTGATAGAGCGTCTCTGATGTTCTGGATTATGGTTTGTTGATGGAGACAGCAGTTTCATAGGACCAGTAGTGCCCAATGCACATTGATGTTTTAAGGGTCTTGCTATGCTGCCTGGGCAGCCCTTGAAATCCTATGCTCAATCCCTGGGACTACAAACATGTGCTATCATGCCTGGTTCTTTTGTTTTCTTGTTTAGAAACTAAATCCAGGGTTTCATGCACACTGAACATATACTCTACTACTGTGTTATACCTTCAGAGCCTTGTGCACACTAAGCGCACACTCTGCCAGTGAGATAAACCCCCCACTTCCCTGCAAATGAAGTTTTAATGGTATCTTTTATGGTACAGCATTTGACTTCTCTTTTATATAAGCTCGATTCTATATTAAGCATGACAGAACATGTTAGTCAAGCATTAATGTAAATTATGGCCTGCCTAGGTTGTTTTTCTGGGCCAGCAAGATGGCTTAGCAGGTAAAGATGTGTGTGGGCAAATAATGGTGACCTGAGTTCTATTTCCAGAGCCCATATAGTGAAGAGAACCAACTTCTAAAAGCTGTTCTCTGACCTATGCACAGACAAATGTGCACACTCATGTTCTGAAATAAATAGAACTATAAATAAAATATATAAAAAAATTAAAACCCTTACCTTTTTTTCTTTTATTTATTTATTTATTCAACTGTGCGTGCATGTGTAGAACCACGGAGGCGAATTCGGGAACCACCATGGGCAGCCTTTACCTCCTCTTTTACTCTGTCCCGAGATTCACAGGCTCCTCCCTACCAGGACCAGAAGCTTCCTCCCGGTGTCTACATGTGGGGTCTAGGATTCGAACTCAGGACCTTCTGCCTGCAAGGCAGAGGCTTAACCCCTGAGCCACCTCTCCAGCCCCCCTTACCTTTTTTCTTTTTTTTTTATTAAATTTTTTTTATTATTATTTATTCAATTGTGCATATGCATGTGTGCGTATGTGTGTGTATGTATGTGTGTGTAGAACCACGGACGAATTCGTGAACTACTCTGCCCTCCCAGGACCAGAAACGCAGGCCCCTCCTCCCCCGCTTCCGCCTGGCGTCTATACGTGGGGTCTAGGATCCGAACTCAGGACCTTCTGCCTGCAAGGCAGAGGCTTAACCGTTGAGCCACCTCTCCAGCCCCCCTTACCTTTTTTCAAGCATTTAAAAGGCTGATGGAGAAATGGCTCAGGGGTTAAGACTTTGCTTCACAAGCAGAAGGTCCAGAGTTCGGATTCCAGAGCCAAGCGAAAAGGAGATAGAAACAACCCTGGATGACTGCCAAGGTTACTGTTGGTTTACCACAGGGACACACAGTGCCCTCTGACACATATACATAGGTATGTGTATCACATACACACACACGAGAAAATTAAATAAAAAACCGACAATGAATTAATCACTATTAACACTGAAGTAGCATGAACTGAGTTTCCTCAGAAGAAATCTTTCCACACAGCTGCTAGGTGACTTCATTCACTTTTATTTAGGGCTCAACTCTAATTCGAGGTCTGTGACCAAAGTTTTGCTTCTGTTAGTATACTGTTAAAGGAAACTAAAACTTACTTGTCTGGATCAATTGCTGAGAGGACAAATATGAGAACGATGACATCCAGACTGTCTTTAGGCATCGGGTAACTCTGCTCTTCATCACATAAATCATGAACAAAGGCAAAACAGCGAACAGGATCATATTCCAAATTTGTCTGTGGACACACAAGTGGGTCAGAACATGTGACTACAGCCTAGAGAAGAGCCTTGCCTGTTACTCTGGCAGAGAGGCTTGAAAATGTAATGTTCCTATGGGGCACTGTCACATGCACCCACAAACGCACACTAAAAGGACAAGAAAGGAAGACTTAGAATTCAAGGCCAGCCTGAAAAACACAGCAAGACCATCTCAAAAACTAAAGGTTAGAGGCCTGTCAAATGGCTCAGTCTGTAAGGTGTCTGCTTGCAAACCTGGTGACCTAATTCAATCCCCAGAACCCCATATGGTGGAAGGAGAAAACTGACTTCTGAAGTTGTGTGACCTCCACTAAAGCACCGTGACATACATGCATAAGTCTTTCTGTCTCTAATATGTAACAAAACAAAACTAAAGTGATGAACATTATTTTAAGGAGATTCTCTTTTCATCAGTGAAAATTACAGGTAAGAGCCACTATACTTACCCGGACCAGTTCTACTGCGGTGGAAGAAAAATCGCAACAGTAAACGAAGAGGCCTGGATTACTGAAATAGACAGGAAAAATATTAGACTAAAAATTGGACTGTTTATTGTCTTTCTAGTGTAGCAATGCTAAAATATCTACTGGCAAAGAATATTGTATCATTTATTCAAATAAATACCTACTAGTAACAGCATACAACATTCTGGTTAAAATCTCCTGTGATCTATAGGCACCTTTAGGCTGTGTGATATGGCTAGTAGTAAATTTATCACATGATCAGTGGATTTTTCAAACAGTGTCCTTTCTCCAGCTACAGAAATCTTACTTTGTCTTCACATTGATCATTGCCTCATATTACCACAAACATTTCTGAATCTTCCCTGTTAGTTACCCTAACAATTGCCCCATGCTAGGAACACTCAGAGTAGTAGGAAAAACTGCAACATTTGTTCTTTGGAAAATAACTGAGGATCCATTATATGTTGGATATTTTCCTAGATGTGGGTAAGATAAAGAGGATCCAGACAAAATTTGTTTTCTTGTCATCACTAAATAGGTAGTACCAGTCTTAACGTAATGAGCAATGCAATGGTAATCAGACATTAACTTTACTCATGAAACATATGATACATTTGAAGTCATGAAATACAAACAACCCATAACATCAAAAATTTTTCTCTGGAAAAAAAAAGTACATGTAGGTTAACATAAGAAACACAGGAATGGGGGTTGGGGATTTAGCTCAGTGGTAGAGCGCTTGCCTAGCAAGCGCGAGGCCCTGGGTTTGGTCCCCAGCACCGAAAAACAAAAAACAAAAAAAAAACAAAAAACAAAACAAAAAAAAAGAAACACAGGAATGGGAATAAAATACAATAGTAGACATTTTTTTGACTAGCATAAACAAGACACTGGGTTTAATCACTAACCCCCCCCCCACAGAGGAATATATGTGGGCAGCAATCACTGCATAGTGATATAGCTGGACTGCATTAATTAGGGAAGTTTTCTCTATGTTTATGATCCAGAATTTCAGAGGAAGCATATTAAAAATGGAGGGGGACATTTTGGAAACATACAGAGTAAGAGTAAGAGTAAGAGTAAGACATATGGAATTGTGATCGAATTATTAAAGATTAAAAAAAGACACATTTTATAGGGCATGATTTCACATAATACTTCAAAAACTATGCTAAAACAACTTTAACATGATTCATGGGGAGTAGGAACCCCGAACCAATTCTAAACAAGTGAGTTCAGTGAGATACTGATCAGCCAGGTTAGGGTTATAGTTCAGGAGCAAAGCTCTAACACGAGGAAGCTGAGAAAATTCCATCCTCAGCACAGAACACCAACATCAACAAAAAGGCACATCAGGTTTTGAAGATGCTTCTCTTCATTTTAGCCCTTATCAATACTGATGACTAATGGACAGAATACTTAAGAAGCCATGGTTCTACCCAAAGTGAATTACTAAGAATGTGACATCTAAAGCACAACAATCTCCTCCTTATTCAAAGCTACATGACTCCTTAGATTCTCTTGAAAGCTGCAAATAAAATGTACATTTTTAAATCTTTTGAATGAGTGGTACATGCATGTATTCATGCTAGTATGTGTACACTATGTACATATATATGTACACAACTGAGGTCAACACTGAAGATCTTTCTCGACTACTTTTTAAAAAACTTTATTCATTTATTTTGCACATGCATGCATGTTATCAGAGGGCACTGTGTGTCCCTGTGGAGAACCAAGGGTGGCTTATGGGACTCATCCTGGATAGCTTCCTCATATTTGCTTGGCTCAGGGCAGGGAAGTGCAGACCACCACTGTTTCCGCCTGGTAGTTTTACAGGGGAGCTGGGATCAGAACTCAGGATCGTCTTCTTGCAAGGCAGAATCTTAAGCCCTGAGCCATCTCCAGTCCCCTCAATCACTTTCTACCTTTGTAATGTAGTTATGATGTGAGAGTCTGGGTGCCACATGGCCATAGCACACATGTGGAGGTCAGAAGACAAAGTTATGCAGTGTGGGTTCCAGGGATGGAACTCAGGTCATCAGGTATAAGCAGCAAGGCAAGTGCTTTTTCCTGTGAGCTATTCACTAGCCCTCCACCTTAGGTTTTGAACCGAGGCTTTCACTGAACCTGGAGCTTACTGACTCTACTAGGCTGGCTGGTGATGCGGATGAGTGTGCAGAAGTGAATGCACAAGGAACCCTGAATGCTAATTCTCGCGTCTCCATCTTGCTTGATGTCCATGCCGGCTGCCATGTAAACTGCTGGATTTTCTTTGCCTCCCATTTCCTGTGGGCATCTGGAAGATTACAGCTGTTTGCACTACTGTGCCTGGCTTGTTCATGGGCTCTAAATTCAAGCTAAGGCTCGCGCAGCATGTACTTGTACCCACTAAGCCATCTTGTTGGTTACAAAAAAAAAAAAAAAAAAAAAAAAAAAAAAGCATTTAAAAAAACCAAACTAGGGGCTGGAGAGATGGCTCAGGGGTTAAGACTGTGCCTTGCCAGCAGAGGATCCTGAGTTTGGATCCCAAGTCCCACATAAAAATGCTGGGCAGAAACGGTGGCAGCTTGCACTTCTGGCCCTGGTAGGCAGAGCCTGGGGAAGCCCAGAGTGAAGCGAGGAGGAGGTAGAAGCAATCAGGATGATTCCTGAAATCACCACTGGTTCTCCACAGGGACACACACACACTGAAGTTTTTAAAAAACCAACCAACAAATAGATGTGACATAAGAACAAAACAAAACGAAAACCAGGGTTAATGCCTTGCTAATCTTGCTAATAATTTTTGTGGACTAAACTGACTAAGCTGCTCAGATGGACCATTAAGAAATGGTGGGTCCGGTCCAGCCGATCTTGAGACACTCATAGGTAAATCTATGTATTACCTACAGTAATTCCAAGGATTATGAACAGGAGGGATAGGGTTGGAGGGCCACACCAGAAACAAGGACAGAAGTGACCATGTTACAGTAGAGAAATAGGCCTGCATCAAGGACTGCAAGAAAGTAATGTGACTCCTAGTTAAGTTCACAATTCGTTCCTGATCATTTACAACTAAGGGGGTATGAACTCACCAGAAGTGGAGGGCATATAGTCCGGCAGATTAAAGTAACCATTTTGCAAATGGGTGATTGACCCCTCCCATTGCCTAACGCCATATGACCCTGCGATTCCACTTTTGGGTATAAGTATTACATCTACCCTTGAATGTGCTCTTATAATAAGACTCCAGTTTAACAGCTTTCTGTCTGTAGGCCAGGGGGTGACATACAGTGCCCATCACGATGGAGTGAAGGGCATTACAGGAGCAACAAAACTGCAAAAGAAAATCAACGAACCACAATCCAGAACTTCAGAGACTCTATATCAACCACCTAGAACTAGGCCAGACTAATCTCTCCCCATCCTGAAGCTCAGGGATATTTGCGGAAGAGGGGGCGGTAAGAGTGTAAGAGCAAAAGGATGGGAGGAGCAATGATTTGCAAGATACTCCACACGAGTTAGGGCCAAAGCAATCATAATTGGACATTGTATGCCTGGCGCAATGTCCAACACACTATTGACCTCACAAAGTCTAGCATCTGCTAAAGGCACCAAGATCCTTGGAGGCAAGGGATTGACAGCCACAGTAGTGTTCCTATGCTTAAGGGGAACACAGGAAGGGGTTCAGGAAAATGCCACTGGGTCCTTGTACGTCATCAGAGAGGAGGGCTCAGAGGAGTGTCAGGCATGCACAAGAAAGGACTCTGGGAATCGGGGCGGGAGGCACGGGGGATGGGGCGGGAGGGGTGAGGGGAGGGGGAGCAGGGGGTTCGGGGAGGAGGAGGAGGGAGGGAGGGAACTGGTGTACCTATTAAGTTTATATGAGCTGAAATAATAAAAAATGTATTATATATATAAAAAAAAAAAAAAAAAAAAAAAGAAATGGTGGGTCCGGGGCTGGAGAGATGGCTCAGGGGTTAAGCCTCTGCCTTGCAGGCGGAAGGTCCTGAGTTCGGATCCTAGACCCTACGTATAGGCACCAGGCGGAAGCGGGGGTGGCCTGTGTTTCTGGTCTTGGTAGGGCGGAGGTGGAGGCAGTTCATGGCGGTTCCCGAGTTCGCCCGTGGTTCTACACACTCTCACACACAAACACAACTGAATAAATATAGAAAAAAAATTAAAAAAAAAAATTCTAAATTTGAAAAAAAAAAAAAAAAAAAAAAAGAGAAATGGTGGGTCCCTGGGAGAACCTGAAAGTAGGGTGTCATTTTCATGAGTAGTATGAAAATAGATGTGTAAATAAGAAATGTACTTGGATCCCTGTTTTCCGGGCAGGGCCCCTAAAATATTGAGACAAGAGTGTCTTTTATTATTGGTAAATAAAGTAACTTAGAATGTGACCTCTAGATAATCTTAGGAGGGACAAAAAACAACAGCTTATTTGATCTTGAGGGTTCCAGAAGGGACTGGGGTGTATAAAAGGAAAGATGTGCTTCATTTAACTCCCTGGGGACTGATCCTGAGCTCTGGAACTTTTAGAGTACCCTATGTGTCTTTTCACCTGTAATCTACAACATCCTTTAGTAAATATAAGTATTCCATGAGTTCTCTGAGACACTCTAGGAAAAGATCAAACCCAGGAGAGGGTTGTAGGAATCTCATGATTTAAAGCATACAGACAGAAAGGTAAATCCGGTTAGAATCCAAAATGAGGGGAATTCTTGGGTATTCAAGCCCTTAATTTGTGGGATCTGATGCTAATTTCAGGGAGACAGTATCAGAACTGAATTGTAGGATACCCAGTTGGTGCTAGAGATTTGGTCATGTGAAGAAAACTCCACAATTCTGCAGAAGCATACAGAAAAAAATTATGTTTTCATCAGAATTGGGACCTTCATCTACGTCAGCTGTCTCGGCTTCACCATGGGATGACAGCTTATGACAGTTTCCTGAATGCTCATGAGAAATGGAACAGGAACATGCTCTAAGCACCTCAGGAAGGCATTGCATATTACGATGGTAGCCATGTCAATTAAATCTTACTAATTTCTCTGATAGCAAATAAAACTAAAAATAACCTACAAATAATGTGGAAATCCAATCCCTCATAATCTATGCTCCAAGGTAACAAATTAACACTTTATTACTCTTTGCAATCATATAGACTTGACAACATACTTACTTGTTAGTTTGTAAAATTGGAAAGACTGTGTTTCCTACTCCACAACCAACCTGTAAATAGAAATAAGCTATTAACTTTTTTTTTTTTTTAGTCTAAGGCCGACACAATCCTTCCACTTCAGCTTGAGTGCTGGGTATTACAGGTAGTACCATACTGTTTATAACTATGAAGCTAAGTAACTGATAAGCTATAAGCAATTATGTCAAATTCTATTATGAAGTGGGGCAGTTATCAGAACAAGACACACTCACGACATCCTAGATCTTAACCTCATGGACTCTTACTAGGGAGGCATAGTTAAAGACAAGACTGTAGGATTTCACTTAGAAGGAAGCTGGTCTACAAAAAAAGGCATGGACTGCCCTGATAAAATATTTTCTTACTGAGCTTCCTAATATAATTTTTTGGAACACAGAGCTACAAAAAGGAAACCATGTAAACTTTGTCCTAAATACAGTGACCCACATTGTAATAAATGCTGCAAGCATCTAAAGATTATGTGCCAGACATAGTTCTTAGCCATTTTGTATACATTATCTTAAAATTCCCAACAACTGAGGCCAAAAAGGATACAGGCTTGTCTAATGTCACACTAGACACTAAGGATGTAACTAAGTAGTAGAGTTGCTTAACCTAGGCAAGACCCTGGTTTAATCACCACCCAACACACAGATTCCCCATGGTACACAATACCAAATTTAACTAGCTCTAGAATCAGGTTTCAGGTGCCTCAGGGGTCAAGAGTCTGCCTCACAAGCAAAAGATACTGAGTTCGGATCCCAGGTCCCATGTAAAAACACCATGCAGAAATGGCAGCATATAATTCCAGCCCTTGGGGGCAGGGGCAGAGCCTGGGAAATCCCAGAGCAAAGCAAAAAAGTAGAAGCAATCCAGGATGATTCCAACCTTGGCACATATTGCCCTCTGATACATACACATACCCCCCCCCCCACATAATAAAATAAAGTTTAATATGCAAGTCAAATCTAGTCTATTTTTTCAAACTGAACACAATTCTGTCTCCTATGCACAATGTGACAACTTCATTAGTTCCATTACCAGGAGAGTAAAAAGAGGGTTACCTCAAGTATTCGATAGTTGGCTGAGGCTCCAGGAAACTCATTAGAACAGACTTCCAGGTGACTGAGTTTCTGAGTTACATTCTCTTCCACAGCAGGCACCTGGGCTTTATAACCAAGGCTGGTATAAGGACACCTGTGCTGGTCTTCTAGGGTTAGGTCAGGCCTATCCTTGTTGCTTCTGCATTCAGAAATAACGTTCTTGTTCTCCAAGGGCAAGTCTTTCAAGCAATTTTCATTTTGGCTAGGCGCCAGTTCAGGGAATTCAGTAAAAAGCCAGTGTCTATCCTTGAAAAACCCATTTTCATGAATTTTGTAGAAGTCATTCCAGTATTTGTGGGCGTTGACTTCATAATCAACTGTAAGCATTAGAATTTTAAGAATCAGTCTCAAATACTTTATTAGGAACTGCTAATTATCCTGCTTCAACAAATGTCATTTCATATTAACAATATTACTAAGAAGAGCCAGTTATAGAGCTGAAGGCCTATCTGATGTACTTTAGACCAGACACTTATTGGCAACATCAATGTTACTTATTTCTCACTCTGCTTGTGCCCTTACTGAGAGAATTACTACTTACCATTCTCCTTCCCTATCTTTGGATGGTCCTTGAGTATGGGAAAATTGTAAAATTAGGCTTCTTCCTAGCATCAAATGTATACATTTATATATAAAATCAAACAAAAACCACTCAATTCCTTCTAATTCAAAAGTTCTATTTCTCAGGGTTAGACAGATTCTTTGACATTTGTAGGTATTTTCCCCTCTAAAAAAGTTAATTGTCAGAGAATCTTTGGTTATTTATGTAAATTCAATGGTTATCACCCACGCACTTCAGTAGGTTTGTGGTTCTTTTAAAAGTGTGGAAGCCAGTTATGAATTCAATATTATTAATAAATCCTAAAAAAAGGCTGAAAGGAAAAACAAAAATGCAAAATTGCCTTTTAGTGAGAAGAGTTCTGATGACTCAGAGAAGAGATTAAATAAATGTGGCTTGTTTTTACTGCTTTTTGTTAACACAAAGGCCCTGACCTTGAACAGGTAAGAAAACAAACAAACAAAAAAATCTATGGAATGGATTTTAGTTCCACCACTGACTGCTTACCTCTGGGCAAAGCACTTAATGTCCCCGGGTCCAAGTTTAATGGTTTTGAGACAGGGTGTCCCTAGGTTGCCTAGAATGGCCTCCAATTCAGTGATCCTTTGTTTCAGCCTCCCACGTAGCTGAGGCTACAGGTATGCACCACTGCACCTGTCTAACGTTTCTTTAACTGTAAAGAGAGGATATTGAGCTACATGATTTTCATAATCCCTTTAAACTCTACATTAACTTTATCTAGTCTGTCAGATTATGCAGAGGTGAATTCAATCATCTTAGTTTTTAAGGGGTAGAAGGGAAGAGGGGCTCAAGTAGCCAAGCAGGCCTCTTAGAACTCTATGGCTAAGGATGACCTTGAACTCTGAATTCTCCTATCTTTTACCACCCAATTACTAGGATTAGGGCCTGAGCCACTTTGCCTACCTTGAGCAATTATGTCTAGCTTGTAACTGGATCTTCTTATTTGAACTTTTCAGTGGGTAGTCTCAAATTTCTAGTTTTATTTTCTTTTAGGACATCGGATCGATGAATCATAATCTAGTCTTTAGGGACACTTTACAGTTTAATCACCCCCATCTTTATAGGCCTCTTTTTCTTTAACCAGATTCATTTCTGCTCTGCTTCCCTCATTTTTCCTTGGCAAACACCTAAATCCCCAATCCTTTAACCCAAGTTAACAATCACCAGTCTGGAACACCCTCTTCCAAAGGCTTTCACCTCAATGGCAACTATCATTAAAAATGCAAAGCACGTAGAAAGCACATCATCTGAGATGATCACACTTGACAGTGGCCACGTGCTAGTCAAATCAATATGGACTAGTCAACAGGCACAAAAACGCAGATGCTAAGAAAAACAATAGGAACAGGAGCTATCCATCCACCCCCTAACGCCCTCTAATCCACCAAGATTTTTTTTTGTTCGAAAGCAGGAGCCTCGTTCCTTCTCCCTCTCGTTCCCTCCTCTTCGCGTTCTATTCCCGAGTTCGATGTCAGGCCACTGAACGAAGGACCCTGGGGGTCGCGCTTCCCCTGGCCGACCGGAAGCGCGTGCCACGGTGGGGACCACGGAGGGCACCCTTGGGCGCACCTTGTTTCTCGGGGCTCACCCGCTGGGAGCTGTTCTCCTGCACCTTCCGCTCAGCCGCCGCGGCCTGCTCTGCCGACCACTCCACGTTGTCCCTGGGAAAACCAAACGGGCGTCTCAGGGTCCAGGCTGTGCGCAGGGCGCGGCGCCGCCCCGGAGCCTCCCCCCGGGGAGGGCAGGGCCTCGCCCAGCGCGGGACCCCCGAGGACGCCCGGGCGCGCGCGGCCAGGGCGGTTACCAGGCATTGTGGTGGAAGACACGCGCGGGGTCGTCGAGGAAGCGGCTCCCGAAGGGCTGTCTCTTCCCGTCCAGGGAAAGCGGCGCGCCTTCCGCGCACGAGCCCGCCATGCCACCGGAGACGGAAGTGCCGCCCCGTCCGCTACGCGAGAACTTCCGGCGGGCCCCGCCCCTTCCGGTAGGCGAGGCTTCGGGGCGGGAACAGGAGAGACGCCTGGCGCCGGAGGCGCCGGGTCCCTCGCGGGGTGGCGCTGCCGCTCGTGGGGAGCGCGGGCCGGGAGTTGCGGGCTGTTCTCTCTGGAGGCGCGGCTGGACCCCAGACGTTCTCCCCGGGGCCTTTCAGTGCTGGAATCCTGAAACGGTCCTCAGTTTCCCCAAGTAGATAGGTGAAGGCGCCCGGACCCATCGCTGACAGCCAGACTGAAGGCGATAGCAAGGGGCCGGGAGGATGAACGGGGCAAATGTGAAATTAATTCTGAGAATATGAGGTTTACCCTTCAAATGAGATGGACAAGTTTAGGATGAACGGGGCAAATGTGAAGTTAATTCTGAGAATATGAGGTTTACCCTTCAAATGAGATGGACAAGTTTAGATTGTGTGTGTGTGTGTGTGTGTGTGTGTTTAACCACTTAACACTTTTGAGTAAAACATATACATAGTTTGTAATAATATATGTACATATATTAACTAATGTACAGTTTGTAGTAATGCATTTTCAGCCTTACATTTCAACTTCAAATCACCATTAAATTGGTTCTTGTTGGAAAATTAAGTTTTTAAACATGAATTATATGTTGAGCATCTTATCCCCATAACTCCGTATTTTTTTTTTATCCTCATCTGAGTAATTCTTTTGTTCTTCCAGTTTCACTTCTATTTTCATTTCATCTGTACATACATAAACAGGTTGATTTTTTTTTTTTTTTGCAAATTTTTTTTTTATTTCAGCTCATACAAACTTACTAGGTACACCAGTTCCCTCCCTTCCTCCCCCCCCACCCCTGCTCCCCCTCCTCACCCCTCTCCCTCCCCATCCCCCAGTGCCTCCCGCCCCAATTCCCAGAGAGTCCTTTCTTGTGCATGTCTGATTTTCCTCTGGGCCCTCCTCTCCACCCAGTGGCCTTTCCCTGAACCCTTTTCCGTGTTCCCCTTAGGTATAGGAACACTGCTGTGGCTGCCACTCCTTTACCTCCAAGGCTCTTGGTGCCTTTAGCAGATGCTAGACTTTTGGAGGTCAACAGTGTGTTGGACAATGCGCAGGGCATGCAAAGTCCAATTATGATTGCTTCAGCCCTAACTAGTATAGAGTATCTTATATATCTTGGCTCCTCCATCCTTTTGCTCTTACACTCTTACGCCCCCCCTCTTCCGCAACAAATTTCCCTGAGCTTCAAGATGGGGAGAGACTAAGCTGGCCAAATTCTAGGTGGTTGATATAAAGTCTCTGAAGTTCTGGATTGTGGTTTGTTGATTTCTTTTGCAGGTTTGCTGCTCCTGCAATGCCTTCATTCCATCCTGGCAGCAGGTATGTTACCCCCTGGCCAGAGACAAAAAGCTGTTAGAGTCTGTGATAAAAGGACATTCAAAGGTAGATGTAATAAAAGTGGGAAACCACAGTGAGGGAGGGGGTCTATCACCCATTTGCAAAATGGTTACTTTTTATCTGCCAGACTATATGCCCTCCTCTTGTGGAGATCACACCCCCTCAGTAGTAAATGATCAGGAACAAAAGTCTGTGAACTTAATCAGATGTCTCATTACTTATTTGGGTCCTTGGTGGAGGCCTATTTTCCCTGCTGTAACTGGTCCTTCTCTCCTTGTTTCTGGTGTGGCCTCACCCCATCCCTCCTGTTCATCCTTGCAATTACTGTCTCTAGGTGGGCTGGGTGGGTTTGGTAATAGGAGCCACCTATTAGGGAGTACATACGGCGCTTAATTTTCGGGTCTGGGATATCGCTAAATATAATTGTTTCTAATGACATCCATTTCCCGGCAAATTCCGTAATTCATCATTTTTGATGGCTGAGTAGTACTCCATTGTATAGATGTACCACAGTTTCCTTATCCACTCGTCAACTGTTGGACATTTGGGCTGATCCATGACTTTGCTTGTAAACAGTGCTGCTATGAACATGGTCGTGTTGTGCTATCGAGGTGAACCTCTGCTGTAGGGGGGTTATTCCCAAAGTGGAATAGCAGGGTCATATGGCATTTCAATCTTTAATTTCTTTAAGAATCTCCAGACGGCTCGCAGGAGTGGCTGTATGAGCCTGCATTCCCACCAGCAATGTAGGAGAGTTCCCCTCTCTCCACATCCTCTCCAACATTTGTTGTTGATAAACAGGTTGATGTAGGGCGCCGCCCTGCATGCCGCCATTCTAAGATGGCGCCGGTTCCCCTTCTCCTCTCAGCAAAACAAGCCAATGCGCAAGCACCAGGCCCATTTCCCGCTCTAGCCTGATCGCCGACCATCACGCCACCTCGGGTGACACGCACCTCAAATCAGGTGCTGCCGCGTCCAGACGGGAAAATCCCTATATAAGGGTGGCGGGGTTTAGGCAGTTGGGGTCTCCGTGTGAAAGCAGTGCTCTCCTCTCAAGATGCATTAAAGCTTGCTACAGAAGGATCTGATCGTGTTGCGTCGTTCTTGCTGGCGAGACGAGCAGCGCAAAACAACTGGTGCCGAAACCCGGGAACCACATCTGTCGCACCGTCGGAGACCCCCTGGTGACAGGGAGGGTTCAGAAACTGTAGCGAGACTACGCCTCAGAAAGGTATGTTCACTCTTTACACCTTCCTAATTCAAAATGATCGAGCTTCCTGAAATTCTTGCAATAGTAATCCTGATATCCTTCACTCTCTTGTTTTTCTGTTTTCTTATGTTGTGATCTATTTGGAAAATGATAAAAAACTGTCTGAAGACGAAAACTGCGAAAAGGCCCGATCGGCAGGACAGCTTACCTTAGAAACAGACAAGAGGGCATGTCAGAATCTGAGCGTAGTGAGAGGATGGGTGCGCGCAAAAAAGAACCCCAAACCGTCATAAGTGAAAAGGACCTCCCAGACAACCTAATAAGGATAGGGAGAGAAGAAAAGTGAGTAAAAACAAACTTACCAAAGAGTCTGACAAAGATAAAGAAAGAGAAACTAGATAATGCGTCTAATCCCCCAAACAAAAAACCAGGTTCATGGTGGGAGCCCATATATGACCCCACTTCAAGACCTAGGTTATATCCAACCCAAGAGCTTGCCGCTCTCAGTTTTACCTCCTCTGATGATGAGGATTCAAGGCTAAGCACAGAGGATGAGGCCGAGCTTGAAGAAGCGGCTGTCGCATATGACCCAGAAGAATGGCGCCCTCTTCATAGACAGCCTATGAAGGAAAGACCTCTAATGGTTGTCCCTTCTGTCCGCCTCCTTTTGCAACCTCTGCTTCACGATTACCCAAACAGACTCGCCATAAACCAGCCTTGCCTTTCCAATTTACGAGGGAGAGACGGGGAGAGTTCAGTCCTGTTGATTTTAATCAGATTAAAAACTGGCTGAGTCCGTTAGAAAATATGGGCCTAATGCAAATTTCACTATAATACAGCTAGATCGCCTAGCCTTACATGCACTAACGCCACTGATTGGCAAACCATCGCTAAGGCTGCATTACCTACTATGGGTCAATACATGGAATGGAAGGCCTATGGCATGAAGCAGCACAAAACCAGGCTAGGATTAATGCCCTTCGCTGACCCCTGACAAAAGAGAAGGACCTTTGAGCTATTAACCGGTCAAGGCCGTTTACTACTGATCAGGCTAATTTTACATGGGGTGCTTATGCTCAAGTTTCCAGTACAGCTATTAGGGCCTGGAAGGTCTTAACAAAAAGGGAGAAGAAGAAACGGAAATCAGCTTACAAAAATTATACAGGGGCCCCAAGAACTTTTTCTGAATATGTGGCTAGGATAATGGGTGGCTGGAAAGATTTTTGGTGATCCAGATACTATAGCTCCTTATAGAAAACAAATAATCTTTGAACAAGCCTCACAGGAATGCCGCAATGCTATAGCTCCCAAAAAAACAAAGGTTTACAAGATTGGCTTAGAGTATGTAGAGAAATAGGGGGCCCGCTGAGTAACTCTGGACTCGCGGCGGCTATTCTCCGAGCACAGCAGCGCCCCCCCCATAAAAAACAATGGTCGCTCCTGCTACAATTGTAAAAAACCTGGCCACTTTGCAAAAGATTGTCGCGAGGCTAAAAGAGAACAAAAACCCTTACTCTGTGCACCAGGTGTCAAAAAGGATATCACCCCGTTAAACAGTGCAGGTCAATAAGAGACCTGAAGGGCAATCTTTTGCTCTCAAGAGGTCTCCTCTGAGCCAGAACAAAAAAACGGTCAATGGGCCCCCGGCCCCGGGGCCCCAAGAAATACGGGACCCATTTTGTCAAAACCGAGAACCCAGAAATTCCTCAAAACCAGCCACAAGATTGGACTTGCACTCCGCCGCACAATCTTATTAATGCCTCAATTGGGTGTTCAAGCCGTCCCTCTTCAGCCTCTACAACCTCCCCTACCCAAACAAACTATAGGTCTAAATTGGAAGAGGTCTCTAACCGCTCAGGGTTGATAGTTCACCCTGGTCTGATAGACAACCATATACCTCAGTATTCGACTCTTATGCTCCAGCCCCAGGGTATCTTCTCTATTCAAAAAGGAGATCGAATCGCTCAAGTCCTTATTCTTCCGGCCCCGAAAAAAACGACCTCCTCACAACCGATGCCCATGGGATCTTCCGACCTGACATGGCTTATTTGACCTTAACCTTAAATACACGTCCAAAACTTGTTCCACTAAAACAATAGATTTGAGGGTATCCTTGATACTGGAGCAGACAAGAGTATCATCTCCACTTATTGGTGGCCACAACACTGGCCCATAAGTAAATCCTCCCATTCCCTTCGAGGCTTAGGTTATCAAGATAGCCCTAACATGAGTACTAATAGACTTAAATGGAAAACAAATGAAGGTAAAACAGGATGGTTCACTCCATATGTTTTGCCCTTGCCTGTTAACCTCGGGAAGAGAATCATGTCTCAATTGGGTTAACCCTCACTAGCGAGTTCCCCACTCTGTTAGGACATGATGGAAAAAATGGGTTACAATGAGGGTCAGGGGTGGGACGTTAATCAAGGTGACTCGTGTCCTCTTTCACCCAAGATAGAAAAAAACCTAAACCGGCCCGATCTAATTTTAAGTGCCACGGAGGTAATCCGCCCCATACCTTGGATAACGGAGGTTCCTGTATGGGTTCCTCAGTGGCCTCTAACCTCCGAAAAACTCCAGGCTATGATAGACATTGTCTCTGAACAACTTTCATTAGATCACATTGAGCCCTCCACCTCACCATGGAAACTCCAGTTTTTGTTTTTATAAAAAAGAAATCAGAAAAATGGCGCTGTTACATGATTTAAGAGCCATTAATCAGCAGATGTCACTATTAGGCCCTGTTCAGAGAGGAACTGCCAATGCTCTCTGCTCTCCCAAAAGGATGGACTACGCTCATCATTGATATCAAAGAGTTTCTTTTCATCCCCCCTACATCCTCAGGACAGACAGCGTTTTACTTCTGAAACATTACGCAAACACTTTTCCTTGACAAGGCAAACAGGCACGTGACATAGTCATTAATTGTCAAAATTGTTGCCAATTCTTGCCTATCCCCCACACTGGAGGTAATCCTAGAGGCATTTCCCCGTTGCAGGTATGGCAAATGGATGTGACTCACATCCCCTCTTTTGGGAAATCTCAATATATACATGTTTCTGTAGACACCTACTCGGGCATCATCCATGCCACCTCTCTCTCAGGTGAAAAGACCTCTCAGGTTATTCAACATTGCCTTGAAGCATGAGGTGCATGGGGCAAACCTAAGGTCTAAAAACAGACAATGGACCAGCTTATACTTCCCAAAAATCAAAAATTGCTCACAGCTACAAGTGACACACATTACTGGCCTGCCCTACAACCCCCAGGGTCAAGGCATAATTGAAAGAAACCCACCGGACACTCAAATCTTATCTAATAAACAAAAAGGGGGACCCATAGCGTCCCCTATCTCCTGGTCCAAAGACAGCATTATCTTTGGCACTTTTCACTCTGAACTTTCTCAATTTAGATGAATCAGGAAGAAGTGCCGCTGACAGACATTGCTCAGACCTCAGAGACCACAGGAGTTAGTAAAATGGAAAGATATTTTGACAATCAATGGAAAGGCCCGGATCCAGTTTTAATTAGGTCCAGGGGAGCTGTATGTGTCTTTCCACAGAGCGAAGAACATCCATTTTGGATCCCAACACGGCTAACAAGAAACATCCATATCCAAGAAAATGAAGCCACAGATATTAAGACTGATAATGCTGATCCTGATGGAAAATCTCCAGTCTCGCTCCGGCACAGATGTGGGGATATGTCCACGTTCCCCCTGGCCATGCCGGTGATGTATAATGCTAACACGTTTTCCCTCGCCTGTTTACTACTAATGAACGCTTGGATTGCCTTTTCTACCTACAGACTCTACTATAGAAACCTTAAAAGAAAACAGGACTTTGCATTCCTGTAGTCTTGCTTTGTCATCGAAAACTCTCAGGTTTCCTCCTGCACTAACGCTTTATAATAAATCTTTTGACAGCTTGTGTGCGACTGTTAAAGATAAACCCAAGGTTGTAATAAAGGTTTTAGGCAAATTCCACAATTCTGTTCGGCTGTGGCCAACAGCCAACTTTTCAAACTCGCTTTCTGTCCCCCAGCCTAGGTTTGCTCCTTTCTGCAAAGGAGCTAGAGATGCAAGTCCATATTACCCTGGACTGGTTGTCAAGCACGAGTGGCAGGCATGATTCATGATACGTTATTTTCGCCTCGTAGGCTCCTCTGTTGGTAACTTTACATCAAATGACCCATGGAGCGTTGATGCTGATCCTTTTTATATATGGCTTTTTGTGGAAAATGGTAGCTGTACTGATCTAACCCCCCTGTCAATGCTTTTGGGGGGCGCTGTAGGGTCTGCTGAGTTAAGCTATAATCAATCTGATCTGATAATATTCTATCTGACCGTTTCAAACTTAAACAAAGGTTCCCTCCAACCGCTGTCTGCGTGTGGCCTCTTTTATTGGATAGTTAGTAACAATGCCACTCCTCCACTATAGATTGTAGTAATAAGCAATGCTTTATACCCTTTGCTGGAACGCAAGTACCCACCTTTGGCAGTTGTGGCACGAATGCCTCGCTTTATCCCTGTTCCCATTGAAGCCCCTAGTTCACTGTCACTGTTCGATCAAAAAAGAGACTTTGGGATCACCGCTGCTATTGTCAGCATTGTAGCCACCGCGGCCGTTGCCGCTTCACTTACGGCCTCGGCTTTGGCGTTGTCAGGGACTGTCCAGGCAGCAACAAATATCAATGAGCTGTCCTCCTCAGTCTCCTTAGCTATGGACAAACAGCAGTCGGCAAACACCCAACTACAAGGAGGACTGTCGCTGGTTAATCAACGTATTGATTTGGTTCAAGAACAAGTGATATAACTGTGGCAATTAGCACAGTTGGGAGTGTGAAAGAAAAATGTCTGGGTTATGCATCACCTCTGTACAATACAAAGATTCACAGCTGCTGCTAATTTGTCCAAGTCCCTTTCTCAGTTTATGTTACAGAACTGGCCCATGAATTTGAACAGACGCTATGAGAACTCAGAGTCGCCATTATGCACGTCAACTCAACCCGCCTTGACCCATCTCTGACGTCGGGATTCGCCTCCTGGATTTCCTCAGCTTTTTCCTACTTCAAGGGAAGGGTGGGGGTGGGACTATTTGGAATTCTGTTCTGTCTCGGTCTGGCAATATTGTCTTGGCTCTTCTGTAATTTTCTAACAGGGCAAACGAGAGAAAAAATCATGGTCACTCAGGCACTTATGTGCCTTAGAGCATGGGGCCTCTGCTGAGATCTGGCTGCAGCATTAAAGCAAGAATAAAGGTTGATCGCCGGCCAAACAGCTCATGCACCCTCAGCACCTTGTTGCATTGCCGAGGACGAGTGTTGGATAGGCAGCCCACACAGGTTGACGAGCAAAGCATCGCACAGAGTTTACTCTGGAAAACACGCCATCTTGCAAAGGGTTACCTGCCCCAGAATCCCTCCTCACAAAAATTGGCAGGACGAATTTTCATGAGGATTTGGCCTTCGTTTTCGCCTGAGTTGGGTGGGGTCACATCATCGCTACCATATTTGATAAGAAGGGGGAGATGTAGGGCGCCGCCCTGCATGCCGCCATTCTAAGATGGCGCCGGTTCCCCTTCTCCTCTCAGCAAAACAAGCCAATGCGCAAGCGCCAGGCCCATTTCCCGCTCTAGCCTGATCGCAAGACCATCACGCCACCCGGGTGACACGCCCTACCAATCAGTGCTGCCGCGTCCAAGAGGGACAGAATCCCTAAATAAGGGTGGCGGTTTAGGCAGTTGGGGTCTCCGGCTGAAAGCTAGTGCTTCCCCTTCAGGATGCATTAAGCTTGCTACAGAAGGATCCTGATCGTGTGCGTCGTTCTTGCTGGCGAGACGAGCAGCGCAAAACAGGTTGATTCTTGAAAGAATCTAGCAGAAAGTATGCTGACACTGAAAGATTGGGCAGAAAGTCTTCCAAAGCCATGGCTACTACTTGCAGGTGACATAGCTGTTTGGTGTTCCATTACATCTCTGGGTAACTCTAATGTAAATGTGTGCACTCTACCTGCCAAAGAAGTGGAAGCAAGCTTTAAGCCCTCCCTAATCATGAAGATAAAGATGCAAAGATGCGCTAATAAAAGAGATAAGATAGTAAAGAACAGGTATTTTGTTTTTAAAAAATATTTTCCCCATTCTCGTGATTCTAAACTAAAACAAGTACAAAGACTTTTTCAAGGCCAGCTGTTTACACATAGGATGGCTGACATATTTATTTTTAATAACTTGTTTTTAAAAAAAGTGTGTGTGTGTGTGTGTGTAAGGACAACTTTCAAGATTTGATTCTCAGTTTGCACCTTATCGAGGGAGTTTTTTTGTTTTGTTTTTTCCTTGCTACTTCGAAGTATATTGCTGGCTAGCTGGCCATTGGGCTTTTATCGATTCTCCTGTCTTGGCCTACCATCTCCCAGTAGAAGTGCTGGGATTACAGAGGGTGTTGCTCCATTTGGCTTTGTGTGTATGTTTGTGTGTGTGCATGTGTATGTGTATTAGAGGGCACTGTGTATGCTTGTGGAGGCCCAAGGGTGACTTCAGAAATCACCCTGGATTGCTCTACCTGTTCTTTGCTTTGCTCTGAGTTTCCCAAGCTCCACCTTTCAGAGCCAGTAGTACAGGCCACCTACATTTGCACCTAGTGATTTTACGTGGGATCTGGGATCAGAACTCAGGTCCTTCTGCTTGTGAAGCAGAGGCTTTAAACCCTGATTATCTCTCCAGCCCTGTTTTTTTTTTTTTTAATATTCTTTGTGTGTGTGTGTGTGTGTGTGTGTGTGTGTGTGTGTGTGTGTGCGTGCAGAGCACACATCGGGAGTTAGTTCTTCCCCTCTGCCATGTAGGCTCTGGGGATCAAACTCAGGTTGCCAAGTTTGTGTAGTAGATGTTTCTGTTAAACTATCTTCAAATCCTCAATATCTTGTTTTTTAAGGGGCTTTTCACCCCCATCTTCACTAAAAACTATTCATACTGGACAGTCTCACTGCAGTGTGTGTGTGTGTGTGTGTGTGTTTTAGACCTTCATTCTTCACTTGAAGTTCCAACATTAGTCTCAATAATTAGTCATTTAAAATCTGTAACAGTTTAGATTGATTTTGTTATTTTATTATTATTTGTGTGTGTCTGTGTGTGTGTGTGTATGTCTCTGTGTAGCAGAGAGCACTGTGTATGTCTGTGGAGACCCAAGGAATCACCCTAGATTGCTACTACCTTCTATTTGCTTTGTTCTGGAGTTTCCCAGGTTCTGCTTTCCAGGATTGGAAGTACAAGCTACTGCCATTTTCGCTTGGTATTTTTGTGTGGGATCTAGGATCTGAACTTAGGACCTTCTGCTTGTGAGGCAGAGTCCCCTGAGCCATCTCTCTGGCCAGTTTTTGTTATTTCTTAAACTGGACAGTGTATTACTTTGGACATGCCAATGCTGAGTTTACAAGTATGCCCAACCAGATATATTAACATATCTTAAATATAAGTTTATACAACCATTTTTGTTGGCCTGTACAACTTATTTTTCTTTATCTATTGAAGCATTTATCATTTTTGGAGGAAATTTGGAATGCTGCAAGGTTTCTGCACAGTTTACTTGGAGAACACAGTTTCAGAGAGGCTAAGGGGTCCCTCTGGTGGTGAGTAATGAAAATTCTTGAAACTCAGGCTATGGATGGCATAGGTTCAAAGCTTGTAAAGGTTTTTTTTTTTTTTTTGCAAATGGGTGATGGACCCCTCCCTCACTGAGGTTTCCTACTCTTATTACATCTACCCTTGAATGTGCTATTACAACAAGACTCCAGTTTAACAGCTTTTTGTCTCTGGCCAGGGGGTGACATACAGTGCCCAGCAGAATGGAGTGAAGGGAATTGCAGGAGCAGCAAAACTGCAAAAGAAAATCAACAAACCACAATCCAGAACTTCAGAGACTTATATCAATCACATAGAACTAGGCCAGCCTAATTCTCCCCATCCTGGAGCTCAGGGACATTTGCGGAAGAGGGGGCGGTAAGATTGTAAGAGCAAAAGGATGGGGAGGAGCAACGATTTGCAAGATACTCAACAATAGTTGGGGCCAAGCATCATAATGGGACTTTGCATGCCCTGCCAATGTCCAGCGCACTGTTGCCCTCATAAAGCTAGCATCTGTTAAGGGCACCGAGACCCCTGGAGGCAAGGGATTGACAGCCATAGTAGTGATTTATGCTTAAGGGGAACAAGAGAAAGGGCTTATGGAAATGCCACTGGGTCCTTATATGTCATCGGAGAGGAGGACCCAGTGGAGAGTTAGGGCGTACAAAATAAAGGACTCTCTGGGAAGTGGGGGAGGCACGGGGGGAAGGGGAGGGGGAGGAGGGGGTTCCGGGGGAGGAGGGGGGAGGGAGGGAACTGGTAAAAAATTTTAAAATGTATAATTAAATTTTTAATAAAAAAAAAAAGCTTGTAAAGGTTAAGAACTCTTATTCGGGATATTGTCTTGGGTGTTAGTTCAGGACTGGGGAGTTATAATTTTATGCTTTTTTTCAGTTCTAGGCAGTGGCAATTCTAGAATGTTTAAGCATGGGCTCTGGAAGAAAAACTCTGGGGAAGAATCTTGGTGTCCTACTTTGTTCTGGGTTTCAGACAACCTGGACAAGCCTTTCAGCCACCCTAGACAATTGTATAAACTGGCTTAATTTTAATTTTTAAAACTTTTGTTTTTCTTCATTGTTGTGCTGGAAACCAAACCCACAGCTTTTTGTTTGCTGGCAAATGCCCTGTTTTTTGTGAGACAGTCTTGCTATGTAGCATAAACTGACCTGGACGGTGAGATTCTTCCTCCTCTGCCTCTGCCTCTTAAGTGCTGGTGTGAGAGACATGAATTACCACTCCTGTTTTATTTCTTTGGTTAAACATGTTTGTAACATAATATGTAGAAGCTAGAAGTAATGAAACACTCCATTCCATCATTTAATTCACCAAAATTTTGTTTTCCCTTTTGTTTACATATATCACTTTTAGGGTAAAGAGCTAGATATGGTCTATGTAGCCCACACTGACCTGGAAATTTTGATCCTTATGTCTCAGCCTCTTGAGTGCTGGAATTTCAAGTGTTGTACATCCACAACTGGCTATATGAGTAAGTCAGTCATTTTGTGCCATTTTATCTTTTTCTTTCCTTCTTTCTTTCTTTCCTTCTTTCTTTCTTTTTCTTTCCTCTTTTTTTCTCTTTCCTTTTTCCTTTCTTTTTCTTTTTTTTCTTTTTTTTCTTCTCTTTCTCTTTCTCTTTCTCTTCTCTTTTTCTTTCTCTCTTTCTTTTTCTTTCTTTTCTTTTTTCTTTCTCTTTCTTTCTTTTTTCTTTTCTTTCTTTCTCTCTCTCTCTCTCTCTCTCTCTCTCTCTCTCTCTTTCTTTCTTTTTATAGCTCTGACTTCAGGCTTAAGATTTTCCTGCTTCTGTTCTTGAGTTCTGAGACTATATAGGCATGTGCCGCTATATCTGTACCCCAACCTACGTCTTGAGGTTGCTTTTTAATAATAGTTTGGGGAAATTATTTCATTGTTTAAAATGTTCTTTTATGATATCATTTTGATTTGCTAATATTGTTTTGAACAGGTGTGTCATTTAGGCTATTTTAAGTTCATTCTGGCCATGTTACGTATACCTGTGGTCCATTTCCTCAGGAGGCTGCGGTTGAAAGATCACTGGAGCCTGGAGTTCAAAGCAGGCTTGGACAATAGCATGAGACTCTATCTACAAAAAAAAAAAGTCAACATGATAAAACACCTCGGTAAATTATTTTGTGTATTCATGACTGTTTTTGTGACTATTTCTTTAGAATTAATTTGTAGAAGTGGCATTGTTGTGCAGTCATTTCCTCTGAATTTGAAATATTTCCTCTTGGAAAGAGGTGGCAAGCTGGAAAGATTCAGTAGGCTAAGGAAACTTGAAAAACTGGAAAAGCCACAAACAATTCCTGGAAGAGGACTCATTTCATTGGAGCTGTCTGCAAGATGGTCAGGGAACTACAGGGATGCAGCTTTTGTGAATCATTGCTGGTGTTGGGTGTGGGGCCAGCTTTCAAGGGCACAGCTGCCCAAGAGTCCCCTATATTCTGTATTCCTGTAGTATTCCTCCTCCATGCTTCTGTAAGTAACTGAAATAAATTCACTGGTTCACCAAGGTACACTTGGGTGGAATAATTTCTTTGGTCTGCCATCAGTGACCTATCTTGGGCTGAGTAAATGTTTCTCTCTCCAGAAAAGTCACCCAACAGGCATTGCTGAGTAAGTGATTATAATTAGCTCTACTACTAAGCTCTGTGAAGTCAGTGCACTTTTGTTACAGAACTTGATCCTAGAACAAGGTCTGTCACCAGTAGGCAACTCAGCAAACAACTGATAAATGAATGGATGAATATCTATTTCCTGCATTATATTCCAGCAGACAGTGTGGGGCTATGTTTAGGAAGAATGGGGTGCTGTACATTTTATGTTCTCTAGGACAAATCTACTTAAAAACATTCTGCCCTGTCACTCTCAGTACTTTTTTTTTTTTTGAGACAAGGTCTCATGTAGCCTCAAATTTACCATGTCACAGCAGATGACCTTGAGCTCAATCATCCTGTGTCTGCCTCCGATTGCTGGAATTACAAGTGTGTACCATTGTGCTCAACTTCTAATTCTAATATTTTGACATCCAAATTTTATCCTCTTAGATGTCTTGTACCCAAAGCTCTCTCTCTCTCTCTATATATATATATATATATATATATATATTTTTTTTTTTTTTTTAGAGCCACTAATCTTCTCTTTTGGTTAGAAAATATGGTTACTTGGGCTGGGGAGAGAGTTCAGGGGTTAAAGCAAATATTTGCTTTACAAGCAAAAGGATTTGAGTTCAGATCCCATGTGAAACTGCCAGGTAGAGATCGCAGCAGCCTGCAGTGCAAGACTTGGAAGGCAGAGCCAAATGCCAGAGCAAAGCAATGTAAGAGGTACAGCAATTCAAGATGATTTTTGGGTGTCATCTTTGTTCTTCCACAAACATACACACTCAAATGCCCTCTGGTACACACAACTAACTCAACACATATGCAAAAAAGAGAAAATATGGTTACTTATCAATAAATTTGTTCCCTCCAACTGTAACTTTATAAAGAATAGCATCTAGATATGTAGATGAGGTCCTGCTGTATTGTCTAGGATGATCTTAGAATTCTAGCCTCACAGTTTTAAAAAGAACTGTAGGGATGTGCCAATGTGCCCATATTGTAAATATATTTCCACTTTTGTTGGTACTAGGCATTGTACCTAGGGTATTGTATATGCTAAACAAGTATTCTGTCACTGAACTATATTTACCAGATCCTTTTGAATATTCAAAGTAGCACAAAATGACTTCAAGGCTGTTTCAGTAAATAGTTTTGGGGGCCTTCATTGTATCATTGCTTTTTTGCATTTTTAAATTTTTTAAATATTTTAAATGTTTTTTGCACCTTTACATGTTTGTGTGTGTGTGTGTCAGAGGGCACTGTGTGGAGGACCAAGGTTGACTTCAGGAGTCGTCTTCGATTGCTTTTACTTTGTTTTTGCTGTGCTCTGGGGTTTTCTAGGCTCTGACTTTCAGAGTTAGAAGTGCAAGGCCTCTGCCATTTCTGCCTGGAATTTTTTAAGTGGATCTGGGGTACAAACTCAGGTCCTTCTGCTTTTGAGGCAGAATCTTTTTTTTTTTTATTTCCGCTCATACAAACTTAACAGATACACCGATCCCCTCCCTCCACCTCCCCCCGGCCCCCTGCTCCCCTTTCCCCTCTCCCTTCCCTCCTCATCCCCTAGTTTGAGGCAGAATCTTTATCTCTGAGCTTTTTCTCCAGCCCTTGCATTTTACATTTTAAATTATGGTATAGTATGGTGATACATGTCTATGACCTCAGAACTCAGGAAGATTATGAGCTTGAAGACAGTCTTCTGCTCATAATAAAAACCTGTCTCAAAAATCAACTTTTTTTTTTTACATTATAGTCCACCATTAAACTTAAATGGAAACTCAGCATCTCTTCACATAGTAAAAACAAGGTAACTGGGGGATGGCTCAATAGATTAGGTGAGAACCAGAGTTGGGATTCTCAGAACCCACATAAATGCTAGACATGTTGTGGTCACCACTACTTAGGGAGACAAAGACATAAATTCCTCAGGAAGGCAAGCTGGTTAGCTAACCTAGCTGATTGGGAGCTCTGGGTTCAAAGATCCTGCCTTCACTAAAAGTGCACCTCTATTGAAGAAGCACCTGACATTAGCTTTGGGCTCCACAGGCACACACACGTGCATGTGTGCCAGTACACATAACATGCAGACACATATACATGCACACCTCCCACCCACATATGCAGAAAAAGATTTAGTGTTGTGAGAATCCCAAAGTTGTATGTCTCTGTGATAAACCTTCAAAAAGGTTTCAAAGGAACCTTGTTCCATGAGTGGAACTAGGAAAGATTAAAATAGATGATACATTTAAATAGTCTTAAGAGAGTGCACTCCATATCAGTAAATTTTACCACAATAAAAACTGATGTCCCCATAAAATCGTAATATATTCTGTCTTTAAATTAACCGCATTAAACAGCAACAAGAAATGTAGTGGTTACACTCACATACAAGAGCAATCCAGATGATAAAGTATGCAGGTTGTTGCTAAGGGGCCTTAGAAATTCCCACATTTAATTAGAAGTCCACTCTCCCCTTCTCATGGGGGATTCCCAGTGATATTCCTTAAAATTGCCATTCTTTGCCTTTTACCTTCTTTTACAAACATTTGGAAATCTCTGGTTTATAGTCACCAAAAATGGCAATGTTTATTGCTTGGAGGTTCTTTAGGAGCTCAGACCATATTTTCCCTTCTTTCTGCCGAGGCCCTGTTTTTTTTTTTTCCCCCCTGGGTATATATCCTGGATTGCTTCTACCTCCTGGTTTTGCTCTGTGATTTTCCAGGCTCCGCCCACCAGGCCCTGGCTTAGTATTGAGTAACTGGCACTAATAGCATAGCAACAACCTAACTAGTAAAGATTTGGGACAGAGAACCCGTTTTATGGCTTAAGTTTTTTTTATTGGTCAGATCCAAAAGATGTCAAAATTTCCACCTGCTAAGAATGTACTGGACAAAAGCAAGAAACCATAATTTTGATAACTATGAAAAAGTAGTTTTCGATGAGCTGTTTAGAAATGTAGAAATTTCATTGTCGAAACACTTTGGAACTTTTTCGCTTTCTTTTCCTTCCTGACTCTGTGTCACATTCACTGATATCTGATGAGGAAGAAAATGCAGAGTTGTTGGGGGGATTTCTGTTCATGCAGGCATCATGTATTCGTAAGTCCTTAGCAGAAAGTAACTCTTGACAAACATTCCAAGACCATGTGTAAGTAGAAAAGGTGTTATAAAAGGACTCATTTTTAGTGTCTACTCCAATCATATCCCCTCGGATCTTTCTCCAGAGGTTCAGCATTTCTTTGCGGTGCTCGAGGGCAATTCCTAAATTATAGGTGTCTGTAGCTCTTTTTACCTGAAACAAAATAAAATAGATGTTTACTGTAGCTATTTTAACTGTCTTTGATTTGTAGACTATAATTATGGGATTCAAAGATGATATATATGAAAATCACTAAGTTTACACAATTGGTAGCATATGGGAGTTGAAAGAAATAAAAATGCATTATATTAAAATGATGAAATAATAACTTGACAAAATACTTTAAAATGTGATAGGGAGACATGTGGGATGGTGTTAGGATATATAAGTAGTACCCGGTTCAACGTAGAGTGGGAAGAACCATCTAGGGAAAGGTACTGAGCTGGGTACCTCAAAACAGTTTAAAATTGAGGGAACAAGTGATGATGGGAAGGTGGTCCAGACCTAAACAAGTGGTGAAAGGCAGTAAGCATCCTGAAGTTGGTAGGCAGGTTCAGGCACTTGGATATTGCTAGAGTGTCACATTTAAAGAGAGACAGACTCTTAGACTTGACCTTGTACATTGATGGTTTCAATGTAGTTGATAAGAGCCTTTCATAAAAATTTTGTTGTAAGATCTGCTTTCAGAAATGTAGAGTCAAAAAATATAGTTGAAAACCTTGTTCCCTAACCAGGCTGGCCTTAAACTATGTAGCCCAGGTTGGTCTCCAATTCGTAATCCTCCTGTCTCAGCCTCTAGAATGCTCCTTGGAAGCATTTATTGTTTTGGTTGTTGTTTAAGAACTGGGCCCTTACATATATTAGGCGAGAGCTCTATCACTGAGTTATAGCCCCAATACAAATAATTACTTTTGAGCAAGACAGTAATACTTTTGGATCTTCATGTTAGATCAGCAGCAGCTTGTGGAGCAATGGATGGAGAAGAGCTACATAGCTAAGGATATATGGAGACTGTTGTCCAGTGGAAGATCTCAAGTCAGGCAGAGGTAGGAGGGATAAAGTGAAAGGAACAGACTTGAAAAGTATCCCAGGATGAACAAGGCTTTGGTGACTGTAAGGAGTGATACCAAAAAACAAGTGATAAGGATGGCTTCTCTGCATTCTAGCTTCAGTGACTGCGTAGATGGTATCAAAACCAAGGTATAGAATTGCCAGGGGAGAGGTAGCTTGATTGCGTTGGCATAGGACATGCAGTTTGATGTGCTGAGACAACATGGAAGTGGAAATGTTTATCACGTGGTCAGTGAGACAACACTGAAGTACAGGAAAGAAGTCCCTCAACAAATTTAAAAGTTATCAGAATAGGGCTGGTGAGATGGCTTAACAGGCAAAGAACTTGTGATGCAAAGGTGCTGTGCTAAGACTGATGACCTGAGTTTGTCCCTGGAGTCTACGTGGTGGAAGGAGACAAACAGTCCTCTGACCTGCACACACTATCGCATATACACACCACTTTCCAACATGATGAATAAAATATGATTTAAAAAGTTATCAATATATTGGGAACTACTATGAAACACACAAACTCCCTAGCTTTCTTTCACCTGACTCAGACTCCAAGTGTTCTAGTTTTGGCGTTTTTTACATGGGACCTGGGATTTAAATTCAGGACCTTCTGCTTTTAAGACAGAGTCTTAACTCCTGAGCCATCTCTATAGCTCCCCTTCAGGCATTTTAAAGTGGAAATTTTTTGTTTGTTTTGGAGAGGATTCTCCAGCAGAAAATGTTTTTGTCAGTACTGCCTGGGAAGTCATTCAACAGAGTACTTACGTGGTGTTTGAGAGCATTTGCATCAGCTACTGTCCAATGCTGCTTTCTCTTGAACAATTGGTCAATGGCTAAGATGTCATCTGGATAGCTCGAGGAAGATTTGATAGGCTTTACATTTGCTGCCTTTATGAACAGTTTAAAAAGATGATTAGTAATGCATTTTAGTTTGAATAATACAATGGAGACATAACTACACATGTATATAAAACTGCCATAATGAAGCTCTTCATGGGCTTAACTTTAAACAGGGTCTGGCTAGATAGTTCAGCCTGGTAATGAAGCCTCAAGCTTCCAATCTCAGAAACCTGAGTGCTGTGTTTATAGGGTTAACTACCACACCTAATTTGTGAAATTCTTGAATTTTTTTCTTTTGGAAAAAGATTTGAACACAAGGCCTCATTTATGCTAGACATGCACTCTACTATTGAGGTACAGCCCCAGTTCCTCAAATATTTTTGGAGAATGGGCTCTGTATTTCATCTTACACTGGGACTTGCAGATTATGTAACCAATCTTGCTATTGTCTGTCTCCTAGATTTTCTGTGTGTGTGTGTGTTTGGTGTGTATGTGTGTGACCTGCACATCAAAGGAAATTGTATGTACTTGAAGGCCCAAGGTTGACTTCAGGAATCATCCTGGATTGCTCTACCTCCTTATTGCTTTGCTCTGGGGTTTCCCAGGCTTCACCTTTCAGGGCAGGAAGTGAAGATCACTACCATTTCCATTCAGAGTTTTTATGCAGATCTGGAATCCGCTCAGGTCCTTCTGCTTGTGAGGCAGAGGCCAAACCCTCGAGCTATCTCTCCAGCCCCCAATTTTTTTCTTTTTAGTTTTTATCTTTGGCTGCATTCTGGACTTTCTCATTAACTAGATAGGGGTGTAAGCCTAAGCATGGTTTTAAAAAGTTCTCTCTAGTAATTCTATCGTATTGTAAGGTTGAGGATCACATCTTCCTGGTTACGAATGTGCTCAAGTTGTCTCAAATCCTGAAACGACTTTCTCTAGATTCTTTGTTGTTGTTTAACTTCATAGTCTGATTCTATGTCAAGCTACAGTTCTATGTCTCTTTTACCAGGTAAATTTGTTGTAAGAGGAGGGGATTTATTTTATTATTTTCTGGAAATACATGATAAAATACATTGCTTAGCAATTATTATTTTTCCCGTGGTGCTGGGAATTGGACTCAGTCTTTCAATGCTAAGCACATACTCTACCACAGAACTATACCCCCCAACCTCTGTTTATTTCCAAATAATTTCTTTTCTGATTGCTTTTTTTTTTGGTAGGGGAGGGTTCTTGTTACATTGCCTGGCTGGCTTCAAATTCCTGAGCTGACACAGGCCTATCTTTCCAGCTACTTAGGAGGATGAGGCAGAAGCAGAAGGATTAAAAAAAAAAAAATCAAAGGCTTGCCTGGCAATGGAGTGAGTGCAAATTCATCCTGGGAAACTTAATGAGACCCATCTCAAAAAACAAAAACAGATCAAATAGACAGCTCAATTACAGAGCATTTGCCTAGCATGTATAAAGTAGTAGGAAAAAGCCAAACAATGACCCAGTGGTCCCAGCTCTCTGGCTGTTGTTAAGGTATTTTCTTGTGTTCTTCAGTTTCTCTACGGTGTTCTATTTTTTAAACTTTATTTATGTATGTGTGTATATATATATATATATATATATATATATATATATATATATGTATGTATGTATCAGAGGGCACTGTGTGCCCCTGTGGAGGACCAAGGGTGACTTCTGGGAATCATCCTGGGAAATTGAATTTCCCAGACCCCGCCCACTAGAAGTGCTAGACTACCATTGATTCCTTCTGCTTTTGAGTCAGAATCTTAACCCCTGAGCTATCTCTCCAGCCTTCACTGAAGTGTTCTGATTTGAATTTGCTTGTGTGTGTTCATGTGTGTGTGGGTGGATGTGTATGGACATAGATGTACATGTATGGATGCAGATGTATATGTATGTGTGTGTTCTTGCTTGTGGATAGAGGGAACAACCTTGGGTGGTGTTCTTTAGGCACTGTCCACCTTGTTTCATGAGACTGAGTGTGTTATTGGTCTGGAAACAATAACAATAGGTGGACTAGCCTGACTGCAGTGAGCTCCAGGGATCCCGCCATCTCTCCCTCCCCCATGCTGGGATTACAAGGGTGTGCCAATGTGTCCAGAAGTTTTGTAAAGCACGTGGTTCCATAGATCAAATTCAGGTCCTCATGCTTGCAAGGCAAATATTTTACTTAATTATCTCCTCTCCCCTAACCTTGAATTTACTTTTATATGTTTGGCTCCAGAGTGTTCTCTGTCTTTCCTTTTTTTTCATTTTTATTTTTCTACTTTTACAAACATATCGAGTTCATCTCAGCTTCCCTCCCTCCCTCTTCCTTCCATCTCCTCCCTTCCCTTCACCTCTTTCTTTTCTTGCTATCCTTTCCTTCCTTTTTTCTTCTCTTTTATCCTTCACCTTCATTATTTTGTCACTCACTCTGTCTCTCCCTTCCTCCCTTCACTTTTTATTTCTTCTTTCTGTCTTCTTCATTTGTTCTTTCCTTTATCTCTCCTCTTTTTTTTTTTTTTTTGACAGTGTCTCTTGTAGCCTAGGGTGATCTAAAACTTCCTATGTAGCTGAGGGTGTCCTTGAACTTCTGATCTTTTTGCTTCTGCCTCTTAAGTGTTGGGATTCATGATGTATGCCACCATTCCTGGCAGAATGTGCAGGGTTAAACCTTCTATCATAATTTTTTTTTTCATTTTCAGTGATTGGAAAAGCTACAGGAAAATTTTGAGCTGGTTTTAACCATTTTGACTGCTATATTGATAATATATTGAAAAGGACAAAGGTAAAGGTAAAAAGATTAGGAAGTTCCTGAGATGATCACTGCTAAGATAACTGGAGACAATCTTGTATATAAGGTGCTGTCAATAAACAAACTAGTTGTAGGTTAGTTTCCTCTCATCCAAAGGTTTTGGGAGTGTAGTTCAATTATTAAATGCATATTTAGTACATAAGTTCCAGTCCCAGCATAAAACTGAACTCAGACAAAAATACCGAGTTTTCTATGGGCAAGGGTTTTATTTGTTTTTTGATGGATCTTACTCTGTACCCCAGGCTGGCCTGGAAGTAATTGTGTGGTTGAAATTGGCCTTAAATTCATGGCAGTCCTCTTGCCTCAGCTTCCCAAATGGTGAGATTACAGTCATGAATTGCTATGCCTACCTCCCAGACTGTTTTAGGTGATGACAGATATATTAAGGGAAAGTCCTTGTATACATGAACTTTATATTTTAGTTGGATATACTGACAAATAGCATGGGCTTAATGTTGGGGCATAAAATTAAAAGGGAATTTACAATTTTTTCAGTGATATTTACCTGGGTGTCACTTTAGTTGGAGAGTAAGTCTGATTTCAAAGCCCTTTGTCACAGTGATAACACTTCTAGGACTCTTAAATCATATGCTTTATAAACCAAATAACTAGGTATTTCATAATGATGTAAGTCAGCCATAGACTTCTGGAACTCAGAAATGCCCAAAACAGAAATACAAATAAACAAAACAAAATATAACACATCCCTATATATTTATCACAACAGCATCTTTTAGTTTTGCTGAGTATTTACAAATCTAAATATTTAAATTAGCTGGTGTGTCATATCTAAGTCTCACCTGTGTTTTCCAGTCTCTTTTATGGAAAAAATAATCCTCAAAGAAACACAGGGGCTCCTTTTTCCTTAGCATTTCCAATTTTTGCATGTCTTTGAATGGCTTTCCCATCACCACCCCATCCACATCAGGAAACAATGGAAAAATGGGTATTTTTGAGTATGGGCTACCTGTAGGGAGATTGCATCCTAAAAGGATAAAAACAGAAGAGGCATCACAAATCATTTAAGAAGTTCCTGTAAAGACAATCATGGGAAGCCTAGTTTTCTTTTCTTCTATGCCCCTTGGTGGCCCTGGCCCCTCTGCTTCAGTCTTCTGATCCAGCTCTACTCCCATCTACAGACTCAGGTTGGGGGGTCCCTTCTGCTGTCAAATGATATTCATGCCACAGAAAGCAGTTACTCAGAACAGCCCCAGTCTTGCTTTTGGCCTCTAGTATTTATCTCTGACTAGTCATATACAAATTTGTTCTTTATAATGGTAGAGAGGGAACAAATTGCTCTTACGTTTGAGGTCTTCAAGAAATTTATATAAATCTTTTTCCTTCATTATTGCAACCCTAGCAGAATTAGCAAAGGCAGCTGTGCTTGAGCGTGGAGGTGTGCACACATCTGGCTTAAATCTCTGTCTTCCATAGGGACTCAACAGTACTTCTGAATCGTTATCCTGGAATTTTTTTCGGAAATAGCTTAAAAAGAAAAAAAGAAGGTAATTCAAAAATGGATAAAAAGAGCTAGGATAAAGAGAAAAAATTATCACTATGTATTGATATATAGGTAACAATGGGTTTCATTATGGCATTTTCATGAATATAGTGCATTTTAAAATCATATTTATCCCTTATTACTCTTTACTGTTCTCCTTCCATTTGTCAGAACTCTCTTCCTTTTATCAATTAGTTCCTCTTCTATTTTCATGTATTTATTTGTTTAATTCTCAAAGAATATCAGTAGGGTCACTTATAGTATCCAGGGTAAAGGAGTCTGGACTCCTTATTAATGGCTACACCACTGAAGGACTGTCTCTCTCTTCCCCAGGGAACATTAAGAGCCAATAGATCCTTGGGGAGAGGAGGGAACTCATAAGCTCCTTCCTACCAGCTACTCTTATCAGTTTTTTAGGTCCTAGAGACAGGCCCTATCTCTCAAAGGTCTTGTGCTGGTAATCTCAAATGCTGTAGGTTCAAGTGTAAGAGTACAAATGATGTCATATTCTGAAGACAGTGTTCTACTTCTCTTCCTTCCTCCAGCTTTTACATTCTCTGTCCCTTTTCCACAATGTTTCCTGAGGCTTGAGAGCAGGTCATATAAAAATCACAATTTATGGCTAAGTATTCAGTCCTTTGTTCTCATCACTTTGATAAGTTATGAGTCTGCAGTTACTGTTCCCACTTAAAAAGGGGCTTCTCTGACCAAAGCTAATGATAGTAGTAATACATGTGAATGAACATAATCATTAGGTGGAAATGTGATGGGAAAAACACACCCATTTAGCAAAGCAATACTAGTACCTTTCCTATGACTTTTCAGTCATGAGTTTTTAACCAGATGTGATAGTGATGGTATTGTCAGCCTGACAGGAGACAGGCCTCTGGGTATGCATGAGAGTTATTCTCTAGACTAAGGCAAGCCTCAAACTCACAAGCTTGTAGGTGATTGTCTTGATTGCTGGTTGAGGTAGGAAGACCCTCCCACTGTAGCAGCATTCCCTGGCTTGTGGTCCTGTGTTCCATTAGAAAGTGACCTGAGCATTAGAGCAGGCAAGCGTGCATTTATCGGTTGTTTTCTTTTTCTGATTGTGGATGTGCTACAACCAGTTACCCAGATCATGCTGGTGTGATTTCTTTTCAATGACAGATTGTAACCTGGAATAGTGAGCCAATAAACGTCTTGTTCCCCTAAGTTGTTTGGGACAGGTATTCTTTGTAGCAATGTATAATATATAATAATACACTAGGGTTTATAGTATAATACATCATTTCCCTTCTAAGGAATGGGCTGCAAATTGGTTACAAAGTGGCTGGTCACTCCCAGGATTGACTTGCCACTCTTGAACCAGTGGGTATTTCTTGCTTGCCAGTCAGCAGCAGCAGTGATGATGATGATGATGATGATGATGATGACTGTGTGTGTGTGTGTGTGTGTGTGTGTGTGTGTGTGTGTGTGTCTGTGTCTGTCTGTCTGTCTGTCTGTCTTTGTATATCAGAGGGCACTGTGCGTACCTATGGAGGTCCGGATTTCCCAGTCTCTACCTTCCAGGGCCAAAAGCTCAGGCCATTTCTGTCCAGCATTTTTATGTGGGATCTGGGATCAAACTGAGGTCCTTTTGCTTGTGAGGTAGATAGAGGCTTTACCCTGAGTCATCTCTCCAGCCCCCCAATTGGCAATGTTTTAAATCTATTTTGTATTCTCATTCAATATCCGAGTGTCTATTCTTTACTATTTATAGAACAGCCATAGGCCATTTGACTATTTTGTATCTCTAGCTCTTGGCCTTTGACTTCTGAGTCTTTATTAGATCTTCTGGACTTGTATAGAAAATAATGATCTTTGACAAATCCTTAAAGTGGTACTAGTTTGAATACAAATATTAATCATGCTTATATTGTATTATTTTTATGTTGGGTTTAAAGTGCTAAATTTGTATACCAACAAAGCATTTAATAAATGACTTTGAACTTGAATGAAGTGGAAAGTTGAAATTTTTGCATTCTGTTTCACAGCTGACAGACAGATAAAATAGAATAAAGAGACTATTGAAGGAACAAAAATAATTTATATTGCTCATGATACTCTGTATTATTTTTTTCTTTGTCTTTCTTCTTTAATCCTCTATTTTCTTTTTTTCTTTTTCTCCTTTTCCTATTTGCTTTCTTCTATTCTCTCCTCTCTGCCCTTCCCCTCCCCCTTCTCTCCCCTTTCCTCTTGTTTCCTTTTCTCTTCTTTCTTTTCTTTTCTTTTTTTCCTTTCATCTCATGTATCCCAAACTGGCCTTGAACTTGCTATGTAGTTGAAGATGACTTTGAACTTCTGATTCTCCTGTCTCCAGCTCTGAAGCTCTGGAACTGCAGGTATGTACTACCACAGCAGCTTTACACTATGCTAGGGATCAAACCCAAATAACAGGGATATTGTTTAACAAATTTGTATTTAACTAACTCATTGAGTTAACAAGCATTCTCCATTTTCTTCTTATGAGTCATACTGATACACACTGCAGTACTTCATCAGTTAAGTGATTGACTTGCTTTATTTCTTTGAAGACTAAATTAACTATCTTAGAAAGACTAAAGTGTGTTAATAAGGAGACATAAAATGTACACACATACACATAGTGTGTGTGAATGCGGAGGATTAAATTCAAAGCTTTGCTTTTGTTAAGCCCATGGTCTGCCCTGAACTATACTCTCAGTCCTTATTTTTTGTAATTATTTTTTAACTTAGTATACAAAGTAATGGGTTTCATTATAGTACTTTTATACATATATTCCATTAAAGCTTTTTTCATTTACATGTATGTTTGGGATGCGTGCATGTATCTGTGCATGTTTGCATGTGTGGGCATGTGTGTGTGTGTGAACCTGAAGTTGATAATGGGGATCATTTTTGATTCCCATTGTTTCCACCTTATTGAGACAGGGTTTCTAATCAAGCTCATTGATACTTTTAAAATTCATCCTCCCTCACTGTAATCTTTTTTTAATGTGGAAATATTCTTTATTTAGATCTTTGGTAAGTATCTTTTAAATTTTCACTTTACTTTTTAAAGAAATTGAAACTGGAGATTGTAGATGATATATTATGGGTGTGGTTTTTATAATATACTGAGTATATCTATTATTCCAAAGACTTGTTTCAAAAGACTTGAAAATTGCACATTTAGAGACCTGGGGATGTGCTTGTCTAATGTGCACGTGACCGTGAGTTTTAACCTCCAGCACCTCCAGTTTTAACTCCAGATCCAGATACAGTACAAATCTGTAATCCCAGCACTTGGGAGGTTGGGCTCAGAAGCTCAAGGTCATCCTTGGCTTATATATCCAGCTTGAGGCCACTCTAGGTTACATGAGACCCTTCAACTAAACTCCATCTCCTGAATTTTTTTTTGATATTTTATTCAGTCAAGAGAAGGAGAGAGAAAGGAAGAGAGAGGAAAGGAGGCTTGCACATGCGTGGCATGATTCATGACTAGAGATCATAGGATGACTTTTGGAAGACAGTTTTCCTCCTTCCACCATGTGGGCTTCTGGAATCAAACACAATTCACCAGTATTTCGAGGAGGCACTTTACACCAACCCCTCCAGTTTCTGTCACCTCCCAGCAACTTATCAGATGTAGAGGCCATCAATACTGAAGAGCCCCATCCTTTATGAGCTCAGAGCTCTTGTAACCACTCAGTTCCCTAAAACTCTACCTTTGAATATGATTGCATTGAGACCAAGCCTTTTAACACATGAGCTTTGGAGAAATGTTTTTGATCCAAACTATATCATATCTCCAGCATTGCAAAGCCTTTTTCTATTAATGAAACTACTTAGACAGTTTCATACCATGTATATAATACATTCTCATTACTCTTAGCCCCTACCTTTATATTCTATATTAGATTTTGTTAAAATCCCTGGAAAAAATCTTATGCTGCTGGTATTCTTTGCTTGAGGATAGGGCAAGCTCAAATTTTTTGGATGTTTTACACTTATAATGGGGCCTCAAGATAGACTGAGTTCAGCCTTATGACTTCAGAGCTAGTAAGGAATATTGTAGCATATGACTCCCTTTGTCCTAATCCCATATCCTATATCTTAGACCTACTGTGGAGTAGGTCATTGTTGAGAGCTCCCCAAAAGTGCTTCTGATCAGGATGCTTTTGCCTCTTTTGTGCCACTTACCTTACTATCTCTATTATAGTTCTTCTGGGCAGGGCTGAAGTCTCTACAAGTTTTGATAGAATTTCAAATAACAGGATCCCTGGGTTGTTAGTTAAATCTAAGTAGGTTTTCTTTTCTGGAGCTATAGAGGGAACAAGAGAGATAGATTTCAAAATGTTCTGAGCAAACCATCTATTAAAAATTGATGACTTTTTATTGCACATTTATAATAACTATGTTAAATCAGGAACTATCAATGTAGAAAAAATTAAGTATATTTTGTAGAAAGATCATTTTATTTTCTTAGCAGACAGAATAATCACAGTCATTAGTTTAATGACTTTTAAGTAAATATAGTAATACTTTTTTGTGACTAGAAAGTTTTTTTTATTTTTCTCCCACATTTTATTTTTTTCCTAATCATACAAGCTCAATAGGTATGCCTGTCCTCTCTCTCCTCCCACTCCTCCCCAGTCCCCCATTGCACTATCCCCCCTTCCCCGTTGTTTCCTTTCACTCCCCTCTCCTCCCTTCCCTCTGTCCTAGTGCCTCTCTTTCCCTCCCTCCCATCCCCTGGAACATTCGTATAAACTAGGCTTAGGTTTTCTAAAATAACTATTAATTTAAGCTCAGAAACAAGCCACAAGAGTACTAATAATGTGTCAAGAATGCCTACATAGCCTTTATAGCCATACTTGAAAGCATGCCCTCAGATTCTCACTGGAGACAAGTCTCCTACAGAGACCTTTAGATATCAGTCTGTAGTGTAATATATATTTTTATGTAATTTTTATTGTATGCTAGTTTTACAAGCATATTGAGTACTTATCCCTGTCCTCCCTTCATTCCTCCTCTCTCCTTCTCTTCATCAATCCATCTCACTCCCTCCCACCCTCCTGCCTGGCCACTTCTATGGACCCCAGAGTTCCCTCTGGCTTGTCTACTCTTGTGGGGGTTTAGGCCTCTTGTAGTAGACCAAGTTGCCTTTCTTTGGGCCACTCCACTGATAGGGGGCATTTCCCTTCATTCATCTAGCTCTAGTCCCCAAAGTTTCCACTGTATGTTCTCATTTTTTTTGAGTTCCTGGGTAGTTTATGGGGGCATGTTGGTATGTAAGTCATTATGCAGGTCTGGTAAAGACAAGTCTCATTGCACTGATCAACATTTTTAAATTGCAGTTCCAAAACTGTATCAATTTGCTTAACAAATTTTTTTTTTGGAGAAGTAGTACAGAAGTAAATCACATCTTACATTGAACCTTCTTGACTTGTCTCCTGACAAAGTAAAAAAGCTTAAGTGAGTAATGTTTACTGTGTAGTAGGTGTTAGCTGTCCAATTACCATCTTTTCAGTGACATTTCTACTCACATATAGCCTTGAAGAAGAGTTTCTTATCTGTTAGCACATTGATGAAATCTGAGAAGTTTATTTTCCCGTCTCCTGCAACAGAAAGCTAAGCTCAGAACAGGAATTACTTATTTATTTAATTAATTGTGACTAATAAATGTTATGTAGCCCAAGTTGATCTCAAACTATGATCCTTCTGCCTTACCCTCTAGTTTGCTGGGATTGAAAGTGGTGCTATCAATCTAATTACTTAATATTTATTAAGTGTAAAACAAAGCATCCTGGACACTTAATAGTTAAAAATCAGAGTATTAAGGATTAGAGAGATGCTCAGGAAAGCTCTGGTTTCCTCTTCTTCCTCCTTTTCCTTTTTTTTTTTTTTTTTTAAAGATAGTAGCCAAGGCTGGTTTTGAGCTCATGATGCTCTTTGTCTCAGGCCTCCCATGTGCTGGCTTCAGTCTTCTTACATGATCTAGCACAACTCTACTAGTCTCCTGTGGCTAGAGAAGTAATGTAGAATGTAAGATCAACAAAGACTTTTAGCTATTACTGTTAATTGATATATTAATGATTGATTGATCTATTATTAATATTTAGATATGGAGAATGACAACTGGGTGCAAGGAATTCACCCAGTTATCCTTCTCCATATCTATACCTATCATTCTTACATTCAAGTTGCATCCTATTTTCTTTTTTTTTCTTTTATTTTTTTATTATTATTTCCGCTCATACAAACTTAATAGGTACACCGGTTCCCTCCCTCCCTCCTCCTCCCTGCATCCTATTTTCTTTCCAAATTAAGGTAGTAAGTACTTATTAGAGAGTTAGAGGTGTGTGTATGTGTATGTGTGTGTGTGTGTGTGTGTGTGTGTGTGTGTGTGTGTGTCCACATATACGTCTATGAAAGAATAGAAACATTACAAGAGTTAGTGGAAATAATATGGGATTGCTCTTCCTTGGAGTTCTTGTACTCCAGAGCTGAAAATTGAAACCAGAATACATTGAGAGGTATAAACAGGGATTTTATTGATAAGGGAAGAGGAGGGAAGAAACTCTTGGGTGTTTGGTTCAAGGGGGGTAGGGAGGAAGCCATAGCCTTAAGGTGGGAGAGCATAGCTTTAAGATCAGAGAACAGGGAGAGAGCATGAGTACGTAGCATGAGCAGAGAGCTGCCATGAGCATGACCACATGTCAGGAAAGCATGAAGAAAAGAGAGAGAAAAAATAGAGTTAGGGAGAGACAGAGAGAGAGAGAGAGACAGAGAGAGACAGAGAGAGAGACAGAGAGAGAGAGAGACAGAGACAGAGACACAGAGAGAGGTGGGTTGAGCCACAATCTTTTATAGTCCATCAGTTGCTAGTGAGTATCCCAGAGTTGCTAGGGAAGTGAAGTAAAGATTGGAAGGGTGGTATGCATGGTTTCCACAGGATCAGACATTTCTAGTTGTGCTAGCTGTCTAATAGAAATTAAATTACTCCCTCCAAAATGGTGATGCCTTAATTATCTGGTGACATTGAGTCACATGTGGAATTGATGCTGACTGATTGGACACTGGCAATTGGGTGAAGAGAGGTAAGAGAAGATAATATGCTGAATATGTTTTCCAAGCAGTATATCTGCTTGAACTATTAGTGTTAGATCAATATATTTAATGGAACATGATCTGGCAAGACATGGTTGAACGTGTCTGTAATTATAGCATTTGGCAAGAGGATCAAGAGTTCAAGGTCAGTTACATCTACATAGTGATGGAAACCAGCCTGGAATATATAAGACACTATTTCAAAAATTAAACCAGGGCCAATGAGACAGTTTAGTAAGGAAAATGTATTGAGTTCAATTCCTAGAAACCTATAAGGTGGAAGGAGAAAACTGACTTTCAAAAATTGTCTTCTCATCTCCAGACACATGCATGTATGTACCTTATTTCCCTCGCCCCTCTTTCTCAATAAATAAAAATAACCAAACCAAGAAGAAAACAAACAAAACTCTCCATAAAATAAACAAATTCCATGACCTATATGCTTTATAATATTAACAAAAATTTAATATATTTGGTTCTAGTGATAAAAAGATTTGTACTTATGATGATTCAAATACAAACAAGAGTTTAGATTTTTCTTGGTAACATGTCATTTGTGATACTGATAATGCCTTTGAATTTATCAGTTATTTCAAGACATCCTCTAGAATGGACAGCATGACAGGGACCTGAATTTGATGCTGTCACTCTTAGTTCTCTCACATAAGATTTTTTTCAAAGAATAGTCCAGAACACACAATAATTTGATTTTATAACTCACTTTTACCCTTGCTGGTATATCCTTAAAGTGACATTTACATAGATAAAATAGTTCCCCTCATCCATGGAGGAGATAAAAGTTACACTCAAGACCACTTGTGTGTGCTTTAAAACGTTGGATAGACCTGTTGGTGACTCAAGCATAGAATCCCAGGACTCTTAAGGCTAAGACAGGAGGATTGCCAGTGAGTTAGAGACAAGCCTGAGCTATATAGTGAGCTCTAGGACATCCTGAGATCATAGACCGAGACCCCTTCTCAAGCAAGCAAATGAAATTAACACAATCAAACAAAGTAAAACAAAACAAAAAGCCCAACCCCCTCACAAACCTTGGATAGTACCAAACCCTGTATTCTATTATTTCTCATAGATACCAATCTATAGTAAATTTTTTTGTTTTTATTTTTTATTTATTTTTATCAAAGAATGGAATTATTTTTTATTATTTTACTATTTTTCCACTCATACAAACTTAATAGGTACCCCAGTCCCCTCCCTCCCTCCACCCCTCCCTGGACCCCCTTGCTCCCTACCCCCATTTCCCCTTGCTTTCACTCCCCCCTTTCTTCCAATGTTCCCCTCTTCCTCCCCCCCCCCCCCGCAATCCCTGGAGTATCCTGTAGTGTGAATGTCAAAACTTAATTGACAAATTAGTCATAGTAAGAGATTTAACAACAAAAACAAGAAAGAATTATAACCACCCACTATAGTAAAAGTTATGTGAATGTGGTCTTTTTTTCTTTAAAGAGTTTACTTTGGTTAACTGAAACTACAGATGGTTAACTGCAGATGAGGGGTGCTCCCCCTACTTTTTTTTTGTCAGTATAGTCCTGGAAAATAAAGAAGGGTTATT
The DNA here is from genome assembly GCA_023101885.1 of Typhlomys cinereus. NCBI lineage: Eukaryota > Metazoa > Chordata > Mammalia > Rodentia > Platacanthomyidae > Typhlomys > Typhlomys cinereus. The sequence continues at coordinate 1,277,230 of JALPQD010000298.1, read as the reverse complement.
TCTCATATTTATATAACCAACACAGAAAAAAGTAGATATTGTCAAAAGTCCTTGATGGAAAAATAATACTCACGGTCAAGATCAGCGTATTTTAATTCATTATAGATGTCATACTTGTTTAGACTCATCCCCAATTTTGCTAAAGTACACATCATTCCATGTGAATCAATACAGCCGGTTTTATCCTTGGTGAAGAAATTGTAAGCATCTTGGAAGGCTGAGGGAATGAAATTACGTTAGTTAGCATAGTTATTCAAGAAAAAAGGCACACAGGCCTGGTGGTTCATGTCTATAATCCCAGAACTTGGGAGACTGAGGCAGGAGGATTGCTAGTGAGTTTGTAACAGGCTTAAACTACATAATTATAGAGTAAGACTCCATTTCAAAAGACCAAAAGAAAAAAAGGAGAATACATATGCCAACAGATGACACAGCCAATTGAAGATCACATAGGATGGGAGGAGCAATGATTTGCAAGATACTCCATACAAGTTAGTGCCGAAGCAATCATAATTGGAATTTGCATGCCCAGCGCAATGTCCAACACACTATTGACCTCACACAGTCTAGCATCTGCTAAAGGCACCAAGATCCTTGGAGGCAAGGGACTGACAGTCACAGTAGTGTTCCTATGCTTAAAGGGAACACAGGAAAGGGTTCAGGGAAATGCCACTGGGTCCTTGTATGTCATCGGAGAGGAGGGCCCAGAGGAGAGTCAGGCATGCACAATAAAGGACTCTCTGGGAATGGGGGCGGGAGGCACTGGAGGATGGGGAGGTAGGGATGAGGGGAGGGGGAGCAAGGGCTTGGGGGGAGGAGGAGGGAGGGAGGGAACTAGTGTACCTATTAAGTTAGTATGCGCGGAAATAATAATAAAAATGTATATATAAAAAAGAAAATATCAAAAACTCTGTTGAAACCAGAAATTGGGAAAAAAAAGGTGGAGAGAAAAATGACTGATTTTTTTTTTTTTAACACAGATCATAGCTCTTACTTGGAGTATGAAATGCAATAAGCTAATTGGTAGGAAAAACAAATGTGGATTCAGGCTTGGTGGTGCACACTTATGATTCCAACATTCTAGGGGGAGAGAGGAGTATTAGTTGTTTAAGGCCAATCTCAGTTACATAGTTTGAGGCAAACCTAGGGTATATGAGACCCTGTTTCAAAACAAAACAAAAAATATATAATCTAATTTTCCCCTCTTCTTTGTGTTAAAATTCAATCTTTTTTTAATGATGCAGAGAATTGAACCTCAAGTCTCACACATGATATGCAAGTACCGTATCACTGAACTATAGCTCCAGCCTTATCATTTATTTCTATCAATGTAGGTTCCTAGATATTTATTCCATCCTTTTGGTTGCAATCTATTTTTTTCATTCAAAAATTTTCAAATAGTGGTGGAAGATAGTATATAGATATAAATGATGGGAGATAGATATGGGGATTGGAGTCTCTGGAATTTCATTGTGATTGCTTCACTTCTGTGCAGGGAAGTAGGAAGAAAGGATGTCCTTCAGGAGTGAGCATAACTATTAGAGACTTTGAAGTATTTGGAAGTATTTGGTAGAGGTATATAAAATGAACATTAGCTTCTCATAGGAAAGTTGTGATGAATAAGTACTCAATAACCACATTTTCTAGTTTCTATATTTAATGGTTTAGCATTTGTATGATTACTGATCCTTCAGTTATTGCTTCTAACAGAGCTGGTCAATTCCCAGTGATAAGTATGGTATAATGCATATGGGTAAAGACCAAGTATAACCTTGGGTGTCATTCCTCAGGAGCTGTCCACCTTGTTTATTGAGAGAGAATCTTTCATTATGTTGGAGCTTACTCATGAGATTAGGCTGGCTGACTACTCAGTCCCAAGGATCTATGTGTCTCTGCCTCTTCAGTGCTGTGATTACAAGCATCTGCCACTGTGAGGAGCTTTTTTTTTTTTTTTTAAAGCAAAACAACAACAACAAAACACAAATATGGTTTCTTTTTTTTAAAATTTTTTAAAATTATTATTATTTATTCAATTGTGTGTGTGCGCATGTGTGTATATGTATGCGCGTGTGCGTGTGCATGTGCGTGTGTGTGTGTATGTAGAACCATGGACGAATTCGAGAACACCATGGACTGCCCTACCAATACCGGAAACGCAGGCTGCCCCACTTCTGCCTGGTGTCTATACGTGGGGTCTAGGATCCGAACTCAGGACCTTCTGCCCATAAGGCAGAGGCTTAACCCCTGAGCCACCTCTCCAGCCCCCAAATATGGTTTATTATGCTTGCTAGTTACATACTTCACAGATTGAGCCATCTACTTAGTCCATGAGCATTCACACATACACCTTTCTAACCACCTGCTTTCTTTGCCTTTGACTTGCTGGGCCACTATCAGATAACTAGCAACTACCCTCATAGTCCAAAGAATTCTTAAACTAGCTAATCCTAAACCTGTTTAGCTTGCCTTAGTGGTTCATATCTATAATGCCATCATTTTGGAGGCTGAGGCAGGAGGATTGCCATGAGTTCTAGGCCAGCCAGAGGCTACATAGCAAGTTCCAGGCCAGCGTCAGCTACAGAGAGCGCCAGTCTCAAAAATAAATACAAAATAATTGCATAATAAATAGCTCATAGATACATTAAAGGGCTGCTGTTAAGTTTTAATTTTTAGGATGACCTTCATTACCTTCCATCTGTGAAGGACTCAATTTCTTTTCTTTGTGTTGTAATTGGCCTGGAAGAATTGTTGGTAAATCTTTATCCCTGAGAAGAGATACAAAAAGAGGCAGGTTTAATACATATGTGATACCTTGAATGTTGGTCTCACTGGTCAGTTTTTGCTGACTAGCAACCTGTTGTACCCAGAGTTACGATGTCTAAACAGATCTGTTATTGTCAATATCTACCCAATAGACAGCCACTTAGGTCCACCCTATATTTGCCAGTCATTTTTTTTTTGTCAGTCATTCTTAACTCCCTTAAAACACCCCCCAATTCTCCCATTTTATAAAAAAAGGAAACAGGTTTAGAGGGGTTAATTATTTTGTCCCACATTACATAGGTCAAGTGGGAGACTTGAGATTTTGACTGAAAAACTCAAGGTTACAAGCCTCAAACTATTACTATTGTTAGAAATCTGTTGTTTCAAATCTTAACTAGGAAACCTTTGCATATATGATTATGAATGTAATTGACAAATCTTATTTTTTTAATTCTTTGACGCTTTCATACATAAATACCATAAGTCTGTGAGTTTTCACCCCTTAACTGTGATAGTTAATCTTGGGTGTCAACTTGACACACCTGGCGTTAACTAAGATCAGCTGTCAGACCATTTGAAGAGATTATCCAGATCAACACATTTATAATACAAAGAGGAGCCCTAGATCTGATTGGAATTTCCCTAGATCTCATTGGAACCTCCCACTAGTGGACCAGATAAAAGGAACCATAGAACAGAAGACTGGGAAGAGTAGAGACTGTTTATTAATTAATTAATGTTTATTTAATCCTCTAGCCTTCAGCCATCACCCGCTAGCCTACTGGATGTTTGCAGTACGTAGCCTGCCTCCAGCTTCAACCACCAGCCATGTTGCCTCCACCATGGAAGATTGTTTCTCCCCTTTGGAACCATAAGCTAAATAAATCTCCTTTTCTCTCTTAAATTGATTGACTTTAAATGCTCTCACAGCAATAGTTAAGAGTAACTGTTACACTATCCATTCCCATCCCCACTTCTGTTCTACTTCATACATTTTCCTTTCTAGCCAGCTACCTCCTATTTTTCATCTTTTTTTCCCCTATATGTGACTAGCAGGGTTTCATCTGGGATGTCTGCACTAGAATTGCCTGTGTATCTGCTGGGGTAGGGATGCCCCTTCAGTCACAACAGGGTTGATTTGCTCAAGTCTCTGTGCAGTGATGTCTACTGGCTAGACTTGCACAGTAGTTGGCCTATCAACATTTCACCATGGACTAGGGAAGATCTCAAGAAATACTATATCACCTTGAGAGCTATTGAAGGTTAATGCCAAACAGGAGAAGGGAACAAAGGAAAGGAGACAGAGAACACTTCTAGAAAATTTGGAACTCTGGGTAATTTTTTACTACCTCAAGAAAGTAACATCTAGGAAAAGAGGGAAAATATTAAGGGGATACTTTGTACATATCTATAACAATATATTTTTTATTTTAATCTGTTTTTACAGATACTAGGGATTGAACCTAGGATCACTCCTACATTCTATTCATGCCCACTAACCACTGAGCTACATTTCCCAAGGAGATAGATCAACACTAATTTATTTAGGAATATGTACGTACGTGTGTATGTGTATGTGTATGTGTGTGTATCTGTGTGTATTCATACGCACACATATATATACATGCACATATATATAATAGCAAATGGAATTTAATTGGATCTAAGTATAATAGTAAGTCGAGTAACCATGATTTAATTTATTTATGCACCTATGTATTTACTTATGTGTTTGAGACAGAGTCCCATGTAACCTAGGCTGGTCTTGAACTGACGATGAGCTGAAAGTGATCCTGACTCATGATCTTGTTTCTACCTTCCATGTACTGGAATAATTAAAGGCATATGTCACTATACCTAGATTTTATGAATTTATTTCAAATGTCTTTAATTTTGATGCTAATAGGAATAAAGTTTTACAATAAATGTGACATCTATTTTTTGTGTTTTTTAAAGAAGCACTATAAGCCTTGTGGTTAAACAATACAATTATTATGGTTCAACTTATTATCCTCTAGGGTATTTAATTGATCTGATTTTCAGAAGAGCCTGGGAGAAAACAAGCAATGAGTTCTTAAAATGAACTGTTCTTAATTTTTTTGCATGAAGAATTAATTTTTAAAATATTCTATTTATTTGAGAGAAAGAGAGAGGGAGACAGAGAGACACAGAGAGAGCAAGAGCACATGCATGTCATGGCACAGGTGGAGATCAGAGGACAGCTTTCAGGAGTCTGTTCTCTCCTTCCATTATGTGGGCTTCTGGGGATGGAACTCTGGTCATCAGGTTTGTGAGCTGGTACCTTAAAAGCTAAGGTAGTTCACTCACTCCTTAACATCTTTCTAAAACACATCACAAATATATTGCTTCAGTAGTGCAAAGCTAACAACACTAGCAAAAGCACTTTCAAAGTGGTAAAAAATTGGGCAACTGTGAGAAAAGAGGTGCCTTTCCTTTTATGATATGATAAAATATACCTTGGGTTCTCACTTTCAGCCACTAGTGGGGAAATTTGTGGAAGAGGGGGTGGTAAGATTGTAGAAGTCTAAAGACGGGGAGAGCAACGATATGCAAGATACTCCATACAAGTTAGGGCCAGAAGTAATCATAATAGGACTTTGCATGACCTGTGCAATTACCAACATATCATTGAACTCCCAAAGTCTAGCATGGATCACAGGCACTAGGATTCTTAGAGGCAAGGGATTAACAGCCTCATAGTGTTCCTATACTAAAGGGGAGCACAAAAAAGAGCTCTAGGCAATGCCACTGAGTCCTTACACTTCATCAGAGAAGAGGACCCAGAGGAAAGTTTGTCATACACATTAAAGGATGCTCCAGGAATGGGGGGGGACGCACTGGGAGAAGGAGAGGGAGGGGGGAAAGGAAGAGGAAAGGGGGGAGGGGGGAGGGGGGAAAGGAAGAGGAAAGGGGGGAGGGAGGAGGGGGTCCAGGTAGGGGAGGAGGGAGGAAGGGGAATGGGCTACTTACCAACTTTGTATGAGTGGAAAAATAAATTAAAAAAAATTGTTGACAGCCAACTGAGAAAAAGCAATTGCTAATAATATGGAGAAAAATCTTTCTTCCCAATTTTATCTTAGTCAAAAAGAGTGTTTATTTTTTTTCAGAAAAAATCTTTCTCTTGATTCAGATGTTTTTCTTTGTAAGTAATCTTAACACAGAACAGAACACTCTAACTCATCCCATCATAATCTTTATGGCATAATTAACATTTCCATTGTCTTAATGATTCTTTGTATCATACATTAATACTTTCTTTACTCACCTTTTGCTGTGACAGGCAGGTACCTTTAGAGGCTTCAGCTTGAGTTTTGATTTAATTTCTGAAACTGCCATGTGGCTAGAGACTCTATCTGGAATTCAAAAGATACAGTTAAGGATCAGTTCACAGATTAGTGTTCTTTTTCCCTTTCTTTTCTCTCTCCTTTCTTCCTTCTTTTCTTCCTTCCTTCCTCCCTTCCTTCTTCTCTCCTCCTTTCCTTCCTCCCTCTTTACCTTCCTTTTTTTCTTTCTGATTTTTTTATTTAATTAATTTATACACAAAATGGGTTTCTGTCCATATACCTCCTCTGCTTCATCTCCTCTCCTTTCACCAATTTATCCCTGTCTCTCCCACCTTCATGTCTCTATGCTTGTGTGAACCACAGGGCTCCCTTCAGGGCACCTATACTAGTAAGAAACCCTGTCTTTGTGGCAGTATAAGTGGTCCTTCAGTGGGTAAGCCTCAGATGGGATGGATATTCCCCTTCACTTGTTCAGCACCTGCCCCTTGGCTTTCCACTGTGTTCAGCTTCTCCTGGAGCTGGTCCATGGGGGAATATTGCTATGTCAGCCACTATGTAGATCTAGTGTGGGTAGATCTCATTGCAGTTAGCTCCCGGATGCGGAAGTGATGTCATGACAGGAGTGTCCTGGCTGGCACTACACCTTCCCATCTTTAGGCTCTTACAATCTTACTGCTCCCTTTTGCATAATCTTTCCGATTTTTTTTTTTGAGACAGTGTCTCACCACATAGTCCAGACTGGGTTCAAACTCTCAGTCCTCCCTTCTGGAACTTTCCAGGGCTGGTGTTAATAGGCCTATTTACACTTGACATCCAGTTTGTAGTTTCTTTATATTCTTTTGCAACTTTCCCAGCTCAAAATCTGGAGTTGGAGAAGTCTAAGACCTCAAGGAACAGCACTGTATGCAAATTCAACTTAGAAATATGAGCAGAACTAGGGGGAAAAAGATGCAGGATGGAAAGATCCTTTCATTGTCCCCAGATCCATAGGCAAAGTCTCTTCCCACAGTTCTACTTTTCCAAGCATCACTTTGATCCTAGATCAAAATGAATGCTAAGTAAAATAAGCCAAGCCAGGCACACAAAGAGAAATATTATGTTCTTACTTATATATAGAATCCAAAGTAGTCAAACTCACAGAAGAATTGTTAGAATTGTAGAAGGTGGATAGAGAAGATGTTGGTCAAGGGCACTAAATTTCAGTAATGAAACATGAATAAATTCTAAAGAGTCAGCATAGAGTAGAGTAATCACAGGTAACATGCTTGAATTTGCTAATGTAGTATACCCAAAGTATACACATATATGTGTGTATATATATATAGTATATATCTATACATAAAACAGTTATACACCTTAACTAATAAAACTAGTATCATGTGATACCGATAAAATAAACGTGAAAAAAGTTACTTAAAAACAAAATCGACACATGAGCCTAGAACATTTCACAGCAGAGTTGATAAATATAAAATAATCACTTTCTTTTTTTAGTCTTAGATACCTACCTGGTGCAAAGTAGATTTTCTTAGGGTTTTCTTCTGGAACACACATTCCTGGCCCGCCAGTTCCTATGAACCCTGAATTTTCTTAATAGTACAAGTAGGCAGCCTCTCGAGTGGGCTCTCTCACTCCTGAGACCTCCCTAGTCCTCTCTTTCCCCTTCTGCATAGTCTGGACCAGAAGCTGGGTGGCAGGCTTCCCTCTTTGCTTATTGACTTAATCACTCCAGTTATCTCTTCAAAAGATAGTGCATTAAGTAGTTCACTGACAAAAAAAACCTGAACTGCTAACCTGGAAATAAGTGAACAAGTACTATTAAAATATTAAGGAATAAAGTTTTGGAATGTTTGGTTAAAATTCCTTTTTCCTAGGTCTTCTCCCGAGAGCCTTGAAAGTAGTTGTTTTTAAACAACTCAATTATAGCATGGTGTTCAGAGTCCAGAAACCTACCATAGAGCTGGGAACTTCAGAGACGCTCAAAAATTTAGGCACTTGAAAAGTGCTGTGACATTGTCCTCATGGCTCAAAATAATCATTATTTAGAAGAAAAATCCCCTCAATCGCCTATAAGTTGACAGGTTATTTTAAAGGACTCAGTGTAGAATCATACAGAATTCTGACATTTACCTACTTTCAGGCTGAGTTACTAACTAACCACTTTGGGGCCTCAGACCAAGAATCTAATAAAGGGTTTGTTCCATCATGCAACTGTGACCTCATTCACTGCTCAGGCACAGGCTAAGAAAGTGACCTGTAGGCTCCCAACAGTGTTACAGCAAGTGTGTTTTCCATGTGGTTCATTCAGAATCTTAGAGGCATGTGACTAACAATCACAACATTTTGATCCTTTTTGAAGGTTCAGAGAAGAGGATTTTTTTTGTTGTTGTTGTTTCAAATTTCATATTAATATATTTTCATTAATGAGCTGAAACTTGTTCAAGTTAAACATTTTACCCAAATGTCTGGGCTGAATGACAGCTAAAAATCTTTTCATTAATTATTTAAAAGTCTGGAAAGGGTTAAAAAAGTGAAGTCTCATGCACTTGTGTTTTTTAATAGTAATAGGAAAAGTAATAGGAAAATGAACAATTAAAATATTCCATTTTGGTTTTGAGTTTTGTCAGTGAATCGCTGCTGAGTATCCTTGCATTTGTTTATTGGTCATTGATGTGTCTTCTCTGAAAAGGTGTTTATTCACCTCCTTTGCCCATTCAGAAATGCTGGGTGACTGTAGTCTCCTTTTATCCTCAGGGGAGTGTTCTAAGAACCTTGGGGATGCCTGAAACTATGAATAATACTGACTGCTATCTATGCAATGTTTTTTCTATGCATACATATAAACGATAAGGATTTAATTTATAAATTCAGAAAAAGGTTTAAAACAACAGTCTTTTTATTCCCTGGTTTCTTTTGGCAAATCCTTTTATTTGTTGAGAGAGAGCGAGAGAGAGCGAGAGAGCAAGAGAGAGAGAGCACATGTAAGGCCATTGTGCATGGGTTTAGGTCAGAGGACAACTTTAAGAAATCAGTTCTTTCTTCCATCATGTGGACTTCTGGGATACAACTCAGGTTGTCAAGTTTGTGAACAGGTGCCTTACTGACTAAATTATTTTACCAGTCCTCTTGGCAAACCTTAATTGCCACCACTGATATTCTTGTGTTTTGGGGTCAATATCAAGTTAAAATGGGTTACACAAACCCAAGCAATGCACAAGAGTTACAGTTATTTGATAACTGAGAGCTACTTAGTGTCTAGTGGTGTGGGTATATATATATTAAGTGTATTGCTGGACAAAGGATTGATCTAGTTCATAGCTAGGAAGATGGGGACAGTGCTAGATTTTATTACATGACTGAGAATTATGTACAGTTTTATATTCATGGATTATTTATTACTGGAATTTTCCATTTAACACATTTGGACTACAGTTGACTGAACGTAAATGGAACCATGGGAAGTGAAACTGTCTATTAAAGAGAATGAGTGCATTTTCTTTTTTATTTATTTTTATTTTTGTGTGATTCTGGGAATTGAACCCTATGGCCTCATACGTTAGGCAAATACTCTACTAAACAGCTATAGTCTAAACCCTACATATACTTTTATATTGCTGAATTATAAGACCTCTTTATGTATTTTAAATATCAAAAATTTATTAATATATCACTTACAAATATATTCTTATTCTGTACTTAAATTTTTTAACACATTTTTATTATTATTTCAGCTCATACAAACTTATTAGGTACACCAGTTCCCTCCCTCCCTCCTCCTCCCCCCTTAAAATTTTTTTTCTTGCTCTCTTCCCCCACTCCGCCGCCCGGGACGCGCGCGATCCAGCCGGGCCTCACCGCGACCTAGGTAAGCTCCAGCCCCCCGCCCACCCCCAGAACCTCAGGCAGCCCAAGGGACCCAGCTCCTCCCGCCATCCAGCCGGAGCCTGGCAGGGCGTAGGAGGAGGACACCCCCTCTGCACCCGGGCCCCGTCCCAGCTCCCCCAGTTAAATAGCGCCCCGCCGACGCTCCATCCTCCCTTCCCCCACTCCGCCGCCCGGGACGTGCGCGGTCCAGCCGGGCCTCACCGCGACCTAGGTAAGCTCCGTCCCTGCCCACCCCCAGAACCCCAGATCAAAGTAATTCAGTTTAGTGAAAAACGCACAGAAATTGAAAGAAGATCTTAAGAGTTAAAATGACAATGCCAAAGTCAAACTGCAAATACATGAGAAACAACACTCAAGTAAACAAATCTCCCACTGAAGGAATTAATCCCAGAACAAACCCACGGAAAATGGCCATGAAAGCCTGACCCAGGATAACGACTTTCAAAATATGATCATTACCATGTTCAATACTATGAAAGAGGAAATCCGGGAGGAATTAAATAATTGAATCAATTGCTTTGAAGAGGAACATAACAGACACTTGGAGGAGTTGAGAAAAACAGTGCAAGAAACAAAAACTGGCATAGAGCAGTTAAAACAGACTCAAGCAGAGTTTAAAACTGAGCTAAAAGACAAGTTATCTTCAACCCAGAACTCCACAGAGAGTCTTATCAGCAGAACTAACGAAGCAGAAAACAGAATTTCAGACCTTGAAGATAAAGTGGGAGTATTAACCAGCTCAATGGAAGAGGTTGTTAAAGCCAAAAAGATACTTGAGAGAAATATCCAAGAGATATGGGACACCCTGAAGAAGCCTAACATGCGTATCCATGGAATACCAGAGCAAGAATCTCAAAATACCACCCCTGAGGAAATTTTTCAAATGATCATCAAGGAAAACTTTCCTCATCTAAAAAAAGAGAGGCCCATCCATATACAAGAGGCATTCCGCACCCCAAACAGATATGACCAAAACAGAAGCTCGCCACGGCAAATAATAGTTAAAACACTCCACATTCAAGATAAAGAACTGGTGCTGAGAGCTTTAAGGGAGAAAAAACAAGTCACTTTTAAAGGTAAACCTATTAAAATAACAACTGACTTCTCAGTCGAAACAGAAAAAGCAAGAAGAGCTTGGAGAGACATACTTCAAGTATTGAATGAGCAAAAATGTCAACCCAGGCTGATTTACCCTGCAAAACTATCCGTCATGATCGAGGGAGAAAGAAAAATCTTTCAGCACAAAGACAACTTGAAGGGATACATGTCCACCAAACCAGGCCTTCAAAAAATGCTAGAAAAGATACTCAAGCTTGAAGTTTTTTAACAGGCATATCCAGGAGAACAGAAGACAAGTATAACACCATTAACAGCGAAGCAATATACTTATAAAAACTACTAAACATAATAAATGTCTGGAATTAAAAATTTTCTTCATTATAACACTAAATGTTAATGGAATTAACTCACCGATCAAGAGACACAGATTACAAATTTGGATTAAAAATCACCATCCATCAATCTGCTGCCTGCAGGAAACCCATCTCACCACAAAAGATAGGCATGCCCTAAAAATAAAAGGCTGGTCAACAATTCTACAAGCTAATGGAAGCAGAAAACAGGCAGGGGTAGCCATTATGATATCAGACAAAGTGGACTTCAAACCAAAGAAAATTATAAGAGACACGGATGGATACTACATTTTAGTCACAGGTACAATTCACCAGGAAGACTTCACAATGCTGAACATATATGCACCTAATATGGGCCCCTGCACATTCATTAAGAAAACCCTACAGCGTCTAAAGCAAGAAATCAACCCCCAAACAATAATTCTTGGGGACTTCAACACCGCCCTCTCAACATGGGATAGATCAACAGGTCAAAAGCTTAACAGAGACACTTTGGAACTTAATCAAACCCTTAAAGAAATGGACCTTACAGATCTCTATCAAACTTTTCACCCACGCACCAAAGAATACACATTTTTCTCAGCAGCACATGGAACTTTCTCCAAAATAGATGACATATTGGGCCACAAAACAAATCTACACATATACAAAAAAGTTGAAATTCTAACCTGTGCCCTATCAGACCATCACGGCCTAAAGCTGGACATCCACAACACAACAAACAAGAGAAAATACACTAACTCCTGGAAACTTAACAATATGATGCTGAATGAGAACTGGATTCAGGAAGAAATTAAAAAGGAAATTCAAGATTTCCTGAAAGTGAATGATAATGAAAATACAACTTACCAAAATCTCTGGGACACAATGAAAGCTGTTCTAAGAGGTAAGTTCATAGCTCTTAATGCCTACATCAAAAAAAATGGAAACATCAGAAATAAACAACTTAACAATGCAGCTTAAAGCTTTAGAGAAACTAGAGTAATCTGATCCCAAAAGCAGTAGAAGAGAGGAGATTAGCAAAATAAGGGGAGAAATATCTGAAATCGAGATTAAGAAAACGATAGAAAAAATAAACCAGTCAAAAAGCTGGTTCTTTGAAAAAATCAATAAGATTGATACACCCCTAGCTAAATTAACCAAAAGCAAGACAGAGAAAACACAAATTAACAAAATTAGAAATGAACATGGAGTTATCACTACTGATAACCAAGAAATCCAGAGAATTATATAACATCATATTTCAAAAACTTATACTCTGTGAAGTTTGACAACACAAAAGAGATGGATGAATTTCTAAGTAAACACAACTTATCTAAATTGAATCAGGAAGTTGTGAATTATTTAAATAGTCCTATAACATATAAGGAAGTTGAGGAAGTAATCTCATTTTAGTCACAGGTACAATTAAAGCCAAAAAGATGATATGATCTTATACCTGAGTGATCCCAAAAACTTCACCAGGAAGCTCCTGGAACTAATTGAGAAGTTCAGCAGGGTGGCAGGATACAAAATAAATGTGCAAAAATCAGAGGCCTTCCTATATGCCCAGAATGAAAGAAGTGAAAAAGCCTTGAGAGAAACAATCCCATTTACTATAGCCCCTAAAAAAATGAAATACCTTGGTATAAACCTAACCAAGGAGATAAAAGACCTTTACAATGAAAACTTTAAAACCCAAAGAAAGAAATAGCAGAACACACCAGAAGGTAGAAAGACCTCCCACATTCCTGGATTGGTAGAATTAACATTGTAAAAATGACCATCCTACCAAAGGCAATATACAAATTCAATACTATACCAATTAAAATCCCAAAGCAATTCTTCAAAGAAGTTGACCAAACAATCTCAAAATTCATATGGAGGCACAAAAGACCCAGGATAGCAAAGACAATCCTGAGTAACAAAAACACTGCTAGAGGTATCATCATACCAAACCTTAGTCTATACTACAAATCCATAGTTGTAAAAACAGCCTGGTACTGGCTCCAAAATAGACACACAGATCAATGGATAAGGATCGAAGACCCAGATATAAGCCCACAAAATTACAGCCATTTGGTCTTTGACAAAGGGGCCCAAAGAATCCAATGGAAAAAGAACAGCATCTTCAACAAATGGTGCTGGCAAAACTGGATCTCCACATGCAGAAGATTAAAGCTGGACCCATACTTATCACCATGTACAAGACTTAATTCCAAATGGATCAAGGACCTTGATATCAGGCCAGAGACTATAAAAACCATAGTTGAAAGGATAGGGAACTCCCTAGAGCTGATTGGGCTAGGCCAACACTTCTTAAACAGACATCCAATGACACAGTCACTGCTACCAACTCTCAACAGTTGGGATCTTGTGAAATTAAAGAGCTTCTGTTCAGATAAAGAGATTGTAACATGAGCTCAAAAGCAACCCACAGAATGGGAGAAAATCTTCACTAACCACATATCTGATAGAGCTCTACTGTCCAGAGTGCACAAAGAACTTAGAAAACTAAACACCAAGGAAACCAATGGCCCAATTAAAAAATGGGCCCTGGAACTTAAAAGAAATTTTACCAGGGATGAAATTAAAATGTGTAACAAATATCTTCAAAAATGCTCCACTTCTTTAGCCATCAGGGAAATGCAAATCAAAACTTCCCTGAGATATCATCTCACCCCGCTCAGGATGGCAAAAATCCACAATAGAAACAACAACAAATGCTGGAGAGGATGTGGAGAGAGGGGAACTCTGCTACATTGCTGGTGGGAATGCAGGCTCATACAGCCACTCTGGCGAGCCGTCTGGAGATTCTTAAAGAAATTAAAGACTGAAATGCCATATGACCGTGCTATTCCACTTTTGGGTATAACCTCCCATACAGCAGAGGTTCACCTTGATAGCACAAGCACGACCATGTTCATAGCAGCACTGTTTACAATAGCAAAGTCATGGAATCAGCCCAAATGTCCAACAGTTGACGAGTGGATAAGGAAATTGTGGTACATCTATATAATGGAGTACTACTCAGCCATCAAAAATGATGAATTACTGGAATTTGCCAGGAAATGGATGTCATTAGAAACAATTATATTAAGTGAAGTATCCCAAACCCAGAAAATTAAGCGCCATATGTACTTCCTAATAGGTGGTTCCTAGTACCAAACCCACCCAGCCCACCTTGAGACACTCATAGGTAAATCTATGTATTACCTACAGTAATTGCAAGGATTATGAACAGGAGGGATGGGGTTGGAAGGCCACACCAGAAACAAGGAGAGAAGTGACCTTGTTACAGTAGAGAAAATAGGCCTCCATCAAGGACTGCAAGTAAGTAATGTAACACCTGGTTAAGTTCACAGACGTTCGGTCCTGATCATTTACAACTAAGGGGGTATGATCTCACCAGAAGGGGAGGGCATATAGTCTGGCAGATAAAAAGTAACCATTTTGCAAATGGGTGATTGACTCCTCCCTCACTGAGGTTTCCAACTTTTATTACATCTACCCTTGAATGTGCTCTTATAATAAGACTTCAGTTTAACAGCTTTTTGTCTCTGGCCAGGGGGTGACATACAGTGCCCATCAGGATGGAGTGAAGGGCATTGCAGGAGCAGCAAAACTGCAAAAGAAAATCAACAAACCACAATCCAGAACTTCAGAGACTCTATATCAACCACCTAGAACTAGGCCAGACTAATCTCTCCCTATCTTGAAGCTCAGGGAAATTTGCGGAAGAGGGGACCGTAAGAGTGTAAGAGCAAAAGGATGGGAGGAGTAATGATTTGCAAGATACTCCACACAAGTTAGGGATGAAGCAATCATAATAGGACTTTGCATGCCCTGCGCAATGTCCAACACACTATTGACCTCACAAAGTCTAGCATCTGCTAAAGGCACCAAGATCCTTGGAGGCAAGGGATTGGCAGCCACAGTAGTGTTCCTGTGCTTAAGGGGAACACGGGAAAGGGTTCAGGGAAATGCCACTGGGTCCTTGTATGTCATCGGAGAGGAGGGCCCAGAGGAGAGTCAGGGATGCATATTAACGGACTCTCTGGGAATGGGAGTGGGGAGGCACTGGGGGATGGGGAAGGAGGGTTGAGGGGAGGGGGAGCAGGGGGTTTGGGGGGAGGAGGAGGGATAGAGGGAATCAGTGTACCTATTAAGTTTGTATGAGCGGAAATAATAATAAAAATGTTAAAAAAAAAAAGCAGGATATATTGTAAAAAAAAAAATTTTTTTTCTTGAGCGCCCTCATGGCACTCCACATGTGGAGGCTGGTGAGTTCATTTCTAGCTCCTTGCCTCATGGATTCCATGCCTGTAGTCCATAAGTTCTTCAGAGCACCTCCTCCTAATGACACTCCACGTGTGGAGTCCATGAGGTCTGTTCTTTGTCTCCTCTAATATACTCTACCTTAATCCTCAATTTTTTTTTCTTAATAGTATCCTTTTAACTATAGGAGTTAGTCTCTAGAATTTTGAAGCTGAAAGATAGGTAAAAGATCATTAACGAAATTCACCTCTTTTCACTATTGACCTGGACACAGAACCACAACAAATTGAATGGATTTCTTTAAAAGCAGAGGCAGGAAACAGTGAGATGACTCTGTAGATAAGGTCCTTGTCACTTGAGTCTCACAACCTGAGTTCTATCCCTGGAACCCATGTAAAGTTGGAAGAAGAGTCCTTTCTCCACAAAGCTGTCCTCTGACTCTACATGTATACTGTGGCACATGTGCGCAATAATAAATAATTTAAAAAGCCAAATCAGCAATAGTTATAGCTATACTATATGCAATACTACTATATTGTATAGTGATACCCAAGAGCTTGTGATGAAATTAAAAAAAATAGCAATTGGGCTTGGAGGAGATGGCTCAGTGTAAAGCCCTTGCCTCACAAACAAAGGGACCTGAGTTCAGATCCCCAAATCCCACATAAAAATGTTAAGGCAGACGTGGTGGTCCACCATTCTAGCTCTGGAAAGCAGAACCTGGGAATCCACAGAGCAAGTTGGCTAGCCAACTAACCCTAAGGGTATGATATAGGTTTAATTAGAGACCCAGGCTCACAACAATAAGGTAGAAGAGCAACTGAGAATGATTCCTGATATCACCTTTGGGCTTCCATACACATGTCTTCAAGTACACCAGTATACATACACCCATACATGTGCAAATATACACACATAAAAACACACACATGTACATGCACACACCCCACACTCACATACACTTATGAAAGCAAACAGCAATGGAGGTATTAGAAAACAACATAAAATATCTGATAATGTGATACAGTGTAGTATGGACTGTAAAGGTAAAAGAACTTAGGAACATAGCTGTAAGGATAATATATTAGTTATAGCCATACTAATTAGTAAACAGAAGTATTTTAGGGAAAATAACTACAGAATTAGTGCTGTGAGTCAAAGCACTGACTTTGCAGTGTTTTCACATCAGGCTTCACACACACCTTTAATATCACTGGCAGTTTTCATCAACTTGTGCAGAGACACCATTCTTTTTGCTGAAAGACAAGAGTCAAAAGTAAGTGAATTTCTGAAGCTATGGAAAATAGTATGGTCTACCTTATTTTTTCTCTAGATGAGTAGGAAACTGGAAAAAGCATCATAGTTATTTGGAATATACATCTTAATTTAAATTGCTTCTTTTGGTGGTCTTAATGTATGTATTAAGCTCCAAAAGCAAAAAAAATTAAAAACACTGATATCATAACTGAAATAAATATTATTCATCTATTGCTTACTATTTTTTATCTTTAAAATGAGGCTTAGTTTTGTTTATTAAACATGAGGAGATGTGGGTTGGAAAGATGGCTCAGGGGTTAAGACTTGGCCTCAAAAGCAGAAGAACGTGAGTTCTGATCCCCGGTCCCATGTAAAAATGCCAGGTGAAATGGGCCGGGGCCTATGCTTCCAGTCCTGGTGGGCAGAGGCTGGGAAATCCCAGAGATAAGCAAAAAGTAAATAGAAGCAATCCAAGATGACTCTCGAAGTCACCCTTGGTCTTCCACATGAACACACAGTGCCCTCTGACACACACACACACACACACACACACACACACACACACACACACACACACACAAACATGAGGAGATGAACTCTTAGGAGAAAATGGACACAATTACTCATTTTATTTATTTTATTTTTCTAGTTTTTTAAGCATATTGAGTCTTATCCCTCCTTCCCTCCATCCCCCTCTCTCCCCATCGCCCTCCTTTCTCTTTATCAATCTATCTCACTCTCTCCTATCCTCCTGCCTATACGCTTCTATGGACTGCTTCTTTATTTCAATTATGATTTCCAGGGTTCCCTCTGGCTTGTCTACTCTTGTGAGGGTTCAGGCTTCTTGTGGCATACAAAGTTGCCTCTCCAGACCGCTGCACTGATAGAAGCATTTCCCTTCACTCATCCAATTTGAGTCCCCAAGATTTCCACTGTATGTTCTTATCTGTCTTGATTCCTCGATGATGGCATGTTGGTATGTCAGTCATTATGCAGGTCTGGTAAAGACAAGTCTCACTGCAATGAATTCCTAGCTGCAGCAGTCCTGCCTTGAATGGAGTGTCTTGTCCAATAGTGAACCTTCCTATCTTTAGGTTCTTACAATCTCACCACCTCTTCTTCTGTGAGGTTCCCAAAGCCTTGGGATGGGGAGAGATTAGTTGGCCTGATTCTGGATGAATCTTGCTGGGTCACTGGTATGCTGAATTATGGCTGGCATTGCTGTCCACTTCACTGCTCTTCTACTTCCCTAAGCTGCATCCTGTCAGGGTGTTGAGATCCTCTACCTCTGTTGTAGATTTCTAGGCTGACAAAGTAGTGTTCCTATGCTTAAGGGGAACACAGGAAAGGGTTCAGGGAAATGCCACTGGGTCCTTGTACGTCATCGGAGAGGAGGACCCAGAGGAGTTTGGCATGCACATTAAAGGATTCTCCAGGGATTGGGGGGGGGAGGCACTGGGGATGTGGTGGGAAGGGTGAGGGGAGGGGGGGAACCGGTGTACCTATTAAGTTTGTATGAGCGGAAATAATAATAAAAAATGTTAAAAAAGAATAGTCCTAATAAAGTATTGCTTATAAAAAAAAAGATTTCTAGGCTGACTGTTAAGTGTTCTTCCAATCTATGGGTATAATAGCAGTTTGGTGTACTGTCTTCCTATCTATAGGTTCACTGGCTGATTTTCCCTATTGATCTATTTCCTTCCATTTTTAGGTTCTTATTCTAGTTAACATGAATTGTTCCACTCTGACAAGCAGGTCTTGAGTCCAATTGAAAGCTATTGGTTGACTCTTTAATACTCATGGCACTAATGCACTGATTGCAACTTTCAGATCTCATGAGTTGACGAGGCCTGTGATTATTTCTCTCCCCCAGTATTACTTAATATGTGTAAGCTATCCAGCAAGGAGAAAGTTCTAGATCAGTTCTAGTTCATGTATTTTGCCCATATTCTGTGTTCTATATGTGTTGCATCTTCAGTAACAGGTTCTTACTGACAGTTTTTTGATGATGACCAGTTTCTTATATTAAAATAGTATTGGCCTGATTATATAAACCAATTGTGTACTATCTTAATAATAATAAAAACATGCTTCATTTTATGGAAGCATGAAGAATGTTTGGTGATTCTTTTTGACTATGGAGACTACACACGATAGTCTTTTATTCAAAAAGCAGTGCATATAAAGTAGAAATATTTTCTTCCTGAGAGGAAAGGTTAATCCACTCCTCTTCCTTTCTCTTCTCCTTCCTCTTTTATCTCTTCCTTTTTCCTCTTTTCTCTTCTCCCTCCCTTCCCCCTTTCCCATGTATGAAATTGTTAAAAAAAAAGTTCAGCTTGGGCTGAGACAAATAAAAGGATAAATGAGAAAGAAAATCAAGAAGAAGAAAGAGTGAAAGTTTTTTTTAAAAGAAACACAGAAAAAATAGAAGAGAAAAAAGAACAGTAGTAGAAAAGTAAGCAGAGAGGTTGGTAATGTGCTTTCTCCATTCTATATGTTTTTTTGTAGAGACAGGATCTTTTTGCTTAGTGTAGGCCGGCCTTGAAATCAGAATCTTTCCTAAGGTTTAGCCTCCTAGTTCTGGGATAAGGGTATATGTCACCATGCCTCCTTATAAAAAGTTTTTGATCCTGATTTGGATAATTTGACTATGTCCTTTGAGCTTTTCAGTGCTCCAAACCTTTTTCTTCTGTGGTCCACAGTGGAAGAAGTTTCTCAAGAATAACCTATATACAACTGCATGGGTTAGTGGATCTTCCATTGTCTGAAAGTGACTGGAACCTTTATCATTAATAAGCACTTACTGAGCATGTAGTAAAAACTAAACCTGGTGAGAGCAGAAACTACTTATTTTTTGTTCAACACTGATTTCTTTTGAACAGTGTTTCCATAACTACTTAATGCTGAACATAGAAATTATGCTTACGAAGAATTGCTTCTACTATCCCTAAGTTCAGTAGCATGATATTTTTAAAGGAATTTTAAAACTCTCTTTCTTCCCTTCCTTTCTCTCTCCCTCCCTCCTTCCTTCCCTCCCTCCTTTCCTCTCTCCCGCCTTTTCCTTCCTTCCTTCCTTCCTTCCTTCCTTCCTTCCTTCCTTCCTTCCTTCCTTCCTTCCTTCCTTCCTTCCTTCCTTCCTTCCTTCCTTCCTTCCTTCCTTCCTTCCTTCCTTCCTTCCTTCCTTCCTTCCTTCCTTCCTTCCTTTTTTTCTTTCTGTGTGAGAGAGAGACAGAATCAAAGAGCACTGTGTGTCCCTGTGGATGGCCAAGGGCAACATTGGGAATCATCCCTGGATTGCTTCTACCCCCTTTTGCTTTGCTCTGGGATTTTTTTTTTTAAAAGAAATACAGAAGAAATGGAAGAGAAGAAGGAACAGTAGTAGAAAAATAGGCAGAGATGTTGGCTCCACACACCAGGGATGGATGTGCAGGCTGCCTGGCATTTTTATGTGGGATCTGGGATCTGAACTCAAGACCTTCTGCTTGTAAGACCGTCTTAACCCCTGAGTCATCTCTCCAGCCCAGCATGATGTTTTTTGAAGCTTGTATACTATTTTATTCACATTTAAGAGAAAAACCACAGACTAGGCAAGATTTAAATCTGAGAGAGATATTTATTTATTTATTGCAATGCTGGGGGATTTGAACCTAGAATTTTATACATGTTAAGCAGATACTCTATTGCTAAGCTGCATCCCCAACTATGTGACTTTAAATACATGGTTAAATAGTACAATTAAGTATTCTTAGAAGTGTTTCACCACTAATAACAGAAGTAGCAATAGTTGAAGTAAACTGGATTGATTTATTCAAAAAGTTTCTTTTACAAATAATAAAATATACACATGTGTGCACATAGAAGTCATAGGACAACAGTTGGGAATTAGCTCTATCCTGCTGCTTTGTGAGTTTCAGTGATCTGACTCAAGTCACAAGGCTTGTGGGCAAGCATGTTCACTCTGAACCATTTCACTGGCCCTACCATGAATTATTGTTAAATCCTTTCAATCAGACCTGCAGAGACATATCAAAAATTCTTCTTATCCTTTCGGTAACATTTGTTGGGAAGTGTGGGTACAGAGATTAAATCAAAACTACTCCAGAGTGACGTTTAAGGTTTGAGATCTGTGTGTGTGGGAAGAGGGTAGAAGATGACCTTAACTTTGCCTCTGTCGAACAGTTTCTCCACATAAAACTCATGCTTTCTGCTATTCTTTTGTATGTAAATACAGAATATAAATACACAAAGATGGAAATATGGAGATAAAATTATGGGGATAAAATTAAGAATTACTAAAATTTTCCTTTTTTAATTCTTTTCATTTTCTGAATATAGGTATTCTACAATGAGCATGCATGCCTTTTTTTTTTTTTCAGTGCTTTTTCAGGGCCTTTGTGCATGCTAGGCAGGTGCTCTACCACTAAGCAACACTCCATGCACTTTATAATTGAGAAAACACATGTAAAGGTAGATTTATAGCATCAAATTATCCTTTTTAAATTGTATCTTAAGTTTTCACTCACGTTTAAACTTCTTCAGGCCCTCCATTATTGATTTCACAGTAACCTTCCCACTTCCTGTAAAACATTTGGTTTAGATATAGATGCAGTCACTTGAACTCAAAAAAGTTAATAAAAGTTAGGAAGTTATTAAAAACAATACCTGGTCTCAACTTCCCCCACTCCAAAACAAAAACAAAAACCAAACACATATTTGATTGAAACGCCTATAAATTTTCTTTGGAATTTGAATCTGGTTTTCTCTCAGCTGAATGTGATGGTAAAAAGTATTTTTCCAAGGAGATAATTATGTCTACTTCTTTAATGTGGTTCCTCTTTTATGTTTTTCAAAGAATGTCACTGACAGTCAAGGGGTAACAAATGGAAAGAGACATTACCTTAGAATCAGGTCTCAAATCTGGCAGTACCTTTTCCCAACCCATATAGTTAACAATATATGTATTTAAAGTGAGCTATGAAGAGAAATATGCTGGCAAATCCAGTGTTAGAATGAGGGAAGAAGGACTTCTCTTCGTTTTCATATCTTTTCTTTTTAAATTTTTATTAGTATGTACTAATTACACATAATAATGGGTTTCATTATGATACTTTCATATGCATCATGTATTTTGACCATATTTACCACCCACATTACCCTGTCTTGTTCCACCTCCACTGACTCCCTTCCTTTTACCATCTAGTCTTCCATGTCTTTTTTTTGTGACTCAGAAGTCAATTGAGAGCCAGCACATCCAAGGAAGTGTGCTTGCTACCAGTGACAACACAGAGCATGCCCCTTGTCTAGAGAGATGTTCCTTCACTTGTTTAGCCTGCTCTTCTCCAGCAAACCCAGTATTGGTTCAGGGTTCCTCTCCATATATTTATCACATTGTCTCAGTTTTGTTCATGTGTCTATTCCTCCACTAGAGGAAAAAGGTTCTTTTTTGTTCCTTAATGTTTTATGGTTTGTTGGGAGAGCACAGAAACATACATATAACAAAGTTCAAGTCAGATGTCTATCAAAGATGGAGAAGGGAGAGTGACCTGTGGATCAAGGGGTGAGTAGTGGCTGTAGGAATCAAGGAAGGCAACAGAGTGTGGGCAGCAAAATAGGATTTATGAATGGTGGTGGGATAGATGGAGAGGGAGAGGAGGAAGAACATCTTAGACAGGAAACTAATAGGTAAGGGACAAACATAGAAGGAACACAAGGCATTCTGAGGTTAGTTCAGAGGTTTGTAGCATAACATCATGGAAGCAGTGAGGAGAGAGTTGAGTGAGGAGTGCATGAAGGCTATTCTACAGACTCCTTTTCGTGTGTGTGTGTGTGTGTGTGTGTATGTGTGTGTGTGCGCGCGCGCGCGTGCATGCTGGGAATCAAACCCAGGCAAGTATGCTATCACTGAGTTATACCTCTGCCTGCTACAAGTATTTGAATTCAAGGATACAGCTACATGGAAATATCAATGAAGCATGATAGGAGGAAATACTACCTTCCAATGTACTTAATTTTTTATGTGTCAGAAAAACAAAAGCAGTATCAAAAATAAGAAAAGATAGTTATAGACTACAAGGACCACAGGGTAACTGCCCGATATACAATATTAAATAAGCAAGTAAGTCAACCAACCTTAACACCCCCTGCTTCTGTAATTCTTTTGCTCTAATGTCAATTTTTATGCTCTAATGTCAACTCCTTTAACATTTTTTTTCCTTTTTGGACTAGATTCATGCCCTCAAGCACAAATTAGCATATTGATTTTACTTGTGACCGAGAAAAGGAAAACACAGGGCTGGTGAAATGACTCAGTGGGTAAAGATACCATCAACCCTCATGATTTGAGTTTGATCCCTAGAATACACATGGTAGGAGGAGAGAAGTAATTCCTATAAGTTGTCCTCTGACTTCCACATGCACATTGTAGCATGCACAAATGTGCATACACATACATGCCCATAAAGGATAAATAAATTTAAAAAGGAAAGAAAAATAATCAGGAAAGTATAGGCACAGTCTTAACATATCATGTCTTCTTTATTTTTTAGGTCCTCAATAGTCAAAATGTGGCACATGTACTACCAGAATCATTGGTGCCACCTCAGGGTTTATAGAAATGCAAGATTCCAAGCTTCATTGTAGACCTGGATCAAACCTGCATTTTAGTAAAAGTCCCAGGTAATTTTATGTACATTAAAGTTTAGTAAGCATTGATCTAAATGCTATAAAAATAAGGATAGTTATTGAGGATCTCTTTTTTTTAACAGCTTTTATGTTATTGTTATTATCATTGTATGTGGGAAAATACATGCTATGGTGCTTGTGCCACAGTATGTGTGTGGAGGTCACAAGATAACTTTGTGGAGTTGGTCTTCTACATCTACCTTCTTTGTGTGCGTGTGTATGTGTGTGTGTGTGTGTATACAAGAAGGCATTTAAGTGTATGTGCCTGTGGAGGCCCAAGGATGACACAGGGAATTATCCAGTATTATTCTACCTCTTTATTGCTTTACTTTAAGTTTTGCCAGCTTTTACCTTCCAAGGCTGGAATTGAAGACTGCCACCATATCCACCTAGTATTTTTACGTGAAGTCTGGGGATATGAAATTGGGTTCTTTTGTTTTCGAGGGAAAGCCTATCTCCTCAGTCCTCCGTCTACCTTTATGTAGCTTCTGGGGACTGAACTCAAGTCATCAGGCTTAGCAAGCAAGCAATTTTACCTGCTGTATCATTTGCTGTCCCTCTCTTTCCCCAAGAATAACAAAAATGAACTTTTAGGAAAACAATATATATATGAAAATACTCACCATTAAATATTAAATGAGGCATCAGATCTTCCATTTCTTCTTCTGTGAGTTCAATTCCCTCACTTGCTAGAAACTTGTCCAAGTTTTGGATATCAATTGCTTCTCCTTGGAAAGAGTAAGAAATGAAGGAGAGATATGTTACTGAATTATTTACAAAGGATGACAAATATTGTTTGTGTTATATATATCAATGCCATGCACACCTGGCATTAAAAGGAGAGTTGGAAAAAAAATCTGACATTTATAATTCTGCTTTGGTACATAGCAGATTGCTATAAAGAAGACAGTATTCAGGATTAGAATTAACTGGTGGGTTGTTGCAAAATCTGTATCGATTAGGTTATATTTTCTTTTTTCCCTTTATACCACTTGAATAATCAATTCTTTCTATAGACCAGTCTCTCTGGCCTGCACTTTTCTTTCTGACAAGATCCCCCTTTGCTATTCATGTTGCCTGTCCAAGCTGACCTGGAACATGCAATTCTCCTTCCTTAGTCTCCAGTGTAATTAGACTACAGAGGCATATCATTGCATCTGACAATATATGCCAATGATAAAGTTTTATTTTTATTTATTTATTTAAAAGTGCTTTGATTTCTTTATTTTTCTTCTTTTTTATTTTATTTTTCTAGTTTTACAAGCATGTTGAGTACTTATCCCTGCTCCCTCTATCCCCTTCCCTTCCATTCTTCTCACTTCATCATTCCATCCCATTCCCGCCTGTCCCCCTGCCTGTCCACTTCAATAGGCCCCAGGGTTCTCTCTAGCTTATCTTGTGGGGATTCAGGCTTTTTGTGGCATACTAAGTTGCCTCTCTTTGGGCTGCAAGGTTTCTACTGAATGTTCTTACCTCTCTTGAGTTCTTTGATAGTCTATGAGGGCATGTTGGTATGCCAGTCGTTACACAGGTTGGGTAGAGACAACTCTCAATGCAGTGAGTTAATTTTAACTTATTTAAAAATAATTTGTATATGATTTGTTTCTTTGGTAACTATGTGTTTCAAGAATATTCATCTCAGCACAACTAAGATGAAATTTTTCTTATTCTTTTTTGTAAAAAAATTAAAGTGTGTGTGGAGATCATCACTATTCAACAAAAAACATTTTTGGTTTTTGTGATAGTTAATCTTGGGTGTCAACTTGACCACACCTGGCATTAACTAAGATCGCTGAGACTACCTAAAGAGATTATCTGGATCAATACATTTACAAACAGACCTAGATCAGACTGGAATCTCCCTAGATCTGATTGGAACCTCCCAACAGTGGACCAGATAAAAGGAACCACAGAACAGGAGATTGGAAGAGTAGAGACTCTCTGAAGCTGTGCTGGAAAATGCTCTTCCCTCCTGCCATCTGGCTTCTTCATTTCTTTGACCCTCCAGCCCTCCAACCCTCCAAGTCATCAATGTGACCAAAGACTCTCTAGGAATCCTCCAGCCTTCAGCTGTCATCCACTGGACTACTGGACTGAGCAGCTACTGGAAGCCATTTGGAATACCTTGGCCATATTTTGTAAGCCAACTCAATAAATTCCCTTTTTATATATTCATTCTGTTGATTCTGTGACTCTAGAGAACCCTGACTAATACAGTTTTCCATTCTAGTCTTTGATATTGTCTGTACTTTCATAATGGGAAAAATATATGTATACTTCTGTATTTTGCTTTTAAAAGTTTATTATAATTGTGTGTGTGTGCTCAATTTGCATCCTCTTTGTGGTTAAGGATGCTGAACACTTTTTCAAGCACTGGCCATATATATTTTTCTTTTGAGAACTCTCTATTTAATTCATTAGTTCCTTTATTGTCTGTATAATGTGCTTTTCTGATGTTTACTTTTTTCATTATAACCTGAAAAATATGGAATACTTAACAGATTTGTATGCCATCCTTGCACAGGGGCCACAGTAATCTCTGTAGTGTTTCAGTTTTGGCACAGATGCTGCCAAGCGAGCACTCTAAAATCTTCACAGTTTGTGCTTCCATGTTTGCTATATCCTACTTAACATACCATCCTCTATGTAGTATTTCCCATATGATGAGATATTTTTTACCATATTTTAGTTTTCTTACTACTGTGAGGATGAAGTACTAAGGCTGATTTGAAAAATTTTATTCAATAAAATTATTTCTATAGAGGAGGTTTTTGGGAAAGGGACTGTTTGGGAAATGAGGATATGAGTCATTCTACAACTTCTGATAAGTTATTATTATGTTGGAAATTTCAGGAGGAAAATTTCAGAGAATATTATGGATATCAACTTAAAAGTACATTTTAGTACTTCCTTACCTAATTTCAATAGCATCCACAAAAACTGGAGCATATGTAATAGGAAAGAATTTAAACCTCACCCATGTTTACACAGTTCTATAATCCTAGCACTTGGGAAGTAGATGCAAAAGGATTACGACAGACTGACCAACCAACCAAGAACCAACTAACCAGCCAGTGAACCATTAACCAACCAACAAAACACGAATAATGTCCAATGCTTGGGAATGAGAAATACTTGTCTTTCCATTAATTACAAGGCATTAAGATGTTATTTATAGGATTTTTTTCACCACAGTTCACAACTCACCCTTGATGTAACTGATAGCATCCATTATGTCATTCATATCCACAGTTCTGTCACCTATAAGGCAAGAGAAGCATATATTTCAGAGTTTGAGCTAATTACTGAGACTCACAAAATTACTGATTAAGTTATGACATTATGATGACTATAATTCAGTGATTTTTTCCTATTTATTTCTTACAGTTTATGGATTTATCCCTAGAGACATGCTATCTTAGAAACAACAAAAAAGCTTCCATCACGTAAATGAGTCATTTATATCTTTTTATTTGCTGTAGAGAACTTCCAATCCTAAGAAATGATTTAGTACAGTTAAGTGTAGGGAGACAGGATAAATCAGTCTGACTTTTCATATTTTTATATGTCACTTAATCGACAAATACAGAGTACCTTCTTTGAGCTGGGCACTTTAAGTCTTGAGGGTATGAATATAAGCATCTGACTAAGTACTGACATAGTGAAGAAAATGGTTAATAACTGGCAAATGAAAAGGATAATTTGTGGTCTGATGGGATGTTATCAAAAACTGAAACTGTACAATATGATGCAGAGGAACCGAGGATGGACTGCTTTAGACAAGGTGGCAGGGAAGAATGCCTGTGTAAGGAGAGTCTATTGTACTGCAACTTGAATGATGAGGCAGTAGCCATGTGCAGGCCTGGAAGAAGAATGCTCCAAGTAGATGATCACAGGCAACATTTCTGTGGTGGATAGGGGTTTGACATGACTGACACAGAAGGCAAGGTCCAATCACACAACGCAATGTTGTGGGAGGTATTGCAGAAAAGGAGGAGTACCTTCTTCCAGATCACTGTAGCTGGTGTGTACAGAATAAGAAAGCTGGAGGAATGGAGAAACTCCATAGAACATTTCATTGGCCCAGAGATGGTGGTGGCTTGGCTAGGACTGCAGCAATGGAGATGTCATAAAAGGACAGACTCAGGGCACAAGTTTAAGGTAGAGATTAGATTTGAATGTGGGATATGAGGAAAAGAAGAACTTAAGAATGAAACCAAATTTCCTTCACTCTCAGTCATCGAGGTAGATGGAAAGGCCTGAGACATTTTGGGGGGAATTTATCAGTGATAATGTTGTATTGGTGATATTGTTCAGAAATCCAAGTGGAAACTGCAAATAGCTAGTTTGGTATTCTCTTCCTGACTTAGAGAAATTGAACTAGAGAAGTTAATTTAGTTATCATTTTGGAGATAAATTATGAACTAATGGCACTGGATGCAGTCTAAGGAAATAGTGCAGGCGGAAAAAAAAAGGTAGTTGTGAATCTAGCCCTGGGTACTGCATCATTTAGAAATCTTTAAAAATTTTTTTGCATGTGTCTGTGTGTGTATGTATCAGAAGGCACTGTGTGTCCCTGTAGAGGGCTAAGGGTGACTTCGAGAATCATCCTGGATTGCTTGTACCTCCTTTTTGCTTTGCCCTGGGATTTCCCAGTCTCCACCCACCAGGGCTGGAAGTGCAGAATGCCTGGCATTTTTATGTAGGCCTGGAATCT
Organism: Typhlomys cinereus; assembly: GCA_023101885.1. Classification (NCBI taxonomy): domain Eukaryota; kingdom Metazoa; phylum Chordata; class Mammalia; order Rodentia; family Platacanthomyidae; genus Typhlomys; species Typhlomys cinereus. The sequence goes on along the minus strand of JALPQD010000298.1, from coordinate 1,248,953 downwards.
AAACTCAGGATCTTCTGCTGCAAGGCAGAGTCTTAACCCCTGAGCCATCTCCATTTAGCGATCTTATAGAAGAATCAGAAAAGGAAATGGAGACAAAGTGAATAAGAAAGCTATGTGAAATTGGGACTTTAAAAATCTGAAGAAGAAAATTTAACATAGAAGAGTGGTCACGAGTCAAATGCCATGAAGTGTCAAGTGAAATAAGACAAAATGCTGGAAATGAAAACCCAATGAGTGCTGAGGGACAGAAGGTGAGTAAGTAGAAACAATGAGTAATGACTTTTTTAAAGTCAGGGTCTCATGTAGCCCAGGCTGACTTCCAGCTCCCACTGATGATGGCCTTGCACTTGTGATCCTCTTGCCTCTACCTCCCATGTGCTAAGATTTATATAGTGCCACCATTCCTTGTTTTTTTTTTTTAATTTTTATTATTATTATTATTTATTCAACTGTGTGTATGTGCGCACGCGCGTGTCTGTGTGTGTGTATGTGTAGAACCACGGACAAATTCGCGAACCACCATGGACGCCTCCACCTCCTTCTGCCCTGGGATTCACAGGCTCCGCCCTACCAGGACCAGAAGCGCAGGCCGCCCCCCGCTTCCGCCTGGCATCTATACGTGGGATCTGGGATCCGAACTCGGGACCTTCCGCCTGCAAGGCGGAGGCTTAACCCCTGAGCCACCTCTCCAGCCCCCTTGTTTTTTTTTTAATTAATACATTTTTATTATTATTTCAGCTCATACAAACTTATTAGGTACACCAGTTCCCTCCCTCCCTCCTCCTCCCCCCCGTACTCCCTGCTCCCCCTTCCCCACCCCCCTCCCTCCCCATCCCCCAGTGCCTCCCGCCCCCATTCCCAGAGAGTCCTTTCTTGTGCATGTCTGATTTTCCTCTGGGCCCTCCTCTCCGATGACATACAAGGACCCAGTGGCCTTTCCCTGAACCCTTTCCCGTGGTCCCCTTAGGTATAGGAACACTGCTGTGGCTGCCAATCCTTGCCTCTAAGGATCTTGGTGCCTTTAGCAGATGCTAGACTTTGTGAGGTCAACAGTGTGTTGGACATTGCGCAGGGCATGCAAAGTCCAATTATGATTGCTTCAGCCCTAACTAGTATGGAGTATCTTACATATCATTGCTCCTCCCATCCTTTTGCTCTTACACTCTTACTGCCCCCTCTTCCGCAAATTTCCCTGAGCTTCAAGATGGGGAGAGACTAAGCTGGCCTAGTTCTAGGTGGTTGATATAGAGTCTCTGAAGTTCTGGATTGTGGTTTGTTGATTTTCTTTTGCAGTTTTGCTGCTCCTGCAATGCCCTTCACTCCATCCTGCTGGGCATTGTATGTTACCCCCTGGCCAGAGACAAAAAGCTGTTAAACTAAAGTCTTGTGATAAAAGCACATTCAAAGGTAGATGTAATAAAAGTGGGAAACCACAGTGAGGGAGGGGTCTATCACCCATTTGCAAAATGGTTACTTTTTATCTGCCAGACTATATGCCCTCCTCTTCTGGTGACCATTCCTTGTTTTAAGTAATGCATTTTTGTGACAGTCTTGTCAAGAGAACTAAGAAATGGAGTGTTTTCTGCAAGGAGACAAGTGTGATAGAACAGCAAACTCTCTATCAGTGGAAATATGTAGAGGGGCTTGGAGTGGTGGAGAGACACATTCATGATGCAGGCAATACCAGAGAAATACTACAGGGAATATCTTGGAGAAGGAAACAGTTTATGCACAAATGGAAAAACTGGTCCAGTACAGAAGCAGTGAATCTTTTCCCTCTATAACAAGCAAGCAAGCAAGCAAGCAAGCAAGCAAGCAAGCAAGCAAGCAAGCAAGCAAACAAATCGAAGGCAGGACTTATGGGCATGGATTTACAGTGTTAGGATTTCAGAATTGGAGGCAAGAAAATTAAGATACTCTTGCCTATTTTCTCTATGAGGTCAGATAAAATAAATTTGAGCAGAGAAGGTGTAAAATTATCTGAAAATAAGAAAATGAGTTTATGTGGAAATGTAGCAGAAACTTTCTTGGTTGTGTTAAGGGGTAACTTGAAACCTGTGGCTGTTAAATGATGTGAGTTCTAAGCATGGTTTGAGATTTTTCTCCAGCATGCTTAAGCTGTTCAAGGGCAAGCATATGATATATAAACGGGTTCCAAGAGTTTTAAAAGATGATAAAGCATGTAACCTAATTTAAGGAAGGGCAGTGGTGGTAAGGGACTATTGAATAATGACAAGTCATAGGGAGAGATGCAAAGGTCTCCAGCTGGAGAGAAGCTGGAGTTGGGTTGCTTTGCTCTCCTTGTTAGAGCACATGTTCAGTAATAGCAGGACATTATAAGCAGTCTGTATGTACAACAATGTCCCAGTTACATGGAAAGCGTGTTAATGCATAGTCTAGTCTTAACAATTTCCCTGTACTGTCTAACTTTCCTCAGGTAGCATCCATTACTGTTTTGTTAGTGTTTTGATTATAAAGTAACACAGATTCTTAGTGTGTCTCTAGAATCATTCTGCACAAGTGCAGTTATTTTTTAGGAAAATTTCCAGGAAGTGCTGCAGTCAGGAACCTGGAAGAATTCAGGTTAGAGAATGGATGGATATATAGAGTGGATATATAAAAAAGATTCTGCAGGTGATGAAATAACAGGTGTGGACAAGGGCTAGGTGATTATCATGTGAGTAGTTAGGTGGAAGGGGGAAAAAGTTAAAGAAGTCAAGGAACAATTTAGAATATTACTTGGAGGATTGTATTAGGAATTGTTAACCTGGTATTCACGCACCTTGTACTGATAGAACTCAGGGATTTTTTTTTTATGAGTTTGAATGGGAACAAAGAAACATATCCTTATTTTCACTAACCATTAACTTAAATTTAGCATTTGTTTCAATTATTAATTTAGGTGCAAACTATGGTAATAGCAGCAGAATTTACAACTTCGTTAAATATAAATCACTGACATTTTCTTCTTTTTTTAGATATTTTTCTTTTTCCCTTTTTTTAGTATATGTGCTGCCGAAGCGAGCACATCTTTTTCCCTTTTTTTAAATTTGCATTCTTTTTTAAAACATTTTGTGCACGTGCACACGTGCATGCATGCTTGTGTGTGTGTGTGTGTGTGTGTGTGTGTGTGTGTGTGTGTATCAGAGGGCACTGTGAGTCCCTGTGGAGGACCAAGGGTGACTTTGGAAATCATTCTGGATTGCTTCTACCTCCTTTTTGCTTTGCTCTGGGACTTCCCAGGCTCCACCCACCAGAACCAGAAGTGCAGGCCGCCCCCATTCTGCCTGGCGTTGGAGGTTTTACATGGGTCCTGGGACACAAACTTCAGACCTTCTGTTTTCCAGGCAGTGTCTTGATCCCTGAACCATCTCTCCAGCTCCATTTTCTTCTTCTTTTTTTTTTTTTTAAATCTTATTTTATTTTAGGAAGATGAGAGAGAGAGAGAGAGAGAGAGAGAGAGAGAGAGAGAGAGAGAGAGAGAGAGAGCGAGCGCCAAGAGCCCACACAGACTTCCAGGAATTAAACTCAGGTCGTCAAGTTTGCAAGAAGAAGACAACTTCTGAGGATCAGTTCTCTCCTTTCAACATGTTGAGATATGCTGCCAAGCGCATCACTAAAATTTTCATACTACAGTATGATTGTTGCAAAATATTGCAAACAATGTTATTTTTTGATTCATACTACTTTTACTTTGACAGTATAATTTGACCTGCTATTAGAATTTAAGTGCTTTAATAAGTACCAAAACTTTCAATTTTGAATATTTTGATAAATTCTATTTTAGTAGGATTGGTTCTTTGTATTCCTGTGTGCTTTGTTTTATGTATTTTAGTATACTTTAGGAGTCCATTAATCAGACTTTGAAAGGGTCAGTGGCATAGTAAGGTAAACAGTTCCTGATCTGGGGCCAACAAGATGGTTCAGCAGTTGAAGGTTCTTGCTGTGTAAGGTTGGTGACTTCATTTCAAGTCCTGAAACCTACATGTTGGAAGGAGAGAGCTGACCCCCAGAAGTCGTCTTCTGACCTACATGTTGAAAGGAGAGAACTGATCCTCAGAAGTTGTCTTCTGACCTCCACATATGTCGGGGCATGTACATATGTGTGCACCTCTGATCTACACTAAAGACACTGGAACTGCCAGAGTAATTTAGTAACACAGTGAGCTCAAGTGCTAATAGAAGGCCATTGTTTCTCTGGAGTGTAGGGCTATGTGGAACACTCACCATAAACTGGTAGTTGACTTACTAATTCGTCAAATTCTTCACTTTTGATTCTGATTCTCATGTTTTCCAAAAAAGGTTCCAATTTTTTGAGTTTGACACGTGGTGCTTAAGAAAGAAGTGCAATGAACAAAAGCATGAGCATTGATTATTAAGAATAGAAAAATGCTTATACAAAACCCCAGTTAGAAGGTAAAGCACTAGAGAATAAAGGGCTGTTAATATGCATATCTACCAAAGTTTAATATATACATATTAACAGTAGGTTAAACACTGAGAAAGATAACCTAATTAATTGCTAACAATATTTGTTTAATTGGAAGGAGTCACTGATTTGTGTGTCTGCATTGTCCTTACTTTTACTTCTTCCGTTAGAGTTTGATAATTTTCTGACATGGTGCTTTAAAAAAGAAAACTGGAAACTGAATCTGGGTTCTTACACAATATAGACAAGTACTCTACCACTAAGTTACATCCCTATCTCACCTTTTAATTTTTTTTTTTGAGGTGGAATAGTTAAGTTACACATGATAGCCATGAACTTGCAATCCTCCTGTCTCAGCCTCTACAAATATTTTAAAATATAGTTTTCTAATGAAAACTTAAAAGTGACACCAGATGTGGAACTCATTCCTGTAATCACAACTTTTGGAAGGCTGAGATAGGAGGATTGATGCAAATTGGAGGCTAACCCGGGCTACAAAATGAATTTCAGGCAAACATGAGCTTTAGACTGAAATCCTATCTTGAAACAAAAGCAAAGCAAAACAAAAATAAAAAAACAAGTCTAGTCAAAAAACAGTGTTAAAGTTTTCCAGTAACATGATACTTAACTTACATCCTCCAAAAACAATGTAATCAAAGAATAATGTTGCTACTAGTCATATTAGTGGATCAATAAATTGGCAGGAAGAAAACCTGGAACGTTTTAAGAGGAAAAGGAGCCCTTGCTATGAAGTGCAGACAGCACAGGAACTTGCTGGGACCACAGGTGTTTGCCACTGTGCTAGTCAGGGTTGCTGCTTCCATGCTTCTCACTTACCTTTGAGATCCTGAACATTTTTCATCAATCGGCTCTTGTATAACTTTTTAGCTGTAAGATAAGATTAATCGAGAATAAGTTGTCATGAAGATGGACAAAGAGTAAGAACAACACAACATTGTAATGTAAGCAAGTGGAAATAAAGATAAAGAATGCTAGTCATAATTTTATTGAATTGAATTAAGAAGTCTTAGAAAAACTAATGTCTAAGAAATATCTAAAAACATATTCATTATCCTTAACAATCAAGGAAATGCAAATCAAGCTACAGTGAGATTCCATTTTAGCCTAGTCAGAATGGCTAAAGTTGAAAAAACAACAAATGCTGGTAAGGATTGGGGTGGGGGGGAAGAAGGGAACCCTCATCCCTGTTGGTGGGAAAGTAAACTATTATAGTCACTCTGGAAATCAGTATGGAAATAAAAAAAACAATTAAAAATAGAACTACCTTATGGCCTAGATATGCCACTTCTGGGCATATTTCCAAAGGACTCTACTCATACTACAGAGAAACATGCACATCAGTGTAATTCCTGGTATTGTATTCCTAGTCACAAAGAGCAAGGAAATGGAACCGCTAGATGCCCATCAACTGATAATGAAAATATGGCACATATGTGTAATATAATTGAGCAAATAATAAAGATGAAAATTAAATCATTAAATTTAGAAATAAGCAGATGGAGCTGGAAAAATCATATTGTGTAAGGTAACGGCAATCTCAGAAAGACAAGTACTGTATGTTCTCTTTCATACATGGATTCTAAAATTTAATATCCAGATTTGTACAGTTAGCAACCTTTAGCCCAGAAGCTTTGCTGAGCAATAGTTGGTAGTGGGCAGAGGACAGATGACTGTGGATCACTCAGCTCCAGACAGAACACCCAGTCCTCTCTCCTTAAGGATTAGGAAATTTAGATGAAAGAAAAAAGTGAAGACACTAAAATAATGCAAAACCATGAAGTGGGGAGTGGAAACTCCCAAGGCTTTTAAGTGTCTTTTTGGCTTACTTGAGAGACTCACAGTAACTATTAAATTTTGACAGTATGTTTCTCCAGTGCATAGGTATGATGCTGCTTTACTACATTTAAAATTTTTTTAAGGATACATGCTAGAATATGCATCAAAGTTATTTAACCTTACAAAATGATAATAAATATTTCCTGTTTCTTCCATTTCCCTTCTTCTATTTCCTTGATTTCCTCCTCCTTAGTCATCATTTAGAATCTGCAGTATACCCAAACTAGTAGGAAAATTTAGCTTTGATCATGGAGACTTGTGAAAGATGTTGCCAGTTTTCAAAATTAAAATATAAGTGCCAAGAACATGCAACAAGATTTCATGTACGTCAACAGAGAAAATAGGCCACCATCATGGACTGTAACTAAGTAATGAGACATCTGGTTGGGCTTACAGACTTTCCTTACTGGTCACTTGCATCTGATGGGGTATGATCTCACCAGAAAGGGAGGGCATAGAGTCTGGCAGATAGAAGGTAACCATCCTGCAAATGGTCTCCCACTCTTATTTCATCTACTTTTGACTCTACTCTTATAATAAGACTCTATTTTAACAGCCTTTTATCTCTGGCCAGGGGGTGACATCCAAAACCCATCAGGATGGAGACAAGGGCGGTGCAGGAGCAGCAAAACTGAAAAAAAAAATCAACACACCATAATTTGGAAAATCAGAGACTCTACATCTAGCACTTGGAACCAGGCCAGCCTAATCTCTCCCCATCCTAAAGCTCAGAAATTTGCAGAAGAGGGGGTGGTAAGATTGTAAGAGCCTAAAAATGGGGAGTAACAATGATATGCAAGATACTCCACACAAGTTAGGGCCAGAAGTAGTCATAATAGGACTTTGCATGACCTGCGCAATGACCAACATATCATTGAACCCCAAAGTCTAGCATGGATCACAGGCACTAGGATCCTTAGAGGCAAGGGATTAACAGCCACAATAGTGTCCTATACTAAAGGGGAACACACACACACACAAAGAGCTCTAGGCAATGCCACTGAGTCCTTACACCTCATTAGAGAGGAGGATCCAGAGGAAAGTTTGTCATACACATTAAAGTATGCTCCAGGGATGGGGGGAAGGGGGCACTGGGAGAAAGGGAGGGAGGGGGACAAGGAAAGGGAAAAGGTGGGGAGGGAGCAAGGGAATCCAGGGAGGGGTGGAGGGAGGGAGGGGAATGGGGGTACTTATCAACTTTGTATGCGTAGAAGAAATAAAAAATAAAATTAAAAAAAGATTTCATGTACATGAGAATTGTGTCTTCTTAATGGGATTTACTGGAAATATTTTTTAAAATGAAATCGTTTATTTTATTTTATTTTTTTCCACTCATGCAAACTTAACAGGTACACCGATCCCCTCCCTCCCTCCAACCTCCCACCGCCCTATGCCCCCCTCTCTCCCCCCTCCCTCCCCATCTCCCAGTGCTTCCCCCTCCCATCCTCAGAGCATCCTTTTTTTAAAAATTTTTTAACATTTTTTATTATTATTTCCGCTCATATAAACTTAATAGATAGACCAGTTCCCTCCCCCACTCCTCCTCCCCCTGAGCCCCTGCTCCCCTTCCCTCCCTCCCTGTCTCCCAGTGCCTCCCCCCCAATTCCCAGGGAGTCCTTTATTGTGTATGCCTAACTCTCCTCTGGGTCCTCCTCTCCGATGACATACAAGGACCCAGTGGCATTTCCCTGAACCCTTTCTCGTGTTCCCCTTAAGCATAGGAACACTACTGTGGCTGTCAATCCCTTGCCTCCAAGGATCTTGGTGCCTTTAGCTGATGCTAGACTTTGTGAGGTCAATAGTGTGCTGGACATTGCGCAGGGCATGCAAAGTCCTATTATGATTGCTTCAGCCCTAACTAGTGTGGAGAATCTTCAGATCATTGCTCCTCCCATCCTTTTGCTCTTACAATCTTACCGCCCCCTCTTCCGCAAATGTCCCTGAGCTTCAGGATGGGGGGAGATTAGGCTGGCTTAGTTCTATGTGGTTGATATAGAGTCTCTGAAGTTCTGGATTGTGGTTTGTTGATTTTCTTTTGCAGTTTTGCTGCTCCTGCAATGCCCTTCACTCCATCCTGCTGGGCATTGTATGTCACCCCCTGGTCAGAGACAAAAAACTGTTAAACTGGAGTCTTGTTATAAGAGCACATTCAAGGGTAGATGTAATAAAAGCAGGAAACCTCGGTGAGGGAGGGGTCAGTCACTCATTTGCAAAATGATCACCTTTCATCTGCCAGACTATATGCTCTCCCCTTCTGGTGAGATCATACCCCCTCAGTTGTACATGATCAGGAACGAACGTCTGTGAACTTAACCAGGTGTCACATTACTTACTTGCATTCCTTGGAGGCCAATTTTCTCTGCTGTAACATGGTCCCCTCTCTCCTTGTGTCTGGTGTGGCCCTCCAACCCCATCCCTCCTGTTCACAATCCTTGTAATTACTGTATTACATAGGTTTACCTTTGAGTGTCACAATGTGGGCTGGGTGAGTTTGGTACTAGGAGCCAACTATTAGGGAGTACATACGGCGCTTAACTTTCTGGGTTTGGGATACTTCACTTAATATAATTGTTTCTAATGACATCCATTTCCCAGCAAATTCCAGTAATTCATCATTTTTGATGGCTGAGTAGTACTCCATTGTATAGATGTACCACAGTTTCCTTATACTGGAAATATTTTTACATAAATCAAAAAGGTTTAGCCTCTGTGCCTCTAATGGTTTGAAAGAATGTGTGTACTCACTGTAAGGTGACAGAGCATCCTGAAGGTCCTTGTGTTCCTCCTCCTTGAGAACCAGACCTGATCTCTTCAGCACGTTTCTCAGATTGCCAATTTCAACCTTCTCTCCTTTGGGAGATTGGAATTAACGGTTAAGACTCTTATCAGATAACTTTATTTAGTTAGTTATTGTGTATATGTGTTTGCACATGTTTGTGTGCATGTATATATTCTTGAGTGTGTTTGTGGAGGCCAGAGGTCAACTTCAAGTCTTATTCCTCAGGCATTATTCATTTTTTTATCATTATACACTGTAATTGTATACATTTATTAGATTACAATTCTGCATACTATAAATATGTATATAGTTGAAGCACATGTTTGAATATAAAAAAGTCTATATCTTTTATAGTTGTTTGAACTTGTGATTTAAAAAACATAAATCATTCCAAAATATGTAAGGAAAACCTTTTATTTTAAAATCATTGCCATTTCATGGGGACTTTAAGTAAAAATGTTTAAAGTTCTAATTGCTTAGTTTTCTACCTGGCCTCCACTAGCTTCTTTTTTTTTTTTTTTGGCATGTGTATCTGTAAATGTATGTATCATATGGCAATATGTTTACCTGTGGAGGCCCAAAGATGACTTCAGGAATCATCCAGGATTGTGCTGTCTCCTCTTTGCATTGCCCTGGAGTTGCCTAGGCTCCACTTTCCAGGGTCAGAAATATACGCCACCACCATTTCTGCCTGGTACTTTTAACATGGGATCCAGGATCCAAACTAAGGATCTTTTGCTTGCAAGGCAGAGGTTTAATCCCTGAGCCATCTTTCCAGCCCTCCACTAGCTTCTTAAGGTCTTTTTTTTTCCAATTAAAAAGTGCTTAATCCAAGAGTAAATCTGGTGAATTCTCTGCATTAATGTGGATGGTGGGGTTGGCAAAGCTGCTCCTTTACTTTCAGAAAAGGAAATTCATTTGCAAAGAATTTAGATAGCTACAATAAAGCTACATGATGGCTGCATGCAAGGTCAGGTTCTGTTGAGGGCAACAGAACCCCATGGTGTGTTTTTCAACTGTAGATTTTTCAGGTCACATCTTTTATTGAGAGAGAAGATCTCTCTCTCTCTCTCTCTCTCTCTCTCTCTCTCTCTCTCTCTCTCTCTCTGGAAACTGAGGCTCACTGAGTAAATTAGGCTGGTTGGTCAGTGAACCTCAGAGATTTGCCTGGCCTATGCCTCCACATCTGTGATAGTACAAGTAGGTGCCACTATGTCCAGCTTTTTGGATATCAAATTCAGGTCCTCATGTTTTTGGCAGTAAGCACTTTATGGGCTGAGATATCTTCTAGCCCAAAGATGAATGCTTTTCAATTATGGAAGAACTATACTTATCTGATACAATTCTGAATTACAGAATTTATGGAGAAATTTACAAATGAAATTAAGTGATATAAACTCAAAGGGCATGTGAGTTGTATAGTTTAAATTATATAGAGAGAATTTATACTTTTGATCCAAGAGAAAGAAAGTTACAACTCAAATGTCATCATATAACATGACTCACTGGGCTTTATGAAGTGACAATTCTCTAAAAGTTTCACCTTGAGACTGACCAGTACTGACTTATGTTTTGGTTGTTTAGACAGCAGTGAAGTAAAAAAAACATTATTATTCAGAATTCTGTAGAACTTATGTCTATCCCAAGCATGGTGGACAAACATGGAGGATAATGAATTTGAGGCTGGAGCAGGCGGCATAGTCCAAGGTCAACCTAAATTACATTGTGGGATTTGTCACAGTCACAAACTCTCACACAAGAAGACTGTGAAACAGATATTCAACGTTAGCTTTTTAGGGGTCAGTAGTACCCTGAAAAGGAAATTGCTGTTTAAAGGTGTCTTAATTTTTGGCCAAGATGATCAGTAGGTGAAAACACTTGCCACTGAGCTTGATGCCTGAAGTCATGCAAAGGTGAGAAGAAAAAAGCAACACCACAAAGTTGTTCTCTGATCTCCACACATGCTGACTGCCCCATAGTGTCTGTGTGCTCACATGCACACAATAATGATTATTTTGACAGTTGATTCTATGCCAACTTGATAAGCGAAGGCTGAACTTTTGTGTATATCTGTGAAGAATCAGTAATTAAGACACGCTTTTAAGTAAACCTGTGGAAGATTGTCTAATTCACACTTCTCTGGGTAGATAGAAAAGCTAGAACTGGTTGGAAATTAACATACAGGCCAATTGGCAAGCAAGAAAGTATGCCCCTCTCTCGCTCTTCGTGTGCATGGTTTGGCTACTTCCCTGGACTTCTGATGTTGATATGAATGAGATGATGAGTATAACCAAGAATCATGAGTTAAGAATGGACCCATTGTTCCCCTATGTTGTTTTGGGTCCTGTGTTTCTTCAGCAATGTGAAGATGAAAATAAAATTTATAATAATAACAATACATCTTTTTTCTATAAAATCTTGTGGCCTTAATAATGAATGCCCTTTTCAGCATAGTGTCTTACCTGTAAAGGTTTTTGCTTCATCCATCAGCACATTTAAATCAACCATTTCATTCTCTGAAAAAAAAATTCAGGTATGGAGAATCAATTAGACTTAGAAAAGTGACATGAAACAGTCAAGTTATAATGTAGAACACTATTATAGAACAATAATGTAGAACACTCAGATATCTTTCATGATTTTCTTTAGTAAAGCTTTCAGTTCAAACAAGTAACAAGAGTGAAAAAAAAAAAGACAAATTTAAAGTGAATATCCATTTAACTACTACCATTTTGAGATTAGGCAAGTTTGACAGCTATTCCTTACAGTCAGTCTTTTGCTGCTTTCAGCTACTGATTTTGGGCTTGACTCCAATATCCTTCTGTGAGGAAATCTTGGGTTGTGATTTAATTTCTTCCTGATGGAATATGTTGGCTTTGACTTTTTGACTTTTGTCCAGATAAAATGATTTTATTGAATCATTAATAAATTGTCTCATTAAAAAGGTATATGAGCCAGTAATTCCAGCATTCAGGAAGTTGAAGCAAAGAGGATTGCAAGAAGTTCAAGGTCAACCTGGGATATTGTGTGACACCACGTATCAAAAAGCAAAATAAAACCCACAGATTCCTTCCCCTTGAAGTAATATCTGAAATACTTACCATCTATTGGCAGGTGGTTCCTTAGATCTTTGTGATCTTCTTCTTCAAGCTCAACTTCTGCATTCTCCATAAGGGTTAGGAGGTTATAGATGTGAACCTTTTTCCCTTATGAAATAAGAAATGCAAATTCAAAGGTGGAAGACAATCACTTACATAGATCATCCTAAGGTGACAGTGAAATAAATACTGGTTATTGTATGTGTGTGTGTATAAAAGGGCACTGTTTGTCCCTGTGGAGGATCAGGGTGACTTCAGAAATCATCCTGAATTACTTCTACTTTCTTTTTGCTTTGTTCTGGGATTTCCCAGGCCCTGCTCACACGGATCAGAAGTTTAGGCTGATGCTATTTCTACCTGATGTTTTTACATGGACCTGAGATCCAAACTCAGATCCTTCTGCTTGTGAGGCAGAGTCTTACCCCTGAGCCATCTCGCCAGCCCAATATTGGTTATTTTTTTTAAATTTTTTTTATTATTATTATTTATTCAACTGTACGCATGTGCATGTGTATGTGCGCGCGTGTGTGTGTGTCTGTGTGTGTGTAGAACCACGGACGAACTCACGAACCACCATGGACGCCTCCACCTCCTTTTGCCCCGGGATTCACAGGCTCCGCCTACCAGGACCAGAAGCGCAGGTCGCCCCCCCCTCCCGCTTCCGCCTGGCGTCTATACGTGGGATCTGGGATCCGGACTCAGGACCCTCCGCCTGCAAGGCGGAGGCTTAACCCCTGAGCCAGCCTCTCCAGCCCAATATTGGCTATTTTAAGTGAATCCATGAAGTCCCTATTGGAATTAAAATAAGAAAATGTTCTCCCAAGATGGAGTTGCAGTGTTCATGGATAAATAGAATTAGGTAAATCTGATAAATTTTAATAAAGATAATCTCCTAAATAAAAATACAACGCCAAGTGTGTAAAAATGAAATATTATAATAACTTACTCAACTATAGTTATAACCAAAGAAGAAGGGTTGTTTAGGAGGCATGAATTCAGAATTAGGAAACCAGTAGAACAGTGGAATAGTAAGATCATAGTCAGCAAGACATTTAAAAAGCAAATGCAAAACATAGTCATTGTGGTATTGTCCTTGTGATTCTTACCTGCAAGAGGCATCACGCTTTCCAGTAATCTCTTCTTATACACCATTCCATCTTCTGCAAGAAATGGTGAAATTTGAGTCAGAAGGAAAAAGGCAAGTAAAAAATAATTTCTTTCCTTTCTTTTCTCTCTCTCTTCCCTGCTTCCGTCATTCCTCCCTCCCTTTCTGCTTCTCTTTGTAGACTGAGCCCAAGGCAAGCAGGCACTTTATATGACTCATCTAGAAATTTATTCTACCCTCAAATAATTCCAGAAGAAAAGGACTGCTCTTAATGTGGTCAGTCTGTATTTAAATTTGAATACATGGCAGAGTTGATATATGTTACAAACATGCATGTATGTGCAATGTGCACGTGCATGTGCGCTCACACACAGACATGCACACACACTTCTGGTTTCTATTCTGTTACTACACTCTAACCATGTTTGTTTTTTACCCTTTTCTCAGTCTATGCTGAGATATAGACATGTTTAGCCCAAATGTAGATTCTATAATGATGTGATATTAAAATAACCCAGCCGGGCATGAATAGTGCAGGCCTGTAATTTCAGCGCTTGGGAAATAAAGGTAGAAGGATCATGAGTTCAAGATCAGCTTGGGATAGTGAGTTCAAGGCTAGTCTGAATTACATAGTAAGACTTAACTTTAAAAAAGAAAAATGAAAAAGAAGTTCCCAACCTGAACAGTAATGGAAAGCAATATTTAAAATTATTTTTGTTTGCTGAATGAACTCCATAGGTGGCGTTGAAATTAAGTTATAGAAGAGAATAAAGTTAAATGGGAACGAGACTCCTATTCTCATGGCCTCCCGGAAAGGTCCACCCTATGGCAAGAGTGTTGAAAAGACCCCAAGTTCCTGGTTGTATTGGTGGCAGCCTGTATTTTACAGACCTTCCATGGTGGAGTGCTTGCTTAGCATGGTCTCTAGCGCCACAAAAAGGAAGGAAGAAGAGGAGGAAGGAAGAAGGGAGGAAGAGAAGTGGTAGAGAGGAAAGTAGGAAGAAAGATTGAGAGGGAGGTCAGAGAGGGAAAACAGAGGAAGGGAAAGAGGAAGAGGGAAGGAAGGAAGGAAGAAGGAAAGAGAAAGCTAGTGAGCAGTTCTTACAGTTGGCCTTTTGAGAGAAGGATATAGGGAAGATGGCAGACACACAGGATGAGTAGTCTTAGGTGTATGTTGGGAGAATTTAGATAAGATGCTGTCTCTGCTCCAAAGACATTACACCTCCTTGGCAATGTATATAGGATTACTCCTGCCTGGGGGACAGTCGGGCAGGAACAATGGGAGGAGTGAAGAATGTACATGTCCTCATCCCTGGAACTGGGCAGGAGGCATGCAGGAAAGACAGAGCAGCCTATGTGGCCCTCTGGGAGAACCTATCTATGCAAGTGATCTGGAGGATGAACTCTTGAGGCACTTCTGGGTTGTACCATTGATAATCAGAGTGGATACTGATAAGCACTGGTGAATGATAATTGAGAGCAGGAGGGACTCTACTCTGCAAAATAGTGTTCCTATGCCTAAGGGGAACACGGGAAAGGGTTCAGGGAAATGCCATCTGGTCCTTGTATGTCATCGGAGAGGAGGACCCAGAGGAGAGTTTGGCATGCACATTAAAGGATTCTTCGGGGATTGGGGAGGGGAGGCACTGGGGGGTGGGAGGGAGGTGTGAAGGGAGGGAGGGAACTGGTGTACCTATTAAGTTTGTATGAGCGGAGATAATAAAATATGTTTAAAAAAATAAATAAATGCTATGGGTTTAAAAAAAAAGAACAAGGCTTTGACGGCTAAACTGTGTTTACTTTTGGGCATTCTTCAAAGTTTTCAAACATTCATTTCTTTGAATGCCAGCGATATGCTAGATACTCACTAGAGATTGGCAAAGTTTTTAACAGCTTCGACTCTTCTTTTTCAGTAACTGTGATTCCCATGTTTCCCAGCACATTTTTTAAGCCTTTGGCTTCAACCTTTTCACCTTTAAATGTAAGGAAATTGTTTTAGATTAAGATATTTAATGATTTCCATTTACAGAAAATATAATGAAGTACAGCCCCATTTCTAGCTATAGAATTAAATATCAATACATGAGTTGATTTCATAAACTTGGAATTCATTATTTGAAAGAGTTCCTTAACTCGTCAAAAAAACACTCCTGTGTGTAGGTTAGCGCAGTATGGAGTAATGTGGTGCTGTGTAACAATAGTCCAGAGACAGTGAATGCTGTCTGTGAATGTGTTCTGTCAATTAAGTTGAAACTTAATCTTTGGTACAACAGTATCAACAAATAGTAACTTCAGGAGGGGTGAGATCACTGGCTCTTTCACAAATGAGACCACAGACTTGTCGAATGGGTCTCATGAAGCAGCAGTCTGTTGCCATGTGTCCACGGCTCCATCCTGATGGAAGCAGAAAGCTGCCCTCAGCAGACAGTGAGTATTAAGGTGCCCTTGTGTTGGACTCCAGAATTAAAAGAAGCAAATTTCCATTGTTCATAAATTACTCAGTCTATATTACCGTGTTATAAGTGGCAGGAAAGATCTAAGACAGATGTTACAGAATCTATATAATTCTACCTGAAAGATATATCTTTTTTTTACTATTTCATGGCCTGAATTATGGCACTGACTTCATGCTGACTGTATTTCTTTTGCAAAAATTTTCCATTCAGATTCATTGTGATCATCTCTATTTCAGTTCTTTGAACACTACTGAAATGAATACTGTATTGTACCAAATTTTAAAGAAGTTAATATTTCTCAAGAGTTTTCATACTTACCCTAAATTTACAATAATCTAAATTATTTTCAATGAGACAAAATTATTACTAAGCAAGTAAAATAGCATAATGAACCCAGTAATTATCAGAGAATATAGATTATAATTTTTAAAAGGCAATTCTCTACAAAGATCACAATCTCAATTTTATAATACCTTATATAAATTCACACTCACCTGTGAATGATTTTGCTGCATCCATCAAAGTGTCCAAATCGACCTTTTCTTGTTCTGTGAGAAAAAAAAGCGACTTTTAGACTCAGAATCAAGACATTTTAGCAATTGTATAAAACTACTAAAATATGATATATAGAATTGCAGTAATTTTTCATGTTTTAATGCATAATTTTTATTTTTTAAGCAACAGAAACATGCAAAAGAGGAAAGATTTAAGCTGTAAGCATATGTAAATTTAATTGATATGATTTCTTTTTCTTCCTAGGCTAGTAGCTGCTAAGTATTTGTACACTATGATGAATGGAGTCTGGTCTGGTATCAGCTACGTCTTACACACCACACCTTCTCTTTGCAGACAAAAAAGTGTGGAAGTTGATATAAGTCAAAGCAGCAGTTCTCAAAGGGCATTTCAGGGACTTCTGGAATCACCTTGACCTTTGTTTGCACTTTGTTGATTTTACCTTGATGATTGTGGAAAATGGCTTGGTGTCTCTGCATTAAGGGCAACCAACACTGCCAGCTGTCACTGTTCTTTATTATATGTACTTGTACTAAAATGATGTCAGTTTCACTTACTGTCCTTGATAAAGCAGCATTTTTAAAACCTTATCATGTGTGTGTAATGTAATGATGTACATGCCTAAAGCATTTCAGTTTCATACTGAACTAAAGCGATTTCTTGAGGAAACGAGCATGTGCAATTGAGTTTCAAGCAAAACAGATGCATTTCACTTAAGAAAATGATCGATGAATGAACACTTGTCTATCATGTGTGAGGCTCTTGAATCAATCCACAGTAATGCCAAACAAGATAAAACAGAAACACCAAAATATTTCAACAGATTATATGAAGAAGTATAGATGAGAGTCTAGCTAAGATATTAGCTAACTAACCAAAATGTGAGACAATTCGGGTTTCTTTTAGAAACTATAGTAATTTTTATGTAAATATATACATATAAGTACTAAATATGTAGATATTTTACATAAACGTTTTATATAAATGAAGTATGTTATTTATCATATAATGGATTTATTTTTATTTTTTAAGAATTCATATATAATGAGCCAGGGCTAGTGGCACACATATCAGAAATTCCAGCACTCAGGAGACAGAGGCAGAAGGATTGGGAGGTTAAGGCCAGCCCCGGGCTGTACAGTTCAGAAAGGGCTATGTAGTGCGATTATCTCAAAAAAATTTGAAGGATTAATGTGTAAGTATTATTAAAATGTATTTTAGTTTCTAATATAAATAATGATAAACCTATCCCACAGAATGACATGAAGATCTGAAAGCACCTTTGCTCACCATATACCATTGATACTATCCCAATAAAGACCTGACACTATACAATTTGAGAAGCCCTGAGCCTGGGGGAGCACCAATAATAAGTAGATTATATTTGCTCATTATTGATTTTTTTCAAAAAATTCTAAGTATTTTACTTATTTATTTGAGAACGAGTATGTGCACACCTGCCATGATGCACGTGGAGGTCAGAGGACTTCTCCTTCCACCATGCAGGTACCTTTACCTGCTGAGCCATTTTACTGACAATGTTGCCATTTTCAACTGCAATTTATATCACTAGGCCAGGACATCTTCATCCTCAAACTTTGCTGGTTTTCTTGTAATTTTGCCTTTATTCCCTAGACTGTAAGCCCCTTTGAAGTCAGACTTAATATCTGATTCCTTGTCCCTAACCATGCTCAGTTTCAAATAAATGTAAATGTCTAGAAATTAACCAAGTAGATAAAGTAGTAAGTGCTATGCTGGTGTATCACTGATATGCAACAAATGTTTGTTAACTCAACAAAAGAAAGAGATGCTTTCAAAACTTAACATTATAAATCTTGGGGCTAGAGAGATGGCTCAGGAGTTAAGGCTTTGCATCCCAAACAGAAGGCCCTGAGTTCAGATCCCAAATCACATGTAAAATGCCAGGCAGAAATGGCAGTAGCCAGTGCTTTCTGTTTGTAGAAAGTGGAGTCTGGAAATCCCAGAGTGAGGCAAAAAGGAGGTAAAAGCAATTCATAATGATTCCCAAAGTCACTCTAGGGCCTCCACAGGCACACAGAGTGCTCTCTCTCTCTTCTCTCTCTCTCTCTCTCACACACACACACAAACATATACATACACACACACACACACACAAAATGAACAAAGGTTAAAAAAGAGAGATTATGATCCTTAAATAATGAAGTTCTACTCTAGTAAAAAAATCTTTCTTCCTAGTCTTTGTAGTTTCATATTGTTATAATGAAATTTGAAATTATCCTTCCTGCTGGTCTGGATTCTTGGTGGTCTATATCCTAAATTATCTCCTTAGCTCAGTTAGGGGTTAGTGAAGAAAGAAGAGTCTAAGTCTCCTCTTAGTCTGAGTATTTTCAACTCAACTCAAACCCAATGTCTTGTTATGGGTATACCTCTGTATACCCATAATTTACCATAATAATACCCAGAGTTAATTTCATTAGGAAAATATTTGATAGCTTTATCAGCCTGTATAGTCAGTAACTAATTTTAAAACCATGTGCCTTTAGGACTTCAGTGACAATATGTATTTTTAAAAATCCATTTGACCAATACTGAGCATGCTCCAGTACCAGGCTTTGCATTGCCTATTCTTCAGTTCTGGTTTTCACAGAGTTTACATTCTGTCATGAGGGCAATATTAAAGAAATGTTTATGACAAGATGCTGAATCTGTGATAGGAAAAGTGAGTGATACTTTCCAAAGATGGACAGTAGGGAAGCCAGCCCAGTCTAGGGCACTTACAAGAGACATTCATGAGAAAATTATGCTTATCTGGGAGAAGCAAGAGCTTAAACGGAGGATAAATGAATAAATATATCTTTAAAAACTTATTCAAGAATATTTATCTTGTGTATGTGGGTGAGGATGCACATGTGTCATGGCACATGTATGAAATTTAGAAAGACAACTTTGGGGAATTGGTCTTTCCTTCCATCTGTGGGCTCCAGATTAAACTCAGGTTGTTAGGTTTGTACTAAGGATTCTGGGAACGGAACTCAAGTTATCAAGTTTGTGTGGCAAGCACTTTTAAGCATCTGAGTCAGTTAATGTCAGTTCATTATTATTATTATTGCTACTGTTATTATTTGAGACATGGTCTAATGTATCCCAAACTGGTCTTGAACTCACACACTACTGAGAATGCCCTTTACTCCTGATCTTCCTACTTCTGCCTCCTGAGTGCTAGGATTACAAGCATGCGCCTGCTATATCTGTTTTATAGGGTACTGAGGACTGAACCTTACTACGACTTCTTGCATGCTAGGCAAATACTGTAGGAATTAAAGTAATCCCCAGCTCTGATATATCTTTATATAATCTCTTACTGCCCTTTTTTTTTCCTCTTAGCCTTTCCTTATCTTTTGTTATTTCTTTCTTACACATCTTCAACTTTAATTTCATTCTTTATCTTAGAAATGTTTGGTGGCGTGGTTCTTATAACTGGGAGCTGTGGATTTGGTCGGGTCTTTGGACAGTGTGGGGTTCCTTTATATTTCTGTCTTTATGTATTATTAAATGCTCTGTGATATTGCATTTCTGTTTATGGTTTGAGGATTTTGTTTCCTAAGCAACTTTTTTTGTGAAATGTCCTTCATATTTTAAGATCTGTAAACAATAGAGTTAAAAAAGATTATTTTATTGTTTATTAACATTCTTTTGGTATTTCTATCCTTATAGGGAAACCATGACATTTAATTTATATTTTTTGAGATAGTGTCTTTCCCAGGCTAGCATCAAATTTGCGATCTTTCTGCTTATGTCTTCCAAGTGTTTGGGTTTTGGTTGTGTGCTACCACGTTGGGTATGAGGCACTGTTTTAACCCTGATGGCTATTCTCATGGATTTTTCCCTACCTTCCTAAAAGATCAATGACACTAATAATTAGGGAACCTGCTTTCAATTGTCTGATACTATACTGAGTGGCCTATAAATGCCTCAATTTAACTTCATACTAACTACCATTTTCTTCTTTATCTTGCTCCTTCTATTTTCATTTATTTGTTTAGTTATTTTTAATATATATGTGCATATTTATGTGTATGCAGGTGCATATGTGTATGTAGAGAACAACTTAGAGTGCATTCATGCCTCAGAAGCCAACCACCTTTTTTTTTAATAGGGTCTCCACTAAGACTTGGGATTCACCAATTAGGCAATGCTAATTGGGCAGTGAGCTCCAGGGATTCATCTGTCTCCACCTCCTCCAGGATTAGCGTTATAAGCACATGTCTCCATATCTGGTTTTAGATATGGGCTCTAGGGATTGAGCTCTGGTCCTAATGTTTATGAAGTAAGTATTTTACTGAATGGGTTGTCTCTCCAACTCTGCTTACTTTAAAAGATATTGGCAGAGACCTGGTGAAGTGTCTCAGTGGTAAGGTTCCTGCTGCTAAGACTGATGACCTGACTTAGATCACTGGAACCCACGTGGTCAAAGGAAATAACTAACTTGTAAATATGAGCTATGGCACACATACAAACAAATAAACATAAAAAACTTTTTGGTAATCGCATAAGCTGTGAACCTCTGTTTTACATTTTTAGAATCTCACCACCTTTGACTTTCCACATCAAATCATATGTTACCAGTGATATGTGGTTCTTTAGGAAAAGCTCTTATCAAGAGCTCTGAAATCCTATCTTTGTTCCCAGCCTTTACTCCCCATTGTCTTTCTTGACGTGCTCAGGTTAACTGGACACTGTCTCTAGGGTGAAGGTGTCCCGTGTGCTCACCATCATTGGTAACTGGAAGACGAGTCTGAAGGTCCTTGATTTCTTTGCTGTTGAGCTTGAAACCAGTCTTTTGTAGAACATTTTTTAGGTCACGCACATTAACCTTTCCTCCTTAATAAAAATGAGAAACAATAGATAAAGATGTCATAAAACAGGGATGAGAAAGGAGGGGGTAGGGGGCGAGGACATAAACTTACTTTGTTTGTACATGAAAATTTTCTAGACTAAAGAAAAAAGATGGCATAAAAGGAACCATTCAGACCATCAGCCCTGACCCAAAAATGAAAGAACAAAAATTATAGAACTCATGATGCAATTGGATTATGCTACCAAAATTAAACTTCCAAGAAAAGTTTAATTATCAGGGGGAAAGTAGAGTTGGGCAATCCTGGTGAGTTAGGCAAAGATAGCAACCAAGTCATGCCATCTTAGTCAAATAATAAGATTTGAAACTTATAGTAATAACAAGCATCTGAAATATAATTAAGCATAAAGGAGAACTCTAGTTAAATGAAGATCAGTAGAATTTTCTCTGACTCCATATAAAATAGGAGGTATAGTTTATAAAGTATGTCTTTCTCTAAACATATATATTTTTTCAAAAGAGTTGAAGATTAAAGATAAAAAAATATGAAAAGTGGAAAGAAGCCGCAGGAGAAAAATGATTTTATAAAGTTAATTATGTAAAAAGAAAAATGTTCACACATCAAAATGTAATCTACAATGGACAGAAAGTAGACCACAGTTGCCTAGGCCTAGAAGGACATGTATAGACCCTGCTAATAGTTAAGAGTTACTTTTGGGGTGATGAAATGTCGTAAAATTGGTTGTGGTAATAGTTTTAGAATATTGCTTAGTTTGTACCTCTAACTTTGAGGTTAAATTCTACACCTCAAGTAGATGGATTTTATGATAGGAGAGTTATAGATCAGTAAAGTTGTACTGCATTATCTCAATGCAACATAACAAAAAAAATGAAAATAACCAACTGGGAAAATATTTGCTACATATGACAATGTGATTATATTTAATACATAAAGAAGTCAAATTAGTAGGGAAATGTCAGATTCTTGTAAAGTAATGGACAAATGTATAGAATAAGAAATTCAGCACTTGGAAGCAATAATAACACAAAATCGTTTCAGTTTCACAATAAAAATTGTTGATAATTAGATTTTGCTTTAAACAAATCAAATTAGTAAGAACAAAAAAGTAAAAACAGTATGTTGTGGTTAAAGCATAATGGTAATGGATACTCTAATTCTGAATGTAGATGTATATTAATATAATGATTTTGGAATGAAAAATAGAGCATCCTTTGAGGTCTTAATCATGTTAAGACAGCTTGAGTTAGAAATTCCTGCTTTAAGACTATATTTGAATAAAATGCTTTCAAAGATGGACTAAGATTTATGAAAAAAAGATCACTAACATATATAAGCAAGTGTTTGATGAGAGACAATAGCCAAGTAGATTACAGTAATGATAAAGTAAATCATATACTTATTTAAAAGAGATGCTTACAAACAGCTTTTAAAAATGATGTGGTGAAACGGCCTAAAGCTGGACATCCACAACAATACAACAAACAAGAGAAAATACACTAACTCCTGGAAACTTAACAATATGATGCTGAATGAGAACTGGATTCAGGAAGAAATTAAACAGGAAATTCAAGATTTCCTGAAAGTGAACGAAAATGAAAATACAACTTACCAAAATCTCTGGGACACAATGAAAGCTGTTCTAAGAGAGAGGTAAGTTCATAGCTCTTAATGCCTACATCAGAAAATTGGAAACATCAGAAATAAATAATTTAACGATGCAGCTTAAGGCTTTGGAGAAACTTGAGCAATCTGATCCCAAAAGTAGTAGAAGAGAGGAGATTAGCAAAATAAGGGGAGAAATATCTGAAATCGAGACTGAGAAAACAATAGAAAAAAATCAACCAGTCAAAAAGCTGGTTCTTTGAAAAAATCAATAAGATTGATACACCCCTAGCTAAATTAACCAAAAGCAAGACAGAGAAAACACAAATTAACACAAATTAAAATTAGAAATGAACATGGAGTTATCACTACGGATACCCAAGAAATCCAGAGAATTATAACATCATATTTCAAAAACTTGTACTCTGTGAAGTTTGACAACACAAAAGAGATGGATGAATTTCTAAATAAACACAACCTACCTAAATTGAATCAGGAAGTTGTGAATTATTTAAATAGTCCTATAACATATAAGGAAACTGAAGAAGTAATCTCGAATCTTCCCACCAAAAAATGTCCTGGGCCAGATGGATTCAGCACAGAATTCTACCAGACATTTAAGGAGTTAATAACACCAATACTCCTTAAACTGTCCCATCAAATAGCAAAGGAAGGAACACTGCCAAATTCCTTCTATGAAGCTAATATCGTCTTAATCCCAAAACCTAATAAAGATTCACTTAAAAAAGAAAACTATAGGCCGATCTCTCTGATGAACACAGATGCAAAGATTCTCAACAAAGTCTTAGCAAATCGGATTCAAAAACATATCAAAAAGATCATTCACGGGGACCAAGTAGGCTTCATCCCCGGCACACAAGGTTGGTTCAACATACGCAAGTCAATAAATGTAATTCATCATGTAAACCAGTCCAAAGTCCAAGACCACATGATACTCTCGATTCATGCAGAAAAAGCCTTTGACAAAATCCAACAGCCTTTTATGATCAAAACACTAGAGACTGTAGGAATGGAAGGAACCTTTATCAATATAATAAAAGCTATATACAACAAGCCCACAGCAAGGATTATACTCAATGGGGAACAATTGGAAGCATTCCCACTTCGATCAGGAACTAGACAAGGCTGTCCACTCTCACCACTTCTATTCAATATTGTACTTGAAGTCTTAGCTGAAACCATAAGACAAGAAAGGGACATAAGAGGGATTCAAATCGGCAAGGAAGAAGTCAAGCTATCCCTATTTGCAGATGACATGATCTTATACCTGAGTGATCCCAAAAACTCCACCAGGAAGCTCCTGGAACTAATTGAGAAGTTCAGCAGGGTGGCAGGATACAAAATAAATGTGCAAAAATCAAAGGCCTTCCTATATGCCCAGAATGAAAGAAGTGAAAAAGCCTTGAGAGAAACAATCCCATTTACTATAGCCCCTAAAAAAATGAAATACCTTGGTATAAACCTAACCAAGGAGGTAAAAGACCTTTACAATGAAAACTTTAAAACCCTAAAGAAATAAATAGCAGAAGACACCAGAAGGTGGAAAGACCTCCCATGTTCCTGGATTGGTAGAATCAACATTGTAAAAATGACCATCCTACCAAAGGCAATATACAAATTCAATGCTATACCAATTAAAATCCCAAAGCAATTCTTTAAAGAAGTTGACCAAACAATCTCAAAATTCATATGGAGGCACAAAAGACCCAGGATAGCAAAGACAATCCTGAGTAACAAAAACACTGCTGGAGGTATTACCATACCAAACCTTAGTTTATACTACAAATCCATAGTTATAAAAACTGCCTGGTACTGGCTCCAAAATAGACACACAGATCAATGGATAAGGATTGAAGACCCAGATATAAGCCCACAAAAATACAGCCATTTGGTCTTTGACAAAGGGGCCCAAAGAATCCAATGGAAAAAGAACAGCATCTTCAACAAATGGTGCTGGCAAAACTGGATCTCCACATGCAGAAGATTAAAGCTGGACCCGTACTTGTCACCATGTACAAGACTTAATTCCAAATGGATCAAGGACCTTGATATCAGGCCAGAGACTATAAAAACCATAGTTGAAAGGATAGGGAACTCCCTCGAGCTGATTGGGCTAGGCCAACACTTCCTAAAGACATCCAATGGCACAGTCACTGCTACCAACTCTCAACAGTTGGGATCTTGTGAAATTAAAGAGCTTCTGTTCAGATAAAGAGATTGTAACACGAGCTCAAAGGCAACCCACAGAATGGGAGAAAATCTTCACTAACCACATATCTGACAGAGCTCTACTGTCCAGAGTGCACAAAGAACTTAGAAAACTAAACTCCAAGGAAAACACTGGCCCAATTAAAAAATGGGCCCTGGAACTTCAAAGAAACTTTACCAGGGATGAAATTAAAATGTCTAACAAATATCTTAAAAAATGCTCCACTTCCTTTGCCATCAGGGAAATGCAAATCAAAACTTCCCTGAGATATCATCTCACCCCGGTCAGTTTGGCAAAAATCCACAATACAAACAACGACAAATGCTGGAGAGGATGTGGAGAGAGGGGACCTCTCCTACATTGTTGGTGGGAATGCAGGCTCATACAGCCACTCTGGCGAGCCGTCTGGAGATTCTTAAAGAAATTAAAGATTGAAATGCCATATGACCGTGCTATCCCACTTTTGGGTATAACCCCCCATGCAGCAGAGGTTCGCCTCGATAGCACAAGCTCGACCATGTTCATAGCAGCACTGTTTACAATAGCAAAGTCATGGAATCAACCTAAATGTCCAACAGTTGACGAGTGGATAAGGAAACTGTGGTACATCTATACAATGGAGTACTACTCAGCCATCAAAAATGATGAATTACTGGAATTTGCTGGGAAATGGATGTCATTAGAAAGAATTATATTAAGTGAAGTATCCCAAACCCAGAAAATTAAGCGCCGTATGCACTCCCTAATAGGTGGCTCCTAGTACCAAACTCACCCAGCCCACATTGAGACACTCAAAAGTAAACCTATGTAACACAGTAATTGCAAGGATTATGAACAAGAGAGATGGGGTAGGAGGGCCAAACCAGAAACAAGGAGAGAGGGGACCATATTACAGCAGAGAAAATAGGCCTCCATCAAGGTCTGCAAGTAAGTAATGAGAAACCTGGTTAAGTTCACAGACATTCTTTCCTGATCTCACCAGAAGGGGAGGGCATATAGTCTAGCAGATAAAAAGTAATCATTTTGCAAATGGGTGATGGACCCCTCCCTCAGTGAGGTTTCCTACTCTTATTACATCTACCCTTGAATGTGCTATTACAACAAGACTCCAGTTTAACAGCTTTTTGTCTCTGGCAGGGGGTGACATACAGTGCCCAGCAGAATGGAGTGAAGGGAATTGCAGGAGCAGCAAAACTGCAAAAGAAAATCAACAAACCACAATCCAGAACTTCAGAGACTCTATATCAATCACATAGAACTAGGCCAGCCTAATCTCTCCCCATCCTGGAGCTCAGGGACATTTTCGGAAGAGGGGGCGGTAAGATTGTAAGAGCAAAAGGATGGGAGGAGCAACGATTTGCAAGATTCTCAACAATAGTTGGGGCCAAAGCAATCATAATGGGACTTTGCATGCCCTGCGAAATGTCCAATGCACTGTTGCCCTCATGAAGTCTAGCATCTGTTAAGGGCACCGAGACCCCTGGAGGCAAGGGATTGACAGCCATAGTAGTGATCCTATGCTTAAGGGGAACAAGAGAAAGGGCTTATGGAAATGCCACTGGGTCCTTATATGTCATCGGAGAGGAGGACCCAGTGGAGAGTTAGGCGTACACAATAAAGGACTCTCTGGGAATTGGGGGGGAGGCACTGGGGGATGGGGAGGGAGAGGAGGGGGAGGAGGGGATTTGGGGGGAGGAGGGGGGAGGGAGGGAACTGGTAAAAAATTTTAAAATGTATAATTAAATTTTTAATTAAAAATGATGTGGTGAAATTTTTATGTTAAAATTTTAAGACTGAATATGGCATGCATAAAATACTCATTAAGAATTTAATTAAAAATAAACATGTACACAGGAAGAAGAACAGAGGTAGTTATATAAAATATGTGAGATGCTGGGTAATTCCATTTTCTATATTTTATTTATTATGAAGTATTAATAAATATTCAGTAACTAGTAGATACTAAATAACTGTTGAATAAAGGCATAGTTTTCTGCTCTTTTATAATTCTAAAAAAAAAAACCACCCTGCACATGTCAAGCTTTGTTCTTATCCTTTTCTCCCTTACCTTTGAAGGATTTCACAGCATTTAGTATGTCTTTCTCAAACACCTTTTTATCAGCTGCCGAATAAAACACAATTATGTTTTTTTAAAGAGCAATAAAAGTCTCCATTTATACTTACAGAAAGGAAAAACTTAGAAGTTCCTTACAATTCATTTTCAGTAAAGTTAATGTTATTTAGAAAACTTAGTGCAAAGGATTGAGAATACAGCTCAGTGATAGAAAGCTGCCCTCACTTGCCAAGATCTTGGGTTAGATCCCCAGCACTGGAAGAAAACTCAATGTTATGAACTTATCTGCCAGAGAAGATATAAGAACCATTTTTAGTGGTACCCAGCATGCTGAAAGTCATACAGCTTTTCTTTATTTTCTCCTCTTTAATTTGACTTCATCCTTTTCCCCCCTTCAGTTTTCCTATTCTTCTTTCACCTTCTTCCAGGTATTATTAGGCCTGATATTTCTCCAAAGGTGCGGGCAAGGGAAGAACTCATCTTATAATAGGACTTATGATGGAATGTTTCCTAAATAAAAACTGAAATGGCAAGAAAAGGATTTTTTCAAACATTATTTTTTTGTGTGTGCAGCACACGTGTGTGTGAGGGTACTGAATGTGCCTGTAGAGGCTCAAGGGTGACTTCAGGGATCATCTTGGATTACTTCTACCTTCTTTTTGCTTCACAGTGGAATTTCCCAGGCTCTGTCTTCCAGAGCTGGAAGTACAGGCCATTACCATTTTCCCTGGTGTTTTACATAGGATCTGGGATCTGAACAGATACTTCTGCTTGTGAGGCAGAATTTTAACCCCAAGCCATCTCTCTAGTCTCCCCAAAAAGGATTTTTAAAAATGATCGATAGGATCTGGGTATTGTGGTATGTGTTTATAAACCTCAACTCTTGGAAAGTGGAATATCAGAGTTCCAAAAAAAAAAAAAACACAAAAAAAATAAAGCTATGTTTTCTCTCATCATGGAATCTACATTCATGAATGCACACATGTGATAGGAAGATCAAAGAGGGGGAATGATGGGTGGAAGGAAAGGTGAGGGAGGTGAATGAGGTGTCTCTCAAGTACTAACATTACAGGCCTAGCATTATGTCTGCTGCAAGGCATTTATATGATTTTAATTTTAATTAAGTTTTTCAAGTGCTAGGATTATTAATATAAATCCCTTCTAAAAGTAGAGATATCGCATATCAGGGGAGTGGTCTGAAGAGAGGTAACTTGATATACCACAGATGCCTGAGCACCACAGGAGTAGGCGGATCAGAGTGAATCCTGGCTGGGATCCATAGAGCACACAGGCAGAAGGGTGGGAGGGAGTGAGAGAGAATAGTGACAGGGAGGAGACGGATGGGAGCGCAGAGGGAAGGAAGCTGGGATGAATATCCAACATGCTTATAAAAGTAGAAAAATAAAAACAAATAATGTAGCACCTTAAAATAGTCTTCCCTGGGGCAATGAACATAATCCCTGCTCTTCTGAGTTATAGGAGAGTGTCATTTATACACACATACACATACATGCATGTGTATTTAATCTTCAGTAAATTTTTGTTGAATGAATGCAGTTCTAGATATCAGTGAATGTATAGGACATGAATACTTACCAGAAATTGGCAGACTTTTCAGCAGTTTTTTGTTTTCCTTATTTGTGATTTGTATTCCTTTGTTTTCCAGAACTTTTTTCACATCAGCAGCATGAATCTTTTCTCCTTTAGAATGAGAATAAGGGAAATATTTTAGGTGAGAGTATAGAATTATGTAATTAAAATTTATTTTTGTGTGTGTATGTTTATGTTTGTGTGTGTGAATCAGAGGGCATTGTGTGTGCCTGTGGAGGCCCCAGGGTGACTTTGGGAATCAACTTGGATTGTGTTACCTACTTCCTCTTTGCTCTGGAGTTTCTCTGGCTCTGCCCTGCAGGGCCAGAATTCCAAGCCACCAGCATTTCCACCTAGTGTTTTTTATGTGGAATCCAGGATCTGAACTCAGGACCTTCTGCTTTCGAGGCACAGGTTTAACCCTCAGCCATCTCTCCAGCCCCATCTACTATTTTTATACCACAACATTATATGAATAATGTGTACACTTAACACACACATATATATGAAAAATTAATTTTTCTTAGCTTTAAGAGAAGGAACAAATAATGTGGTAAAAAGAGTCAGATATTTTCTTTCAGCCAAGTGTGGTGATGTGTGCTAGAAATCTTGGTTGAGAGACCAAGGCAGGAGAATTCTAAGTTTGAATCCAACCTGGCTACATAGCAAAATATTGTCTCAAAAAAACCCCATAAGAACTAGGGAGATGATTCAGTGATTAAAATCTTTGCCTCGAAAGCAAAAGTACCTGACTTCGGATCCCTAGGTCCCATGTAAAAATGCCGACTGGAAATGGTGGTAACCTGCACTTTTTTAAAAAAATTTTTTAAAAAATTTATTCAATTGTGCATGTGCGTGTGTGTGTGTGTGTGTGTGTGTGTGTGTGTGTGTGTGTATAGAACCACCAGTGAATTCGGGAACCACCATGGACGGCCTCCACTTCCTCCTTGTTTACTCTGCTGCCCCGGGATTCACAGGTTCCGCCCTACCAGGACCAGAAACTGAGGCCTGGCATCTATACGTGGAGTCTAGGATCCGAACTCAGGACCTTCCGCCTGCAAGGCAGGGGCTTAACCCCTGAGTCACCTCTCCAGCGCTTGGCAAACTGCACTTTTGATACTGGAAGGTAAGTCTGGGAAGCCCCAGAATGAAGCAATAAGATGGAAGAACAATCCAGGATGATTCACAATATTACCTTAGGCCTCCCACAGGTACACACATTCAAATGCTTCTATTAATGGGATGGCTTGAAGAGTCAACTGCTCCGTGACCCCCTGCAGGTATTGCTGGAAACCTGGGGTTGTCTCTCCATCTTGATTGTCATATTATCTATCATCCATCTATCTATCTATCTATCTATCTATCTATCTATCTATCTATCTATCTATCTATCTATCTATCTAATCTATCTATCTAATCTATCTATCTATCTATTTTTCTAGGTTTGCAAATATATTGAGTACTTATCCCTGCTTCCCTCTATTCCCTTCCCTCCCATCCTCTTTCCTTTCCTCTCATCAATCCATCCCACTCCCTCCAACCTTCCTGGCTGTCCACTTCTTTTTTTTTTAATTTTTTTAATTTATTCAATTGTGCGTATGTGTGTGCATGTGCGCGTGTGTGTGTATGTGTGTGTGTGTGTGTGTAGAATCACGGACAAATTTGGGAACCACCATGGATCGCCTCCACCTCCTCGTTTACTCTGCCCCGGGATTCAACAGGCTCCGCTCTGGCGTCTATACGTCTATACATGGGGTCTAGGATCGGAACTCGGGACCTGCCGCCTGCAGGGCAGAGGCTTAACCCCTGAGCCACCTCTCCAGCCCCCTGCCTGTTCACTTCTATGGACCTCAGGGTTCCCTCTGGCTTGTACTCTTGTGGAGGTTCAAGCCTCTGTAGCGTACCAAGTTGCCTCTCTTTGGGTCACCCCACTGGTAGGGACATTTCCCTTCACTCATCCAGCTTCAGTCCCCAAGGTTTCCACTGTATATTCTTATCTTTTTTGAGTTCCACTATATTCTATGGGGCCATGTTGGTATGTCAGCCATTATGCAGGTTTGTTAAGGACAAGTCTTACTGCAATGAGTTCTTCGATGCAGAGTTCTTGTCTTTGATTATCTTTTTTTTTTTTTTTTTTTCCAGAAAGAATCTCATTTGGTTGATGTTGATTTTGGACTCCCTATGTAGCCAAAAATAACCTTGAATTCCTAATCCTTCTGCCTCTATCTACTTGTCCCACTTCATAAAACATGCATGACTATAGTTTTTTAAATTCGTTTCATGCTTGTTTTAGCAGTATATATGTTAAAACTGGAAGAATACAGAAGTGAGTAGCATGGCCCCTATGAAAGGATGACACACAAATTCATGAAATGTTTCATATTTTCTTTTGCTTCAGAGGACTTTTAAAAATTGGCTGTGCCCTTCCACCATGGGGGTCTAGAGATCAAATTCAGGTCACCAGCTTTGTGCACAAGCATGGCTATAAGGTTTCTTGTAGCTTGTCTTTAATATGTTGAGGTGTGGTTTTGTAATTCTAGTTTCTTGAGGGAATTTCATCATGAAGGGATGTTGAGTTTTGTCAAAGGCCTTTTGAAAAACATTTAAAAAGTTTTTGAGTGAGAGTGAGTGGTCACTAGAGAAAGACAGACAGCACTTGTGTGTATGACATGGTGTGTATATGGGTTTCAGAGGACAACTTCTGGAAGTCTTCTGCTTCCAACATGGGGGCTTCATGGGTTGAATTCTGGTTACCAGGTTTGTGAGTAGATGCCTTTATTTGCTAAGCCATCTTGCTGACTCTCAGAGGCCTTTTCTATATTTATGAAATGATCATATGACTTTTGTCCTTAAGTCTTTATATACCATATTGCATTTACTGATTTGTATGTTTTAGACCAGCCTTTCAAGTACTAGCTTTAAAAGAACATGGTCATGAGTTATGATCTTCTTTATGCACTCTTGAATTTGATTTGCAATTATATTGTTGAGAAGTTCTACATCTATGTTCATCAGGAAACTGTTCATCTTTACTGTGTGTGTGTGTGTGTGTGTGTGTGTGTGTGTGTTGTTTTGGTATCAGGATAATACTGGCTCTGTACAATGTGTTTACTAGTGTTCCTTCCTTGTATATTTTCTGGAATGATTTAAGGAATACTGGTATTAGCTTTTCCTCTTCTTTAATGGTTTGGTAGAATTTATCTTGTACAGCATTTTATTTTATTTTATTTTATTAATTTAGTGGGGACACATGTTATCATGACTACATTTTTATTCTTTTAATGGATCTGTTTGAGTTGTTTATAGCTTCTTGATTTAATTTTGATAGTTTACGTGTGCCTAAAAATGTATGTTTCTTTTATATTTTCCAGTTTTTTAATGTTAGTTTTCAAAGTATTCCCTAAATGATCTAACTTTCATTAGAATGTGTTGAAATGTTACCCTTTTTAACTTTAATTTTATTACTTTGGACTTTTTCTCTTTATTTTGATTAGTTTGGCTGATGGTATGTCAATCTTGTTCATCCTTACAAAGAATAAATTTTTTGCTTTTTTCTTTTTTAATATTATTTTTGATTTGTTTTTACTGTTTCTTATTTGGATTTATTATTAATTTTCCAAGACCTTGACATATATCATTAGGTTGTTAATTTGAGATCTGATTTTTAAAAAATATCTATTTATTTATTGTGTGCATGTCTGTGTGCCTGTGTGTGTTTGTGTATATCAGAGGGCACTATGTGTGCCCATGGAGGCCCAAGGTGATTTTGGGTACCATCCTCAGTTGCTCTACTTACTCTTGACTTTGCTCTGGGATTTCCCAGGCTCTGCCTACCAGGGCTGGAAGTGCAGACCTTTGCTGTTTCTGCCTGGAATTTTTACATGGGATATGGGATTCAAACTCAGGTTCTTTTACTTGGGAGGCAGAGGTTTAACTTCTGAGCCATCTCTTCAGCCCTTTCTGATTTTTAAAAATAAAATCACTGCAGTTTTAAGCTCCCTCTTAGAACTGCTATAGCTATTTCTTAAGGTTCTGGGATGTTGTGGTTTCATTTTCATTTGATTTTAGAAATTTTAGTGTATGTATGTGTGTGTGTGTGTATGTGTGTGTGTGTTTATGTGTGTGTGTGTGTGTATGTATGTGTGTAGACATGTTTGTGCCTCAATGCACATGTGGAAAGAGGACCCTCAGGGGTCTGTCCTCTCTCTCCACTCTGTCTAGGTCTCTTTTGTTGTTTTTTCCTGCTGCATATGCCAGGCTAGCTGGGTTATAAGCTTCTGGGGATTCTCTTGTCTTTGCTTTCCATATCTCTGTAGGAACAATAGGATTAAAGATATGTGAAACTATTCACAGTCTTACATAGGTTCTGAGGATCTGAGCTTGGGTTCTCGCAGATGTGTGGCAAGCACTTTTATCCACTGAGACCTCTCTCCTGCCCAGATTATAGGAATTTAAAAACAAATTTTCCAAACTGGTTTCTTCAAATGATATACTAGTCACTCAAGGGTATATTATTCAGTCCTCAAAAATTTGCCTACTTTGGTCTTGCTATTGATTTGATATTATTCCACTGTGATGTGATGAGATACAAGAAGAAATTATTTTGAGTCTTCTGTATTTGTAGAGACTGGCTTTGTGGCCTAATAATGTGGCCTATCTTAGAGAAAGTACTGCACACTGCTAAGAATAAAGTAAGTTCTGCTTTTGTATATGAAATAGTCTATAGATATATGCTAAGTCCATTTGATCTATGGTGTAGTTTAATTTGGAAATGTCTTTGATAACTAATTATCATTGTGTTAAATATATATTTGAGGGCTAGAGAGATGGCTCAGGAGTTAAGAGACTGCCTCACAAGCAGAAGGACCTGAGTTTGGAACCAAGATTCCACATAAAAAATGCCAAATAGAAATAGCAGTGTTCTGCACTTCCAGCTCTGGAAGGCAGAATCAGGGAAATCACAGACCAAAGCAGAAAAGGAGGTAGAACCAGTCCAGAATGACTCCTGGTGTCACATTTGGACCTCTGCAGGGAAACACAGTGTCTCTCTCTGTCTCACATACATACATATGGAATATATATGTATATATATATTTGAATATAAAATTAAATACTGGGTAATATAATACTTATTGCAACAATTCACTCACCTGTAATCTTTTTAACTTCATTCATCAACACAGGTAAATTAGTCTTCCCATTATCTGTAAGATAAAAAAGCATCAAATGAATTGATAGAAAAAATATAAAATAATTAAACTGTGAAATAGAAACTTAGAACTCAATCATTTGAAAATATATAATTAGAAGTTTATTATTCTTTCCTGTAAGTTCCTCATCAATTTAATTAATATAACTACTTTAATCTATAGCATAAACCACATCATAAACTATAAAAAGTAATATGGCACAATGCAA
This sequence comes from Typhlomys cinereus, assembly GCA_023101885.1. Lineage (NCBI taxonomy): Eukaryota > Metazoa > Chordata > Mammalia > Rodentia > Platacanthomyidae > Typhlomys > Typhlomys cinereus. The sequence goes on along the minus strand of JALPQD010000298.1, from coordinate 1,214,943 downwards.
GGATATGTGTAAAGCACTCTTCTTCAGAAGAACCTTGTGTCTGTTAAGTTAGTCTTTACAGGGATTGAGCTTTTTTTTTTTTTTTTTTTGATAACATGGGTGGATTTATTTCATAAGATTCAAGTGCAAACTTAAAAACAAGAACAAACAAAGCTTTTCAAGAATAAACAAAATCTAAACAATTCTGCGAGCTTTTTTTTGATAATTAAAAATGGTATTTCTACTTACTTTAGGTTTATAATCATATTGGCACCAATCAATCCACTAGAAGATCAGAGTATTGGTCTGCATGCCTGGCTGCATTTAGAAATGCCAACATGATAAGCATCATACTGATATATTCAGTCAAGAATTCACTAATGATTTTATGTTTGAAATAACCATTCTCCACAGAAAGATACTGGATTATTAATTTCTTTATATAGTATTTGTCCAAGTGTGAAGCCACTGGAAGTCAATGGATGCATGTAAAACTTTCTGTAATACTTCAAATGTGAAAAAGCACTGGGTTGGATGTCCAATTGTAGTTAAAAGATGCTGTTGCTCTATGAGGCAAGACTTAAAAGCTGCTGAGGACCATTCTCATTTTCTATTATGACTTGGTCAAAGGTATCTGTCTGCTATTGCATGTTTAGATGTTGGATTGCTTGAAGCACAATAATCAGCTTGTATTTTTACTATTCTCTAGGCATTAGTTTAATGGTTTGCATGAGAATGACGCTACATAAATGTTCACTAAAAAGTTATGCCAAAATGCAAATATATAGTATAGAATAAATGAACTTTAAAGTCAATATATATTCTAGGCCTTAGATGCAGAGTTTATCTCTGATTTTTAATGCTTTTTCAGTCATGACAATCTACTCTTAGTATCTTTTTTTATTATTTTTATTCAATTGTGCGTGTGTGCACGTGTGTGTGTGTGTGTGTGTGTGTGTGTGTGTGTGAGAGTGTGTGTGTGTGTAGAACCACGGGCGAATTCAGGAACCACCATGGACTGCCTCCACCTCCTCCTTGTTTACTCTGCCCTGGGATTCACAGATTCCGCCCTATCAGGATCTGAAACACAGGCCGCCCCCGCTTCCGTCTATATGTGGGGTCTAGGATCCGAACTCAGTACCTTCCGCCTGCAAGGCAGAGGCTTAACCCCTGAGCCACCTCTCCAGCCCTACTCTTAGTATCTTTTATAGCTTTATAATATTGCTGTTATAATATCCAAGTAGAATAAAGATGAACCTGTCTCCCCTTTTTTTGAAGCAGGTCTGTCAGTAAAGCTCATATACCATCAACATCCCTAACTTCGTGTGTCTCTGGTCAGTTTTCCTGAGGTGCACTGGGTCCTGAATTGATTTTCCATCCTAACTTAATGACCACACAGATGCACGAGATACTCCAAAAATTATAGAAACAACTTCATACTTTACACATCACTATATTTGTCAACCAATGCAATGTTCTTAAATCACAGGAAAACAGGGCAACCACAAACATCTGCAGCACATTTATTGAATTGGTAGAATAAAACAGCTATGAAAGGGATTTTTAAAAAGGCACAATTTGAAAAATGCTCTCTCTTATTAAGGGAAAGACCAGTGTCTAATATATCATAAGCATTAAAGTGAATGGAATGAAAGAATGAAAAGTTATGCTGTTTTAGGAAAACTCATATTAACTCATTCAGATTAATTTTTTTTACTACTTCCTTAGGAGCAGGTGTCCTTCCCAATGTACTGGCTGATTTCTCTTAGTTCCATTAGCATGAGACCATCTGATGTATGAAAACTTAATTAATTCTATTTTTTTAGACAGGGTCTAACTATGTAGTCCAAGTTATCCCTGAACTCCTTACCCTTCTGCCTCAATCTCTCAAGTGCTGGTATTAGACATATTCTTCCATGCTCAGCTCTAATCAAATGTATTCTTAATATTATTTTATTACTACATAATGATTATGAGTCTGGAAGCCAAGTGGTATACACCTGTAATACTAGCACTTGGAAGGCTGAAACAAAAGGGTCCCCAGTTTGAGGCCAACTTAGGCCTCACTGAGAGATCTTCTCTTAAAAAAATAAAGAAAAAGAAAAAAGAAAAAACAATTCCCAGATCACACTGTCTGTGTCTTTCTAGGCTCTGCTATATACTAGCTCTGGTTTTGGAAAAGTTGCTTTACCCCTCTGTGCTTAGTTTCCTTATGTGTAAATTTGAAGTAAAAACAGAATCTAGCTTATAGATTTTTTTGTGCAAGATTCAGTAAGTTAACATCTGTAAAAGACCTAGAATAATTCTTTGTACATGTCAGGACTATGCAATCAAAATATTAATACTCTGAATTCTCGTTAGACTTTGGTATTTTTCTTGCCATTTATTTTGGTGGTTTTCTTGGTGATTCTTGCCAAGTGCAGCTACTGAGCTCAGTTTGGTAGCTAAGTGTGAAGGCCTATTTCATGTGCATCCTTTCTTTCCAGCTCCACTGCCAGCCTCATGCCCCAAGTTGTGTTTTATTTTCAAAACTCACCATCAACTGGTATATGGTTCTTCAATTTCTGGAGTTCTTTACCCTTGAGATGGATTCCTGCATTTTTAATGAAGGTTCCTACTTTATGTGAAGACACCTTTGTCCCTTAGAAAAGAAAGACATGAGAAATATTTATAATGACATAAAGTAGGCCAACTACTAGATCAACCTAACAATCAGAAAAGAGCCAGCCACAAAATTGAGCCTAAGATAAAATCTAGGAAAAGGGAAGCTGTTGCAGAATAGCTCGAGGTCTAGGCTGAGGAAGAGGGGGATCCTAGGGAATAATGTCTTTCAGGATTATTTCAAAGAGGTGATAAGCAATTTGGAATTTTTTTTATACAAGTTTTGTCAGTTTTTTTAACTTTAAAAAATTTATTCTCTCTCTCTCTCTCTCTCTCTCTCTCTCTCTCTCTCTGTATGTGTATGTGTACCAGAGGGCACTGTGTGTCCATGTGGAGGACCAAAGATGACTTCAGACATCATCTTGGATTGCTTCTCCCTACTTTTTGCTTTGCTCTGGGATTCCCCAGGCTCTGCCTACCAGGGCTGGAAGTGTAGGACTTTGCTGTTTCTGCCTGATGGTTTTACATGGGACCTGGGATCTGAACTCAGGTCCTTCTGCTTGTGAGGCAGAGTCTTAACCCTTGATCCATCTCTCCAGCCCAGTTTGTTAGTTTTAACAAACATAAATGTGGGGAAAAAAGAAAAAAAATATTAAGAGAAGAAAGTGGGGGAGTTAGGAATTTATGGTTGTCTCAGTTTTATACTTTGCTCTTTTAATATATGACCCCAACAATTTAGGGCAACAAGAGATTTGTTATTCATGATCATGATTACAGATTACAGTTGGTCATGATGGTCAGAACTGCCAGCAGAAGCAGAGAGAATTAGTTACACTATATCCACAGCAAGAACAGAAAGCAGGCAAGGACCATGCTACGTGCTTGCTTGCTTTCAAATATGCCAGCTTCACAGCTTGACAGTGTGCCGAATTTCAATTACTTCCCTTCCCATTTTATCCAGCTGCCCAGAGAATGGTCCCATCTATTATGGGCTTGGCTTCCCACATTCATTATGCAACCAGATGATCTCCTACAGATTTGCCTTAACCAGATGATTCTTCCTAGTTGTGCCTAAAGACTCATTTTGAATTTTCAGGTTGACAACTAAAAAATAAGTGGCACTCTAGTAAAGGCCAAATGACTAGTAAAGACAAATGTGACTACATAAAACTTGATTTCTGGAAAAAAAATAAACCAAGTCCATGGATTTATTCTGTCAAAATCCACTTAGAAACACATTTAAAAGTTAAATTTATTTTAAACTGATGTATGAAAGAAAATTACACATATCAGTTGGTAATGTGGATTTCAATTCATGTAATATTTAAAAAAGGTTATCTATTTCTTCAAACATTTGTCATTTCTTTATGATTAAAATCTTCTAAATGCTTTTTTTCCAGCTTCTAGAAATGTTACTGTTATCTACACTTATTCTATTGGGCAGTAGCACAGCAGAAAGTCCTGCTCCTATATGACTGTAGCTTGTTATCAACCTCTTTCAGTATCCCACTCCAAAATCACTATTTAATTCTTTTTTTTTTAAAAGATTTTATTTATTTATTCATGTGTGTGTATGTGTGTGTGTGTGTGTGTGTGTGTGTGTGTGTGTGTGTGTGTGTGTATGTGTGTGTATGTGTGTGCCTGTCCCTATAGAGGACTAAGGGTGACTTTGGGAATCATCCTGAATTGTTTCCACCTTCTTTTTGCTTTGCTCTGGGATTTTCCAGGCTTTGCCCACTATGACCAGAAGTGCAGGCTGCAGATGTTTCTGTCTGGCGTTTTTTTGTGTGGGACCTGGGCTACAAACTCAGGACTTTCTGTTTGTGAGGCAGAGGCTTAATTCCTGAGTCATTCCTCCAGCCCATCATTCAATTCTTAACTTCTATGAGATCAACTCTTTTAGATTCTATGTATGAGTGAGACCATTTGGTATTTGGTTATAATATGTATAAAGTATATAAGAAGAAACACTGAATTAATGAACAGTGTACCCAGCAATACTAATAATCAGAAAATTGTAAAATTGTAAGAGGTTTTGAAAGTAACACCATGGCTCAGGTTACTCAGTTTTATGTTCTGAGGGGAAGAGAAATACTTCCTACTCACCTTTGATTTTCTCCAGTTCTTTTATCAATCTTTTCTTATACACTCTTCCTTTGTCTGTAAGACAGGAAAAATGTAAAATCTCAGGAAAAATGTAGCTATTCAAAAAAAGCAGAGATGCATATAACTTAAGGAATGGGGGCTTTTAAAAATGCTTCATTCTAGAAAGTAATGTTTCACTTTCAAGTATAAAACTCAGGAATGTAAACAGCTGTAAGTATGGTGATGCCATTTTGTTGATGGGCTGAATGCTGGGATTACAGTTGTGCACCAACACATCCAGTTTTATGAGGTGTTGAGGATCAAATCCAGGGGTTTGTGTATGCTAGGCAAGCACTCTTCTAACTGAACTGCATCCCAGCCCCGACTGTGGTATTTTCCAGTGCTCACCATCAGTTGGAAGTTTATTCGCTAGTTGTGTAATTTTATCTTCTGGAACTGTCACCCCCATGTCATCCAGAGAATATTGCAGGTCGCTAACGTTAATCTTATCACCTTTAAAACGTAAAAAGTGTATGATTATATATTATGAAAAGTGTGCCTATGTACCATTTTTGAATGTTTATTCTTTGACAGTGTAATACATGAATACTGAATGTGTCATTTCTACTCCTTACTATCCAATCCCATCCCCTCCTTTTCCCAATATAAACATTATTCCCAACCAGTCTCCTTACTTTTATGTCATATAATCTTGTGGAAAACTACCATTGTTATGGAAACCTAACCATGCTGTACTCTTTGTTCTCCTCTTCTTTGTGTCCTCCAGAAATGCCTATATGGTTTTTTGATTATTGTGGTGGAGACTGAACCTTGGGCCTTATACATGCAAGCAAGCATTCTACCATCAAACTATGAGTCAAGATTATAACTTCTTGTTTTTATCATCAATTCTATGTGTTATTCTAAGGTTTACAAAATCACCAGTATCATCCTGTTTTCCTTTAACTCAGTGATGTGCCCTTTCTTTTAGTAGATGATTCTGTATTCTACTTTATAGAGAAAACCAAAACTTTCAGGTAAATTCCTCCAAAAAGTATTTTATATCTACATAGATTATTTGTATTTGCATCCTTTCTTCATTTGTTTATGCAACTCTTTGAACTACCCAACTCAGAAAACAAGCAGTCACCCTTCACTCCTTCCTTTCTCTCAATCTTCATATTCGACCAATATAAATTTTTGTGTTTTTTATTTACACACTTGTTTAAACTTTAGTGTGTGGGGGGGAGGGAGGGCACGATGTGCTCCTTTGGAGGACCAAGGGTGACTTCAGAAATCATCCTGAATTACTTCTACCTCCTTTTTGCTGTGCTCTGGGATTTCCCAGGCTCTGCCCACTAGGACCAGAAGTGCAGGCCATCACTGTTTCTGCCTGACATTTTTACATGGACCTGCAATCTGAACTCAGGACCTTCGGCTTGTGAAGCAGAGTCTGAACCCCTGAGCCATCTCTTTAGCCCAACACACTCCTTGTTTATAAATTCCAAAGACAGTGATTTAATCCTGCTTTTTATTATCTTTTTGCTGTGGCCATTATTATATAGTCTTAATCATCCCCTGTTCCTCCTCCTCCTTTAAGACAGGATCTCTATGTAACCCAGGGTGGCCCATAAACTGCATTTTTCTACCTGAGTCACATAAGTTCTGGGATTACAGATGTGCACTGCCGCACCAGTTTACAACTTGCTTCTAACTTTACTCTTGCACACCTGCTCCCATCCATCCTCTGTGCTGCTGAGAGTAATTATTCCAAGTTATAATCTAATTATATAGTCTTCTGTACTTTGCACAAGTAAAATTCATACCCATTTATTTTATGTTCAAGACTCTCCATGATTTGTCCCCTGTAAATAATTTTCAGTTGTTGCCATAAAACTTAGTATAAAATATACTAAAAATTTGACAGTTTAAACAATACACATTTTTTCTCTTGTATTTCTGGTCATCAGAAGTTCAAAATCTGTGACTCCTGACAGAAGTCCACACCCATGCTTTGGGTTATAACTTTTTGAACATTAAGATATCTTTGTTAAACCCTAACTCTGTTTAAAAAGAAGATATCCAAAAATCTGTTTCATGCTTGAAGTGAAGGTGTCAGCAAAGCCAGTTCCTTCAGAAAGCTCCAAAGAGAATCCATGTCCTTGCCTTTTCCACTTCTTTTTTTTTAAAATTTTTTTTAGTGGCATCCCCAGTTTGAATTTTTATTATTATTTATTCAATTGTGCATGTGTATGTACGCGCGTGCGCGCACATGTGTGTGTGTGTGTGTGTGTGTGTGTGTGTGTGTGTGTGTCTGTGTGTGTGTCTGTGTCTGTGTGTGTGTAGAACCACGGACTAATTCGGGAACCACCGTGGACCGCCTCCACCTCCTTCTTGTTTACTCTGCCCCGGGATTCACAGGCTCCGCCCTACCAGGACCAGAAGCACAGGCCGCCCCCGCTTCCGCCTGGCGTCTATACGTAGGATCTGGGATCCAAACTCAGGACCTTCCACCTGCAAGGCTACCTCTCCAGCCCCGCCTTTTCCACTTCTTGAGACCACTTACATCCTGCAGCTTATGTATCTTCAAAGCTGGCAATGTGTCAGTCTTTACCGTCACACTGTAGCAGTTAGCTTGCATTTTTGCTGATAAATTACCATCAAACAGCTTAAGAGACATTTTTCTTTTGATAGTCTTGTTACAGTTCTTAGTCCAGCTTGGCAGGAGAATGTGTTGCAACACCAGGACTGAGGGAACTGGCTACACTACAATCCTTACTTGCCAGACCAGTATGTCTGGCCAAGTATACAAAAGGATGCTTTCTTTTTAAAATAATTCCCTCCATTTTATTCATCTGTCCAGGGACTAGTCCCACCCACCATGGGCTGGTTCTTCCCCATCCATTAGACAATCTCCTGAAGGTTTGCTCTGGGCTTAACTCAACTACACATTCTATGCAAATGTGCCCAGAGCTCAACCCTTAAATGTCAAATTGACACCTGTATCTAACTATGACATCTATTACTAGATCTTCCTCTTCTAAGGATAATTGTGAGTTCATTTACAGCCAACCTAGATATTCAAGGGCAATCTCCCCATCTCAAGATTCTTAATTACATCTTCAAAGTCACTTTTGCTACAAAAGGTAGCATTCACAAATTTCATTGATTGGGACCTGGAATCTTTGGAAGCCTTTTTCAGTCTACGACATCAAGTCTACGACATCCCCTTTCTTACTCTTAAGGTGATTCTTTGCCAAACTTATGATATAAAGTATTTTTTCCAGTTTTATTGTTTCATGCCAAAGTATTTCTAGATCATTAAAGTTTCACACTATTCTCATCTAGAACCTTGTATACATTTTTCTTTTAGGAATGCCCACTCTACTCTCTAGAAAATATCTACTTGCTTTTTTTTATTATTATTATGTCCGCTCATACAAACTTAACAGGTACACCGGTCCCCTCCCTCCCTCCACCTCCCTACTTGCTTTTTTAAGAAAGCAGTTGTGTATTATCTACTGTATTCAACCTTTTCCTCTCTCTGATGCAAGTGACCATTTCGACCCTTTTTTTGTTTTACTGGGTTTCTAACAAGTCACCTATTAATACTTATTGTATTTATTTACATGTATTTTCCCTCAACTATATACACTCAACTACTTAACGCTCCTGCATGGTTGGTTTGTGTAGATCTAAACTTGAGATATGGAAGAGTTCAACAATGAGTTAATAACCCACCTGTGAAAAGATTCCCTTTATCAATCACTGCATCTACATTAACCATCCCACTATCTGTAAGACAAGATAAAATTTTATACATTAAATAATATAAACAGATATAAAAATCATAATTTAAAGTAAGATATAAAACCTAGCCAATTTTTATTATTTACTTTAGAATTCTATTGTTTTGAAATTATGAATTTTGAAAGGATATTTCATATTTTAAATCACTTTTCATTCTATTACAGACAGTAAACTATATCTTAGGAGAATTCTGGGATCATGCTGGAAAGCAGCTCTTGCTATTTTATATTTACAATAACTCTGTTTTATTGTTTATAAAATTATCAAGCAACTTAAATGGATCAAGAGCTATACTATTAACTATGCCTATGGTCTATGCACAAATAAGACTTAGCTTCAGTTGTCATTCTTCTACAAACCACACTCAATATAAAAGAACACTGATTAACTTAATATAATTTTAATAATATTTTAAAATGACTATTTGCTTGATAAAGGGTTTCATGTAGCCCAGACTTGTCTAGAACTCGCTATATAGTAAAGGATGACTCTAAGCTTCTGATCCTCCTGCCTCTGCCTTCTGAGTGCTAGGATTATAGATACACACCAGTCTTCCCAGTTTAAATGGAGTTGTTATTATTGTTATTATGTTTATTTTAATTAATTAATTAGTTTTGAGACAGAGTCCTGCAATATAACTATGGCTGGTCTGTAATTGTCTATGTGGCCCAGGCTAGTCTCAAACTTACAGTGATCATCCTATCTCTGCCTTCCAAATACTGTCATTATATTCATGAGCCACTATACCTAGATATTTAATGTGGTTAAAGCTGATGGTGTAATAGATATCTTCCTTCCTTCTCTCCTTTCCTTCCTTATTTTTTCCTTCCCTTCCTTCTGAGGAAGAAGGAAGATGTCTTATCCATCTTTGTATATTTCAATTAGTCTCACAGATGACTGTTAAAAAGTTTGAAGTAGGCCTCTAATTTTATGGGATCAGTGACTTGAAAAGTATGACTCAGGGAAGTATTGATACTTGAACAACAAAAAGAATTATAACATTTTACTGAAATTTCAGAAAGAGTTGAAAAATGGCCTTTAAAAGTATCTATGCCCTTAAAAAAGTTCTGACAGTTTTAGTTACGAATATAATGAATTTATTATTTTTACCCCTTACTACCCAGTCCCATGATCCTTTTTTTCCCACTGTACACCTTTTTCCTAATCACCGTATGTCTTATTTTCATGTCCTTTTGCATGTGTGGACCAATGACTTTCATCTGGGTTGCTAGTAGTGGCACTTACTCAGCACTTCCTGGAACATGGATGATATGTCAGTGGGTATACCATTGAAAAAAATAGCTCCCCCTTTTCCATCCAGCATTCACCCTCAATAGTCTCTCAGGGAGGTGTGGTGACTAATGGGATCGTACCCTTCCCATGATGAAATGCTGATCGGCCAATGCTTGTGGTAATCTTGTGGAAGAACATAGCTAGAAGAAATTCATGGGTGGAGCAGCCCTGTCATGTTCATAATATACTGTCTAGCAGCACCTCTCCCCATTTTATATTCTTATCCCCCTCTTCTATGGTTCTTGGGATTACCTTGGGGTGGGAGTGATTTAGAATCTATGTCCTTTTATAAATGGAAAAATATTGGCAAATTATTTCCAGTAATAAAGAAAAATATCATAAAGATGTATGAAAAGTTCAGGGGTTAAGCCTCTGCCTTGCAGGCGGAAGGTCCTGAGTTAGGATCCTACACCCCACGTATAGACACCAGATGGAAGCAGAAGCGGGGGCAGTCTGTGTTTCTGGTCCTGGTAGGGCGGAGCCTGTGAATGCTGGGGCAGAGTAAACAAGGAGGTGGAGGTGGTCCATGGTGCTTCCCGAATTTGTCTGTGGTTCTACACACACACACACACACACACACACACACACACACACACACACACATACATACACATGCGCACACACACGCACAATTGAATAAATAATAAATTAAAAAAATTAAAAAAAAGAAAAGTTATGTGAAGGCAAAACTAAGGGAGATTTTGCTAAGATGAATTTATCTGTTGTTCTTATTAATAGTTAAAATATTTCTTATAGCTCTTACATACTTACTATGAACTGGGTAATACAGATCTGTAACCCCTGCTACTTGGGAGACTGAGACTTGAGGATTGAAATTCAAGGCATGTCTAGGCCACAGAATAATGAATCCCTTCTATAAAGATAAGAAAAGTGTTGACTTCTCTTAGCAACAGATGGTGGTTGGCAGAAATAAATGAATCTGGAGCACTCAGTGTCAGGTAGGACGTCCAGCCTTTTCCCTTCAAGGATCAGGGAACATCATAAAAAAGGAAACAGAAAAAATACTCAAACCACCCTCAGCTTTAATACATGTTAGCATGACTGGAAATACATGAAGAGAACCATGGTCACACAAGATGTCGAGAATTACAATTTTTGTCCTCAATATTACATATATTCTACCCTCCAAAATTCAGGGATCTCTGAAGGGGGCAGAGAGACTGTGAAAGTCAGAAGATAGAGGGTGTAGAGGGTTTAGAGAGCCTATCCTCCCAAACTGACACAATGATGGAGATCATAAACCCTTAACAGGGAGTTAACTGACATACCTACAAGCAGTCCCCTTGGCTAATCATCAGCTATGATCTGATGAGAAGACCACAAGACCCCCCAAGTTTCTGATGATAAACAGGAGACCGTCAAGTTTGAAAGGATAGACAAACATGCATAACCTAGTAGGTTCCAAGAGAAGATCTCAACTTCAGAACTACACAGGGTACCCTGGTTAAACCCAGTATATGCAAAACAAAACAAAAGGACTTAATATGGAAGAAGGACTAGAAGGATGAGAAAACAGGCGACAACGGAGGGGAGAGAAAATGGTAGGTTTTATATACATGTACGATAATATCAAACAGCAAATTTTATCAGTAAGTAAAAAAAGATGAATGCTGGGCGCCCTAGCCCCTCATGGTACTCAAGGTGCCATGAGTTCCTTTTTCAGCTGCCTGCTTCTCATGGAGGTGCCCTAGCCCCTCGAGGTCCTTTAGTGCCATGAGTTCTGTTTCTTGCCTGCTTCTCATGGAGGCACTCTAGTGCCATGAGTCCATTTCTTGCTCCTTGCTTCTCATGATTCCATGCCTAGGCACCATGAGTTCTCCAGGGTATCCTAGCCCCTCATGACACTCCACATCTGAAGTTCATGAGTTCCAACCTTTCTCTCCTCTAATAAATTCTACCTTAATCCTAAAAAAAAGAGTGCTGTGCGTGTGTGTAGTTCAGTGGTAGAATCCTTACTATGTGCTAAGAAAAATAAATAAAAAATTAAAAAAATTTAAAACAACTTTTTTATTTTTCTGCTCATACAAACATAATAGGTACCCCTGTCCCCTCCCTCCCTCCACTCCTCCCTGTACCTCCCTGCTCCCTCTCCCCTTTTCCCTTTCCTTCCCCCCTCCCTCCCTTTCTCCCAGTGCCCTCTCCCCTCATCTCTGAAGCATCCTTTAATGTGTATATCAAACTTTCCCGATGAGGTGTAAGGACTCAGTGGCATTTCTTAGAACTCTTTCTTGTGTTCCCCTTAAGTATAGGAACACTATTGTGACTGTTAATCCCTTGCTTCTAAGGATCCTAGTGCCTTTAGTCCATGCTAGACTTTGAGGGGTCAATGATATGTTGGTCATTGCGCAGATCATGCAGAGTCCTATTATAATTGCTTCGGCCCTAACTTGTGTGGAGTATCTTGCATATCATGACTCCTCCCATCCTTGTGCTCTTACAATCTTACCGCCCCCTCTTCCAGAAATTTCCCTGAGCTTCAGAATGGGGAGAGATTAGGCAGGTTTGATTCCAGGTGGTTGATACCAATGAAATAAAGCAAAAACAAAATAAAATCCAGAAGTAACTTCTAGAACTAGGATTTGGCTCACAGCAAGATCCAATTTCTTTTTACAATGCCTTATGATCTGTGGAACCAGTGGGGTAAATGCAAAATTTTTGATATTTTCCTCAAGATGACTACTATTTTGGAAAATTTTCTGATTGGATCATTGCAGGGAATACTATTTTAAAGCTATGGCAATAGATGTGATTGAAGTTAAATGCAAATTATTAAACAACAAGAACAACACATTACTTGGGAATTGTTACTATTCTTTGTCTTAAATTTATTTCTGGAGGTTGAGAATTTATTCTAGGTAAATTATCATTTTTATTCTTTTTCTTAATATAGCTTCTTTCTTATTTGCTAACTTTCAAGCTTTCCTTATCAGATAGTATCTCAATTTGTATATATTTTCTTCTTTTGTTCTGTTAATAATCTCATTAGTACTCTCACATATCGATAAAGCTTTGCTAGATTTGTTGACTGTTAAGTTCCTAGTGAATGATAAATAAAATGAATTGTTATTAGTTTACAGCTATGTTCATTTATAGTTTCTAATGTTTCCCAGATATCTAAAACTTATTCTGTCTGAGACAACATATATTCTCCTGAGGTTGTGACCTGAACTTCCTGAACCCTTGAATTGCCCTGCAATTCAACTGGTGATTGATAACCTACCCATCTAGATAGTCTTTCCTGAAAGTTTTCTGCTGCTCTGTAAGTAGCATATCAGTCACCAAGTACTATATTTGAAATTAAGTTTCACCTATTAATTTTAATCATGGAATTCTAATTCTAAAACCTTCCTCCAATAAATCTTACTCATCATTAAAAACCCACTTCCTGCTCCCAGGCTTTTATCCTCTCTTGTTAGAATGTAATAGTATTGGGCCAAAGTAATCATATTTGGACTTTACATGCCCTGCGCAATGTCCAACACACTATTGACCTCACAAAGTCTAGCATTTGCTAAAGGCACTAGGATCCTGGGAGGCAAGGGATTGACAGCCACGGTAGTCACACAGGAACACAGGAAAGGGCTCTGGGAAATGTCACTGGGTCCTTGCACCTTGTCCGAGAGGAGGACCTAGAGGAGAGTTTGGCATGCACATTAAAGGATGCTCCAGGGATGAGAGGGGGAGGCATTGGGGGATGGGGAGGGAAGGGGAAGGGGAGAGAAGCACAGGGGAATAGGGGGTTGGAGGGAGGGGGGGACCGGTGTACCTGTTAAGTTTGTATGAGTGGAAATAAAAAATAAATAAAGTGTACAATAAACAGAATTGAATCAAAAAAAGAAAAGAAATGTAATAGTATCATTGAAATTTAAGTCTTTACTTCCATAATCCTTACTATGTACCATCAGCATTGACATTCTGAAAGAGAAATATTCTTGATGTACCATGTCTACAGTATGAAGGCTAAAACCAAAAACTGGATGAACAGACAATCAGGTATCACAGTTGGGAACTTTAGCAGTCTACTCTTAATATTTGACAGAATAACTGAGCAGAAAATCAGTATGATAAAGAAACTTGAACAACATTATCAACCATAGACTATTTGCCAGGAGAAATGAGATGCTAGACTATAAAACAAGTCTCATTCAGTTGAAAAGAATTAAAAGAATAGAAAACATGTTCTCCAACCACAAAGGAATTAATTCAGACTCGACTGTAGAAGGATACTTTGGAAATCTACAGATATTGGGAAACCGAACAACACTTTCCATGTGTATGTGTGCATGTATATGTGTGACCCATAGATCATCACTGGGAGTCTCCCTCTCTCTCTCTCTCCACCTTATTTTGTGAGAAAAAGTCTTTCTCATTTAATATGGAGTTCACTGATTGGTTAGGCTGACTGGCTAGCAAAGACCCACAGATCTATCTGTCCAGCACTGAGATTACAGATTTGTTCCACCATGCTGAACTTTTTATGCAGGTGCTGGGGATCTGAACTTAGATTCTCATGCTTGTGTGACAATTACTTTACCAACCGAATCATCTATCTAATCCAGAACAATATATTTATAAATAATCCATGGGTCAAGAAGAAATTATCTGGGGAAATAGTATTTTAAGCTGAACACAATGAAAATATATCAAAAATTTTAGGATGTAGCAACAGCAGTATTTAGAATAACATTTAGAGTTGCTTAAATACTTATTGCATCAAAAAGATCATAAATTACCATGCTAAGCTTTTACTGTAAGACTCTAGAGAACTGAGGGTGTAGTTAAAGGATAAAACAATTATATTACATATACCTTTGGATTTGATCTCTGAGAGAACAATCTAGATAAAGAAGTACAAACTAAATCCAAGAGCTGCTGACCATGATGATATGTATTACTAGCTACTTGAGTGGATGAGGTGAATGTACCTGTACTCCTAGATACTTGGATGGATGAGGTGGGCGGATCATTTGAACCCAAAGCTCTTTGAGACAAATTTATGAAAAAACTGAGAACTCATGAAAAAAGATTAGAGCTCAAATCAATAAAGTGGCAACAGAAAATTGTCAAAATTTATGTTGTTTTTTGAAAAAAAGTCAACAAAACTAATAAGCATTTAGCTAGACTGACTAGATTAGGGGAAAAAGGTAGATCAAATTCAGAAGAGTGATTATCACCAATAGCTTCAGAAGTACTATAAAATAATACAACAAATGAATTCATATCAATACTGAGATGAACATCTAATCCATGCCCCCACCCCAAGGCTCAGGGAACAGCATGGAAGAGAGAGTAGTAAGATTGTAAAAGTCTGAAGGTGTGGCCTGATATGATCCTCTGACATGGCAGGGACATCACATCCATGAATTCACTGCAGCATGTATATTCCTACAAGACCTGGACAGGATTTGTCCTGTTGGCATTTCACCATGAAAGGGGAAAATATCTCGAAAGGCCTCACATCTTCCCAAGAGGCTGACAGGGATTAATGCTGATGGGTGAGAAGGGAAGATTACTTTCCTCAATAGTATATGCATTGAGGGCTACAGAAATGGATCAGGGGTTAAGCCTTTGCCTTTAAAGCAGAAAATCCAGAGTTCAGATTCCAGATACCACGCAAAAACGCTAGGCCCTGGAAAGTTGGAGCCCTGGGAAACTCCAGAGCAAAGCAAACGGGAGGTAGTACAATCCAGGGTGATTCCCGAACTCACCCTTAGGCCTCCACAGACACACAGTGCCCTTTGACACACACACAGACACAGACACACACACACACATACACACATACATAATAAAATAATAGTATACCTATTGGTACATGATTCATGCCCCAGCAAATACTCCGACATATGCTATTAATGGAAACCCAGATGAAAATCAATAAGCCACACATGAGAACAACATGAAAATAGGAAAACTGGTAGGAAAGAAGAAAATTGTAATAAAGGAGGAGGGCATTGGGGATTAAAGTGTGAAACTATCATAAATTCACTACATCATGTATGAAACCCCATAAAAAGAGAAAAGACCACTTCAATCTTGACAACTTACCTTTCCAGTACTTTTTTCTGCTATGTTTTAACTTAAATTCTAGCATCACAGAAATGCTTGCTATTCTCTCCTATGTATTTAAACTTGCATATGCATTGCCCTTATTATTAAAGAACTCTTGTACATCTGATAGCTTCTTTTTCTGATTCTGTTCCTGGAAAACTCATTTTTTAGTTTTAACAGAAAATAGTTTTAGTAATTTAGCATAGCTGTATAATATTAAGATTGCCTGTTAGTACCTAAGGCTCTGTATTAGATTATGAAGTTGAGATCAGAGAACTTGCCATTTAATAGTTATAAATCCTGGCACTTGTCCAAGCCTACTGCATTACTGATGCATTCTTGAGGACTGGACTTTCATCTTTCATTTTTTTAAAGCTTCTATACAACTCCAAATCTATTCTCACAAATTCTAATGTTCAAAGTTAAAGTTAGGAGCAACTCACCATCGACAGGCAGGTTATCTTTCAGGTCACAGTATTCCTTTTCCTCAAGTTCAAGACCCATACTTTCTATGAAGGATTTTAGCCTGTTAGCTTTAAGCTTCACTCCTTAGGGAAAAACATGGTAAGGAGGGAAACAAAAAAGGTTAGTGATGTCCATTCATTGATTTGCATATGAACAATCAAAGGAATGAAGTTGTAAGAAAAGACAAGGAATCTGGAACAGAACCTGCTTTCTAGTTGCTTCCAGAGCAACTAACTATAACTCTCATAAGTCTCTATTTATTTACTTTGCATGTGGTTAGATATACATGTATGTATAGGCATGTGTTCAAGAGGGCACTTGAGTGTGTGTGCCTGTGGAGGTCCAAGAGTGACAAAGAAAATCATCCTGGATTGCTCTTTATCCTTGCTGCTTTGGGGTTTCCCAGGCTCTGCCTTCCAGGGCTAGAAGTGCAGGCTACTACCTTATATAACTGATATTTTTATGAGATCTGGGGATCTGAATTCAGGTTCTTTTGTTTGTGAGGCAAAGGCTTCAACCACTGAACCATCTCTCCAGTCCTCATAGGACATTTATAAAAGAAGGAATTAAAGATTTTGGCAAGTTTAGTGAATTCTGCCAAAAGACTGCTTTTATGTTTCCATTTATAAAATAGACTTGAAATGTAGTCATAAGAGAGAAAAATCACTAATTAAAAGGCAGTTATGTATGGTCAAAGTAGTAAATGAAGAGTCAAAGCACAAGGAATAAGCAGGCTAACTGGCAAACTTGTTATCACCAAAAATATGGAAAGCAAAGTATGGGAAGTCTCAGTTTTATCTAGTTTCTCACTTACCTTTGGTAGACTTAATGCCATCCAGCAATTTATGCTTGTACACCTTTCCAGAGGCTGAAAAACAAAGTAAAAAGAACTCAAAGTCTGGGAATTTTAGAAGAAATAGAATTGTAAGAATTTTACTTGCATTTTTTCATTTATATAGTAAGAATATAAATAAGAATCTAATGAGAGAAAGAGAGAGAGAGAGAAAGAGAGAGAGAGAGAGAGAGAAAGAAAAGAGAGAGAAAGAGAGAGAGAGCGAGAAAGACAGAGAGAGAGAGAGAGAGAGAGAGAGAGAGAGAAAGAGAGAAAGAGAGAGAGAGAGAGAGAAAGGTCAGAGAACAACTTCAGAAGCCAGGTCAGGCTTCTAGGGATGGAACTTGGGCCACCAGGCTTATGAGCAGGTACTTTATCTATTGAGCTATCTCTCTGTCCCTTAGAATTAGTTCTTCAGATAGTAAATCTACCCATTTTTAAAAAGGGAGGCTATCCTTGCTTCTCAGTTCTTATTTTCTTCCTCCCTTCCTTTCTCCCCTTTCCTTCCTTCCTCCCTTTCTCCCCTCCCTTCCTTTCTTCTTTCTTTTCTCCACCTTTTCCCCTTTTGTTCTTCCCTTCCTTCCACTCCTCTCTCCCATCTCTTTCTTTCCATTTCTCCCTTCCATCCTTTCTTCTCTTCCCTTCCCTCCCTCTCTTTTTCCCTCCCTCCTCTCCTTTCTTTATTCTTTTTGGTAGAATGATCATTTTGCTTTCTTTATTTTTAGACGGTCTAGGATTCCTGCCTAGGGAATGGTTCTGCCCACAATTAAGATGAGTCTTCCCACATTGATTAACATAGTCAAGATAATCCCTCACAGACATTCTCAGAGGCTAACTTAGTCTTGATGATATCTCATATGTAGGCCCTAAATCCCTGTGTGCTTTAGGTTTGTCCCCTTCCTGTTGACAATTAACCTGACAATTAACTAACACTAACTATCAGAAACTGAATTACTAAATTGCCAATTACTAAATTAGATTATGGACTTTTGAGTGTAAAAATGTTTTAAATTCAACAATATGGGGCTGGAGAGATGTCTTGGGGGTTAAGACTTTCCCTTGCAAACAGAAAATCCTGAGTTTGGATTCCAGGTCCCAAGTAAAAATGTTAGGCCCTGGTGGGCAGAGCCTGGGAAATCCCAAAGCAAAGCAAAAAGGAGGTAGAAGCAATCCAAGATGATTTCTGAAACCACCTTTGGTCCTCCACAGGGACACACAGTGTCCTCTGAAACACACACACACACACACACATACACACACTCTCTCTCTCTCTCTCTCTCTCCATGAATGAATAAATAAAGTTAAATTCAACAGTATGGATATTTCAACTCTGATGGATATTTTATTTCCTGAAATTTGAAAAGTGCCTTTAGGGGCTGGAGAGGTGGCTCAGGGGTTAAGCCTCTGCCTTGCAAGCAGAAGGTCCTGAGTTCGGATCCTAGACCCCACGTATAGACGCCGGGTGGAAGCGGGGGTGGCCTGCGTTTCTGGTCCTGGTAGGGTGGAGCCTGTGAATCCCAGGGCAGAGTAAACAAGGCGGAGGTGGAGGCGGTCCATGGTGGTTCCCAAATTCGTCTGTGGTTCTACACACACACAGACACACACATACACGCACACATGCACAACTGAATGAATAAAAAAAATAGAATATATTTAAAAAAAAAAAGAAAAGTGCCTTTAAAATCTAAAAAATAGAACTACTATATGATCCTGCTATATCATTCCTGGACATATACCTGAAATAATTGGACTCAGCATACAACAGAGATGTCTGCCCACTCATGTTCATTGGGGTACTATGCCTAATAGACAATTATGGAATCAGCAAATAAACAGAGAAAGAAAACATGGTATGAAGTACAAAGTGAAGTACCATAAAGAAAAATGAAATACTGTCATTTGTAGGAAAATGGATGGACCTGTATATCAACATGTTAAATGAAATGACCCAGATTAGGAAAGACAACAAATTTTCTCTCATTTGCAGATTTTTTTGGGGGGGAAGGAAGCTGGGTATCAAATCTAAGATGTTATACTAGGCAAGTGCACTACCACTGAATTATATCCCTAGCTCTCATATGCAGAATCTAGATTTTAAAAGGAGGACTCAGACCCTTGCCAGTATAGGCATTACAGATAAAACATAGTGGAACACACATGCAAAAAGATATGAAAGTAGAAGGAAGAGCTGCTGGAAAGGAGAAAGTATAAAGTGGGACAGGAGCAGGGATGGGAGTAAGGGGCAAACACACAAATTCACTGTATTTATATATGGAAGGGTCAGTGGCTGAAACAAGCATAACACAGAAAATAGAAGAAGCCCATATAGTTGGGGAGAGCAGTGGGAGAAGAAGAACAAAGGATGAAAGGAGTCTGACCAGAGTACAGTGTGCACATGTGAGACTGTATCCTGATGATGCCCATTATTTTACATAAGAATATATGCTAATAATAAAAAATTTAATAGTCACAATGGAATGTTTATTCATTAAAATATAGCAAATGGAATTTTTCTTTATATTTTAAATGCCTAGAATCATTTCTATTTTTCACATCCATTCTTTTCTTCCTCATTATCTATTATATCTGCATTGTTAAGTTAAGCCAAATTAATATTTTATGATAAACTGTGAGCAGGACTTTTGCTTTCTATACTATATCAACATTGCATTCAAGTTTGAAGGTTCATCTGAAATAATGTTCACTCTCTGAAGCTAGCAGAAATTTTTAATCAGCTAAAGTCTTCTTTGTGTTTTCATAATAGGATGAGTTTACTAATATTCTATCACTTACCATGGCATATAGCACTAGGTTTATATATGATATCCATCTATGAAGTGTGGACTTTGTTTTATTAATCTAATTAATTAATTGTGACTCAAATGCCTAATGACAATGCTCAACCTTCATGGGTTAGTAAATTACTTATTGGTAAATTAAATGCTTACCATCAATAGGGATGCTTTTCATTAATACATTGTTTTCCTGCAGGTGGAGTCTTAACCCTATGTTTTTAAGAACATTTTCCATATCACCATAGTCAATTTCTTCCCCTTCGAAAAGAAAACGATAGTAAAATGCTAAATTCCACAAGTTATTATTAAGTGACAAAAATCCCACAATGTCTATATAGCATCATCAAATATACAATAAAAAAGCAAAAGAATCACTAACTGTGTCTAATGATATGTAGCCGGAAGGGCAATTCAGAAATATAACTTTTTTCTGGTAAAGGGAGTTTTCTAATTTGGGGAGTAAGAAACAAATACAAAGTTAGTGTTTCTGGAACTATTAAATGTTTCTGGTATAAATCATTTAACTAGCTTATCAATATTTGCTTTATTTTTATTTTTGCCTCAACTATGACATTTTTCACAGATGTCACTATCTTGTCATTTTGTTATGAAAAGAATAGAAAAGTAAAATGACATTACTGGCTAAAAGTGATGGCTTATATCTATGGTCCCAGATTTAAGAGATTAAGACAGGAGGACATTAGTGAATTTGAGGCTATCCTGGGCTACATAGTGAGCTCCAGGGCTGTCTGAGTAACTGAGTAAGATATTGTCTCCAAAAAAAAAGAAAGAAAGAAGGAAAAGAAAACTCACCAGAATAAGAAAGCAAACAAACAAACATAAAACCAAAGGAAAAAAAAAAAAGAAGAAAGAAAAAAATATTGAAATATCCCAAGAACACAGACTTGTAATACAGGGATTACACTGTTGCTGTTTAAATAAGATGTAGGTAAGAATTGATTCTACTAAATAGCAATTTACGAAGCACATCCCTTTGATTGTGATTACTGATAAAATGGAGGTACAGAATTAATTTGTCATAGACAGGAGAACAGAAAATACTTTTCAAATATTTTCAAATAATTTGAGCCCTGGAGCTCACTGTATAGCCCGGGATAGCCTCAATTTCACTGCAGTCCTCCTGTCTCAACCTCCTAAATTCTGGGATCACACAGATAATATAAGCTACCACTTCTAGTCAGTAAGAGATTGTGTGTGTGTGTGCATGCACACACGCGTGTGCTTGAAACATGGTTTCACTATGTATGCCAGTTTGTTCTCCAAAGTCCTAATCCTCCTGCCTTAGTTTCTTTTCTTTTTCTCCCACATTTTATTTTTTTCCCAAGCATACAAGCTCAATAGGTACCCCTCCCTGTCCTCTCCCTCTTCCCCTCTCCATTCTCCTCTTGCACTCCCCCCCCCTTTCCCCTTTCTTTTATCTCTTTCTTTCCCTCCCCTTCTTCCAGTACCTCTTCCTTCCTCCCTCCCATTCCCTGGAGCATCCTTTTGTGTGAATGCCAAACCTCCCTCCCAGTGAGGGGTAAGGACTCAGTAACATAGCCCAGAGTCCTTTCTTGGGCTTCCCATTAGTATGGGAATTCTATTATGTCTGTTAATCCCTTGCCTCTAAGGATTCTACTGCTTAGAGCCTTCTCCCCTGTGATCCATGCTAGACTTTGGGGGGGGGGTTGTTGAATGCCTTAGTTTCTTGACAGCTGGAATTATAGGCAATTACACATGTAAAGACACGTTTTTATTTTGCTTTTCCATAATTTCTTCTCACTTACCTAAAAGTGCATGTACTTCATCCATAAGTAGATTCATTTGAGTTCTTCTATCATCTATAACATAAGATAGAATTTAGAGATAGTTTTGCAATGCACCAAATTATATTCCTAAAATGCATTTTTGGAACCTTAATCCTCTATGCGACTGCATTTGGAGATACCGTCTTCAGAGGAAAACTAAAGGTTAAGGAAGCCATGAGGTCTGGCTGAATCTGATGAAACTGTGGCTTTTTAAGGTAGAAAGGTTTGCTCCTTTCCTTCTTTCCAAATAACTGAAGAAGACATAGTCAAAAGCAGCTGTCTGCAAGCTAGAGGAAGCCCTGCCACAAGTCTCATATGCAGCCCTTATCTTAGACTTTTCAGTTTCCAGAGACATGAGAAAATCAATTTTTGCTGTTTAAATACCCCCCCACATTTTTTTTCCATTTTCATTTGTATGTATGTGAGAACACTTGTTACATGTGCACATCTGTGTGTGTGAGTATGGAGGACTGAAGTTGATAATGAAAATCTCCCTAGATTGATTCTTGTTATGGTTTGAAATGTGAGTTGTCTCCTATAGACTCATGTGTTTGAATCCTTAGTTGATGTCAGTATTTGGGAAAATTGTGGCAACTTAAGGAGGTGGAGCCTTGCTGGAGGAAAGTGGTTCACAGGGGTTGGGCCTAGAGGTTGGTTAGCTCTATCCTGTTTCTGGTAGCAGTCTGCTCTCAGGTCTGGAGCTAGCTCTCTTGGCCTCCATGATGGATATGACCTTAGCAGTCTCCAGTTTCTATTGCCTGCCATGCCCTTTCTCCCATAATGGCCTGTGTCTTCACTCTGCAACCATTAACTAAATAAATCTCCCTTTCTCCCCATAAATTGTTTTTGAGTGGTGTCTCACAGTAGCACAAAAAGTAATTGTGATGATCCTCTATTTTATCCTTCTGAGACAGAGTCTCTAATTAAACCAAGGGCATGACACTAGGGTTAGTCTGATAAATCACCTTGCTCTGGAGATTTCCAGTACCTGTATTTCAAGACTAGAATTACAAGTGTGGACATAAAAATGTGTGGACATGAACATGAAATCCTGTTTGTGAACTGACCTTAGTCATGCTGACTCTTGATGAACTGACCTGTACCTTACCCCTTAGTCATACGATTTGTACTTCACCCCTTGAGGCATCCTTATCACCAATAACCAGATGTTTCATCCCGTTTGTTGTGACCTCCTTACAAAAAAAAACTGTATAAAAGGTCTGTGGCCCTGTGTGCTCAGGGTCGTCTCTTTTTCTCCTGTATGGGGCGACCCCAGCGCCTTGGAATAAAATCCTCTTGCTTTTGCATCGAATCTGTGTCCATGAGTATTCTGCGGGGGGTCCACTTCCTGGTGGCCTTTGGGCTCCGGCCCTTTAGGTCTAGCACAAGCAAGTATTTTATGTGGCAATCTGGAGCAAGCAGCTTAACTACTGAACTATATATTATGGTATTTTGTTACAGCAGCCTGACTAGACATATGAAAGTCCAGTTACACGAAATTCTTAAATATAAAGTTAAGTGCTAAGGATTTAACAATTGCCTATAATTTTTTTTTCTAAATAGACATTTTTGTTTTCACTCTATACAAGCATAAAGATGAGAAAAGAAAAAAATGCAAAGATGACAAATACTAGTTTGGGGTCAGTCAACATTCCATTACAGATGGGGTGGGGCTGTAGAGGCATGAAAAGCTATTAGCAGTTAATGTTTACAGGAGTAGGGGAGGAGGAGGGAAGGCATAGCCACACTGTTAAATTGCCCACATCTTTCCTAAGCTATGCTTTTGAAAACAACCTTAATTAAATTCAGTGGGTTTCAAGAAAACAAACAATCCTTCCCTACAAACTGAAAGACAAGAAAATAGGAAGTCAGCAAGTGCAGTGAGTCAGTGAGATGGATCAGAGGATAAAAGTACCTGAGAAAAAACTTAGCTACTTGATTCTGATCCCTCAAATTCACATGGTAGAAGGAGAGAACTGATTTCTGAAAGTTGTTCCTTGACCTCCTCATGTACGCATACACAGCATGTGTGAATCTGCTCTCCTTCCCTTGCTCTCTCTCAAATAGATAAAATATTTTTTTAAAAGAAAATAGGACCTAAAGAGATAAGCTTCTGCCTTATAAGCAGAAGGTCCGGAGTTCAGATCCAGGTCCCACTGCCAGGTGCTATTGGCAGTGGCCCTGGTGGGTACTTCCCAGAGTGAAGCAAAAAAGAGGTAGAAGAAATCCAAGGATGACACCCTTGGTCCTCCACAAGGACATACAGTGCCCTCTGATGCACACACATAAATAAACAAGCAAATAAATAAATAAGAAAATAGGAGCAGGATTTAATGGGAAGAAGGGGTTCAATAAGAATGCGAGGGAGATGAGACAAAATAATTGAAGAATAATGAAAATTTAAAAACTCATTAATTATATTTAGTCAGTTTTCATTTTGTGCTCCTTATTAGTAGGGAAGAGAGAAGAGAATTTCTTTAATTTTTAATTCATCATGTTTGTTGTGTGTCTACTCTATGCCGACCTATCCTTAGAGTAAGGATGCAACAGAAAACATGATCTCTGTTACCAAGGTAGCAGGAGCCAATGTCAAAGCAACCCTGAGTTATGAACAACTTCAGAGCCATCACAGATGCTTCACTGATCACAGAAATGTATTTCCTCTTAATTTCTTAAAATATTTTAAGTTTCTTTTTAGGAGTTCTTTAGATCCTTTTGGATAATTCCTGTATCTCTCTTTCATTAGTTGTAGGTTTGAACTCAGCTCTTGTCAACTTTCACAGAACAGAGGCAAACCTGTTAATTTTGTGACAATCAATTGAATTGTTCTCTATTCCAGTATATTGCTTGTCTCTCATATTATAGTCTTGAAAAAAGGATTATAGATTGGGCAAGAAACAGGTGGTTATATTTTTGGTTAGTAGAATATCTTATGATTTGAATCATGATCAGATCATATGGATAAGTTGATAGATTAACACTTTGGGGATGTTTATCAAGCTACTAATTAGTCTACAACATTATCTCAAGATGCCACAGATATTAAGATGCTTAAGATGGCTAGAACTGAGCAATATTTTGAATAAATATTTTGTTCAAGATGATAAAACTATTAATCCCAAGTAAATATATTTTTCTCTTTTTTTGTAAAACTTGTAGAGGGGTTACTTATTTTTAATGAAGATTCATGAATTCCAACCCAGAGCTACTTAAATCACAATCTTGAGGGAAGGAGATTTCTATGCATCTAAAGTTTGATACCTATGTTTATTAAATGTAATTGTTAGACTGCATTGTCACAGTATGGTTTTTACTCCCCTGTAGGCAAATGTGATCATTACACTACCATTTCGGAGTTGAGATTTCCTTGACTTGAAAATCATGGCAAATGATTGACCAAAATGGTATAATGATATCTAGAACTTCATAATGGAGCTATTAACTGTTCTTAGGAAGAGGACAACACTGACTATTGTCTCATCCTGTTACTGTTTGTCATATACCAATGATTGATTTTATTGCTTGTACCAGAGTTGCTATGCCATAGTATCAAATTAATATTAAAACTAATATTTTTCTTTTCTTTGTGTTTGGGTCTTTACTTCCTCCGTGAAATTAACAAGTATACTTGAGATATTTGTCCCACAGATAAATTTTTTTCTTATAATGTTCTGTGTTTGAAATGCTCACCATCAACTGGCAGATGTTTGCATAATTCCTCTATTTCTTCTTCCTCAAGAGGGAATCCCAGCTGTTCAAGAGCTTCATCAATTTTGTCAACATTGACTTTTCCTCCTTAAGAAGGAAAGTGGCACAATAAATAAAATTTTTATTCATGCTAAAAAAGAAAAAAATGTCTATCATACACTCAACCAGTATAACAGAAGGTAAAAAGTCATAGCAACATAAAATTATCGAAATGGAAAACCACTTCAGAATCATGAAGAGAATAGCTCTTCCTCACTAATATTCTAGGGAATATTGTTAACAACTTCTAGTTTGAGTTTTCACTGAAGAAAGATGAGAGTAGGCAAGACTTATCAGTTATAGCAGGAGATAACTGATCCAAAAAAATTCTTACAAGTAATAAAGATTTGATTGTTCTATATTGTAGTAACACAATCAGTATGCAATAACTGAGAAATAAGAGGTTTTAAAATGTGCAAAAACTTGGAGATTTCTATTTTTTCTTTCCCAACATGCTTTTCACTCACCTCTATAAGTCTTCAATGCATCAATTAACACATTTTTATGCACTCTATTGTTATCTATAAGATAAAGGTCAAATTAGTGTAAAAAGAAGTGGAAACAAAGAAAGCAAGTCATGTTTCTAAGTCATATGCAAGAAAACTAGTGACATTCTTTCTCTAAGCATCATTATACTATATAACTGGAACTCAAAGATAATTGGAACACAGCTTTTTTTCTTTTATTATTTTCCAAGACATACCTCTTTTCCTTTGTACAAATCTGGTAATTATGCTTTCTGTCTTTAGCATTGAGTGTGGTATAGATACTGGTTCCAATATTTAAAATAGTTTATCCAGGGCTAGGAAGATGGAAGCTGCTTGCTGTCGAACTTGATGACCTGAGTTTGGTCCCCAGAACCCATATGGTTGAAGGAGAAAACTAAGTCTTGCAAGCTGTACTCTGATCTTTACACATGTGCTATGCCATCCACACTGCCCCCCCAAGATGAATAAATAAAAATAATTCAAAAATTTTTTGAGTGCTTCACGAATTTGCATGTCATCCTTACGTAGGGGCCACGCTAACTTCTCTGTATCATTCCAATTTTAGTATATGTGTTCCTGGAGCAAGCACAATATAAATAATTTAAAATTGTCAATCTACCATTATCAGTTTCCTAAGGACACAATTGCTTCATGCTGTAACATATGACTTAGTAAAAACAGGACATATTTGTTGGAATTGATTAACCCTTTCTTATTTTTCTCTTAATTTTCAATAGAATCCAGAACAACTATGCCTATAGAACTTGATGCACAAGTTCACTGACTACAGTGTCTGAAATGCTTACCATCCAATGGCAGTGAGTTTAGTAGTGTCTCGTTCTCATTGTCTGTCAATTCGATGCCTGAATTTTCCAGATAATGTTTTGCTTCACTGGCATGAATTTTTTCACCTTTAAAGAAAAGAGATGCAAGTCAACATTTTCATATACTGTGATTCTACACTGCATAAATAATGAAACAGACAATGAAAGTGATATGATAGCAGATAGCTAAGGATATAGTGAAACTTCTCTGACTGTAGAGTATCACAGAAAGGTGCTGAAAATAGAGCATGTTTCTCTTAACAGAAAAGGAAGAGGGAAGGAAGGAAGGAAGGAAGAGAGGGATGAAGGCAAGGAGGGAGGCAGAGAAGGAGAGAAATAGGGAGAGAGGGAGGAAGGAAGGGAAGGAAGGAGAAAAGGAGGGAGGAGGAGAAAAGGTTGAGTGAAGAAAGTGAAGATGATTAGAATATCTAGTTAGAGGCTGCAGAGAAGGATGGAGAAGGTGTGAAGGTACAGGGTGTAACTATAAATGGTACATAGACACCAGGCAAAATCTAGAAATCCTGAAAGTATCCTAGGTCCCTTCTTTTAAAAACTATCCTTGAGATATATGTTAATGGCGTGGGATTTTGGTGAGAGGATGGGTGGGTGGATATAATAAAAAAAATTGTATGCATATTGTAAATTTCTAAAGAATAAAAAAATGTCAAAAACAAAAACACAAAAAAACTATCCTTATTAGGGGTTGGTATAAGGTACTTTTCCTCTGGGCATAACACGATGCCATCTTGGGTTTTGCCCCTTGTAGCCATACAAAGTAGAGCAGAACAATATAATAGAAAGCCAGGCTTTGGATGCTAACCTAAGGGAGAATTGCTTCTGTCTCTGTTGTATATCAATTTTCTCAGATTTTAAACATCCTATTTGGAGGAAGGCTCATCAAGTCTTAAGAAGATCCTGAAAACTAACATACATCATGACCCCTCCCAAAATAAAGGAGACAATAAACAACTGCTGGGAGAGGAGAATCTGCCAAGCTGGGAGGAGACTCTGAGGAGTGGATCTGGCTGCAAATCATGCAGAAACCTCCAGGGTAGAAGCTTTCATAAATTACCTCATTCAGACTGGGGTGGTGTAGCTACCTTTGAGTCATCCTACTTTTGTAAGTAATCCTGACCCATACTCCTGCAAGTAGCCCAAATAAACTCATTGGCTCACCCAAATTGGACTTTGGTATAACTGTTGCTTTGGTCTGTCATTGGATCCTTATCTGGGGTGAATAGATGTTTTTGTGGCATCTCTGTAAGAACAGTGTCACACAACAGGGATCTATTTGATGTTTCCACTTTTTAGAAAAATGCATTTAAATATTTGTGTTCAGGGATGGAGAGATGGCTCAGGGTTTAAAGCCTCTGACTTGCAAGCAGAAGGACTTGAGTTCGGATTCCAGAATCCATGTAAAAATATCAGGCAGAAATGAGGGCAGCCTGTACTTCTCTTCCTGAGAAATCCCTCAACAAAGCAAAAGGAGGTAGATTTACCCTTGGACTACCACAGGGACACAAAGTGCCCTCTGATACACACACACATACACACACACACACACACACACACACACACACACACACAAAGTTGTGTTGTTTTTGCATTTTATCACTGCAATGCTTTATGTTGTTTTAGTAGTGAGGGAAATAACACTTTAAGACTAAAAAGAGGGAAAAAAACCAGAAATTCACATCAAATGGAAATCTTGGAAATGAAAAGTCTCAATTAATTAATTAAAATACTCAATAAAAACATCACTGATAAACTTGATGAAGTCAAAAGAATATAAATGGCTGAAGGCAAAGTTAGAGGAGTTATAACATTCACACAGTAATAAAGGAAAAAAGCAGTTATGACTTCAATTTTCAAGAAGTCTGTGTTGGGCAATACAAGAAAGAGCTCTAGGCAATGACACTGAGTCCTTCAACTTATTAGAGTGGGGACCCAGAGGGAAGTTTAACATGCACACTAAAGGATGCTCCAGGGATTGGCATTGGGAGAAAGGGAGAGAGGGGGGGAAAGGAAGGGGAAAAGGCGGGAGGGAACAAGGGGATCCAGGGAGGAGTGGAGGGAGGGAGGGGACCGGCGTATCTATTAAGTTTGTATGAGTGGAAAAAAAAAGAACTCTGTGTTGTGCTAGAGAGATGGCTCAGGGGTTAAGACTTCCTAGAAAGCTTAAAGACGAGTTAGAATTTCAGATCCCACATAAAAAGCACTGGGAGGAAATGGAAGTGGTCTGCATTTTCAGCCCCAGAGGGAAGAGCCTGGGAAACCCCAGAGCAAGGCAATAGGGAGGTAGAGCAATCCAAGATGATTCCTGAAGTCACCTCTGGGACTCTACAAGCACTGAGTGTCCTCTTCTACACACACATATAGACACATATACATTCATACTTACACATGCAAAAAAAGAGCGCAGACACAATATGCAAACATAGAAAATCTATTTGAAATTATGGAAGAAAAAATCTAGGGAAAGATACAGATACAAGAGACATTTGGAAGGTCAAATAGATATGGCCAGAGAAGAACCTCTTTATGAAATATGGTTAAAATTCTAAAAGAGCAAATGACGAATATCATAAACTTCAAGAAAGCAATAGTGAGGTACTGAGAAGGAAAAATTCATCAGCATAATATCAGGAACTCTGAAAGTCAGAAAAGTGAATAATTGTACATTTTAAGCCTTGAGAGTAAATAACTGCTAAGATTGCTGTATCTAGTGAAGTTATTATCCTACAATGCTGATAGAGAAATAAAAATATTCCAAAATGAGCATAAACTAAAACAAATCATGACCATTAAGCCAATACTGGATAACATACTTAAAATAATCCCACATAGAGAGGAGGAAAAATTTATAAAGAATTTTAACATGTCCTCATAGACTATCGAGGAACTCAAGAGAGATAAGAACATACAGTGGAAACTGGGGACTAGACCTGGATGAGTGAAGGGAAATGCTCCTGTCAGTGGGGTAGTTCCAAAGAGAGGCAACTTGGTATGCCACAAGAGGCTTAAACCCCCACAAAAGTAGACAAGCCAGAGGGAACTCTGGGGTCCATAGAGGCTGCCAGGTAGGAGGACAGGAGGGAGTAGAGTGGATTGATGAAAGGAAAGGAGGAAAATGAGAGGGAGGGAGGATAGAGGGAAGCATGGATAAATACTCAACATGCTTGTGAAATTAGAAAAATAAAATAATAATTTAAAAAGTTCATAAAGCAAACACCAGAGCTGGAGAGATGGCTCAGAGTTAGACTCTGCCTCAAAAGCAGAAGGTCCTGAGTTCAGATTCTAGATCCCACATAAAAAAATGCCAGGTGGAAACTGTGGTGACTTGCACTTCATGACCTGTGGGTGGAACCTGTGAAATTCCCAAGCAAAGCAAAAGGGAGGTATAAGCACTCTAGGATGATTCCCAAAGTCACCCTTGGATCTCCACAGGGACACAGAATGCCCCCTTATACATATACACACACAATAAATAAATAAAAGCACAAACATTTAAAAAGCAAATAATCTCAATACAAGTACAATACAAAGACTAGAAGGACATTTTTTCAAATGAAGAGGTACAACTGTCCAATAAATACATTTAAAAATGTTAAATGTCTATAGCCAACATGCAAATGCAAATCTAAACTGCATTAAGATGGCCATGATGTGATTTAGGATGGTAGTTCAGTGGTAGTGCACTTTCCTAACACAAAAGAAGCCCTGGATTCAATCCTCAGTGATGTCAGGGAAAAGAAAAAGACAGTCAAGGAAGTGCATTTAATCCCAACATCTGGGAAGCTGAGGCAGGACATTTATTGTGAATTCGAGGCCAGCTGGAGATATAGAATAAGACTGTCTCAAAAAGAGAAAAATTTTTAAAAAGTCTATGTTATCAAGGATAGGGAGCAAAGACACCTTTGTACATTGTTGGTGAGAAAGTAAATTAGTCCATCCACTATGAAAATCAGCTTAGAGGAACACTAAGTTAAAAGCCAAACTATTATAGGACCCAACCCCCGGATGCCCATGTTCACTGATGACTATTAACAGTAGCTAAGTTATAGACTTAAGTTTTGGTGCCTACTAATGAATGAAGAAAATGTAGCATATATACACAATGAAGTTTTATTCAGTCTTGTGCACTATGAATTTATGTCATTCATGGGAAAATGGCTGAAACTAGAGAGATTATCATGTTAAGTGAAATAAACCAGTCTCACAAAAACAGTGACAGCATGTTTTTTTCTCATGTGAAATTTATGGTAAAAAAAATCAAAAAAGGAATGAAATGTGTAATATTAGGGATTTAGAGTGGGAAAAGAGGGGGTAAGTATGATTAAAAGATATAGTGTGGGGGCTGGAGAGGTGGCTCAGGGATTAAGCGTCTGGCTTGCAGGCAGAAGGTCCCGAGTTCAGATCCTAGACCCCACGTATAGACGCCGGGCAGAAGCGGGGTGGGGGGGAGGATGGCTTGCGTTTCTGGTCCTGGTAGGGCGGAGCCTGTGAATCCCATGGCAAATAAACGAGGAGGTGGAGGCGGTCCATGGTGGTTCCTGAATTCGCCCATGGTTCTACACACACACACACACACACACACACACACACACACACACACACACAGACATACATACACACATGTGCACACATGCACACACGCACAATTGAATAAAAAAGATATACTGTGTATGTAAGGCAATGTCATAACAAAACCCACTAAGTTGTACAATATATGCTAAATAGAACACTTTTTATACTCTAAAACCAACAATGACACGTTTGTCAGTAGAACAAACTCCTTTGCAAAGCTGATACTTCCATAAAAGTAGGTAATGAGAAATAAATTTTATGTTCTTAAAGCAACACATGTCATTGATAATTGAGGAAAAACAAGGCCTGTGGTTAATGGAACAATGCAGTATACAATTAAAATGTAAGTACATGTAAAAAGGATCTTGATTTTTTTTATCTTTTCACCATTACTTCTCCCTTACCAGAAAACAAATTAATTGCTGCCATCAAGGAATTCAGTGAAATCGTCCCATGATCTGAAATACAAAATCAGACACAGACTGACTTTTTATTGCTATTGGGAATGGGATCACTTTAAGTGTGAAATTTTCTAAGTCATCATCATTTTCATAGAGGATGTTTGCTTATTTCTTATATTCAATCATATTATAGAATTTTAAAGAGGTGTTTTAAAATGTTAAATTAGACCCTACCTTTTTTGTGCTAAATTGTTTCCAATTAGAAATCCTGACACTCTATTTCTACCCTGTCTGATATTCTCATATTTTTTAAATGAAAACATGATCAATCCCCTCTTTTGCTTGTTACTTGCCAAACAGTTCCAAATCCTCTCTTCCTTTTCATTTGACTTATTGGTCTCTTACCTAGCCTACCAGCTATTTCAGTGACATTTTACTCTGATTCTATATCTAAATCTACCAGCATATTTACAGGTTCTCTGTCAATATAGAGACTAGTAACCAGAAGCTATTTTCTCATCCTTAAGGACTGTAACTCAGTATTTTTCTAGGTAAATTAAGCAGCTATACTCCCAGAGATTCTACAGTAAGAGCTGAAGTATTCTTCTGAAACAAAGTTGTAAAGTAAATAAAATACCATCCACTTCCAAGAAGTTCCGTAGCTCCTTCATTTCTTTTTTTTCAAGATCGTAGTTCATGTTTTTCAGAATGGCTTCTAGTTTATTTTCAAATCCTTTCCCTTCTTAAAAAAGAGAGATGAAATAAAAATGTGAAATTATGCTTAAACATTTAAAATTCTACTTAGTTCTAGGCACCAAGTCACAAGAATTGGAATGCAAATATTCAAATAGAAGAAACAAGGTAGTAGGGATGAGTGGGGATGTGAAGAAAATAAACATTTTCCTATGCAAGCTGCAGATATGTGGCTAACATTGCTAATAGATGCCTACAGCAAAGAAAATGAATGAGACTTAGTAGTCATTCTCTGTTATTAATAATAGAGAGTAATATTAGGAACAATACATTACAAAAAATTGCGACTACCAAGTTTGACACCTGTCATATAACAGTTAATTCTTTCCATAAATTTAGTGTTATTTGAACTTGAATTAAAAGTCATAAAAAGAACCATTATAGAGTGACCATTAAATATGGCACAGTGGTCAAGAATGTGACTTCAAATACCAACTGTTTCCAAGTTCAAACTGTGTAATCTGAGTTAAATAAATAACATATTTCATCTGGAAAGTGGTGATAATGTCAGTTGCTCTCTAACACTTCTGTGAGATAGAACAGTGTTTGGAAGTACACGCAATGAAAATGAGCCATTGCTACCATTAAGCAGTTAGAGGAGACATTTCATAAGGAAAAACAACTCTGAAGGCCAATTTCATTGACATTATTTGTTACTTACTTCGTAAAGCTTTCACACCATCTAGCAAGCGATTGTAATACACCTTTCCATCTGTTGTAACAGAAGACATAATCGATGTCACGGACAAAGCAATACAACAGTTCAAAGGAAGACTATTAACTATGGCTTCACAAAGATGAAAACTACATAAATTTGACTTACAAGGTTTATTCAATTTATTATCCACACAGATTTCTCTTCCTTAGCTTTAAAAAATAGATAAAGTTCTGAATCTATCTATTTTTCTGTTAAAAGTTCCATCTCTTTGACTTGGTTCGTTTGGTCTGCTATTTTTACTTTAGGACTATCAGACATTCCAAAAATAATATCTTGATTCCAAATTCATTTTTCAAAAATTTCAATCATGTCTTCATTCATTAACTAAAACTTATTTTTTCAATTTATTCACTTATGAAGTTCTCAAACTCAGACTTAATAGAGTAACTTCTATTCCAGTGAAGAGTCTAAATGAAGACAAGAGCTTTTCTCTTGAATCTTATCATTTAAAGTAATCAATATGTAGAATATCAATAAATGTTAAACGATTCCTCATCTTCCTCACCAATACATATGTTTAACTTATGCTCCTCTGAAGGAAAAAAGTAAGCAAATACTCACAAGTAACGGGCAGAGTTTTCATCAACTGCCAGAGTTCCTTGGGGGTGAGTTTTACACCTATGTTTTCTAAAGCATCACCTACTTCTTCAGCATTAATTTTGGTTCCTTTGAAAATGGAGAAATGATGGGTGATGAAATATTCAGGAGCAACAAATAATATTAAACTATGAATGTCATCTGAACTGAACTGCAGGATTAAATGATTAAAAATCTGAGTTAAGACTTCATCAGATTTAGAAGTCAGTTGCTTAATTCTAAAGAAAAAATAATTTTTAACATTCTGAAATATTCTGAAATGCATGATGCAGAAAGGTTTAGCATGACTAATATATAAATTTAATTTAAAACTAATATTTTATAGTTAACAACTACATGATTTTAGAGGTTATATGATAAAGTGATTTATTGCTAAAAAGATTTGTAACAACATATTATATCAGCAGTAATGTGATAATTTAGATTTCTGGCTATTTAAGCAATGGAAAAATGATATGTATAATTTGGAAAGAAACCCCAGAAAAATAATGTAGCATACCAAGACTCAATAACTTAGCAGCTTTTTTCAAGAAGCATATAATTCAAATCTAAACTAGACTATTAGATAAAAATATCATTAACATACCAACAAAAATAACAAGGCACTGCCAGTATGGTGGGATAAATGTAAAAGCATTGGTGTTTAAAATAATTTCCCCTGGTGACTTTTCACTTACCTGTAAATGTCTCTACATTTTCCATCACCTTATTTAGTTTAGCTTTATCATCTGTAAGACAGAGTACAAATGAGATCCAACCACAAGGAGTCTGGCCCAGAAAAGACCTTATATTGTGGAATAAAGCACTGAGATTCAGGACTAGAGAGATGGCTCAGAGGGTAAAAACGCTTATGAACCAACCTGACATTACCCGAGTTCAATCCCTAGATTGCACAAGGTGGCAGGACAGAACCAATTCCTGAGAGTTACTCACACAATGAATATTAAATAAATAAATAAATAAATAAAATTAAATGAAAAAAACACTGAAATTCAGATGTTTACCTTGATTTATTTTGTAAGTGTACTAGTTTTTGTCACTGGATGAGCACAGAATTGAAAACTGAAGTTCTAAATACGATAAATGCATAGCGCTGAAGGAGAAATCCCACAATAAATATCAAGTTCTATATACAGTGGTGCTAGCAAGTTGGAAAGCATTGCTTGACCCCATTTCCACTTGGTCTGTTCTACTTTATAATACAAAGAGCAACTATATTAACTGCTTTAATATTACAGGATTTTAAAACAATATTGTAACATCTACCTCTACATGTTTTTTTAAAAATTTTTTTTATTATTTATTCAATTGTGCGTGTATGCGTATGCGTGCATGTGTATGTGTATGTATGTGTGTGTGTAGAACCATGGAAGAATTCGGGAACCACCATGGACCACCTCCACCTCCTTGTTTACTCTGCCCCAGGATTTACAAGCTCTGCCCTACCAGGACCAGAAATGCAGGCCGCCCCCTCTTCCGCCTGGCGTCTATACATGGGATCTGGGATCAGAACTCCGGACCTTCTGCCTGCAAGGCAGAGGCTTAACCCCTGAGCCACCTCTCCAGCCCATGGTTTTTTGTTTTTTTTTGATAGGGTCTATTTACATAGTCAGGTTGCCCTTGAACCCTCAATTCTCTTCATTCTTCCAAATGTTGTATGCATATGCAGCTCTTATTGAGCACTTCATGTTTCCAACTCCATGTTTGCCAAGATCTCTAGCATTTGCTGTCTATTTAGCTGATGTATTGACTTGTTGAAAATTCTCATTTCTAGACCACACTGTCCTCTGCAGATACCATATAAACATAGTTTATATGGCTTTTTGAAATATTCATTTGTTTCATTTCTCTAGCTTATGTTTGTCAATTTGTTTAATGACATTAGAATTTAACATTACTGGTGCAACTCATTGTTAACAGATTAGCAAACTCTGATTTGAGCATTGTAATCTGAGATAATAGATTTTTCAAAATGAATATATCTGGAAATTTATTAAAGGAGCTTATGGCGTCCTGAGGGAACAATGACACACTCACCATCAGTTTGCAAGTTTTTTTTCACATCTTCAATTTCCTCATCCTCCAGATCATAGCCCATGTCTTCTAGGATGGAATCTATTTTTGAGACTTGGCACTTTCCCCCTTAGGAAAGAAGGAAGACATAAAGGAATTGATGGCTAAGAAAAACACTGGTTATACTCAATTTCGATCAGATGAAAGAAATTCAATGAATAATAATAACTAAAAAGCAAACTGCTCTTAGGGCTATAGAGACACTGTGTGGAAACCAGGAGTGCAACACATTTTTGCCAATCTTGCTTCTGGGAATGCTGTTTATAGTTTTCAGGAGAGGTGTGTTTAGAATGTTATATATTATGTAAGGTGATTAAATTTTTATTTAATTATTAGTTATATATACTGATTTTATGTTATAAGTTTTGTATTTTAGGTGAAATGATTGGATTTTATTAAGCAATAGTTAGAGGTTTAGATACTAATATTTGAAACATTTTCATTGTTACAAAATCATGTCATTTATACTTGCATCTAAAAGATCTGTAACCTACAGGATGACAAAAACAAATTATCTCATTGTTGTGTAATGATAACTTCTTTTTAAAAGTTTATAAAATAAAGTCTACAGACTTTAGTCTTACCTGCCTTGAGATTCTTACTTACCAGGAAGCCATTTTAAATTATCAAATAATACATTTTTTTGGAGTTTCCCATCATCTGTAAAATAAGGCACATTTAAAATAAAAATGATTTATACAGTTAAAAAAGTGCAAATTTTTAAATGTTAAAAATAATTTATCTCAATTTGACACCTACATGCTTCTTCATAAATAAATCCAAAAATAAAATGAGAAATTCTCTTTTCTCCTTCCTTCTTTCCTTCCTTCTTTCCTTCCCTCCTTTCCCTTCTTCCCTATTTCCCTCCTTCCTTATTTCCTTCCTTCCTTCCTTCCTTCCTTCCTTCCTTCCTTCCTGCCTTCCTTCGCTTCCTTCCTCCTTCCTATTCCTTCATCATTCCTTCCTCCTTCCTTCCTTTTCCTCCTTCTTTTCTTCCTTCCTTCCTTTCCTTCCCTCCCTAAACCCTTCCTTCGTCCTTCCGTACCTAACGCACGGCTGCTTCTTCTCCCTCTTTTTCCCTCCCCTTTCCTTTATCCCCTCCTTTTTATCTTTGTCCTTCAGTAGTGTTGGAGATTAGGGTTTTGTGCATCTTAAGTAAGCACAGAACTTTTGAGCTGTGACCCATCCAGAGAAAATCCTTAATATGAAACTGAAAAAATCCTTCCTCACTCTGAACTTCCCTCTTCCTTCTCTCTATTTGTTTATCATTCTATTTCTCTCTGTCCTGCTTAAGTTTTACTTATCATAAGGTAATGGTACTCTCTAAAACAATAAACTTACACTTCAAAGACATAATAATGTCTTTCCAACTACAGTTTAAGAACTCTGTTTTCTAGGTTTTTGTGGGAAATCAGCTGGGCCAGTTTTCATAATGTTGTTATATTGAAGTCCATACTAGCACAGAGCTACATTGTGTGTGGACAGAGTACCTACCAGCAATGGGCAGCATTTCCAACAGCTCCCTGATTTCCTTGCTGGTCAGCTCTATCCCCATGTTTCCCAGAACTTTCTGTGTGACTTTGGCATCAATGTCTCCTCCTTTAAAAAATGGGAATAAGTGAGAATTGCCGGTGGACTCCAAATGATAAAAACTGTTAGGTTTGTAAAGAGAACAAAAATATTTGTTCACCCTTTAATTCTTAAAAAAAATAACCCTACTTGTTTATAGGATCTAAAGTCCTGAGATGTTAATTTAGCTCAATGTAAAAAGATGTACAGGGGGTCACTGGCTTCAGGATGTATATGCTGATGCCTAATCTCAGCTTTATCACCATTGGGTAAAATATGTGTTATGCTTTGCTTGATACAAAAGTCATCCTCATGAGCCAAATGTTGGTATTTTTGTTAAAGTTTTGTCTTAACATCACTGGATTATAGTAGGTAGTAAATATTTTGAATGAAAAAACAGGCATGTTGTCTACAAATGAAGCATAAAATGAAAGTGAAGTTTTGGAAGAGATTTATAACTTATGTTATACATATACCATCACAAAATTTTGCTAAAACCTAAATAAAACAATGTAATCTTCATTTTCAGTAAAAATGCTGTTTTTGTGTTTTCAAATAGGGTTTTACCATGTAACCCTGGGCCTTGAACTTGCTATGATCTTTGTCTCTGCCTCCTTAGTGCTGGAACTCTGGCACGAGCCACCAGGCCTGGCTTTTTTTTTCTTTTGAGACAGGATCTTGTTGCAGCTAGCTGGCATGGTACTCACTAGGTAGCCCAGGATAGGTTTAAACTTTCATTACTCTTTTGGCTTCAGTCTCCTGAGAACAGATTACAGGCATGCAGCATGCACCAGCATGCCTGGTTAGGAAAATTCAGTTTTAAACATTCATGTAAACATGAAATATAGAATCTTGACTGTGTCACTTTTACAAAGCGTCTGGCTCACCTGTGAATTTCCTTACTTCTTTAAGCAAATTAGGCAGACTAGTCATCCCAGAAGCTAAAAAAAGAAGACATATTTCAACACACATAATTGTATACTGATTTAAAAAGAGTTTCAAGGCAGGATTTTTCTTTAAGATTTGCTTAAATTATAGTCGAATGACACACAGCCACATATAAAATAAAGAAAATTATTCTCTAAATATGTTAAATATTATTAAAAATACGTTAACTATTAATACCATGATCCAGTCTCTCTTCCCTAAGATTTCAACCTGTATATACTATGAACCCTCTTAAGCTTGCTATCTTTACACTGTCAACTAAATGTCCTAGGAATAAAATGAAAAGTTTCAGATTGGAATATTAAGTTATTTTATCATTGAACATTGTCCTATGTCAACATCCCCCTGTGGGCTTAATCCATTATATTTTTTTCCAATAGATATGTTCATTACATAATCAAATACTGCAAGTGATTTTAAATACAAATACATCTACGTTTTTTGTATCTTAGTCAGACATCTTAACCTAGAAACAAGCATAAGATTTTGCATATAATATTATGTTTTTGAAGAATTTTTAAAAGATTTGTTTGTTTATTTAGTGTGCGTGTGTGTGTGTGTATATGTGTGTGTATGTATACCAGAGGGCACTGTGTATAACTGTGGGTGACCAAGGGTGACTTCTGGGAATCATCTTGGATTACTTCTACCTCCTTTTGCTTCACTCTGGGATTTCCCAGGCTCTGCCCACCATGACCAGAAAGTGCAGGCTGCTGCCATTTTTACATTGCACCTGGGATCTGAATTCAGGACTTTCTGATTGTACAGAAGCATCTTTAAACAGTATTTTTCTTTCTTGGTGCGAGTGGTTGAACCCTAAGACTTTATACTTTTATTAGGAAACAATCTCACTAAGCTCATTCTTACTCTCTTACTAAACACTTTGAAGGAAGTATTGGAATATACTGCAGTGGCAAAAGTAGCTTTCAAATCAGTATGAGGTTTTGGAATTGCAACTGTAGTATATTGTAAGACAAAAAGAAACTGGAAAATTATCCATCCTCAGTTTTTCTTTGGGGGCAATTTCTGTTGCACATATTCTATAAGTGATAGGGCAGATTGACACTTTGAGAATTCTTACTACATGAAGAAAGAATTATGTAAATCCTCTATGATCATAGGAAGACAATATATGGAAAAAAGTAGAGAGAAAATAAAGGTCTGGAGGCTGGAGAGAGAAGGCTTAGTATTCATTTAGGCAGAATTTGAGAAGAAATAAATGATTACAGAATAAGGACAATATTGAAGAGATAATGGCTGACAATTTTCTACATCTGATAAAGGTTTCCACTTGTCAGAATAAAAAAGCCCAGTGAGTCCCAGGAAGAATAAATGGAGACCCGTACTTGTCACCATGTACAAGACTTAATTCCAAATGGATCAAGGACCTCAATATTGGAAATCCAATAGAGCAGTCAATACAACCAACACTCAATAGATGGAATCTTATGAAATTAAAGAGTTTCTGTTCAGATAAAGAGATTGTAACTCAAGCACAAAGGCAATCCACAGAATGGGAGAAAATCTTCACTAACCACATATCTGATAGAGCTCTATTATCCAGAGTGCACAAAGAACTTAGAAAACTAAATACCAAGGAAACAAATGGCCCAATTAAAAAATGGGCCTTGGGACCTCGATATAAGGCCAGAGACGATAAAAAGCATAATTGAAAGGGTAGGGAACTCCCTCCAGCTGATTGGGCTAGGCCAACAGTTCCTAAACAGACATCTAATAGCACTACAACCAACACTCAACAAATGGGATCTTGTGAAATTAAAGAGCTTCTGTTCAGATAAAGAGATTGTAACTCCAGCACAAAGGCAGCCCACAGAATAGGAGAAAATCTTCACTAACCACATATCTGATAGAGCTCTATTATCCAGAGTGCACAAAGAACTTAGAAAACAAAACATCAAGGAAACAAATGGGCCAATTAAAAAATGGGCCTTGGAACTTAAAAGAAACTTTACCAAGGACGAAATTAAAATGTCTAACAAATATCTTAAAAAATGCTCCACATCCTTAGCCATCAGGGAAATGCAAATCAAAACTTCCCTGAGATATCATCTCACCCCGGTCAGGATGGCAAAAATCCACAATACAAACAACACCAAATGCTGGAGAGGATGTGGAGAGAGGGGAACTCTGCTACATTGCTAGTGGGAATGCAGGCTCATACAGCCACTCTGGCGAGCTGTCTGGAGATTCTTAAAGAAGTTAAAGATTGAAATGCCACATGACTCTGCTATTCCACTTTTGGGAATAATGCCCCAAACAGCAAAAATTCACCTCGATAGCACAAGCATGACCATGTTCATAGCAGCACTGTTTACAATAGCAAAATCATGGAATCAGCCCAAATGTCCAACAGTTGATGAGTGGATAAGGAAAATGTGGTACATCTATACAATGGAGTACTACTCAGCCATCAAAAATGATGAATTAATGGAATTTGCCGGGAAATGGATGGAATTAGAAACAATTATATTGAGTGAAGTATCCCAGACACGGAAAATTAAGCACCATATGTACTCCCTAATAGGTGGATCCTAGTACCAAACCCACTTAGAGACACTCAAAGACAAATCTCTGTAATACCTACAGTAATTGTAAAGATTATAAACAGGAGGGATGGGGAAGGAGGGCCCCACCAGAAACAAGGAGAGAAGGGACTACATTACAGAAGAGAAAATAGGCCACCATCAAGGACTGCAAGTAAGTAATGAGACATCTGGTTAAGTTCACAGACTTTCCTTCCTGATCTTTTGCAACTGATGGGGTATGATCTTACCAGAAGGGGTGGGCATATAGGCTATCTGATAGAAAGTAACCATTTTGCAAATGGGTGATTGACTCCTCTCTCACTGCGGTCTCCTACTTTTATTCCATCTACCTTTGAATATACTCTGATAACAAGATTCTAATTTAACAGGTTTTTATCTCTGGCCAGAGGGTGAATTCCAATACCCATCAGGATGGAGCCAAGGGCATTGCAGGAGCAGCAAAACCGAAAAAAAAATTCAACAAACCATAATTCAGAACATCAGAGACTCTATATCAACCACACGGAACTGGGCCAGCCTAATCTCTCCCCATGCTGAAGCTCAGGGAAATTTGCGGAAGAGGGGGTGGTAAGATTGTAGGAGCACAAGGATGGGAGGAGTCATGATATGCAAAATACTCCACCAAGTTAGGGCTGAAACAATTATATCAGGACTTTGCATGATCTGCGCAATGACCAACATATCATTGACCCTTCAAGTCTAGCATGAACTAAAGGCACTAGGATCCTTAGAAGCAAGGGATTAACAGCCACAATAGTGTTCCTGTACTTAAGGGGAACACAAGAAAGAGTTCTAAGAAATGCCACTGAGTCCTTACACCTCATCAGAGAGGAGGACCCAGAGTAAAGTTTGATATACACATTAAAGGATGCTCCAGGGATGGGGGAAGGGACACTGGGAGAAAGGGAGGGAGAAAAGGAAGGGGAAAGAAGGGGAGGGAATGGGAGGTGTAGGGAGGGGTGGAGGGAGGCAGGGGACCAGGGTACCTATTATGTTTGTATCAGCGGAAAAAAAATACATTATTTATTAAAAAAAAGAATAAGTGGAAATAAATTCACTTCAATTTTCCATGTCATAGTGAAACTTCGGACCTAAAGATAAATGTCTTTAAAGAAATAATGACAGAAAACTATTACCCTCCACAGATCTTTCAGATTTATAGCTGAATTCACTTTGTTTCTGTTCAGCAACATTAGAAAAAATGATAGTAGGTTATTTCATTTTAGTGTGTGTGTGTGTGTATGTGTGCACACATGTGTATGAGGACTTTTATAATGTGTGTATTTATATAAGCATTGGGAATCCTCCTGGATTGCTCTACCTCCTTGTTGCTTTGCTTGGTGTTTCCCAGGCTCCACCTTCCAGGGCCAGAATTAGAAGTTGCAGCTGTATCTGTTTGGCATTTTTATATGGGATCTGGGGATATGAACTCAAGTCTTTTTTGCAAAGGCTTTAACTCCTGAGCCATCTCTCCAGCCTAATGGTTGGTTATTTGAAACATGATAAAGAAAATAACTAACTAGAATTCTATGGTCAGAGAAAATATCTATCGAGAACAAGAGTACAAATTATATATAA
Organism: Typhlomys cinereus; assembly: GCA_023101885.1. Taxonomy (NCBI): domain Eukaryota; kingdom Metazoa; phylum Chordata; class Mammalia; order Rodentia; family Platacanthomyidae; genus Typhlomys; species Typhlomys cinereus. The sequence continues at coordinate 1,172,353 of JALPQD010000298.1, read as the reverse complement.
AAATAAATGTTTTATTCAGACAGGATTTCTCAGGATGGTCTCAAACTTGTAAATCTTTTTTTAAAATTTTTTTATTTATTCAATTGTGCATGCGTGTGTGTGTGTGTGTGTGTGTGTGTGTGTGTGTGTGTGTGTGTGTAGACCCACGGACAAATTCGGGAACCACCATGGACCGCCTCCACCTCCTCCTTGTTTACTCTGCTCTGGGATTCACAGGCTCCGCCCTACCAGGACCAGAAACGCAGGCTGCCCCCGCTTCCGCCCGGCGTCTATACTTGGGGTCTAGGATCCGAACTCAGGACCTTCTACCTGCAAGGCAGAGGCTTAACCCCTGAGCCACCTCTCCAGCCCCTCAAACTTGTAAGTCTTTTGCTTCAGTCTCTTTTTTCCTGGGATTATAGGCATGTGCCATCATACTTGGTTAAAGAGATTTTAAAAAATTCTCTGGCAGTTTTGTAAATGTATTAGCATTTACACTAAATAGTAAATGTATTTGCATTAGCACTTGCTGCAATTGGCCTACACAGTTGCTGATAAAAATCACCATCAAATAGCTTAAGGAAACAAAGGGTTTATTCTCTTAAAATAGACTGGTTACAGTTTCCCATCCAGCTTGGCAGGAAAACCCACTGCAACTCCAAGGGCCAAGGGAACTGACCACACCATATCTACATAGCATCTGAGAGAGGGATGATCCTTACTTGCCAGACCACCATATCAGACGAAGTATACAGACGGGTTCCTCCTTTCTCAAAGAGTTCCCTCCATTTTATTCACCTGCCCAGCAACTAGTCCCACCCACCAAGGGCTGGGCCTCTGCATCCATTAGACAATCTCCTGTAGGTTTACTCTGGGTTTAACTCAACTACTAATTCTTTACAAATGTGTCCAGAGTTCAAATCCGCAATTGTCAAGTTGACACTTGTACCTAACCATGATGGCATGTGTGGGTAATGCTGGCATGCAGAGAATATATCAATGGCAACACCACTGAAGCAAGAGAGGACCTTCCCCCAGCTAACATTAACCATCAATATTCAGTAAGAGAGGGTAGGGGGACACATGAGTTCTTCCTTCATCTGTTGTATAATGTTAATGGGCTCAATCTTGTGCAGACCTTGGACTGGTGAACCCAGTTGTAGTAAGTTCATGAAGGCAGTAGAAAACAGATACTTTTATATTGAAAATGTGAGTACTTGTCACTAATAGATCCCTAATAAAGGAATTACTTTAGACAAAAGAGAATTGATCCCAAAGGCTAAGTTTGGAGGTGTGAGAAAGAATAAAAAGCAGGGAATATGCTAACATTTTAGTAAATCTAAATAAATATTGACTTTATCAAATACTAATACTAATACTTTTCTAAAGTAAAAGAAAATAACACAGAACTAAAGAGATAGAATAACATTAATATAGAGAAGGGAAAGGGGAGTTAAAATGTTCCTGAGGCTTTAATAGTCAGTGAAAATGAATTTGGAGAGGCATAAACCTGCACATTTACTTCATTCTATAGTAAGGCTCAATAACAAAAGTGAAATTCAAATGACTGGCTCTATTGAATACTGACAATGGCTACAGTTCAGGAATAATAGAGAAAGTAGTGAACAGTGAAATCAATTAGAAGACAATTTATATATATATTGGAATAAAATTGGAGATATCCAGGGCTAATAATTATGATGACTAAGAGGAGTAGATTTCTTGGGACTAAGAGAAAGAGAATTACAATCCTATTTTAAAGAGAAGGTAAATATTGCAATTTAAAATTCCTACTGTAGAGAAAAGGTGAGACCAGAAAGGAATAATGACAAAATATAGGAAGAATAGACTAGGAAGTTGGTGAATCACAAGGTAGGTTGCAAACACATGAGCCTGTGAGGGACAACTCACATTCAAATCATCAACAACGTAGAGGAATGTACACTTTGATGACATGTCTTTGAAAGATACAAAAATGATATAATTAATTTGGGATTAGCAACCCTTTCTCTGTAGGTAGCAAGCAGTCTTCTTTCATTTGCTCTAATACATATGTTATGTGCTCTGAAAGTAATGAAAATATTCAAATTCAAAAGCATGTGGACTGAGTCAGGGATGCATATTAAAGGACTCTCTGGGAATTGGGGAGGGAGGCACTGGGGGATGAGGAGGGAGGGGTGAGGGGAGGGGGAGCAGGGGGTTCAGGGGGAGGAGGAGGGAGGGAGGGAACCGGTGTACCTATTAAGTTTGTATGAGCAGAAATAATAATAAAAAATGTTAAAAAAAGCATGTGGACTGGGTTCTTCCTTAAGATTTAAAATGTCCTACTAGCATCAAGCTCCAGTATTTCACATACATAAGGCTAACAGTCCAAATTTCCTTAAAAGATCTAATAATATCCATTATGCTTACCATCAACTGGTAGGTTTTGTGATAGATCTTTAAGTTTCTCATTTGGGAACTTGATTTTAATGTTTTCCAAAGTATTTTGCAGATTATTGACATCAACTTTCCCACCTAAGGAAATAATGGGAAACATAAAAGAAATATAATGGGTTTCTGAGGATCTTTGAATATTATGACTATCAACAGCAATGTCACCTCCACCCCTGAATATTCAAGTGCACAGGAGTTGACAAAAAAGTATTGCTTGGTCTTCAGGAAAATCCTACCAAGTATGAATCCATTTCTAATGAATTATAATAGTGACTATGAACCGAGAACTTTCTGGGAGGCAGGGTCTAAAAACTAAGTCTAATTCTTTGATTTAATGGAATGCCCCAAGTAACTGCCATTTTCTACATGGAACTAGATTTTAAATTTGCTTCTCAACTAAATTTTGCAGTTGCCAATCTGGAAGTAAAAGAAAAACTATTTGGAAAATGTAGTTGCATGTGAAGAGAAGGGAATAAAATAAACATAGACATGAGAGATGGGGCTGGAGAAATGGTTCAGGGGTTCAGATTCTGCCTTGCAAGCATAAGATCCTGAGTTCGGATCCTAGGTTCCACATAAAAACCAGGTGGAACTGGTTGCAGCCTGCACTTCCTGGTGGGGGGAGCCTGGGAAATCTCAAAGCAAAGCCAAAAGGAGGTAGAAGCAATCCAGGATGATTCCTGAAGTCACACTTGATCCTCCACAGGGATACACAGTGCTCTCTCTCTCTCTCTCTCACACACACACAATATATATATATATATATATAATAATTTTAAAAAGTCAAAAAAAAAAAAAGAAGTGTGAGAGATGGTGAGGTCCACCAGAGAACTATATGCTAGATGATGATTTGGATGTGACTTAAAGAGAATCTTACTGCCTTATGCATCTTACCTTTGAAAGCCTTCACACCATCTAGCAGTCTACTTTCACATACATTTCCATCATCTGCAAAAAGGTATAATATTCACATCATAGTAAACTGACACCAATCCAGAAAGACAGCGTGAAGGTTCACTGAAGGCATCATTTTACAGATAAAGTGAGATGCCTGAGTAATAAGTGACTTTTTTCCCCTCCAAGAGTTAGAGACAGTAGACTATATCAACCACCTAGAACAAGGCCAGCCTAATCTCTCCCCATCCTGAAGCTCAGGGAAATTTGCGGAAGAGGGGGCGGTAAGAGTGTAAGAGCACAAGGATGGGAGGAGCAATGATATGCAAGATACTCCACACAAGTTAGGGCTGAAGCAATCATAATTGGACTTTGCATGCCCTGTGCAATGTCCAACACACTATTGACCCCACAAAGTCTAGCGTTTGCTAAAGGCACCAAGATCCTTGGAGGCAAGGGATTGACAGCCACAGTAGTGTTCCTATGCTTAAGGGGAACACAGGAAAAGGTTCAGGGAAATGCCACTGGGTCCTTGTACGTCATCGGAGAGGAGGACCCAGAGGAGAGTTTGGCATGCACATTAAAGGATTCTCCGGGGATTGGGGGGGGGGAGGCACTGAGGAATGGAAAGGGAGGGGTGAGGGGAGGGGGAACAGGGGGGTCGAGGGGAGGAGGAGGGAGGGAGGGAGGGAACCAGTGTACCTATTAAGTTTGTATGAGCGGAAGTAATAATAAAAATGTTTAAAAAAAAGAGTTAGAGACAGTAGAATTGAGGAAGCTTTCCGAGTGCATTTCTAACTGAATAAAAATAATTATTTAATAAATTGTTGCAAAACACATCTGTCTCCACTTCTCTGCCCTTTCCTTCTTCCTTCTACTTCCTATCCCTTCTATCTGTCCATTCTCCCCTCTTACATCTCCAAGTTTAACTTTTACTTTAAAGTGTGGAACTCAAATATAATGATAGAACTTTTGTATCCAATGACAGAAATTTAAGAAAAGATTTGCTTACACTTAAAGAAATAAATAAAATTACATTTTATAAGGAAAAATCAAGGTCATGCTAACTTTTTGAAAACTATTTTTCTTTTAAGATAAAGTTAACTTTACCAGTAAATACAATATTTTTAATGTCATTTTAATACATATCTTTAACCTTGTTAAATCCTCTACTATCCTTTGAGACACTCACCATCAACTGGTAGACTTTTCACCAGTTCTGAGCATTCATTAGGTGTCAGCTTTATTCCATTGTCTTCCAGAGTATCTTTCACATCTTTGACATTAATTTTTTCTCCTTAAAAAATTAAAATGACAAGTACAGTTGTCAATCTTAAGAAATATCTAAATAGTTAAAACATGAAAGAAAATGGTCCATGTTTTTTTAAATTTATTTTTTATTCAGGTGTGTGTGTGTGTGTGTGTGTGTGTGTGTGTGTGTGTGTGTGTGTGTAGAACCACGGGCGAATTCGGGAACCACCATGGACCGCCTCCACTTCCTCCTTGTTTACTCTGTCACGGGATTCACAGGCTCTGCCCTACCAGGATCAGAAACGCAGGCCGTCCCCGCTTCTGCCCGGCGTCTATACGTGGGATCTAGGATCTGAACTCAGGACTTTCCACATGCAAGGCAGACGCTTAACCCCTGAGCCATCTCTCCAGTCCTGAAAATTGTCCATGCTTTTATGTAATGATGTGTAACATTTAGAAAAATAGTAAGAAGATCAATCTAGCAGAATAAACTATAGAACTTGCCTCATCCTGGAAAGAGAAGTACTTTTTTTTTTTTTGCTATAGCAATGCATGCTCCAGCAATTATGTACCATCCATCTGAGAAGCACTTTTTAAATATTTTATTTATTATATTATTGTTTGTGCATGCACACACATGTAAGGTGCATGCCTGCGTGTATGTGTGCACACATGTGTGACAGGTGTGTGCAGGTGTTTACGAATGCATATGTGGGTGCTAAAGGTTATTGGGTGTCATTCCTCAGGACCTTAAGTTTTTTGAGACAGGGTCTCTCATTGACTTGGGGCTTGTCAGCCTAGGCTGACTGACCAGCAAGCTCCTTTTCTCTACCTTTTCAGTGCTAGAATCCAGGCATGTGTTGCCATGCCTGGCTTTCTCGATCAGGAAGATCCTCATGCTTATGCAACAGGCACTTTACCAAGCTGAACTATCTTTTCAGCCCCTTAAACTTTTAGAAAGCACAGTTCTCATTAAATTGGTAACTTAGGTAATTATCTAGAAAATTAGAGCGCTACAAAGGATGAAAAGCATTTTCCATTTTTCTTCAAATTATTGAATTATTTGATAATCCTTACTTCAGTAATTATTGTGGTGATTGCTATAAGAGATGCGTAAATTTTTCTGTAAAGGGTTAGACAGTATTTTAAGCTGTGCAGACTCATTGTATCTTTTGTAGCTACTTGCCTCTGGTACAGTACTATCAAAGCAACCTTTATTAATACACGGATGAAAACCGTGACTGTGTTCCATTAAAAATGTTGTTAATAAAGCAGGCAAAGGGTCACATATGGGAAGTATCTTTGGCAAATACTTTCACTTTTCTAGTTGTGACAATCTCAAGTGTCTAACTACCATACAAAAAAATATTTTAGAGGATATATGTCCACTATTAAGAAATAAAAAAAATTCATATAGTTTATAACTATATACAAGCGCTGAACCTGTAGCTGTACTTTTAAAAAATTATTATTTTTACAAATAAAATGAATTGGGGCTGGAGAGGTGGCTCAGGGGTTAAGCCTCTACCTTGCAGGCGGAAGGTCCTGAGTTCGGATTCTAGATCCCATGTATAGATGCCCGGAAACCAGGGCGGCCTGCGTTTCTGATCCTGGTAGGGCGGAGCCTGTGAATCCTGGGCAGAGTAAACAAGGAGGTGGTGGAGGCAGTCCATGGTGGTTCCCGAATTCACCCGTGGTTTCCACACACACACAATTGAATAAAAATGAAATAAAATAAAATGAACTATATGTTTTTAACACCTACTAGCAATCTGCACTTCTTTCCTAACCGACCCCCACTCATTCTGCTTTCCCTTCTGCTTCCATGTCTCTGTCTGTGTGATTCATTGACCCTATCCAGAATGTCTGTACTGGAAAGTGACTCGGCATCTACGTGACACGAATGGTCCACCGGCACTAGTCTGCCAGGATCATAGGATCCTCAGCTATTGTGAAGGTTTGGTAAAAGTAAGCATCACTATACTGAGCTCCTGGGTATTGCAGCCCTGATGTGAACAGAGGCTACTGTCTGTCAGTATCTCTCTACCTTCCAGCTCTCATATTCTCACCACCCCTTCTTCCCTGAGCTATGAGATTGAAGCAGGGGGTACTATTTAGACGTCCTGTTTAGGGTTGAGTGTTTCACAGTCACTTTTACTTTGTACTTTGGCCTTTCGTGGTATAACTATATTCTTGTATCATCATCCAGATGAAGAAATATAATACTAACCGTGAAATCAGCTTGACAATGATGGAACTATTCTAATGAAGCACTTATGTACCTCACTTTGACTAACTACATTGTTGAAACAAGACACCCAGGGAATTGGAATTTTCCCCAGGAATCTAATGGGGGGAGGGGATGAAAAAGTCTGAAGCCTATGCCAAACTTAGAGAAACTTTGTCTCTGGAGAGGGAAAGGGACTTCACAACATTTTGTGAACACACAACACAACACAACACAACACAACACAACACAACACAACACAACAATTTGTCAGATCATCTTGCAGGAAAGACTGGATTCAAGACAATGATAGGTCAAGATGGTGAGACTACACCACTACCTATTCACTTGGGAGGCTGAGATAGGAGGATTAGGATTTCAAAGCCTAAGGTTTTAGCCTGAGACAGTGTTCAGAACATCACCCAATACTTTTTTCAGAGGAACATTTCTAATAGCTGTAAATCAAAACATAAACAAAACAATGGGTGGTGAGATAATGTCTTAAGGGAAAAAAAATTCTTGTTACATAGCTCAGTCTAGCCTGAAATTGCCATCCTCCTGCCTCAGCCTTCTGTGTGCTGGGAATTTAGGCATATAAATCCAGATCAATGCTGGACTTTAAAATTTTTTTCCTTTTAATTTATTAATTGATTAGTTGGTTGTTTTGGAATTTTTTAATTTGTCCATTCATGAATTTTATTTTTTTTACTTTTATGCTCATGAATTTAAGTATTAATGAAAAAAAGTATATATCATCAAAGAATTAAGATTTTAAAACTATATATAACTTTTAACTTGCCTATAACTGCTTTCACATCATCCAACACTTTCTTCAGAGGAACATTTCTATTAGCTGTAAATCAAAACATAAATAATTTAGACAATGACACAGACTCTGAAAAATTGTAAACTAAAGATCAACAAAAGTTTATGAATTTTGTTCAACTATTTGTGTGCACCTTAAATTGATATTTCCTATTTTGAATGCTTGACTCCTCACTATTAGGAAGGATGTCAGGTCTTAGCCATCCTCTTGAACATAGAACCCTATGCCCATGACAAGTGTACTATGTTGTCAGTCCTTGGGTGTTCAAATGGCTTCTTGTAAATGTAGATAAGGTACCTTCATAAAAGCCAGGCCATGTGGTGTGTGTGTGTGTGTGTGTGTGTGTGTGTGTGTGTGTATGAACTAGACTCCCCCTATTTTCTATATGTTCCAAATATGTTCAACTCTGTGTGTATCTCACAATGGTAGTGACATACATTGTTACATATTTTAGGAGATACCAGTGCTGCTCTACTATTCTCAATGGTGGATATTTTTCCTCTTTGTTATTTTTGGTGTCTTTCTTACTCATTTTTTTTTTTTTTTTTGCCTCCTGATCTCATTTTGTTTCTTCTTTGTATTCCTGGCAGCAGTTGTCAATGACTTCTCAGCATTGCTCATGACTGAATAATATTACTCAAGATGAATAAAAATGATAAAAGACAATGTTTCTTACTTTTAGGCAAAGCTTTTCTCTATTAAAAATGTCTAAAAATCTTTGAATCAGTCTAATTCTATAAATTACTTTTTAGTATATATACTTCTGAGACAGGTTCTCACTTGTAGCCCTGGCAGAACTTGAACTTGCAGTAATCCTCATACTTCTGTATCTCAAGTGCTGGGATCACAGATGTGAACTATCATACCTGGCCAAATATACATACAATCCCAAGATTCTGCATTTTCCTATAAAAGGAAAATAGCTTCTAATGCTTACCATTAATAGGCTGCTTTTTCATCACACTTTTAAGTTGCTTATTTTTGAGCTTGATCCCCATTTTCTCTAGAGTTGACTTCAGCTTGTTGAGCTTGCTGACGTCAACCTTTCCTCCTTAAGAGAGAAAGAAATGTGAGAAAACCCAAGAAAGACAATGTGATAAATACTTCTCATGCTAAGTTAGAGCATTTTCAATAGGCCTGGTTCCTGTTTGAAGTCAAATGGAACGTTAATGTTAAGTGTTTCAGCAGTAATGTCACATCCTTTAATATGGTCATAACTGGCTGGATGCTAATTCCACTTTTCACAGAAAAAGTTCTGCCAAAAGGAAAGGAGCAGCTGCATTATAGTTTTATTTACACATAAGTATAACAAAACAAGCAAAATCTAGAAATTAAAATATTGAATAATAGGGTTTTATTCTATTATTCATAGAAATTACATAGATATAGCCTTTACGAAAGATTATTACCATTAGATCAATTGCTTGTTAATTGGGTAGTTGTACTATATGATCACTTATAATTTAAGTTAAAATCATTTATCCAGTGTGGTGGTTAGTCCCAGCTGTCAACTTGAAGCTGGGGAGGGGGTGGGTCTAGGGGCACATCTATGAGGAATTATCTAGTTAAGTCATGTCTCTGGGTTGACTTGGAGATTGTCTCTTTTTGTATAACTGATGTGGGAAAAGTCCATGGTAGACAGAACTGTTCCTTATGCAGGTAGATAAAAAAAGTGAGCTAAATACCAATCAAAATCCCAAAGCAATTCTTCAAAGAAGTTGACCAAATAATCTCAAAGTTCATATGGAGACACAAAAGACCCAGGATAGCAAAAACAATCCTGAGTAACAAAAACACAGCTGGAGGTATTACCATACCAAACCTAAGTCTATACTACAAATCCATAGTTATAAAGACAGCCTGGTACTGGCTCCAAAATAGACACACAGATCAATGGATAAGGATTGAAGACCCAGATATAAGCCCACGAAATTACAGCCATTTGGTCTTTGACAAAGGGGCCCAAAGAATCCAATGGAAAAAGAACAGCATCTTCAACAAATGGTGCTGGCAAAACTGGATCTCCACATGCAGAAGATTAAAGCTGGACCCGTACTTGTCACCATGTACAAGACTTAATTCCAAATGGATCAAGGACCTTGATATCAGGCCAGAGACTTTAAAAACCATAGTTGAAAGGATAGGGAACTCCCTCGAGCTGATTGGGCTAGGCCAACACTTCCTAAACAGACATCCAATGGCACAATCACTGCTACCAACTCTCAACAGTTGGGATCTTGTGAAATTAAAGAGCTTCTGTTCAGATAAAGAGATTGTCACACGAGCTCAAAGGCAACCCACAGAATGGGAGAAAATCTTCACTAACCACATATCTGACAGAGCTCTACTGTCCAGAGTGCACAAAGAACTTAGAAAATTAAACTCCAAGGAAAACACTGGCCCAATTAAAAAATGGGCCCTGGAACTTCAAAGAAACTTTACCAGGGATGAAATTAAAATGTCTAACAATTATCTTAAAAAATGCTCCACTTCCTTTGCCATCAGGGAAATGCAAATCAAAACTTCCCTGAGATATCCAATCTCACCCCGGTCAGGATGGCAAAAATCCACAATACAAACAACGACAAATGCTGGAGAGGATGTGGAGAGAGGGGAACTCTCCTATATTGTTGGTGGGAATGCAGGCTCATACAGCCACTCTGGCGAGCCGTCTGGAGATTCTTAAAGAAATTAAAGATTGAAATGCCATATGACCCTGCTATCCCACTTTTGGGAATAACCCCCCATGCAGCAGAGGTTCGCCTCGATAGCACAAGCTCGACCATGTTCATAGCAGCACTGTTTACAATAACAAAGTCATGGAATCAACCTAAATGTCCAACAGTTGACGAGTGGATAAGAAAACTGTGGTATATCTATACAATGGAGTACTACTCAGCCATCAAAAATGATGAATTACTGGAATTTGCTGGGAAATGGATGTCATTAGAAAGAATTATATTAAGTGAAGTATCCCAAACCCAGAAAATTAAGCGCCGTATGTACTCCCTAATAGGTGGCTCCTAGTACCAAACTCACCCAGCCCACATTGAGACACTCAAAAGTAAACCTATGAAACACAGTAATTGCAAGGATTATGAACAAGAGAGATGGGTTAGGAGGGCCACACCAGAAACAAGGAGAGAGGAGACCATGTTACAGCAGAGAAAATAGGCCTCCATCAAGGTCTGCAAGTAAGTAATGAGAAACCTGGTTAAGTTCACAGACGTTCTTTCCTGATCTCACCAGAAGGGGAGGGCATATAGTCTAGCAGATAAAAAGTAATCATTTTGCAAATGGGTGATGGACCCCTCCCTCAGGGAGGTTTCCTACTCTTATTACATCTACCCTTGAATGTGCTATTACAACAAGACTCCAGTTTAACAGCTTTTTGTCTCTGGCCAGGGGGTGACATACAGTGCCCAGCAGAATGGAGTGAAGGGAATTGCAGGAGCAGCAAAACTGCAAAAGAAAATCAACAAACCACAATCCAGAACTTCAGAGACTATATCAATCACATAGAACTAGGACAGCCTAATCTCTCCCCATCCTGGAGCTCAGGGACATTTGCGGAAGAGGGGGCGGTAAGATTGTAAGAGCAAAAGGATGGGAGGAGCAACGATTTGCAAGATTCTCAACAATAGTTGGGGCCAAAGCAATCGTAATGGGACTTTGCATGCCCTGCGCAATGTCCAGCGCACTGTTGCCCTCATAAAGTCTAGCATCTGTTAAGGGCACCGAGACCCCTGGAGGCAAGGGATTGACAGCCATAGTAGTGATCTTATGCTTAAGGGGAACAAGAGAAAGGGCTTATGGAAATGCCACTGGGTCCTTATATGTCATCGGAGAGGAGGACTCAATGGAGAGTTAGGCGTATACAATAAAGGACTCTCTGGGAATTGGGGGGGAGGCACTGGGGGAAGGGGAGGGGGAGGAGGGGGGAGGGAGGGAACTGGTAAAAAATTTTAAAATGTATAATTAAATTTTTAATAAAAAAAAAAAAGTGAGCTAAGAATTGGCAATCTGGCAAGCAAGCAATGCCCTCTGCTCTTGCTGTGGATATGATGTGACCAGTTCTCTCAGTTTCTATGCTGCAGTTCTTCCTCCATGATAATTGTAACTTGAAACTGTGAGTCTATAAAACCCTTGGGTTGCCCTAAGTTGTATTTTATTATATTTATTTATTTATTAATTATATTTATTATAGTAACAACTTAAGAGACTAAAACGTAATAAAATAAGCCATGAAATCTGCAATGAAGACAACAATGTAATGATGTCTACAATTCTTTCTGACATTCTGACAGCAATGATGTAAGAATGGATCTTTACTCATGTATTATGGACTAATCCTTCCTTATCCCTACTATGTCACAGGAGCATCTCATCATGATTCTAATATTGACATTTTTATATATTATAACTCTAGTTCAAACCAATTAGTTCACATAATTACTTAACTGTAGACCTAATAATCTGTTTCAATAGCGGAAGAAGCAGACAACATTAGATTTATCAAACTAGTATGCTGGATTTTTCAAAATGTAAACTTCCAAGAACACTTTTGACTGTATGAGATTTTTGTTATTTTGCTGATTCAGAGCTTAAAATATTGAATGTGCTTATGACTAGATAAATATGCTATGACTTTAAAATAGTTATTTTATTAAATGGACACATGATACCTGTTAATATAAACTAATGATTCACAACTGAGCAATATGGTGGCTATTTTCAGCACTGTGATGGCTAAAGTTTTGATTATATAAAAATATATAAAAAGACAGACCTAATTTCTTCGAACCTGACCCTGGATCAAGCTTGCACAATATAAAGACAAAAAGACTATAAGGTCAATCTATAGAAGAGGTAACAGAGGAATTAAGACTTAACCAGGAAAAAGAACAAATACTGAAAAATTTCAAGTTAATCCTATATATTTCTTTCTTGTAATAATTACTACTCACCTTTGAAAGACTTCAAAGCTGTTAGCATTCTATTCTGAAAAACTTTATTATCATCTGTAAGAAAAAGTACAGTTTAGGACAGAGAGTATTTATTAAAGGGAATGTAAGGGTCAGACTTACTGTGGCTGACCTTAGGAAGTCAATCCACCTCCTTCAAATCAAGAAACAAACTCTCATAATGTGTTATCTCATGATGGCAGAGTGGGTGTTTGATGTAAAGGTCAAGAACCCAAGTTTACATTCTTGCTCTAATACTAATTGGCTTTGTGGTCTTAGCAGATCTATGCTTGCTTCCTACATTGCAATGTGGGGATAACGTGTCATCCTCATGTGTGGTGAGAATGATTCCTGCATGTCACTGGGAATCAATGAATACTATATGCTATTAGTAGATTTAGTAACTCACAAGCTGCCAAGACAAATGTTGGCTTGTATACTATACAACTGAAACTTACATACTCATCTTCTCTTTTTTTTTTTTTTTTTTTTTTGAGGCAGGGTCTCACTGTGTATTCCAGACTGGCCTTGATCTCTAGATCCTCCTGCCTCAGCCCCTTCCTTATTTCTGAATCCTTTCTATCATATTTTCATGCTATTGTTTTTACCAACAGACATGCTGGTGGCTAATAAGTAGCGACAAAGATATTCTTAGTCCTTAATGGCAAAGCTTATGCTTGAAGGTAGTTCAAATTGACAAAAATTATGGAAAAAGTTAATTTCTTAGCACCTCATAAAGGAGTCAGTTATAGAAGCAGTTAGATCATGTTTTTGCTTTTGATTTTCTTAAGACAGGTTCTCACATGTAAGTAGGCTTTGAATTCATAATTTTATTGCCTTTGCCCCCCAAATGTTGGGATTATAGGCCTGCCTGTTTAAGCAGATGTTTTTTGAAAATTAACTTTGGAAAGCAGGATTACCATAAGTTCAAGATTATCCTGGGCTAAATTGTAAGTTTAAGGCCAGTCTTGACTATAGTGTAACACTCCTTATTAAAAGAAGAAAAAGAAAGAAGTCTCATTTTTAAGAAGGTGTTGGGCCTTTTTGTTTAAAGAAGAAATAAAAATGATAATAGAGGAGAGAGAAATTTGGCATATTCCCAAAATCAAATGAGAGGGAAGGTATTTAGAGTTAATTCTGTGGGGGATAAGGATGAAGAAAAGGCACTTCTCAGTGACAAGACTTAGAAGTGCCCTGGAAGAGAACACTTTTTTCTGAGGACCTGTGCAGTGTTTACTGAGACAAAAGATATCCTCTCCTTCACTTGCATAGTCATCAGTTCCCTCAACAATGATTTTGAGGAAGAGGATTCTTTGGAGATATACACTGCACCTGAGTTATCACAAAATAAACAAGACCATGAAGAAGTAAGACAACATCTCATCATGGATCACTTTAAAATATAAGCTTTGGGCTGGAGAGATGGCTTAGGGATTAAGACTGCCTCCCAAGCAGAAGGACTTGAGTTTGGATCCCAGGTCTGCACTTCGGGCCCTGATGAGCAGAGCCTGAGAAATCCCAGTGTGAAGCAAAAAGGAGATAGAAGCAATCCAAAGTCACCCTTGGTTCTCTGCAGGGACACTCAGTGTCCTCTCTCTCTCTCTCTCTCTCTCTCTCTCTCTCACACACACACACACACACACACACACAAAATGAACAAATAAAATATAAAATATAAGTCTCAAAAGCAGAGCCAGCAAACCAAACTTTTCTGGAGATCATGGAAACATGCAGCTCACCGTCAACTGGTAGAGATTCTAGGAGATCTGCACATTCCTTATCATTGATTTCTATCCCCATTTCACTGACAATGTTTTTCAGATTGCTGGTATCAATTTTTTTTCCTTTAAAAAGGCAGAATATTTTTAGGTGAAAAACTTAAGGATAAATTAAATTTTAAAAGAGGTTTGTAAGATTACCTTTTCAACTAATATGAGCATGACAATATATTTTAAATACAATAGTTAAATAGACTCAGTTTGGGTTTCAGAAAAGACAAAATGGGACACATAATACAAAATATCAATACAAATCAAAGCAAACCTGATCTCATGATATTAACATAACAAAGGTTCATGGTGCTGGGGACAATGTGCAGAATGCAGTAAAGATTAGATAACAAGTTGCCAGTAAAAACAATTATGCTAATCATAAAATTGATCATTCACAAAACTCTATCTTTGGTTTTTCCAAAATTTACCTATCTACTAATATACTTACTTGAAATTTAGCTATTTGCACATAGACAAACATTTGTAAATGAAAAAATACTTATCTTTAAGGTACTGAATACTTGCTATCAAGAGCAAGTTGTGGCTTATTATTAACACAGATTATCAAATAAATTTCATCACACAAATATTTATGTCACATACCTGGGTAAAATGGCTAATATCAACATTTTATTGAGAAAACAGCATTAAAAATAAAATTATTATTGAGCACTAGGTTATCAGTGTGTGGAAACTTACCTGTGAAATCTTTCATTTTCTGCACAATGTTTTTCATATCAACATTCTCATTCTCTGTAAGAAACACAGCAGTTATAGACCAACAGTTTATCGTCTTTCTACTCTACCTGCTCCCAACTAGAATGCTGATATTTTAGTCTAGACTATCACATTATATTTTAAACAATAACCACTAAGAAGATATAATATACTCTTTTATGCTGTTCCTTGTACTTTGTTTTGTCTGTCACACTACTTCTGTCTTTTTCTTTTTATTAGAATACATCATACAAAATTTCTTTAGAAAAAGTCTATGGTTAGTAAACTTGGTGTTTTTGTATGTCTGAAATGTCTGTTACCATTATCCTTGAGTGATACTTTTCTCGAGTATTTTGAAGATTATATTCTTGTACTTCTTTCAGAATTCACTGTCGTTGATATAAATCAGGCTCCTTTTATTTTTGTATGGTGTTTTTCTTTTTTTAACTATTTATAAATTTTTATTTTCCTTTGATATGCTTAAATTTTGTAAGAAGGCTTAAGAGCATATTCATCCTACTCAATGCTCAGTGGCATCTTTAAATCTAGGACTGTGTGTAAGCATGAAGAGAAATAAAGTAATAATGAAGCAATGAAACTTTTCAGCATGCTGTCTTGTCAGTAAATTAGCTCTATCTAGAGAAGTTTTCAAACCTAAAGGATACATTTTAATCTATAAAACCTACCGTCAACTGGTAGGTCTTCAAAGAAATCTTTAAATTCATTAGGTGAGACCTCAATCCCCATAAGTTTTAGAAATGGGTTCAGGTTATTCACATCAATTTTTCCTCCTTAGAAGACACAAAATATCATTAAAAAATGCAAAATGTGAAAAAAATCTTATTAACTTTGATATACTACTGTTATTACAATAATCATAAGAACATAACATTTGGGAAGACCTAAGGAAGGATGCAAAAAGAACCAATATTAAATGTGTCTGTAGAATGTGATTCTTTTTATCTTTTGTTTTTATCAACACATTAATTCTATGTTGGTCTGGATAACTTTCCAGGGAGTTGTGGCATAATAACCTAATGTATACATGAATGTTGGGAAAATATACAAGGAAAACAGAATGATATGTGTTCACCCACTTTATCATTATACTTTGCACTCACTTTTAAGGTTCTTTATACCATCCAGCAACCTGTTTTTAAACACCTTTCCTCCAGCTATGAGAAACATAATTCAGATCAGAGAATAAGATTTATTGAAACAATAAGGAAAACTGACAATTCTTCAAATCTTACAACATCAGAAAGATGGATCTTTCAGTAACTTCCTCCTACATTTACTAACTTTCTCTCATAATGAAACTTGTTCAGAGATAAACTTTTAATGAGCCAAATCAATTCACTTGTGTAAAAATGCAAGTTACTGGCTTAAAGCTCTGAAACATATATCCCATTCTATTTCTTTAATAATTAATTTTGGTGAATAGAGACAGGGAAAAAGGAAAAGAGAGAAAAAGAAAGGAAAAGAAAGAAAGAAAGAGAGAAAGAACATACATGAATGCCATGGCACCATGGGTGGAAATCAGAGAACAATTTTCAGAAGTCAATTCTCTCCTTCCCCCCATGTGGCTTCCAAGGATTGAACTTAGGTTGCCAGATTTGCAAGCAGGTGCCTCACTTATCGAACTATCTTGTTTGCTCCATCATTTAGTTTGTTTAATTTATCTCTAACATCCCTTACTTTTCCATTTTTCATCCTTTCTTCGGCTTTCAGGTATATTAATGCTCCCAAGGACAACCAATATACCAGCCTTATTGGGAGGAATGAATGACATTTCTTTATTTATCATATCAAAATTAAGTGATCTGGATTTTTTTGGGAGGGAAATCTAGTACTTCTAAAAGCTCTAAGAAATGATTTAAAAACCGGGCAATAATCTGGTGCCATTCTAGAAAAGAAAAAAAATATTCCACAATCAAATAATCAAAAACCTTTTAAAGTATATGTGTGCACACGTGTGAGTGTGCTTTAAATGCTTACCATCAAGAGGCAGTGTTTTTACCAAATGTAAATATTCTCTATCTGTGAGATCAACTTTCAGGTCTTTTAAAGTATTTTCTAGGTCACTGACATCTATTGGTTCTCCTAGAAAAAAGACAAATAATGACAAAATAAAAAAAGAGGGAGGGAACCGGTGTACCTATTAAGTTTGTATGAGTGGAGACAATAAAAAATGTTTTTAAAAAAGTAGTTATTCTCAATGTTATAAAAATTACAAAATTTGTAATCATCTTAATTAATTATGTAAACAGTTGGGAATAAATCAAATAATAATTTATTTATTTCTATATAACATAAAATTTAAATATTTCTCCCAGAAATTTTGAAAGACTCATGAACTTTTTGCAGAAGAGGGAGTGGTGAATGTAGGAGTTAGAAGACAGAGTTGTGAAATGCCATCCTCTCAAAATGATATGGCTACTTCAATCACAAACAGAGGTGATTATTGACACTAAGCCTACAGTGGAGTACAGCTGCAAGCAGCTAACCAATGGTCAGCTGTGAACAGAGGAAAAAACTATAAGACCCTACACAGGACTGATGAACAAAGTGATAGGAGACACAAAAAATACTTAATTGTGTACTTATAGGAGGAGTCTACCAGATTCCAAGAGATAGTCCCAAGTCCAGAATAATGACCTTGGTTAAACTCAGTGAGACACAAAACAAAACAAAACAACAAAGGGCATGAATATGGGAAGAAGACTTAAAAAGAAGGGGGCTGTCAAAGGCAGGGAGGGAGATAAGAAATGGTAGAATAAAATAATCTTAATATATCATATATAAAGCAAATACAAGGCCTTACAACAACACAACTTGTCCCTCAAACATAAGATGCTCTGGTCACAAGCAACTGGAAATTTACAGATGAGTTGCTCATGTATGAACCAGAACGACCATATTCGCTATGCAATAGAGGGTAACAATTAAAAATCTAACCAATGATCTTGTTTCAACGGAGATATAGATATCTGACAATCTCCTGGCCTTCTATACCCAAAGGAGAATGAATGCAGATGAACATTGTATTATTATTGTTACTGATTCCACTGTATGCATTATTAGTCTTACTATCTGTCATGGTTTGAATATAAATTGTCCTCCATAGGCTTATGTGTTTGAATCCTTAATGGATATGGGTGTTTGGAAAGGTCATGGCACCTTTAAGAGGTGTAGTCTTGCTGGAGGAAAGCATGTCATAGGGGGTAGCTTTGAAGTTAATTAGTCCCACCATGCTTCTGTGAGAAGTCTGCTTTTGCAGTTTAGCAGTTTGTTCTCTCTCAGCCTCCATGAGGGGTATGACTTGGACTGCCTCCAATTTCTGCCAGCCTTCCATGCCTTTCCTGCCATAGAAGACTTTATGAGTTTTTCTGGGATGTTATCAGAAAGTGAAAAGTACTTTTTTCTATGTCACATAGACTTGGATGAGAACTAAATATTGTGAGAAATATTGTTTTAGTACTTTAGTAGTTCATTGTCTTTCAAAAATTTTATAACTTTAATGGCACTAATTCCACTCAAGAGAGTTCAGCCTTCATGAAGTAATCACCTACTATAGGTCTCACCTACCAATACCATCATTGTTACACTACTGAGTACAATAAAACTGTTAAAAATTCCTTGATAAATCACAGAATCTTTTGATTTTCTTTTGTCCAACTACGTAAGACTTTGCACAATTTCTAATTCTTCATATTGGATTTAGATTCATACTACAGATGAAATTTATACCTATACTAAAAGAAAAGACAATTTGATTATTTATAGTAGACTCAAGACATTTATTGGGACTAGGTTTTATTCAGCCTGGTAAGATAATGGGTCATGATTTGAGTATTTTCTAGTCCTCTCATAATCCTTTTGATTTTTCTCATACCTGTTTGGATTTTGCTTTACAGAGTCTTGAATGTAAAAACATTCCATTATACTACATGATATCTCAGTAACAGTTTCAAAGACAGAAAAGGATGAAATACGGTTCTTCTTGAGATGAGACAAGAGCATACCCCAAAGCAGCACAGAACCATTGCAACAACACAACTTGTCCCTCAAATATAAGATGTTTTGGTCACAAACAACTGGAAGTTTACAGATGAGTTGCTCATATATGAACCCTCACGACCAATGCAAAGAACCAATGAGGAAGGGGTTTGGACAGTCCTCATATTCTCTTATGTGCCTTTGGTTGAAGAAGGACCTAAAGATAAAATTAGGATTCAAAAATTTGCAAACTATTAAGGAAAGTCCATTACTGTTATTGAACCTTATGGAATGAGTCCATAGTATGAAAAATAAAACATGTACAATATCTTCTATTGGGTCAACAAATAACAAAGATGCCTATTGTATTATGAAAAATAAACATCACATTTAGAAATACAAAATTGTCTCTGATAAAAAGTATGTTTTTATATAAGGAAAATATTGTGACTAATATAAGCTAATATAATTACCCAGAAAATTATCTTGTTGATGATTCATTCATTCATCAATTTTTTCTGTAAGTAGTACCTCAACTATTGCTTAAATTCTTTAAAAATTATTAAGGTCTGGACTGTGTTTGCTGAGAAAAGCATAGGAGATACAAAACAGGTAAATGAACATGTGCAACTAATGAAAGGTTAAAAAGTGAAATAAGAAAATGAAGGTACAGTAAATGGCATCATCAGAACAGTGTAAAGAATTAAATTCCAAACTCACCTAAAATAACATTCAATGCTTCCATTAATCCTTTTAGTTTGATTTTCCCTTCAGCTATATGACAAGGAAAATTCAGATATCAATAAAGTCAAACTCAGAAAAAAGCCCAATTATGAAGTACAGCCTAAATAAAGCTACTCCCCATGCATCCTTTCAAGATCTTTTTTTTCTTAAAATTTGGGATTTAAGTGGATAGTTCCATTAACTGTAATGAAGACTACAACTGTTTTAGCATAAAGCATTTTGTAGGTAAACTGTTCTCTCAGGTTTTTTTTTTTTGATGCATTCTGTTTTTAATTCCAAATTTTTCTTGGAATAACTGATAACACTTATTGGTATATGCTGAAGAACTATTGTTTGTGGCATTATGTTGCTTTCTATAACTGAAACATGATATTGAATGAACTCAGGAAAAGGAGCCCCAAGACCTTAATGTGTGGTAAACACATTTTCCAATCCTGCTTGAAGGAAAAATATCACATATGGAATAGAAAGATCAGTCAAAAAGACTGATAGGAGTTAGCATGGTACTCCAAAAGGGTTAGCATTTGGGTTTCTGTCTTCAGACTGCTTTGCTTCTGGGAATATAGCAGTGAAAAGAAAAATAAAAGAAAAATTCTGATACCATGAAGTTTGTATCAACTTGTTTTGCTCATGGCTCTACCATTAGGAGCAAAATGGAGACTGGGTACATTTTCAGGTATTCAATAGATACATATTCTACAGAAATCTGTACCAATATAAGAATCAATGGACATCGTGAATAAATTGAATGCATAATTCATAAAAATGCATTGCACTGTATCTGGCATATAGTAAACTAAATGTATGTAAGTTCAAGTGCTCTTAGAATATTTTCACTTTTTTTCAATTTTTAATTAGTATGTATTATTTTTATGAAATGACAGATTTCATTATGACATTTCATATAATGTACTTTGATCATATTTCCCCTATTTCTTTTATTTGAAGGGGCTTTGACTGACTATATTAAGCAGGATGAAATTAAGGCAACAACATGTTTTTTAGACCATTCAAGAGGCTGTGTAAGTAGTCTCAGCTGTAAATAATGAGAGTCTGAATTAAGAGTAGAAGAGTAAAGACAGAGGTTTGAGATTTTTTTTTCTGTAAAAAATGAGGGAGCATGAACAGTCAAAGATAATTTGTGGATTACTTAGTGGATAATGGTGGCACAAAATTTGAAATAGAAACTAAGAATGAAGAGTGAATGTACTATTGAGGTAAGTTTAATTGCTGGTTAAAAAAATTTTTGTGTTAACAAGTACCTGTTTTTAGGAGAAAATCACTTAACTGATGCCCATTTGACTAGCTCCATTGTCTGAATTTTCTTTTTAAAGATGTGTATGTGTGTGAATGTGTACACTTGGGTATGTATGAATATGTAGTGCACATGCATATATATATATGGGGGCAGGGGAGAACCTCCTGTATTGTTCCTCAGCATTGGTCAACCCCTGTTTTGTTTTTTTTTTAAACAGGGTTTCTTAGTGTATCCTAGGGCTGGCAAATTGGGCTAGGATGGCTGGCCAGTGAATCCCAAAGATCTGTCTCTGTGTCTCAAATGCTGGGATTACATACACATGTGAGTTCAAGAGATTTAACTCAAATCCTTATACTTTGCAGCAGGTACTTTACTGACTGAGCCATTTTCCTATTCCTTCTTTCATTTTATTTTTTTATTTTATTTATTATTATTATTATTTATTCAACTGTGTGTATGTGCGCGCGCATGTCTGTGTGTGTGTGTGTATGTGTGTGTCTGTGTATGTGTAGAACCACGGACGAATTCGCGAACCACCATGGACGCCTCCACCTCCTTCTGCCCCAGGATTCACAGGCTCCGCCCTACCAGGACCAGAAGCGCAGGCCGCCCCCGCTTCCGCCTGGCGTCTATACGTGGGATCTGGGATCCGAACTCGGGACCTTCCGCCTGCAAGGCGGAGGCTTAACCCCTGAGCCACCTCTCCAGCCCTCCTTCTTTCATTTTAATGTGTACATGGTGTGCATACAAATGTATGCATGCTTGTGTCTGTGTGGATGCATGTGTGCATTGCGTGTGAATGTGCATATGTGTGGGGACCCAAGGATAATACTCGGAATCATCCTTAATAGCTTTTCCATCTTAATCATTAAGAGACAGGTCTCTCAATAAACCCAGAGTTCATCCATATGATAGTCTCTCTAGCCAATTTACTACCGGGATTCCTTGTTGTAGTCCTCTAAGGTTGGAATTACAGGTAGGCTGCTATGACTACCTGACATTTTTGTGGGTTTGGGATATGAACTGTAGTTCTCACGCTTGTGTGACAAGCAGTTTAATCACTGATTTTTTTCTTCTATTAAAAGATACCCAAAAGGTGAGTAATAGGTGTGGAAAGCAGACATTTGGGTGTGAACCTGAAGGGATTTGCTTTTCCTGGCACATCTTTCCCTGATAATTCTCTGATCTAACACAGTCTTAGTTTTATTTTATGCAGTGTTTAGCATGTGTAGAGGAAGGAATTAGATTTTACAGCAATAGACATAAAGATTAAGGATTTAATCTCTCTTTAAGTCTAGCTTTTCTCCAAGTCTTTGAAAAATCTTTGATGTTTTGAAAATCTAGTTAGAGAAACTCTTGTTTCAAGCTCCAAAACTTGTAGAGTGATCAGGTACTCACGGTTTCCTGATAGTCTTTCTATTAGGTCCATGAACTCTTTCTCTGTGACGTTGATCCCCATGTTTTCTAAAAAAATATCCAGCTTATCTGCATCAATGGTAGCTTCTAAGAAGAAGATGAAAAGGAAATAATGAAATAAAAAAGTATAATGATTTTAAAATTTGACTGTGTTGTTCTGTTATCTCTTTTTTTTTGGATAAGCAGGTATTATATACTACAACTAAAAATCATTCATTTCTTGGTATTATTGTTAAGATTTTAAGACAGACCCAAATCTTTAGTGTTGTTCATTAAATAAGTGAATAAAATTAGAACCAATTACTTCAGGTATTATGTTGGGGCAGAAGCCTACAGAGCAAACTATTCTTTTTTAAAAATTTATTTATTTATTATTTATTCAATTGTGCGTGTGTGTGTGTGCATGCGCGTGTGTATGTATGTGTGTGTGTGTAGAATTCGGGAACCACAATGGATGCCTCCACCTCCTCCTTGTTTACTCTGCCCTGGGATCACAGGCTCCGCCCTACTAGGACAGAAACGCAGGCTGCCCCCCCGCTTCTGCGCTACGTCTATACGTGGGGTCTAAGATCCGAACTCAGGACCTTCCGCCTGCAAGGCAGAGGCTTAACCCCTGAGCCACCTCTCCAGCCCCAGAGCAAACTATTCTTAAGGAAGATTTGAAAAGCAATTAAAGTTGAATGACATTTTGTAAAACAAATTATTTTTGTTCTGTGCACTATAAATAAGTTGTTTTTACTTTTGACCAGAATCCTTATGTGACAGTTCTCACTCTTTAACCTTTCCTTCCTGGTTAAAAAATATTCCCCCTTGGGGCTCAAGTGAGGGAAAATCCAAGGAGGCCTGATACTTTATGCCACATTATAATGAACTACTTTGTAAATTGCAGATCTGTTTCATATTAAACTTTAGCACAAGCAAGGACTCACAAATATAACAGAAAATGCTTATGTAAATATAAGAGAAGTAGACACAAGGATTTTAAAGCCTTTTCATTGTTACTCACCGTCAAGAGACTGCATGCCCTTCATTAACCTTTTCTGAAACACTTGTCCATCGTCTATAAAAAGGATATTTTGGAAACAGAGTCAAATGATAGTACCTGTCTTCTATTTCAGAGAAAAGGAATTTAAAAATCAGCTATACATAGGTGTTATACAAACCAATGTTCATGTTCACTGGTATGTGGATGAAACTTAAATAATAATTGAATGTCACTTTTCTTTTTTCCCTATATTACAAATGCATGGAAAGTAGTAGTATTAATTGCTGTTTATAGGTGTTCAATTTACAATAATTTTTCTGAAAAAAATTTGACAAATCAATAAAAAATCTTCCTTTTTGTAATTTTACTTAAGTGTTAAGAAATAATAAAAAATGTATTAATAATAAAAAATAAATTAAATAAAAAATAAATAAAAAAGAAATCTTAAAAAAAAGAAATTTTAGGATATTTGCAAAAGTTTATCTATAGGATTGCCAAATTAAAAATTCACTTAGAAATATGAAATGAAGTATTCATTTCATAACTTGTACAATAGGTACTGCTTTGAGACATGACTAGGTATAATTTTTAATATTTGCTCACATATATTATTAGGGTTTTACTTTTATGGTATATGTTTATGTATGTGTGTGAATGTAGGTGTGCATGTGTGAAAAGGTTAAAGGATATCCTGGTTTTCAGGCCTTGCCTTCTGCTTCATGTGAGATATGGCTGTCTCTTGTTTTTCTGCTGTATACACTAGGCTATCCATTAGTTTCCAGTGATTCTCTTGTCTCCATCTTCCATCTCCTTACATTACTGGGAATACAATGATTATGCTATACATTTGTTTAGGTATGAGAATTTTAACTCGGGTCTTCCTGATTATATGACAAGTACATTTATATTCATTTGGCTAGCCCATTTGCAAGGTTTTCTGTTGTGAATATATACATTAACATCATATAGATAGCAGCTATAAATAAGCTAATATATACATAAATAAAATATCTCTCAATTATTTCATGTTTTAAAAACACCATGAGCAAAAACATCAAAATATTAGTAATGGTTTGCTTTTGAGTTATAGAATTAACAGCATTATTTTCCTGATGTTTTTTCTTGTTTTGTTTCATCTAATAATAGGAAATGGAGTCTTCCTTCAATGTATAAAAATTATCATCTTGCTAGTAAACAAGAAAACATCTCTAGGTACAGAAACACATTCGTGTACACTATTTCTTTATTGTCTGTCTACTCATTTCCTTTCCTTCCCCCTCTCTACTTTCTTGCTCCTTATACTTATCTTCCTTTTGTTTTTACAAATGTACTTTGCCAGCAAATTGAGTGGGTAAGCAATGAACGTTGTTAAGTAGCTTAAGCTGAAAGGTTTGATGATTTTTAAGTTAAAATGTGAATGATAGACACATTCTTTGTATTATCAATAGCTTTGTAACCAGCTTTTCTCAAGCATTTTTAGTTTATTTGGGAGTTTTTAATGTAACCACAAGACAAGGCTATCTAAAAAATGAAATAATATCTATGACTTACCATTAACTGGTAATGTCTTCAGCAAGTCCAAGTGTTCAGAAGGATGGAGTTCAATCCCTAAGTCTGTCAAAATACTTGCAAGTTTATTTGTATTAACTTTCTCTCCTTTAAAAGAAAAAGAAAGGTTGCTAATAAGTGGCAATTTGAGGGCAGTAATAAAATGTGAAATGATAACAATGCCGTCCCATGTAATGTAACTCTTGTTTTCACATTATCTGTATTCCTTGTGTTTAAGAATGAGTATGGAGACTGTAAAGTGGCAACCTAGTGGAAAGTGGTGTATAAGATACCATCTTGACAAGGAAGTCTCATTACCTGAAAGAAATGCATGAAAGACTGAGGGCTATAAAAATCATGAGTTCTTCATGGACATGAAAGTATAAAACATTGGTCTAACTGACACCTTTGAAGAAAAGCCCAGGAAGGAAGACTTTTCATGGAAATGAGAGATATCCAGATAACACGTTCAGGTCAGAGATGCAAACCTCAGAAATGCTGATTCTCCTGATGTCACAGAATGGTTGTCTGAGTGTATACTGGAATCTAGGACTCTCTCATTTTCTTTTTATTTTTTAAATTTTTTTTTCTTGAATGAGTCTTTTATAAGATAAACACATTTCTTTTGTATGAGAAAGGAAATGCATGATATAGGACAGGATGCAGACAACTCCATTTGAAAATGAGCAAAAGTTTTCCCATTTGCTAAGTCATCTCGCCCTCCCACAGGAAGGTCTGAGAAAGCCTGTTGGTTCACCTTCACAGAGCAATTTCAGTTGCTCCCGATCATATCATAATTACAAATGTTATTTCTTTATGATTATCATATCGGGATCTTTTTATATGCTTTTGGTTAGCCATTCATCTGTTGTGAGGTCTCTGCTTGGGGCAATACCCTTTTTTTTTTTTTAAATTTCCACTCATACAAACTTAACAAGTACACCGGTCCCCTCCCTCCCTCCAACCTCCCACTGCCCTATGCCCCCCTCCATCCCCCTCCCTCCCCCTTCCCCAGTGCCTCCCCCTCCCATCCCCGGAGCATCCTTTAATGTGTATGCCAGACTCTCTCATTTTCTAGGACTCTCTCATTTTCTTATCTCCTTCCAACATTCAGAAGTCTTATATACAAATTTGCAATTTGATACCCAGCCCCTGCTTATCATTTCTGTATAAAAATAAGTCAGGAAGTGGGTGGTAAGAGATTTATTGCTTTCGAAGCAGTAGACCGTGATCTTTTTCCATCCATTTTGCCTGTTTTGTTCTTTCTTCTTGAGTTGTGTGTGAATTTTTCTCCCTGCATTTGATTTTTCTCTACCTAAAAGTAGCTCTGTAATTCACTATGTGGAACATGGTATTTGTTTGGTACTGAGTGAAAAATAGGGTTTTTTTTTTTTTTTGCTGTATAGAAAACATAATTTCTTGATTCTTCACGAAAAGGAAGCATGACCTTCTAAGCCTTGACAAGACAACCTAGTCCTGAAGAAAATCTTTTTCTATAATTCACCAGTAATTAGGGTTTGCAAGTTCTTTTCCCCTAGTGCTATAAGAGGGAATTAGGTAGGACTTAAAGAAACCCTATTCACTTAGTTCTTAAAATATGTATGATCTTTTAAAAATTACTTAGATTCTGAATGAATGTTAATTATCTCAAAAGCTCACAGAGGCCTAGAGGTAGATGAAATGAGTAAAAGGGGTTATGGTGAAGTGACAATATGTGTCAAGAGGAAAAATAGCAGTGAAGGAATACAGAAGCAGTGTTTCAGCATGGGTGACCAACTTTTGATCTCTGATTAACAAACACTAGTTAAGATTAGCATATTATTGTTGGAAACCACAGAATTCATGCTTAATAATTCATTACTTAAATAATTTTTTTCCTGTGGACAAACCCTAAATAATTCAAAGTTAAAAGCATAGCAAAGGTGAATGTAAATATTTCATTATAAGTATTTAAAATATGAAAATTAACATATTTATATTCATTGCTGGAAAAACCTAAGCAAAATGTAACAGGGTTATTCAAACAAAAATGTCAGTAATGTGTTACTCACCTGTAAAAGGTTTCATTGCATTCGTCAGCTTATTCAGGTTAACTTTACTGTTAGCTGTAAAACATGAAACAAATAGGTCAGAAATATAACATTGAGTTCATGAAAATGATGTTGAGCACAGCAAAGGAATTTAATAGTGCTTATTTGCCCTAGAAAATTCAGTCTTTTGCTGCATTCTTCATGAGAAGAGTGAAGATGTTAAAAAAAGATGAAAGTTCACATGCTAACACAACCAAATCTGAGATAGGATTGGCATGCAGGATGTATAAACATTTTTTCCTTTTTGCATGTGTATATGCTCATGTGTGTGGTTGTACATCTGTGCACATGTAGATAGTAGAGTCCTCAAGTTGGTATTCAGTGACTTCTTCCATTGTTCTCCATTTTTATTGGTACAACAGATTCTATCAAGCGAACCCAGAGATTATCAGTTGACTAATTTAGCTAGTCAGCTTGCTTTAGGGATTTCCTGATCTTGCCTTTACAGTGCTGGAATGTACAGGAGGTCCCCAACACCTGCCTGGCTTTTATGTGGGCTCTGGGAACCTGAACCTGGAGCATCACACTTGTATAGCAAGTACCTTATCTACTGAGCCATCTCTCTAGTTTTAAAAAGCTCCTACAGGGACTGGAAAGAAGGCTCCAGAGTTAAGACTCTACCTCACAAGCAGAAGGTCCTGAGTTGGGATCCCAGGTCCCATGTACAGACGCCAGGTGGAAACAGTGGCGGCCTGCACTCCTGGCCCTGGTGGGTGGAGCCTGGGAAATCCCAGAGCAAAGCAAAAAAGATGCAGAAGCAATCCAGGATGATTCCTGAAGTCACCCTTGGGGTTTCACAGAGACAAACAGGGCCCTTTGATACACAGATAGATACACACACACACACACACACACACACACACACACACACACACACACAAAATAAATAAATTTAAAAAATAATTTGGAGATGAAATAAAACCAGTTCTTAGAATGAAAAAATAAATCCAAAGCCAGCTAAATTTGAATAGAAACTTTTAAGAGAAGGATACATATACACAAAATTCGAGTTTGAATATAATCGTAAAAGAATTTGCATATGTAAATGATCACAAACTAAATATACTTCATAATAATACTTAATTTAAAGGGAAATACCTTTAAAATAGTCTTTTATATATCTTGCATAAACATTTTAATTTAAAATTAATTTTGAAATGAGAAATAAAACAAGATTGTCTTGCTGTACTTACCATCAAATGACAGATTTTTTATTAGATCCTCAAGCTCCTTTTGACTGAGGTTCACGCCCATATTCTCCAAAAATGTATCAACTTTACTGGCATCAACCTTCCCTCCTTATTGAAAGAGAGCTATGTAAGCAAAAACTAATCTACTTTAATTATAAAGAAAATTTATAATTCCTGGATCAGTGTCTAATGAGATCTCTGAACTGACAAAAGTATAACAGAATATTAGAGCTTATTGTTTAAATCTTTATGATAAGGACACCCAGGGTAAATTTTAAAGATGATCAAATAACTTTTCACAAAATTATGGCAAGGTGACAATAAACCAAATGCTTCCCCCTAATTCTGACCTGTTTCATTGCCTTTATGTTGTGTTTAACTTTTAGTATGTTAATGCGTGCTAGGTTTCCATCTCATTAAAAACAATTTTTTAAAGTTAAACAGTAAGGCAAATATAATATTAATATCAGTATTAATGGCCTTTGGATTTGGAAAATATCTTGATTTGGTATGTGGTCATTTAAGACTGGGAACTCAGTTTGAACAGGTTTGTCTTCCTGGCTGGTTTCCTATTTGTCTCATTAGTTTATGTCTCTTTGTTTTTACAGATCATTGTTTCCTTTTTTCATTTTGGCCTGAATGGCATAATAATAACCTTACATAGAATAAATTAATTGAAGATAGGTAATTCTCTCCCTTTCTTTATTGTTGTGGAACAGTGTTCTGATAATTCCTTCCTTTGTCAAAATTCCACAAAAGCACAGGCATTCTTTCTAAATTACATGTTAGAAAAATGATCATCTTAAGTACATACTGAAATATAAAAGAAACAAAAGTACACAACAACCTAAGGGTTAGGTGCAGGACTCACAGTTTAAACACCATGAAATAGTGTGAATGATAACATGATGTTACATTCACCTCTTTTACTAAGCTTTTTTCTTACCTTTAAGAAATGGTATAATATCCAGCAGTCTTTTCTGATAAACTTTTCCATCTGTAAAACACACACACACACACACACACCACACACATTTAGATCACAGAAGAGCAATGTGAAGTTTCACAAACCATACAAAACCAGTAATTGCACAAAGACTTACTTTGTGAATTACCAAATTTTTCTAATTTACCAACAAATAGTGAAATTATGCAGATTGGATGGTAGGTTTAATTTTAGCAACATGCTATAACATAAGGTATTTCCCTATTGGATCACCCCTTTCTTTTTCTTATTTAATTCAGGTTAAATTTTAGATCTTTCAATAGGATTAAAAATAGTTTAAAATACAATTGTATTTGTATAATGATGATATGAATAATTTCCAAACTAAAAGTTAATGGCACAAATAATCTTTAAAGCTATACAGGTTGAGTATCCCATATCCAAACTTGCTTGGGAGTAGAAGTGTTTTGGACTTTTCTTGATTTTGGAATATTTGCATATACATAATGAGAGTCCATGAACCCAGGACACTAAACATAAAATTTATGTTTCTCATATATTCCTTAGGATGAAGATAAAAATTTTGTACAATATTTTCAGTTGCCTAAACAGTGATTGTGAACCATCATATAAGGTTGGTTGTGGCATTTTCCCTAATGGCATCATCTTGACACTTCAAAAAAATTCAAATTTTTTAGAGTATTTTTTGTAGTTTGGAAGTTTGGGTTGGGATTAGTAGTCTGTAAGAGAATCACTTAAAATTATATAATATGGGCCAGAGATTGTTTTTGGCTAGCAATCAGAGATAATTTCAGAATTTTTCATAATTTTACAATAACTCTACTTTGAAGATTATATTTTTATTTAAAACACTTACCATGAACTGGCAGGTCGTTTACTACTTGTGAGAGTTCTGTATCTGTAAGCTCTATTCCCATGTTTCCTAAAACTGTTCCCACAGCACTGACATCCACTTCCTCTCCTACAGATACAAATAGTAACACAGAAGATTTTAAAGAACTACATAATAATTTGAAATAATGCTGAAATCCTCTACAACTCTATAATTACTTAATGAATAGTAAAGTCAAATAAATCTTATTTTACCATATATAGTTCTAGAAGAAAATTAAAGTGCTTTTTCCAACTCCAGTAATAACGAATACAGAAAATATAATAACATATATAAAAGACAAAATAACATAATACAAGTAGATTTTTTAAAAACTTTATTTATTTATTTATTTATTTATTTATTTATTTATTGTGTATGTGTGTGTATCAGAGGGCACTGTATGTTACTGTGGAGGCCTAAGGGTGACTTCAGGAATTATCCTGGATTGTTTCTACCTACTTTTCGCTTTTCTCTGGTATTTCTCAGGCTCCATACACCAGGGTCAGAAGTGCAGGCTGCCATTTTATATGGGACCTGGAATCTGATCTCAGGAGCTTCTGCTTGTGAGGCAGAGTATTAACCCCTAAGCCATTTCCCCGACCCCAGATAATAGATTTTTATGATTCCCTATTGTGAGAGAACTCCATCAGGCATGAAAACTATATTTTTATTGCATTCAGATACATTTTTTACTAAATTAACTTTGATTAATTTAGAAAAATTGATATTACAGGGTTTAAAAATATGGAAACTACATAGTACTCTCAAAATATTCATAAATTGAGGTTAGAGCTAGGAAACTGGAACAACAACATTTCATATAAAGTAACATAATCTGAATAACAACCATCATGTTCCTGAAAAAGTGGATGTATAGCATATCAAGATTTATGGGATGTGACAAAAGCAGTTCTAAGGGAAATTTAGAGCTCCTCAGGTAAGGCCCCTAGACTGCACCCCAGGTCATCTGTGCACCCCATTAGCCTCTTTGCCTTTCTATTCTGACCTGGACTGGACGAGGGCTGACTCCTTCCTCTCCCTCTCCCTTCCCCTCCCTTGTCAGCCCTCTTGTCTTCCTTCCCCTTCCTTCCTCCTTATGCCCCTCCCCCTCTCCCAGTGCCTACCACTTCTTCCCTCCTACCCCCCAGAACATCCATTTATGTGGGCCCTGAACCTTGCCATGAGTCCTCTATCCTAGTGAGGGTTTAGGAAAGCCCCCTAGATCATGCCCCAGGCCCCAGGCCATCTGCGCACTCCACTAGTAGCCAGCCTGCCTTTCTGGACCTGGGGAAGGCTCCTAGGTCAAGCCCTAGGTCCCAGGTCATCTGCATTCCCTACTAGCCACTTGGCCTTCCTGCCCCAGACCTAGACCAGAGCTGACTCCCTGCTCCTCAGAATTCAACAGAGTCCAGAGAAAACCCAAGAAAAGCTCTAGGGGACTGATACCATTCATCTGAGGTCCCATTATATGGGAGCGAATCTTCACATCCAGCTCTAAGGTATGTAAACCCTTTTTACCATCTTCTTCCTCTCAATTGTTAGTCACTGTAGTTCAACATTTCCATATAGCCACCCAAAAACCCATACAAGCTTCAGGGACCCTCACAAATTGCCAAGGAAATAAACCTAAAAAGTGCACTACCACACTAATCTTCAATCCCTGTCTACTAAACCTGACTTTATTGATGTACTAACAAACAGCCCAATAGCCTCATTGAGGGAATAACACCAATACCAGAAAAGTGTACCCAACTCCAAGGAAAACACTAACAATAACTGCTCAAGTGTAGTAATATTATCTAATTCAGTTTAGCCCAAAACACACAGAAACAAAAAGGTCATAAGAGATAAAACAGGGGCTGGAGAGGTGGCTCAGGGGTTAAGCCTCCGCTTTGCAGGCGGAAGGTCCCGAGTTCGGATCCCAGATCCCACGTATAGACGCCAGGCGGAAGCGGGGGTGGCCTGCGCTTCTGGTCCTGGTAGGGCGGAGCCTGTGAATCCCAGGGCGGAGGAAGTGGAGGCGTCCATGGTGGTTCGCGAATTCGTCCGTGGTTCTACACATACACAGACACACACACACACACACAGACAGACACGCACGCGAGAGCACATACACATACACATGTACACAATTGAATAAATAATAATAAAAAAAATTAAAAAAAAATTAAAGAGATAAAACAAAAATGCCCAGATCACAGTGCAAATCCATTAGAAACCAAATCCAAGACAACAAATCTACCAAAAGAATTAATCCTATAATAATGGAATCCAACCAGCACAAACTCACAGAAAATAGCCAAGAAAGCCATACCCAAGATGATTTTCAAAACCTGATCTTTACTATGATCAAAACAATGAAAGAGGAAATCCAGGAGGAGTTAAATAATTGCATCAAACACTTTGAACAGGAACACAACAGGCACTTGGAGGAGATGAGAAAAGCAATTAAAGAAAGAAAAATAGGCATAGAGCAGTTAAATCTCAAGCAGAGTTTAAACTCGAACTAAAAGAAAAGCTATCTTCAACCCAGAACTCAACAGAGAGTCTTATCAGCAGAACTAATGAAACAGAAAACAGGATATCAGATTTTGAAGACAAAATGATAGAACTAACCAGTTTAATCGAAGAGGTTGTTAAAGACAAAAAGATACTTGAGAGGAATATTCAAGAGTTATGGGATGCCTTGAAGAAGCCTAACATGCACATTCATGGAATACCAGGACAAGAATCCCAAAATACCACACCCCAGGAAATTTTTCAAATTATCATAAAGGAAAACTTTCTACTTTTAAAGAAATCGAGGCCCATCCAAATACAAGAGGCATTCTGCACCCCAAATAGATATGACCAAAATAGAAACTCACAAGGGAAATAACAGTCAAGACACTCCACATACAAGACAAAGGGAATGTACTGAGAGCTTCAAGAGAAAAAAACAAGTCACTTTTGAAGGTAAACCTATTAAAATAACAAATGATTTTTCAATGGAAACAGCAAAAGCCAGAAGAGCTTGGAGAGAAGTACTTCAAGTATTGAATGAGAACAAATGTCAACCCAGGCTGATATACCTGGCAAAACTATCAGTCATGATCGAGAGTGAAAGAAAAATTTTCTACCATAAAGACAACTTCAAGGCTTATATGACCACCAAACCAGGCCTTCAAAACATGCTAGAAAAGATACTCAAGCTTGAAGAAAAGAACAAGCATATCCAGGTAGACAGAAAGGAAGTATAAGACCACAAAAACCTACAAGCTAAATAATACACTTACAAAAGCCACTGAAATGTCAGGTATTAAAAGTAATTTCTCCACTATAACACTAAATGTCAATGGAATTAACTCACCAATCAAAAGACACAGGTTACAAAAATGGATGAGAAATCACAACCCATCCATCTGCTGCTTTTAGGAAAGATAGGCATCTCACCACAAAAGATAGGCACATTCTAAAAGTAAAAAGCTAGTTGAAATTTCTTCAAGCTAATGGAACCAGGAAACAAGCAAGGGTAGCAATTATGCTATCTTAAAAAGTGGACTTCAAATCAAAGAAAATCATAAGAGACACAGAAGTATACTACATTTTAGTCACAGGTACAATTCACCAGGAAGACTTCACAATACTGAACATATATGCACCTAATATGGACTCCTCCACATTCATTAAGCAAACATTACAATGTCTAAAATAAGAAATCAATCCCAAAATGATAATACTTGGGGATATTAATACTGCACTCTCAACATGGGATAGATCAATAGGCCAAAAACTTAACAGAGACACATTGGAACTAAATCAAACCCTTACTGAAATGGACCTTACAGATCTCTATAGAACTTTCCATCCAAGCACCAAGGAATACACATTTTTCTCAGCAGCCCACGGAACTGTCTCCAAAGTAGACCACATATTGGGTCACAAAATGAATCTACACATATACAGGAAAGTTGAAATTATAGCCTGTACACACACTATCAGACAGTATGGTACAAAGCTTGATATCCACAGCACAACAAACAGCAGAAAATACACTAACTCTTGGAAACTAAACACTATGATGCTGAATGAGAAATGGGTTTAGGAAGAAATAAAAAAGGAAATTCAAGATTTCCTAGAAGCGAATGATAATGAAAATACAACATATCAAAATCTCTGGGACACTTTTTAATCGGCCGGACTATATGCCTTCCCCTTCTGGTGAGTTCATACCCCCTTAGTTGTAAGTGATCAGGAATGAATGTCTGTGAACTTAACTAGGTGTCACATTACTTTCTTGCAGTCCTTGATGGAGGCCTATTTTCTCTACTGTAACATGGTCACTTCTCTCCTTGTTTCTGGTGTGGCCCTCCAACCCCATCCCTCCTGTTCATAATCCTTGCAATTACTGTAGGTAATACATAGATTTACCTATGAGTGTCTCAAGATGGGCTGGGTGGGTTTGGTATTAGGAGCCACATATTAGGGAGTACATACAGCACTTAATTTTCTGGGTCTGGGATACTTCACTTAATATAATTCTTTCTAATGACATCCATTTCCCAGCAAATTCCAGTAATTCATCATTTTTGATGGCTGAGTAGTACTCCATTGTATAGATGTACCACAGTTTCCTTATCCACTCGTCAACTGTTGGACATTTGGGTTGATTCCATGACTTTGCTATTGTAAACAGTGCTGCTATGAACATGGTCGTGCTTGTGCTATCGAGGTGAACCTCCGCTGCATGGGGGTTATACCCAAAAGTGGAATAGCAGGGTCATATGGCATTTCAATCTTTAATTTCTTTAAGAATCTCCAGACGTCTCGCCAGAGTGGCTGTATGAGCCTGCACTCCCACCAGCAATGTAGGAAAGTTCCCCTCTCTCCACATCCTCTCCAGCATTTGTTGTTGTTTGTATTGTGGATTTTTGCTATCCTGACCTGGGTGAGATGATATCTCAGGGAAGTTTTGATTTGCATTTCCCTGATGGCTAAAGAAGTGGAGCATTTTTTCAGATATTTGTTAGACATTTTAATTTCATCCCTAGTAAAATTTCTTTTAAGTTCCCCCTCCCATTGCCAAATGCCATATGACACTGCGATTCCACTTTTGGGTATAAGTATTACATCTACCCTTGAATGTGCTCTTATAATAAGACTCCAGTTTAACAGCTTTCTGTCTCTGGCCAGGGGGTGACATACAGTGCCCATCACGATCGAGTGAAGGGCATTGCAGGAGCAACAAAACAGCAAAAGAAAATCAACAAACCACTATCCAGAACTTCAGAGACTCTATATCAACCACCTAGAACTAGGCCAGACTAATCTCTCCCCATCCTGAAGCTCAGGGACATTTGCGGAAGAGGGGGCGGTAAGAGTGTAAGAGCAAAAGGATGGGAGGAGCAATGATTTGCAAGATACTCCACACAAGTTAGGGCCGAAGCAATCATAATTGGACATTGCATGCCCGGCGCAATATCCAACACACTATTGACCTCACAAAGTCTAGCATCTGCTAAAGGCACCAAGATCCTTGGAGGTAAGGGATTGACGGCCACAGTAGTGTTCCTATGCTTAAGGGGAACACAGGAAAGGGTTGAGGGAAATGCCACTGGGTCCTTGTATGTCATCGGAGAGGAGGGCCCAGAGGAGAGTCAGGCATGCACAAGAAAGGACTCTGGGAATTGGGGCGGGAGGCACGGGGGGATGGGGAGGGAGGGGTGAGGGGAGGGTGTGTAGGGGGTTCGGGGGGAGGAGGAGGGAGGGAGGGAACTGGTGTACCTATTAAATTTGTATGAGCTGAAATATTAATAAAAAT
Source organism: Typhlomys cinereus (assembly GCA_023101885.1). Classification (NCBI taxonomy): domain Eukaryota; kingdom Metazoa; phylum Chordata; class Mammalia; order Rodentia; family Platacanthomyidae; genus Typhlomys; species Typhlomys cinereus. Next base: position 1,136,416 of record JALPQD010000298.1, on the reverse strand, counting down.
GTATTAAAAAAATCTCTGGGACACAATGAAAGCTGTCCTAAGAAGTAAGTTTAATGCCTACATCAAAAAAAAAAAAAAAGAAACATCACAAGTAAATAACTTAACAATGCAGCTTAAAGCTTTAGAGACACAAGAGCAATCCAATCCCAAAAGCAGTAGGAGAGAGGAAATTAGGAAAATCAGGGGAGAAATATCCAAAATTGAAATAAGGAAACTGATCCAAGGAATCAACCAGACAAAAAGCTGGCTCTTTGAAAAAATCAGTAAGATTGATACTCCCAAAATCAAGAGAGAGAAAACCCAAATTAACAAAATTAGAAATGAAAATGGAGTTATCACAATTGATACCCAAGACATTTGGAAAATTATAAGGTCATATTTCAAAAACTTATACTCCATGAAATTTGATAACACAAAAGAAATGGATGTATTCCTGAGTAAGCACAACTAAATTGAATTAAGAAGTTTTGAATTATTTAAATAGTTCTATAACAAATGAGGAAATCGGAGAAGTAATCTCGAATCTTCCCACCAAAAAATGTCTCGGACCAGATGGATTCAGCATAGAACAACTAACACCAGTACTCCTTAAAATGTTCCATAAAATAGCAAATGAAGTAACACTTCCAAATTCTATGAAGCTAATATCATACTAATCCCAAAACCTAATAAAGATACACTTAAAAAAGAAAACTATAGGACAATCTCTTTGATGAACACAAATTCAAAGATTCTCAACAAAATCCTAGCAAATCGGATTCAAAAACATAGCAAAAAGATCATTCACTGTGATCAAGTAGGCTTTATCCCAGGCACACAAGGTTGTTTCAACATACACGAATCAATAAATGTAATCTATCATATAACCAATTCAAAGTCCAAGACCACATGATACTCTCCATAGATACAGAAAAAACTTTTGAGAAGACCCAACATCCTTTTATCATCAAAACCCAAGACAGTTGGAATAGAAGGAACCTTTATCAACATAAAAGCTGTATACAACAAGCCAACAGCAAGGATTATACTCGATGGGGAAAAACTTCAAGCATTCCTACTTCGATTAGGAACTAGACAAGGCTGTCCACCCTCATCACACTTCTATTCATTGTACTTGAAGTCTTAACTAGAGCCATAAGACAAGACAGGGAAATAAAAGGGATTCATATTGGCAAGGAAGAAGAGATATTTTATCTCTATTTGCAGATGACATGGTCATATACCTGAGTGATCCTAAAAACTGTACTAGGGAACTCCTGGAACTAATACATAAGTTCAGCAGGGTGGCAGGTTACAAAATAAACATGCAAAAATCAGTGCCCTTCCTATACACCAAGGATGAAAAAAAGGTGAAAAAATCCTAAGAGAAGCAATCCTATTAACTATATACTCTAAAAAATGAAATACCTTGGTATAAACCTAACCAAAGAAGTGAGTGACCTTTATAAATGAAAATTTTAAAACTCTAAAGAAAGAAATTACAGAAGACACCAGAAGGTGGAAAGACCTCCCATGCTCCTGGATAAGCAGAATCAACATCATAAAAATGATCATTCTACCAAAAGCAATATACAGATTCAATACTATACCAATCAAAATCCCCAAGCAATTCTTTAAAGAAATTGACCAAATAATTTCAAAATTCATATGGAAGCACAAAAGGCCCAGGATAGCAAAAACAATACTGAGTAACAAAAACACTGCTGGAGGTATTACCATACCAAACCTTAGTCTATACTACAAATCCATAGTTATAAAAACAGCCTGGTACTGGCTCCAAAATAGACACACAGATCAATGGATAAAGGTTGAAGACCCAGATATAAGCCCACACAATTACAGCCATTTGATCTTTGACAAAGGGACCTAAAAAATTCAATGGAAAAAGAACAGCATCTTCAATAAATGGTGCTAGCAAAACTGTATGTCCACATGCAGAAGATTAAAACTGGACCCGTACTGGTCACCATGCACAAAACTTAATTCCAAATGGATCAAGGACCTCAATATTAGGCCAGAGACTATAAAAACCTTAGTTGAAAGGGTAGGGAACTCCCTTGAGATGATTGGGGTAGGCCAATAGCACAGTCACTAGAACCAACACTCAACAAATGGGATCTTATGAAATTAAAGAGCTTCTGTTCAGATAAAGAGATTGTAAACAAGCAAAAAGGCAACACACAGAATGGGAGAAAATCTTCACTAAGCACATATCTGATAGAACTCTATTATCCAGAGTGTACAAAGAAATTAAAAAACTAAATACCAAGGAGGTAAATAGCTCAATTAAAAAAAATGGGCCTGGAGCCTAATCTCTTCCCATCCTAAAGTCAGGGAAATTTGTGGAAGAGGGGGCAGTAGGATTGTAAGAGCCTAAAGATGGGGAGGAGCAACAATAAGCAAGATACTCCACACAAGTTAGGGACGAAGTAACCATAATAGGACTTTGCATGACCTGCGCAATGACTGACATAACATTGACCCTCCAAAGTCTAGCATGGATCACAGGCACTAGGATCCTTAGAAGCAAGGGATTAACAGCCAAAATAGTGTTCCTATACTAAAGGGAAACACAAGAAAGGGCTCTAGGCAAAACTACTGAGTCCTTACACCTTATTAAAGTGGAAGACCCAGAGGGAAGCTTGACATTCATACTAAAGGATGCTCCAGGGATGGGGAGAGAGGGCAATGGGAGAACGGGAGGGAGGGGGAAAAGGATGGGGAAAAGGGAGAAGGGAGCAAGGGGATCCCAGGAGGGGTGGAGGGAGGGAGGGGACCGGGGTACCTATTAAGTTTGTATGAGTGGAAAAAATAAATTATTAACAAAAAAAAAACCAAAAAAAATGGGCCTTGGAACTCTTTTCTAGGGACGAAATCGAAATGTCTATCAAATATCGTAAAAAATGCTCCACATTCCTAGCCATCGGGCAAATGCAAATCAGAATTACCCTGAGATATCATCTCACCCTGTCAGGATGGCAAAAATCCACAATACAAACAACACCAACTGTTGGAAAGGATGTGGAGAGAAGGGAACTCTCCTACATTGCTGGTGGGAGTGCAGGCTTATATAACCACTCTGGTGATCAATATGGCGATTTCTAAAGAAGTCAAAGATTGAAATGCCATATGGCCCTCCTATACCCCTACTGGGAATAATCCCCCATAATGCAGAAATTCACTACAGTGACACGAGCACAACCATGTTTATTGCAGCACTATTTATAATAGCAAAGTCATGGAATCAATTTAAATGCCTAACAGTTGATGAATGGATAATGAAAATGTGGTAAATTTATACAATGGAATACTACTCAGCCATAAAAAAGATGAATTAATGAAATTTGCTGGGAAATGGATGGCATTAAAAAAAATATTGAGTGAAGTATCCCAGATACAGAAAGTTGGACACTGTATGTATTCTCTAATGAGTGGTTCCTAGTTCCAAACCCACTTAATGACATATTCAAAAGTAAGTATCTATAATACCCACTGTAATCACAAAGGACTATAAACAGGAGGGAAGGGGAAGGAGAACCTCACTTCAGTAGAGAAAATAGGCCAAGGTCAAGTATTGCATGTAAGTAATGAGACATCTGATACAGATCACTCTCACTTCCCTTCCTGGTCACTTGTGACTGAACAGGTTTGATCTCACCAATCAGGTATGATATAAGGACAGGAAGACAGACAGTAACCATCTGGCAAATGGGACACTGACCTCACCCCCACAAACACTGCTGTATCCTACTCTTACTCTTCCATCTACCTTTGAGTCTCCTCTTATATTAAGATCTTCATTTAAACAGTCTTTTATCTTTGGTTAGGTGGTGTCCTTCAATACCAATTGGGATGCAGCCAAGGGCAGTACAGGACAAGCAAAACTGAAAACAACAACAAGCCATAATTCAGAACACAAAAGACCCTACATTAATCACCTGAAACCAGATCAGCCAAATCTCTCCCCATCCTAAAGCTCAGGGAACCTTGAGGAAGGGGGGGCAGGAAGATAGTAAGAGCCTAAGATTGTAAGCCTAACAATATGCAAGATACTTCACACAAGTTAGGGTTGCAGCAGCTAGGATTAGGTTTTCCCTGACCTGCACAATGGCTGACATGTCAACGACCCCCCAAAGTCTAGCATGGATCACAGGGGAGAAGGTTCTAGACAGTAGGATCCTTAGAGGCAAGAGGTTAAACAGTCATAGAGTTCCCATACTAATGAGGAGCCCAAGAAGGGGCTCCTGGCTATGCCACTGAGTCCTGAACCCGCATTAGGGTGGAGGACTCAGAGGGAGGTTAGGCGTTCACATAAGAGGATGCTCTAGAGGATAGGAGGGAGGAAGGGGGAGACAGCAGTAGAAGGGGAGGAAGGGAGAAAGGTGAAAAAGGAAGGGGAGAAGGGGAAAGAGTGCAGTGGGGGACGACTGGGGAAGGGAGGGGGAAGGAGAAGACAGGTACCTATTGAGCTTGTATGATTAGGAAAAAAAATGTTGGAGGAAAAATAGAAAATCTTTGTTGATATTCATTCCATTGTTGCTTTTGTATCCATAATATAAAAAAATTAAAAATTAAACACCAACAGAACAATCTAATTAATGAATGAACTGAGACGATAATTTACCGTTGTATTATGATTTAATTTGGTTACACTAACATTCAAAACCATATGTTTGCTTCTGTATTCAATTGTGTACCACTGAATTTGAGCCATATTGAATAAATTTTTTCTCTTTTTTCTCATCTTTTTTCTTTTCTTTTTCTCCTTTCTCTTTCTTTCTTTCTCTTTTCTTCTCTTTTCTCTTCTTTTCTTCTTTTTCTTTCTCTTTCTTTTCTCTTCTTTTTCTTTCTTTCTTCTTCTTTCTTCTTTTTCTTTCTTTCTTCCTTTCTTTCCTTTTTTCTCTTCTCTTTCTTTTCTTTTTCCCCCCTTTCCTTCTTTCCTTCTTTTTCTTTCTTTTCCTTCTTTCCTTCTTTCTTTCCTTCATTCTTTTCTTTCCCTTCCTTTTCTCTTCTTCCTTTCTTTCTTCCCTCCCTCCCTCCCTCCCTCCCTCTCTCCCTCCCTCCTCCCTTCCCTTCCCTTCCTTCCTTCTTTCCCCCTTCTTTCCCCTCTCTCCTTCCTCCCTCCCCTCCCTCCCTTCTCTCTTCCTCCTCCTTCATTCCTTCCTTCTTCTTCCTCCTCCCTCCCTCCCTCCCTCCCTCCCTCCCTCCCCTCTCCCTCCCTCCCTCCTCCCTCCCTCCCGCCCTTCCTCTCCCTTCCCTCCTTCCTTCCTTTCTCCTTCCCTCCTTTTAGAATAGCAAATATTCTTGGACAAGAATAAGAGAAGTGGGATATAAACTTGCAAATAATTTCTTAACCAGATGGGGACAGGTTTATAGGTATAAGGTAAAAGAATGAGGGGAAAAAGGTTAACAAATATTAATAACACACACACACACACACACACACACACACACACACACACACCACTTCTTCAAGTGAAGAAGTATAAGTGGCCAAAAAATACATGAAAAATGTTCAGCATCTTTACCCATTGAGAAATGCAAATGAAAGCTATGTTGCAATTCCATCTCACTTCATTTAGAGTGGCTATCATTGTGGTAGAAAAGGTTCCTATACATCCTATTGGTGGGAATGTAAATGAGCCCATCCACTATGGAAACCAGTATAAAGGTTTCTCAAAAAACTGAAAATATTATTACTATACAATACAATTATATCACTTTTGGTGTATACCCAAAAGAATCAAAGCCAGCTTACCGAAGAGATACCTCCACATCCATGTTTATCACATGCACTGTTCATTATCTATAGTTAAGTTATGAAATCTACTCAGGTGCACATCAATAGATGAATAGAAAAATGGAATTTTTTAATTTTAATGAATGAAATTATATTGCTTATAAGAAAATGAATGAAAACAAGAGTCTTTATCTTAGGCAAAATGAGCCAGTATCGCAGGATGAACATCTCATGCTTTCTCTCATATGTGGAATTTATGGAGAGAATGAAGAATGAATGTGGAAGGAGAGGATTGTCAGGGATGTGATTGGAAAAAGTGGAGGGCTAAAAAAGGTAAGAGGGTGAATGTGATCAGAGTACAAAATATGAAAATGTTGTACCAAATTCATTACTTTGTGAAATTAAAACTCAGCAATCAATAATATAATTCAAAAAGTAAAAAAAAATTCAGGTGAAAACATATGTAAAGGAGTAGAATCATACCAATTTGTTATTATTTATATATACTTTGCATCTATTAAACATGATAAGAAACACACATTCAAGAGTTTGGCTTTCCATGGAAAGTTTTCTTTATGTTCATGTCTGAAGATAATTACAAGATTGGATAAGAATGTACTTGTATTTCTCTTTTAACCAAAATTTTAGAGAAAAAGGACCTCTCATATTATTTTTGTCAGAAATTCTTTCTTGTACTTAAATGATATATTTTAAAATTTATCTTGAACACTCTTTAAAATACAAATTCCTCTCAATTTTTATGAACTATGCTTTTTAAGTACAAATTTCAAAAGGTCAGGCTTCTGTCTTTTTATTTATTTTTCCCATATTTTATTTTTTCCTAATCATACAAGCTCAATAGATTCCCCCATCCTCTCCCTCCTCCAGGATGTCTATCTTAAAATTAACCTGGTATTTACTATTCTTATGTAAAATTGAGTGTATTTTTACCACATGATATTATCTTAAAATGTCTAATAAAACAATTTACTGAAAAGGAAACTAGAACCATGTATCCTCTTACCTGTAATAGTTTGTATTTTATCCATTAGTTTTTCCATGTCAACTTTGTCATAGTCTGCAAACAAATTAAGCAGAGTAAAATAATAATACAGATTCAGAAAAAAAGTGCTATTGAAGAGATCCTTTTATCAGGATTTACTATAGACTAACTGATTAAACAAAATGAATCTAATCAAAATGAAAATCAAAATTTCACAGTAAATGATGAAAAATATTCTAAGTGTTTGAAGAATGAAAAGTAAATTGTGAAATAACTTTACTTTTTGTTACATTTAAGAAAATTCAAGTTACAATTCCAACTATTTTATAATTCTTAGCATAAAAATTAGTAGACTCTTAAAAGTGTAGTCTGGTAATTTTTCAAAATTATATAGTATTCTTTTTGAATATTGAAGGAAAAGACAAAAAAGTAACATTTTTCTCCTCTGAGTTTTGTACATAAAACTGACATGTACATATTTTAAGTTTTTTAATTCTTTTAGTGTCTCATACATAAATATAATGGATTTATGATATTTCACACTTAGTCCTTAACCCCATTCTCCCCCTCTTCCCTGCTAGTCTTTCTCCTATTTTCTAGTCTTCTTGCATGTGTGGCCCACTGGGTTTCATGTGGTTTTGTCTTTGATGGCATGTGCCCTGAGGACTTGTGTAAGCATGATCATATATAAGTAGATACACCATCAAGGAAGGCATCTTCCACTTCCTTTCCCAATCAGCATTCCCATCATCAGCCTCTCAGAGAGGTGCAGGGCCTCTTGAAATCTTTCCCCTTCCATGGTGAAATGCTGATAGGACAAATCCCATTCAGGTTTTGTGGAAATACACATAGCTGCAGTGAACTGATGGATGCAAAGCCCTATTGTGTCCAGAGAATAATGTCTGGTCATACCCCTGCTGGCATCTCAAGCTCTTTCAATCTTAGTGCTTCCTCCTCCATGACACTCCCTGAGCCTTGGGGGAGACTAGGACAGTAGCTTAGATTTCTGTTTAGGGTTGGGCAGTCCACAGTCACTTCTTTTTTGCACTTTGAGCTTTTCTGTAATAAACACTTTGCATGCAGAAGGAAGCATCTAGGTGGATGCTGAGTGCTCCTTCATCATGAACATATTTTTTAAGTGGCTTTGTTTGTAATGTGAATAGTCCTCTAACTTTTACTTTCACCTACTTCTTGAAGCCATGCCTCCTTTTCCATATTTGTAAAGACTGCTACCTTGCATTCCCATGTGTTGGTGCAAGGGGCAAAGGCTGGTGTTAAGCAGTGAGAATCCTGGGCAAGAAGCAGTAGCAGTGACTTAAGTGGTCAGTTTAGTGATTCTCTGAAGGAACTGGTAGGAAATTTCTTAATTAGCTAATGTTCAGTCATTTTACCACATTTTGTATGCCTTTCCTAAAAGTAAAATAGATCAAGTTAAATAATTATATTTTAATGTATACTTTGTATAAAATTAAAAAACTCACATTAACATATAAAGAAAAAGTAGATGTTTCTTCTGCATCATCTTCTTACTCAATTACCACATTCCAGTAATCAGTTTAGCATATTCTGTCTCAGACATGTGTTTATAAACATGTATCTACCATATAGCCTTTCTTCTTTTTTAATTTTTTAACTTTAAAAATATTCTATTTATTTAAGAGAGGGGGGAGGGAAGAGAGAAAGCACATGTGTGCATGCTACAGCATAGGGGTAGAAGTCAGAGGACAACCATTCTGAAGTCAGATTTGTAAGCAGGCACCTAACCTGCTGAGCTACCTACCTCTCCCATTCCTATTTTTACGTTTTTTTTCCCTTGTTTGTTTGGCTGAGACAAGGTTTTCTATGTAGCCTAATCTGGCCTCAAACTTACAACCCTCAGTGATAAGATAAAAAAGAAATAGAAAGGAGGAAAAGAAAGAAGGGAAGGAAGGGAGAAACAAGAGAGGAAGAAGGGAGAAGAGCAAGTGAAGAAGAAAGTCATCAACATCTGTGAAGAGGATGAGATATTGCAGAGAAAATTGATTAATATGCTAGATTGATATCAGTGATCCATAGATGAGTAAGAAAAAACAGATTCTATTTTTATAAAATCATTTCTTTATCCCTACCATCCTTGGTAAGTGGAGAGAAACATATTATCAGTTTTAAGGGAATAAAAGTGAAGAGACTTGTTTCATTGAGAGTTCTTCTGACATCACTCAAATCTCTCATGCAACAAATAAACCTTAGAACAGAAATAAATTCTGAGAACGTAGTCTCAGTTTGAAATCAGTATTTGTAATGCTCACCGTCACCCAGAAGATCCTTTATCTGTTGGAGTTCCTTTTCTGTAAGTTTGATGTTCATAGTTTCCAAAGCAGTGTCCAGATTGTTTATCTTAACCTTCCCTCCTTTTGAATGTGAAAAATGGAGAAAAGTGGAATCATTTTTAAAATATTAAGTGCATATCCAAGCACACTTACTCTTATTTTTGGTAAACCAATTGGTTTTATGACTCAGTGAATACATACTAGAAAAGAGAATTACTTGTAACCTAGTACAACTGCTAATATTTTATGAGAAAGAGAAAAGAATAAAAGTGTAATAGATTTTTATTTAAATTTTTTAGAGGATTAAAAAGCCGAATCAAAATTAGAATTTATTTCCTTAAGCTGTAAATATACTTACCCATAAAAATATTTGGTAGGGTAAGGAACACAAATCAATCTGCACAAAGAAATCAATATTCTATTTGTTTCCTAAATTCTTTCAGATTGTTTTCTGCTAAAATTTTAGAATCAACATCAGTTTGTTCTTGTTTCCCTTCTTCTCTTCTTTCCTTCTTTCTGCCCCCACCTATATATATATATACACACATATATATATACATATATATATTTATTTATTTTTTAAGACAGGGTCTTCCTCTGTAGTCCAAACTGGCTTAGAATTTATAATGGTTCTCCTGTTTTAGCCTCCTGAGTGTTGGAATTATAGGTGTGAACAACCACACCTGACTTATGTAAGTTTTTCCTTATTTTTCTCATTTACTTGCTTTTTCAAACAAAATTTTATCACATTAATCAATTATCTATCTTTCTTGTGTATGTCCAGGTGTATGTATGTGTACAAGCCAGAGGCTAATTTGCAGCAGTTGATTTTCTCCTTCACTGTTGTTTCTAGGGATAAAACTCAGGTCTTTAGATTTGACAAGTGCCTTTATACACCCAGCTACCTTACTGGCCCTTTTTAAAATAAAACTTTAAATAAAATTATTGTACATGACATATGCGTTTGCATACCACACCACTTATGTGGAGGTCAGGGGACAACTTGTGGAGTTATTCAAATTTAATAGAGACAGTCTATATTTCTACTTGGTGTGTTTCTTACTCACTTTTGTTTTTCCTCACATCTTTCAGCAATCTGTTGAGAAACATCTTTCCATGATCTATGAAAAGAAGTATATTTCAGATCTCTAAAATACTAACATAGAGATTCACCAAAACATACGAAGTATATGATTGTAGAAGAATTTAACAACTTGTCTTACAAGTTAATCTTCACAGTCACACAATATTGAAAAAAAATGGAGATACTTTCCCTAGTGGTAAACCTATTAATGTTATAGACAGAAATGATGTTTTTTAGTGTGTGTGACATTTATGAGTTTAATTCTGCTTTGTTGTAATACCATGGAAAACATAAAATTTCTCTATTTCTTTTTTTTATTCTGTTGTTTCATTTCGCTTTTTAAAATGCTTTTGTTTATTCACTTGGAAACATGATATTGATCTGAGGGAATAACCAACTACAGAATTTAATGATGACACACTTATGACTCTCAAATGGTGTTTGAAGAGGTAATACCAATTCTTTTCAAATCAGAAGTGCCTTTGGATGAATTCATCAAACTTTTAGAAAGACTGAGAAATTCTCACGAGGGTCTATTAACTAGGTTCTCTTTAAGCTCACGGCAGGCAAGCTTGCGTAGCTTACTATCAGTGGGTAACATTTTCATCAGTTGATTGAATTCCTTGTCTGAAAGTTCTATCCCCATCTTCTTAAAAATAGTCTGAAGGTCATCAGGATCAATCTTTTCTCCTTTAAAAAGATAGATATTTATAGGCAAAATATTAGGAAATAACCAAATTATTTTGAGTCACATGACAGTATGATTCTGCTTGTATAATTTTTAAAATATAAGAATAGATTTATGAGAACATGAAATCTCCTGATAGAGAAGGTCAAAGAGTAAGGTTAAAATAGAATTAATTTTTTAATATTTATAAGTCAAAATCTTCACTAACCACATATCTGATAGAGCTCTATTATCCAGAGTGCACAAAGAACTTAGAAAACTAAACACCAAGGAAACTAATGGCTCAATTAAAAAATGGGCCCTGGAACTTAAAAGAAACTTTACTAGAGATGAAATTAAAATGTCTAACAAATATCTGAAAAAATGCTCCACATCCTTAGCCATCAGGGAAATGCAAATCAAAACTTCCCTGAGATATCATCTCACCCCGGTCAGGATGGCAAAAATCCACAATACAAACAACACCAAATGCTAGAGAGGATGTGGAGGGAGGGGAACTCTCCTACATTGCTGGTGGGAATGCAGGCTCATACAGCCACTCTGGCGAGCCATCTGGAGATTCTTAAAGAAATTAACGATTGAAATGCCATATGACCCTGCGATTCCACTTTTGGGAATAACCCCCCATGCAGCAGAGGTCCACCTCGATAGCACAAGTGCGACCATGTTCATAGCAGCACTGTTTACAATAGCAAAGTCATGGAATCAACCCAAATGTCCAACAGTTGACGAGTGGATAAGGAAACTGTGGTACATCTATACAATGGAGTACTACTCAGCCATCAAAAATGATGAATTACTGGAATTTGCCGGGAAATGGATGTCATTTGAGACAATTATATTAAGTGAAGTATCCCAGACCCAGAAAATTAAGCGCCGTATGTACTCCCTAATAGGTGGCTCCTAGTACCAAACCCACCCAGCCCACCTTGAGACACTTGACGATAAATCTCTGTAATACAGTAATTGCAAGGAGTTTGAACAGGAGGGATGGGGTTGGAGGGCCACACCAGAAACAAGGAGAGAGGGGACCATGTAACAGCAGAGAAAATAGGCCTCCTTCAAGGACTGCGAGTAAGCAATGAGACATCTGGTTAAGTTCACAGACTTTTCGTTCCTGATCATCTACAACTGAGGGGGTATGATCTCACCAGAAGGGGAGGGCATATAGTCTGGCAGATAATAAGTAACCATTTTGCAAATGGGTGATTGACCCCTCCCTCATGTGGTTTCCTACTTTTATTGCATCTACCTTTGAATATACTCTTATAACAAGACTCTAGTTTAACAGTTTTTTATCTCTGGCCAGGGGGTGACATCCAATACCCATCAGGATGGAGTGAAGGGCATTGCAGGAGCAGCAAAAACGCAAAAGAAAATCAACAAACCATAATCCAGAACTTCAGAGACTCTATATCAACCACCTAGAACTAGGCCAGCCTAATCTCTCCCCATCCTGAAGCTCAGGGAAATTTGCAGAAGAGGGAGCACAAGGACGGAAGGAGCAATGATATGCAAGATACTCCACACAAGTTAGGTCTGAAGCAATCATAATTGGACTTTACATGCCCTGCGCAATGTCCCAACACACTATTGTCCCCACAAAATCTAGCATTTGCTAAAAGCACCAAGATCCTTGGAGGCAAGGGATTGATAGCCAAAATAGTGTTCCTATGCTTAAGGGGAACACAGGAAAGGGTTCAGGGAAATGCCACTGGGTCCTTGTATGTTATCGGAGAGAAGGACCCAGAGGACAGTCAGGCATGCACATTAAAGGATTCTCTGGGGATTGGGGGAGGGGAGGCACTGGGGCGTGAGGAGGGAGGGGTGAGGGAAGGGCGAGCAGAGGGGTGGGGGGAGGTGGAGGGAGGGAGGGAACTGGTGTACCTATTAAGTTTGTATGAGCGTTGATAATAAAAAATGTTAAAGTCTCAAAAAAAAAAAGAAAGACGAATGTCAAAAAAAGTATTTATAAGTCACATTTCTAATACAAAAATAACACAATATGGTATGGAATAAAATATGACTGCTTAATTACTCAGAGATTAGAGTGGTTAGCATTATAAAATAAAGTATGACATATTTTCATTTGTTTTGCTAAAACCATGTGATTAGCTCTTTGGAAGGCTTATTGTTTGCATTTTCTTCATAGTTTACCTGTTATAACTATAACTATCTAATCCTAGTGATATTTTAGTGGAAAAATAACAAAAGAATATTATTATCAACAAATTGCTTTACATTTAAAGTTAAGATAATGGATTAATTTGCTAATTAGATGTGAATACTTTTGTCAGAAAAAATATTGAAAATAGGTGAATTTATAAGCTATTAGTAAAAATTTTGGAAACTACTATAAAAACTTTAGAGTAAATAATGATTATTTCAAAATGCTTATAACTAATGCTTACCAGTAAAAGCTTTTAATTCATTTTCCAAAGTTTCCAGAGACACTTTATTATCAGCTGTAACAAACAAAACAAAACCATAAGCTGAAACTTATTCTAAATAAATTTTATTTCATGAAGATAAAATTCAAAGTGACCAGAGGTCACTTTTCTGTCTTCAATATTTAGACTTTTCTATCCAGGAAACTTGTTATTATCAATTTTATCTAACCATACAATTTTTCTAGAAAAGCTCATTTAGTTTTTTACTTATATAAAAAATTCACTTATTTATTTACTTCTAATGCAAAAGGTCTCCTAGCACTCAGGAGTTGAACACAAGAGAATCAAGAATTTGTGGCCCATCGGGACTCTCATAGCAGTTTCCAGGCTGTCATGAGTGAGACAGCAAGATTTTGCCTCTATAAATAAATAAGTCAATGGTATCTAACATGCTCACCACTGACTGGCAGGTTTTGTGTCAGATCTTCAAGTTCTTTATTAGTGAGCTTGATTCCCATGTTGTGCAGAACAGTTTCCAGGTTTTTAATGTCAAACTTTCCTACTCAGAAAAAAGACAGAACCATGAAGGAACAATTAACAATACTGAAAGAGTGATTTCTATGGTGTTTCTTTTTGAGATACATAAATTTTGAAAGCCCAGGAAAGCTATGGGTTTTATATCTTCACAAGTGCATGTACATATATCTATGAACAGCACATGAAGACTAGAGGATGGGTTGAATCCCATCAATGGATCATACAAATGTCCATGAAACCTAGCTTTAAAACATCTGTTCTACATCGACAAAATGGTTAAGAATCATGATTATGTTTTTTAATATAAAAATATAAAATTCATGGAATAAACTGTATAAAGGAGTACAGTGCCACACATACAATAAAATAAATTAGGAGGTAGGATACTTATATTTTATACTATTTATCAAATATTTAATATTTTTATTCTGCAGTTTTAGAACATGTATCAATCTATATTGATTATTCTACATTTTGCCTTTATGCATTAATAATATATTATAGAACATGTGAATATTAATATGAATAACCATTAATATACACAACTTATATTGGAGTGCCTGCAGGCATTTAAGAAATGCCTCAATTTTAAGTCATAGATAAACTGGTTTGATGATCCACTAAGACAGCAAAAAAAAAATGAACTTTATAATTTTCCCTAAAAATCAGCCTAATTTACACTCAATTAAAAGCATTTTTAGATTAAATTGGAAAAGTTAATCTATGCACACAATATGACATGCTATTTATAAAAAAGTTACTTCATTCTTTTCCTATTCTCCATCATATCTCCTTTTTCTTCCTTCTTTTACTCTATATCTTCTGACTTAACCTATTGATGTATCACTTGCATAAATATCAAACTCTGGCATATGTCAGTCTTCTCAATTCCTGTGCTCTATGTAGATCTAATCAGGTCCTTACTACTTTCAGCAATGCCAGTTTGATTGTGGTTTTACTTCTAACATCTTGCACTGTACCCTAGATTCAGTAAGTCTTAAGAAACAACCTTCATATTGCTTAGAACTATTTTGCTCACATATATGGAAAGCAAGGAAAGTGTTAATTGGATTGGCCAATTACCTATGGGCAAGAAAGCAAAGTCCAGTATTAAAGCCTTTGTTTCATGTTGGGCTAACTCCTAAAGTAATATGCAGAGATCTTCTGGAGGATCAGTCTGTAGCTGTTGGGATGGTAGGATTTTATGCTTTCTGTCATTCTTTTTCCACACCCTACTTGGTTTTTATAGAACTTTTATAATAATTTGCTTACAGATGCATCCTAATCTCTTTTGAGATCAGGTCTAGATCTGCTGTTATTGCTGGTCCTAGGAAATAGACTAGAAGTTGGTGTTTGCCTTGCCAGAAAGACAGCAATGAAGACTGCATTATTATTAAGTGCTGATTACTTATGAAGCACAGAATCATTAAAATTACTAAAATGTTCACAGAATGTAGCTAATTGTAATAAAGTTTGAGAGCCATAAGGAAGCTATAATTGTACATGTTGCTTAGTAGCTCGAGGCATGGCATGAAGTTTAAAAGCTTCAGTGATAGTCTTTAAAGTGGCTCTCACTCGTTTATTTGCTAAGGAGATAATGCTGAAGCCAGGATCAACACCCAATTGTAAGAAAAGCAGAACTTCAGAGGAAGCCGAACTTGTAGTTATCAAGTCTTCTACATCAAGGTAATCACTCTGATAAGACAGTGGGATCTTGAGAATTAAAGTAGGAACATTTAATAGGTGTCATAGTTCCCATAGTCACCAAGTTGGCACAAGTGTCAACTTGACAGTTGAGAGTTTGAGTTCTGGGAACATTTGTAAAGAATTAGTGGTAAGGTTAAGGCCAGAGCAAACCAGCAGGAGATTGTCTGCTGATGGGGAAGGGCCAGGTGGGTGGGAGTAGGCCCTGGAATAAAATACAGAAAGCTGGTTGAGGAACTTGTATACCCTTGGGCAGACATGCTGGTCTGGCAAGTAAGGATCGTCCCTCTCTCAGCCATTACGTAGAGATGGTGTGGCCAGTTCCCTTGACCCTGATGTTGGTGGATGCTCTCCCATCAAGCTGGTCAGACTATGACCTGATTATTGTAAGAAAATAAATCCCTTGTTCCCTTAAGCCATTTGATGGTCATTTATCAGCAACCATGCAGGCAAACTGCAACAGAATTTGGTACCCAGGAAGTGGGGTGTTGTTGATAAATCTGACTATGTGGATTTTGTGGCTTTTTAACAGTTTTACTGGAAAAAAGTTTGAAGATTTTGACTTTGTGGATTACAAATGCTATTCTGCAGAGTTTAATGGGCCAGTTGGATAATGAAAATGCTGAGAGAGTTATGAATTGTTTGGGCTCAGTTTGTGAAGAAGGGAACAAGGATTTTGATAAAGCTAAATTTAAAGATGATGGACTGGTTTGTTCGATAGAGGAGAGCTGTGTTGGCAGCCTTGAAGACTTGGATGAGGAAAGGGCAGGCAGCCTAACAGCTGCCGTTGTTGGAAAATGAACATCAGTGAAGGAAAACATAGTGACTTGCACTGGGACAGCGGAAGAAGTGAAAACCACTGTATGGTAATTTTGTGGTTTGAAAACCCAGATTCCTTTAGGGACTGAAAGCCCAACCAAGTTAAAGCCATTTCTTGCCCTTTGGAAGTTTTGGCTGCCTAGAAAGAGGCTTTTCCAGTATCAGCACACAAAACTTGATACAGCTGTGGCTCCAACTTCACTTCAGAATCTGGCAGTGTCCCCTAGGTGGTACTGGTATGATTACAGGGTTCATGGAGAACAGCAAAAGCTTGGCACCTAGTGGCAGGCATAGAGTTCCCTTGGCCCTGCAGCTTTAGAGCTGCAGAGGTGAACCCAGAGTGGTGTTGGAGATGCCATAACTGTGGGACGTATGCTGAGGATGGCTAAGAGTGGAGATTCAGCCTGGTTCAGAGGAACTCTGCTTCTACAACTTTGAGCCATAAACAGGGAGTGGGAATGTCTAGAATCTTTAAGTCACTATGACTACATCATAAGCAACAGAAGATAGACATTGAAGTAAAAGGATATTGTATTTGATTTGTTGGACTTTAATTTTTTAAATTTTTTTATTGTTTTAAGATTCTTCCGTTTTAATGTTTTATTTGTTTCAAAGTATTTAACTTATTCTGATTTAATATCTTTCTAAGGTAAAGAAACTTTGAACTTTTAAAATGTTGGAACTTCAGTTTTAATGAGAAAACATTTTAAATTTATGAAATTTAAGTAAGGATCGTCCCTTTCTCAGCTATTACGAAGAGATGGTGTGGCCAGTTCTCTTGGCCCTGGTGTTGGTGCACACTCTCCCATCAAGCTAGACAGATGGTAACCCATGGTAAAAAAATAAACCTCTTGTTCTCTTACGCATTTTGATGGTTATTTATCAGCAACTATGCAGGCGAACTGTAACAATACCGGTGTTTGATGCCTAGGTTAAGGCAGCATTTCACAGAGCCTCTTGACAACTGTAGTTTTTGGTTAGTGGCTCTTCAGGTATTTCTTTAAGGCATTTGGTCTATTCTTAGTATTTACCTAAAGTATTTCTGGAGTTTCTAAGTAATTAAACATAGATGATTGTTTTCCAGTCTTCTAGTGGAAAAATGCTTATATGTATATATAGATAGTGGCAACAAGGAACATACAGGAGAGAATGTATGTCTTTCAAGGCAATTTGCCTCAAATGGGGTTTCTGCATAGCTTTTGGGAGAGAATAAAGTGCTTATTCTATAATAAGTTGGAGTAACTTCATAAACAAAAATTTCAGAGGAAATTTTATTTCATGTAGTTCAAGTTGAACTCAAACTCTCAATGTTCCTGCCTTTGCCTCCCAAATGCTGAGATTACAAGAATGTGCTACCATGCTCAGCTTCAGTGTTTTAAACAGTTTCATCTTATCTATATTGTGCTAGTATCAACCAAGAGAAAACATTCATGGGTCCTGCTTTAGTATATCTCTAACCAAGACTAAAACAACACTAAAATCTTACTACCAAGCATCTTAGACAAACATTTGCAAAAGAGAAAAATAACAATTACTATGGCAATTAGGTTAAATGGTAAAATATGAGCCATGCACTAATAAGAACTTCAAGGTTATGATAACTCTATGCTCACCTGTAATGTCTTTCACTCTTTCCATCACATTTGGCAGATCAATGTTTCCACTTGCTACAAGTTAATATTCAACAGAAACATATAGTATGAACTCAGAAAACAAATACAAAGTATTCATAAAGTATAAGGCTTAGCTAAATTTAACTCAATTATAACTATACTTATAAATTCGATTCCTTAAATGTCTTGGATTTTAGGAATTTATGCCACATTGATAAGAAAGTCTGATGGAAACCTTTTCATTTTACTTTTAAAAACTATTTTATTACTTGATTATTTATCAATGCTGGGAATGATGCCCAGGGCCAAATGTATATTTGGAAGGTTCTCTGCCTCTGAGCTTCATTCCCAGCCCATCTGAGAGAAATGGTATTCAGCTCCAAACACGATCTGGTCCCACTTTCACCCTGACAGATGCTTCTACTTAAAGAACAGTGAAGACATAAGCTCCAGCATATTGATCTGTTTTTAGGCAGAGACAGAAATAAGCAAAGAAGTACAAATAGGAAAGGAGAAGTAAAATTACCCTGTCTTGGAGATGATAAGATCCTGCTTAAAAAAACTCTAAAACTTTACCAGAAGAAACTTAGATATAATTATAAACACGTTAAAGGTACAAAAATGCATGAAACAAATAGATTTTTCTATATATCAATAATGAACATCTCTGAGAAAGAGCGCAGTAAAACAATCCTATTTACACCCTAAGTACCTAGGAACATCACCCCTAAGTACCTAGGAACAAACCTAAGCAAAGACACCTTTTACAAGAAAGGTTGTGACAATGAAAACTAACAATGAAGAATCAAGTTGAAGATACTAGAAGATTAAAAAGCTCTCTTGTCCATGTATCAGTGGAATTAAGATTATGAAAAATGGGAAAATTGTCAAAAGCAATTTATAGATTAAATGCAATTTCCATCAAAATTCCTGTGACATTACTCTCAGAAATAGAAAAAATTACTAAAATTCATATAGACAACACAAAATATCCCAAATAGCCAAATGGTAAAAAAAAAAAAAAGAAACACTGCAACTATCACAATGAATAATTTCAATTTAAATTATAGAGCCAAAGCAGCAAAACAGCATGATATTGGCAAAAAAAAAAAAAAAAAAAAAAAAAAAAGACATGTAAACCATGGAATAAAATAAAGGGTCCAGAAATACACACACAAGGAGACACAGTTACATGATTTTGATAAAAGTGTGAATACACATATTGGAGAAACAACAACCTCAGTACTAAATGGAACTCAAAATGGATCAAAGACCTTAGTATAAAATCTGAAGCTTTGAAAAGATCAGAGAAAAGTACTTCAAGATACAGGCATAGGCAACACCTTTATAAACAGGATTCCAACAGTCTTGGAAGTAGTAGTAAGAGTTAACAATGGGATCTCATTAAGTTAAAAGCTTCTGCAAAGCAATCAATTAGAAAAGTCAAGATACAGTCTTCAGAATAAAAGAAAATCTTTACCAGCTATTCATTTGATAGGTTATCAACATTCTGACATCTGATGGGTGATCAATATTTTGAATATGCAAAGAACTAAAAAAAAAGTAAACAACAAAAGAACAAATAAAAAATAACTGGTCAGATGAGTTCTCAAAAGAAGCACAAGTTGTGGGCTGGAGAGATGGCTCAGGGTTTAAGACTCTGCCTTGCAAGCAAAAGGTCCCCAGGTCCCATGTAAAAAAATAAACCAACAAAAACACCCACCAGGCAGAAACTGCAGTGACCTGAGATTCGGGACCTGGTGGGCAGAATCTGGCAAATACCAACTTGAAGCAAGAAGGAGGCAGAAGAAATCCAGGATGATTCCTTAAGTCACTCTTGGTTCTCCACAGGGAGAACACACAGTGCCCTCTGACACACACACACACACACACACACACACACACACACACACACACACTAAAAATATTAAAAAAAGAAGTACAAGTTGCCAATAAATAAATGAAAAAGTGTTCAACACCCTTACCATCATAGAAATGCAAATAAAACTGGCACTGATATTCCATTTCTTTTGGTCAGATGGCTATCATTAATAAAACAAAAACCAAATGCTGGTGAGGATGTGAGGGTCGAAGAATAAGCATGTATGGTGGAAATATAAATTAGTGCAGACTGCATGGCTCAGTGGGTATATCCCTCAAAAAACAGAACTACCTGGTGATCCAACTTGAAAGAATCTAAGTTACTACACTACAGAGATACCTGCATGCTCATACTATTTGCAGAAGTATTCACAAGAGTCAAGCTATGAAATTAAGTTGTGTGTTCATTAACTGATGAGTGGATAAAGAAAAGCTGGCATTATATACAGAATGGGGTTTTATTCACAGAAGAGCAAAACTATTTCTCTCATATACAGAAGTTATAATTAAAACACACATGCACATTCTGAGGGAAAGAGGAGAATAGAACAAAAAGAAGGTATCAAAAAGAGATGAATATAGTAAATGATACACATGTGGTAAAAAAAAAAAAGAGAAAAAATCAATCATAGTAAAAAAAAAAAAAAGAGAAAAATCAATCAATATTGACCTAATGAAGTAAGCTTGAGATTAAGCTTCCAATGCCATGGTAAAATAAGTTGTTTGTGTAGAGGAAGGAGAGCAGGGCAGGAATGAGGAAAGTCAGAGGGGCAGATAACCCAGAGATGAGAGACGACGGAGAGGATTTTTTTTTAATTTATTCAATTGTGCGTGTGTGCATATGTATGTGTGCGCGCACGTGCGTCTGTGTGTATGTAGAACCACGGACGAATTCGGGAACCACCATGGACGCCTCCACTTCCTCCGCCCCAGGATTCACAGGCTCCGCCCTACCAGGACCAGAAACGCTGGCTGCCTCCGCTTCCGCCTGGCGTCTATACGTGGGATCTGGGATCCAAACTCAGGACCTTCTGCCTGCAAGGCAGAGGCTTAACCCCTGAGCCACTTCTCCAGCCCCAGAGAGGATATTTTTAATAAATAGTATTCCACCATGTGAAGAAAGCACCACAAAGCTATGTACACAAGACTTCACAATTAGATCACTTTGTATTGCATGGTGGTGGTACATTTAGCAAAAGGGGTATTGGCAAATAGCAGACTGCAATGGACAGAGGGACAAATAATGTAATTATATGGTTATGTAGTCTAGGCTATACTTTATCTTAATTTGTTTACAGTTGTCTAGTATTAACTTCTGTTCTTTCTCTCCTTTGTCTTTTCTTTTTTTCTTCCTTCGTCCCCTCTATCCCTTCCTATTGCTTTCTTTTACTGAGGATTGAAGAACACAGGGTCTCAAGCACACTAGGCAAGCATTCTACCATTGACTATTACTATCTCTTACTAATTCATTTTAATAATCCTGTTGGTTCCCATTAATTCTTGTAACACACAGGGAAATATATCGTTTTTAGGATTTTTTGTAGTTACTATTACTTTAATAGTTGGATTTTTTCTAAGATTTTAAATATTTTTTCAACACTGATTGTGAGTTTTATAAAAAATTACACAGAAGTAAGTTAAACAGGTAACTTATTACTTACCATCAGCTTCCAGGTTTTTTGACACTTCATCAAGTTCCTCTTTTGTCAGATAAATCTCCATATTTTCCAAAAAATCTTGGAGCCTATTCCTTTTAATTTTCCCTCCTTGGACAGCAAAGCAACATTTGAAAAGTCATGTGATAGCAAAATAATAAAGACAACATTTTTCAGTATTAAACTTTAATAACTGTTATTAGAACAAAATAAAAGATATTTTTTAAACACTTCATGACTTTATATTATTACATTTCAACAAGGCTGAAATGTCAAATATATATATATCTACTTTAATGCCTCAACAGAGTACCAATAAAAAGGTTAGATTTAGCACCCATAAGCCTACATATTTAAACAGTGTTAAGGGACTGAACAAATGGAAAGGCAGAAATTACTTTCGTTACATAAAATGCAGAAATACTTTTTTGAAAATTTGTGTGTGTGTGTGTGTGTGTGTATGTATCAGAGGGAATTGTGTGTCTCTATGAAGAACCAAGAGTGACTTCCGGAATCATCTGGATTGTTTCTGCTTCCTTTTTACTTGGCTCTGGGACTTCCCAGGCTCTGTCCACCAGGGCTAGATATGTAGGCCACCACTCTTTCTGCCTAGTATTTTTATGTGGGACCTAGGGTCCAAACTCAGAACCTTGAGTTTTTGAGCCATCTTTCCAGCTCAGAAATACTTTTTGTTTATTATTTTTATCTCTGTAAGTGGACAAAGTCCCAGCATGGCAGAATATTGTTTCAAGGAAACATTTTCTGGAGAAAGGACATGGCATTATTTGAAATAAATAAGAAAAATAAGGAAAATATGGGAATGGTTAGGCCTTAGTGTTACTGCCTGCCTTAGTGTTACTGTCTGGTTCTGGCCTAAAGCCTGCTGGCTGCGGAGTGACACATTAACATTTAAATGGGCAATTGCTAGGTGCTAGGGACTTTCCCTATGTAAATTAAGTTTTGCCTCTGGTAGGAGGATTCCTCCCTTCTACCTCCTGTATGCTCCTAGATTTTTTTTTTTTTTTTGGTGCTGTTTTTCTCAGGACTAGCTAGGTTACAGTCCCTTCCTTATACATTTGATATTTATACATAAACCAGGGAAAATCTACTTTGAAACATTTAGCAACTGAGTGTCATGTCTGCTTTAACTCTACCTGGAGACATCATGTCTGTTCCAACACAGAAAATATATGTCACTTCTGCTCTTCCTTTGTTACCCGGAATGAATACGTTTTACATAATCCTGTAAAGAATTTGGTCCTGGGGGCTGGAGAGGTGGCTCAGGGGTTAAGCCTCTGCCTTGCTAGGCGGAGGGTCCTGAGTTCGGATCCCAGATCCCATGTATGGACGCCAGGCAGAAGCGGAGTCAGCCTGCGCTTCTGGTCCTGGTAGGCGGAGCCTGTGAATCCCGGGGCAGAGTAAACAAGAAGGAGGTGGAGGCGGTCCATGGTGGTTCCCGAATTCATCCGTGGTTCTACACACGCACAGACACACACGCGAGCGCACATACATACGAACACACGCACAATTGAATAAATAATAATAACAAAAATTTAAAAAAAGAATTTGGTTCTGGTTTTCTTTGATGTTTTCCTTATGGGTATAGTCACACATCCCCTGGCCTTTACTTTTGATTTTCTAAAGTATATAAACTCGGCTAAAAATTTCAATAAGGAGTTCAGATTCACTCAGCCCAGAGAGCTGTGTGTCTGTCTCCATTTGCTGAAGCCTTGCCCACCTTGTCGAGGGGGTCGAGGGGAGCCTTGGATTCGAGGTTGCAGCTTGGACTGCAGTGTAACTTTAATAATGGTTAGTTCTTTGTTTTTCTGGGCTTAATGTGTGTGTGTGTGTGTGTGTGTGTGAGAGAGAGAGAGAGAGAGAGAGAGAGAGAGAGAGAGAGAGGTGTTTTTTTGATTTAGAGAAAAAGTTGAATTAATGTAAGAGATATTAGGCTTCATATAAAGAAAAAATGTATTACAATAGCAGATAAAATATATGCTTAAAGAATCACTAATGCCTGAATCTATAGTTGGCTGGCAAAGTCTGGAGAATGTAGATAATGTGGTTACAACTTGATTCCTTATTTACCTTTGAGGGACTTCACAATCTTCATCAACCTATTAGTATATAGTTTTCCAGAAGCTGTAAGAAGAGCCATAATTTACATAATAGAAAACTCGAGGTTAACAAAATAGAATAAATTTAACAATTAAAAAGTCACTTAAAATCTTTGTTTATGATAAACATCAGCTATTTTTTTGTACAACAGCAATGAGAAAACCAGAAATGAAACTAAGAAAGCAATTGCACTTATACTATCACTTAAAAGAATTATAAGCTTAAGATTAAATTTAACAAAAAGTGAGAAACATATGTTTCAAAAACTACAAACATTGTAGAAGGAATTCGGAAAGATCTAAAAAAAATTGTCCATTGTTCATGGATTGGAAATTTATATAGTGAAGATGATACTTATCTCCAAATTGATCTGCAGATCAAAATTCAAGCTAATTTGTTGGCAGAATTGAGGAGCTGATACTAAAATTTATATGACAAAGTTGTGACTTCATATAATCAAAATAATCTTGAATTTAAATTTTGAAAATGTACTAGAAGCAACAATAATGAAGATAGTGAAGTTCTGGCATAAGTAGATCATATACATCAGTAGGGGAGAAATTTAAAGTCCAGAAACAAACCTTGATGCTTATAATCAATTGACTTTTAATAAAGGAAACATTAAAGTCAAACATGAAAGGATAATGTTTTCAACAAACAAGGACAACCAGATACCCACATGCATAAGAACTTATTATACAGGTTCCCCAATCTAATACTGCATCCCAAACAAACCCAGCTGGATCATGAGAGCCACATTCAGAAGAAACTTCATATGTAACCTTTAGCAACCTTATATCAGCATTAATTTTTTAGATTTGATAGCAAAAATAAGCAATAAAAGAAAAAATAAAGTGGATATCATCATTAAAAACTTTTGTGACTCAAAGAATACTAATAAGAAAGGTAAAAGTCCACTTATGGAATTAGAGAAAACTTTTTGTTAATCATGATCTGATAAAAGGTGTGTGTGTGTGTGTATAGTATGTGTGTGTATATGTAAATGCCTATGGAGGTCAGAGGAGGATGTCAGATGTCCCGTTCTACTATGCTTCTCCTCAATAAGAGACTTTTTATCTAGAGGACATAAAGAATTTAAATTCAGCAGTAAAACAGCAACCGAATTTAAAATTAGGCAAGGACAGGATTGGACATTTTTCCAAAGGAGACACACAAATGGCCAATGTGCATCTTTAGCCATCACACTAAGATATAATCCATAGACAGATAATAATAAGAGTTGACAAATAATAACAAGCAGAAAAATTGGATTTCTCAGACTGTCTGCTATTGATAATATAAACTAGTACAGTCACTTTGGAATATAATCTGGCTTTCTCGAAGACAATTTATAACAAGTAAATGAAGCTCCACTCTCTCTGGAAGCTTCCTCAAATGCTTGTGACTTACCATCAGAGGGCAGTTTGTCCAGCAAGTTCTGTAGTTCTTTGTCTGTGAGCTCAATATTGAGGTTTGCCAGAACATTTTTTACATCTCCAAGCCCAATCTTCTCACCTTTCAAAATAGGAACTTCATTATATATTTTAGGTAATAGTAAGTACTTCTAACCAAAAATTATTTTGGGATAATAATCAGTATCCTAACTTTCAGGTGGAAGACTAAAGCAAAAAGAAAACATTTTTAATTATATAATGATAAGCATGCATAAAAGGTCAAGTTTATTTTTATAATATAAACAAACTCTTTTAAAATAAGTGAACAATGACTTCTACAACAAAATCTGACAATTACAAATAATTACAATTACAAATAATTACAATAAATGCACACATATTTTTAAAATAACTTTTATGTTTGCTTATTTATTTAGTTTTTCAGACAAGTCTTTGCTATACAACCCATACTGGCCCTCTGGCCATGTAGTTCAGGCTGACTTTGCAATTCTCCTGCCTCAGTCTCCCAAATTCTGGAATTGGAAGTCTGTACTATAATACATGGACAAAAAGTCATTTTATTCTGCAAATATGAATTATATGATGAAAATAATAAAGACATGACTTTGATCATTTTTAAGCTGTGTTTAGATTGCTCTGTGTCTTAATTTCATATTCTGTTGCGGTAATAATATCTGACACAGGGACTAAGGAACAAGGGGATTTTTATTCTGTTATACAGCATCAGATTACAGTTTATTGTGGCAGAAGAGCTGTATCAGCATCAGGAGCTAAGGCAACTGGCCACCTAATATTCATAACTAGAGTATAGGGACAAGGACAAATGCTGCTTTCTAGCTTGCCAGTCTGTCAACTGGTTTTCTCTCCATCTTCCCAGGGATACCTTCCCAGAGAATGGTTTCATCCAGTATGAACTGGATCTTCCCACGTTAGTTATGCAGTTAAGATAGTCTCCTAACAAGCCTGTCAGAAGCCTGCCATCACTAAGTAATTCATAGGTGTCCTATGGTCCTATGGATCTACCTTTGAATGTGAAGTTGGTAGCTGAAGAGTGTAACACTGTGCTTCTCTAGCTGAATTGTATTAACCAAGACTAGATAGAACTAACTTCACATCAAAAATTTATATGTTTGTTAAAATACAGAATAATAGATGCAAATATTTGTTAATAAATATGTCAAAAGGGATTGGGAAGATTGTTCAGTGGTTAAAAACTTTGCCTTACAAGTAAAAGGATCTGAGTTTGGATTCCCAGATTAAATGTAAAAAACTGCAGGATAGATGAGGTGGCCAACTGTATTTCTGGTCTTGGAAGGTGGCACCTGAGAATCCCCAAAGCAAAGCAATAAGGTAGAAGAATAATCCAAGATGATTTCTAATGTCACCCTTGGGCCCCCACAGGCACTCACACTCGATTTATCTCAATTTATATACATGTATACCCATCCACATGAAACACACACACGTGTGTGCTTATAAGATGATGAAAAAAAACCCACAGGGGCAGGAGAGATGGGTCAGGGGTTAAGATGTTGCTTTGCAAGCAGGAAGGCCTGAGTTTGGATCCCAGATTCCATATAAAAATGCTAGGCAGAAATAAGGGTGGCCTGTACTTTCTGGAAGGCAGAACCTGGGAAATTCCAGAGGGAAACAAAAAAAGAAGCAATTTAGGATGATTCCTGAAGTTACCCTTGAGCTTCCAGACACACACACACACACACACACACACACACACACACACACACACACACGCCCCCCAAAACCCCCAAACAGAAAAGATGCAAAATAGTAGAATTTATAAGCTAAGGGTTGAGTATTGGGAAATACGAGAGAAACAAAAATTCAATATAGATGATCTAAATCTTAAATCAGTAATATCTTTTCACTTACCCATAAAATCTTTGATGTTTTCCATCAGTGTTTCTAGAGACACTTTTTCATCAACTATAAAAAAAGATTAAAATCACATTGAGATATAAGAGAACTTGTGAGTTTTGTGGAGAAGCACATGTATAACTTCCATTACTATGTACTGGGCCCATTCTAACTGTTCACATACTTTGTAAACATACATGGAAAACACTTTCCAGCTTATTTTACTTTTACTTCTTTAGCAAACATTAAAAATAAGAAAAATTCTAGAATGACATCAGTGAGATGGTCAACTAGAGATGTCTAATGCCTCCCATCCCCCACAAAAAATAACAAAACAACAAATAAACAACTACATTTTGATTATTGGCCCCATTCAGGAATATATGTCACACTGAAACTAACTGGATTGTACAATAGATCTTTTGAACTATTTTTTCCTACCAAATTGATTTTTTTTTTTACCCTTTGACCTAATGGGAGGCCCTACTATACAGAGCAAGGAAGTGGTGGAAACTCAAAGGAGCACTGCATTGAGAAGGGGTGAAAATTTCTTGCTTCTACCATTTCATCATCTCCCTTGTTGGAACAATGTGGAACTCAGAGGGAAAATGATAACCAGGCTTCCAGCAGCCTCTGTCTCTGTTGCAGACACCACATAGTCTTTTGCGATGTGCCCTCAGAAGGCTGGTCCTAAGGGACTCCTTGGTAATATTTATTGTAAGAGTGTTATGAAAATCTGATTTGGTACAGTCTTCAGTCTTTGTGCTTCTAAGATATAATCAGTTACTTACTCAAACACATGTAGCCACCTTTGCCATATATATCATGAGGTGATACTATGCCAGTACTAGACACTGAATTCACAAAACTGTGCACTTTTACTGCATAAGTAGCCTGCATCAGTTATTTTATTAAAACGACAGAAAAACAATGAATACATTGTTTAGTCAACAAATACAGAATAACTTAATAGATAAACATGATACCCACTATAATCCAGGTCATTTATGAAAAACCTACAACTAATATCACAATCAGTGAAGAAGTGAAAGCTTTTCTATTAAGATATGTCATGAAACAATTATATTCATCATCAACACTTCTAGAGAGTGTTAGTAAGAGAAATCAGTGATGAAAAGAAGCTAGATGTATCAATACTGGAAGGGAAGAAGTAAAATGAAACATGAGCACAGAAAAAAATACTGTATGATCTAGCATTCAAAAGGAGTGTAAAATAGTTGACCCTGCAAAAATAAAGAATAGGATGCTGGTTAACAGTGGCTAGAGTTAGAGATAAAACTGCAAAACAGTGGACAAAGGCTAAACTAACTTCAGCTACACAGAATAGTTCAAAATATCTGTTGTACACCACACACAAAAAAATCAATTCCAAATGTATCAAGGACTTTAATATTAAACTAGAGACTATAAAAACCCTAGCTGAAAGGGTAGGGAACTCCCTCAAGTAGATTGGTCTAGGTCAACATTTCCTAAACAGAAACCCAATAGCACAGGCACTAGAACCAACACTCAACAAATGGAATGTTATGAAATTAAAGAGCTTCTGTTCAGTTAAAGAGCTTGTAAAACAACCAAAAAGGCAACCCACAGAATGGGAGAAAATCTTCACTAACCACACATCTGATAGAGCTCTATTATCCAGAGTGCACAAAGAACTTAAAAAATTAAACACCAAGGAGATAAATAGCCCAAGACATAATAAGAGTTCCTATAGTAGCAGGCGGCTCGAGAAGGGGCCCCAAGCTATACCACGGAATCCTGAACTCTCACTAGTGTAGACGACTCAAGAAGGAAATTCAGTGCCCACATAAACAGATGCTCTGGAAAATGGGAGGGAGAAAGCAGGAAGCACCAAGAGAGGAGAAGGGAAGAATGGGTGAGAGGAAGGCAGAGGAGTGGGAAGGAAGGGAAAGCAGAATAGGAGAACAGGGGGGGAAGAGAAGGGGGAGAGAGAAGAAGGGGATTACTTATTGAGCTTGTATAGTTAGGCAAAAAGGGTATATACTCAGAATATATATGTATATTATATATACATGCTTCTGAATATTTACTAAAAGGATAAGTTTTATGTGTATTCATGAGAAAAGGGACAGGTATGTAAAAATGCATATGTTACTTGTGCAACCTAATTAAATGGATTAAAATAATTATAGAGTTAGCAGTGTCACGATGTATGCACATATCCAAAACAGCATATATATGTAACATAATACATTGTTGGAGCTTTTGTCAGTTTAAAATTAAAGATCATAAAGAATTCAGTGATATAATTTCTGATTATAAAATGTCAAATTTCATTTATTTGCTATTAATTTTATTATTTTATGTATTTACTTATTATTTATAGAAGAAGCAATTTAGAAGTTGGTTTACCTCAAGAGTTTGATTTCTTGTACTCACAATGTGGATGGCTTTCCAACATGGCACTTGTAGAGAGCAAAAATGTCTCATAATGTTTTAAATTTGACATAGTAAACTTGCTGCTCATATGTTCACATGATATCCATTTGTTTTGGTCAATTACTTGAAATAGCATCAACTAATGTTCTTTTTGTGCTTTCACTTCTCTTTATGGAAAAAGACATTTTTTTCTCTTATATACACAAGTTATTTGAACTATAGTCAGGATAAATGTGGTGCTATGGTTTAAATGTATGTCTCCTTTAAAACTCAAATTTAATTTTATTGCCATTTTAGCAACATTGAAAGGTGAGATTCTCAGCAGGTGATAGAGTTGTGAGAGCTCTGTCATGTGATGGCACAGTAAGAGTGGTCCTGGCACATACCTACAGCACAGTCTTCCCAGCAAAAAAATCTGAGAAAATAGAGTTCTGTTCTTTAAAAAGTCCGTGAAGTCTTTATCAAGTCTGTGTAAGTATATTATAGTAACACAAAAGGACATTTGGTATCTGATAAGATGCTCACCATCAGTATATATGTTTTGAGTCAAATCTTCAAGTTCCTTGTTAGAAAGTTTTATTCCCATGTTGTTGAGAATGGTTCCCAGGTTGTTGACATTAACCTTACCACCTAAGGAATGTAATACAGACAATATTAAATGAAATCAAAAGCATGTATGTGTGTCTTAAACTTCTTGATATGTATGCACATTATGAATTTCTTAGCAGCATATTATTCACAAAATCTAAATGCTATTTCAGAGCAATTATCAACTCACTAAAGGCTATTCAAAGATCTCTTCAAAGTCCACTAATTAGGTTAAAAATGTTTGCAGTATATAAAAAGATCAACTAATTAATGACCAACAGTTTTAACACAAAGATCAAATAATTTAAGTTTACAAAGAATTCAATCATTAATTTAGAATTCATGCCATTTCTCTTGTACACTTATACACTACAAAGCTTAAAATAGAATGCAATGAATGTGCATGGTACTTTCATTATGGAGAAAATACATTCTTTACTTTGAATAATAGATGGGGGCTAACTTTTGGTGGCTGAATTCCAAATTTAATTTATTATCCCTTGTTGAAAAGATTCTTTGAATCACTGCTAATCGTTTCCATAATTTTTGCTATGAAAATTTGAAATCTGATATTGCTTTTCTGGAAAGGTTAGGAAAGTCACAAAAGACTATACAACTTTTCTTACAATATGGAACCTTACCTTTAAGAGACTTCATGACTTCTAACAATCTGTTCTTAAAGACCTTGTTATCGTCTATAAAAAAGGGGCAAATTTCAGGCAAAGAAATAATGTGAATATTCACTACAACTGCTTATGAAAAATGGATTTTCATTATTTACCTTAGAGATTTCTTCCATCAAAATAAAATATGATTTAACAAAAGTATCACTGTGGTGTGTGTGTGTGTGTGTGTGTGTGTGTGTGTGTGTGCTAGAGAGAAACAGTGAGAGTCATTCCATTTCTGCTTCTTATTCCTTTCAAGTTTAATATCACCCCCTTTTCTTTTATGTATGTGTGTATGGATGTATGCATATGTATATGTTTATATGTGGATGGGTGTATGTACATATGTGTGTGAGTGTATGGACATGAGTGCACCTGAGTATGTATGCCTGTAAAAGGTCCAAGGATAATAGCAGGAATCATCATCCTCAATGGCTCTTCCACCTTATTGTTGTAAGCCTGGGTCTCTAATTAAATCCAGAACATACCATGAGGGCAAGTCTGGTAGGTAAGTTTGCTACTGGGGATTCCCAGGCTCTGCCTTCCAGGGCTGGTATTATAGGTTTGTTGCCACACTCACTCTGCATTTTTATGTGGGATCTGGGAATCCGAACACATATACCACTGGGGTGTGTGTATGCAAGCAAGAAAGTTTCCATGGGTGTGCACATGCCCTACCCATGCATACACTCTCACATGCTTGTGCACACACACATGTGCACACACACACACATACAAACACAGAATCAATGTTTCAATTATTTCTATATAGATTTCAATTTCTTAGGACATGAATATAAAGAAACTGAAAATTTTTCAAGTCTTTAAAGACTAAGAATGCTTTAAGGTCTCATTGGTATTTGAAATGCTTACCATCGAAAGGCAGATTTCCCATCAGTTTTGAGAATTCATTGTCTGTAAGCTCTAGTCCCATGTTTGTTAGAACAGTTTTCACATCTTTTTTATCCACTTCTTCTCCTAAGTCGATAGACATTATTACATAAATGAACTTACAGTTTAAGTTAAGCCTTCTAACAAGTAATCTACGACTACATTTCACAAGAAGGCACTTCATAAGGAGCAGAAGCCAGTTATATCTCCCAAGTACACTGATTATATCAGTGAAAACAATTTGTTCCCTACATGCTAACAAAAGAAGGCACACTCAGTGACCACAACTAGTCACCTGAGTCCAGTGACTCATATCTTTTGTTCAACTGAAATGCAATCAGATATTGCATCCACTAAAGACAGATTTGTCAGTCTCATTTTGTAAATCATTTGAAGTATGTACCAAAAGTTTTCTTCACTTTATTGACATAAAGATTAGCTGATCTAGCCACAGTAGTGTTCCTATGCTTAACGGGAACACAGGAAAGGGTTCTGGGAAATGCTACTGGGCCCTTGCACCTCATTGGAGAGGAGGACCCAGAGGAGAGTTTGGCATGCACATTAAAGGATGCTCTGGGGATAGGAAGGAGACACTGGGGGATGGAGAAGGAAGGGGGAGGGGAGGGGGGGCACAGGGGGATGGGGGTTGGAGGGAGGGGGAGACCGGTATACCTGTTAAGTTTGTATGAATGGGAAAAAAAGATTAGCTAATCTAAAAAAACAAGAAATTAGCTAATCACATAAAACAAGAAAAATTAAATATTTAATGGCAATTA
Organism: Typhlomys cinereus; assembly: GCA_023101885.1. Lineage (NCBI taxonomy): Eukaryota > Metazoa > Chordata > Mammalia > Rodentia > Platacanthomyidae > Typhlomys > Typhlomys cinereus. The sequence goes on along the minus strand of JALPQD010000298.1, from coordinate 1,104,244 downwards.
AAGGATAAAATATAATTATTATGAACAGTAAGCATCTTAGATTCATAATTTCTCACTTACCCATAGTAACTTTTATTCTATCCATCACATCATCTAGATCAACCTTCTTATCAGCTATAAGAAAAGATTCAATGAAGTTAATGATACAAATAGAAAAAAAAAGATATATTTAAAAATTCTAAATATTTTATTTATTAACTTCATATGTTCTAGCATTATTTCCTACAGGAACTATTGAATATTTTTATAGGAATGGTATTTTTATAGGAGTGGTAGAGACATGCACACAGAGGAGATTTTACATGGAGAAGCTGAACAGATGAAAGTCAAGGGACATTAAGTCAAATTAGAATTAGTTCAGCATGACTTTAGAATAAAAAGAACAAGACATCAGATAAGTAAAAGGAAGTTGAAGGTGTTGTGCACTATGATTAGAATAGAGGAATGAACAGAATGGGAATACTAATTTATCTATAGTTTTTCATATCCCTGTAATTTTGCTTTCTTAGCAATCTTTAAAACTCCTGATAGCATTCTTAGCAATTCCTGTAGAAATGGATAGATGATGCTGAATTTTGATTAAATGTTTTGGTTAAACTCTTACTTTAATATTGGTCTCTTCTCCGGTTTTCCTAACATGCATATGTCACAAATTAATCTATTTTTAAAATATACTCTATATAATTCAATAAAAAGATACCCTGGAACCTTGCAGAAGAGGGGGCAATGAGATTCTAAGAACCTAAAGGTGGGAAGGTACACCGTTAGATAAGACATCCCACTTAAAAAAGGACTACTGGGGCTCAGGGGTTAAGTCTCTGCCTTGCAGGCAGAAGGTCCTGAGTTCGGATCCTAGATCCCATGTATAGATGCCGGGCGCAAGTGGGGGCGGCCTGCGTTTCTGGTCCTGGTAGGGCGGAACCTGTGAATCCCTGGGCAGATAAACAAGGAGGAGGTGGAGGCATCCATGGTGGTTCCCGAATTCGCCCGTGGTTCTACACACACACAACACACACACATGCACACATGCACAATTGAATAAATAATTTTAAAAAAAGGAGTGCTGCATTTAGGAACTCATTACAGTGAGACTTGTTCTTCCCACACTTGCATAATAACTTACATCCAACATGCTCTCATAGATTACCTAAGAACTCAAGAAAGATAAAAACATACGGTGGAAACCTTTGGATCTAAAGCTAGATGAGTGAAGGGAAATGACTATATCAGTGGGGTGGCCTGAAGAGACGTAACTTGATATGCCACAAAGGCCTAAATCCCCACAAGAGTAGACAAGCCAGAGTGAACTCTGGAATCCATAGAAACATACAAGCAGGAGGGTTGGAGGGAGTAGGATGGATTGATAAAAAGAAAGGAGGGAATGGGAGGGAGGGGGAATGGAGGGAAGCAGGGATAAAAATATTAATTAATAAACAATTAATCAAAATGCATGTATATCCCATGTGTAGAAAGCAGACTATTTGTATAAAGGAAGGGGACCTGCAAAAGGAAGGGAACTTGGGACCTGGGCAAGTAGTGAGGGTAAACAAAGAACAATGTACAACGTCATATATATGTATAGATGTGAAACTGTCAGTATGAAACCTATTACATTATATGCTATCTACTAGTGCTTACCATCAACTTGTAGGTTTTCTAATAACTTTGTAAGTTCCTCTTCTGTGAGTTTGATTCGCAATTTGTTTAGAATATTGTCCAGGTTATTTACATGAATACGTCCCTCTTAGGAAAAAAGATAATGGGAGAATGAAAACAACTACATTGTACCAACATTTTCCATGCTTAAGTTATACTAGTATCTTTAATGTTGTGGTGATTTAATTTACATCAATTACCTAAGTTGAAAGTTTTCTGAGAATTTTCTTTCCTATATACGTTGCTATTTTTAAAGTGAATACTAGAGATTGAACCAGGTCATCACACCTACTACAAAAGCATCTCTACCACTAGCCACAGCCACAGCTGTTCTATCTACTTCTGAGGTAGAGTTTGCCATAGATACACGTGCATGAAAATTGGAAAGCAGAAGAAAAGCAGTAGTCATTGTAGTATGAAGGAGGTTGTGGGATGCCAGGTCCCACCACAACCTGCTCATGTTTATCATTGACTTTATACTGATTCACTTTTGTTGGCATGGGGAAGCCAGGCCTGCAGCTCTTCCAACACCTGCCAAATACCCTCTTTGGATTCTCTGAATCCTGGGTCAACCACATATGCAGGTCTATGATAAAAAGTTTAGTTTCATCTGTGGATGATCAATTCATTGTGCCTGAAAGTGGAGTTAGATTTTAGCTTGTCATTTTGGATTTCACTCTGTCCTCATTTTCATCTACTTCATGTACAGTTTTTCTTCTAACTGGTCCTACTGATCCTGATTATCTTTGATGACTTCAGGTTCACCTCCACCACACAAAGGCAACAGTCTTCACATTTTTCACTAGTCCCCACAACTTCAAGATGAAGTTCTGGATATAGTGTCTGAAACATGCCATGATTGGACTAAAACCTTTATGTTCTATAGGTACAGGATTAAAAATTCTAAAAATAAAACTAAAGTTTAATCCTGAATTATAATTTGAATTGAATTTTTGAACTTTCAGGGTTATTAGGATCCCAAAGTTAGGAATGACAATAGATGGGTACATTCTGATAAAGCCTTGGGTTACCACACCTCAAAATCAAGCCAAGTTTCCAGTATTGAACAGGATGTCTTCTATCTAAAAAGGTTATTTTCCTTTTGTTTAGAAATGCTATGGCCTCTCCTGAGGAATTTCTTGTAGGGGACTTCTGGTTTTCTTAAAGATTTATCCTTATAACCTCTCATTAGATGTGTGTGTGTGTGTGTGTGTGTGTGTGTGTGTGTGTGTGTGTGTGTGTTTGTGAATACAAGAGGGCACTTGAGAGTGTGTGCCTGTTTAGGCCTAAGGGCAACATTGGGAATCATCCTGGATTGTTCTATCTCCTAATTGCTTTTCTCTAGGGTTTTCTGGGCTCTGCCTTCCAGGGCTGGGAGTTCAGGCTGCCATCACTTCTGCTCAGCATTTTTATGTGGGATCGGGAGATCCAAACTCAAGTCCTTTTTCTTAAGGAAAGGCTTTGACTCTTGAACCTTCTCCCCAGTTCCAACCTCTCATTACTTCTATACCTATAATATGATTCATATTTCCAGTAGGTCCCTGATTATAAGGTATAAAGACTAACTTATGAATAGTTGTAAAATGCTTAAAAAGAATGATGGGAGGATGACTCAATGGGTAAAGCCTTTGCTTCATAAGAAAAAGGATTGAGTTCAGACTCCTAGATCCCATGTAAAAATTTTGAGCAAGTGGATGGCCCACCCATAATTCTAGCCTATAAGGCAGAGCCTGGGAATTTCCAGTGCAAGTTGGTTAGCCTGACTAGCCTCAACATCATGTTATGGGTTTAATTAGAAACTTACATTCATAACAAGGTGAAAGAACTATAGAGAATGATTCCTAATATCATCCTTGAGCCTCCACAGGCACACACTCATGTTCATACACCCATACACGTGTACACACACACACACACACACACACACACACACACACATACACACACACATCACATCACATATACATATACAAAAAAAAAGGGGAATGATACCATTTTGCTAGTTTATATAGACAGAATGGATTTCAACAGTGTTAGAATTTAGTAAGAAACCTATGTTGGACTGATTTGAATTTGGTGGTATGAATGTAATAATTCTGCATAGAAATTATGGATTATTTGTGTCAGTTCAAATGATTAAGAATACATCTAAAATTTCACACAATTATTTGACTGAAACTTGGACCCAAAAGTGGTGCATTTGTGTAACTATATATTCAGCTTTTTTGGCTGTAATCAAGTTTAGCAGTCTTAGCAGTCCAAGCTGTAGGGTTCTGGGACTGCACATCTATCTTGAGAGAGCTCCTTTGTGCAGGTGGTGGACTCACTAGCACTCTGGGCACAAAATAATCTGACTGCAGGTAATGTGGTATTATGTGTGCATGGCATTATTTTGAGCCCAGATGTGTGTGATGCTGTACATCTGGTATTGGGGTCTGTCTAAGGGCTGTATGGAAATCAGGTCATATTAATGTACCAGATAAGATACCTATCACTATCCAAAAGTTGCACCGGTGATTCTATAGATGACGTGGTCTATGTGGTGTGCTAAGCTGTTTCCTGGGATCAAATGATGCATTCTAATTGGGGTCTCAGTGAATCAAACTTTTAGGGATAGGTGTTCAACTGCCTCTGAAGGTCATGGGAGGATGAATTTTGTTATCCAGTGGCTTCAATGAGCTGAAACACTTAAGACAAACTGTCTCATTACTTCCTAAATTAAATTTTATCTTAGATGAAACATGGAAGTGGGTATACAAAGTTGAAAAATGTAAGAGGCTATCCTTCAGAACTTTAAGATAGAATATATGTTGTTAGATACATATAGGTATATAGAATGAAAGAGTTAGAAATAAGGAATTACACCCAAAATGAGGAACCTGGATTTAACAAATATTTGGAATGTCAGATATAAGTATTTTAATTGGATTACTTACTGTTGAGAGACTTCACACCATTTAGCAACCTATTACAATATACCTTCCCAGCATCTATAAGAAAAAGCATTAATTCAATTAATGATAAAAGTAAAGCAAAATTATATGACAGCATGAATAGAATATGTATTATTTGGGGCTGGAGAAGTGGCTCAGGAGTTAAGCCTTTGCCTTGCAGGCGGAAGATCCTGAGTTCAGATCCTAGACACCATGTATAGGCCGGGCGGAAGTGGGGGGTGGGGGGCCTGCGTTTCTGATCCTGGTAGGGCGGAGCCTGTGAGTAAACGAGGAGGAGGTGGAGGCGGTCCATGGTGGTTCCCCAATTCGCCCGTGGTTCTACACACGCACAGACACACACACACACACACACACACATACATATGCACACATGCATACACACACAATTGAATAAAAAAAAGAATATGTATTATTTGAAACATTTTAAAAAATTCTAATTTTTGTACACTTTCATTTGAGACAATGAAGTTGGGAAATAGAAACTTTTCTCGCTGCAACAAACCTCTCTAGTATCTGAGAGGGACTACTTGCTTAAATGTAAATATAAATTTCTTTTTACTTTTGCTTCTGGTGTTTTTTTTTTTTTGCCAACTATGGAGTATTTTTTCTCTCTCTTTTTCTTTCATTTTATGATGTGAACAAATTGATGGCCTGCTAGATACATGTTTCACAGTCAATGCCAGATTTTGTGGAGGTACTTCTCACTATATACTTTTTACATGGTTCTGGGGATCAAATTCATGGCCATCTCATAGGCCCTTTTAATGTTAACTTTTGCCTGAAGGCTTCTTTAACTTCTAAGATAAAGTATAAAAGACAATGGGTAAGGTTAATTTCTAACTAAGAATTAAATTTCTGTTTGTTTTCTTACATTTCATGAGGAAAATGAGCAGTATTAAATTGGAGTTTTTATACAGAACTACAGACAAAAAATACAAAGTTCTGAAAAGGACTCAGTGGACCTCTACAGTGGCTCACCATCAACTGGGAGTGTTTTCAGCAGCATCTCATATTCCTTCTCTGTGAGCTCAATACCTAGGTTTTTCAGGATGTTTCTCAGGTCACTAGAATCAACCTTGTCTCCTTTCAAAAGAAAGAATTGAATATATATAAACTGTTGAGTACCATATATCATCTTGAATTATAAAACATGTTTTGTATAGGTTAATGACTTCCCAGTTGCCAAGATGAAGAGACTACTGTAGAGACAATGGGCATGCTTCATGGTAGTTTCTGGCTTAATAGATATTAAGAGAGTTTTTTAAAAGTCAGGAACAATAACTCTAGAATAAGCCCCTTCGGTGAATTAAGATATTGAATTGAGACTAAATTATTCTTTAGAAATATTCGTTTTCATGAGATTATTTGATGCTTTTACTGAATATGGCCTCCTTATCATTTCTCAGCTTCACAATGCTATAGTTTTTTATTTATTATTATTTTTCTTGTTTTACAAGCATATTGTGTACTTAACCCTGCTTAAGTCTATCCTCCCCTGCCTCCCATTTCCTTCACTTCCTTTCATCATTCTACTCCCTCCTGCCCTCCTGCCTGTCCACTTCTATGGACCCTGGGGTTCCCTCTGGTTTGTCTATAGCATATCAAGTTGCCTTTTTTTCAGGCTACCCCACTGAAAGTGGCATTTACCTTTACTCATCAGTTCTAGTCCCTAATGTTTCCATTGTTATGTTCTTATATTTCTTGAGTTCCTCGATAGTCTATCAGAGCATGTGGGTATGTCAGTCATTATGCAGGTCTGGGAAAGACAAGTCTTACTGTGGTGAGTTCCTAGATGCAGCACTACTGCCTTGAAAGGAATGTTTTGTCCAGTGGTGAACCTTCCCATCTTTAGGTTCTTACAATCTTATTACCCCCTCTTCCAAGAGGTTCCCTGAGCCTTAGGATGGGGAGAGATTAGGTTGGCCTGATCCTGGATGAGCGTTACTGGGTCACTGGTACTCTGCATTATTGCTGGCCATTGTTTACTTCACTGTTCTTCTACTGCCCTAAGTTGCATCCTGTCAGCATGTTGAGATCCTCTACCTCTGTTGTAGAAGAAGACTTCTAGGCTGAGTGCTAAGTGTTCTTCAAATCCATAGGTATAATAGCAGCTATTTACAGGGCAGTTTTGGTGTACTGTCTTTCTACCTATGGGTTCATTGGCTGTTTTTAACTTATTGATCTATTTCCTTACCTTTTTTTCTTGTTGTAATTAACAGTAATAAGAATGTGTTCTACTCTGACAAGCAAGTCTTGAGTTCAATCGGAAAGCTGTTGGTTGTTTCCTTGCTACTCATGCCACTATTATGCTGATGGTCACCTATTGCCATGGTGATTTTTATTGTAACTTGCAGATCTCATGAGTTGATGAAGCCTGTGATTATTTCTTTCCTTCAGTAGCTTCTAAAGTATTCCTTGGTACTGTGTAAGCTATCCAGCAAGGAGGAAATTCTCAGACCAGCTCCACTTGATGTATTTTGCCCATGTTCTGTGATCCATATGTGTTGTCTTCAGTAATAGGGTCTTACTGATAGTTTTTTGGAGAGCAACCAAGAGCAACACACAATGCCACATTCTATAAGTTTTTACATTATATTTAAGCATTGATATGAAGGATATTATTTAAAACTGACAGTCTTGTATCCTAATGAAAAACCCTTATTAATGTCAGTACTCTTTGACATCAGTGTGAGGTGCCTTAGGTGTATGTATTTTATTATTAAACATTTAACTTTAATATGATTCTAAAATACACTGACAATTATTTGCTGCTGATTAAATATTACTTAGACATAATAATTACTATTTTCAGCTGACTATAATTACATTTTGTATAAATATCTTAAGTATCAGATTAATAGCATCCCCTCACTCACCTGTAAAGGCTTTCAGTTTATTCATCAATGTTCCTAGGGAAATCTTTCTATCCACTGTAAGAGAAGGTCAGACTCATAAAGAGACAAACAGACTCTTTTTAAATAATTAGTTTTTCCTAGTTTTATAAGCATATTGAATAGTTATCCCTGCTTCCATCCATTCCCTCTCCCACCCATAACTCCTCTCTTCCCTTCATCAATCCATCCCACTCCCTCTCACCCTCCTACCCAGCTGCTTCTGTGGACTCCAGGGTTCCCTGTGGCTTGTCCACTCTTGTGTGGGGTTCAGGCCTCTGTGGCACACCAAGTTGCCCCTCCTCGGGCCATCACAGTTACAGGGGCATTTCCCTTCACTCATCCAGCTCTAGTCCCCAAGATTTCCACTTGTACTTTCTTATCTCTCTTGAGTTCCTTGATAATCTGTGGGGGCATGCTAGTATGTCAGTCATTATGCAGGTCTGGGAAGGACAAATTTCACTGCAGTGAGACTGGATGTAGCAATCCTGCCTTGAATGGAATGCCTTGTCCAATGGTGGGCCTTCCTATCCTTAGGTTCTTACAGTCTTACAGACCCCTCTTTCATGAGGTTCTCTAAGCCTTAGGATGGGGAGAGATTAGGTTGGTCTAATTCCCGGTAAGCACTGCCAAGTAGCTGGTACTCTACATTATGGCTGGCCATTGTTGTCTACTTCACTGTTTTTCTGTTGGGGTGTTGAGATTCTCTACCTCAAAAAACAGACTTGTGAATTATTGTGAAACGAACCATGGGAGTAAAGATAAAAAGTTATTTATTGTTTGCCACGCTCTATCCTAAGTGTTTTACATTTAATAAATATGTCCTGGATAATATTTTATAAGCTATTTTCTTACCCAGTTTCATTGTCTTCATGAGTATGAGAAAAAACTTAAATATAGAGAAGTACCATTTCAAGAATGTAAATTTTATTTATCATGTCTCAAACTTACACATGTGACAGTGGTATCTCAGTGCCTACATTTTCCTATTCTAAATGAGGAAATCTGTCCAATCTTGACCATAATGTGGATAAAGAATATAAAAGGCATGCACACAAAGCTTTAATATTGATTTTGATAACTGGCTGCCTATATGCTTTGCCCACATATAAGGCTTTCTAATTATAAAATGTTAGAGCACCATTCCTAAGACCTCTTACTCCAGAATTTTTTTTCATTGCCAATGGTGTTTTTTTTTTTTTTTCAATAAATTCTCCCAGCATAACTAGGATACCTGAAAAACTTGCTTACCACCAATAGGGAGATTTTGAGTCAGATCCTTAAGTTCTTTATCTTTGAGCTTAATTCCCATATTATCCAGTAGAGTATTCAAATTGTTGACACTGACCTTCCCACCTAAAGAAAAGAGATACTCCATAATTTCCATTAGCTCCAAAAGATAGATTCTCATAACTTCTGGAGGAACACTGTCTGTTGTGAATTTCATGAACTGTGTGTCATAGAAAGATTGCATATATTTTTGGAAGATCATGTATTCCTTAAAGCCTATTCACAGGCTCTTCAATATTTAGTAGGATTAATAATTAAATATAAAAACTTCAATTTTATTTTATATCAATATTATTTTAATTGACAAATCCTAGTTATAAATAATTTTTGGATACAAATGAAGTAGTGACACATGCATACAATAGAGAATGACTGAATAAAACTGGTTAACATATTCATTACTTCTCTTACTATTTTCATTGTGAGACATTTTGAGAGCTACTATTTTAATTATAAAATATCAATTGTTTTGTGTCCATGAGTGCAACAGGTATGTGTTCACAGCATCCCTCCCCATTCTCTGGGCCTTACATCCTTTTTTATTTTTTATTTTTTTTCTTTTTCTTATTATATTTATTTATTTTTTCCCCAATCATACAAGCTTAATAGGTACCCTGTTCCCCTTCCTCCCTCCACCCCTCCCCAGTCCCCCTTGCACCCTCCCCCCCTTTTCCCCTTCCTTTCACCTTCCACTCTATGTTCTCATACCAAAGGGAAACCCAAGAAAAGGGCTCTGGGCAATGCCAATGAGTCCTTACACCTCACTAGAATGAAAGACTCTGAGGGAAGTTTGGCATTCACACAAAGTAACCATTCTTTGCTTTGGAAAATTTGTGGGGTTGACAAGTAATCTAAGCAAGTAATAATCTTTTCAGAGGCCCTTTGCTCCACAAATATAAAATTCTATTTCTTTTGTTGAAAAGAAGGAACAAAATCTTGAGAATATAGAATATTTTCATAGATCTGAAAAATAAGACAAGCTGTTAAAAAGAACATTGGTCGTCTGTGGGAGAATAAATTTGTAATCAGTATACATGAGATGTTTGATTCAATATTCTGAAAGTAGATAACAATGTTAATTTGCTTTTCATTCACCTTTAGTAGATTTCACACTCTCCAGAAGCCTATTTTGAAAGATCTTTCCATCATCTGTAAGAAAAGGCAGAATTCAAGTTAAGATTCTGCCTTGCAAACAGAGTCCTGAATTCAGATCCCAAGTCCCATGTAAAAAACACCAGATGTAGTTCTGGTCCTGGTGAACAGAGACTGGAAAATCCCAGAGTGAATCAAAAGGAGGTAGAAGCAATCTAGGATGGTGCCTGAAGTCACCCTTGGCCCTCCACAGGGATATACAATACCCTCTGCTACACACACACACACACACACAAAGTTAAGTTACAGAGAATTGTGGATAATCATTAACACAGATTCAGGAAAAATGATTTTCAAGATCTTCACTAGAGATTTCTATTATTATAATAAATGAGAGAGAAAAAGCAGAGAAATTAAGAACTTTGGGCTCTCTACAACATACACCTACCCAAATTCTACCTCTACTCAAGGTTAAACTATCAGCTCCTTTTCTCTTTTCAGCAAATTCGAGAGTAAATCCCCCCTTTCATACCACACATCACAAAGGAGGTATGATATCCATATCTCAAAGCAGAAACTTACAGACAGAACTCACTTCAGGATACAAGGGAATTCTAATCGTTTTTTCTTTTTTTTTTTTCTTGAGATAGACTGTCTATTTTATGAAGTTTTATGGGGATAGATTTTTGTCACAGAGAAATCTGAAAACTCTTTGTGGTTACATAAATATTTGAAATACTTACTATCAAATGGTAGATTTTTCATGAGTTCCACAGTTTCTGTGTCTCTAAGCTCTATTCCCATTTTTTGCAGAACAGTTTTTACATCATTGATATCAATCTTTCCTCCTTAATAAAAAGATCAAAATAATGACATATATGGAATTTAACATAATTAACTGACTGCTAATAATGATCCAATGAAGTATGTAATATAAAGTCATTTACAGAAATATTTGTTTTGCAGACTGATAAGAGACTACCCTTGGAGATTATTGAGAACACAGTTGGCCAAGGATCATAGCAACTGCTTTGGAATTCATCCCTGCATTTGCACTGTGGCTTCACTTTCCATAGGCCTCTCTTGGTCAATGATTAAGTGTGAGAAAGATACTAAGGAAAACTTGTTCCTATGAACTGTGGCTGAGCTTTGCTGCAGAATTTCTGGAAAGCCTTGTCAGGCCTTCCTTGCAGTACACACCAGGCAAAGAATTTCCATCTAAGCACCAACCAGGTCTGACCCTGTCTAGCTTCTGAGAGAAGGTAAGTCGAGGTCAGGGTAGTTTTGCATAGTATACTAAGAATGCTAATTCAAACTTTCCCTCTCTACTTCACTTGCAGTAAGACTTGACAGCCTCTAGTTTTTCCTAGTTCCCTCTTTATTTTCTCTAACATGGATATTTCTTTTAATAATGTCTTTCATATTTAATTGCACTCTGGTGTGTACTCCTAGAAGCGTTTGCACTAATAATGGCATTCATAAAGGCAACGACGACTATGAATTATGTACCTCTTTCTTTCAATTAGCAAGTTGCATACTTATTCTAATAATCCTATTAACTGAAGAGCAGAGCTTAGCTTTTTAGTAATTACAAGGATATTTTAAAAAGATTAATTTTATTTTATTATAGAATTTGAGTATATTAAAGAAGGAAAATTAAATGTGTTTTTAAAAAACATGTTAAAATACTTCAACTTCTGGCCATTGTATAAAAAACATTAAAAAATAATACAATGATAAAATGAGCACAGCAGGAAAAGCATGGAAAACATAAATTACTGTAAAAATAGGTCCTATATTTATATTAATTTTCACTCACCTGTAACAGTTTTGACTCCATCCATTACCTTAGTTAAGTCAGTTTTTCCTTTAGCTATGAAGAAAAGAACCAAAGAAGACACAAAAATCAATGTCATAAGTTAAAAAAAATCACATGCAAAGGAAAAACAGCGGGAAAACATGCCCATAAACTTGTAGTACATCTTAAGTGTATAGTGTGATACCTCCAAGACTGGCTTACTCAAGACTTTCTTGACTGCACAGGATTTGTTCTGTATAGTTTGTGTGAATTTTAGGGTTGCTTTTCTACTTATACGAGAAATGCCATCGGAATTTGATAGGGACTACATTAACTTTGCAGATTACTTTGGGTAGTGTAGACAATGTAACAATATTAATTATTCCTACCTATAAATTCAAGATATTTTTCTGTTTATATCTTCTTCTGTTTTTTAAAATCAGTATTCTGGAATTTTCATTGTATGTGTTTTTCATCTCCTTGGTTAAATTTATTACCAAGTGTTTTATTATTTTTTGTAGCTAACTCTAATGGGATTGTTTCTTGTTTCTTTTTGGATAGTTGTTATTAGGATACAAGAACACTTTTGTATTCTGAAACTTTACTGAATTAGTTTATTCTAATAATTTTTTGGTGAAGTCTCGATCATGTCAGCAAACAAGAGAAAATTTAACATCTTTTCTTATTCGGGTGACTTTATTTCTTTCTCTTGTTTAATTTCTCTGGCTATGACTGCTAGGTACTGTGTGGAATAGAAGAGACAACCAAAAATGGGCATACTTGTCCTATTCCTGATCTTAAAGGAAAAACTGCCAATTTTGAGTTGATGGGTAGCAATGGGCTTATCATCTACAAACTTTATTGTAAACATTCATTTTGTATCTAATTTTTGAGAGATTTTATCATGAAAGAATGCTGATTTTTACCCATGATTCTACTGTAATGGTATAACACATTTGCACGGTTACATTTATTCAACTACTTTTACTCCCTAGGGAAAAAAACCACTTGATCATGGTAAATGATCCTGCAATGTGCCATTGAACTCAGTCTGGCAATATTTATTTTTGGCCAGTGTATGTGTGCATGTTCACATATGTGCATGAATGTGTGTGCATGTGTGTAGAGCCACGAGATCAATGTTGGATGTCTTCTTTGATTGCTTATTATTTATAAAGTCTTTTTGCTGAACCTGGGAACTCTGGAGATCCTATATTTCTGCCTTCCAAAGTGTTGGAATTACAGGCAGGTTGGTCTGCCCATATGACATTTTCGTGCAGAAAACACTTTAACCACTGAGCTTTAGATCTTTCAATTGGCTAATATTTCGTGGAGAGTTTTTAAAATTAATTTCTTTTTTTTTTTGGATGGGGAGATGACTCAGAAGTTACAGCTTTTGTCTCACAAGCAAAAGACCTAAGTTCAGATCCCCAGAGCTCACATAAAAATTTCAGGCAGAAATGGCAACAGCTTACAATTCCATCTGTGACAGATGGAGCCTGAGAGACCACAGAGCAAAGCAATAAGGAGATAATGCAGTTCAGGAAGATTCTCCATGTCACCTTTGGGCCTCCATAGTTGTACACATTCAACCGCCCTTTTGTACACACACACACACACACACACACACACACACACACACACCACACATACACACACACAAAGTAAACAATAAAAACTTAAAATTTCTGTTTTTATTCTTAGTTTTAAGTCAGTTGCCCCATTATATAAAAACTCTCACATTGTCCCACTGAAAACCCTTTTCTTTCCAACCATTTCCTCCTAATTTCATGTCCTTTTTGTATGACCCACTGAGTTTAATAAGGGTTGCCTGTATTAGTATGTGCTTGGGTACTTCATGAAGCACAAGTAACATATTAGTGACTATGTTACTGAAAAAAGTAGTTTCCTTTCCTACAACCAGCACTGATTATCATTAGTCCATGGGTTAGGGTGAGACCTTATAAGCTCTTCCCCCTTCCATGATAAAATGTTGACAGACCTAATTTTGTCTTATTGAAGTCAACATATCTGCAGTGAGTTCATGGGTTCAGTGACCCTGTCATATCTACAACATGCTTTTTGTCAACATTCCTCCCTATCCTGTGGCTCCTACATTATTTGCCACCCTATTTCTGTGATGTTGCCTGGGTTTTGGGGTTGTAGATGATATAGATATACTGTTTAAGGCTGAACATTCCACAGTCACTTATTCCATGCACTTTGGTCAGTTGTGATTTTCTATAGTGAACGCCACCCATTATAAAAAGATATTTCAATTGTTGCTGTTGCTGTTATTGATGATGATGATAGTGTGTGGGTGTGTGTGTTTGTGTGTGTGTGTTTATGTGTATACTAGAGGGCCCTTGAGTGTGTGTGCCTCTAGAGGCCCAAGGATGACATTGGAACCATCCTGGATTATTCTATTTCCTTACTGCTTTGCTTTGAGGTTTCTCAGGCCCAAACCCAGGACCTTTGGCTTATGAATCAAAGGCTTTTAAACTCTAAGTCATCTCCCCAGCTCCACATTAAAAAAGAATCTATATTTGCTAGGAATACAAGTTTGTCACTCTATTTTTTCCATTTACATGTGTATACGCATGTGTGTGTGTGTGTGTGTGTGTGTGTGTGTGTGTCTGTGTGTGTGTGTCCATCCATTCAAGATTGATGTTGGGCATAATTCTGGTTGATTTTCCACTTATTTTTTTAATTTTTTTATTATTATTATTTATTCAACTGTGTGCACATGCGTGTGTATGTGCGCGCGCGCGCGCGCGCGCGCGCGCGTGTGTGTGTGTGTGTGTGTGTGTGTCTGTATGTGCAGAACCACGGATGAATTCGCGAACCACCATGGACGCCTCCACCTCCTTCTGCCCCGGGATTCACAGGCTCCACCCTACCAGGACCAGAAGCGCAGGCCACCCCCGCTTCTGCCTGGCATCTATACGTGGGATCTGGGATCCGAACTCAGGACCTTCCGCCTGCAAGGCGGAGGCTTAACCCCTGAGCCACATCTTCAGCCCCTCCACTTATTTTTTTATTTTTATTTATTTTTTTTATTTCAGCTCATACAAACTTATTAGGTACACCAGTTCCCTCCCTCCCTCCTCCTCCCCCCGTACCCCCTGCTCCCCCTCCCCCACCCCTCTCCCTCCCCATACCCCAGTGCCTCCCACCCCAATTCCCAGAGAGTCCTCCACTTATTTTTTTAAAGACTGGGTTTCTAATAAAACCCAGAGCTTGCTGCCCATAGTGCTAGTCTATTTAACCAGCTTGCTCTGAGGATTCCCAATCTTTGCCTTCTAAGACTGAAGTTACAAACAGGTGGCATGCCCACTTAGCATTTCATATAGGATTTGAACTCCAGTTCTTTTGTTTGTATTGCAAGAAATTTAACTGCTGAACCAGATCCTGAGCCCTCATTTCCTGATTTTGTAGTGTTCTTGTATCTTTGTATCAAAGTGATGCTGGTCTTGTTACGTGAATTTGGAAATATAGTACACCTTTTAGTGTTTTGGAAAACTTTGAGAATGGTTAATA
This sequence comes from Typhlomys cinereus, assembly GCA_023101885.1. Lineage (NCBI taxonomy): Eukaryota > Metazoa > Chordata > Mammalia > Rodentia > Platacanthomyidae > Typhlomys > Typhlomys cinereus. Next base: position 1,089,023 of record JALPQD010000298.1, on the reverse strand, counting down.
TTACTTCTTTCAATATTTGCTGAAACAATCAGATCTTGGTTTTTGGTTAGTGTTTCTGTGCTGTGGTTCAAAGCATTGGAAGTTTGGTCTTCAATGTGAAAATGCTAAAAGATAATGAGACTTTTAAACAGTGAGACATAAAGCAAAGTAGTTAGCATTGCTCTTTAATGAAAGGTAATGTAGTTCTTGTGACATGTTGGTTAGTTTTTGTGAGCAATATGTGAGCAAGACCAGTTCCTCCATCTGTTTGCTGGTTTAATTTTTAACTTTTTATTTACTTCTTTCTTTCTTTCTTTCTTTCTTTCTTTCTTTCTTTCTTTCTTTCTTTCTTTCTTTCTTTCTTTCTTTCTTCTTTCTTTCTTCTTTCTTTCTTTCTTTCTTTCTTTCTTTCTTTCTTTCTTTTTTTCTTTCTTTCTTTCTTTATTTGTGTGTGTGTGTGTGTGCGCGCGCACGTGTATCAGAGAACACTGTGTGTCCCTATGGAGGGACTGACTTCGGCAATTATCTGAATTGCTTCTACCTCTTTTTTGCTTCTCTTTGGGATTTCCCAGGCTTCATCCTCCAGGACCAGAAGTGCAGGCCACTGCAGTTTCTGCCTGGCGTTTTTACGTGGGACCTAGGATCCAAACTTAGGACCCACTGTTTGCGAGGCAGAGTCTTAACCCCTGGGCCATCTCTCCAGCCCTGTTTGCTGGAGATGATTTTGCCATATGATTTCTCCCTATCACTTATTTTCCTGTCATGAACCATCTGCATGATGTGACACAGCCTCTAGCATCTTGGGATGGTGGATGATTTTGATGACCTATTTAGGGCTAATTTTTCAACTATTTTTGATGTAGTTCATTTGTCAAGATTGTTAAAAAAAACTCTTAATTTCTTTTTTGACTTATAGATTGTTCAAGAGCATTTTGTTTAATTTCTCTGTAAATTTTTCAGAATTGTGGTGATTTATTGATCTCCATTTCATACCACTGCTGGAAAACAACTCTTGACATATTTTAGTCTTAAATTGTTAAGAATTTTTGGGGACACTGACTGATCTTTTATGGAGAATATTCTTTCTGTGCTTCAAAAAATACATAAGTCATTGCTATTGGGAATGTTCTACAAATCTCTGTTGCGCTGATGGTTCTAAAGTGTAGTTTAAGTATGATTTTGTATTACTGATTTTCACAATGAATGACCTTTCCATTGCTGAAAATGGGATACTGAAGTTCTTTGCTATGATTGTGTTGTAGTCTGTCTCTCCTGTCAGCTCTAGTATTGGGTGCATGCATACTTATAATCTTTTGATGAATTGATCCTTTCATTAATGATAATCATTTTCAATTGTTAAGCTTTATACTTAAAGTCTATTTTTTCTGCTATACATATAGCTACTCCTGCTGTCTTTTGATTTCTATTTGTGTGGAATATTATTTTCAGTCCCTTTATTTTTGGTCTGTCTAATATCCTCAAAATTGAATTGAGTGTCTTATAAGTAACATATAGTCAGTTAACCAATTAAAAAACCTTTTGTGTGTGTGCACACTTAAATGCATGAACAGAGACCTCTGAGAAGATATCAGATATCTTCCTCTATCATTCTCTACCTTATTCTCTTGAATAAGCCCTAACAATTTTTCTAAGTTTCCCACAATGCTAGTGCTACAGGTATGTATGAGACTCCACAGGGCTTATTATATGGGTTCTGGGATCTAAACTCTGGTCCTCGCGGTTATACAGTAAATGCTCTTAACCACTGAGCTATCTCTCCAGTCCCTTACTCTATGTCTTCTGACTGGAAAATTTAACTCCTATACATTCAATTTGGTTATTCAAGACAGGCAAGAGCTACTACTGCCACTGTTTGGTTTTCATTGATTTTGCTATTTGAGATCATCTTATGACCTTTGTCCTGTTCAAGGTCAGAATGGCAAGTCTGACATGAGAGAAAAGGACCTATAAAGCTTTTCTTGACATTATTTTACTTTTTATTCCTGAAGTTATTTATTAAAACTAGACACCAAATAAAACTCCTCATATGAGTAGGATTTAATAAGTGGTTCATATTTAATATTAAAATTATTTCTAGTTATTTTATATATATTTTTTCTTGCTATTAGATTTTATTTTACCATTTTTAGTGGGTTTTCTGGTGAAGGAAAAGCATATTACATATTCATTTTTAATCTTGTTCAAAAATGATATGTCTAAGATTCAATGGTTTTAATAAACTTCTTTCAGTTTATTTCCTGGATTTCCAAAACACGAAACTATATAATCTGATACTGAATGTAATAATGACTTTTCCCCAAGATTATCTTACTGAATTTTCTCATTAAAGTACTGAAACCCTTAAAACAATGCTGAATGGCAGAACTTTCATAGCTGGTATTATATCTTATTTGGATTGTTAGTCTTCCCTAAGATTTTGAATGCTTCATCTTAGTACTAACTAAATCTAGTTTTTAAGGTTCTCAGTGATAAGACTTGAAAAAATTCTTTTATAAATTGGTAATGCTATATAGTAGGCATACCATCAACTGGTAGAATTTTCTTCAACTGTTGGAGCTCTTTTTCATTTAGCTTAGTACCCGTATTTTCCAGAAAGGAGTTCACCTTTTTGACATCAACTTTTCCTCCTTAAAAAAGACACAAAAGCACAGGAGAGCAAATTAATGATGTAAAACACAAAAATTCATGGTGTCATGTTTTAATGAGTATGTGTAAGTATTTTGAGAAAAAAGACAACAAAAAGTATAATTCATGGGGCTGAAGAGATGGCCTCAGAGTTCAAAGAAAAAGAACCTGAGTTCAGATCCCAGGTCTCAAGTAAAAAAATTCTGGGGAAAATGGTGGTGACCTAAAATTCCAGTCCTTGGAAGACAGACCTGAGAAACCTCAGAGAGAAGCAGTAAAGAGATAGAACAATCCAGGAAAATTCTGAGGCCACCCTTGGGCTTTTACAGGCACATATACATGCAAGTGTCTTCTAGCACACACACACACACACACACACACACACACACACACACATGCACACACACACAAAATAAAAAGAAAAAACATAAACAGGAAGCTAGAAGCACAACGAAAGTATCTTGTGAAGCCTGAAGATTTCAGACAAATGAATACACTATGATTTTTCACTCACCTTTGAAAGACTTTACACCCTTTAGTAATCTAGCATGATGTACTTTTCCATCATCTGTTTTAAAAAAAGGTGAGGGAAGGAGCTTGGTTTATAATACAGGAAAATCAGTAAGGAAGGTCATAAAAATAGAATGCTAAAGCAATAAAGAATTATTCAATTTTAAGATGAAGAAAATTCTGAAGAGTCCTAAAGGACATAAAAAATTTAAAAAATTAAGATTGATATTAAATACAGTAGTCAAAGATAAATCATGTTTGCAAAAGATAAATAACATATGAATAAAAACTGTGATCACTACTCAGAAAAAGGAGAAAAAGAGAATACAATCCACCAAAAATAACTGATAATGGAAAATATTAATATAAAGATATTTTAAAATTACATAAAGTATTTTTCCAAGATTTTCTATATGAATTCTTAATGTTCTAGAATAATATAAAATATGAAATTGAATTGGGAAAAAAGTAGAGAACTGACACAGTTCAACTATTGTGTATATTACTCAACACAATGATTCATGACACTTTGATCTTCGTTATGGATTACATCTTTAATATAATTAAACCATTGTCTCAACATTGCAGATATTCACTGAAAAGTTCAGTGATTCTCAGGCCAAAATCTATATGATAATGGCAAGATTTCTTTATTTTAATTTTTCATTTTGATATAATTTCAGACTTACAGAAACTGACAAAGGAATGTAAAGAATTTTCATATATGCTCTAGTTTACCATACTTTTTGTCACACATCATAACTCTTATCAATCTTATTATAGAACACCTAAATAATTACATAACTCATTTAAATATCATCAGTTGTTCTATTAGTGTAATTGATAGCAATTAAACATGACATTGCTTTTTTTTAATATGGGTTATAAATTCAGTTTTGGGTCTCATCATTTTACCTTTTTGAAGAGCACAAATAATTTCATAATATATTCTTTAATTTGGGTGAGAGGCTTTTAAAAAGAGCTCAGAGCCTAAAATTTCCAGACTTTCCAGGAAATAAACTCTAAGAATTTGTATTGCACTTTCAGATTTATTAAATCTAATAATTAGGAAGTTTCAGCAGCTTTTTCAAACTTACCACCAACTGGCAGTGTCTTCATCAGTTTTGAATATTCCATATCAGTAAGTTCAATTCCCATTTTTTTCAGTATATTTTTCAGGTTATTGATACTAATCTTTTCACCTAAAATATCAGAAACAGGGACAGCTGTATACATGAATGACCATTTCAAATATTAGGTTAAATAAAAAAAAGGACTACACAGTACTTCCCCTCTCCCCCGCTTCTATGTATTGGGGGGGATCACAATTTTAATTGTTCCTTCATTATTAACACACAAGATCCTTTTTAAATTCTAAGAAAAATAAATTTTATTCTATTGCCATTTATTTACATGGTAGCTAATGCAAACAATTCCATAAGAAAGTGTTATATGATTTTCTTAATGTTGTAATTGTAACGATGCTGTTAATCCTTCAAAAATTCACAGTACCATCTACTGTGTCATGGAGTGCATGAAAAGAAATATTACAGTATGAAGGATTTCTTACATAATATAGGATTTCTTACAAGGCTTAGTCCTATAGGTTTTTTTGTATCATTTTGCCAAACTTCATGTTATCAAAGACAGATTTTTTTAATCTTTATTTATTTTGCGTGTGTGTGTCAGAGGGCACTAGTGTGTCCCTGTGGAGGACCAAGGGTGACTTTGGGAATCATCTTATATTGCTTCTACCTCCTTTTTGCTTCACTCTGGGGTTTCTCAGGCTCCACCTATCAGGACTAGAAGTACTGGCTGCTACTGTTTCTGTCTGGTGTTTTTTATGTGGGAGCTGGGATCCGAACTCAGGGCCTTCTGCTTTCAAAGCCAAAATCTTAACCCCTGAGCCATCTCTCCAACCCCAAAGATAGAATTTTTGTATTAGATCTAATTGCAGAATATTGGAGGAAAACCATGGACAAGTACAAACGGTTATAAGAGCTGAAGGCTCAGTTTGGTAGGAATTTACACTTACCTGTGAAAGCTTTCACTTCTTCCATCACATTTTTCATATCAACTTTCCCATCAGCTGCAAGACAAAAATCATTACACTAACAATAAGCAAACTGAGAGAATTATAGTTTTATTTTTTTATTGCGTTAGTGTGAAACAGACTTTCAAATTTATAAATGAAGCTATGTTAACAATGGAGTTTTGAGATATTAAAATTTAATCATAAAAGAATGGTATGTAAAGGAGATGTCTTCTATTGTTTGCTGCTTTTTAACATTTTGATTTTGGAAGATGATTATATTTAGCTAGACCACTGAAATAAAAGTCAAAAAGAAATGCATGCCATATTTTAATACTTCCATCTGTATAAAGCTGGCTCATATTCATAGATTATCTATCTATCATTATAATCAAACTGAACAGACTTAATAGGCTTTTGAATAGCACCTGGAATTTATATCATATTTGTAGTTATATATTCAATGGTTTGTTTTTATAATTTTTATATATTTGTGTAAATGTTTTATCTTAATTTTAAGACTTGTTTTAAAGATCTTGAGGGTTCACATTGTTATATAAAGGTTTATTTTTTATTACTCTTCTTTGTTGATGAATTTTGTTCCTCGACAATTTCCTATTATCAGCTTTTAAAGGGACATAAAAACATGGTGGGACAGAAATTAGAATCTCAGTTGCACTTTGTTTTTTAAAAGAGAAATGTAGCTAAAACAGTTTTTATTTTTAATTTTTAAAATATTTACCTGTCAGTTTCCCGAGAGCAACAGAAAAAATTTAAATATAAATTTTAAATATAAATTTTAAATATAAATTTAAAAAAAACAACTAATAAGCACAATTACTGACCACTGTCATCTCAAATGGGCATTCTGAGCAAAACCCATTAGTTTATACAAATAAGCTCACTATCTATTTCAACTTTTCTTTTTAATTGTCTTGCATTCACATGCTTCAGGTCTTGCTCTCTATACACTTTTGTTTTCCTTTCCAGTGCCACCTTATTGACTCTTCACTAGTCTCAGTGACATCCTGAGTAAGTCATAGAATTCACTAACTTGATGGAAGAAATCAGTCACTTTATATAAATTTCAAGAAAAAAAATTGTTCTTACTTTAGTATTATGTTATGTTTGCATGTGTGTGTGCATACATGAATGAATTTGTGTGTATAGGTCAGAAGACAACCTCGACTTGTCATTTGTCAGATACCATCTACCTTGTTTCTCACTGGCCTAAGATTCACTGGTTAGGCTAAACTGGCTGACTAGAGAACCCCAGGTATTTGCTTATCTATACATGCCTTGTTCAAGGGCATGCTATCATTCCTGACTTTTTCAATGTGGGTTTTGAGGCTTGAACTCAGGTCCTCTTGTTTGCATAACAAGTACTTTACCTACTGAGCTATTTATTGCCCAGCCCGATTATTGGGTCCTTTGCAATTTTTTAAAAATGATTTCATGGGCTAGACAGATGGTTCAGGGGTTAAGACTCTGCCTCACAAGCAGAAGGTCCTGAGTTCAGATCCCGGGTCCCTTGTCAAAATGCCAGGCAGAAAAGGTGACAGTCTGAACTTCTGGCCCTGGTGGTATATAAAATAAAAATAAAATATTTAAAAAAAAGTGATTTCATGTCAAAACAACATTTTGAAGAGATTTGTGTAATTACAGAAATTTTTGTTTTAGAGGGATGTAATGATAATTATAATAAACAGCATTATATAATAGCAATATATATAATACATTATATAACAGCAATGATGATAATACTACTCTGATATACACGAAACTTTATAATTAAGTTTTTAGTATTAATATGTAGTATTAGTACATTGGCATATTAATATAAATATAAAGTATAACACATTACATATTATATGTAACATATTTAGAATTAAATGTTTATATAATAAAATATATAAACATGAAATAACATGTAAATATAGAGTAATGAATTAGTAGTATTAATATGACGTGTACATAGATGAAGACAGTGAGACACAGAAATACATTAAAACAAAGCTATTGAACAAAAGGCTGAAATCCAAACCTAGACAGTCTGGCCTCAGAGTTTCTGTGCTTTTAACATTTTTACCATTCTGGCTGTCAACAGCACTGAAAATTCTTACCGTTAATTGCGAGGCTCTTTATTAGATCTTTAAGTTCCTTTTCTGTGATGTTTATCCTCATGTTTCTCAGAACTCTGTCCAGTTTACTGACCTCGATTTTCCCTCCTTAAGAAAGAGACAGGGATAAGAGCAAAATATATTAACTCTAAAATGTGACAAAACAGTCTAGTTCTTCGACATTTGGATAAAAGGATGGATGTTGGGGATTGAATTTCAAACTGGTTGGCTTTGATGCCAGTTAAATTTTCTGAATAAAATAAGTTTTCTAAATAAGATAAAATTTTTATGGCATAGGTTAGATTTAGTTTATTTTGAATTCTGTCAAAATTTTGGAAATTCAAAATGTAAGGTTAAATGATATCCACTTATGGGGTACTTGTAGGAAACCAAAAGACAAAAATTCATACAAGGTAAGATAGAAATTACCATGTCTGAGAGGAGGGAAGAGGAAGCTCTTCCTTAACAGGTGTACAGTTTCTGTTAATAATGGCAAAAATGTTCTGGCTATAAAGAGTGGTAATAGTTTCACAATATTGTGAAAGCACTCAATGCTGCTGAATTATATACTTAAAATGATGTATTTTGAAAACATGCATCACCACAATGTAAATGGCAAGTTACAGGGCATATATAGAGAAAATTTAATGATACAGATAAAATGTTATAAATAGCAGAGGCAGGGTTTTCTACTTAAATGTCTAGGAAGCACAATAAATGAGAATCACAAAATTCTAAATACACCTGCTTTTACATTATGAGTTTCTGTTACCTTTGAGAGTCTTTATACCTTCTAGCAATCTGTTCTTATAGGTTTTTTTACCAGCTGTAAGAAAATACACAAGTCAAAGAAAAACCAAGTACAACATAAAAATCATTTTCCATTTTCTTACAATTTAAATCAATGTACAAAAAGCTTTAAAACTGAAGTGGTTGACACTTTTTCTCTTTCATATATGTTAGGCAAACTTTTTTTTTCCTGCTGTGACAAATAGCTGAGAATTTATTGGAGGAAAGGTTTGTTCAGGCCCATGGTTTCAGAGTTTGTAGATTATGGTTGGCTGGTGCCATGAGCATCATGGCAGAAGGGTGTGATGTAGCAGAGCTGCTCACCTTGTGGTGGCAGGGAAACGGAGCCAGAGCATCTTTATGCTACAGGGAGGACTTCCTCTGTCAGTTGCTCCATCTGCAACTCCAACTGACAGCACAGTGCTGTTACACTAAGGATGGGTTTTCCTTCCTTGGTTAATCACTTCTGGAAATGCTCCCACAGACAGTAAGTGTTGATACAAACTCACAATTCTTACCTCAGAATGGGTGAGAAGTCTATTCTGGAGCAAATGTGAGTGACCATTGACCCAGGAAGACAAATTCAGGTTATCCTAAATTCCATGTTCTAATGTGATAACAGTTTTGTGAAGTTTTGCACTTATAGAGCAAAGAAATCATAAATCAAGACACTTTTCAATTACATTGATAGAAACATCAGGTGGCAGACTACTACAAAGTGGAGACATCTTAGCTACCAGTCTCAGATGCTATCTTACCACATTCTTAGCCTTTTGGTTAGTTTCACTTGTTAGTCACAAAGATGTTAAGTTAGGGCAAGGAATGGCTATTAATGTGGCTAAAGATAGCCGAAGGTAAACTGTATCAGGCTCTAAAGTCTCAATGCTCCAACCTCTCCACAATTAAGTTCTAATTAGTTAATCAGCCTTGCTGCTTCAGCTTCTTTCCAGGAATTTTTGTTCACAGTGTGCTTTACTAATTTCCTAGGTATTTCTCAAAATTCTAATCAAGATTAACCATCACAACATATAAAACTGATATTGCTATTCTATTATGCTAAAATATATAGTCTATTATTCTTTTACTTTTCACATTCTGATGTCTAACACATTGCCCTACTTACTTTTCTTAAGTCTCCTTGCTTAAGCTTAAGGACTTATGTAAATGTTAAGAGTTATGGTAGACATTTTTTGGTATTGAGTCATGATGATATTTATTTCCAAGTGAAGAACAAATTGCACAGTTTAATGTGTCTTATATAGGTAATTAAGTTATTTTTTGACAGGCTTTTTCATTGAGTTCCAAATGGGACAAAAGCTCTTGCACAATGCATGCCCTGCGCATTGTCCAACACACTGTTAACCTCACAAAGTCTAGCATCTGCTAAAGGCACCAAGATCCTTGGAGGCAAAGGATTGGCAGCCACAGCAGTGTTCCTATACCTAAGGGGAACACGGGAAAGGGTTCGGGAAAGGCCACTGAGTCCTTGTACGTCATCGGAGAGGAGGGCCCAGAGGAAAATCAGACATGCACAAGAAAGGACTCTCTGGAAATTGGGGTGGGAGGCACTGGGGGATGGGGAGGGAGAGAGGTGGGGAGGGGAGTAGGGGGTACAGGGGGAGGAGGAGGGAGGGAGGGAACTGGTGTACCTAATAAGTTTGTATGAGCTGAAATAAAAAAAAAAAAAAGCTCTTGCACAAAAGCATACAATCTAAGCTCCCCAGATTATTGTGTTAATATCATCTTCATGTTGTTTAATGAATATAGGATTCAAACAACTTAGGGAAATGGGGGCTTATTTTCAGTTATAGTCCATCAGCATGGCAGGAGAATTTATATCAACATCAGGATCTTGGGGGACTGACCATACCATATCCACAGCAATTCCTCAGGGAGATGCATACTTCCTCTCTTGCTAGTATGCTTAAACAATGAACCATCTCCTTTATATTACGCATTTGCTGAGAAAATGGCCCTATCCACTATGGGATGGGTCTTCCCATATCAATTAGATAATTTCCTAGAGGCTTACTAAGGGTTTACATAGCTTAATAATTGTGTACAGTTGTGCCCAAAGGCTCAACCTTCAGTTGTCAAATTGGCATCTTTTGCCTGATTGTCTTCATATCATGCTGGCAAGCTCATTTTTACTGCTGCTGCTGTTCTTTGCTGACATTAGATCCCAGCTTCTTTGACCTTCAAACAATGTATTTAAAACTAGGAATCCTTCAAACCTTCAATAACAGACGCAGATTACTAGAATATCCAGCTTGTGAACTGAGCAGCTACAGACAGCCATTGTTGGACTACGTAGATCTTATCTCATAAGCCAATCTAAGAAATCTCACATAGAGATCTATTATTGGTCTTGTTTCTCTTGAGATCTGACTAATACAGTTACACTGAAGGCTTTTATAATAGCAGAACTATCTTTTGTGTGTAAACTATCTTATTCATTATAATTTATTTGTTAATATGAGCTCTTATTAATCCATGACTTGTATCTAATACCTATTATTCTCATCACCAACTCCTCCTCACTAGCTGTGACAACAAAAAAATGCCTCTAGGTAGTGCCAACTATCTGCTCATAAATAAAACTTCCCTAGTTGAAAATGACATATCACTATTTTATATACTTACCATCAACTGGTAACTTTTCCACCAGATCCAAAAATTCCTTATCTGCAAGTTCTATCCCCATGTTTTCCAGAACATCTTTTATATCACAGATATCAATGTCTTCTCCTTCAAATAAAGAAAAATATGTAAGAATTTTTAAAATTACTTAAATATAGTCTTCTGTGGCACTGAAATCCATTACTGTAGCAAGAGCAAAACTTCAAGGTAAAAACAGTTGAAAAATATTATCTCATAATCATAACATGAGGTTAATGTGCCATGCAATAAAATATAGACATAAAATGTCACTACAAATGAGTGTTTTAGATGACCTCTATTTATAATTTAATCACTGTAATTCACTTCAATAGTTTTGTAAATATCTATATCTTTATGAAATTTTGCTTAATCTACTTACTCAAGGAATCACTTAAAAATTTCAGTGCCAAAGCCATTATACATTATGTTACTGAGAAATTCTTCACAGAAAAAGGCTTGCTAAGGGATTGACAGCCACTGTAGTGTTCCTATGCTTAAGGGGAACACAGGAAGGGGTTCAGGGAAATGACACTGGGTCCTTGTACATCATCAGAGAAGAGGGCCCAGAGGAGAGTCAGGCATGCACAAGAAAGGACTCTGGGAATCGGGGCGGGAGGCATGGGGGGATGGGGCGGGACGGGTGAGGGGAGGGGAAGCAGGGGATTCGGGGGGAGAGGAGGAGGGAGGGAGGGAACTGGTGTACCTATTAAGTTTGTATGAGCTGAAATAATAATAAAAATGTATTATATAAAAAAATTTCAAAGTTTAAAAAAAAAAGGCTTGCTAGAGGTATGTTGTCAAAATTCTGCACAGGAATAGTTATTAAAGTATAATTAATCCACATTTAATCATGTGCAATGAATATGCTATTCATTAATAAAAAGGAAAATAATTTTCTTCACTAAATATAATTAATAAATTTATCTATATTCTTACATTCTGAGTATTTTGTTACTTACCTCTAACAGTTTTCACTTTATCAATTACCTTATTGAGAACAATCTTCTCATTAACTATTAGAAAAGACAATACATATTTTAGACGCATATTATTTATAATTCTAGCAAAATAAAAATATACTTTTCTTAAACTTTAATTAATAATTATTAGAGCTCAGCAATTCATCCAATAAAGTTAAGAACCTATTTCCTGGTTCATATGGTCTCTCCGTGTTATCAGATTCTATTTTGTTTTAGGACTATAAAATTTGAATTCTTCCAGCCACAAAGTGGTCATCACAAATGGAAAAGTCTCAATATTTTGCTAAAGTATTTTTCTCTAATATTTTCAATTATCATGACTTGTTGGAAATACTTGATTTCTATGTAATTGAGGCAACCACTAAAGCATTATTTTGTTACCACATTCTTTTCCAAATATTTGTGTCTAGTTATTCATTCACTTGCCAAGCATTTGAGGCATTATTACACATTTTGGTACCATAAGGGCTATCCAGCAGGGTAGAAGATTTCAGCCGTGTTCCAGCTTGATTTTTCTGTTCTATGACTTGGGCATCTACATGAATTGTTTTAATGGCTTCAGGGGCATACCTGACCAACAATTTGTAGGAAGATAGTCCAGCTTTGGCACTGAAATTTTCACTTAATAAACTATGGTTTATGGGAGGAACTTTATATTAAAAAATTAAAATTTTTGTCAAATATGTGTGACTTATGTCTGTGTGTATAAGTGGGGCTATTACTACACATATTGCAAAAATAAAAGTACTCTGAACACTGAATAGGAGTTAATTAGCTAACCTCGATGAAATGGACTGTCATGGTTTGAAATGTGTCCCCCACAGGCTCATGTGTTTGGGAAAGTCATGACACCTTTGAGAGGTGGAGCCTTGCTGGAGGAAGGCAATCACAGAGGGTGGACCTTGAGGTGTATTAGTTTCACCCTACTTCTGGGAGAGACCTGCTTTTGCAGCAGGCAGTCTTTTTAGCTCTCTTAAGATGTCTGCAGTGACGTAGCCTGCCTCCAGCTTCTGGGGTTAGCCATGCATTTTTCCCTCATGAAAGAACTGTTTCTCCCTCTGGAACTGTAAGCTGAATAAATCATCCTTTTTCCCTTAAGTTGCTTAACAGAGTGTTCCCTCTCACAGCAACACAAAGAGTAACCAACACATGGGCCATTCCTAGAAACACAACTACCAAAAGTGACTAAAAAACTTCCAGTAAATACCATGGAAGGGGAAAGGTCTCAAGAGGTACCACACCTCACTGAAAGTTTATTAAGGATTAATGCTGAATGAGGAAAAGACAGATACTTCACTCAATGACACATCCACTGATAATGTCATCCATGTTTCTACAAGTACTCAAAGGACTATGAGCACAGGCAACCCAGGTGAAGTTCAATGGGCCACACATGAAAAAGACTAAAAAGTAGAAGGGAGACTAGTCAGGAAGGTTTACACAGTAAAAAAAGGAGGGAATGGAATTGGGCAATAAGGAGCAAGAATGGTAAATTCACTTATGAAAATGTCAATGAATAAAAATAAATAAAATTTACTCCTGCCCTGGACCCAGACTAGGGTGGACTCCCTGCTCCTCAGGACTAATGAAGCAGAAAATAGAATATCAGATCTTGAAGACAAAATGGTAGAACTACCCAGTTCAATCAAAGAGGTTATTAAAGCCAAAAAGTATTTGAGAGAAATATTCAAGAGTTATGGGACGCCTTGAAGAAACCTAACATGCACATTCATGGAATACCAAGACAAGAATCCCAAAATACCATACCCCAGGAAAATTTTCAAATTATCATAAAGGAAAACTTTCCACATCTAAAGAAAGAGAGGCCCATCCAAATACGAGAGGCATTCTGCACCCCAAATAGATATGACCAAAATAGAAACACCCAAGGCAAATAATAGTCAAGACACTCCACATACAAGACAAAGGGAATGTGTTGAGAGCTTCAAGAGAAAAAAACACAAGTCACTATTGAAGGTAAACCTATTAAAATAACAAATGACTTTTCAATGGAAATAGTAACAAGCCAGAAGAGCTTGGAGAGAAGTACTTCAAGTATTGAATGAGTATAAATGTCAACCCAGGCTGATATACTTGGCAAAACTATCAGTCATGATCGAGAGTGAAAGAAAAATTTTCTACCATAAAGACAACTTCAAGGCTTATATGACCACCAAACCAGGCCTTCAAAACATGCTAGAAAAGATACTCAAGCTTAAAGAAAAGAACAAGCATATCCAGGAGGACAGAAAGGAAGTATAAGACCACTAAAACCTACAAGCTAAATAATACACTTACAAAAGCCACTGAAATGTCAGGAATTAAAAGTAATTTCTCCATTAAAACACTAAATGTCAATGGAATTAACTCACCAATCAAAAGGTTACAAACATGGATTAGAAATCACAAACCATCCATCTGCTGCCTTCAGGAAACACTTATCACCACAAAAGATAGGCACATTCTAAAAGTAAAAGGCTGGTCAAAAATTCTGCAAGGTGATGGAACCAGGAGACAAGCAGGGGTAGCAATTATGCTATTTGACAAAGTGGACTTCAAACCAAAGAGAATCATAAAAAACAGAAAAGGATACTACATTTTAGTCACAGGTACAATTCACCAGGAAGACTTCATAATACTGAACATATATATATATATGTGCACCTAATATGGGCTCCTCCACATTCATTAAGTAAACGTTACAATGTCTGAAGCAAGAAATCAATTCCAAAATGATAATACTCAGGGATCTCAATACTGCCCTCTCAACGTGGGACAAATCAACAGGTCAAAAACTTAACAGAGACACATTGGAACTTAATCAAACCCTTACCGAAATGGACCTTACAGATCTCTATCAAACTTTCCATCCAAGAACCAAGGAATACACATTTTTCTCAGCAGCCCATGGAACTTTTTCCAAAATAGACTACATATTGGGCCACAAAACGAATCTCCACATATACAGGAAAGTTGAAATTTTAGCCTGTACCCTATCAGACCGCTATGGTCTAAAGCTTGATATCCGTAATACAACAAACAGCAGAAAATACACTAACTCTTGGAAACTAAACCCTATGATGTTGACTGAGAATTGGGTTAAGGAAGAAATCATAAAGGAAAGTCGAGATTTCCTAGAAGCAAACAATAGTGAAAATACAACATATCGAAATCTCTGGGACATAATGAAAGCCGTCCTAAGAGGTAAGTTTATAGCTCTTAATGCCTGTATCAAAAAAGGAAACATCACAAAAATAACTTAACAATGCAGCTTAAAGCTTTAGAAACACAAGAGAAATCCAATCCCAAAAGCAGTAGAAGAGAGATAAAATCAGGGGAGACATATCCAAATTGAGATAAAGAAAATGATACAAAGAATCAACCAGACCAAAAGCTGGTTCTTTGAAAAAAAATAAGATTGATATACTTCTAGCTAAATTAACCAAAATCAAGAGAGAGAAAACCCAAATTAACAAACTTAGAAATGAAAATGGAGTTATCATCA
The DNA here is from genome assembly GCA_023101885.1 of Typhlomys cinereus. Classification (NCBI taxonomy): domain Eukaryota; kingdom Metazoa; phylum Chordata; class Mammalia; order Rodentia; family Platacanthomyidae; genus Typhlomys; species Typhlomys cinereus. The sequence continues at coordinate 1,073,801 of JALPQD010000298.1, read as the reverse complement.
CAACTGATACCCAAGAAATTCAGAGAATTGTAAGGTCTTATTTCAAAAATTTACACTCCATAAAATTTGATAACACAAAAGAAATGGATGAATTCCTGCGTAAGTACAACATACCTAAATGAATCAAGAAGTTCTGAATTATTTAAATAGTCTTATAACATATGAAGAAATTGATGAAGTAATCTCAAATCTTCCCACCAAAAAATGTCCTGCATCAGATGGATTCAGCACAAATTCTACCAGACATTTAAGGAACAACTAACAACAGTTTAAGGAGTCTTAAACTATTCCATCAAAATGCAAAAGAAGGAACACTGCCAAATTCTTTCTATGAAGCTAATATCATATTAATCCCAAAACCTACCAAAGATACACTTAAAAAAGAAAAGTATAGGGCAATCTCTTTGATGAACATAGATTCGAAGTTTCTTAACAAAATCCTAGCAAATTGGATTAAAAAACATAGTAAAAAGATCATTCACTGTGATCAAGTAGGCTTTATCCCAGGCACACAAGGTTGGTTCAACATACGCAAATCAATAAATGTAATCCTTCATATAAACCAATTCAAAGTCCAAGACCACATGATACTCTCCACAGATGCAGAAAAAGCTTTTGACAAGATCCAACATCCTTTTATGATCAAAACTCTAAAGACAGTTGGGATGGAAGGAACCTTTATCAACATAATAAAAGCTGTATACAACAAGCCAACAGCAAGGATTACACTCAATGGGGAAAAACTTGAAGCATTCTTGCTTCCATCAGGAACTAGACAAGTTTATCCACTCTCACCATTTCTATTCAATATTGTACTTGAAGTCTTAGCTGGCACCATAAGACAAGACAGGGAAATAAAAGGGATTCAGATTGGCAAGATATCTCTATATGCAGATGACATGATAATATACCTGAGTGATCCTCAAAACTTCACCAGGAAACTCTTGGATCTAATACAGAAGTCTAGCAGGGTGGCAGATTACAAAATAAACCTACAAAAATCAGTAGTCTTCCTATATGCCCAAGATGAAAAAAGTGAAAAAGCCCTAAAAAAAATAGCTCCTAAAAATATATATAGCCCCTAAAAAAATGAAATACCTTGGTATAAATCTAACCAAGGAGTGAGAGACCTTTACAATGAAAACCTTAAAACCCCAAGAAAGAAATTACAGAAGACACCAGAAGGTGGAAAGACCTCCCATGCTCCTGGATCAGCAGAATCAACATCATAAAAATGACTATCCTACAAAAGTAATATGCAGATTCAGTGCTATACCAATCAAAATCCCCAAGCAATTCTTTAAAGAAATTGATCAAACAATATCAAAATTCATATGGAAGCACAAAAGGCCCAGGATAGCAAACACTCAGGACTGAGTAACAAAAGCACTGCTGGAGGTATCACCATACCAAACCTTAATCTATACTACAAATCCATAGTAATAAAAACAGCCTGGTACTGGCTCCAAAACAGACATGTAGATCGATGGATAGGGTTGAGATCCAGATATAAGCCCACACAATTACAGCCATTAGATCTTTTGATAAAGGGGCCCGAAAAATCCAATGGAAAAATAACAGCATCTTCAACAAATGATGTTGGCAAAATTGGATGTCCACATGCAGAAGATTAAAACTAGATCCATACTTGTCACCATGTATAAAAATTAATTCCAAATGGATCAAGGACCTCAATATTAGGCCAGAGACTATAAAAACCCTAGTTGTAAGGGTAGGGAACTCCCTCGAGGTGATTGGACTAGGCCAACAGTTCCTAAACAGAAATCCAATAGCACAGTCACTAGAACCAACACTCAACAAATGGGATCTTATGAAATGAAAGAGCTTCTGTTCAGAAAAAGAGATTGTAAATGAGCAAAAAGGAAACCCACAGAATGGGAGAAAATCTTCACTAACCACAAATCTGATAGAGTTCTATTATCCAGAGTACACGAAGAACTTAGAAAGCTAAACACCAAGAAGATAAATGACCCAATAAAAAAATGGGCCTGGGAACTCAAAAGAAACTTTTCTAGGGACGAAATCGAAATGTGTAACAAATATCTTAAAAAACGCTCCACATCCTTAAACATCAGGGAAATGCAAATCAAAACTTCCCTGAGATATCATCTCACCCTCATCAGGATGGCAAAAATCCACAATACAAATACCACCAAATGCTGGAGAGGATGTGGTGACAAGGGAACTCTCCTATATTGCTGGTAGGAATGTAGGCTTATACAATCCCTCTGGTGTATCAGTCTGGCGATTTTTAAAAAAGTTAAAGATTGAAATGCCATATGACCCTGTTATACCACATCTGGGAATATTCCCCCATAATTCACTACAATGACACAAGCAAAACCAAGTTTATAGCAGCACTATTTACAATAGCAATGTCATGGAATCAACCCAAATGCCCAACAGTTGGTGAGTGGATAAGGAAAATGTGATACATTTATACAATGGAAAACTACTCAGCCATCAAAAAAGATGAATTAATGAAATTTGTTGGGAAATGGATGGAATTAGAAAAAATTATATTGAGTGAAGTATCCAGGCACGGAAAATTAAGCACCGTATGTACTCCCTAATAGGTGGATCCTAGTACCAAACCTACTTAGTGACATATTCAAAGATAAATCTCTGTAATACCTACAGTAATTGTAGATTAAAAACAGAAGGGAAGAGGAAGAAGGGCCCTCCCAGAAATAAGGAGAGAGGGAATCATGCTTCAGTAGAGAATATAGGTCTATCTCGTATTGCAAGTAAGTAGCGAGACATATGGTGAAGCTCACTCTTACTTTCCTTCCTGATCACTTGTGACTGAGGGGATTTGATCTCACCAGTCAGGGAGGGTACAGAGACTGGCAGATAGATGACAACCATCCTGAAAATGGGACACAGACCCCCCTCACTGCGATCTCTTACTCCTATTCCATCTACCTTTGAATCTCCTCTTATAGTAAGACCTTCATTTAAACAGCCTTTTATCTTTGATTAGGAGGTGACCTCCAATACCAACCAGGATGGAACCAAGGGCAGTGAGGGAACAGCAAAACTGAAAACAACAGTGAACCATAATTCAGAACACCAAAGACCCTATACACACAAAGACCCCATCTTGAAGTTCAGGGAAATTTGTGGAAGAGGGGGTGGCAAGATTGTAAGAGCCTAAAGATGGGGAGGAGCAATGATATGCAAGATACTCCTCACAAATTAGGGCTGCAGTAGCCATAATCGGACTTTGCATGACCTGCACAATGACTAACATGTCAATGACCCCCCAAAGTCTAGCATGGATCACAGGCACTAGAATCCTTAGAGGAAAGGGATTAACAGCGTGTTCCCATACTAAAGGGGAGCACAAGAAAGGACTCTGGGCACAGCCACTGAGTCCTTACACCTCACTAGAGTGGAGGACTCAGAGGTAAGGTTGGCATTCACACAAAAGGATGCTCCAGGGGATGGGAGGGGCGAAGGGAGGGACTCTAGGAGAAGGGGAGAGAAGGGGTAAAAGGAAGGGAAAAAGGAATGGAGGGTGCAAGGGGGACTGGGGAAGGGTGGAAGGAGGGAGCTTGTATGATTGGGGAAAATAAATTAAAAAATAAATAAATATTTAAAAATGAAGAAGACTCTAGTAAGACAAGAAATTGATTTGGAAATACAACAAACTTCCCAACAACAACAAAAAATTCAGAACTAGACAACTTCATTAGTGAATTTTACTACATGTGAAAAATTAACACCATTTTTTTCTTCGAACTTTTCCAGATAATAGAATGCTATATTTTCAGACTCATCCTATGAAAATTATAACCTTGATACCAAAGGAGAAATTAATGAAAACTAACCATTTAAAAGCAATGGAAATCCTTAGTTGTGTAACGAAAATATTTAAATACTAAGTTGAACAACATTGTGAATGGAACAATGCCACTGAAATATCCATGTAAAATTGGTCAGTCTTCCATTATGTGATTTTGAGAATTTCTCCATACTTAAATTTTAAATATTTAACAGGAGACATCATTTTACAGTTATGAAACTTTATAAACTTATCTATTAAAGCCATGAAGAGGCAAGCACAATTACTACTTTTGGTATTCAACATTAACCTGCAATTTTTAGCTAATAAAATGTGAAAGGGAAGATAAACATCTGGCTAATAGCTAGGCAGACGAAAACTCAGTGGCTAGAACATTTCTCATAAGCAAAAAGACCAGAATTCAGATCCTCAGATTCCATGTAAAATGATTGGTAGGGGTGATAACCTGCCTGAATTCCAGCTTTGGAAGGTGAAAACTGAAAATTCTTAGATCAAGTTGTCTAGCCAGACTAGCCCTATCTGTAATCTCAGGGTTTGATTAGAGACCCTGTCTCAAAAGAGTAAGGTGCAAGGGTGACTGAGGATGATTACTTAAATTAATATTAGACCTTCAACCCCCAGTCAAAATATACATATGCTCTTACACATAAGCAAAAACATATATATGTACACATAAATGCAGTCCATACATACATGAAAAAATAACTATGATGAATCAGAATACATGAATAATTAGAATGAATAAATATACAGAGATCATTATAAAGAGTAAAATAGTATCATTAACAGATTCTAATCTATGTGTAAAGTTGACTCTGCAAATCAGTTGAAAGAAAAAGGCTAATGGAAAAATTGTTTATTTACATAGAAAAAACAGATTTTGAATCCATGAAAAAAACAAGATGAATTACATATCAGTGAAAGACAAATGAATTGAAGATGCCCAAAGTAGTAAAAACACGTGACTTGATAGAAATTCTAAATAGAAAACAGAAGTTATGAAAGAAAATGGTGAAGGTAATTCCATTTTTTTCTATTCAAAGGATGACAGAATATATGTAACGTCAGAGTTGAAAGAGGGATTATTTGAGTGGGAGAAGGAAGCTAACTAGAGGAGTGCAGAGATCATAAGGATAGGTACTAGAGGTAAGGAATTATTAGAACAAAATATAATGACACATATATGTGAAACACCATAATGAAATCCATTACTTTGTACACTAACTTGAAAAATAAAAGAACTTCAGACCATAAGCAATGATAATTAACAGAATGAAAGGTGATATTCTTGTATGTATAATACAAACTTTCTTTGGTGCACATGCACATGCATGTGTATATATACAAGAGGGCACTTGATTAAATATTTGTGCCTCTGGAGACCCAAGAATGATACTTGGAATCATCCTGGATCACTCTACATCTTTACCATTTTGCTTTGCATTTTCCCAGGCTCTACCTTCCAGGATTGAAATTGTAGGCCATCACCATTTCCTCACAGCAATTTTACATGGATTGTAGAGATCCAAACTCAGGTCCTTTTGCTTGCAAGGCAAAGGCTTTAACCCCTGAACCATTCCTTCAGCACCACTCCCCAACATGAACATTTTAAGGTAATTAGATATAGAATAAAGAATAACTGTAAGCTTAATAGAAAACAGACAAACAGTATGAAGAGCAATTCACAGACATAGACTCTTATATGATAAGGATATTAAAAAGATAACCTCACTGACAATCAGGAAATAAGAATGATATAGTATTTTATAGTAATTGTGTTTAAAATAATGCTGAAAGTACTAGGTGTAGATAAGAAGTTTGTGGCTACAAATGGTAGTTTATCAACACATGTTGTTGACTAAGTCCCAGATGACAATGGTCAATTAGAAGGGCAGTGGTTTGGATTAAAAAAACTTTTAAGATGCTAGATGAAATAAGGATGAAGGAGAAGATAAGAGTGAAGGATAAATCCAGGTTTGAAATATAGAAGAGACTCAGAGGATGGAGGGAAACAATCTATTCAATTAAGATATAATAGGAATTCCTTTTTGGCCATGCTGAATTTCACAGTTGCAGATAACATTTAAATTAGAGATACAAAACAGATATTTGGATATAGTTTAGGAATATTGTGATATTATTTATTTTATGCTTACCATTAACTGGAAGATTTTCTGTCAGTTTTTTAAGTTCTTTCTCTGTGAGTTCAATTCCCATGTTTCCGAGAACTTTATTCAGGTCACTGATATCAATCATCCCTCCTTTGAAAAGGAAATTAAGTTAAATAAGGAAAGTAGCTATAACTATACCCACACCTTACTTTATTTTATTTAACTGTTATTACCTAAGAAATGTAAGAGAAAAAATGATGACTGTTTCCCTAAACCCTAAACCCTGAAGAAAAAAGGAACATATAAAAAAGCTATTGACGACTTTCAAACTAAAGATAAAGTAATTAATCTTGTTTTCAGAAATATTTTTTTATTTATTCAATTGTGTGTGTGCGTGTGTGTGTGTGTGTGTGTGTGTGTGTGTGTGTGTGTGTATAGAACCATGGACAAATTCGGGAACCACCATAGACGCCTCCACCTCCTCGTTTACTCTGCCCCGGGATCCACAGGCTCCGCCCTACCAGGACCAGAAACGCAGGCCGCTCCTGCTTCCGCCCTGCATTTATATGTGGGATCTGGGATCCGAACTCAGGACCTTCCACCTGCAAGGCAGAGGCTTACCCCCTGAGCCACCTCTCCAGTCCCCTTGTTTTCAGAAATATTAAAGGTTATTTTTGTCACATAAACTCTGAGTCCACTTGATATAAAATTCTAAAATAATTCTTTGCTTATAAAAATAAATTTCGGGGCTGGAGAGGTGGCTCAGGGGTTAAGCCTCCGCCTTGCAGGCGGAAGGTCCTGAGTTCGGATCCCAGATCCCACGTATAGACGCCGGGCGGAGGCGGGGGGCGGCCTGCGCTTCTGGTCCTGGTAGGGCGGAGCCTGTGAATCCCGGGGCAGAAGGAGGTGGAGGCGTCCATGGTGGTTCGCGAATTCGTCCGTGGTTCTGCACATACACAGACACACACACACACTCACACACAGACACATATGCGCGCGCACATACACATGCATATGCGCACAGTTGAATAAATAATTAAAATAAAATTAAAAAAAAAATAAACTTCAGGGGCTGGAGAGGTGACTCAGGGGTTAAGCCTCTGCCTTCCAGGCAGAAGGTCCTGAGTACGGATCCTAGACCCCACTTACAGACGCCAGGCGGAAGTGGGGGCGGCCTGCGTTTCCGGTCCTGGTAGGGCGGAGCCTGTAAATCCCGGGGCAGAGTAAACAAGGAGGAGGTGGAGGCGTCCATGGTGGTTCCCGAATTCGTCTGTGGTTCTACACACACGCGCGCGCGCGCATACACGCACAATTGAATAAATAATAAAAAAATTAAAAAAAATAAATTTCAAATGCCTTTTTGTCTCTGGCAAAATTTAGGATAATCCAAGGCTACATGCAGAAATATAAGCAAGAACATTTCCTAATTATAAATATTGATGTGTAAAGAAACATATATAATAAGTACATGATATTCACTACATAATATCATATTAATAGACATAGTGAGTTCTTTAAATTGTCACCTTTAAGAGATATCACACCATCCAGCATTCTGTTCTGAAACACCTGTCCAGCAGCTATAAGAAAGGGAAAATTTGTATAATAATGAAAATTATATAGATGATATATTTTGTAATTTTAGAAATTGCCTTTAGTTATTTTCTCTAAAATGTCATTTTATATAGAAATAAAATGATGGCAGACCTTTAAAAAGTGACAAATGTGGAGTACAACCCGGAGGATAGTGACGTATAGGATAGTATCATGGCTAAAGGAGATCTCATATCTGAGGAAAGCATCAGACCAAGACAGTCAAAATCATGAACTCTTCATGAATGCAAAAGTACAGAATGTTAATCTGGCCCACTGATGTTCTGGAGACCCTTCTGGTGTTAGGGTAAGAGCCCTAGATGATAGGGAATTTTATTAAAGTGAAGATATGCATGTACTAGGATGTTCTCAGGCCAGAGATGAAAGCCTTGATATGCAGATCTCACCAACCCACAAGCTGGTATCTGAGTACGCACTGGAAATTAAGATGGCTTTTTTATCTCCTTAGTACTTTCCGGCTAACCAAAGATCTCCCACTGAAAATCCCCACATATTATGTTTTATCAGTTCAACAAGTGGTTTGATGTAAAAAGCCCTGTTTACAATTCTTTATAAAATAAGGTACTGGAAGCCAATAGGGAGAAAATCCTCATTCATCTCCCACTGGGAGGAAGGTGGCTTTGGGCTCTACCTGTTTGGACTGCTTTGGGTTTTCTTAATTCGGTGTCTGTGTGATTCTTTTCTGCCTTTTTCTTTCTTAGCCTCAAGACAGTTTCATGGGTCACTGTGCTGGACACAGTGTACTTAGAGATAAATAAGAGAGAATTATAGTTTTGTTTGTTTTAGACATATATGTGATCTTTGACACCTAAAGCAAATGAATTGAGACTACTATAAAGTACTATCAATAATAACTACCATCACTGTTGCCACCACTACTGTCACTACCATTATCAACATCACAGCATCATCAGCACCATCAACAAAACATCATGTCATAAGAGCAAAATGGAGAACCTCCGTCATTGTTTCCCTATATACTAATCACTTTTCAAAGTGCTTTTATCTATTTAGTCTGTAGTTCCATTTTATAGTGTGGAAAGAGAGATGGCAACGCTAAGAAGTGATTTGTCCAAGACAACATGGTTAAATGATAATAGAGCCAGGATGTGAACGTACATTTAGATTTGGGATACAATGCTCTTAACAAATTCACTGTTACTCTTTTCTTTTACTTTTACTTTTACTTCTAATTTCTGTCCTTGTTTTATCCTTTTACTCTATTCATTTTGCCATCTTTCACAAGTTACATAATTGAGGACAAATATCAGGGTAAAATTATTCATGACTAAAGGTTTAAAAGTTTTTAAAAATTTTTTTGGTTTAAAAGTTTTAAAAGGTAAAATTTAATAATAATCACATGAAATTTCATAGCCTAGAATTTCTAATTTTTAAAATAAAGTTCAGGAATACTACTAAAGATGATTTACTACAAAAGTTTTTAAGAGTTCTTGAAAAATCTGTAAAGTGAAATCCCTTGTATGCAGAAGAGTCTCACCATCAGTAGGAAGGGTTTCCTTCAGCTCTGAGCATTCTGTATCTGTTAGCTCAATCCCTAGGTTTCTGAGAAGATTTTGAAGATCATTCAAGTCAACCTTCTTTCCTTTAAAAATGAGAAGATAGGCATTGGAGAATTTAAAGTTCCACTTAATGATTGCAAATTATGAGATATTCAATCCTGTAAACACTCACTTGCATCAAAATGATTCAAGTGTAGAATGAATACTCTCTTCTATGAAGCGTGAGTATATGTGTGTTATTTCAATGGAGAAACCACACAAATAATTTATATATAATTTATTGAAAAGGAAAGTCTACTAAGTCAACATATAAACGTTACTACATTTTGGCTGCATAATTAGCGAGTTATTAGAGCAACATAAGTGAATAACCTAAAACATTCATATTCTCCTAAAATATGAAATTTTTGTGTGAATTACATGATTAAGAATTCATGGTGACCAGGACATTAATTTTATCTATAATTGTATGTAATTGAATTTTGGACAACAGTGCTCTATAGTAATTTGTATTCTCAGAAAAATAAATTAGAATAAAGCAACACACAATTCTTTGAACTATTTTTATAACATACATTTTATAAAATCCACATGTTAACGCAATACATCAAATAAGTTAAAACAGACATAAAAATGAGAACTATAATGGTAGACTTTAAAAAGTGATTGAGTAGCATAAAATGTAATAAAAATAGTATAAAATTTAAGGATGTTTAAAAGGGATTCAAATTGGCAAAGAAGAAATCAAGTTATCTCTATTTGCAGATGAGATGATCATATACCTGAGTGATCCTAAAAACTCCACTAGGAAACTCCTGGAACTAATACAAAAGTCCAGCAGGGTGGCAGATTACAAATAAACATACAAAAACCAGTAGTCTTCCTATACGCCCAGGATGAAAAAAGTGAAAAAGCCCTAAGAGAAACAATCCCATTTCGTATAGCCCATAAAAAATAAAATACCTTGGTATAAATCTAACCAAGGAGTGAGAGACCTTTACAATGAAAACTTTAAAACCCTAAAGAAAGAAATTACAGAAGACACCAGAAGGTGGAAAGACCTCCCATGCTCCTGGATCAGCAGAATCAACATCATAAAAATGACTATCCTACCAAAAGCAATATGCAGATTCAGTGCTATACCAATCAAAATCCCCAAGCAATTCTTTAAAGAAATTGATCAAACAATATCAAAATTCATATGGAAGCACAAAAGGCCCAGGATAGCAAACACTCAGGACTGAGTAACAAAAGCACTGCTGGAGGTATCACCATACCAAACCTTAATCTATACTACAAATCCATAGTAATAAAAACAGCCTGGTACTGGCTCCAAAACAGACATGTAGATCGATGGATAGGGTTGAGATCCAGATATAAGCCCACACAATTACAGCCATTAGATCTTTGATAAAGGGGCCCGAAAAATCCAATGGAAAATAACAGCATCTTCAACAAATGATGTTGGCAAAATTGGATGTCCACATGCAGAAGATTAAAACTAGATCCATACTTGTCACCATGTATAAAAATTAATTCCAAATGGATCAAGGACCTCAATATTAGGCCAGAGACTATAAAAACCCTAGTTGTAAGGGTAGCGAACTCCCTCAAGGTGATTGGACTAGGCCAACAGTTCCTAAACAGAAATCCAATAGCACAGTCACTAGAACCAACACTCAACAAATGGGATCTTATGAAATGAAAGAGCTTCTGTTCAGAAAAAGAGATTGTAAATGAGCAAAAAGGAAACCCACAGAATGGGAGAAAATCTTCACTAACCACAAATCTGATAGAGTTCTATTATCCAGAGTACATGAAGAACTTAGAAAGCTAAACGCCAAGAAGATAAATGACCCAATTAAAAATGGGCCTGGGAACTCAAAAGAAACTTTTCCAGGGATGAAATTGAAATATGTAACAAATATCTTAAAAAAGGCTCCACATTCTTAAACATCAGGGAAATGCAAATCAAAGCTTCCTTGAGATATTATCTCACCCTCATCAGGATAGCAAAAATCCACAATACAAATACCACCAAATGCTGGAGAGGATGTGGCGAGAAGGGAACTCTCCTATATTGTTGGTAGGAATGTAGGCTTATACAACCACTTTGGCGAGCAGTCTGGCAATTTTTAAAAAAGTTAAAGATTGAAATGCCATATGACCCTGCTATACCACATCTGGGAATATTCCCCCATAGAGCAAAAATTCACTACAATGACACAAGCAAAACCAAGTTTATAGCAGTACTATTTACAATAGCAAAGTCATGGAATCAACCCAAATGCCCAACAGTTGGTGAGTGGATAAGGAAAATGTGATACATTTATACAATGGAATACTACTTAGCCATCAAAAAAAGATGAATTAATGAAATTTGCCGAGAAATGGAAAAAATTATATTGGGTCAAGTGTCCCAGACACAGAAAATTAAGCACCATATGTACTCCCTAAAAGTGGATCCTGGTACTAAACCCACTTAGTGACATATTCAAAGATAAATCTCTGTAATACCTACAGTAATTGCAAAGATTATAAACAGGAGGAAAGGGGAAGGAGGGCTCCCCCAGAAATAAGAAGATAGGGGGTCATGCTACAGTAGAGAAAATAGGTCACCATCAAGTATTGCAAGTAAGTAGTGGACATCTGGTTAAGCTCCTCACTTTTCTTTCTGGTCACTTGCAACTGAGGGGGTTTGATTTCATCAATCAGGGAGGATATGAGTCTGGTAGATAGATGGTAATCATCCTGCAAATGGGACACAGACCCCTGCTCCTCACTGCTGTCTCCTACTCCTATTCCATCTACCTTTGAATCTACTCTTAGTAAGATTCCATTTAAACAGCCTTTTTATCTCTGGTTAGGAGGTGACCTCCCGTACCAATCAGGATGGAGCCAAGGTGGTGCAGGAACAGCAAAACTGAAAACAACAACAAACCATAATTTAGAACATCAGAGACCCTACATTAATCACCTGGAATCAGACCAGCCAAATCTGTCCCCATAAAGCTTAGGGAAATCTGTGGAAGAGGGCATGGTAAGATTGTAAAAGCCTAAAGATGGGCAGGAGAAACGATATGCAAGATACTCCACACAAGTTAGGTCCTGCAGTAGCCATAATTGGACTCTGTATGACCTGTGCAATGACTGACATGTCAATGACTCCCCAAAGTCTAGCAGAGATCACAGGCACTAGGATCCTTAAAGGCAAGGGATTAACAGTTACAATAGTGTTTCCATACTAAAGGGGAGCACAAGAAAGGACTCTGGGTACTGCCACTGAGTCCTTACACCTCACAGAGTGGAGGACGTAGAGGAAAAGTTTGACATTCATACTAAAGGATACTCCAGGGAATGGGAAGTGGGAGGAAGAGGGGGGACTGGGAGAAAGGGGTGGAGGGGGCTGAAAAGAAGGGGAAAAGCGGGGGAGGATGCAAGGGGGACTGGAGGAGGAGGAGTGGAAGGAGCGAGGGAACCGGGGTACCTATTAAGCTTGTATGATTGGGAAAAAAAGACTTAAGGATGTCAATTTTAGAGTATCTGTTTACCTACCTGAAAACCTTTTTATTTCACCTATTGCTGTTTTAAGATTGACTTTCCCATCACCTGTAAAATAAGGTGTAAGTTATACTGATATCAGAAAACTGGATATGAAGTACCAAAGAAGCACAAACACCTTTCCAAGACTTACTCGAGAATTGTCTTTGCAATTTTACCTGACTTCTAAAATTTATTTCATTATCATGGATAAAGAAAGAAAGCTCTACATGGTAACATCAATATAGCAACATCATTTTGATTTTCTATTTTTCAAGTTAATATGAGTACAAAAAGTTGAGTTTTTCTTTTTCTTTCTTCTTTCCTTTCTGTTCTTTCTTCTTCATGCCTCCTCTTCTCTTTTCTTCCCTCTTTTCCTCCCTCTTTCCTTCCTTTCTTCTTCCTTCTTTTATTTTCATTCTTTCTTTTTCTATCTAACAGTCTGAAAGTCTGACAGTCTCTAGAACTTATTTGGCCAAGTAAGCTAGGCTATCTGGCCAAGTAGCTCCAGAAGTCTGCTTGCTTGTCTTTGCCTTCCAGTCACCTAGATTACAAACATGTACCATCACACCTGGCATTTCATGACCTAGGGATCATGCTACCTGTTGGGCCCGCCCAGGATTTGCCCCAGGGCATGGCCGAGCACATGGGACTAAAGATGGGGCTGAGAGCAAGGGTCTTGGGCATGACTCTGATCACATTACACGGATGCCTAATTGGCTTTCAGGTATTGACTTGCCTCCTGTGCTGAGTGGCATTGAACTTGGTCACTAGCACCTAAAGGATGTTTTGACCTTTGACATAAATGGCCGGCCATTTGGCGCTTTTTGTCTTTTGCCTATATAAGCTCCTTTGTTTCCGCAAATAAACTGAGATCTGCTTCTGACAATCTTCCATCCCGAGCCAAATCTCTGGGGGAGAGGGGGGGTAGAGGCGGAGGTGGGGACAGCTGGAACCTGCTTTCATCACAGCCAGCAGCTGTGTGTTTGAGTGAGTGAATGAGTGTGTGAGTGGGCACTAGTTCCCACAGCTACCTATGAACTCAGTCATGTTCTCAGCCCTGTATTGTAATTCCCTCTCCCTCTCTAACTAATCCTACTTCACTTGTTCTCTTACAGGTAGAATATCCTGAGAGTATTCCCACCAAACCTGTATGCACATTTCTGCCATATCTATTTCTTGGGATCAAATAAACAACAAGCTACAAAGAAAACATACCAGCAAAGATGAACAAATTTGTTATCTATTCTAAAATCAATAGAGAAGTTAGGAAAAGTCTATTTGCTTTTCCCCCCAGTGAGATTTAAAGCTGCTAAACATTAGTGCAATCACAAAAACTGGCCCAGAGATTATTGGCATCCACAAAAAGGTTTATAAGTAGGAGAAATGTCATCTGCATTCCAGAATCACCATATGTAGCTTCCAACTATGGAGACAAGGAAGAGTCACATTCAGCTTCCATGTTGAATGGCTGGAGGGAATATAACTGTTATAATTCACTTAGGAAAACTCTTAATGCTCTTTTAACAACTCTCACTATAATAATTTTTTTCTCTCTCATTTTCATTCTGTTCTATCTCCTTTACCTCTCACCTTTCTGTTCCTTTTACATTTTATTCTTTTTTACCTGTCCTGAAAGCAGTCCTAAGGTTTCTTTGAGCTTTACTACAGAGGGCAGATATTATTGCCATGACATAGGATAGGAGTAAGTTCATGAAAGACTGATTATACCTTGTGGCATTTAATCAAAACTACCTCTCCTGAGGGGCTCAGCAAATTCAGACACTTACCATCTACTGGCAGATTCTGAGTCAGATCTTTAAGTTCCTTTTGTGAGAGTTTCATTCCCATGTTTTTTAGAATAGTATTCAGTTCGTTGACATCAATTGTCCCTCCTTGTGAAAGACATAGGTACATGAGTAAAAAAGTGACAAAATTATTAATTTTATATATTATTACCATTTTCAGCAGAAGAATCAAGAGCCAAAGTTCAATAAATAGTAAAGATAACTAAGAGATCAATAATGGACTTCAAGAATGGACAATTTTTCATGTAAATCTAGCCTGAAAGACTAAATCTTTACAACAAAAATTTTAAAACATCAGATTAGTTGCATCATCAATTCCATAGTAGAGATGACGAGTCATATTTTTTACAATATGTATACTTTACTTTTGGATTATTTTTACTAATGGTCAAATAAATTAGTAATGGTCAAATAAATTAGTATTTATTCTTTTATTTTTAAAATTGCAAATGTAGCTATTAGTTGTTTTTTTCTATAAGCACAAAATTTCCTAGGGAATGGGACTTCTTTTTAATCCACAAAAATAAAAGCAAACATAAAATTATAAAAAGTCCATGAAAGAGCCATATGTACAATAGTAATATTATTCACAATTTAATGATAGTATACTTTAAAGATTTTGCATCTATCTGCATTTCAGCATGAAGCTCACCTTCAGCACTTCATTTTTTTAGACTCTCATACATAAATACAATTAATTTTGTTTTCACCCCTTACTACCTATTTTCATCCCCTTACCTTTAAGAGTCTTCACGACATTCATCAGCCTATTCTGATAAGTTATTCCAGCTGCTGTGAGAAATTACACAGTTTACATAAAAGACAAATGAAGAAATTCACTAAGATAATATAATAGCTACAGTTTTAAAAACATCGTTTTAATTATGGACATTTGATGGATGTAATTCAAAATTATAAGATTAAAGAGTAGAGAAAGTTCTTAGTACAGACATTCCTCCTTCTCATGAGCAATACAGGCAGTTACTTGAACACAATGATGCTGAAATAATCTACTTCCTCTATTATATTCTCCCAACTTTTGTTTTTTGGTCATAACTTAATTTATGACTTCTCTGTTGAATCCAAACATGAATATTCCCCCTGCTGCAGGGTTCATCACAGTAGCATAGGTTTGTGAAAAGTATCATGTATATGTTTTTTCTTTCATGGTCAAATAAGTGTGATTTTGAAATTTTTTACAAATAGGAATCAAGAAGATGGCTCCTTGAATGTAAGATATTTTTGATAAGCAAGTATGAAAATCTGAGTTTGGTCCTTAATGAAATTCAGGAGTACTTGCAACGTATATAGTATATAATCTATACACTAAAATAGTAGAGTGTGCTTGCAATCTGAGAGCTAGGGACACAAAGACAGGAGGATACCTGGAGCTCACTTGCAAGATAACATTGCTTAATAGGTGAACCCAGGCCAGTGAGTAGACTGTCTTAAAAAAGAAAGATACTTTAAGTTGACTTCTGGCCTCTGCATGCGTAGGCACACTTGCACATTCCTCTGCATCCATTAGAATACACACACACACGCGCGTGCACATGCGCACACACACACACACAATCCTTTTAGAAATATATAATAGTAAGTTCTCTTATATGCTGTATGAGTAATTGAGATTCTTACCATTGACTGGCAGAGTTTTTAGCAGCTTTGACAATTCCTTTCCTGGCAGGTCTATCCCCATGTTTTCCAGAACTTTTTTTATATCACTTACATCAATCTCTCCTCCTTTAAAAAACATAAGATGAAATTACATAAAGATTTTCTATTTACAAAATGTACAAAAGTCATATTAACTTATTCCACGTTCATATTACTGCTAGATAAAGAATAAAGAGTGCAATACATCTAAATACACAATAGCATTTGTGTAAATAAATGCCTTTTTAATCTTGGTAAAATGATCCATATTATTCTAGTAAAGATAAGACAGTACAATTATAATCTGGTGTGGACTATCAATATACAAGAAAAGGAAGCTTTGATAATTTCCTAGTGAATTAGAATTTTATTAGAATTGTTCCAAATAATATGTGATCCAAACAGGTACTATTTCTGAATATCTTTAAATAATAAAATCACCTATATATCTATCAAAATGTTACCATTAAATGATTCAATTTAAAATTTGCTACTTCCTACATATAGAAATATTTTAATGTTGTATATAAAAATAATTTTCTATGGAAAACACAAAGCTAAAAGTTGATAAAAATGTAGACACTAAAAAACTTTCCATAAGACATTAGATAAAAACATTTTATAAAAGAAAATGTAAGAGTGACAAAACAGGGACTTGAAAATCTTTAAAATGTGATTTTTAAATTTAGCCATATGCTTAGAGCTGTATAACTTATTACCTGTGACAGCGTTCACACCAACCATCAATTTATTAAGGTCAGCCTTCCCATCAGCTATAAGGTTAAAAAAGAATAAAATATACAGCACAATGGAATTTTTCAGCCATAAGAAGAATGTCATTTTATCATTTCAAACAAATGAATAGAAGAATCGAAGGACATTATATTAAGTGAAATAAGTCAGAAGCAGAAAGACAAATCTAGTCTCTCTCATATGTACATTTTTAAAAGAAAAATCAACAGGATTACTAGAGGCTAGGAAGGGTAGAAAGAGGAGGTATAGTGGGAGATTATATAACAGGTACCCAAGTTCACATAGAAGTAGTAGTTGTTCCATAGAAGAGTGAGGGGATTACAGCTCACAAATCATGTATTTTTATTAATTACTAAAGGAAAAGAGTGGACTGAAGTGATGGCTCAGTGGTTAAGCCTCTGTCTCTCAAGGAGAAGGTCCTGAGTTCAGATCCCAGATCCTATGTAAAAATGTCAGGCCAAAATGGCAGTGGTCTATACTTCTGACCTTGCAAGGCAGAGCTCCAAAAGCAAAGCAAAGAGGAGATAGCACAATCCAGGATGATCCCCAAAGATGCCCTTGGACCTCCATAGGCACACATATAGTGCCCTCTGATACACAAGATACACATGAATGAATAAATAAATAAATAAATAAGCAAACAAATAAATAAAGGAAAAGAGGCATCTCCAAATCCAAAATAGTGATAGGGAGATGAAAATGTAAAGTGCTTACCAAATACACACACACACACACACACACACACACACACACACACACACGTATATGTAGTAGAGTATATATGAATATATAAACATTTATGTATTGAACAATCACACTTTATTATATACATTTATATAGTTAAAGAATTTTTCAGATTCAGAAACATAAATTATGAGATCTCTTTACTATTAAAGCTCATTCTGCAATTGTGTCCTGAAATACACTACAATATAAAAATCCTAGATTTGAGGGATTCTCCTAAAACTCCTTTCCCTAGCTCAGAGGTTGGAAAACTATAGCACATGAGCCAAATTAACTTTATCACCGATCATTTTTATTACTTATGATCTAATAATTGGTTGGAAAAACTTGAAAGAAATATCTTTGTCTCATAAAATTCATGTTTTATTATTAATTCCTATGTAGTATCCATATATCCTCATTTGTTTATTTGTTAGCTGTGCTTCCATTTGCACTACAAGAGCAGGGTTGAGCACTTGGAAATCATACAGCATGAAAGCTTTACATTATAGATAGTGGAATCAAGTGAATAAGGAAAATGTGGTACATCCATACACTGGAGTACTACTCAGCCATCAAAAATGATGAATTACTGGAATTTTCCGGGAAATGGATGTCATTAGAAACAATTATATTAAGTGAAGTATCCCAAACCCAGAAAATTAAGCACCGTATGTACTCCCTAATAGGTGGCTCCTAGTACCAAACCCACCCAGCCCACCTTGAGACACTTGAAGGTAAGTCTATGTAATACCTACAGTAATTGTAAGGATTATGAACAGGAGGGATGGGGTTGGAGGGCCACACCAGAAACAAGGAGAGAAGGGACCAGTTACAGCAGAGAAAATAGGCCTCCATCAAGGACTGCAAGTAAGGAATGTGACACTTGGTTAAGTTCACAGACGTTCGTTCCTGATCATTTTCAACTGAGGGGGTATGATCTCCCCAGAAGGGGAGGACACATAGTCTGGCAGATAAAAAGTAACCATTTTGCAAATGGGTGATTGACCCCTCCCTCACTGAGGTTTCCTATTTTTATTACATCTACTCTTGAATGTGCTCTTATAATAAGACTCCAGTTTAACAGCTTTTTGTCTCTGGCCAGGGGGTGACATACAGTGCCCAGCAGGATGGAGTGAAAGGCATTGCAGGAGCAGCAAAACTGCAAAAGAAAATCAACAAACCACAATCCAGAACTTCAGAGACTCTATATCAACCACCTAGAACTAGGCCAGACTAATCTCTCCCCATCCTGAAGCTCAGGGACATTTGTGGAAGAGGGGGCGGTAAGATTGTAAGAGCACAAGGATGGGAGGAGCAATGTTTTGCAAGATATTCCACACAAGTTAGGGCCAAAGCAATCATAATTGGACTTTGCATGCCCTGTGCAATGTCCAACACACTATTGACCTCACAAAGTCTAGCATCTGCTAAAGCCACCAAGATCCTTGGAGGCAAGCGATTGACAGCCACAGTAGTGTTCCTGTGCTTAAGGGGAACATAGGAAAGGGTTCAGGGAAATGCCACTGGGTCCTTGTACATCATCGGAGAGGAGGGCCCAGAGGAGAGTCAGGCATGCACAATAAAGGACTCTCTGGGAATTGGGGCGGGAGGCACTGGGGGATGGGGAGGGAGGGGTGAGGGAAGGGGGAGCAGGAGGTTCGGGGGGAGGAGGAGGGAGGGAGGGAACTGGTGTACCTAAGTTTGTGTGAGCGGAAATAATAATAAAAATGTATATTAAAAAAAAGATAGTGGAATCAATCTTAGGGATGCTACACTTTCTAAAGTTGTTGAGTTTCACCTGACTTCAGACATTAGAGAAAACATGATTGATAGTGGCCAAACCTATGATTCTCCTCAGTCATGACATGGCCACACTGTATAAAGAGGAAATGATCATTTTTACTAATATTTTGAATATGCCTAGTATTATTTCTTTTATTTTTTAAAAAATTGTAGTAACCTTAAAGGAGTAGCCAAATATGAGTGGTTTATCTTTAAGCAATTTATTCAAAAATTTCTTTTTTTTCTTATTTTCCATTACTTTTACTTATTTAGTTATTAAATATTGGTTTGTCAGTCAGTCCCTAAGCTTCAGCATGGTGCTTAAAAGAGTCCCCTAAGATTTCTAGATCAATTTGCCACACATCCACAGATGTAGCTGGTAAGAAATCGACAAGCTCTAATGGATTCCGGTAATTTGTTACTTATAGAGACAAAAGCAAGATGAATATGATGTCAGTTTTTTGTTCCCACCAGATAACAACACACAAGCTGGGCCAGGTGACAAGTGTTGAACACAGTGGGTTGCTCTACTACTGAGATCATTTGAAGCTACAACAAAGCAATTGTACAGACTTACACAGAAACCTGTGGCTGTACCCAAAAGAAGAGAGAGGTAGAAAGTCCTGTGTTCACCCAAAAATAGGGTAGGGACTTGAATGCAAAAAGACCTTTTAACAGTCTACTGTCAGATTGAAAGACAGATGAGAAATTGCTTGAGGGCAGTGCTTCTCAAATCACTGAGCATTCAGCTAAGACCCAGGTTAGACTGTTATCAAAACCTTGCCCATGTGATCTCTGTGGAGATCTCTGTGGAGATCTCGGTGGAGATCTCTGTGGAGATCTCGGTGGAGATCTCTGTGGAGATCTCGGTGGAGATCTCTGTGGAGATCTCGGTGGAGATCTCTGTGGAGATCTCGGTGGAGATCTCTGTGGAGATGTGCAAAGCTGTCAGGAAGGACATTATGTAACTAAGATTGAACATTGTAGATGTTTAGGTTATGAAGATAGCTAAAGCTTACTTTTTGGCTTCAGAGCTCAGAGTTTAGAGCATTGCTACTCTCAGTGAAATAAGAGATTGGTTCCGAATCTGACACAGTGGCAGCTCCCTAATACTTTTTTCAAATGATAACAAAAAATCCTGAATAAATTGAAGATAGCAACAACCCTAGAATATGAAAGGGAATAAAAACTTGCAAAAGTTATTGGAAAGATCAATCTCCTTTTTCCTTCTTTTGTTTCTCTTTGCCAAATTCCAGACCTATGTGACAGAACAAGCTGGCTAGCTATACTAGTTCAAGCGATGAGTTCTGCCTCAATGTATAAAGTATAGAGCAATCAAGGAAGACAGATGTCAATCTCTAGCTTCTACACAAATGCACACAATACACGCTCCCTACATACATGTAATCATGCATACACATATGCACACACAAATATACATAAAACAAATGAAATAATAGGATTTCCTTTTATGATGTCCTGCCAATGTCTTTTGGATGAAAATTTTAGAAATCCTTATACTTCTTATTAAAGACACAAAAAAGCCACACTAGTATCTATAATGCTTACCATCAACTGGTAGGCTTTCTGCTAGGTCTTTAAGTTCAGACTCTGTAAGTTTGATCCCCATATTTTCCAGGATGGCATCTATGTTATTGACATTAACTTTCCCTCCTTTGAAAGACATTTTAGAAATATGAAAAAGTGAATAATCTAAAACATTACATGAAAAATTATGCATCGTTGTTGCATTTACTGAATATGTGCTAATAATAAAAGAAAAATTTCATATTGTTCACATATTTATATTATTATTCTGGCCCATAATATGAATACTAAAATCAATTTATTTTGCTCAAGAGAACAGATAAAGTTAATAGGAAAATCAAAATCATAAACTATCTCCCTATACTTTGTTGGGTCAAGCTCACACTGGAAAATACTGAAGTTGAATAACTTCTCTTCATGAGATCATACTTTTGAACAATAAAAGACTATTTGTGTTTTCTGAAGCTTCGTGTTATTACTGTTGCCTCTGACTGAATTATAAAGATAAAAAATAACTGGACCAACAAGATAGCTTAGTAGGTAAACGTGCCTATGTACAAAACCTAGTGAATTTGAAACCCAAGCCCAGGAGGTAGGAGACAACTGACTTCTGTTGTCTTCTAACTTCAACATGTATACTATGTTTCTGAAAGTTGTTTTTTTAACTTCGACATGTATATTATATTACATGTGTGGGTACTGTTTTTTTCTTTCCCTTCTCCCTCTCAAATAAATAAAAACATTTAAAGACATTATAAACCATAAAATAAGAAATGGCCTATACCAGAGAAATTTCTGATCTAATAAGACAATATTAAAAACCACAATTTAGTGTAAGAGTCTGCTTCTTATTAATCCTCTATCTCACCTTCGAGAGATTTCACTTCATCCAACAATCTATTCTGAAATACTGTTTCAGCATCTATAATAAAAGGCGGGGTCCATGACAGAAATCTAATATTATTAAAGACGGAAGTGCATATACCACAGTCACATGTAATTAAAATTGTATTTCTTTGGATATTTTCCATACATCATCTTCAAATGTAAATAAAATCGACAGGGGGAAATTTTTGCTATATGATAAATCTTATAAAAATATATCATTTGATGCTATAATTACTGACTTTCTACATGTAAGATGCAAATGAACATTTTGTAAACTTCTGCAATACTGAAACACATGCTACTTTCCTTTTTCTCCTTTCTGCCTACTTTCTCATTCTCCCTCCCTTTCTTCCATATGTTTCTGCTTATGTAGCATAAAATTTTTGCAGTTTTTGACAACACTAAGGACTTATGGCTGAATTTAAACTCCAGCAACTTCTAAAGAAAATTTAGTAGGAAGTTTCAGGCTTCTTAAGAGTCAACTCAGTAAACATCTCTGTGAAGCTTTAATAGCATCTTTATAACTCACCATCCACAGGCAGGGTTTTCTGTAGATTGAAGAGCTCCTGTTCTGTAAGCTCAATCCCAATGTTCCTCAAAATGTTTTGGAGATCATTGATATTAATCTTCATACCTTTGAAAAGGTAGCAATGTTGACCATTAGGAAAATCAGAAATTTATTCATACTTGTAAGGCATGATATACAAATTAAAGCCCAAAGTTTAAGTAATTCTTGTTTATATGGAATTAGTCAGAGAGAATATAAAAATATTCTTTGTGAGTTGAAAAAGTTTTTCTAATATTGGAGACTTGATAGAACAACAGAAAGAAGAATTAGGTTCATAACTGAAAATTAGGTTCTCACTGAAAACAGTGAGAAATTTCTGTATTATTCTTTTGTTTTAAAGTACATGATGTAATGTTCTTCATAGCGATATAACCACTTTAAGTTTCTGAATATTTAAAAAAATATATGGAATGCTTCACAAATTTGTATGTCATCCTTGCACAGGAGCCATGCTAATCTTTGTATCATTCCAATTTTAGTATATGTGCTGCTAAAACAAGCACAAATTGCCAAATTTTTATCTTACCATTTGCTGTATATTTTAGATACTTATATAACATAGCAAAAAACTGGTGAAAGTATCTCCAGGAACAGTTTAAATGGTTCAAGATAAAACAGATAATATGTTAACGTTAAAATCTTGGTAATCTAATGATAGGATGTCAGAAGCAAATTCGTCATCATCTTTTTTTTTTCTAAGTGTGGTGATTATGCAGGATATTTGCCTATGTATTCAAGCCAGAGGTTGATATTGGGTGTCTTTCTTTATTGGTCTCCACCTTATTTTTTGAGATAAGGTCTCTTAGTAAACCTAGAACTTACTAATAGGCTTCACAAGCTGACCAGTGAATCCCCTTGAGTTCTCTTTCTCTACTCTCCCAATACTGGGGTTACAGATGTGCGCTAGTGTACCCCATTTTTAAAAAATTTTTTTATTATTATTTATTCAATTGTGCATGTGTATGTATGTATGTGCGCGTGTGTGTGTCTGTGTGTGTGTAGAACCACGGACGAATTCGGGAACCACCATGGACGCCTCCACCTCCTTCTGCCCCGGGATTCGCAGGCTCCGCCCTACAAGGACCGGAAATACAGGCTGCCCCTGCTTCCATCTGGCGTCTATACGTGGGATCTGGGATTCAAACTCAGGACCTTCCGCCTGCAAGGCAGAGGCTTAACCCCTGAGCCACCTCTCCAGCCTCTAATGTACCTCATTTTTATGTGAATACTGGGGATTTTAATCCAGCTCCTCATGCTTATTCCGTAAGTAGTCTACTTATTGAGTCATCATTTCAGTTGTAGAAGCAAATAATTATTTAGAAATATAAATATGTGATATAAATCATACTACTGATGAAATGTCATTTTAAAGCATAACACAGAATGAGAATTTCAATGTTATATTAAACTTACCCACCTGTAAACATTTTCATTGCCTCAATCAACTTTTTCATTTCAACTTTCCCAGCAGCTGTAAGAAAACAAGCATTCACACAGAGACATGATACTAAAATTCAGAAAACATGAACATGTTCCTAAATTAAATAATATTTATATATTCTGGCACTTTAATATATTTTGGTCACTCCATAAGAATTAATTAAGGAAGAAACATTTTAAACATGCAAATATAAAATTGCACAATCTTTGATCTTAAAAAATAATACAGACTTCAATAATGACAGAATAAAATCTAAAGTAGAGTAAGTACTTCAAGGGTTTTTGACAATTGACAATTTTTTAAAAATTATTATTATTATTATTATTATTTATTCAACTGTGCGCATGTGCATGTGTATGTGCGTGCGCGTGTGTATGTCTGTGTGTGTGTGTGTGTGTGTCTGTGTATGTGTAGAACCACGAACGAATCCGCGAACCACCATGGACGCCTCCACCTCCTTCTGCCCCGGGATTCACAGGCTCCGCCCTACCAGGACCAGAAGCGCAGGCTGCCCCCGCTTCCGCCTGGCGTCTATACGTGGGATCTGGGATCCGAACTCAGGACCTTCCGCCTGAAAGGCGGAGGCTTAACCCCTGAGCCACCTCTCCAGCCCGACAATTGACAATTTTTTTTAAACTTAAATAAAGCATAAGACATATATCATGGTCTTAATACAGACTTTAAAAATGACTCCACTATAGTTAGCCACACTTAGTACTTCTTTGACAGGAGACAAACTTCTTTAATTTTCATTGCAGTATCTACATTATAAATCATTTTGAGGATGTATTTATAAGTTTCAAAATTTAGTTGTTACAAGGGACTTTTTATGACATGACTATGATGGAATCACTTGTTTTCCATCTCCCAGTACCCCATGGAACCAATCTTAAACACTTACCATTTACTGGTAAATTCTTGATCAAATCTTTAAATTCCTCTTTTGAAATTTTCATGCCCATGTTTTCTAGTATTGTGTCCAGTTTATTGATATCTGCCTTCCCACCTTATGGGAAAAAAGTTCATAAAAATTCAGTGACTCAAAATTTGACAAGAATAGTAATTTTATGACTAGTATTTTTTTTCAGTATGAGGATCGGGGTCCATAAAGGTCAATTTTTTTTTGTTTTTATTCATGTTTATTTGTATTTATTAGAAGCTCTTCAGGAAAACACATATACACATGTATGTATACATGTATATGTAAACACATACTCATTATGAAGGCTCAAGTAAGCTGCATATGTGTTAATAATGTAACATGAATGGAACAGTATTCCAGGTAACTTATTTCTTTGGGAAGAAAAATGGCCAATACCCTGACCATTAACGTTTTTTTCTGCTCATATAAACATAATAGGAACCCCTGTCCCCTCCCTCCCTTCACCCCTCCCTGGACCTCCCTGTTCCTTCCCCGCTTTGTCCCTTCCTTTCCCCCCCTCCCTCTCTTTCTCCCAGTGCCCCTCCCCCCATCTCTGAAGCATCCTTTAATGAGTATATCAAACTTTCCTCTGGGTCCTCCTCTCCGATGAGGTGTAAGGACTCAGTGGCATTTCCTAGAACTCATAGAAGTCAATTTAAATGTGCACAGTCAATAACAGAGTGAAAGTAAAACTTCCTTTCTGAGCTTATTTTACAGAATCAACTCAAATTAAAAAAAAAAAACTCATGAAATCAATTGCAATCAATAGCAAAGAGATTAAATCAGCCTAGAAGTCCATCAAACATTGGATGGATGGATGGATGGATGGATGGATGGATGGATGGATGGATGGATGGATGGATGGATGGAAAGATGGATGGGTGAATAATGAAAATGTGACACATATACACAGTGGAATACTACTCAGCTATCAAAATGAAATCATGAAATTCACTGGTAAATGGATGAAACTGGAAAATACAGTATTGACAAGTATCCTACACGCAGAAATACAAATGCTGCATGTTTTTTCTTATATGAGGATGCTAGCATTGAATTTTTACAATGATATATTTAAATAGAAACTCCTGTATAGCTGTAAACTAGAAAGAAACATAAACTTGAGTTAGGTCATGGAAGAAGACCCCAAGAGAAGGGAGGTAATAGAACATAGGGGGGTAAGAAGGTAGTAAAGGATAATGGGAGGAACGTTTTAAGGGGACAGGGAAGTAAAGGGGTAGGAGATGAGGGAGATGGGGGAGTAAAAATTAGCACTAAGCATGTAAAATATAGTCAGTCAGAAAAACTTTTATCTTACAAATCTATAAAAAAACCCTATAAAAGTACCAACAAAAATAAACTACACAGGAAAACAGGAGAAGAGAAAAGAAAATAGAAATTGCTCTGATATGCTCCTACCAGAAATC
The DNA here is from genome assembly GCA_023101885.1 of Typhlomys cinereus. Taxonomy (NCBI): domain Eukaryota; kingdom Metazoa; phylum Chordata; class Mammalia; order Rodentia; family Platacanthomyidae; genus Typhlomys; species Typhlomys cinereus. The sequence goes on along the minus strand of JALPQD010000298.1, from coordinate 1,047,668 downwards.
ATGGGCAATTAAATAAATTTCCCAGTACCAGGAATGTGATACATCCCAAGGAGTTGTTGGACAGAGAAATCTAAAAGATTCCCAAAACAGCTTGACCCTAAACAGGACATTTAAATCACTCCCTGTTTCATGGCTCAGAAAACCTTATGGTAGAATGGGCAGTCAGAATATAAGAAGTATGTCAGAGAGTAACCTGTGTTCATACCAGGGTCTCCAAATCCAAGAATGTAAGCAATATCTATTTCCACTAGACCTGAGTAGCTGGCACATCAACATTTCACCGTGGAGAAGTTAGGATCTCAGGAAACATGGTACTACCCTGAAAGACTGTTGGGGATTGATTGAGAGAGGTAGCACTTCTGGGGGACGATTCATGCTCCACTTGCCAATTTAGGCCTCCTGGATGAGACCCAATGGATCACACATGCAGGGGCACTTGGGGACAGGAAGGAAATTGGCTTGAAAGGGGAACTGGTGGGATCGGGGCTGGGAGTAGCAGATGAAAACCTAAATTCATTGTATCTATATATGACAGTTTCAAGATAAATAAAAAATTACACTGAAATTTGTGAAAGATATGTGAATTTACTAAAGAAATTAAGCATAAAGTCCCCAATGCAATGTTTCTGGATAGCACAATGATTACTTTCCTCTGATATTTCCAATTAATTTTTCTAGCTCCAGAATATTTTTAGTAAATTTCCTCTGCTATTCATTATTCAGACTTAGGCTTTATTTTTTATGCCAATGATTTGAAAATTCTAGAGAAAGTGGGACTTCTGTTCACTGGAAATATATGGATCCATCTGCTAAGTTACAGGCAGATCTATAATAGATGAAGATTGTCATGTTTGAAATGTGAGTTGTTTCGCCACAGGCTTGTGTATTTGAATCTTTCGTTGTTTGGAAGGATCATGGTGTCTTTAGGAGATGAAGCCTTGCTAGAGGAAGGCAGTCATGGGGGTGGGTCTTGAGATTGGTTGCCCACCATGCTTCAGTTAGTTAGCTCTGCAGTTTGCAGTTTTGCAGCTCCAGCTTCCATGATATCTGCAGTGACTTAGACCTCCTTCAACTTCTGCAAGCTAGCCATGCCTTTCCTGCCACAATGCATGCCCTCTGGAGCCATAAACTGAATAAACTTCCCTTTCTCCCTCTAAGTTACTTGAGTTTAAGTGGTATCTAACAGCAACAGAAAAGAGTAACTGCTAAAAGGCCCACATACAAAATACTGGGGAACAGGAAATATCAAATGGATGTGATGGATTCAAGAAGTGACACTTCAGTGACTACAAAATGTAAGTGGAAAACGTGTTGCTTTCAGACTTGACTTCTTTCACTTTTTTTTTCACTCACCTTTAAGAGATTTTATAGTATTCATCAATTTATTGTGGTAGAAATTTCCATCAACTGTAAGAAAAAAAATCACAATTTAAGTCAAAGTGACATAAGTTAAAGTCAGTCTTTCAATTCCTTGGAACCTCAGTCAATAAACTATTTGCACTAATAATGCTGAAACAAGTATATTATTTCTATATTTCTTTTCTCTTTATTTCCTTTGAGGACATTTCTATGTTTTCTGTCATCTGTCAGAACCAAACCACTTTGTAGAGCTGAAGAAATGAGCTTCTGAGTTTTTTAATTACATTTTTATCTAATTATACAAGTTCAGTAGGTACTCTGCCTTCTTACTCCCTTCCTCCATGTTGTCCCCCATTGCATTCTCCCCCTTTCCTATTCTTCCCACTACATTCTCACCCTTTTTGTCCTTCCCTCCTCCTCTCATGGTGCTTCCTGCTTTCTCCCTCCCATCCTCCAGAGCATCTGTTTATGTGGGCATTGAATTGCCCCCTGAGTCATCTATACTAGTGAGGGTTCAGGATTCAGTAGCATAGCTTGGGACCCCTTCTTGGGCTGCCCACTAATATGGGATTTTTGACCAAATAGGTAATAAATTCAGTTTTATAAAGAGAGATAGAAAGAAGAAATATATTTTAAAAACTTCTAGTAAAGACATAAAAATTAAAATATTAAAATAAATTATCATAAATTTAAAGAGACCATATCATAATGAAACATATAGACAAGGCAATTTTGGTAAAATATTTTAAATAAAAGAAAATGATAAAAATAAAAAAATAAAAGGAAATCTAAGTATGATTATCCACCATCTGCTGTTACTAAAACTCTTTTACTGACACACAGCCATAACTATTTGTTTACCTGTTAACATACAACATACTTTTAAACATGGGAAAATGTTTAAAGTTTTAGAAACAAATAATATGGGCGATCTCTATTCTTAACAAAATTACTGATTTTAAAAAAATTAACAATAATGAATTCTAGAAAGCAATGGAGAAATGTCTCCAATGTTCTGAGGAGAAATTAATTAGAATTCAGTTTTATGTTTTAATATTGTGTGATCACTATTGAGTTCCCAATGGAAATTATTTTTAGATCATTTAGGGAATCAGAATGTTTCCTATTCATATATGCTTTCAGAAGAAACTGTTTGAATTTATACACCATAGAAATGGTTGCATAAATTAAGGCAGGAAGTGCTGTGTACTGTAAGAAACAATCTATTCAATTCAGAAATAAAAAGAAAGAGAGAAAGAGAGAGCAAGAAAGAAAGAAAGAAAGAAAAAGAAAGAAAAGAAAGAAGAAAGAAAGAAAGAAAGAAAGAAAGAAAGAAAGAAAGAAAGAAAGAAAGAAAAAGGAAAGTAGAAATCTGTTCATCCCAATATAGCAGTTGTGTTACTTGAACTGGTAACTTTTAACTAGAAATAGGAGCAGTGACAAGAAACTCAGAGAAGCCCAGTTCCACGTAGAAAAACGAAATGGGAGTTAAGAATGGTAGAGCCACTTTATAAAACAGTATACAAATACCTTAAAAATTAAACAAATAGAGCTACTATATGACCCAGTACATTACTCCATAGTATATATATCCAAAAAAAACTGAAGTAAATATCTGGCAGAGATATCTGTATTTTCATAGTCTTTGCACCAATACTCCCAATAACCAGGAAGTAAAAGCAACCCAAATGACCATTATAGGATGAATGAATAAAGAAATGTGACATATAAATACAATATAGTATTATTTCCTATATAAAAAATGAAATTCTGTTATGTTTTATAACATGGACAAACCTTGACAATGTTATTCTAAGATTTCTAATGAAAAACACAACATAGATTCCACGTAAAGTATCTAAAATAATCAAATTCATAGAAACAACAGAAGAATCAAAGACTGAAGGGAGGGAGAGGAAGGGAATCATTCATTGGGTATAAGATGAGTAAGTTCTAGGAGCATACCACCTTTGTGTACTACACGGCACTGTGCACTTTAGAATTATTAATAGGATTATTCATACGTTAAGTATTTTTTAACACAAACTCACATACACTCAGAATCCATAAAAGGACACAAGAGAAAATTTGGAAGTAATAGATATGTTTGTTACCTTTACCATGGCCATTGTATCATGGATATGTGTGTGTGTGTGTGTGTGTGTGTGTGTGTGTGTGTATACTTATATAGTATCATTGATATATATACACAAACTCACTAAATGTCATATATATACAACTGAATAAAAAACTTGTAATAGAAAAATGAAATAAGAGATGGAAAATATATATGATACAAGACACCTCAATCACAAGAAAAATATAGGAAAATTATCTAGGAAATAATGATTCAAATATCAAGGTAAGTAAGAGTTATTTATTATATGAGGAAATAAATGTATGAACATTTTTCCTTCTGGGAAGTATAATACATCAGTGAGTTAAAACTCAAGTGAGATTACTACTTTTTATTATAGTAGCTTTTATTTCATTTTATCTTTTCCATGCAAAAGCATTGTTTTTAATCTTAAAAATAAAAAAAAGTTAAATGGCCTTGTTAGGGCTGTTTTTTGGACACATTTTGGTCATTTGTCTTTAATGTTTCATTAAATATCAGAATGGAGATTAAGAAAGTCTTCATAGAGGGAACAGGGTAATTGGAGTGCATTAGATACATGTATGAAATTCTCAAGGGCATATGTTATTAAAAAATTTCAAGTATTTGGTTTTTTAATAAAGAAAGTCTTCATAAGTAAAAATACAGCCTAAATTTTCTAGAAGTCTAAAGTGCTATTTTAAATGTTTACCATCAGCAGGTAGATTTTTCACCAACTCTGTGTACTCCTGCTCTGTGAGCTCTATTCCCATGGTTTTCAGAATGTCTCCTATTTCTTCAATAGTTTCTTCATCTCCTTCAAAAAAGAGAATAAAAACAGATGAGGAAGTTATGTAATATCCAGTGAATATAAGATATTTTTAAAGAATTATTTGTACCAGGTATCATGGTGCTTGCCTCTAACTCCAACACCTAGCAGACAAGCAAAAAGATCGGGAGTTTGAGGTAAGTCTAGTCTACACATTGAGTATGAGGCCATCCTGAATTAAACAGAGAAATGCCTTAAAAAAACTAAAATGGACAAATGAATGAATAAATAAGACATTTTAACTATTCAATGTCAACCGCAACTGCTATTTGAAAAAAAGCATGAGAAGCTCCACTCATTTAAACATATCTAATATGATTAAAAAGAAAAAGGGTTTCTCCTCTTTTTCCTAATATTAGGTGATTTTGTACAGATATCAAATATAGCACACAATAAAAAGGTAAATTCTTATTTTTAATTTAAAATAGTTGATTAATATTAAGTGTTTTTATCAAATTATGAACCTACCTATTACTTTAAAAATACAGAGAATAATATCTATTAACAAAGAACAATTAAAGAATTATTTCTAATATATAGACAATTCGAAGTACAACTTTGGACAATTAAATACAAACAATATTAAAAAAGAATAAAGAAATTTGACAATTATTATAGTGGTACTAACTAGAGTCTTGGATTTATAAAAAATCAATTCTAACCTATGAGCCTTCTTACTCCATCCATTAACTCATCGAAATTAACCTCCTCAGCATCTGTAAGAAACAATATTAAGACAGATAATGTTACAGAAAAAAATTCAAATAAAATAGAATTCACATGACCCAAATAAGTTCTCCCCATATTTTTTTTTGAAAATCATCCTTTAACTTTAATTACTAGAGCTTAGGAACATATAGGACATTTGTAAAAGTTACTCTGTTCTTACTTCTTTACGAGGAGGTGGTTTTAAGAATGTTAATTTTATAATAATGTATTTCATGTAGTTTGTTACATACAAATTTTGTTTCATAATTAAAACACTTCAATTAAAGAAAAACATTTTCATAGTAAAGAAAATTAAGCCTAGTAAGTTAGTGATTGTTTACAAAAAGTACACTTGAAATGAAATATTCAGATAGGATGATAACAATGAACTATGCAAACACTAATTAGAAAGTTGGGGCTGCGGGTCAGGATGGCAAAAATCCACAATACTAACAACGACAAATGCTGGAGAGGATGTGGAGAGAGGGGAACTCTCCTACATTGCTGGTGGGAATGCAGGCTCATACAGCCACTCTGGCGAGCCGTCTGGAGATTCTTAAAGAAATTAAAGATTGAAATGCCATATGACCCTGCTATTCCACTTTTGGGAATAACCCCCCATACAGCAGAGGTTCGCCTCGATAGCACAAGCATGACCATGTTCATAGCAGCACTGTTTACAATAGCAAAAACATGGAATCAGCCCATATGTCCAACAGTTGACGAGTGGATAAGGAAACTGTGGTACATCTATACAATGGAGTACTACTCAGCCATCAAAAATGATGAATTACTGGAATTTGCCGGGAAATGGATGTCATTAGAAACAATTGTATTAAGTGAAGTATCCCAGACCCAGAAAATTAAGCGCCGTATGTACTCCCTAATAGGTGGCTCCTAGTACCAAACCCACCCAGCCCACCTAGAGACAGGAATTCCAAGGATTATGAACAGGAGGGATGGGGTAGGAGGGCCACACCAGAAAGAAGGAGAGAAGGGACCATGTTACAGCAGGGAAAATAGGCCTCCACCAAGGACCCAAATAAGTAATGAGACATCTGATTAAGTTCACAGACTTTTGTTCCTGATCATTTACTACTGAGGGGGAGTGATCTCACCAGAAGAGGAGGACATATAGTCTGGCAGATAAAAAGTAACCATTTTGCAAATGGGTGATAGACCCCTCCCTCACTGTGGTTTCCCACTTTTATTACATCTACCTTTGAATGTGCTTTTATCACAAGACTCTAACAGCTTTTTGTCTCTGGCCAGGAGGTAACATACAATGCCCACCAGGATGGAGTGAAGGGCATTGCAGGAGCAGCAAAACTGCAAAAGAAAATCAACAAACCACAATCCAGAACTTCAGAGACTCTATATCAACCACCTAGAACTAGGCCAGCTTAGTCTCTCCCCATCTTGAAGCTCAGGGAAATTTGCGGAAGAGGGGGCGGTAAGAGTGTAAGAGCATAAGGATGGGAGGAGCAATGATATGTAAGATACTCTATACTAGTTAGGGCTGAAGCAATCATAATTGGACTTTGCATGCCCTGCGCATTGTCCAACACACTGTTGACCTCACAAAGTCTAGCATCTGCTAAAGGCACCAAGATCCTTGGAGGCAAAGAATTGGCAGCCACAGCAGTGTTCCTATACCTAAGGGGAACACGGGAAAGGGTTCGGCAAAGGCCACTGGGTCCTTGTACGTCATCGGAGAAGAGGGCCCAGAGGAAAATCAGTCATGCACAAGAAAGGACTCTCTGGGAATTGGGGTGGGAGGCACTGGGGGATGGGGAGGGAGAGGGGTGGGGAGGGGGAGCAGGGGGTACGGGGGGAGGAGGAGGGAGGGAGGGAACTGGTGTACCTAATAAGTTTGTATGAGCTGAAATAAAAAAAAAAAAAAAAAGAAAGTTGGGGCTGGAGAGGTGGCTCAGGGTTTAAGCCTCTGCCTTGCAGGCGGAAGGTCCTGAGTTCGGATCCTAGACCCCACAGTATAGACGCCGGGCGGAAGCGGGGGTGGCCTGCGTTTCTAGTCCAGGTAAGGCGGAGCTTGTGAATCCTGGGGCAGAGTATAAAAGGAGGAGGTGGAGGCAGTCCATAGTGGTTCCCAAATTCGTCTGTGGTTCTACACACACACACATACATACACACACATACGTACACACACGCACACACACGCGCAATTGAATAAATAATAAATAAAAAAAAGTTGTGCTGATACGAGACAATTTTAAGGCAAAAAGTATTGTGTGATATCGTTGACCCCTCAAATTCTAGCATGGACTAAAGGCACTAGGATCCTTAGAAGCAAGGGATTAAAACAGCCACAATAGTATTCCTATACTTAAGGGGAACACAAGAAAGAGTTCTAGGAAATTCCACTGAGTCTTTACACCTCATCAGAGAGGAGGACCCAGAGGAAAGTTTGATATACTCATTAAAGAATGCTTCAGAGATGGGGGGAGGGGCACTGGGAGAAAGGGAGGGAGGGGAGAAAGGAAGGGACAAAGCCAGGGGGGAACAGGAAGGTCCAGGGAGTTGTGGAGGGAGGGAGGGGACAGGGATTCCTATTATGTTTGTAGAGCAGAAAAATTTTTAAAAAGTATTGTGTGAGATAAAAGAATATTTGAAAATAATTATAAGGGTCATTTTGATGTAAAACCATAACAGTTTACTTAATAATACAGTTTAGTGTCTATAAAGCAAAAAATTGATAAAAGTTTTAGACTACTCCACAGTCACACCTTTGGAAACACTAAGTCCTACGCCCAGTTTCACAGCACTCTAAAAACAAATCAAATGCAATACAAAGACTTAACCAAAAATACATGATTAACCAACTGGAGAGAAACTCTGAACTTTTGATTGCTAACATGGGCAAGAAGTATGAATGAAGTGACCAAAGAGGCCCACTTCTGTCTTGCTCAATCCAGAACACTATGAAATAGGCATGACTGAATACTCTAGGGACAATTTGGAGTAGGGAAATGGGGACAATAGGAAAATCACAGCAACAGTTGTAGTTCTCACTAAATGGGTCCACATCCTGACAACTGGTTTAAGAGCTTCCCCAAAATTCCTACGCTGGAGCTCTGTAAGAGAAGATCTCTTTAACCCTTCCCCCAATTCAGTATTTGCTATGTGGTGGGTGCTCCCTACGTAACTGATGCCCTGTATTCCTAGCACATGGTGTATCAGTGAGTTTTCTCAGACACTGTAGTACATGAGTCCCTGGAGACAGCATAAGAACATCATTAGTTAGAACATCATCTCTGGACTGTAACAAGGCACAAAATATGGAACTACATTTGAGATTTTAGCTTAGTTTTGCAGGATTCAGAGAAAGTAGACAATCATAAGATTAAGAAGAGCGGAGTGAAAGAGATCTTGAGTGAATGTCAGAATTTCACTAGAATCTGAATGGTCATTGAAAGAATTTCTCTTCTGAAACCAATTAACAGAAATGCTTAACACATGAAATGTCCACATAAGACTTCAAGCAACAGTCCCAACATACACACAAATCAAGGAAACATAAAAGAAAATAAAGATGCCTTGGCTAGCTTCAAGAAATGGAGATTTAAATGCCTGATAAATAATTTGAGCTAGCCACTGTAAATAAACTTGATAGTTATAAGGAAATAGATGCACAGAAAAATGAGGGAATAAAAAAAATGAGAAGTTTAAAAAAGAAAATCTTATCCCCCAAAACCCAGAAATTCTGAGATCTGAATCTGACCCTGTTAATCTTGGGTCCCAGATTGAAGTATACTGTTCTTAGCTTCTGCAGCGTCCTTTCTTCCCTTCGGGATCAGGATTTCAGGGTTTCTCTGCCACTGGGTCTAAGCTACAGGGTACATTTCAAAATCATAGTTCCTAACTTTGTAGAAAAGTGGTTTCCTTTGTGCCTTAGTAAACTTGAATACACATCCCAGGGGACACAGTAATTTAGCAAATCTCTGAGCCAAAATATTGAAGTTCTACAGTTAGTCTTGATTAAGCACCTGTGCTTTGCAACATAGTCTGCTTGTGATCTGGTCAAACCTGACATCAAGAGGAATTCCCTCAGCAAAGGATCCTCAGTAAGTAGAAAACATGAAGGTGAGAACCTTTAAAGATCTTCAGATAAGAAGTAACCATTTTGCAGATGGGTGATTGACCCCTCCCTCACTGTGGTTTCCTACTTTTATTACATCTACCTTTGAATATACTCTTATAACAAGACTCTAGTTTAACAGCTTTTCATCTCTGGCCAAGGGGTGACATCCAATACCCATCAGGATGGAGTGAAACACACATTTATGGATTTGCAAAACTGCGAAAGAAAATCAACAAACCATAATCCAGAATTTCAGAGACTCTATATCAACCACCTAGAATTAGACCAGCCTAATCTCTTCCCATCCTGAAGCTCAGGGACATTTGCGGAAGATTGTAAGAGCACAAGGATCGGAGGAGCAATGATATGCAAGATACTCCACACAAGTTAGGGCCGAAGCAATCATAATTGGACTTTGCATGCCCGGCGCAATGTCCCACACACTATTGACCCCACAAAGTCTAACATTTGCTAAAGGCACCAAGATTCTTGGAGGCAAGGAATTGACAGCCATAGTAGTGTTCCTATGCTTAAGTGGAACACAGGAAAGGGTTCAGGGAAATGCCACTGGGTCCTTTTATGTCATCGGAGAGGAGGGCACAGAGGAGAGTCTGGCATGCACAATAAAGGATTCTCCAGGGTTTGGGGGGGAGGCACTAGGGGATGGGGAGGGAGGGGTGAGGGGAGGGGGAGCAGAGGGGGTCGGGGGGAGGAGAAGGGAGGGAGGGAACCGGTGTACCTATTAAGTTTGTATGAGCGGAAATAATAAAAAATGTTAACAAAAAGATCTTCGGGGCTAGAGAGGTGGCTCAAGGGTTAAGCTTCTGCCTTGCAGGCGGAAGATCCTGAGTTCGGATCCCAGATCTCACGTATAGACGCCAGGCGGAAGCGGGGGCGGCCTGCGTTTCTGGTCCTGGTAGGGCGGAGCCTGTGAATCCCAGGGCGGAGGAAGTGGAGGCGTGGTTCGCGAATTCGTCCGTGGTTCTACACACACAGATGCGCGCGCACACATACATACGCACACACACACACACAATTGAATAAAAAAAAAAAAGATCTTCATATCAAGAACCTTAACTGCCACCAATGGTATCCAAACTCCTGCAGTTAGAAACACTGAAGGCACCTGCAGCTATTACAAACATAGATTACACGAAAGAAGCAACCCATCTGTATGCAAAATATCCCATACAAAGAATTCTGTACATTTGCAGCAAAAAATTTGTTCCATCAGGTGTACAAATATCAATATAGGGAGACAAAGAGTTATAATTATTTAGTAACTGATATCAAAGCAAAAATTGTGAATTTCTTAAGAATAATGACCTTAAAAAACCCTTAGCACGGTACAAAGGAAAATAGATAATTCAATGAAATAAAGTTTATAAACAAGAGTGCTATAGAAAAGCAGGTAATGACTTCAGAGCTTACCATTAACAGGTAAGGTGTCTGTTAGATGCCTGATTTCCTTTTCCATGATATCAATTTCCATGTTTTTGAGAACAGTACCTATTTTATTTTTTTTAACTTTTCCTCCTTAGGGAAAGACACAGAGAAAATTATTTAAGTGAGAAATAGATTATGTATTAGGAAAGCATTAACTGTGATATTAAAATACGAAAATTCAGAGTATAAGAAAAATATCCAATTTGTACTCTAAACATTGCTTTGAAATATGAATGATAAGGCTTAGAGAAATCTTGTGTTAAATAAACTTAAACTTGTTTTAGATTATCAAGTTACAACTGAAGACAACCAATAAAGTGTATAGTAGAGAGGGATTTTGAAACAAACAAACGAAAAACCTTTGCACTTAATTCCATTGAAAGTTTGAAATTACTGTGGAGCTAGTTTACCCCTGCAGGAATATAACTGAGTGAAAATCACTTTAAAAATGAAACAATTTGTATTGGCAGAAATAATATATATCTATCTCTAGAAACTATCTGTAAAGGCCTAAACTAACATGTTCTGAAACTGATATAAGAATTGGAGCTTGGAGTGCATGGAGAGAAAAATGTCTTTTCAAATTTTTAAATGGGGTTAAGGAGACTGGAAAGCTAGATTGGATGTCACCAAGAGGCAGGTGAAAGAGAAACTGCAAGAGAGTAGCCAGTGATTGTGTCTGCCAATCAATGTTTCATTATTAAGGTGACATCATCTTACTTAACTATAACACATTCAAATTATAAAATGTGAAGTACCATGAACAACTTGCACATGAACTTGTTTACTTTCTATTTTATTAGCATGTGTGTGTGTGTGTGTGCGTGTGAGTGTGTGTCCTTGTATACATACACATGTGCCATGGTGCATTTGTAGGGGTTGGAGTCAGTTTCTCTTTCTACCTTTATATGGGTTACAGGAATAGAATTCAGGTCATCAGGCTTGTATGACAAGTGCTTTTACCCACTGAGACATCTCTCCAAGAAAGAATCCTATTGTTTTCTTCCAAAAGGCCTAGGAGCTCCAAGTATTTTTCCCATAGCTATAAATTCCCCTCAATTAGCATTCAGGGCTAGAGCTTCTAGATGTTTCCTTCATTCCTCACCCCCTCCATTCCATTTTGGACTAATTGCTGGGAAGAACAATGGGGAACATGGGGTAGAAGAACCTTAGTCACAAGCTTAAATATTTGTCTTCAGTTTTCTTATCTGCACTTCATTGAAAATAAGAACTAATTAAAGAAACCACAATGAAATACTGGACTTGATTTTACTAGAAAATAATGCCTTTTCTGTCCAACACGAAATGTGATTAATTTTCGGCTGCCTGTGCTTCTTTAGCTAATCTGTGAATAATACTATTGCTTTTGTCATATTTTGTTTACCCTACCTAGCTTCAAACTATGCTTTGAAAGTTTATTTTAGATAAAATAAGAGACCGTTAGAGTTTTACAAAGATAAAGATAATCTGTCATAAAAGAATTTTCTATTAAGAAAAGGTAAATTTTAAAATCGATTCATAGAAAAGATAGCTTTATAATACTAAAAAGTATCATTTAAATCTCATATCTCACATTGCTTATTACTCACCTTTGAAAGACTTCACACCATTCAACAATCTCTTTTTATAGATCTTCCCAGAAGCTACAATGCAAATCATATATTATGTCAAATAAAACAGTTACTTAGATTTTCATAAAAGACATTCTTTTATTATTATCACTAATTTTGTTTTTTATTCATCTTTTTATTCTTTGACAATTTTTCATACATGTATATAATAAATTTTAGCCATTTATATCCCATATTACATGAACCCATTCTCCCACCAAAAATCTTCCCATGAAGTCTTCCTCCTACTTTAATATTGTGTGTGTGTGTGTGTGTGTGTGTGTGTGTGTGTGTGTGTGTCTCACCTAATTTTATCAGGGTTGCCTGAATTAGCATGTACTTGAGTGCCTGGTAGGGCCTGGATAATATATCAGTGGTTACTCCATTGAAGAAAGTAGCTCTCTACCCCACAGCCAGCATTAACTATCAATAATCCTTCAGATCTCATGAGCTCTTCTTCCTTCCATGATGAAATTTTGTGCTGGCTTTATTTGGGTTAACACAGCTGCAGTGGGTTCATGGTGCAATGGCCCTGTCACATCTGGAAGACACTGTTTGGGAATACTCCTCCTCACCCTCTAACTCTTAAATTCTTCCTGTTTCTTTTTCTCTGATGTTGTCTGAACCCAGGGAGGGGTAATCTAGATGTCCATTTAGGGCAGAGAATTTCACAATCACTTATTCTCTATACTTTGACCAGTTGTGATTCTCCATATTAACTACCATCCATTATAAAATCATCATTAACTTTTTTTAAGACAAGGTCTCATTAGCAAAGGCTGGTTTTGAGTTCTATATGAACAGAAGGTTGGCCTTGGATTTCTGCCTCCATGTCCCAAGTGCTGGTATTACAGGCCTGTACCAACATATTGATTACAAATATTTCTTAATTTTTGGAAAAAATTTTTATTGTTTACTTAATGAAAACTTTTATCCACTAATAAAACATGAAGAATAGAAATGAGACCTTATAAGTCAGACTATGCAACTTTAACACCTGATACAATTTAAATGGTGTTTGAAAGGAACATCTATACCATGCCTCTGCCCAAAGATCAGGGAATACTGTGGAAGAGAAACAGAAAAATCCAAGAATAACTCTCATCCTTTATCATAGAAAACCCTCTTTTCAGTCACTGGAGATGAATGCAGAAATCCAGGCTGCATAAAGTACTGAGAATAAGTGCAAGCTGAGGTCTCAGTCTTCAGCATGGCTTTTATGCTGCCCCTTAAAGACCCTTGAGAAGAGATAGCAGAAAGGACAAAAGAGCAAGAAGACAGGAAAAAAAGCTGTGAAATGCCCCAAAATGATATAGTCAGGGCAATCATGAACCCACAATAGATGTTGTCCCTGACACTGTGCCTATAGTGGTCCAGATCAGTCAATGGTCAATTATGGATGGAAGAGAATCTCGGAGAGTCTAAAAATTACTGATGAACAATGGACAAGTAACAGATTCAGGAGGGGAAAGGGAGGAAAAGTATTAAGTTGTGTACCCAAGAAGGAACTTACTAGCCTTCAAGAGATAATCCCAAGCCAAGATCACACAAATAACCCTGGTTAAACCTAGCAGACCATGAAATGAAACACTGAGAATTAAATATGTGAGGAAGAATTGTAGGGAAGGGAACTGGAGGGATAAGAGGGGATAGGAGATAATATGACATGGGGAGACAGTAATCAGAATGTAGTACATACATATATGAAATTGTTTTAAATGCAACATAGCTTTAGAACTCCTCCCCTTATCTCATAAAACTAAACCGTGGTCTCCATAGCTCACCATCAACAGGAAGGTCTTTCAGCAGTTTCATTTGTTCTTTATCTGTCATCTCAATACCTATATTTTTCAGCACATCAGGGAGATGCCGTGCATCCACCTTTTTCCCTTTGAAAAACATGAAATATTATCATCCAAGAATCTTTTTTTGATATTTTAAAATTGTATTTTTATTATATATTAGATATCTGATATATTAGAACTTGAATATGCAATTGGTGGGAACACATTTTTTATTATGTTTATTTTTTCCCAATCATACAAACTTAATAGGTACCCTAGTCTCTTCCCTCCCTCCACCCCTCCCCAATTTCTTGCACCCTCCCCCCTTTTCCCCTTCCTTTCACGCTCCTCCCTCCCTTTCTCCCAGTGCCCCCCTCTTTTCTCCCTCCCATTCCCTGTAGCATCCTTTAGTGTGAAAGTCAAGCTTCCCTCTGCATTCTCCACTCTAATGAGGTGTAAGGACTCAGTGGCATTGCCCAGAGCCCTTTCTTGTGCTCCCCTTTAGTATGGGAACACTATTGTGACTGTTAATCCCTTGCCTCTAAGGATCTTAGTGCCTGTGGTCAATGCTAGACTTTGTCACCCAAGAATCTTGCAGAATAATTATTTCAAAAAGCAATGTAATGATGTTAAGCAAGGGTTTTCTTAATTTGAAGACTCTAGAAAACATATTAAAACATAAATGTACATGGAATCAAGAAAGATCATGAGTCAAATAAATTTGTTCATTAGAAATACTGAAAAATATAATTTGATAATCCAAGTAAAGGAAAATGAAATTTTCTGAATGATTCCTAATTTAAGTTATCAGAAACAAGGACACTGGATTTTTTTTTTTTTTTTTGGTGAATTAGGTTACTTGTTCTTTATACTGACAGTTAAAAAAATCCTTATGTTGTTGCTACTTGATATATACTAGTACTTGGACTTTGTTAATTATGGTTCATAGTATGACAGTGTTAAATTAAAAGTCCTAGCTCAGGGGCTAATTCTCTGCCTTGTAAGTAGAAGGTCATGAGTTCAGATCCCATGTAGAAATATCAGGGAAGGTAGAGCCTGGGAAACTCTAGAGCAAAGTACAATCTAGGGTGATTCCCAGAGTCTCTCTTGGGCCTTCACAGGCATACACAGTACCCTCTGATTCACACACACACACACACACACACACACACACACACACACACGTAAATAAATAAATAGATAAGTAAATAAATAAATGCCCTAGAAAGTCATGAATTGTTAGTATTTTGCAGATATTCAATTACTAATTACAGTAAAGACCAATCACAGGGCATTAAAAGCAAATGTTTCACTTAAAATATTAAAAAGTTAACATTTACACAAAAGAAATGGAAAATGCTATTTGAGACTATAAACCTTAAGAAGTTGTTAATATTAAATTTCTCACTTACCTGTAAATGCTTTTAATCCTTTAAATAGCTTTTTCATTGGAACTTTTCCATGAACTATAAGAAGAAATGCAAATAATAAAAATGAATACATTATGAGACTACAAAATGACAATATTCTGTACCTAAATCTTCTTACTTAGAATGAGTCCGAGCGAAGAAGCAAAATGCTGAAACTGAACAATTTCACCAATGTAACTAAGATTTAATTCTACTACAACAAATCAAATCTAACATATTAAAAAGAGATAAGATTAAAAGGCACTTTTTAAAAATTTAATGTAATTTGTGTGTGTGTGTGTGTGTGTGTGTGTGTGTGTGTGTGTGTGTGTGTGTATGCCCACACACAAATCAGAAGACACTACAGGTAACTTCAGGAGTCATCCTGGATTGCTTCCACCTCTTTTTAGCTTTGCACTAGGATTTCCCAGGTTCTGCCCACAAGGACCTGAAGTACACGCCACTGCCATTTCCGCCTGGCTTTTTTTACTTCGGATCAGAGATTTGAACTCAGGTCCTTCTGCTTTTGAGGCAGAATCTTAATCACTGAGACATCTCTCTAGCCCATCAAAGACACCACTTTCAAAGGTCTTCTTTGGTGCTAAATTTGAAAAACTCTTACAGAGATTAAACACAATTTAAATTTTGTTTATACTATTCAATAATGTTTCAAATTTTAGTTTACCTCTAAGTTTATAAAATGATCATGCTTTTATGTCTTGCTCAATATAAATAAAAAGTCATGTCAAAACAAGATTAATACAGATAAGCCATCAGTGAGGAAGAAAATACAGATGATGAAAAAAATAATTCACAAGGGATGAGATAGATAAGATTAGGATCTGAATGGATGGAAGAAAATCATATCCTTTTGTTGTAAGAACAGTGAAATCTCTCACTGCCCACTTTCTGAAACTTTATTTTACATAGAAATGTAAAGCAGGAGTTTGGGGATCAGGTAGTAAGCTCGGGTATAGGACCTCTGATTAGTGGAAAGAGAAATAGGGGAATGCTTTCCCTAGCTTTCAGCATATGCTCAGACGTCAGGAAAATCAGCATTTATGAGGTATGCATTCCTGGTCTGAGACACTGTGATATATGAATCTGTCATATACACAAAACCGTGTCTAACATTGGGCCTTTGGCTGAGATCAAGGAGGGGTTCCAGAAGTATCACTGTGTCAGATGTTTTGTACTTCTGTTTCTATGGAGAATTCACAATTTATTATCCTTATCCATTTGTGTAAAATTTCTTGGATAATGTAAAATCTTCTTGTCAAGGTGGCTTCCTAAGAACCACTCTACATTTACCAATCTAAGCACTCTACATTTACAATCATTTTCTGATTATCTACTTTCTATCAATCATTATTTACTTCCAAGACAGATTTAGTAACTCTTTTGAAGCTTAAGTGAAAAATTATGAGGTGTCTTTGCAGAAGAGGAGGCAACAAAATTATAAGAGCTTAAAGATGGGGAGGTCCACTGATGGTCAAGATAATCCAAGATAATCAAGTCTGAGCAGCAGTAGCCAGGATCTCACTGCAGTGTGATTGGACCTTACCTGACCTGCACAATGGCTGTCATGTCAACAAGCCCCCATAAAGTAGAGCGGATCTCAGGGGAGATAGCTTGGGGCCCAAGGCATGCCACAGAGTCCTGAACCCTAACTAGTGTACATGACTCAGAGGGAACTTTAGGGCCCAATATAAGCTGAAGTTCTGGAGGGTAGAAGGGGGAAGGCGGGAAACACCAAGAGGGGAGGTAGGGAGAAAAGGGGGAGGGAGAGAAAGAGGCATGGGAGACACAGCAGGACAGGAAGATAGAAGAGGGGAGGGGGAGGGAAGAAGGGAAGGGAGAAGGAAAGGGATGAGAGTACCTACCCACTGAGCTTGTATAACTAAGTAAAAAATAAAAAAAAATAAAATCATGAGTTGTTTCTCTCTCCTAGGTGAAGGAATTATGCTTTCTGCTACATTAATGTTGGGAATAGCCATGTGACATGTTTTTGGCCAATAAAAGTGACAACTCTGGGACATAATATAGGTCGAGAGTCATATAGACCATAAGTATTAGAGAATGGAATTATGAAAGAGAAAGAGAAAGACAGAGACAGAGAGGAGCTGATCCATGAAATGGAATGAAAATACATCCAGAAAAAAGTTGATACATATGTGAAACAGTATTTGAAAACAGTTGCATTGAATATGGATAGGCAAATGTCAAAAAGGTAATAAATAATACTCAAACAACTGTTGTTCATGTGAAAACAATTTAAACTACTTCTCTGAAAATATGAAGTTAACTCCAGATACAGGTACTTAAAAATAAAATTTAAAAATACTTTAAAGAAAACATGAAAAAGTTTTTATTTTGTTAGGAAGGATATTTCAAAACTATGTTTGAAAGTCACAAATATAAAGGAAAATGTTAATAAATTCAATGTCAGTGATATTTCTGTTTATCATCAAGACACCCAGGGGCTGGAGAGGTGGCTCAGGGGTTAAGCCTCTGCCTTGCAGGTGGAAGTTCCTGAGTTCGGATCCTAGACTTCATGTATAGATGCCAGGCAGAAGCGGGGGCGGCCTGCATTTCTGGTCCAGGTAGGGCAGAGCCTGTGAATCCTGGGGCAGAGTAAATAAGGAGGAGGTAGAGGCCGTCCATGGTGGTTCACAAATTTGCCTGTGGTTCTACACACACACGCATGCACATGCACACACACATGCACAATTGAATAAATAAAAAAATTTTAAAAATGAACACTTATACTCAGAATTTTTCATTTGTTTTATTCATGTATGATGGAAGTACTATGAAAGTTAATTCACTAAAGAAAGGCTATCATCATTTCAGGCAGAGCAGTTGAACCCCAGGAATATAACCCAAAGACTGTGAAGAATGACTGGAAACAAAGGAATCTTGCTGCTGCGTGTGCGTGTGTGTGTGTGTGTGTGTGTGTGTGTGTGTGTGTGTGTGTGTGTGTGTGTGTGTGTGTGTGTGTAGTGAATGTACCAAGCATAATAGCCTGAATGAATCCTCCACTGCCCTTACTTCATGACAAAGGAACATGGGTCAAACCTCTCATTCTTTCCTGTTCCTTATTTAGTTTTCTTTACAATGACAATTGCCTGGAGAAAGTGCAATTAGTGGCAATGGAAATGATCACTTTACTGGAGAGCTAGTACCTTTACATCACTCCTCAGGCTTTAGCACCTCTCCCTCATTGGCATTTTCTGTATATTTTTTCTCTAATGTTACTGCATTTCTATTTTTACTCTCTGATGGCGTCTAACTTTTTTTTTCCTTCCTCTAGCTTTTCCTATTCAGTAACAACCCTAAAAATATTCCAGCTTAGGATTCAAATACAATAAATTGCACTATGAACTGATAAAAAATGATACAAGATAAAATTAGTCATTCATCACATTCTTTAATAATTAAATACATGCCAGTGCCTAGTAAACATTTAGGGGCTTTACTAACTGATGCATACACACAAATTTCAGGTTTTCCCAAGAAGGTCAAAATATAAGTGCTCACCATCAGTGGGTAGGTTGAATTTCAAATCCTTGATTTCTTCACTTGATAGCCTCCATCCCATATTTTTCAAAATGGAATCAAGTTTACCGACATTAATATTCCCACCTTGGAGAAATAAGAAGAATAAAAGTAAAATCTTTAATTTGATCACACGAAGGCACAGTAAGGATTGCTTAGGCTACAAGAAGGGCAATAATGGAATTAAAAAATGGTATCTTTCCTTAGCTGGACTTGTGGCAGCACTAGGTGCATAAACCACCCTTACCTTTAAGAGAGGAAGAGTTACTATTTGAATTCAAAGTAATATAAAAGCTAAACTTCTCACTGATAGGAAGATTCAATTTTGTTTATTATGTTAATTATCTCAGCTCCCACCTAAATCACTAGGATAATTTCCCTTTCTTTTTTTTAATTTTTAAATTATTATTTATTCAATCATGCATGTGTGTGTGTGTGTGTGTGTGTGTAGAACCATGGGTGAATTTGGGAACCACCATGGACCGCTTCCACCTCCTCGTTTACTCTGCCCCGGAATTCACAGGCTCCGCCCTACCAGGACCAGAAACGCAGGCTGCCTCCGGTGTCTATACGTGGGATCTGGGATCTGAACTTAGGACCTTCTGCCTGCAAAGCCACCTGAGCCACCTCTCCAGCCCTCCCTTTCTTTTTATTGTTATGATATAGACCTTTCTTTCTACCAAGTAAGAAGACATTTTAAAAACTCCAATGTTGCGGTAATACTTTGGCAACAAACACATCTATGTGGGAAGACGGAAATGGCATTACAGTACAGGTGAATTAGTAAAATTCAGTTTAATATTTATAAAACAATACATATGTGACATGTAGATTCATTTGGGTTTTCATCATGCATTTCACTTACCATTAAGAGACTTCAAATTGTCCATGAGCCTATTCTTGTGGACTTTTCCATTTGCTACAAGAAACATAAGTAAGGCCATACACAACTGAGTCATGTGGAGATTCACAAAAGCAGAAAAGCTCACAATTGAAGATTAAAGAGATTAGTAATTTTCCCTAGAAAATTCAATTTGTTTTTAAGTTGAAAATGAAGTGCTGCACCTCAGCTGCCCTCACGCCTGCAGCTTAGATTGAAAGAGCACTCAGAACTCAACCCAGAAGCCGTCTTCACAACAGAAGTAGAGGATCTCAACAGGATCTTGACAGCAAGCAGTCTAGGGCAGTGAAAGAGCAGTGAAAGTGGACAACACCAACCAGAATGCAAAGACCAGATGACCTTGCAATGCTCACCCATAATCAAGCCAAGCATATCTCTCCCCATCCTTAGGCTCAGGGAATCTTGTGAAAGAGGGGATGACATGATTGTAAGAGTCTAAAGATAGGAAAGTCCACTGATGGACAAGTCATGCCTCTCAAAGCAGGGCCGCTGCATCCAGGAACTCACTGCAATGAGACTTGTCCTTACCAGACTTGTATAATGGCTGACATACCAACACGCCCCCAACTAGCAAGGATCTAAGGAGAAATAATTACATGCAGTGGAAACTGGGGGCTGGGGCTGGATGGGTGAAGAGGAGTGCCTCTAACAATGCAACATCCTTGGGAGGCACAACTTTATCTGCCACAGAGGCCTGAACCCCCATTACAGCAGACAATCCAGAGGGCACCCTGAGGCCCATAGAAGCAGATAGACAGAAGGGAGGGAGGGAATGAGATGGCTTGATAAAGGGAGGGGAAGGAAAAAGGAAAGAGGGAACGAGGAGGAGGAGGGAAGGAATAAGTACTCGATATACTTCTAAAACTAGGGAAAAGTTGAAAATTATTAAAAAAATAAAAAGAAAATGAAGTGCCATTTGTGTTATTACAGCATTTTACTGTACTGGCCTTTCATTCTTCTGACTGGTAGAAATGTGAGCCTCAAGAAGTCAAATGGTCATTTTTGTCAAATGAAATGTCATCAATGTAGCCTCTGCATTCAATGCCGTCATTTGAGAACATTAATGTTTTAACATATTCCTTTCTTTTTCGCCAAGTGGATTTTCTTAATTTTTTTCTCCCATATTTTAAGTTCCTTACCAGCTTCCCAAGTTTTCTTTTTGTATTGATTTTCATAATACACAATTTTTTTTCAAGAATTCCCTCCTTATAGAAACCTGGACTACAAAAATATTTAATCTTGATGATCAGTTCTGTGAATAAACAGATGACTTACAAACAAAAAAGGAAAAAGCTTTAATAGAATTCCCTTGTTAGGAATCTTCCCTTAATATGCTTTCCTTATTGAAAATTTCATTTGAATACAAAGACAAAGCAGCATGGTGAAGACCCACCATTTCCCAGCTTCAACTATTACCATTATGCTAGGATTAAATGTTGTTATTATTATTATTAAAAATCTATATTTTTATTTTTGTGTATTTGTGTGTCAGAGAGAGAGAGAGACAGAGAGAGAGAGAGAGAGAGATAGAGAGAACAAGGAGGAGGAGGAGAGAAAAGGAGCAGAAGGAGAAGGAGGAAGTACATACATGGGTGTAGGTCAGAGGACAACTCAATTTCCAGAAGTCAGTTCTCTCCTTCTACCATGTGTGCTTCTAGGGCTTATTTTAGGTTATCACCTTATCTGCTGACACATCTTACCAGCCAGATAGAATTATTTTAAAGTGTAATTTCAACATTCATTTTCTCTAAAATTACTTATACTATTTTATTTCTATAAACCTAAACATGTAAATTTGGATATCATACATGATTATGCATGTTAGTCATCTCTTCATTTTTCTAAATTCTTCTTCCCTTCTTCTTTATCAGCCTTCAAATAAGTTATACGCCCTCAAGTATTTTAGGTTAACAAATTATCTATCAATTTATAATAATATTTCCATGAGATGATTCATCAGAATAAAATCTGAAAAATTTCTTTAATACAATTTAGAAAGTTTATGAACATTATCACAAACAATAAAAATGTTTGCTGTCATCAAGACCATATTAGCATTCTCAAATGCTTACCGTTGACTGGTAGCTTTTTTCCCAGTTGTATACGTTCTTCTTCGGTGAGAGTGATACCCATTTCCTGCAGAATGTTTTCCACATCGCTGATATCAATCTCTCCTCCTTCAATGAAAAGAGCACATATTAGTATAGAGACAGTTTTTATACTTCCAAAATGATGATAGCTGTCCAGCTTCAGCTACAATAGTTATAAATGCACATAAATATGCCACATGTCTGAAATTCTTATTCACTGTGGTAGAAATGTAACTTCTCATTCATTATAAGAGTAGAAATAAGATTGCAGTTTACAGGAGGATATTGTAAGTGCAAAATTCATTTATTTGACCAGAATTGTGTTTCTCTTTTAGTTTCTTAATAAAATATTTTTAATTTTATGAAAATGCCAAATAATTTTCTGTGCTCACTTAAATTATGAAATTCAAAAATTAAAAATAGTGGCTACCACTATTACATATATCAGACACAAAGGAATTTGCTATCAGAATGTTACTCTGAAAAAGAACTGAAATAGAAATGTTCTAAACTGTAATTCCAGGCAGATAACCAAAATCTATACTGATTCCATTTCCAGTTGTTTACTAGCTTTTATGTGTTCAACAGTAGATGAATAGATAATCAAAATGTGGTTCATATAAACAATGAATTAATGAATTAATTAAATTTGAATTAATGAAATTAAATGAATTAATGAATTAATAAATGAATGAATTTATAATAATATTTCCATGAATATTGAAATGAATGAATTAATAAAAATGAATTAATAAAATTTGCTGATAAATGGTGTTGGAAGAAATTATATTGATCAAAGTGTCCTAGATGTAGAAGACAGATGTTGAATGGTCTCCCTAATGAGTGGATCCTAGTGTTGAGGCTTCAGAATGATATAGGGAAACTTATCTAAAATCATAAACTACAAAACAATATAAGTCAGGGGAACTGAGGAATATCTCAGAGGAGTGGAAACAAAAGAACATGGACAAACAGATAAGAAAATTATGGAAGAAAAGTCTTAAAGGGAAGAAAGAAA
Organism: Typhlomys cinereus; assembly: GCA_023101885.1. Taxonomy (NCBI): domain Eukaryota; kingdom Metazoa; phylum Chordata; class Mammalia; order Rodentia; family Platacanthomyidae; genus Typhlomys; species Typhlomys cinereus. The sequence goes on along the minus strand of JALPQD010000298.1, from coordinate 1,024,762 downwards.
GGATAGGACTTAGTTAAGAGGTAAGGAAGTAAAGGGGAGGGCAAGTAGCTAGAGAAAAAAGTGATGAATGGTACAACTTTGGTAAAAAGAATATGATAGAGTAACAGTATTTGTAAGTGGTATGTAAGGTCCACAGGTAACCAATTAATCCTTGAATCTAAACCTCTCCTTATTGCTAAGGAACATATGCTTTGGCCTCTGCAGGCTGCATATACAAGTATATTTGCATAAACACACACATACACACATTCTCAAAAAATAACCAAGACTTTATTTTATACAGAAACTGACCTGTAATAGTTTCCACTGTTTCCAGCAGTTTATCAAGGCGTACCTTTCCATCAGCTGTAAGAATCATAATTTGAATAAAAAGATTAAAAGTTAAATTAAGAACTTAAATACACCACAAGTTTTGAATCAATCAAAAATTCATATTACATTGATGACAAAACTTTGTTCTATGGTAAGTGAAAGTTTGGCTAGAAAACTATGTTTCCCAAATATGCTCACAGGAATGTTAGTAGGTAATAATGTTGGATCAGTTTTGGTAATCAATATTTCTAGTGCAAATCCAAATTTGTTTCTAAGATTTAAATCCATTTTCAGACTTTTGTTATTTTTTTCTTTACCGTTTTTATTTAATAATTAATTAATTAATTATTTTGTGAGACAGGGTCTCCCCGTATAAACCAGGTCCTGGTCCTGACTTTGTTCCCCTCAGTCTCTTGTATGCCTGTGGCTCAGGTGAGGTTGGCCCTGAGACTGCCTGTCTACCAGGTAAGAGGTCCCAGTTCTGACTTTCATCCGTGCCTTCACCCCATCCCTTTCCCCCCAATAATTGCTAATCACACACACACAGGAAATAAGTCCAGTTAGAAGACTCCATACTTCAAGAATAAAGAGAGAAAAGTCCTCTGAAACACAACATAATAGTCACTTCAAAAAACTCACCATCAACACACTTCTATAGCCAGAGAACATTGGAATAGCTAACTACTTTTTCTTTCAAGTGAAGGGCCAAACATCTGTTACATAACACAAAGGAAAACATAGACACTATGAACATCATCCAGGTGCTAAAAAATAGCATCCCAGGTAGAAGACAACCATCCTACCAGAAAATCAGCACCCAGCAACTTCAAATAAAACTTAAATCAACATCTAACCTAACTCTCGCAGTAGACATAAGCAAGATAACAATATAAATCAAAGAAAATAAATGACAACCTAATTCTAGATGCTGACATCATACAGGAAAAACAGATAAAACATGAGAAGCCAACAATTCACGTCTCCCCCTCAAGATCACCAATCCCAAAGTCTCAGCTCCCACAGAGGATAGCCCATTGGGAGGTATTCAAGAAAGCAACATTCAGGACAATGAATTTCAAAGATCAACTGTTAAGTATTTTCAAATAGCATCAAAAGAACATAGATAAAATGCCTAAACAAATTTGAAGAAGAACACAATCAGGAAAGAAAACTAAGAAAACACAAACAAATAAGACACAGCTAGAATGAAAATAGAGAGCCTGAAAACAGATCTAGAAACACTGGAAAAAACAAAAACAAAAACAAAAACGAAGTGATCTGCAAACAAACACAAAAACACTGAAAAACTGAAATAACACTAGAACTGAAAAATTTAAATAACAATAAAAATTCAATAGAGAGTCTCAAAAATAGAACTGATCATATATAAGACACTCTTAGAACTGGAAAATAAGATAGAAAAAGCTGATAAGTCAATGAGAGAAATTCCTGAACAGAAAAACACACTTGAATGGAACATAAAGGAACTCTGGGACACCATCAAAAGGCCCAACATATGAATCATGGGTATCCCAGAAACAGACATGCAAGAGGAAGACTCACCATGCATATTAATGAGATAATGGAGAAAAATTTTCCTGACCTAAAAAAAGAGACGCTTATACTGATTCAAGAGGCATACAGAACATCAAATACACAGGACAAAAAAAGAAACATCCCACATATTATAACTGGACCACACACCAAATGTACACATTAAAGACAAGATCTTAAGAGCTGTAAAACAGAAGGAACAAGTCATATATAGAGGCAAATCTATCAAAATAATAACTGAATTTTCAACATAAATAGTAAAAGCCAGAAAGGTTGGAGAGACACAATGCAAGTTCTGAATGAATACAAATGCCAACCCAGATTATTATATTCAGCAAAACTGCCAGTCATAATAGAAGGTGAAAGAAAAATATTCCATAACAGAAACAAAGTAAATGAGTATATGACTTCTAAGCCAGGACTATAGAGAATACTGGAAGGAATGTGCAAGATTGAAGAGAGGGATTAACACTCAAAAAGGCTAAGGACTAGCACAAAGCTGAATAAGGGACTAAAAAAGACAAACACCACAAGATCAACCAACTGTCAGGAACCATTAAATACCTTTCAGTAATAACTTTAAATGTCAGTGGGCTCAACTTCCCAATCAAGAGACACAGGCTTAAAGCTTGGATAAAACATCACAACCTATCAATTCTCTGCCTCCAAGAAATACATTTCACCATGAAAGACACCTTCTCAAGGTGAAAGAATGATGGAAGGTACTCCAAGCAAATGGAAAGAGGAAATGAGCAGGAGTTGCCAACTTAATATCAGACAAAACAGACTTCAAACTAAATCAAATCATAAGAAATACAAATGGATACTACATCTTAGTTGAGGGAAAAATCCACCAGAACCTTACAATCTTAAACATATATGCATCAAACATAGAAGCACCGAATTCATTAAACAAATACTGTAAGAGGCAAAAACCAATTAATTAACCTATACACAGTGATAGCAGGAAACTCAATACTACACTTACAGCATTGGACAGGTTAACGAGTCACAAACTAAACAGATCCACAATGGAGTTAAATGAATTCGTAAATCAAATGGACTTTACAGATATCTACAGAACGTTTCACCCAAACACTAAAGAATATACATTTTTCTCAGCAGTCCATGGGACATTCTCAAAAATAAACCATATGTTAGGACACAAATCAAGCCTCCATAAATAGAGAAAAATTGAAATCATTCACTGCATACTGTCTGACCATCATAAAATAAAGGTAGGTATCTATAATAAAGGAAACAAAAGAAACCACACAAGCTAAGTAACACATTTTTTAATGAGGAATGGGTCAAAAATGAAATAAAACAAGAAATGAGAAACTTTCTTGAGACCAATGAAAATGAAGACACATGAAAGACACAACCTACCAAAATCTGTGGGGCATATTGAAAGCAGTCCTAAGAGGAAAGTTTATAGCATTAAATGCCTATATCACAAAAAAGGAAAAAATCCACATAAATAGCTTAATGTTACACTTAAAAACCTTAAGAAAAAAAGGGGCAAATTAATCTTAAAAGTAACACACAGGAAGAAATATCCAAAATCTGAGCAGAAATCAAGGAATTGGAACTGAAAAAGACAATACAAAAAAAATCAATGAAATAAAGAGCTGTTTTTTGAAAAGATAAACAAGAATGACAAACCCTTAGCCACACTAACAAAAAAGAAGAAGAGAAAACACTCAAAATCAACAAAATCAGAAATGAAAAGGGGGAAATTATAACAGATACTGAAGAAATCCAAAGAATCATAAAAACATACTTTAAAAATTATATTCTCTTAAATTGGACAATCTAACGGAAATGGACAAATTCCTAAAAACATATGACCTGCCAAAATTGTCTACAAGTTTAAATAGATATTTTAAGCAGACCAATGATAAATAATAAAATTAAAACAATGACTGCAAGTCTTCCAACTAAAAAAGCCCAGTGCAGAATTCTACCAAACCTTCAGAGAACTAACACCACTACTCTCAAATAGAGGAAAAAAAGAATGCTCCCAAACTTTCTAAAAAGCCAAAGACACATGAAAGAAAATTAATCATAGACCAACCTCACTAATGAACACAGATGTAAAAATCTTCAATAATATTAGCAAACTGAATTAAAAAACATATCTGAAAGATCATACATCATGATTGGGTTGGGTTCATATCAGGAATGCAAGGATAGGTTAATATATGTAAATCAATAAATGAGATTCATCATATTAACAGACTCAAAAACAAAAATCATATGATCCTCTCAAAAGATTTAGAGGAGACCGTTTACAAAATTCAACATCCCGTCCCTTCCCCTCCACGCTGCCGCCCGGGACGCGCACGCGCGGTCCAGCCGGGCCTCACCGCACCAAGACCTAGGTAAGCTCGGTCCCCGCCCACCCCCAGAACCCCAGGCCGCCTGAGGGACCCAGCTCCTCCCACCATCCAGCTGGAGCCGCGCTCGCAGGGCCTGGGAGGAGGAGAGGGCACTCCCTCTGCGCCCGGGCCGCCCTCAGGTCCCCCAGGTTTAAATAGCGCCCGCCGCCGCCCCATCCTTCCTTCCCCCACTCCAGCCTGGATTCACCTCGACCTAGGTAAGCTCTGTCTCCGCTCACCCCCAAAACCCCAGGCCAAATAATTCAGTTTAGTGAAAAACGCACAGAAATTAAAAGAAAATCTTAAGAGTTAAAACGACAATGCCAAAGTCAAAGTGCAAATCCATGAGAAACAACCCTCAAGTAAACAGATCTCCCACTGAAGGAATTAATCCCATAATGTTAGACTCCAACCAGAACAAACCGATGGAAAATGGTCAAGAAAGCCTGACCCAGGATAATGACCTTCAAAATATGATCATTACCATGTTCAATACTATGAAAGAGGAAATCCGGGAGGAATTAAATAATCAAATCAATCGCTTTGAAGAGGAACACAACAGACACTTGGAGGAGTTGAGAAAAACAGTGCAAGAAACAAAAACTGGCATAGAGCAGTTACAGCAGACTCAAGTAGAATTTAAAACTGAGCTACAAGACAAGTTATCTTCAACCCAGAACTCCACAGAGAGTCTTATCAGCAGAACTAACCAAGCAGAAAACAGAATTTCAGATCTTGAAGATAAAGTAGGAGTATTAACCAGCTCAATGGAAGAGGTTGTTAAACCCAAAAAGATACTTGAGAGAAATATCCAGGAGATATGGGACACCCTGAAGAAGCCTAACATGCGTATTCATGGAATACCAGAGCAAGAATCTCAAAATACCACCCCTGAGGAAATTTTTCAAACGATAATCAAGGAAAACTTTCCTCATCTAAAAAAAGAGAGGCCCATCCATATACAAGAGGCATTCCGCACCCCAAACAGATATGACCAAAACAGAAGCTTGCCACGGCAAATAATAGTCAAAACACTCCACATTCAAGATAAAGAACTGGTGCTGAGAGCTTCAAGGGAGAAAAAACAAGTCACTTTTAAACCTATTAAAATAACAAATGACTTCTCAGTCGAAACAGTAAAAGCAAGAAGAGCTTAGAGAGACATACTTCAAGTATTGAATGAGCAAAAATGTCAACCCAGGCTGATTTACCCTGCAAAACTATCAGTCATGATCGAGGGAGAAAGAAAAATCTTCCAGCACAAAGACAACTTGAAGGGATACATGTCCACCAAACCAGGCCTTCAAAAAATGTTAAAAATGATACTCAAGCTTGAAGAAAAAAACAGGCATATCCAGGAGAACAGAAGGCAAGTATAACACCATTAAAAGCGAAGCAATATACTTATAAAAACTACTAAACATAATAAATGTCTGGAATCAAAAATAGTTTCTCCATTATAACACTAAATGTTAATGGAATTAACTCACCGATCAAGAGACACAGATTACAAATTTGGATTAAAAATCACAATCCATCAATCTGCTGCCTGCAGGAAACCCATCTCACCACAAAAGATAGGCACGCCCTAAAAATAAAAGGCTGGTCAACAATTCTACAAGCAAATGGAAGCAGAAAACAGGCAGGGGTAGCCATTATGATATCAGACAAAGTGGACTTCAAACCAAAGAAAATTATAAGAGACACGGATGGATACTACATTTTAGTCACAGGTACAATTCACCAGGAAGACTTCACAATACTGAACATATATGCACCTAATATGGGCCCCTCCACATTCATTAAGAAAACCCTACAGCGTCTAAAGCAAGAAATCAACCCCGAAACAATAATTCTTGGGGACTTCAATACCGCCCTCTCAACATGGGATAGATCAACAGGTCAAAGGTCAAAAGCTTAACAGAGACACTTTGGACCTTAATCAAACCCTTAAAGAAATGGACCTTACAGATCTCTATTGAACTTTTCACCCACGCACCAAAAAACACACATTTTTCTCAGCAGCACACGGAACTTTCTCCAAAATAGATCACATACTGGGCCACAAAATGAATCTACACATATACAAAAAAGTTGAAATTCTAACCTGAGCCCTGTCAGACCACCATGGCCTAAAGCTGGACATCCACAACACAACAAACAAGAGAAAATACACTAACTCCTGGAAACTTAACAATATGATGCTGAATGAGAACTGAATTCAGGAAGAAATTAAAAAGGAAATTCAAGATATCCTGAAAGTGAATGATAATGAAAATACAACTTATCAAAATCTCTGGGACATAATGAAAGCTGTTCTAAGAGGTAAGTTCATAGCTCTTAATGCCTACATCAAAAAAATGGAAACATCAGAAAATAAACAACTTAACAATGCAGCTTAAAGCTTTAGAGAAACTAGAGCAATCTGATCCCAAAAGTAGTAGAAGAGAGGAGATTAGCAAAATAAGGGGAGAAATATCTGAAATCAAGATTAAGAAAACGATAGAAAAAATCAACCAGTCAAAAAGCTGGTTCTTTGAAAAAATCAATAAGATTGATACACCCCTAGCTAAATTAACCAAAAGCAAGACAGAGAAAACAAATTAACAAAATTAGAAATGAACATGGAGTTATCACTACTGATACCCAAGAAATCCAGAGAATTATATAACATCATATTTCAAAAACTTATACTCTGTGAAGTTTGACAACACAAAAGAGATGGATGAATTTCTAAGTAAACACAACTTACCTAAATTGAATCAGGAAGTTGTGAATTATTTAAATAGTCCTATAACATATAAGGAAATTGAGGAAGTAATCTCGAATCTTCCCACCAAAAAATGTCCTCGACCAGATGGATTCAGCACAGAGTTCTACTAGACATTTAAGGAGTTAATAACACCAATACTCCTTAAACTGTTCCATCAAATAGCAAAGGAAGGAACACTACCAAATTCCTTCTATGAAGCTAGTATCATTTTAATCCCAAAACCTAATAAAGATTTACTTAAAAAAGAAAACTATAGGCTGATCTCTCTGATGAACACAGACTCAAAGATTCTCAACAAAGTCTTAGCAAATCGGATTCAAAACATATTAAAAAGATCATTCACGGTGACCAAGTAGGCTTCATCCCCGGCACACAAGGTTGGTTCAACATCCGCAAATCAATAAACGTAATTCATTATGTAAACCAGTCCAAAGTCCAAGACCACATGATACTCTCGATAGATGCAGAAAAAGCTTTTGATAAGTTCCAACAGCCTTTTATGATCAAAACGCTAGAGACAGTAGGAATGGAAGGAAGCTTTATCAATATAAAAAAAGCTATATACAACAAGCCCACAGCAAGGATTATGCTCAATGGGGAACAATTGGAAGCATTCCCACTTCGATCAGGAACTAGACAAGGCTGTCCACTCTCACCACTTCTATTCAATATTGTACTTGAAGTCTTAGCTGAAGCCATAAGACAAGAAAGGGACATAAGAGGGATTCAAATCGGCAAGGAAGAAGTCAAGCTATCCTGGAACTAATTGAGAAGTTCAGCAGGGTGGCAGGATACAAAATAAATGTGCAAAAATCAGAGGCCTTCCTATATGCCCAGAATGAAAGAAGTGAAAAAGCCTTGAGAGAAACAATCCCATTTACTATAGCCCCTAAAAAAATGAAATACCTTGGTATAAACCTAACTAAGGAGGTAAAAGACCTTTACAATGAAAACTTTAAAACCCTAAAGAAAGAAATAGCAGAAGACACCAGAAGGTGGAAAGACCTCCCTTGTTCCTGGATTGGCAGAATCAACATCGTAAAAATGACCATCCTACCAAAGGCAATATACAGATTCAATGCTATACCAATCAAAATCCCAAAGCAATTTTTCAAAGAAGTTGACCAAACAATCTCAAAGTTCATATGGAGGCACAAAAGACCCAGGATAGCAAAAACAATCCTGAGTAACAAAAACACAGCTGGAGGTATTACCATACCAAACCTAAGTCTATACTACAAATCCATAGTTATAAAGACAGCCTGGTACTGTCTCCAAAATAGACACACAGATCAATGGATAAGGATTGAAGACCCAGATATAAGCCCACAAAGTTACAGCCATTTGATCTTTGACAAAGGGGCCCAAAGAATCCAATGGAAAAAGAATAGCATCTTCAACAAATGGTGCTGGCAAAACTGGATCTCCACATGCAGAAGATTAAAGCTGGACCCGTACTTGTCACCATGTACAAGACTTAATTCCAAATGGATCAAGGACCTTGATATCAGGCCAGAGACTATAAAAACCATAGTTGAAAGGATAGGGAACTCCCTCGAGCTGATTGGGCTAGGCCAACAGTTCCTAAACAGACATCCAATGGCACAGTCACTGCTAGCAACTCTCAACAGTTGGGATCTTGTGAAATTAAAGAGCTTCTGTTCAGATAAAGAGATTATAACGCGAGCTCAAAGGCAACCCACAGAATGGGAGAAAATCTTCACTAACCACACATCTGATAGAACTCTGCTGTCCAGAGTGCACAAAGAACTTAGAAAACTAAACACCAAGGAAACCAATGGCCCAATTAAAAAATGGGCCCTGGAACTTAAAAGAAACTTTACCAGGGATGAAATTAAAATGTCTAACAAATATCTGAAAAAATGCTCCACTTCCTTAGCCATCAGGCAAATGCAAATCAAAACTTCCCTGAGATATCATCTCACCCCGGTCACGATGGCAAAAATCCACAATACAAACAACAACAAATGTTGGAGAGGATGTGAAGAGAGGGGAACTCTCCTACATTGCTGGTGGGAATGCAGGCTCATACAGCCACTCTGGCGAGCCGTCTGGAGATTCTTAAAGAAATTAAAGATTGAAATGCCATATGACCCTGCTATTCCACTTTTGGGAATAACCCCCCATACAGCAGAGGTTCACCTCGATAGCACAAGCACGACCATGTTCATAGCAGCACTGTTTACAATAGCAAAGTCATGGAATCAGCCCAAATGTCCAACAGTTGACGAGTGGATAAGGAAACTGTGGTACATCTATATAATGGAGTACTACTCAGCCATCAAAAATGATGAATTACTGGAATTTGCCGGGAAATGGATGTCATTAGAAACAATTATATTAAGTGAAGTATCCCAGACCCAGAAAATTAAGCGCTGTATGTACTCCCTAATAGGTGGTTCCTAGTACCAAACCCACCCAGCCCACCTAGAGACACTCATAGAAAAATCTCTGCAATACAGTAATTGCAAAGATTATGAGCAGGAGGGATGGGGTAGGAGGGCCACACCAGAAACAAGGAGAGAGGGGACCATGTTACAGCAGAGAAAATAGGCCTCCATCAGGGACTCAAATAAGTAATGAGACATCTGATTAAGTTCACAGACTTTCGTTCCTGATCATTTACTACTGAGGGGGTATGATCTCACCAGAAGGGGAGGGCATATAGTCTGGCAGATAAAAAGTAACAATTTTGCAAATGGGTGATAGACCCCTCCCTCACTGTGGTTTCCCACTTTTATTACATCTACCTTTGAATATGCTTTTATCATAAAACTCTAGTTTAACAGCTTTTTGTCTCTGGCCAGGGGGTGACATACAATGCCCACCAGGATGAAGTGAAGGGCATTGCAGGAGCAGCAAAACTGCAAAAGAAAATCAACAAACCACAATCCAGAACTTCAGAGACTCTATATCAACCACCTAGAACTAGGCCAGCCTAATCTCTCCCCATCCTGAAGCTCAGGGAAATTTGCGGAAGAGGGGGCTGTAAGAGTGTAAGAGCAAAAGGATGGGAGGAGCAATGTTTTGCAAGATACTCCATACAAGTTAGGGCCGAAGCAATCATAATTGGACTTTACATGCCCTGCGCATTGTCCAACACACTATTGACCTCACAAAGTCTAGCATCTGCTAAAGGCACCAAGATCCTTGGAGGCAAGGGATTGGCAGCCACAGTAGTGTTCCTATACCTAAGGGGAACATGGGAAAGAGTTCAGGGAAAGGCCACTGGGTCCTTGTACGTCATCGGAGAGGAGGGCCCAGAGGAAAATCAGGCATGCACAAGAAAGGACTCTCTGGGAATTGGGGCGGGAGGCACTGGGGGATGGGGAGGGAGCAGGGTGGGGAGGGGTAGCAGGGGGTACGGGGGGAGGAGGAGGGAGGGAGGGAGGGAACTGGTGTACCTATTAAGTTTGTATGAGCTGAAATAATAATAAAAAAGTATTAATAAAAAATTCAATATCCCTTCATAATAAAAGCTTTGAATAAAAAGGAATGGAGAAGACCTAGCTCAACTTAATAAAGGCAATATATGACAAGCCTAAAGCAAACAACATTCTAAATAGGGAAAAAATTGAAGCACTCCAACTTAGATCAAGAATGAAACTAGGCTGTCCACTGTCACCACTCCTGTTCAATATTGTTCTTAAGTCCTAGCTAGAACAATTGGCAAGAGAGGGAGATAAAAGAATACAGATAGGAAAGGAAGAAGTTAAAATACTTCAATTTGCAAATGATATGATTCTATACTTGAGAGATCAATATGATATCACCAAGAAAATATTTAAATTAATAAACAATTTTAGTAAAGTGGCAGGCTACAAAATCAACATACAAAAATCAGTGGTCTTCTTATATATCAGAGACAAACAAGCTGAAAAAGAAACGAGAAGATCAATCCCATTCACTGTAACTTCAAAGAAAATAAAATACCTTTTACTTCCTTGATTAAATTTATTCCAAGGTATCTTATGGAAGAACAAAAGATCACAATTAGTGAAAACAATCTTAAGCAATAAGACTGCTGCAAGTATCAGTATACCAGATTTCAAACTATACTACAGAGGTATAATAATATAAAAACAGCTTGGTACTGGCACAAAAACATATATTGACCATTGGATTAGAGAACCCACATATACGCTCCCACACATACAACCACTTGATTTTTGACAAAGGTGCCAAGCATGCACACTGGAAAAAAGACAGCATCTTCAACAAGTGGTGCTGGGAAACTGGACATCTACATGCAGAAGAATAAAAATTGACTGTTGCCTATTTCCTTACACAAAAAATTAACTCCAAATGGATCAAAGGCCTCAATGTTAAAACCTGAAACCCTGAAACTGCTACAAAAGTAGGGAGGACTCAAAAGTAGGAAGCCTAGGTAAAGATTTTTCTAAACAGAACCCCAAATGCCCAGGGACTAAGACCAATAATCAACAAATGCAACTTCATGAAATCTAAAAGCTTCTGCTTTCCAAAAGAAACTGTTAATTGTGCAAAAAAACAATCCACAGAATGGGAGAAAATCTTTGCTAGTTATGAAACTGACAGGAGATTAACTTCCAGAATATACAGAGTTCAAAAATCTAAACATGAAGAAACAAACTTTCCACTTGAAAAATGGGCCCTGGAATAAAGAAATGAAATGTCAAATAAATGTCTTAAAAGATGATCAATTTCCCTGGTCATCAGAGAAATATAAATGAAAACTACCATCTTACCCCAGTCAGAATCCTGGCAAGGATGTGGAGAAAAGGGGACACTTACTCATTGCTGGTGGGAATGTAAACTGGTATGGCTTCTTTGGAGATCAATGTGGTGGTTCCTCAGAAAGTTAAAAATGGAACTACCATATAATCCAGCTATACCATTCTAGGAATATTCTCAAAGGATTCTACATTTTATTATAAAGACAGTTGTTCATCTATGTTCATTCCAACTCTATTCACAATAGTGATAAAATGGAATCAGTCCACATGCCATTAATAGAAGAATGGGTAATGAAAATGTGGTACATATACACAATGGGATACTATTCAGCCATCAGAAAGGATAAGAATATGGAATTTACTGGTAAGTAAATGGAACTGGAAATTTTAATATTGAGCAAGATATCTCAGACACAGACAAGTGCCACATGTTCTCTTTTTATTTTTATTTTTTTAAATTTTATTTATTTATTCATTTGTGTGTGTGTGTGTGTGTGTGTGTGTGTGTGTGTGTGTGTGTATGTGTCCCTATGGAGGACCAAAGGTGACTTCTGGAATCATCCTAGATTGCTTCTACCTCCTTTTTGCTTTGCTCTGGGATTTCCTGGCTTTGCCCACCATGGCCGGAAGTGCAGGCCACTGCTGTTTCTACCTGGCTTTTTGCATGGGACCTGGGATCTGAGCTCAGGACCTTCTGCTTTTGAGGCAGAGACTTAATCCGTGAGCCATCTATCCAGCCCACATGTTCTCTCTTATGTGCAGATGCTAGAATTGATATCCTTTCCAATTATTTGACTTGTAATGACTGTAAGAGTCAGAAAGTTTGAAAAGGATCAATAAGTGGGAAGATGGGAAGATAATGGTTAGGGTGAAACCTTTAAGAGGAAGATTTAGGATAGCACAGTAAATAGGGTGAGAGGGGAATAATGGGGAAAATGCATAGGGTGGGAAGAGGGGATATAATATAGGAAGGACAGAAGGACTTATAAAAAACTCTAAGGTTGTGGGAGGTAACCCCTCACAGGAACATCCTATACTAGTAATATATCAAAAAATTTCTTTTAAAAATAAAAGAAACAAGAATGGACAGTCTCTATGCAGAGGAGCACAGAGAAGAAAACAGCACAAAACATAAAAATGCTCTGAGCTGGTCAACTTAGAACACAGTGACAATTAAAACTATATTAAAAGTAATAGAAATGTGACACTTCCTGATAAGTTGTTGGTCAAGGAGATCTCAAAGACCCTCAAACATTATGGACTTTTGCCATTGCTATTAGTTGCCCTCCAAAAAAAAATGACAATAAGACCCTATTACTGAAGATGCAACACATATGGATCACAGGATGTGGCAAAAATAAATCAACTGGAACTGGTCTGAAAGCTTCCTCCTTGCTAGATAGCTTACACAGTACTAAGAAATACTGTAGAAGCTACTGAGGGAGAAAAATAAAGACTTCATCAACCTGTGAGATCTCCAAGTTGTAATAAAATTCACCATGGCAACAAGTGACCACCAGTATAATAGTGACATGAGTATTAAAGAGACAACCAACAGCTTTCTGATTGGACTCAAAGCCTACTTGTCAGATTAGAACACATTTCTGTTACTGTTAACTAGAACAGGAAATATCAATAGGGAAGAATAGATAATGAACCTAATAGAAGTCTTCTTCTACAACAGAGGTAGATCTTAACAAGCTAACAGGATGCAGCCTAGGGCAGAAGAAAAGCAGTGAAGTGGACAACAATGGCAGCCAGAATGCTGAGTATGGGCAACCTTAAAATACTCACCTGGAGAGCAGCAAAACCACAAAAGAAAATCAACAAACCATATTCCAGAACTTCAGAGACTATACTAACCACATAGAACTAGGCCAGCCTAATCTCTCCCCATCCTGAAGCTCAGGGAAATTTGCAGAAGAGGGGGGCGGTAAGAGTGTAAGAGCACAAGGATGGGAGGAGCAATGATATGCAAGCTACTCCACACAAGTTAGGGCCGAAGCAATCATAATTGGACTTTGCATGCCCGGCACAATGTCCAACACAGTATTGACCCCACAAAGTCTAGCATTTGCTAAAAGCACCAAGATCCTTGGAGGCAAGGGATTGACAGCCAAAATAGTGTTCCTATGCTTAAGGGGTACAAAGGAAAAGGTTCAGGGAAATGCCGCTGGGTCCTTGTACGTCATCGGACAGGAGGACCCAGAGAAGAGTTTGGCATGCACATTAAAGGATTCTCTGGGGATTGGGGGCGGGGAGGCACTGGGAGGTGGGGAGGGAGGGGTGAGGGGAGGGTGAGTAGAGGGGTGGGGGGGGAGGAGAAGGGAGGGAGGGAACCGGTGCACCTATTAAGTTTGTATGAGCGGAGACAATAAAAAATGTTAAAAAAAATACTCACCTGGAATCAAGCCAGCCTAATCTCTCCCCATTCTAAGGCCCAGGGAACTTTGTGGAAGAGGGGGCAGTAAGACTAAGAACCTAAAGATGGGAAGGTCCACTGTTGGACAAGACATTTTACTCAAGGCAGGCCAGCTGCATCCAGAAATCACTACAATAAGACTTATCCTTACCAGACCTGCATAATGACTAGCAAGAATCTCTGGAGAGATAATTATATGCAGTGGAAATCTTGGGGGCTAGTACTGGATGGGTTAGGGAGAGTGTCCCATCAATGGGGCAGCCTGGAAGGAGCCACTTGGTATGCCATAGTGGCCTGAAGTCCTATAAGAGTAGACAATCCAGAGGGAACCCTGGGGCTCACAGACATGGACAAGCAGGAAGGTGAGAGGGAGTGAGATTAAGGGAGGGGAGAGAGTAAGGAGAAGGAGAAAGAGAAAGAGAGGGAAAAGGGGAGGGAGGGATAATTATATATTATGCTAGTGAAACTAAGAAAAAATTTAAAATTTTTAAAAATTATACTGAATGTAACCTCAAAAATTTCTATATAATCCTTTTAAATATGCCTATTATGAATCACAATACTACATAAATAGTAATTTAAGAGGAGACAGCGACTAGAATTTAAACACAAGGTTAGAATGGGATTGTGACAGAGAAGTTGAGCATTGAAAGAGGAAGAATCCTATAATATTAAATCTTCTTTCTATTTATGAGCCAGTTTCCCCAGTATAGAATTTAAGATTTGTCTATCTCATTACAGAATTCTTCAAGAATTAACAATTCTCAGTTGGTGGATCTGGGGAGATTGCTTTGAGAATCCTTTAATATTCAAGCTATTGAACTTGCTTTTCTCAAGTTGTTCTTTTAAAAACCTAATACATGTTCTTTTCTTTTTTAATATATTTATTTATTTTTTCCCAATCATACAAGCTTAATAGGTACCCCGGTCCCCTCCCTCCCTTCACCCCTCCCCAGACTCCCTTGTACCCTCCTCCTTTTTTCCCTTCCTTTCACTCCCTCCCTCCCTTTCTCCCAGTGTCACCCCTTTTCCCCCTCCCACTCCCTGGAGCATCCTTTAGTGTGCTTCACTCTAGTGAGGTATAAGGACTCAGTGGCATTGCCCAGACACCTTTCTTGGGTTCCCCTTTAGTATGGGAACACTATTATGACTGCAAATCCCTTGCCTCTAAGGATCCTAGTGCCTGTAATCCATGCTAGACTTTGGGGGGTCATTGACATGTCAGCCATGCACAGATCATGCAAAGTCCAATTATGGCTACTGCAGCCCAAACTCGTGTGGAGTATCTTGTGTACTGTTACTCCTCCCCACCTTTAGGCTCTTATAATCTTAGTGCCCCCTCTTCTGCAAGTTTCCCTGAGCTTTAGGATGGAGAGAGATTTGGCTGGTCTGGTTCCAGGTGATTCATGTAGAGTCTCTGATATTCTGAATTATGGAGTGTTGCAGAAACATGTTCTTTTCTTAATTAGGACTTTTTTCTCCCTTACCTTTACAAAATAATGCTTTATATAGAATATCAATAGCTAATATAAATTCACTTGCAATGTGAGTTCCACATTGTGAATCCCTTCTATGATCCAATGTGATCTATAATGCTCACCACGAAGTGGTAGATTTTCTGTCAGACTTTCATGTTCTTTTTCTATGAGATCAATCTCCAGATTTTTCAGAACATTATCTAGGTTACTGACTTTAACCATTCCTCCTTGGGAAAAAAAGAAACAAACAAAGAATTATGAAGCAAAAAATTAAAGATTTGAAAATATCAAATTGATGACTGACTCTGTTATCT
The DNA here is from genome assembly GCA_023101885.1 of Typhlomys cinereus. Classification (NCBI taxonomy): domain Eukaryota; kingdom Metazoa; phylum Chordata; class Mammalia; order Rodentia; family Platacanthomyidae; genus Typhlomys; species Typhlomys cinereus. Next base: position 1,008,792 of record JALPQD010000298.1, on the reverse strand, counting down.
TACATATATTTTAACAAAAGATATTAATGTGCAATTTGTATTTGTGAATAGATACTGAAAGTTAGATAAAAATGTTCTAAGGATGAAGCATTAGTTGAAGGATTGTGATGTGTTTAAAGTAACACAGTCTGAGTAATTATTTAACAAAACAGGGACAAAAGAACATCAGTGAGTGAGTTGTCCCTGCGGAGTAAAAGGGGAAAACACTGGATAGGTATTTTTCTAAAACAAAGTCAAGGTGAGAGAGAAGCTCAAACTTCTGAACATCAGTGTTCTCATAATTGTTACACCTTATAATGTAATGAAATTATAACAAATTTCTCCATGAGGTATCATGGACAAGTCATTCACAAGATTTTTCAAGGGAGATTGCTACCTCTCACTTTCACGGGGATCTGGGATGTCAGGAGTCCAATTGCCAACATGTACTAGGAAGTACAATTTGTGGCTATTCCTATTTCTCTTCTTATTCCCTGTCATTTGTGAGGGACTGATAGAGGAGAAAGAAAGCATCTTGGCCTCAATTCCATGTTTTCTTTTTTCTATTTTTTCTGCCTTTTTAACTGACCTTATGGAAAGGACATAGACATAAAATAATGGGAAAACTTGTATTTGTAGAATTAAAAAGATACTTCTAAAATTACTATTGGAAAAAAATCACAGAAAAATTGTTAATATTTTATTGCATTCTGTATGTAAGTAGATTTCAAATGATTCTTTTAGGGTACAATTTAAAATGTTTATGAATGGACTTCTTGTAATGTGGATGATTGCATTATAAAGTGCCATGCAATAACTGGAATGGCAATGAGAAAGCTAGTCACAGAAACAGACACGGTTAAAACCTAATGTTGACACATGTGTAGGGTTTTAGCAGAATTTTCTGCCAATCACACTTCTTACATACCTTTAATAGACTTTATTCCATTCAATAGTCTGTTGTAATACACCATTCTAGCACCTTTAAGAAAAAAATTTAATTTGATCAGAAGGAAAAGGAGGAATTTCACAGTAAGAAATCCTCCCTAACTTCCCAAGAAATAAAATAAAAATAGCTTTGCAAAAGAAAACTGCTTTAGTGACAAAAATATGCATATAGAGAAAACAGGGGAACTATGCAAAAACAATCTCCATTTTATTCTGTTCCTTTTCTTTTTCCCTTTCTTTTCTTCTTTTCCCTTGTGTCATTTGGAGCTCAGTAACCTGAATGGAAACACTGTCATTTGAATCAATTCTGATGGCAGAATTTATAGTAGAAAGAGTTCCTTGAGTTCTACATTAAATTTATATAAAAGCAAATATGTCTTTTCCTAAAACCTTTTAATACTTCTTAGAAGAAACAACTGACAGACAAGTTAAAAAAAAGTTGTATATAACAGCTCTCAAAGCCTAGCTCTCTAAGAAGGCAGCAGAGGCATCTGTGTGGCTCACCATCAATGGGCAGCGATTCTAGTAGCATCCAATACTCTTTTTCAGTGAGTTCAATTCCCATGCCTCTCAGAATTTTTAGTAACTGGCTGACATCAATCTTTTTTCCTTAAAAAAAGACAGAAGTATTGATGTTTAACTAATTTGGTAATAACTATATATGCCAAGTCATGAAAACCTCATCTGTGCTGAGTCATTTTCAACTGGGAGTAAGTAACCTTCAACTATACAGAACTATGGGAGAACCATGGACAGAATATCTTTAATTAACAACAGGAATGCAGCAAGGAGGAATATTATTCTATATTTCTCAGCAGATGAAACTAATTTATTTATAATTCTGGAAGGAGAAATTAATTTGGGCAGGGAAGATTCTTAATTACATGATTATTCTCCTCATGGTATCACTAATATTTGGATTCCTGTAAAACTTTAGCTTACTATTTGCTGTTTCAATCAATATACATGTTATTTAAATCTTGGGGAAGTAAATCATATTTTTGATTTATTAAAAACACTTAATTGTTTTCCATAATATAGAATATTAATTTTATGTTAAATATAGGTAGAATTCAAAAATAAGATATATATTGTTTGTCTGTTTGTTTATTTATGTGTGCTTATGCCTACGTACAAGTGTGAGGACACAAGAAGAAGACAACAGGTGTCAGGCTCTATCACTACCTGTCTTTTCCCTTGAGATACGGTCTCTCACTGAACCTGGAGCTAGGCTGGTAGCCAGTAAGCCCCAGAATTCTCCTGTCTGCACTCCCTAGAATTTTGGGGCTACAAGCATGGGCATATCTCACCTGACATTTTACATGGGTGCTGGATTTGAATTCAGTCCTCATGCTTACAGAATCACAGCTCCTACCTGCTTCCTCCTACTCCTCGAATAAGACTTTAAAAGCTTATATTAGATGAGGATATCATAAGGCAAAAACCACTTAAGAAAGCTGAGAAAGCATTTTAAAGACTAACAGGGTTTTAATCTAAAACTCACCAGTGTAAGGTTTCAATGCATCTATTAACTTTTTCAATTCAACCATTCGATTAACTGTCAAGAAAACATATGTCAAATATACATGTCATTAATGCTTATTGTTATAAAATAGAAATAAGATAATAAACACTCTATATTTGTATATCCTATTTTATTTTTCTTGTGAGCTAGGAACTCAAGATTGCAATTACTAAATTTTGAATAATAGGTATAACAAATTATATCTCCAATAATCAGGGAAGAATGGCAAATTTAATTACTTTTTCATGGGATCTGCTGCGAGATGGTTCTATTTAAAAACATTTTTTATTTATTTGAGAGATATGGGAACACATGCATGCCATGAATGATACATGGGTGGAGGTTAGAGGACAACTTTTGGAAGTCAGTTTTCTCCTTTTACCACATGGACTTCCAGGAATCAAACTCAGACCATTAGGTTTGTGAGCAGACACCTTACTTACTGAGTTATAACACTGGCTCCTGCTTTGATGGTCTTATTACTCAAAAATTGTTTACTCTACAGACTACCATTTACATAAAGACAAAGATCAAGATTTACAACTTGTATAAATAATAATAATAATAAATGTTTTAATTTGGATTTTTAAAAGTTGATGCTTAGTATTTTCTGACTTGTTGCCAATTTCCTATACCTTTGTTTATATAAGTAAACAATCACTCCAATAGCCAACATATTTTATATAGTGAAAGCTCAATATTCACAAAATCGAGTTTTAAAAAATTTGCAATGAAAGCATGTTACATAGATAGAATTAACTCAGAAATTAAAGGTAGTTTAGAATCTCAGATTTATCTAATGAGTAAGAAATGACTAAGAAATGATCTCTGTATTGTTCATTTGCAAGATGTAATGTGTTTTCCTATTTGTAAATGAAAAATACTTAGATGTTTCAGACAAATAAGAAACTGGTAGTTAGGACGAATAATTGAAAAATATGTTGAATAACTTGTTTTTAATTTATCATCCTATAAGCAAAAGAGAGTAATCAGAAGAACGTATCGACAGTCCAGTGTTACTAAATCTACACTGTGAAGAATTTTTATCCTTTGCTTTATCTCTGTCTAAAATGTCAAATATTGGGTTGGAGAGATTGGTTGGGGTTAAGACTCTGCCTCAAAGCAGAAGGTCCTGAGTTCAGATCCCAGATCCAAAGTAAAAATGCCAGGCATAAGCTGCCCTGAACTTCTGGACCTAGTAGGCGGAGCCTGGGAAATCCCAGAGCAAAGCAAAAAGGAGGTAGGAGCAACTTATGGCGATTCCCAAAGTTACCCTTGGTCCTTCACAGGGACACACAGTGCCCTCTGAGAAGCACACACGCACGCACACACACAAGCAAAACAAATGAATGAATGAATAAATAAATAAATAAAATGTAAATATGGCATTACAAACACACACATACACAAAAAATTTATAAAACTAAAAAATTTCTTAGCTGACTGACTTGTGGGATATGTACTGCACACACCATGCAGGTAGATTTTTTTCCTACTTTTACAAGCATATTGAGTATTCATCCAAGCTTTCCTCCCTTTCCCCTCCTTCCCATCCTTCCCTTCACCATTCCTTCCCACTTCCTCCCACCCTTCCTCCTGTATGCTATTATGGACCTCAGGGTTCACTCTGGTTTGCCTACTCCTATAGGGATTCATGCCTCCGTGGTATATGAAGTTATATGTGGTTTCTTTGTGTTTTTTTTTTTTTTTTGCGTGTATGTGCTTGTATGTGTGTGCATGTGCGCATCAGGGGGCACTGTGTGTCCCTGTGGAAGTCCAAGGGTGACTTTGGGAATTATCCTGGATTGCTTCTACCTCCTTTTTGCTTTGTTCTGGGATCTCCCAACCTCCAACCACCAGGGTCACAAGTGCAGGCTACCCCCATTTCTGCTTAGTGTTGGGTTTTTTTTTTTTTTTTAATGTGGAACCTGGGATATGAACTCAGGATCTTCTGTTTGCAAGGCAGAGTCTTAATCCCTCAGCCACCTCTCCAGTCCATGATATGTGGTTTATACTTGCAATAGCTGCCTGTTTCTAAGTATACACAAAACTGCACAACCATGACTACAGGCTAAGAATGCCTCCACCATCTCTAACCTTGTATCCATTGGAATGTAATCACTATCTTGTCCCAAAGAATCTCAATTCATGCTGTTTCACCACACTTTGAAACAAATTCAGCTTTAATTGTGTTTGAGTTTGTTTCTAGATTATTAAACAGAGTAACTGAGAAGATAGGTTCTGAACTGGGACGTACACTAAGGTAGCTTTCCACATGCTGAAGCCATCACATACTCTGGGGAAGGGAGGAGGCATGGTGATATATGGCTATGGGATATATTTTTCTATGTCAACATAATACTCTAATTATGACTTACTCGTTTCTATTTCCTCATTTTTTTCAACTTTAGCTTTCCTCTAGGCTGTTTCTCAGACTACTTTCCCATCCAGTGCTGCTTGTTTTTTCCTTCCTTTCATAGTCCTGATTAACAGCTCTTGTCACTTATCTGCATTCCTTTGGATCTAAAATTAATAGAGCTGCTGATATATGTTAACAAAATGATAAGAAAGAACATTACTTTGTATGTCTGAGTTCCTCTGTTTTTATAAATGTCTTCTAAATGGGAAGCACACTTTTTCAAAGGTCACTATAGAGACAGTCACATTCTTAAGTTATCTTGAACATTATAGGGTTCTAATGCTCACCAACAGGTAAGTTCTTCATCAAATCTTTTCTTTCTATTTCTGTGAGTTTCATCCCCATGTTTTGTAAAAAAGTGTCCAGTTTAGTGGTATCCACAGTCCCTTCTGTGGAATAAAAGCAAGATCGAATAACCACATAATATCAAAAGCTACATTACTGAGTACTATGGATATTTATTTCAATCATGAAGATTAAGATCTAATGTACAATAATAAGATCACTTGTACAAAGACTGCTAGTGTGAAGGTGGAATTCAAATTCTACCCTGGAGCTTTTTTAGAGAGTGAGATCAGCTTAAATAAGTAATATACAAACGTTATGATATAACTCATATCATTTATAAAAATAAGAAAATAAGACCTAAATACTGACAAGAGGGGGAGATGTTAATTCTTGCTTCCGGTCCTGAAACTGCATAGGCTCCTTTCCTCAGAGTAAATTTACAAGAGAATTTAAATCTCCCTCTGATGCTATTAGGAAAATTGATCACATCGACATCATTGACATCTGTATTACTCATAGCAAAAATATCTTGGAATCTTTCTTCATCCCCATTCTTCTCTTACATTTTCTCCCAAGGGAACCACTGTATTAAATGCAGTGTTAGTAATTCTAATACATATTTCACATGTATGTGTGAAATTGTTTGCATGCGTAACTTCAAAATTTATACAAACTGTATCATAGGTCCCTTTCTGTCACTTTTCTTTGCATTTAAAAAAATTTTTAGGCTTTTCTAGATCAAAATGTGGGGCTCTTTTTCATTCACTTTAGAACTTGTTATCCTGTAATAATGTTGAGCCATTATACACTGATCCATTCCTCTGTGATATTCATGTTGTTTCCAGTTTTTCATTATACACAATGCTGACTATAATAATATTGTATAAATACATATGCATATATACTTACATATGTCATTAGTAGACAAGGTTGAAAGTCTCTCTCTTTTTCTCCCTCTCATACACACACAAAGGCACAAACACACACACACGGAATGAAAGAACTGGAGAGAAGCATGCAGATCTTTTTTTTAAACATTTTTTATTATTATTTCCGCTCATATAAACTTAATAGGTACACCAGTTCCCTTCCTCCTTCCTCCTCCCCCCAAACCCCCTGCTCCCCCTCCCCTCACCCCTCTCTCCCCATCCCCCATTGCCTCCCCCCTCAATCCCCGGAGAATCCTTTAATGTGCATGCCAGACTCTCCTGTGGGCCCTCCTCTCCAATGACATACAAGGACCCAGTGGCATTTCCCTGAACCCTTTCCCGTGTTCCCCTTAAGCATAGGAACACTACTGTGGCTGTCAATTCCTTGCCTCCAAGGATCTTGGTGCCTTTAGCAAATGCTAGACTTTGTGGGGTCAATAGTGTGTGGGACATTGCGGAGGGCAAGCATGCAGATCTTTAATCACTTGAAATTTTATCTAATTTCTTCTGAAAATTATGGATAAAATTATTTACATTAGCAATGCATATAGTTCCCATTGTGTGATATAGATACTTAATATTTCTTTTTTATGATTTTCAGTATCCGACATGTGTGAATGATAGCTTGTGGATGTCCTAACTTCGATTTTTACGATTGATGTTGGTATAAATTATCTTTTTATGCGAGATTGACTTTTAGAGCTCTTTTGTCAGATTTCTATTGTCCAGCTTAACATTGGTTGTTTTGACTTGTTCTGATTTGTGAGAATTTTTATGTATTCTTCAAATTATTTCTTCATTTGTTTTTATCAACATATAGTATGTTCCCTTATTTAAGTATGCTCACTTTAAAAAAGTTTAGTATATATTTTATCATACAGCAAATTTCAAAATATGTAATCCAGTTTATGAGTCTCTGGTTTCTCTCTTTTTTTAAAGTTTGATTTGCTGATATTTATTGACTTTGTATCTGCATTACAAATAAAGTTAATCCACAGATCTCTTTTTCTGCTTTTTGAAAATCAAATTTGGGGAATAAGCATGAGATTAAAGATAAAAATGTATGCAAAAAACGTATTTTGCGAAAAGACAGCCAATTTAAGAAATGGTGCTGGCAAGCACAACCATGTTCATAGCAGCACTGTTTACAATAGCAAAGACATGGAATCAACCCAAATGTCCAACAGTTGGCGAGTGCATAAGGAAAATATGGAACATCTATTCAATGGAGTACTACTCAGCCATCAAAAATGATGAATTACTGGAATTTGCCGGGAAATGGATGTCATTAGAAACAATTATATTAAGTGAAGTATCCCAGACCCAGAAAATTAAGCGCCGTATGTACTCCCTAATAGGTGACTCCTAATACCAAACCCACCCAGCCCATCTTGAGACACTCATAGGTAAATCTATGTATTACCTACAGTAATTGCAAGGATTATGAACAGGAGGGATGGGGTTGGAGGGCCACACCAGAAATAAGGAGAGAAGTGACCATGTTACAGCAGAGAAAATAGGCCTCCATCAAGGAATGCAAGGAAGTAATGTGACACCTAGTTAAGTTCACAGACATTCGTTCCTGATCATTACAACTAAGGGGGTATGAACTCACCAGAAGGGGAGGGCATATAGTCCGGCAGATTAAAAAGTAATCATTTTGCAAATGGGTGATTGACCCCTCCCATTGCCAAATGCCATATGACCCTGCGATTCCACTTTTGGGTATAAGTATTACATCTACCCTTGAATGTGCTCTTATAATAAGACTCCAGTTTAACAGCTTTCTGTCTCTGGCCAGGGGGTGACATACAGTGCCCATCATGATGGAGTGAAGGGCATTGCAGGAGCAACAAAACTGCAAAAGAAAATCAACAAACCACTATCCAGAACTTCAGAGACTCTATATCAACCACGTAGAACTAGGCCAGACGAATCTCTCCCTATCCTGAAGCTCAGGGACATTTGCGGAAGAGGGGGCGGTAAGAGTGTAAGAGCAAAAGGATGGGAGGAGCAATGATTTGCAAGATACTCCACACAAGTTAGGGCCGAAGCAATCATAATTGGACATTGCATGCCCGGCACAATGTCCAACACACTATTGACCTCACAAAGTCTAGCATCTGCTAAAGGCACCAAGATCCTTGGAGGCAAGGGATTGACAGCCACAGTAGTGTTCCTATGCTTAAGGGGAACACAGGAAAGGGTTCAGGGAAATGCCGCTGGGTCCTTGTATGTCATCGGAGAGGAGGGCCCAGAGGAGAGTCAGGCATGCACAAGAAAGGACTCTGGGAATTGGGGCGGGAGGCACAGAGGGATGGGGAGGGAGGGATGAGGGGAGAGGGCGCAAGGGGTTCAGGGGGGGAGGAGGGAGGGAGGGAACTGGTATACCTATTAAGTTTGTATGAGCTGAAATAATAATAAAGATGTATTATAAAAAAAAAGAAATGGTGCTGGGAAAAATAGGTATCTGAATGCATAAAATAAAACTAGATTAATATTTCTCATTATGCACAAAATTCAGTTCATAATGGATCAAAGACCTGAATGTAAAACCTAAAATGTTGAAACGGGTAAATGAACACACAGGCAAAATACTTTAAGATTTAGGCATAGGTAAGGATTTCAGCATACATACGCATCAACATGATTAAACAAAGAAAATGTGCATATCAAAGACTATTTTATGAAGTCAAAGAAAATGTCATGTTATCTACAGGAAAATGATTGCAACTTGAAAACATTAAAACTCAAAAAGATAAGTAGCACATGTTTTTTGTTATATACAGAGCCTAAAATTAAAATGTATGGATGGATATTTGTGTATGCGTGTGTGTGTGTGCATGCCTGTGTGTGTGTGTGTGTGTGTGTGTGTGTGTGTGTGTGTGTGTGTGTGTGTGTGCATAGTTCATGAAACTAGAAAGATCATGAGAGGAGAGGGAGAGATCTTAAAGGAGGTGAGAGATAGAGATGATAATGGAATACTTGTGATAAGGAGGCAGAAGGGGGACTAAGTAAGGGGCAGGAAGAGAACCAGCTGAAGAAAAGTAAGCACAGTGCGTGGCAAATGTATGAGAGAAGGAACCAGATGAGAACAAAGTACAATGACAGCAATTGAAGATACCTATATAGCCCATTACTTTATATGTTAATCCAAACATTTAATTAAAACCATTAAAAACATTGGGGGGCTGGAAAGTTGGCTCAGGGGTTAAAAAGCCTTTGTCTCACAAGCAGAAGGACCTGAATTCACATTCCAGATCTCACATAAAAATGCCAAGCAAACACATAAATGGATGCTCCAGGGAATGGGAGGGAGGAAGCCAGAGGCACCAGGAAAGGAGGAAGGAGGAAGGGTGATGAAAGGAAGGAGGAAAGGGGAGAAGGGAAAGAGTGCAATGAGGGATGACAGGGGAGGGGAGTGGGTAAGGAGAAGAAGGGGGTACCTATTGAGCTTGTATGATTAGGAAAAAAATAAAATAGTTGTTAAAAAAATGCCAGGCAGAAATAGCTGAGACCTGTACTTCTTGATCTTGAAAGACAGAGCCTGAGAAAACCCAGAGGAGAGCAATAAGGAGGTAAAACAATTTAGGATGATTCCTGATGTCATCCTTGGGCCTCTATAGACACACACAACTTAAATGCCTCCTGACACACACACACACATGCACACGCACACGCGCACGCGCACGCGCACGCGCACACGCACACGCACACGCACACACACACACACACGGTCTATTGGTAACATATATATAGAAATTATGAAACAATGTTTTTAAATAACATTAATATAGTTTCTCTTTCATACATGTGGTAAGATTCTCAATTTAGAGCTACAAGACATATAGTTCATATTTATGTGCCTTTTCATATTTTCACTTACTTTTATAGAAACTCACACCATCCATCAGTCTGTTATGGTACACCTTTCCATTAGCTAAAAGAGCACGGAAATTAGACCAATGAGATTAAGTTAGGAAATAACTTAGCCTAAATTTTAAAAAGACAGTAAAGGTCTAACTTATTTAAAAAAGACAAAATAACTAAATAGAGAACATTCTGTATGTGTTTCCCTGGACCCTCTGGTATCTTAACTTCTCCATCTCTCCTGAATTTCTTCATTTTTTTCTCTTATTATACATTCTAACTATCCACTTTTCCATACAAGCCTTCATAGTTTAGAGGATAACTTTTCATTTGAATAAAAATAAAAATAGAATTTTCATTTCCCAATAACAGATGAGTGATTGAAGAGAAAGATGATTAAAAAATTCAAAGGATACAATTAGGATTTCTTATGGGATGACACTGCATGACTTCTTTAAAACTCTGTCTTTTTAAGGTATCAAATGGAAGCAGTCAAAGAAATTTTTAAAAAAAATAAAGCTTTAAGTTCCTTAAAGGCTTATTGTTTTAAATCCTTACCATTAATTGGCAGCTTTTCTTTTAGTTCTGATAATTCTTTATCTGTGAGCTGTAGTCCCATTTGTCTCAAAACATTTTTCAAATCTTTGACATTAATTTCTCCTCCTTCAAAGTAAAGAAATTTTACATAAATAAGAATTTTAAAAATGGTCTAGAATTATCTAAAATATTTAAAATCATTTGTCTATTAATCAGCAGCTTTAACACATAAATAAGTAGCATTAGACTTCTATATTATCAGTCTGAAATGTTTCTTCACTTGATCTTAGCCAAAAGGCCAAGAAGCGATTGAAATGTTTCTTAACCCTAAAAATACAGTGTCTTTATTATGAGAATAAGCAACAAGATAGAAGTTTTGGAAATTCTACGTTATTTAAGACACCACAGATAACTAACACAAATTAAGTAATTCTGTATTTCCTTAAATTATGAATCTTGTTATCTTTAGTTTTAATTAGCTACTTAATATTGTTAATCCAGTATAAGGTGCTTTTGTTCTGTGGAATTTTTTTAAATTATTATTACTATTTCCGTTCATACAAACTAACAGGTACACCGGTCCCCTCCCTCCCTCTCCCCAACACCCTGCTTCCCCCTTCCCTTCCCCCCTTCTTCCCCCTCCCCCAGACTTTGTGGGGTCAATGTGTGTTGGACATTGCGTGGGGCATGCAAAGTCCTATTATGATTGCTTCGGCCCTAACTTGTGTGGAGTATCTTGCATATCATTACTCCTCCCATCCTTGTGCTCTTACACTCTTACCGCCCCCTCTTCTGCAAATTTCCCTGAGCTTCAGGATGGGGAAAGATTAGGCTAGCCTAGTTCCAGGTGGTTGATATAGAGTCTCTGATGTTCTGAATTATGATTTGCTGATTTTTTTTTTCAGTTTTGCTGCTCCTGCAATGCCCTTGGTTCCATCCTGATGGGTATCGATGTCACTCCCTGGCCAGAGATTAAAAAAAAATATGGAATGCTTCACGAATTTGCGTGTCATCCTTGCCCAAGGGCCATGCTAATCTTCTCTGTATCGTTCCAATTTTAGTATATGTGCTGCTGAAGCGAGCACAAGAATGTTTAATTTTACTAAGAAACTAAGTAAATGTTATTTCCATTTTACATTTTGTAAAACAAGGAACAAAATATATAATATCAGGAGGCATTATATATACAGAGAGTATCTCACTAATTTTCCTGTTAAGCATATAACAGCTCTCAAATAATAATAACAATAAATTTGCTTGATAAGTTAAATATTCTGCATATAGTGAATATTGATGAGACTCATTATTCAAATGAATATTGTTTAGGCCTTCCATTGGTGACTCCCATTTTGACCCCAGGTGTTCTCTGTCCAAGTAGCATAACCTATGGCTTGTCAGAAGACTTCTTGGAAACTTACACCTACTGTCCAGAAATACTTGCTTCTGTGTTTTTCTGAAACAACACATTTGTGTCATTAACTAGAATACTGATTATCTGTAGGCCCAGGCGCTTAATTATACATTGAATTATGGCCCTTGTAACTATGTCACGATGCATCAGGGAAGCCTGATGCAGCTGACAGAGACTCAATACTTCAGTATAATATGTATCCTAGATTTAGATAACATGGCCCTTTCATGTACTCTCATCCCAATTTGTTAACTTGTCTCATTACTCTCTTTTTTTCACTCTATCTTACAATGGTTTAACACACTTATATTTCAACTGTGACCAAGTTTTTCCGCTCTATGATTTCTAAACTGGCTTGAGTAGTACTGAACTTGGTGGCTAAAATGCAATAAGAAATTTTCCTTCATCACGTTAATATGATACATATTAAGGTAAGGTCAGATTTTTTTTCGAGACTAAGAACTTTCTATTAAGGCAATACACTGATGTATGTTAAGTATAAGTAAAATTTAAAGTTAGATTATTCACAGAGTTTATCATGCACACATTAATAAATTTGGAGTATAAGAGGTTTCTAAAGTAATTAAAATAATTTATGTCACTGGTAAACCATAATTGTCTAAAGAAAAAGAGGCAGGACTTTTTTTTATAAAAGATAGCAAAGAATTTTGGGATTTATAGAACATACAATCTCTGTCACAACTACTTAGCTCTGTCATTATAGTGTAAAAGCAGCAATCAACCAAACATAAACTAATAGGATGGCTATTTTCCAATAAAATTGGTTTACAAAATAATCAGATTATTTGGATTTAGGGTTATAGCTTGTATATTAACTTGCATTCTGGGTAGTTAAACAGAAATATTTTCTGATCTAAAATGGTAAAACAGAAGAACAAAAATGCAATAAAATGATAATTAGAGGACATTAAAATATAATTTAGTGTAATAATTAGGGATATAGATTACTATCAGTTCTCACCTGTATATGCTGTTACTTCATCTATCAACTTACTGAGCAAAACTTTTCCATTAGCTATAAGAAAATTTAAAATTAGTTGGAAAATTCAAAAAGGCCACATATAAAGCAAACACAAAGGTAGCAAATTGAGATAGAAGAGATCAACCAGAATCCATTACATCTCTCTGACTCAACTGTAAGAATAAACATGAGGGTATTACACTTAAACTCCATATTAGTTAAGGAGGACTTTATTTCCTTAAAGACTGGAGCCTTAAATGGAATTTATGGATTGCTTTTCTAACCCACACATATAATGGAAGTTCAAGTGATGCTGACTTGATTCTGTATCAGCTTCTCAGTTCTGGTATATCCACATCTGTCAGACACAGGTTTATGATGGAAACAGAAAAATTAATTGCCAATCACAGAAACTGGTGATCTGCTTTTTCTATTAACACTGTATTGGTTGCAACATAACACTAAATATGTAGTATATGTTATAAAAGGGAGGGAAAGGCAATATTTTAGATAGTTTCCATAAGTTAAAAAACTTACCATAGACGTAATTCCTTGGGAGGAATAACTGGTTAACCAAAATCCCACAGTGATGAGGTGAATGCATATGTTTTCAACCCTGTGTGCTAAGGTTTTATTAAGACTTTGCCTAGCAAGGCAATGAATCACAGAAAGGGGAGAAAATATTATGACTTATTAGATATAAGATGACTCTAGGAGAAATTTTAAGTGAGTAAGCAATAAAGAGATGACTTAGTTTGAACTACTCTTCTGAACATGAAGAGTAACCCCTTGATGCATCCCCCACAACTGGCCAGGTTTGATGTGGTCACTACAAAGTGAACATAGTTTCTGTCATGCCCTTTTAAAGAAAACAGAAAACAGCATGATGGAGGGTTGAAATAGTCCTTCTCCCTAAAGGGAAACCTACTACTATTATTTTACTAAATGAACATAGTATTAAACTGCCTTCTAGATAATCATCTTTATACCCATTTGATTAGTGCAGCCTCATCTCAGAGGCTTCAGTATTTGACAAAGAGGTGACTGTGGAACACTTTGCACTAACTTTTAACCCTCTCTCCTGAATGATCAGGGAACATTGTGGAAGAGGGATTGGGAAGAACACAGAAACTACCCTTAGCTTTAAGCCGAACTGTAGTGACCAGAGAACCATAGCAGCACAATATACCAAGAATAAAGTAAGGTTGAGGATTCAGTATGGCCAATGATCATCTATGAACAGGATAGAAACCCACTGGGCTCCACAAAGTACTGAAGAACAGTATGTATTCTAATATATTCCAGGGAAGAAGACTCTCCTATGCTCCAAGAGATAGTCCGAAGTCCAGGATCATACGAAAGGCCCTGGGTAAACCCAGTGGGATACAAAACAAAATGACAAATGAATATATGACTAGGGAAGAAGACTTACAGGGAAGAGGGGCTGACAAAAGCTAAAGTGGGAGATAATACATACAGAGAAAGTAATCAAAATGCATTATAGGCATGTATAAAATTGTCAAAGAACAAAATTTATCAATAAAGAAAAGTAATAAGAAGTAGTCCTTTTCATTCGATAACATGTGTACAATGACCTCGAATCTTCTGGTGATATACTACTCAAGACCTGAATCAAGGACCAGCATATACGTGAGATTACTCTTAATGACTCTCTACCACTTTACATAGTAAGTTGTTTTGTTTTTCACCTTTTGTTATATTATTTTGCTCATTCTTTGAATATTTAATTCCCGTTTTATAGATGAGGCAAAGCAAGGATATGAAATCACTCAGGTTTGATTTATGTTTATAAGATCATTATTTATAATGAGTTGACAAAACCACTTATGTTTATGCAATACAGAAAGAGTAATGATATGTGTATGTATAGAACAAAAGTGAAATTAAGACAGAAAAACTAAAGTGGTTTCAATGAATCAGAGAAGTGTGGGGGAAAATATACTGAGATTAGTTTCATACACAATTATAACTATGACTAAGTATACTTATTCCAGTGAGTATGTGCAAAAAGATGTTGGATAATAAAAAATTAAATGGCACAGTACAAGTATTAGATAATAAAAAGGATCTATATATTCATTTATGCAGCATTTATTTAGCTATCATATAAACACTAGAAAGAATAAAAATGTTTCATAAGCTTAATATAATCCCTACATTTGGACAGCCTATTCTTTAAGTAAGAATAATTCTGTGGTTTTAGAAGCAAAATAAAATTAAAGGATGGTTAAAAAAACACTGAGGTAAAGATAAGCAAGGATCAGATCATGAAAGATGTTTAATATTAATAGGAAGTTTAGAATTTGGAATAAGCCAGGAATACCTAGAAAGACACTGAAAATGTTTACATCTCAGGTCATTTTTTAAAATTTGTAAAGATATATTTGATTTAAAATAAATTAAAATGGAGCTTTTGTAGAGTTCTCCCTTTTAACCTAAACTATGTTTAGCTATAGTCTACAGCATGATCAATAGCAACAGAAAAAAATATATAATGCTAGACTTAAGAAATTCTTAGCTGTGGGCTGGAGAGATAGCTCAGGGGTTAAGATCCTGTCTTACAAGCAGAAGGTCCTGAGTTGAGATCCCAGATCCCATATAAAAACACCAGGCGGAAACATCAGTGGCCTACACTTCCAGCCCTTGTGGATGGAGCCTGGGAAATCCCAGAGTGAAGCAAGAAAGAGGTAAAAGCAAGCAAAGATGATTCCTGAAGTCACCCTTGGTCCTCCACAGGGACACACAATGCCCTCTGAGACACACACACACATACACACACATGCGTGCGCGCACACACACACACACAAAAATGAATGAATGAATGAATTCTTAGCTGTCCTAAGTGTTGATACTAAATAACAAATAAAATGTGTCACTAAGAAAGAAATTGGAGGAAAAACCTGCATCTTTTAATGTGAAATAATTACAAGTAAAATAAGAGAATGTCATCAGCATTCATGTGACTTTTCCATGCACCTTACCCCTGAGAGAACGCAAAATCAAAAGATTTTTTAATTTATTTATGTGTGTGTGTGTGTGTTCACTATGTATTCCTGTGGGGGACCAAGGGTGACGTTGGGAATCATCCTGGATTGCTTCTACTTCCTTGCTTCACTCTGGGATTTCCTAGGCTGCACCCCACGGGGGCCAGAAGTGCAGGCCATTATCATTTCCCCCTGGCGTTTTTACATGGGACCTGAGATCCAAACTCAGGACCTTCTACTTGTGAGGCAGGGTCTTAATCCCTGAGGCATCTCTTTAGCCCCCAAAATTATTTTTATAGTAAATATTTTTACACTTGATCTCTTAAGCTGAGAAACAAAATGTTAGATATTTTAACATTATTTATTTATTTATAAGAAAAAAAGAAAACGAGAGAACAAATGCCTGCCATGGTGACAGGTAAAGGTCAGTTCTCACCTTCCACCATCTGTGCTTCTGGGCATCAAACTCAGGTTACCAAGTTTGCAACAGGCACCTTATTCACTGAATTATCTTGCTAGCCTATGCTGGATATTTTTTAAATATAGTAAACTGAGATAGAAAGATCTAAGACACTACAAAGTTAAAGTCATTTGACAGAATCCAGTAGAATCTGGTTTTGCCCTTTGAGAAAGAATCTGGGCTGGAGATAAAAGGTAAACTTTCAGCAGACAGATGACACTTATGAAAACATCCTCATACATATTACTTGGAAAGAGTTATAAAATGGGTGTGGAATTATTAATAGGCTCTAACACAACTATGCAAGGAATACAAGAAGAGACTAATTAATCATTCCCTCCTATTCCTTTATTCCCTGGGCCTATACTTTTTATTCTGTTTCCTGTCAGTTCATTACTACCTAAGATGTTGTGATGTTAAAAATCTAAAAGAAGTTAATGATTTTGAGTTTATAGAAATAATTTGTGCTCATATTATCAATAGTATTTTCCCTTAGCTTTGCAAAATACTTTTTTGACACCAAGTAAAACCGATTACATAAAATTTAATATACAAGTGAAAATCTCTCCTATAAAAGATAGAAGTACTTACAAGATGCATCATTAAGGGACAGATTTTCTGTTACAACTTGTTGCTCCTTTGGTGTGAGTTCAATTCCCAGGTTTTTCAGGACAGTGTCTAGGTCATCAACCTTAACTTTTCCTCCTTAGAAAACACAGAGGAATAGAATGTGAAGAAAAATAAAGTTAACACATGAAAATCAGGCACTGGGAAGATAGATTACTAGGTAAGAGTGCATGCTGTACAAGCAAGAGTCCTAAGTTCAAATCCTAGAACCAACATAAAAGGCCAGTATGGTCTTGATGTTTGTAATCCCAGAACTTTGGTGGAAAAGAGACAGGAGGATTGTTGGAATTTGCTGGCTTCCGTCTGCCTAACTCCATGTACAGTGTGAGACTCTGTCTAAAGAGAATAAAGTAAAGAGTAACAGAGTAGGACACCTGATATTTTCCTCTGGCCTCAGGATTCACATACTCCTATATACACCATGGACATAGACCACAGATACACATACACAAAAAATTAAGGTAAAGAAGACATGAAAAGCATATTCTTACATGTAAATTTTCTTAATGTAAAGGCTGTATTATAACTATAATGTAAAATAAAGAGAAAATACACTTACATGAATATACCTTTTCTGTTTAAATATTAAATAATTAATATGAAAATCAACAAGTGAGAATATCATGTAATTATCTTCCTTCATCCTATTAATATGCTATTTTGATCTTATGTGGAAACATTTTTGCTTTCTGGAGTAAATACTAATTAGTCATAGTGTCAAATCCTTTAATATACTCCTTAGTAAACTATGGATGTATGTAAGAAGGCTGAGGCAAGCAGAAGTTTTAAAAGGTGAAATGAGGAGGATTGTATGGGACATTCAAAAGCAGTAGTTGTTGGCTTCAAAGGTCAGCAAAGTAATGCCATTTAGAGACCAGACACAGCTACAGAGCAGGTATTTAGGCAAAGAGTATTTAAAATTTATTTATTTATTTATTTATTTATTTATTTATTTATTTATTTATTTATCTATCTATCTATCTATCTATCTATCTATTCATTTATTTATTTATTTATTTATTTATTTATTTATTTGTGTGTGCGTGCGTGCGTGCGTGCGTGTGTACATGCACGTTTCTGTGTGTCTGTGGTATCATAAAATACTGTGTATGCCTGTAGAGGACCAAAGGTAACTTTGGAAATCACCCTAGATTGCACTACTTCCTCTTTGCTTTGCTCAGGGGGGTTTGCCAGGCTCTGCCTTCCAGAACTGGAAGCATAAGCTGCCACCATTTTCACATGGTGTTTTTATATGGGCTCCAGGATCCAAACTCAGGTTCTTCTGCTTATGAGACAGAGACTTAACCCCTGGTTTTACTTTTTGAGACAAGTTCTTACTATGTAGCCCACCCAGTCCATCCTTGAATCTGTGATTTTCCTACTTCAGCCTCCTAAATGTCGGGATTATGGGCATACATCACCATACCTGAGTCTGAAGTAATTTTGGTGTGGGTCTATGCAAGGCTGTGGTCCTGAAGGGGTCTTTGATGATAGTGACTATGAGGCAATTATGTCCTAGAAACCTTATTAAAAACTTTGATATAAGTGGGAAAAGGCTTACGCAAAGTTAGTGTGTGTGTGTGTGTGTGTGTGTGTGTGTGTGTGTGTGTGTGTGTAAGTGCCAGTGTGTATGTATAGGGATGTATGTGTAGATGAGGGCACTGTGTGTGCCAGTGCAGGCCCAAGGGTTACTTCAGGAATCACCCTGGATTATTTTACCTCCTTATTTCTTCACTCTGGGATTTCCCAGGCTCTACCTTCCAGGACTGGAAGTGTAGGACACTGTCATTTCTGCCTGGCATTTTCACATGGAATCTGGGATCTGAACTCAGGTCTTTCTACTTGAGAGGTTTAACCCATGAGTCAATTCTCCAACCCTTTATGCAAGGTTATTTAAACTGTATTTAAAAATTCTATAGTGGACATTTTGAGAATATGAATGACTATAAATTTACAGTCTTGTTTCTTTTTAAAATCCTGATAATCTCAAAGTTCATATGGAGGCACAAAAGACCCAGGATAGCAAAAACAATCCTGAGTAACAAAAACACAGCTGGAGGTATTACCATACCAAACCTAAGTCTATACTACAAATCTATAGTTATAAAGACAGCCTGGTACTGGCTCCAAAATAGACACACAGATCAATGGATAAGGATTGAATACCCAGATATAAGCCCACAAAGTTACAGCCATTTGGTCTTTGACAAAGGGGCCCAAAGAATCCAATGGAAAAAGAACAGCATCTTCAACAAATGGTGCTGGCAAAACTGGATCTCCATATGCAGAAGATTAAAGCTGGACCCGTACTTGTCACCATGTACAAGACTTAATTCCAAATGGATCAAGGACCTTGATATCAAGGCCAGAGACTTTAAAAACCATAGTTGAAAGGATAGGGAACTCCCTCGAGCTGATTGGGCTAGGCCAACACTTCCTAAACAGACATCCAATGGCACAGTCACTGCTACCAACTCTCAACAGTTGGGATCTTGTGAAATTAAAGAGCTTCTGTTCAGGTAAAGAGATTGTCACACGAGCTCAAAGGCAACCCACAGAATGGGAGAAAATCTTCACTAACCACATATCTGACAGAGCTCTACTGTCCAGAGTGCACAAAGAACTTAGAAAATTAAACTCCAAGGAAAACACTGGCCCAATTAAAAACTGGGCCCTGGAACTTCAAAGAAACTTTACCAGGGATGAAATTAAAATGTCTAACAATTATCTTAAAAAATGCTCCACTTCCTTCGCCATCAGGGAAATGCAAATCAAAACTTCCCTGAGATATCATCTCACCCCAGTCAGGATGGCAAAAATCCACAATACAAACAACGACAAATGCTGGAGAGGATGTGGAGAGAGAGGAACTCTCCTACATTGCTGGTGGGAATGCAGGCTCATACAGCCACTCTGGCGAGCTGTCTGGAGATTCTTAAAGAAATTAAAGATTGAAATGCCATATGACCCTGCTATCCCACTTTTGGGAATAACCCCCCATGCAGCAGAGGTTCGCCTCGATAGCACAAGCTCGACCATGTTCACAGCAGCACTGTTTACAATAGCAAAGTCATGGAATCAACCTAAATGTCCAACAGTTGACGAGTGGATAAGGAAACTGTGGTACATCTATACAATGGAGTACTACTCAGCCATCAAAAATGATGAATTACTGGAATTTGCTGGGAAATGGATGTCATTAGAAAGAATTATATTAAGTGAAGTATCCCAAACCCAGAAAATTAAGCGCCGTATGTACTCCCTAATAGGTGGCTCCTAGTACCAAACTCACCCAGCCCACATTGAGACACTCAAAAGTAAACCTATGTTACACAGTAATTGCAAGGATTATGAACAAGAGAGATGGGTTAGGAGGGCCACACCAGAAACAAGGAGAGAGGAGACCATGTTACAGCAGAGAAAATAGGCCTCCATCAAGGTCTGCAAGGGGTGACATACAGTGCCCAGCAGAATGGAGTGAAGGGAATTGCAGGAGCAGCAAAACTGCAAAAGAAAATCAACAAACCACAATCCAGAACTTCAGAGACTCTATATCAATCACATAGAACTAGGACAGCCTAATCTCTCCCCATCCTGGAGCTCAGGGACATTTGCGGAAGAGGGGGCGGTAAGATTGTAAGAGCAAAAGGATGGGAGGAGCAACGATTTGCAAGATTCTCAACAATAGTTGGGGCCAAAGCAATCATAATGGGACTTTGCATGCCCTGCGCAATGTCCAGCACACTGTTGCCCTCATAAAGTCTAGCATCTGTTAAGGGCACCGAGACCCCTGGAGGCAAGGGATTGACAGCCATAGTAGTGATCTTATGCTTAAGGGGAACAAGAGAAAGGGCTTATGGAAATGCCACTGGGTCCTTATATGTCATCGGAGAGGAGGACCCAGTGGAGAGTTAGGTTAGGCGTACACAATAAAGGACTCTCTGGGAATTGGGGGGGAGGCACTGGGGGAATGGGAGGGGGAGGAGAGGGGAGGGAGGGAACTGGTAAAAAATTTTAAAATGTATAATTAAATTTTTAATAAAAAAATCCTGATATTCTATGAAATATAGATAGTTTAACTCATGATATTTGAAGAGTCCTTAGTCTTTGCTAATTATACTACTATGATCCTGGTAAGAGTTGTCATTATCCCTTACGTGTATTAATGCATCAAACTGTTGCTTCTATTCTTGTTGTCTCTAGTGTCCATTGTCAGCCTAGTCACATCATGTCACCCTTCTGCTTAGAACTGTGTAACAAATTCTCATTCCTTATAGAGCTAAAGCTAGACAACTGGAGTTCCCCATGATTCCTCCATTGTCTGGCCAACAATCACTTTGATATTTTGTCCTGTTTCAATTCTTTTCTAATCATCTTGGTTTTCTGTCTTCTATCAAGACTTTGGCAGTACATTTATATCCTTTCCTCTCCATACTCTCCAATCATATATTCCTTTGAAAATATGCCTGGCTTAAGACTTTTCTAGTGGTTGCCCCTTGTCATGTAAGACTCATTCTAAAACTATGTCTGAGTCTTCTCCAAGAAGTATATATCTTATTTACTTAATTTGTACAGCAATCCTAGGATCTGTTATTAGTATCATCTTTATTTACAGCTAAGAAAAGTGAATCTTTAGGTGTTGAATAATTTAAAAAATCCATAGAGCATAAAAAAGATGGGTAGCATTGCATTGTGGGGACAAAGTAAACACTGAACTGACATCTGGGACTGACAATGTCCAGAATCTGTGTCCAACATTCACAAACACATGTACTTGGGAAAATGTCAACCCAGGCTGATATATCCATCAAAACTATCAATCATAATTGAAGGTGAAAGAAAAATTTTCCACCAAAAGGATAAGCTGAAGGCCTACAAGACCATCAAACAAGACCCATAAAAGATGCTAGAAAAGATACTCAAGCTCCAAGAAAAAGACAAATATACCCAAGAGGACAGAAGGGAAAATAATACCAACACAACTACTAAACAAAGAAATACACCTATAAAACCCACAAAACTCAGAAAATGACAGGAATCAACAAACATTTCTTAATTATAACCCTAAACACCAATGAAAATAAGTCTCCAATCAAGAGACACAGGCTATAAACATGGATTAAAAAAAATCACATCCCACCAATCTGCTGCCTTCAGGAAGCAATTCTTACCATGAAAGATAAGTACATTTTCAGAGCAAAAGACTGGTCAAAGATAATCTAAGCTGACAGAACAAGGAAACAAGCAGGAGTAACAATTCTAGTATCTGACAAAAATAGACTTCAAATCAAAACAAATCATAAGAGACGCAGAAGGATACCACATATTAGTCAAAGGAGTAATTCATCAGAAAGATTTCACAATACTGAACATATATGCACCTAATAAAGGCTTTTCTACATTATTAAATGTGACAATGTTTAAAACAACAAATCAATGCAAAAAACCGTAATTGTAGGGGACTTCAATACCTTACTCTCACCATTGAATAGGTCAACAAGTCAAAAACTGAACAGAGACATACTGGAGCTGAATCAAACCATAACCCAAATGGACCTGATTGACCTCTACCAAACCTTTCATCCTAACAAGGAATACACATTCTTTTCAGCAATCAATATAACTTTTTCCAAAACAGACCATATATTGACCTACAAAACAAGCCTCCACATATACAGGAAAGCTGAAATTATATCCTGTACTTTATCACACCACTATGGAATAAAACTAGACATCCACAATAAGGCAAATTACAGAAAATAAACAATTCTTAGAAATTAAATACCACAATACTGAACAAGGAATGGGTCAAGCAGAAGTCAAAATGGAAATTCAAAAATTTCTAGAAGTTGGGCTGGAGAGATGATTCAGGGGTTAAGACTCTGCCTTGAAAGCCAAAGTTCAGGTCCCAGGTCCCATGTAAAAACACCAGGCAAAAATGGTGGTGGTCTGCACTTCTGGCCCTGATGGGCAGAGCCTGGGAAATCCCAGCGCAAAGCAAAAAGGGGGTAGAATTAATACACACAAACATACACACACAAACACACACACACACACACACACACACACAAAAATAAATAAATAAATAAACTTCAAAATTCCTAGAAAACACAAAAACACAACATATCAAAATCTCTGGGATGCAATGAACGTGGTCTTAAGAGGAAACTTTATAGTAGTCAATGCCTACATAAAAAATGGAAACATAACAAGTATGTAAGTTAACAATGCAACTTAAAGATTTAGAGAAACAAGAACGATCCAATATCAAAAGCAGTAGATGAACAGAGATTAATAAAATCAGGGGAGAAATATCTGAAACTGAGATAAGGAAAACGATACACAGACTCAACCAAAGAGCTGGTTCTTTGAAAAAAATCAATAAGACTGATAAATCCTCAGGCAAATTAACCAAAACCAAAAGAGAGAAAAATCCAAAGTAATAAAATCAGAGAATAGGAGGGCCACACCAGAAACAAGGAGAGAGGGGACCATGTTACAGCAGAGAAAATAGGCTTCCATCAAGGACTGCAAGTAAGTAATGAGACATCTGGTTAAGTTCACAGACTTTCCTTCCTGATCATTTACAACTGATCTCACCAGAAGGGGAGGGCATATAGTCTGGCAGATTAAAAAGTAACCATTCTGCAAATGGGTGATTAAACCCTCCCTCACTGTGGTTTCCTACTTTTATTATATCTACCTTTGAATATACTCTTATAACAAGACTCTAGTTTAACAGTTTTTTATCCCTGGCCAGGGGGTGACATCCAATACCCATCAGGATGGAGTGAAGGGCATTGCAGGAGTAGCAAAACTGCAAAAGAAAATCAACAAACCATAATCCAGAACTTCAGAGACTCTATATCAACCACCTAGAACTAGGCCAGCCTAATCTCTCCCCATCCTGAAGCTCAGGGAAATTTGCGGAAGAGGGGGAGGTAAGATTGTAAGAGCACAAGGATGGGAGGAGCAATGATATGCAAGATACTCCACACAAGTTAGGGCCAAAGCAATCACGATTGGACTTTGCATGCCCTGCGCAATATCCAACACACTATTGACCCCCACAAAGTCTAGCATTTGCTAAAGGCACCAAGATCCTTGGAGGCAAGGGATTGACAGCCACAGTAGTGTTCCTATGCTTAAGGGGAACACAGGAAAGGGTTCAGGAATTGCCACTGGGTCCTTGTACATCATCGGAGAGGAGGACCCAGAAGAGAGTTTGGCATGCACATTAAAGGATTCTCTGGGGATTGGGGGGGGAGAGGCACTGGGGGATGGAGAGGGAAGGGTGAGGGGAGGGGGAGCAGGGGGGTTGGGGGAAGGAGGAGGGAGGGAGGGAACCGGTGTACCTATTAAGTTTGTATGAGCAGAAATAAAAATAAAAATGTCAAAAAAATAAAATCAAAGAAAATGGAGTTATTACAACTGATAACAAGGAAATTCAGAGAATCAAAAGATCATATTTCAAAAACTTACTCCACAAAATTTGATAATCAGAAAGAAATGGATGAATTTCTAAATATGCACAACTTACCAAAATTGAATCAGAATGAATTGAATTATTTAAATCAAGTGACTATATAAAGTGACAAAGTTAAAGATTATTAATTTCAAATCTTTCCATCAAAAAAAGACCAGGGTCATATGGACTCAGTGCAGAATTCTATCAGACATTTAAAGAACAGCAAACACTATTATTCTTTAAACTATTCCACAAAATAACAAATGAAGGAATATTTCCAAAATTCTTTCTATAAAGCTAATACTACACTGATTCAAAAAGCAAGTAAAGATACAATAAAAAGGAAAACTATAGGCCAATATCATTGATGAATAGAGATACAAAGATTGTCAATAAAATTTTAGCAAACCAAATTCAAAAAACAAATAAAAAAGATCATTCACTATGATCAAATGGATTTATTCCATGCACACGAGGTTGGTTCAACACATACAAATCAATAAATGTAATTTATCATATAAACCACATTATAGGTGCAGAAAAAGCTTTGGACAAGATCCAACATCTCTTTATGATCAAAGTCCATGAGACAACAAGAATGGAAGAAACTCATATCAACATAATAAAGGCCATATACAACAAGCCTTTAAGAAGGATCATCCTAAATGGTGAAAAACTTGAAGTATTCACTTCAGTGAGGAACTAGGCAAGGCTGTCCACTCTTAACACTTCCGTTCAATATTGTATAGTCTTGGATAGAGCCATAAGACAAAGGATGGAGATAAAAGTGATACAAATAGTAAAAGAATAAATCAAGATAACCTTATTTGCAGATTACATAATTCTATACATGAGAGATCCCAAAAACTCCACTAGGAAACTACTGGAACTAATACATAAGTTCAAATGAGTGGCAGGTTACAAAATATTCAAAAATCAGTGACTTTCTTTACACCAAGGATGAAAAAAGTGAGAAAGTCTTAAGAGAAAGAATTACATTTATCATAACACCTAAAAAATGAAATACCTTAGTATAAGTCTAACCAAGTATGTGAGAGACCTGTACAATGAAAATTTTAAAACCCCAAGAAAAATTTCAGAAGACACCAAAAGATGGAAAGGTCTTTCATGCTCTTGGATCAAGAGAAATAATATAATAAAAATGTCTGTTCTAACCAAAAGCAATATACAGATTCAATACAATGCCATTCAAAATTCCAAGGCAATTTCTTTACAGGAATTGGCCATAGAATCTCAAAATTCATATGGAAGCACAAAAGGCCTAGGATAACAAAACAATCCTGAGTAATAAAAACTCTGTTGGAGGAATCACCATACCAGACCTTAATCTATACTACAAATCCATAGTAATAAAGACAACATGGTACTGGCTTCAAAATAGACACCTCTAGAGATCAATGGATAAGGATTGAAGACCCAGACATAAGCTCATATACTTACAATCATCTGATTTTTGACATAGGTGCTCAGAAAAACTACTGGAAAAAAGGACAGAATCTTCAACAAATGGTGCTGGTAAAACTGGACATGCAGAAGGTTGAAACTGGATCCTTGTTTGTCACCATGCAAAAAAATCAACTCCAAATGTACCAAGAACATTAATATTAGACCAGAGACTATAAAAAAAAAACCTAGTTGAAAGAGTAGGGAACTCCCTCAAGCAGATTGGGCTAGGCCAACAGTTCCTAAACAGAAACCCAATAGCAAAAACACTAGAACCAATACTCAATAAATGGGATCTTATGAATCTAAACAGCTTCTGTTCAGATAAAGAGATTACAAACTGAGCAAAAAGGCAACCCACAGAATGGGAGAAAATCCTAACTAACCTCACATCTGATAGAGCATTAATATCAAAGTATATAAAGAACTCAACAAAGTAAACACCAAGGAGGTAAACAGCCCTATTAGAACATGGGCCTTGAATAAATGGATGCTCCAGGAGATGGGAAGGAGGAAAGGGGAGGCACTAGGAGATGGGAAGGGAGGGACAGAGGTAAAAGGAAGAGGGAATAGCACAATGGTGGACATAGGAGGGGGAGGGGAAAGGAGAGGACAGGGGTACCTATTTAGCTTGTATGATTAGGAAAAAAATAAAATGTGGAAGAAAATAAAATAAAAAGCAAAAAAGGGCCTTGGAAATTAAAAGAAAATTTTCCCAGGATAAAATTAAAATGCCCAACAAATACCTTAAAAAATGTTCTATCTCCCTAGCCATTAAGGAAATGCCAATCAAAACAAGCCTGAGATATCATCTCACACTGGACAGAATGGCCAAAGTACAGAACAAGTACAACAACAAATGTTGGTGGGAACACAGACTCTAGAGATCAGTATTGTGGTTTAAAAACTAAAATATCCAAATAATGTTTCATCTTACAATAGAGGCACATGTACATCCCTGTTCATTGCAGCACTACTCACAATAGCAAAATTATGGAATCAACAAAAATGCCCAATAGTTGATGAATTGATAATGAAAAAGTTTACATATACACAATGGAATACTACAGAGCTATCAAAAAATGAACTAATGAAACTGTGAACTAATGCTGGCAAAGGGACAGAGATGGAAGAAGTCATACTGATCAAAATATCCCAGACACAGAGAAACAGATGTCATATTAAGTTATACTTAAGCAATTTGCTCAATATTTGGTGATCCTTTTCCTTACTATTTTCTGTATGTGATTGTGATTAATTTTTTGGATTATGAATAAAAATTACCCAGAGTGACATAATAAAAATATAGTAATTGTAAAATTATTATTATGTAAGAACTTGAACAATGAATCTACACAAAGAAAGGCAGACAGGATTCACAATCTAAATAACAAGTATGGAGCCAAATTTCTGATGTTTCTGATATTTCTTATCAAGCTTACCTTTTGTAGTTATCACAGCTTTCAATAGTCTATTCTGAAATACATTTCCAGCATCTGCAAGAAAGAGAACAATTCAGGTTAGAGAAAGATATAGGAAGCACCCATTCAAACATTTTATTACTTCAGTAAGACAGCAATGCCGAATTGTATAAGGAATGTATTCTACCTCATAACTAATAAAAATGAAGCACTGGAAAAAATCATTGTCTCATGCGCATTGGTAAATAAGAGACAGAGACAGAAGTATCACATGGAAAGAGCACTTTTTTTTCCTGCTTGTTTTATTTCTTTTACACCTACAGTTTCCTTATTTGCTTTTAAGATACAGTTATGCATTGCCTGAAGGAGCACCATTAAGACATTTTCCTGTGCTTTTATGGCAAAACAATATCTGAAAGGCTTAGCAGACAACAGACTAATTCTAAGTGACAGTGTCCTTACTTTTCTAAATATTTTCAGCAATTTTCAGAAAGAACTAGCAAAAAATGTATAGACATTCATACAAGCTACAAACGAAACTCCCTGAAGGGCCTAAAGCTTACCATCAAAGGGCAGAGATTTCTGCAGATTTTCAAGCTCCTCATCTGTGAGCTCAATCCCCATGCTTTCCAAAACATCCTTCAGGTCATCTCTATGAACCTTTTCTCCTTGGAAAATATAAAAGAATTAATATTAAGGAATAACCACTCCAAAAATTGTTGAAATCACTTTCCTATGAAATATTGCTCCCCCATTAACAAAAATGAAAGAGTAAAATGAAACATACATAATCTTCCACAAAATTAAGGGGAATCATAAAACAGAAGACAACTCTTTAAAATTCATAAAACAAAGTTTTTAAGCTAAGAGTGGTGGTATGCTATAGTACATAGTTGCTGGTGTCAACTTGGCAATTGAAGACTGGAACTCTGGGCACATTCATAAAGAATTAAAACCCTAAGCAGGAGATTGTCTAAGTAATGTGGGTAGAGTCAGCCCGTGGTAGGTGGGAATACTCCCTAGGCAGACAGATAAAATGGAGAGGGCTAATTAAGTTGGCATTCTTCAGCACAGGTGGACAGATATGCTGTCTGGTAAGGAAGTTTACTCCCCCCTCAGTCCTCCTATGGATATGGTGAGGCCATTTCTCTTGGTAAATGGTGTTGCTAAGAACTTTCCTGTCACAGTGGACTGAGAACAGTAAACCAGACAAATGAAATAAAACTCCTTGCTCCTCCATAAACCATTTGATCATGTATTTATTCGCAACATGTAGAGTGATTGTGATATACATGCCTGAAATCCCAGAGCTATGTAGTAAATCTGAGGTCAGTCTGAGTTATGTGAGACCATGTGTCCAAAACAAACAATTTAAAGATAAATGAAGAATTCTTCTTTCTAGTTTGACTCCACCATGCATAGTAGAAATTTGTTTTCACAATCAGTCAATGAATTAAGATATCATCAGTGGGAAATGTATATATTCTACTATAATTTATGATGTTTATCATCTCTTGATCTGAATAAATGATTTTGTCTTCATAATAATAATGGTTTTGCTCTATGAAGTCTTTATTTGTCCAACATGCTTAAATAATTAAATGAACTTTGTTACTTTCTATTTAAACTTTCAAATGAGAGTGAATTTGCACTTGGTAAATCCTTAATCATGCACAATCAAATAATGTCCAGTGATTAACCATAGAAGGTAGAAAACCAAAATGTGTACATTTGAATAAATTGGGAAAATGCCATTTAAAAATGTAAATCTAGAAATTTCAGTTTAATTTATTGAGAGGACAAGGTGCTATTTGGGAATAGAGAAGAAAAGAGCGTTTTGAAGCCATCTCTTTGTACATATACTGAAAAGAGAAACACCTTTTCAGTTAGTTATATATAACTCTAGAAAACAGAAGAAAGTTTTCAGCAACTGAACAAGTACTGACTCAAGAAAAAGAAAACTTGAAAAAAACAAAAAACTGAAGATGACTGAGAAACACTAAGAGAACTTCAATGACTGTTAACCTAGCTTTTCTTCAACCTTCAACTTAAAATTATTTCTAAACACCTACCTCTGTCAGCAAAACATTAAAGAAACCAAAGAAAAAAGTAATACTGTATTTACCTGTAAAAGCTTTCACTTTTTCCATAAAGGCATCCATTTCCACCTCCCCATTAACTACAAAAATGCAAACCAAATGACATTAATTTAGAAATCTGAAACATTAATGAAAGTTAGTTACATTCATTGAAAACAACTGTATTCTACTTTTCTCCAATGAGTACAAAGTACATGAAGAAAAAAATCACTAGTCTAGTTATAAATATACTTCTTAAAACATGTGATTTGATAAATTGTCATGCAGGAAAATGAGCTTTTATGATATAATAAGACTGTGGAAGTGAAAGTGACCTCTTTCCATTTAACTCTCAGTCTTCGGAAAACCAACTTATTTCTATCAGCCTAAGAAAAACCAAAATTTAAAATTGGAATCTATTATTCTTCACTGTTTTAACTGAAATTCTGAAATTATCTTTTGTGATATAAGGAACTCTTTTTCATTTTCATTGACTTAGTTAATTACTTAATTCATATGACTATAATATTCATCATTTTTGGAGACAGTCTTAGGACTAACCTGATTTGCAAATATATTTGCAGAAAGATTGAATCACTGGCCTTTCTCCCTAGAATTTGATAGAATGCCTTGTATTACATTATTTTTTGCATTTTCATTAGCATTGGAGCTAGCCATTAGCCAAAACATAGAACAGGCAGAAAAGAAAATGTTTATTTTCATTAGTACTTTTTTCAATGCAGTGGTGGGCATTTTCTATGTTTATTTGAGTTGTTTATGAAATGCCTACTAATACAGCTTTGTTAACATGTTCACAATTTGTTTTTCCCATTAATATGAACAAGTTATTTTTTGAATAAAAAAGTGCATCACTTTAAAATTAATTTCTCAATTCTATTATCAGCAATGAAAATAATGTATGAGCTTGAGAGACTTCAGTTGAGAACTTAAAACCAGGCCAATTAGTGCTACTCTCTGCTTTGCTCAAGAAGCATCTATTTGCAGTGAACAAAAGTTAATTCAGAGACTCATAACTCATCAAAGTGCTTAGAAGAAAATATCTGTGGAAGCTCATCCCTAAACTGAACATTTATACCTCCCCTTTCAAAGCTTAGGAAACACCATGGAAGAGAAGGCCAAAAAAAAATGTAAGAGTTGCAGAAAGGAAAGGAGCGCTGTGAAGTTATTACTCCATATATATGACCATGAAAAGACAATTAAAATATGGGACATAGTCTTAGAAACATGGATCTTGGCTCAAGAATATGAGATTGCACTCAAAGTGTATCAGGAAGGACAGTTAAAGGGCATTCTATTCTTTCAGGTCTGAGCCCCTCACAGTTCTTTCTCCTTATGGGGTATTTGAAGGATCTGTTCACATCATGTAGGGAAGGAGCCTAACACCTCTAACATCTCCCTAACCTTTTCTGTATTCTTAACTGTTTCACATGATGGTGGGGATTTAGGGTAAATCATGTCTAGAGTGAAAAAATGCACTTAAAAACTGAGTCATCTTCAATGTCTTTTGTCTTCTTAATTGCAGTTTGGAGTTTTCAGAGATTCTTTTCCAGAAACATACGTTCTTTGAAAACTTCAAATATATGTTCAATTCGGTGCTTACCATCAACTGGCAGGTTTTCTGCTAAATCTCTAATTTCTTGTTTAGCAAGGTTGAAGCCCATGTCTTGTAAAACAATTTCCAGATTATGGATATCAGGAATTTCTTCTTGTGAAAGAGAGAGGAATATGAGAAAAATCATTGAGGCTACAATATGACAATTGTTATTGTGTATGAGGATTACCATTATCATAAAGAAAACCAAGACTTGATACAGTGGGCTCATGATACTATGGGAAGGTCAGTGACTTTGTTAGAATTAAATTTTAATATTCTATGTGAATGAGCTGATGAAATGATTTACAGCAGGGGTGAGATAAGTAACTATTGTTCACAATGAGTGGAGCTTCCTTTTCTGAACATTCAGACTAATCCTAACCTACTTCAAGCTAGCAGCCAGTTCTTGCAGTTTGTGCTTATTTTCTCTGCCTCCACAATGACTTCTGTGACCTGAGCTTCCTCCAGCTTCTGCCACTCACCATGCCTTTTCTACCATAATGAATGATACTCTCTGGAACCATAAGACAAATAAATCTCCAATAATCTGGTGTAACAGTTATTCTTAACTATTGGTGTGAGAGAACACCCAAAGTCAAGCAACTTAAGGGAGAAAGGGAGGTTTCTTCAGCTTATGATTCCAGAGGGGAGAAACATTCTCTCGAAATGGAGTTGGCATGGCTGACTGGCCAAAGCTGGAAGAGGCTAAGTCATCGCAGGCATCTTGGAAGCTGAGAGCTGCAGACTGCTTGCTACAAAGGCTGACATCTCCTTTAGATAGGGTGGGACTAATCCACCTCAAGGCCCACCCCTTGTGACTACCTTCCTCCAGCAAGGCTCCACCTCTCAAGGTGACATGACCTTGCCAAACACATGAGACTATGACAGCTGGTTAAATGAGTGGTGTCTCCCATAGACCCTATTATTCACCTGGAACCAGACCAGCCAAATCTCCTCCATCCTGAAGTTCAGAAAACCTTGCGAAAGAGGGAGTGGCAAGATTATAAGAGCCTAAAGATGGGGAGGTCCAATGATATGCAAGACAATCCATACAAGTTAGGGCTGCAGTAGCAAGAACTGGACTTTGCCTGAAATGCACAATGCCTGACATGTCAATGACCTCCCCTGCCAAAGTCTACCATGGATCACCGGGGAGAAAGCTCCAAGTAGTAGTATACTTAGAGGCAAGGGAATAAACAGTCATAATAGAGTTTCCATACTAATGGGGAGCCCAGAATCCTGAACCCTCATTAGGGTGGAAGACTCAGAGGGAGGTTGGGCTTTAACAGAAAAGAATGCTCCAAGAGATGGGAGGGAGAAAGGGGGAAAGGAAAAGGAAGAAATGGGGGTGCAAGAAAAGGGGGAGGGGAGAGTGCAATGGGGGACGACTGGGAAGGGGAGAGGAAGGGAAGGAATGGGGTACCTATTGAGCTTGTATGATTAGGGAAAAAATAAAATGTGAGAGAAAAAATATAACTTAAAACAAAAAATAATAATAGTAAAAAAAAAGATGGGCCTTGGAACTTTTTTTAAAGAGTTTAATGCTTTATTTGTGAAGCTTCACTCGTCTTCAATTTCTTTCTATTTATTTTTTTCTTTAATAAATCACGTATTTTTTATATTTTTTCCACGAATACAAATGTAATAAGTACCCCAGTCCCCTCCCTTCCTCACCCCTCCCTGAACCTCCCTGTTCCCTCCCCCCTTTTTCCCTTCCTTTCTTCCATCCCTCCCTTTCTCCCAGTGCCCCCTTCCCCCACCATCCCTGGAGCATCCTTTAATGTGTATGACAAACTTTCTTCTGGGTCCTCCTCTCTGATGAGGTGTAAGGACTCAGTGGCATTTCCTAGAACTCTTTTTTTGTGTTCCCCTTAAGTATAGGAACACTATTGTGGCTGTTAATCCCTTGCTTCTAAGGATCCTAGTGCCTTTAGTCCATGCTAGACTTCGAGGGGTCAATGATATGTTGGTCATTGCGCAGATCATGCAAAGTCCTACTATAATTGTTTTGGCTCTAACTTGTGTGGAGTATCTTGCATATCATGACTCCTCCCATCCTTGTGCTCTTATAATCTTACTGCCCCCTCTTTCACAAATTTTCCTGAGCTTCCAGATGGGGAGAGATTATGCAGGCCAGGCCTTGGAATTTAAAAGCAACTTTTCCCAGGACAAAACTAAAATGCCCAACAAATACCTTAAAAAATGTTTCCCCTCCATAGCCATTAAAGAAATGCAAATCAAAAACAACCCTGAGATATGATCTCACACTGGTCAGAATGGCCGAAGTCCAGAACATACACAACAACAAATGCTGGTGGGAATGCAACCACTCTAGAGATTAGTATGTTGGTTTAAAAATTGAAATGCTATGTGACCCAGGTACACCACTATGAGAAAAATTTCCAAATATGTTTCATCTTACTGTAGAGGCAGATGTACATCCCTGTTCATTGCAGCACTATTCACAATAGCAAAGACATGGAATCAACATAAATGCCCAACAGTAGACGAATGGATAATGAAAAAGTGATACATATACATAATAAAATACTACACAGCTATCAAAAAATGAACTAATGAAACTGTGAACTAATGCTGGCAATGGGATGGAGATGGAAGAACTCATACTGAAAGAAGTTTCCCAGACACAGATAAACAGATATAACATTAAATTATACTTAAGCAATGTGCTGAAAATTTGGTGATCATTTTCTTTATCATTTTCTGTATGTGATGAATTTTTTGAGTATGAATAAAGATTTCCAAGAATGATATGTCAAAAATATAGTAATTGTAAAATCATTATGATGGAAGAAATTAAATAATGAATCTACAATAGCAAGTATGGATGCTAATTTTCTGATGTTTCTGATATTTCTTATCATGCTTACCTTTTGTAGTTATCATTCCTTTCAATAGTCTATTCTGAAATACATTTCCAATATCTGCAAGAAAATCAACGATTCAAGTTTGGGGAAGATATTGTAAGCACTCAATCAATTATTTTATTACTTCAGTAAGACAACTGTGCAGAATTGTATATAGAATACATTCTCCCTCATGACTAATAAAAATGAAGCACTGGAAACAACTTTGTATCACGCACATTGGCAAATAAGTGACAGTTGGAGACAGAATTATCACATGGAAAGAACACATTTTTTTCTGGCTTGTTTTATTTCTTTCATATCTACAGTTTCCTTTGCTTGTTTTTAAGATTCAGTTATGCATTGCCTGAAGAGCAATGTTAAAAAGTTTTCCCAGGTTCTGATGGCAAAACAATGGCAGAAAGGCTTAGCAGAAAACAGACTAATTCTATGTGACAGTGCCCTTATTTTCTAGATATTTCAGCAATTTTCAGAGAGAACAAGCAAAAAATGTGAAGACATTCACACAAGCTACAACAGAAACTCATTGAAGAGCTTATAGCTTACCATCAAAGGGCAGAGTTTTCTGTAGCTTTTCGAGCTCCTCGTCTGTGAGCTCAATCCCCCTGTTTCCCAAAGCTTCCTTCAGGTCATCTCTATGAACCTTTTCTCCTTTGAAAATATAAAAGAATTAATATTAAGGAGCAACTATTCCACAAAAAAAACTAAAAATAACATTCCTATGAACTATCGGCCCTCCCATAAACAAAAATGTAAGAGTAAAATGAAACATACATAACCTTCCACAGAATTAAGGGGAATCAAAAAAAGTACAACTATTTAGGATTCATAAAACAAAGTTTTTCAGATAAGTGTGGTTGTATGCAGAAGTACATAGCTGCTGGTGTCAACTTGGCAATTGAAGACTGGAACTCTGGGCACATTCGTAAAGAATTAATAGCTGATTTAAATCCCTAAGCAAGAGATTGTCTAAGTAATGGGGGGAGAGTCTGCCCATGAAGGTAAGAACACTCCCTGGGCAGATAGATAAAATGGAGTTGGCATTTTTCAGCACAGGTGGACAGACGTGCTGTCTGGCAAAGAAGTTAACTCCTCTCTCAGTCCTCCTGTGGAAATGGTGAGGCTAGTTCCCTTGGTAAATGGTGTTGCTATTAACTTTCCTGCCAGAGTGGACTGAGAATGGTAAACCAGACACATGAAATAAAACACCTTGCTCCTCCATAAACCATTTGATCATGTTATTTATTAGCAACATGTAGAATGATTGTGATATACATGTTTCAAATCCCAGAGCTATGTAGTGAATCTGAGGTCAGTCTGAGTTATATGGGACCATGTGTCCAAAACAAATAAACAAACTAAAGAAAAAAAAAGAAAAAGACCTCTTATGTCTGGTTTGACTCAACCATGCATAGTAGAAATTTGTTTTCACAATCAGAATATGAATTAAGATATCATCAATGGGAAATTTATATATTCTACCATAATTTGTGATGTTTATTAGCTCTTGATCTTAATAAGTGATTTTTGTCTTCACAATAACAACAATTTCACTCTATCCAGTCTTTATTTGTCTACCATGCTTAAATCAATGAACTTTCTTACTTTCTATTTAAACTTTCAAATGAGAATGAATTTGCAGTTGATAAACCCATAATAATGTACAATCAAATAATATCCAGTGGTTTACCAGAGAAAGATAGAAAAACAAAATGCGTGCATTTGAATAAATTGGGAAATGTAAATCTAAAAAATTCAGTTTAATTTATTGAAAGGACAAGGTGCTATTTCTGAATAAAAAAGAAAAGAGCACTTTGAAGCCAGCTCTCTATAGACACACTGAAAAGAGAAACACCTTTTCAGTCAGTTATATAGAACTCTAAAAAAACAGAAAAAAGTTTTCAGCAACTGAACAAGTACTGACTCAAGAAAAAGAAAACTTGAAAAAAACAAAAAACAAAAGATGATTGAGAAACACTTAGGAGAACTTCAATGACACTAAACCCAGCTTTTCTTCAACATTCAAGTTAAAAATTTTTCTAAACACCCGCCTCTTTCAGCAAAACATTAAAGAAAAAAAAAGAAAAAAGCAATACTGTTATTTACCTGTAAAAGCTTTTACTCTTTCCATAAGTGTTTCCATTTCCACCTCCCCGTTAACTACAAAAAAGTAAACCAAATGACATTAATTTAAAAATCTGAAACAGTAACGAAATTTAGGGACATACATTGACAACAGATTTTTATTCTACATTTCCCCATGAGCACAAACTACATGAAGAAAAAAAATCACTAATCTATTTATAAATATACTTCTTAAAGCATGTGATTTGATAAATTGTCATGTAGGAAAATAAACTCTTATTATATAATAAGATTGTGGAACTGAAAGTGAGCTCTTTCCATCAAACTCTCAGTCTTTGGAAAACCAAATTATTTCTATCAGCTTAAAAAACCAGAATTTAAAATTGGAATCTATTATTATTCACTATTTTAACTGAAATTCTGAAATTATCCATTGCGATATAAGGAACTATTTTGCATTTTCATTGACTTAGTTAATTACTTAATTCAAATGAATAAAATATTCATCATTTTTGGAGACATTCATCTGACCAAACTGATTTGCAAGTATATTTGCACAAAGATTAAATCACTGGCCTTTCTTCCTAGAAATTTGTTAGAATGCCTTGTATTACATTATTTTTTGTGCTTTCATTAGCACTGATTCTAGCCATTAGACAAAACAGGACAGGCAGAAAAGAAAATGTTTATTTTCACTACTACTTTTTTCAATGCAGTGGTGGGCATATTCTATGTTTATGAGAGTTGTTTATGAAATGCCTGCTCATACAGTTCTGCAAACTTATTCACAATTTGTTTTTCTCCTTAATATGAATAACTTATTTTTTCAATAAAAAAGTTCATAACTTTAAAACTAATCTGTCAATTCTATTATCAACAATGTAAATGAAGTATGAGCTTGAGAGAGTCCAGCTGAGAACTTACAACCAGGACAATAAGTGGTGCTCTATGCTTTGCTCAAGAAGTTTCTATTGCAGTGAACAAAAGTTAATTCAGAGACTCATAACTGGTCAAAGTGCTTAGAAGAAAGTATGTGTGGAGGCTCATCCCTAAACAGTACATCTGTTCCTCCCCTTTCAAAGCTTAGGGAAAACCATGGAAGAGATGGCTGAAAAAAATGTAAGAACTGTGAAAGAAAGGAGTGCTGTGAAATTATTACTCCACATATGTGACCGTGAAAAGACAATTAGAAATATGGGACATAGTTTTAGGAACATGGATTTTGGCCCAGGAACATGAGATTGCAATCAAGGTGTATCAGGAAGGCAGTTAGAGGGCATTCTATTCTTTCAGGTCTGAATCCCTCTCGGTTCCTTCTCCTTATGGGGTATTTGAAGGATTCTATTCACATCATGTAGGAAAGAAGCCTAACACCTCTAATATCTCCCTAACCTTTTCTGTATTCTTAAGTGTTCCACATGATGGTGGAGATTTAGGATAAAGACATGACAAGAGTCAAAAACATGCACTTAAAGACTGAGTCATCTTCAATGTCTTTTGTCTCCTTAACTGCAGTTTAGGAATTTCAGAGATTCTTTTCCACAGACATACATTCTCCAAAAAATTCAAATATATGTTCAATTCAGTGCTTACCATCAACAGGCAGGTTTTCTGCTAAATCTCTAATTTCTTGTTCTGCAAGATCGATGCCTATGTCTTGTAAAAAAGTTTCCAGTTTATGGATATCAGGAATCTCTTCTTGGGAAAGAGAGAGGAATATGAGAAAAATCATTGAGGCTACAATATGACAATTGTTATCGTGTATGAGGATCATCATTCTCAAGAGGAAGACCAAGACTTGCTACAGTCTGCTCATCATACTAATTGAAGGTCAGTGACTTTGTTAGAAAAAGATTTGCATATTCTATGTGAATGAGCTGATGAAATGATTTACAGCAAAGAGTAAGATAAGTAACTATTGTTCACAATGAGTAGAGCTTCCTTTTCTGAACATTCAGACTAATATTGTCCTACTTCAAGCTAGTAGCCAGTTCTTGCAGTTTGTGCTTATTCTCTGTCTCCACAATGACTTCTGTGACCTGAGCCTTCTCCAGCTTCTGCCACTCACCATGCCTTTTCTTCCATAATGAACGACACTCTCTGGAACCATAAGCCAAATAAATCTCTTTCTCCATTAAGCTGGTTAAATGAGTGGTGTCTCCCACAGACCCTACATCATTCACCTGGAACAAGACCAGCCTTACTCCTCCATCCTGAAGCTCAGGAAACTTTCCAGAAGAGGGGGTGGCAAGATTGTAAAAGCCTAAAGATGGGGAGGACCAATGATATGCAAAATTCTCCATACAAGTTAGGGCTGCAATAGCCAGAAATGGACTTTGCCTGATATGCACAATGGCTGACATGTCAAAGACCTCCCCCACCAAAGTCTACCATGGATCACAGAGAAGGGTCCCTGCAGTAGAATCCTTAGAGGCAAAGGATTAATAGAGTTCCCATACTAATGAGGAGCCCAAGAAGGGGCTCTGGGCTATGGAAGCCAAGGAGTCCTGAAACCTCATTAGGTTAGAGGACTCAGAGGGAGGTTTCACTTTCATACAAAAGAATGATCCAAGGGATGGGAGGAAGGAAGAGGGAGGCACTTTGAAGAGGAGGAAGAGGAAATGAGGGAGAAAGGAAGGGGAGAGGAGTGAAATGAGGGAAGACTGTGCAGGGGAGAGGGATGGTAAGGAAGGGATACTAATTGAGATTGTATTTTTAGGAAAAAAATAAAATGTGAGAGAAAAAAAGAAAAGGTGAAATAAAAAGCATAAAAGAAAAAGATGGGCCTTGGAACTTACAGGAAACTTTTCCCAGGACAAAACTAAAATATCAAAAAAATAACTTAAAAAATGTTCCCTTTCCTAGTCATTAAGAAAAAGCAAAAGAAAGAAAGAAAGAAAGAGAGAGAGAGAGAGAGAGAGAGAGAGAAAGAGAGAGAGAGAGAGAAAGAGAAAGAGAGAGAAAGAGAGAGAGAAAGAAAGAAAGAGAGAGAGAGAAAGAGAGAAGAGAAAGAGAGAGAGAAAGAGAGAGAAAGAGAAAGAGAGAAAGAGAGAGAGAAAGAAAGAGAGAAAGAGAGAAAGAGAGAGAAAAAGAAAGAAAGAAAGAAAGAGAGAGAGAGAGAGAGAGAGAGAAAGAGAGAACGAGAGAGAGAAAGAGAAAGAAAAAGCAAATTAAAACAACCCTGGGATATCATCTCACACTGGTCAGAATGGCCAAAGTCCAGAAGACATACAACAACGAATGCTGGTAAGAATGCAGACTTGTACAACCACTCTAGAGATCAGTATGTTGGTTTACAAATCGAAATGCTATATGATCCAGCTATACTGCTACTAGGAATATTTCATCTTACTATAGAGGCACATGTATATCCACATTGCAGCACTACTCACAATAGCAGTCATGGAATCAACATAAATGCCCAATAGTTGATGAATGGATAATGTACATGTACACAATGGAATACTACACAGCTATCAAACATGAATTAATAAAACTATGAACTAATGCTAGCAAATGGATGGAGACAGAAGAACTCATACTGAACAAAGTATCCCAAGCACAGACAAATAGATGTCATATTAAATTATCCTTAAGCAATTTGCTAAAAATTTGGTGATCCTTTTCTTTATAATTTTCTGTATGTGATTCATTGTTTGGGTTATGAATAAAGATTTCCCAAAAAGACGTATTGAAAATTATTATGATGGAAGAAATTAAATAATGAATCAAGGCAGGACTCAAAATCTAAATAACAACTATGGATGCTAATTTTCTGATGTTCATGATATTTCTTATCATGCTTACCTTTTGTAGTTATCACACCTTTCAGTAGTCTATTCTGAAATACATATCCAGTATCTGCAAGAAAGAGAATAATTCAGGTTAGAGGAAGATATTGTAAGCACTCACTCGACTATTTTATTACTTCAGTAAGACAGCTATGCAGAATTGTATGAGGAATATATTCTCCCTCGTGACTAACAAAAATGAAGAGTGGAAAAGATCATTGTCTCATGCACATGAGTAACTAAGTGACAGCTGGAGACAGAAGTATTACATGGAAAGAGCACTGTTTTTTTGCATGTCTTATTTCTTTTACACATAAATTTACTTTTCTTGCTTTTAAGATTCAGTTATGCATTCCCTGAAAGAGAAATGTTAAGAAGGAGCAATGGTAAAAGGATGGCTGAAAGGCTTAGCAGACAACAGACTAATTCTAAGTGACAGTGCCCTTCCTTTGTAAATATTTTCAACAATATTCAGAAAGAACAAGCATAAAAAATGTGAAAACATTCACATAAGCTACACATAAAACTCCCTGAAGGGCCTATAGCTTACCATCAAAGGGCAGAGTTTTCTGCAGCTTCTTGAGCTCCTCATCTGTGAGCTCAATCCCCATGTTTCCCAAAGCTTCCTTCAGGTCATTTCTATGAACCTTTTCTCCTTTGAAACAGTAAAAGAATTAATATTAAGGAATAAACACCCCAGAAATATTGTTAAAAACTTTCTTATGAACTATTGCCTGCCTCCCATAAACAAAAATGTAAGAGTAAAATGAAACATATATAACCTTCCACAGAATTAAGAGGTATCATAGAACAGAATACAACTCTTTAAGATTCATAAAAAAAAGTTTTTAAGCTAAGTGTGGTGGTATGCTGAAGTACATAGCTGCTGGTGTCAACTTGGCAAGTGAAGACTGGAGAACTCTGGGCACATTCGTAAAGAATTAATAGCTGATTTAAAATCCTAAGCAGGAGATTGTCTATGTAATGGGCAGGGATTAGGCCAGTGATAGGTGGGAACACATCCTGCACAGATAGAAAAAATGGACAGGGCTAATTAAGTTGGCATTCTTCAGCACAGGTGGACAGACATGCTGTCTGGCAAGGAAGTTTACTCCTCTTTCGCTCCTCTTGTGGAAATAGTGAGGCCAGTTAATTTGGTAAATGGTGTTGCTATGAACTTTCCTGTCAGAGTGGACTGAGAATGGTAAACCAGACAAATGAAATAAAACACCTCCTTCCCTCATAAACCATTAGATAATGTATTTATTAACAATATGTAGAGTGATAGTGATACACATGCCTGAAATCCCAGAGCTATGTAGTGAATCTGAGGTCAGTCTGAGTTACATGAGACCCTGTGTCCAAAACAAATAAATGAACTAAAGAAAAAAAATGAAGAATTCTTATTTCTGGTTTGAGCATAATCCAGAACTTCAGAGACTCTATATCGATCTCCTGGAACTAGGCCAGCCTAATCTCCCCCCATCCTGAAGCTCAGGGAAATTTGCGGAATTGGGGGCGGTAAGATTGCAAGAGCACAAGGATGGGAGGAGCAATGATATGCAAGATATTCCACACAAGTTAGGGC
This sequence comes from Typhlomys cinereus, assembly GCA_023101885.1. NCBI lineage: Eukaryota > Metazoa > Chordata > Mammalia > Rodentia > Platacanthomyidae > Typhlomys > Typhlomys cinereus. The sequence goes on along the minus strand of JALPQD010000298.1, from coordinate 967,414 downwards.
CAAAGCAATCATAATTGGACTTTGCATGCCCTGCGCAATGTCCAACACACTATTGACCTCACAAAGTCTAGCATTTGATAAAGGCACTAGGATCCTTGGAGGCAAGGGATTAACAGCCACAGTAGTGTTCCTATGCTTAAGGGGAACACAGGAAAGGGTTCTGGGAAATGCCACTGGGTCCTTGCACCTCTTCAGAGAGGAGGACCCAGAGGAGAGTTTGGCATGCACATTAAAGGATGCTCCGAGAATGGGAGGGGGAGGCACCGGGGGATGGGGAAGGAGGGGGGAGCGGAGGGGGGCACAGGGCGGTGGGAGGTTGGAGGTAGGGAGGGGACCAGTGTACCTGTTAAGTTTGTATGAGTGGAAATAAAAAAATAAAAAAAAAAATTCTGGTTTGACTCCACTGTGCATACCAGAAATTTGTCTTCACAATCAGTCAATAAAATAAGATATCACCAGTGGGAAATGTACATATTCTACCTTCATTTATTATGTTTATTATCTCTTCATCTGAATAAATGATTTTCTCTTCATAATAACAACAATGGTTTTGCTTTATCAAGTCTTTCTTTGTCTACCATGATTAAATAATTAAGTGAACTTTGTTAATTTCTATTTAAACTTTCAAATGAGAGTGAATTTGCAGTTGGTAAAGTCTTAATAATGTACAATCAAATAATGTCTAGTGGTTTACCAGAATATGGGAGAATACCAAAATGTGTGCATTTGAATAAATTGGGAAAATGCCATTGAAAAGTGTAAAGCTAGAAGTTTCAGTTTAATTTATTGAGAGGACAAGGTGCTATTTGGGAATAGAGAAGAAAAGAGCATTTTGAAACCATCTTTTTATAGACAAACTCAAAAGAGAAACACCTTTTTCAGTCAGTTATATAGAACTCTAGAAAACAGAAGAAAGTTTTCAGCAACTGAACAAGTACTGACTCAAGAAAAAGAAAACTTGAAAAAAAACAAAAAACTAAAGATGACTGAGAAACACTAGGAGAACTTCAATGACTCTTAACCCAGCTTTTCTTCAACCTTCAAGTTAAAATTATTTCCAAATACCTACCTCTGTCAGCAAAACATTAAAGAAACAAAATGAAAAAGCAATAATGTATTTACCTGTAAAATCTTTTACTCTTTCCATAAGCGTTTCCATTTCTACCTCCCCATTAACTACAAAAAGCAAACCAAATGAATATAATTTACAAATCTGAAATGTTAATGAAATTTAGGAACATCATTGACAAAAGAACTTTATTTTACTTTTCCCCAATGAGCACAAAGTACAGAAAGAAAAAAAATCACTAGTCTAGTTAAAAATATACTTCTTAAAAGCATGTGTTTGATAAATTGTCATATAGGAAAATGAACAGTGGAACTGAAAGTGACCTCTTTCTATTGAAATCCCAGCCTTTGGAAAACGAACTTATTTCTATCAGCCTAAAAAACCCCAAATTTAAAATTGCAATCAATTATTCTATACTGTTTTAACTGAAAGTCTAGAATTAGTAATTGAGATATAAGGAACTATTTTTTCATTTTCATTGACTTAATTACTTAATTCACATGACCAAAATATTCATCATTTTTGGAGACATTCTTATTATTAAGCTGATTTGCAAATATATTTACAGAAAGATTGAGTCACTGGCCTTTCTCCCTAGAAGATTGATAGAATGTCTTGTGTTACATTATTTTTTGCACTATCATTGGCATTGGCACTAGCCATTAGCCAAAAAATATGACAGGCAGAAAAAAAAATGTTGATTTTCATTAGTACTTTTTTCAATGCAGTGGTGGTTATGAGTGTTGCTTATGAAATGTCTGCTCATACAGTTTTGTAAACTTATTCACAATTTGTTTTTTCCTTAATATGAATAAGGTATTTTTAATAAAAAGTTCATCATTTAAAACTAATCTCTCAAAACTATTATCAGCAATGAAAATAAAGTATGAGCTTTAAAGAGTCCAGTTGCAAACTTACAACCAGGCCAATTAGTGCTGCTCTCTGCTTTGCTCATGAAGCTTCTATTTGCAGTGAATGAAAGTTAATTCAGAGACTCATAACTGATCAAAGTGCTTAGAAAGTATCTGTGGAGGCTCATCTCTAAACAGGACATCGGCACCTCCCCTTTCATAGCTTAGGGAACACCATGGAAGAGAAGGCCAAAAAAATTGTAAGAGCTGCAGAAAGGAAAGGAACGCTGTTAAGTTATTACTCTATGTATGTGACCTTTAAAAGACAATTAAAATATGGGACATAGTCTTAGGAACATGGATCTTGGCTCAGAAATATGAGATTGCACTCAAAGTGTATCAGGAAGGCAGTTAGAGGGCATTCTATTCTTTCAGGTCTGAACCCCTCACAGTTCTTTCTCCTTATGGAGTATTTGAAGGATTCTGTTCACATCATGTAGGAAAGGAGCCTAACACCTCTAACATCTCCCTAACCTTTTCTGTATTCTTAAGTGTTCCACATGATGGTGGAGATTTAGGATAAAGACATGACAAGAGTCAAAAACATGCACTGAAAGACCGAGTCATCTGTAATGTCTTTTTGTCTTCTCAATTGGAGTTTATGGTTTTCAGAGATTCTATTCCAGAGACATACATTCTCCAAAAAATTCAAATATATGTTCAATTCAGTGCTTACCATCAACGGGCAGGTTTTCTGCTAAATCTCCAATTTCTTGTTCTGCAAGGTTGATGCCCATGTCTTGTAAAAGAGTTTCCAGTTTATGGATATCAGGAATCTCTTCTTGGGAAAGAGAGAGGAATATGAGAAAAATCATTGAGGCTACAATATGGCAATTATTATTGTGTATGATGATTACCATTCCCATGAGGAAGGCCAAGGCTTGTTACAGTATGCTCATGATATTATGGGAAAGAGATCAGTGACTTTGTTGGAATTAGACTTCAATACTCTATGTGAATGAGCTGATGAAATGATTTACAGCAAAGGATAAGAACTGTTGTTCACAATGAGTAGAGCTTCCTTTTCTGAACATTGAGATTAGTCCTGTCCTTCTTCAAGCTAGCAGCCAGTTCTTGCAGTTTGTGCTTATTCTCTCTGCCTCCATAATGACTTCTGTGACCTGAACCTCCTCTACATTCTACTACTCACCATGCCTTTTCTACCATAATGAATGATACACTCTGGAACCTTAAGCCAAATAAATCTCTTTCTCCATTAAGCTGGTTAAATGAGTGTTGTCTCTCAGAGACCCTACATTATTCACCTGGAACCAGACCAGCCAAATCTCCTCCATCCTGAAGCTCAGGAAACCTTGGAGAAGAGGAGGTGGCAAGACTGTCAGAGCCTAAAGATGGGGAGGACCAACGAAATGCAAGACTCTCCATACAAGTTAGGGCTGCAGTACCCAGAATTGGACTTTGCCTGACATGCATAGTGGCTAACATGTCAATGACCTCCCCCTCCAAAGTCTTCCATGGATCACAGGGGAGAAGGCTCCAAGTAGTAGGATCCTTAGAGGCAAGGGAGTAACAGTTATAATAGAGTTCCCATACTAATGGGGAGCCCAAAAAGGGGTTGTGGGCTATGCAAGCCACTGAGTCCTGAACCTTCACTAGGGTGATGGACTCAGGGAGATTTTACTTTCACACAAAAGAATGATCCAAGGGATGGGAGGGAGGAAGGATGAGGCATTGGAATAGGAGAAAGAGAAATGGGGGTGAAAGGTAGGTGGGGGATAGAATGAGACACGATTGGGGAGGGAAGAGGGAGGGAAAGGATGGGGTACTAATTGAGCTTATATGATTAGGAAAAATATAAAATGTGGGAGAAAAGAAATGAAAGATACAATAAAAAGCAAAAAAGAAAAAAATGGGCCTTGGAACATGGAGATGGAAAACGTCATACTGAACAAAGTATCCAGACACAGAAAACAGATGTTCCATTAAATTACCCTTAAGCAATTTGCTAAAAATTTAGGAATCCTTTTCTTTATTATATCCTGTATGTGATTAATTGTTTGGGTTATGAATATTTATCAGAAAGACATAATAAAAATATAGTAGTTGTAAAATTATTATAATGGAAGAAATTAAATAATGAATCTACACAAAGGAAGGCAGACAGGACTCACAATCTCATTAACAAGTATGGATGCTAATTTTCTGATGTTTCTGATATTTCTTATCATGCTTACCTTTTGTAGTTATCACACCTTTCAATAGTCTATTCTTAAATACATTTCCAGTACCTGCAAGAAAGAGCACAATTCAGGTTACAGGAAGATATTGTAAGCAGTCACTGATTATTTTATTACTTCAGTAAGACAAGTATGTAGAATTGTATAAGGAATACGTTCTTCCTAGTGAATAATAAAAATGAAGCATGGATAAGATCATTGTCTAAGTGACAGTTGGAGACAGAAGTACTACATGGAAAGAGCACTTTTTTTGCTTGATTTATTTCTTTCACACCTACAATTTCCTTTGCTTGCTTTTAAGATTCAGTTATGCATTGCCTGAAGGAACAATGTTAAGATGTTTTCTTGGGTTCTGATGGCAAAATGATGGCTGAAAGGCTTAGCAGACAACAGACTAATTCTAAGTGACAGTGCCTTTACTTTTCTAAATATTTTCAGCAATATTCAGAAAGAACAAGCAAAAAAACGTGAAGACATTCATACAAACTACAAAAGAAACTCCCTGAAGGGCCTATAGCTTACCATCAAAGGGCAGAGTTTTTTGCAGCTTTTCGAGCTCCTCGTCTGTGAGCTCAATCCCCATGTTTCCCAAAGCTTCCTTCAGGTCATCTCTATGAACCTTTTCTCCTTGGAAAATATAAAAGAATTAATATTAAGGAATAACCACTCCACAAAAATTGTTAAAAATAATTTTCCCATGAACTACAATTCCCCCCCAGTAAAAATGTAAAAGCAAAATACACTTGATCTTAGCCAAAAGGCCGAGAATCGATGTAAAAGCAAAATAAACATGTGTAACCTTCCACTGAATTGAAGGGAATCATAAAACAGAATACAACTCTTTAAAATTCATAAAACAAAGTTTTTAAGCTAAGTGTGGTAGTATGTTGTAATACATAGCTGCTGGTGTCAACTTGGCAATTGAAGACTGGAACTCTGGGCACATTCATAAAGAATTAATAACTGATTTAAAACCCTAAGCAGGAGGTTGTCTAGATGATGGGAGGAGAGTCAGCTCGTGGTAGGTCAGCACAGGTGGACAGACATGCTGTCTAGCAAGGAAGTTTACACCTCTTTCAATACTTTTGTGGATATGGTGAGGCCAGTTCCCTTGATAAATGGTGTTGGTATGAACTTTCCTGCCGGAGTGGACTGAGAATGGTAAACCAGACAAATGAAATAAAACACCTTTATCTTCCATGACCTTTTGATCGTGTATTTATTAGCAACATGTAGAGTGATTGTGATATACATGCCTCAAATCCCAGAGCTATGGAGTGAATCTGAGGTCAGTCTGAGTTATATGACACCATGTGTCCAAAACAAATAAACAAATTAAAGAAAAACTGAAGAATTCTTATTTCTTCTTTGCCTCCACCATGGATAGTAGAAATTTGTCTTTACAATCAGTCAATAAATTAAGATATCACCACGGGGAGTGTACATATTCTACCTTCATTTTTTGTGTTTATTATCTCTTGATGTGAATAAATTATTTTCTCTTCATAATAAAAACGGTTTAGCTCTGTAAGTCTTTCTTTGTCCACCATGCTTAAGTAATTAAATGAACATTGTTACTTTCCATTTAAACTTTCAAATGAGAGTGAATTCGCAGATAGTAAATCTTTAATAATGCACTATCAAATAATGTCCAGTGATTTACCAGAGTATGGGAGAATACCAAAATGTGTGCATTTGAATAAGTTAGGAAAATGCCATTGAAAAATGTATATCTAGGAGTCAGGTTAATATATTGAGAGGACAAGATGCTATTTGGGAATAGGGAAGAAAAGAGCATTTTGAAGTCTTCTCCCTAAGGACACACTTAAAAAAGAAACACCTTTGCATAAAGTTTTCAGCAACTGAACAAGTACTGACTCAAGAAAAAACCACCTTGAAAAAAAAAACATTAAAATGACTGAGAAACACTAGGAGAACCTCAGTGACTGTTAACCCAGCTTTTCTTCAACCTTCAACTTAAAATTATTTCTAAACACCTACCTATTTTATATATAAAAAGACAGTGGAACTGAAAGTGACCTCTTTCCATTGAACTCTCAGTCTTTGGAAAACCAACTTATTTCTATCAGCCTAAAACAACCAAAATTTAAAATTGGAATCTATAATTCTTCACTGTTTTAACCAAAATTCTGAAATTATATATTGCAATATAAGGAATTAATTTTTCATTTGCATTGATGTGGTTAATACTTAATTCATATGACTAAAATATTCATCATTTTTGGAGACATTCTTAGGAATAAGCTGATTTGCAAATATATTTACAGAAAGATTGAATCACTGGCCTATCTCCCTAGAAGTTTGATAGAATGTCTTGTGTTACATGATTTTTTGTGCTTTCATTAGCATTAGCCAAAACATAGGACAGGCAGAAAAGAAAATGTTTATCTTCATTAGTACTTTTTTCAATGCAATGGTGGGCATTTTCTATGTTTATAAGAGTTGTTATGAAATGCCTGCTCATATAGTTTGGTAAACTTGTTCAAAATTTGGTTTATCGTTAATACGAATAAGTTATTTTTTGAATAAAAAAGTTCATCACTTTAAAACTAATGTCTCAATTCTATTATCAGCAATGAAAATAAAGTATGAGCTTGAGAGATGCCAGTTGAGAACTTACAAGCAGGATAATTATTGCTACTCTCTGCTTTAATCAAGAAGCTTCTATTTGCAGTGATCAAAAGTTAATTCAGAGACTCATAACTGGTCAAAGTGCTTAGAAGAAAGTATCTGTGGAGGCTTATCCCTACACAGGACATCTGTACCTCCCCAAGCTTAGGGAAAACCATGGAAGGGAAGGCAGAAAAAAATGTAAGAGCTGCAGAAAGGAAAGGAGCGCTGAGAAGTTTTTGCTCCATATATGAAACCGTGAAAAGACAATTAGAAATATGGGACATAGTTTTAGGAACATGGATTTTGGCTCAGGAATATGAGATTGCAATCAAAGTGCATCAGGAAGGCAGTTAAACGGCATTCTATTCTTTCAGGTCCGAACTCCTCTCAATTCTTTCTCTTTATGGGGTATTTGAAGGATTCTCTTCACATCATGTAGGGAAGGAGCCTAACACCTCTAACATCTCCCTAACCTTTTCTGTATTCTTAAGTGTTTCACATGATGGTGGGGATTTAGGATAAAGATATATCAAGAGTCAAAAGCATGCACTGAAAAACTGAGTCATCTTTAATGTCTTTTGTCTTCTTAATGGCAGTTTAGGGTTTTCAGAGATTCTTTCCCAGAGACATACATTCTCTGAAAAATTCAAATATATGTTTAATTCAGTGCTTACCATCAATGAGCAGGTTTTGTGCCAAACCTCTAATTTCTTGTTCTGCAAGGTCACTGCCCATGTCTTGTAAAAGAGTTTCCAGTTTATGGATATCAGGAATCTCTTCTTGGGAAAGAGAGAGGAATATGAGAAAAATCATTGAGGCTACAATATGACAATTATTATTGTGTATGAGGATTACCACTCCCATGAGGAAGACTAAGACTTGATACAGTGGGCTCATGACACTATGCGATGGAGATCAGTGACTTTGTTGGAGTTAGATTTTCATATTCTATGTGAATGAGATGATGAAATGATTTACAGCAAGGTGAAATAAGTAATGATTGTTCACAATGAGTAGAGTTTCCTTTTCTGAACATTCCAACTAGTCCTGTCCTACTTCAAGCTAGCAGCCAGTTCTTGCAGTTTGTGCTTATTCTCTTGGCCTCCACAATGACTTCTGTGACCTGAACGTCCTCCACATTCTGCCACTCACCATGCCTTTTCTTCCATAATGAACGACACTCTCTGGAACCATAAGCCAAATAAATCTCTTTCTCCATTAAGCTGGTTAAATGAGTGGTGTCTCTCAAAGACCCTACATTATTCACTTGGAACTAGTCCAGCCAAATCTCCTCCATCCTAAGCATCAGCAAACATGTGGAAGAAGTGGTGGCAAGATTGTAAGAGCCTAAAGATGGGGAGGACCAACGATATGCAATACACTCCATATAAGTTAGGGCTGCAATAGCCAGAATTAGACATTGCCTGATATAGGTAATGGCTGACATGTCAATGACCTCCCCCGCCAAAGTCTACTGTGGATCATAAGGGAGAAGGCTCCAAGCAGTAGGATCCTTAGAGGCAAGGGATTAAACAGTCATAATAGAAGTTCCCATACTAATGGGGAGCCCAAGAAGGGGTTCTGGGCTATTCAAGCTACTGAGTCCTAAACCCTCACTATGTTGGGGGACTCGAGGTTTCATTTTCACATAGAAAAATGATCCAAGGGATGGGGAGGGAGGAAGGGGGAGGTACTGGAAGAGGAAGAAGAAGAAATGGGAGTGAAAGAAGGGAGAAGAGTGCAATGAGGGATAACTGGGGAGGGGAGAGGGAGGGAAAAGATGGAATACCTATTGAGCTTGTATGATTAGGAAAAATATAAAATGTGGGAGAAAAGAAATAAAAGATATGATAAAATCTCTCCCCTTCCTGAAGCTCAGGGAAATTTGTGGAAGAGGGGGCGGTAAGATTGTAAGAGCACAAGGATGGGGGGAGCAATGATATGCAAGATACTGCACACAAGTTAGGGCCGAAGCAATCATATTTGAACTTTACGTGCCCTACGCAATGTCCAACACACTATTGACCTCACAAAGTCTAGCATTTGCTAAAGGCACTAGGATCCTCGGAGGCAAGAGATTGACAGCCACAGTAGTGTTCCTATGCTTAATGGGAACACAGGAAAGAGTTCAGGGAAATGCCGCTTGTACGTCATTGGACAGGAGGACCCAGAGGAGAGTTTGGCATGCACATTAAACGATGCTCCAGGGATGGGAGGGGGAAGTACGAGGGGGTGGGGAGAAAGGGGGAGGGGAGGGGGGCACGGGGGATAGGGGGTTAGAGGGAGGAGGGACCGGTGTACCTGTTAAGTTTGTATGAGTGGAAAAAAAAAAGATATGATAAAAAGCCAAAAAAAAAAGATGGGCCTTGGAACTTTAAGGAAACTTTCCCAGGACAAAACTAAAATGTCCAACAAATACCTTAAAAAATGTTCCCCTTCAATAGCCATTAATGAAATGCAAATCAGAACAACCCTGAGATATCATCTCATACTGGTCAGAATGGCCAAAGTCCAGAACACACACAACAAAAAAATGTTGGTGAGAATGCAGATTTGTACAACCACTCTAGAGATCAGTATGGTGGTTTAAAAATTGAAATGCTATATGACCCAGCCATACTGCTATTAGGAAAATTTCCAAATAATATTTCATCTTATTATAGAGGCACATGTACATCCCTGTTCATTGCAGCACTATTCACAATAGCAAAGTCATGGAATCAACATAAATGCCCAATAGTTGACGAATGGATAATGAAAAAGTGATACATGTACACAATGGAATACTACACAGCTATCAAGCATGGACTAATGAAATTATTAAGTAATGCTGGCAAATGGACGTGATGGAAGAAGTCATACTGAACAAAGTACCCCAGACACAGACCAACATATGTCACATTAAATTACCCTTAAGCAATTTGCTGAAAATTTGGTGATCCTTTTCTTTATAATTTTCTGTATGTGATTAATTGTTTGGATTATGAATAAAGATTTATCAGAAAGACATAATAAAAATATAGTAATTGTAAAATTATTATGATGTAAGAAATTAAATAATGAATCTACACAAAGGAAGGCAGGGGCTGGAGAGGTGGCTCAGGAGTTAAGCGTCTGCCTTGCAGGCTGAGTTCGGATCCTAGACCCCCACTTATAGACTCCTGGGGGAAGCAGGGGCAACCTGCATTTCTGGTCCGGGTAGGGCTGAGCCTGTGAATCCCTGGACAAAGTAAACAAGTAAGAGGTGGAGGCGGTCCATGGTAGTTCCCAAATTCACCAGTGGTTCTACACACACACACACACACACACACACACACACACACACACATATACACACACACATGCACAATAAAAAAAAAAGGAAGGCAGACAGGACTGACAATCTCAATAACAATATGGATGCTAATTTTCTGATGTTTCTGATATTTCTTATCAAGCTTACCTTTTGTAATTATCACACCTTTCAATAGTCTATTCTGAAATACATTTCCAGTATCTGCAAGAAAGAGAACAATTCAGTTAGAGGAAGATATTGTAAGCACTCACTCAACCATTTTAATACTTCAGTAAGACAGCTCTGCAGAATTATATAAGGAATATATTCTCCCTAGTGAATAATGAAAATGAAACATTGGAAAAAAATCATTGTCTCATGTGCATTACTAACCTAAGTGACAGTGCCCTTACTTTTCTAAATATTTTCAGCAACATTCAGAAAGAACAAGCAAAAAAACATGAAGACATTCACATAAGCTACAAAAGAAATGTTATTAAGGGCCTATAGCTTACCATCAAAGGGCAGAGTTTTCTGTAGATTTTCAAGCTCCTCATCTGTGAGCTCAATCTCCATGTTTCCCAAAGCTTCCTTCAGGTCATCTCTATGAACCTTTTTTCCTTTGATAATACAAAAGAATTAAAATTAAGAAATAACCACTCCACAAAAATTGTTAAAAATAACTTTCCCATGAATTACAATTCCCCCCCCCCATAAAATGTAAAAATGTAAGAGCAAAATGAAACATATATAACCTTCCACGGAATTAAGGGGAATCATAAAAGAGAAGACAACTCTTTAAAATTCATAAAACAAAGTTTTTAACCTAAGCGTGGTGGTATGTTATAGTACATAGCTGCATACGTAGTACATACTTGGCAATTGAAGACTGGAACTCTGGGCACATTTGTAAAGAATTAATAGCTGATTTGAAACCCTAAGCAGGAGATTGTCTAAGTAATGCGGGGAGAGTCAGCCCGTGGTAGGTGGGAACATTCCCTGGGCAGATAGATAGAATGGAGAGGGCTAATTAAGTTGGCATTCTTCAGCACAGGTGCTGCCTGGCAAGGAAATTTACTCCACTCTCATTCCTCCTGTTGAAATGGTGAGGTCAGTTCCCTTGGTAAGTGGTGTTGGTATGAACTTTCCTGCCAGAGTGAATGGAGAACGGGAAACCAGACAAATGAAATAAAACACGTTGCTCCCCCATAAACCATTTGATCGTGTATTTATTAGCAACATGTAGAGTGATTGTGATATACATGCCTCAAATCCCAGAGCTATGTAGTGAATCTGAGGTCAGTCTGAGTAATAGGACACCATGTGTCCAAAACAAATGAACAAAGTAAAGAAAAAATGAAGAATTCTTCTTTCTGGTTTGACTCCACCATGCATAGTAAAAATTTGTTTTCACAATCAGTCAATGAATTAAGATATCACCAGTGGGAAATGTATATATTCTACCTTCATTTATTATGTTTATTATATCATGATCTGAATAAATGATTTTCTCTTCATAATGACAACAAAGGTTTAACTCTTTCTAGTCTTTTTTTTTTGTCTAACATGCTTAAGTAGTTAAATGAACTTTGGTACTTTCAATTTAAACTTTCAAATGAGAGTGATTTTGCAGTTGATAAGTCTTTAATAATGCACTATCAAATAATGTTCAGTGATTTACCAGACTATGGTCAATTACCAAGATGTGTGCATTTGAATAAATTGGGAAAATGCCACTGAAAAATGTAAATCTAGAAATTTCAGCTTAACTTATTGAGAGGACAAGGTGCTATTTGGGATAAAGAAGAAAAGTGTGTTTTGAAGCCCTCTCCCTATAGACCCACAAAAAAGAGAAACACCTTTTCAATCAGTTATATAGAAGTCCAGAAAACAGAAGGAAGTTTTCAGCAACTGAACAAGTACTGACACTAGAAAAAGAAAACTTGAAAAAAAAAAGTAGATGACTGAAAAACACTAGGAGAACTTCAATGACTGTTAACCCAGCTTTTCTTCAACCTTCAACTTAAAATTATTTCTAAATACCTACCTCTGTCAGCAAAACATTAAAGATACAAAAGAAAAAAGCAATACTGTATTTACCTGTAAAAGCTTTTACTCTTTCCATAAGCATTTCCATTTCCACCTCCCCGTTCACTACAAAAATGCAAACAAAATAACATTAAGAAATCTGAAACAGTAATGAAATTTAGGAACATTCATTGACAACAGAACTTTATTCTACTTTTCCCCAATGAGCACAAACTACATGAAGAAAAAGTCACTAAGATATTTATAAATATACTTCTTAAAGCATGTGATTTAATAAATTGTCAGCTAGGAAAAAGAACTTTTATTATATAAAAAGACTGTGGAACTAAAAGTAACCTCTTTCCATTGAACTCTCAGTCTTTGGAAAACCAACTTATTTCTATCAGCCTAAAAAAACCCAAAATTTAAAATTGGTATTTTCACTGTTTTAACTGATTCTGAAATTATCTATTGTGATATAAGGAACTATTTTTTCATTTTCATTGACTTGCTTAATTACTAATTGATATGACTAAAATATTCACCATTTTGGGGGATATTCTTAGGACTCAGCTGATTTGCAAATATATTTGCAGAAAGATTGAATCACCAGCCTTTCTCCCTAGAAGTTTGTTAGAATGACTTGTGTTACATTATTTTCTGCGCTTTCATTAGGATTGGCTGCTAGCCATTAGCCAAAACATAGGACGGGCAGAAAAGAAAATGTTTATTTTCATTAGTATTATTTTCAATGCAGTGGTGGGCATTTTCTATGTTTATGAGAGTGGTTTCTGAAATGTCTGCTCATACAGTTTTGTAAACTTGTTCACAATTTGTTTTTCTCATTAATAGGAATAAGATATTTTTGAATAAAAAAGTTCATCACTTTAAAACTAATCTCTCAATTCTATTATCAGCAATGAAAATAAAGTATCAGCTTTAGAGAGTCCAGTTGAGAACTTACAAACAAGCCAATTAATGGTGCTTTCTGCTTTAGTCAGGAGCTTCTATTTGCAGTGAATAAAAGTTAATTCAGAGACTCATAACTGGTCAAAGTACTTAGAAGAAGTATCTGTGGAGGCTCATCTCTAAATAGGACATCTATACCTCCCATTTCAAAGCTTAAGGAACACCATGGAAGAGACAGCCAAAAAAAAAAAATGTAAGAGCTACAGAAAAGAAAGGAGCTCTGTGAGGTTATTACTCCATATATATGACTGTGAAAAGACAATTAGAAGGAATATGGGACATAGTCTTAGGAACATGGATCTTGGCTCAGGAATATGAGATTGCACTCTTAGTGTATCAGGAAGGCAGTTAGAGGGCATTCTATTCTTTCAGGTCTGAACCCCTCACAGTTCTTTCTCTTTATGGGGTATCTGAAGGATTCTGTTCACATCATGTAGGAAAGGAGCCTAATACCTCTAACATCTCCCTAACCTTTTCTGTATTCTTAAGTGTTCCACATGATGGTGGGGATTTAGGATAAGGACATATCAAGAGTCAAACACATGCACTTAAAGACTGAGTCATCTTCAATGTCTTTTGTCTCCTTAATTGCAGTTCATGGATTTCAGAGATTCTTTTCCAGAGGCATACATTCTCCAAAAAATTCAAATATATGTTCAATTCAGTGCTTACCATCAATGGGCAGGTTTTGTGCTAAATCTCTAATTTCTTGTTCTGCAAGGTCGATGCCCATGTCTTGTAAAATAGTTTCCAGTTTATGGATATCAGGAATCTCTTCTTGGGAAAGAGAAAGGAATATGAGAAATATCATTGAGCCTACAATATGACAAGTATTGTTGTGTATGATGATTACCTCTCATGAGGAAGACCAAGACTTGATACAGTCTGCTTATGATACTATGCGAAGGAGGTCAGTGACTTTGTTGGAGTTAGACTTGAATATTCTATGTGAATGAGATGATGAAATGATTTACAACAAAGTGTAAGATAACTATTGTTCACAATGAGTAGAGTTTCCTTTTCTGAACATTCAACTAGTCCTGTCCTACTTCAGGCTAGCAGTCAGTTCTTGCAGTTTGTGCTTATTCTCTCTGCCTCCACAATGACTTCTGTGACCCAAGTCTCCTCTAGCTTCTGCCACTCACCAGGCCTTTTCTACCATAATGAACGACACTCTCTGGAACCATAAGCCAAATAAATCTCTTTCTCCAATAAGCTGGTTAAATGAGACCCTATTATTCACCTGGAACCAGACCAGCCAAACCTCCTCCATCCTGAAGCTCAGGAAACTTTGTGGAGGGGGGGGGGGAATGACTGTAAGAGCCTAAAGATGGGGAGCCTAAAGAGGGCCAACAATATCCAAGACTCTCCATACAAGTTAGGGCTGTAGTAGCCAGAATTGGACTTTGCCTGATATGCACAATGGCTGTCATGTCAATGACCTCCCCCGCCAAACTCTACAATGCATCTCAGGGGGAAGGCTCTAAGCAGTAGGATCCTTAGACACAACGGATTAAACAGTCATAACACGAGTACTAATGGAGAGCCCAAGAAGGGGCTCTAGCTGTGCTGAATCCAGAACCCACACTGGGGTGAAGGACTAAAAGGGAGGTTTGGCTTTTCACACAAAAGAATACTCCAAAGGATGGGAGGGAGGAAGGGGGAGGCACTGGGAGAGGAGGAGGAAGAAATGGGGTGAAAGGAAGGGGAGGGAGAGTGCAATGTGGGATGACTAGGGAGGGGAGAGGAAGGGAAAAGACGGGGTACCTATTGAGTAGTATGATTGAAAAAAAATAAAATTAGAAAAAAAAGACAAAATAAAAAGCAAAAAAGAAAAAGATGGATCTTGACTTAAAGGAAACTTTCCCAGGACAAGACTAAAATGTCCAACAAATACCTTAAAAAATGTTCCCCTTCCATAGCCATTAATGAAATGCAAATCAGAATAACCTTGAAATATCATCTCACACTTGTCAGAAGGGCCAAATTCCAGAACACATACAACAACAAATGCTGATGAGAATGCAGATTTGTACAACCACTCTAGAGATCAGTATGATGGTTTAAAAATTAAAATGCTATGTGACCCAGCTATACCACTACTAGGAAAATTTCCAAATAATGGGTCATCTTACTATAGAGGCACATGTACATCCCTGTTCATTGCAGCACTATTCACAATAGCAGTCATGGAATCGACATAAATGCCCAATAGTTGACGAATGGATAATGAAAAACTGATACATACACAAAATGGAACACTACACAGCAATCAAACATGAATTAATGAAACTAAGAACTAATGCTGGCAAATGGATGGAGATGGAAGAAGTCATACTGAACGAAGTTTCCCAGACACAGACAAACAGATATAACATTAAATTATCCTTAAGCAATGTGCTGAAAATTTGGTGATCCTTTTCTTTATAATTTTCTGTATGTGATTAATTGTTTGGATTGTGAAAAAGATTTCCCAGAAAGACATAGTAAAAATATAGTAATTGTAAAATTATTAGGATGGAAGAAATTAAATAATTAATCTTCACAAAGGAAGGCAGACAGGATTGACAATCTCAATAACAAGTATGGATGCTAATTTTCTGATGTTTCTGATATTTCTTATTTCATGCTTACCTTTTGTAGTTATCGCACCTTTCAATAGTTTATTCTGAAATACATTTCCAGTATCTGCAAGAAAGAGAACAATTCAGGTTCGAGGAAGATATTGTAACCACTCACTCAACCACTTTATTACTTCAGTAAGACAACTATGCGGAATCGAATAAGGAATATATTCTCCCTCAGGACTAATACAAATGAAGTGATTATTAAGATCATTGTCTCCTGCGCATTGGTAACTAAGTGACAACTGGAGACAGAAGTATTAAATGGAAAGAGCACTTTTTTTTTCTTGCTTGTTTTATTTCTTTCACATCTACAGTTTCCTTTGCTTGCTTTTAAGATTCAGTTATGCATTGCTTGAAGGAGCAATGTTAAGATATTTAACTGGGTTCTGATGGAAAAACGATGGGTGAAAGGCTTAGCAGAAAACAGACTAATTGTATGTGAGAGTGCCCTTACTTTTCTAAATATTTTCAGCAATCTTCAGAAAGAACAAGCAAAAAAATGTGAAGACATTCACACAAGCTACAACAGAAACTCCCTGAAGGGCCTATAGCTTACCATCAAAGGGCAGAGTTTTCTGCAGCTTTTCGAGCTCCTCGTCTGTGAGCTCAATCCCCATGTTTTCCAAAGCTTCCTTCATGTCATCTCTATGAACCTTTTCTCCTTTGAAAATATAAAGGAATTAATATTAAGGAATAACCACTCCACAAAAATTATTAAAAATAGCTTTCCTATGAACTGTCGCCCCCCCCAAACAAAAATGTAAGAGTTAAAGGAAACATATATAACTTTCCACTGAATTGAGGGGAATCATAAAACAGAATACAACTCTTTAAGATTCATAAAACAAATTTTTTAGGTAAGTGTGGTTGCATGTTGTAGTACATAGCTGCTGGTGTCAACTTGGCAATTGAATACTGGAACTCTGGACACATTCGTAAAGAATTAATAGCTGATTTAAAACCAGGAGATTGTCTAGGTAATGGGGGGGATTAAGCCCTGGTAGATGGGAACACTCCCTGGGCAGATAGATAGAATGGAGAGGGCTAATTAAGTTGGCATTCTTCAGCACAGGTGGACAGACGTGCTGTCTAGCAAGGAAGTTTCCTCTTCTCTCAGTCCTCCTGTGGAAATGGTGAGGCCATTTCCCTTGGTAAATGGTGTGGGTATGAACTTTCCTGTCAGAATGGACTGAGAATGGTAGATCAAACAAATGAAATAAAACATCTTGTACCTGTATAAACCATTTGCTCATGTATTTATTAGCAACGTCTAGAGTGATTGTGATATACATGACTCAAATTCCAGAACTATGTAATGAATCTGAGGTGAATCTGAGGTCAGTCTGAGTTATATGAGACTGAAGAGAAAAACACCTTTTCAGAGAGTTATTTAGAATTCTTGAAAACAGAAGAAAGTTTTCAGCAACTGAACAAGTAGTGACTCAAGAAAAAACACCTTGAAAAAAAAACTGAAAATGACTAAGAAATACTAGGAGAACTTAGATGACTGTTAACCCAGCTTTTCTTCAACCTTCAACTTAAAATTATTTCTAAATACCTACCTCTGTCAGCAAAACATTAAAGACACAAAAGAAAAAAGCAATATTGTATTTACCTGTAAAAGCTTTTATTGTTTCCATAAGCATTTCCATTTCCACCTCCCCGTTAACTACAAAAACACAAACCAAATGGCATTAATTTAGAAATCTGAAACAGTAATGAAATTTAGGAACATTCATTGACAACAGAACTTTAGTCTACTTTTTCCCAATGAGCACAAACTACATGAAGAAAAAAAATCACTAGTCTACCTATAAATATACTTCTTAAAGCATGTGATTCGATAAATTGTCAGGTAGGAAAAGGAACTTTAATAAGACTGTGAAACTGGAAGGGACCTCTTTCAATCAAACTCTCAGTCTTTGGAAAACCAACTTATTTCTATCAGCCTAAAATAAATCAAATTTAAAAGTGGACTCTATTATTTTTCACTGTTTTAATTGAAATTCTGAAATTATCTATTGCGATATAAGGAACTTCTTTTAAATTTTCATTGACTTCATTAATTATTTAAATCATATGACTAAAATATTCATCATTTTTGAAGATATTCTTTGGACTATGCCAATTTGCAAACATGTTTGCAGAAAGATTGAGTCACTGGCCTTTCTTCCTAGAATTTGATAGAATGCCTTGTGTTACATTATTTTTCACACTTTCATTAGTTTTGGCGCTGGGCATTAGCCAAAACATATGACAGGCAGAAAAGAAAATGTTTATTTTCATTAGTACTGTTTTCAATGCAGTGGTGGGCATTTTCTATGTTTATGAGAGTTGTGTATGAAGTGCCTGCTCATACAGTTTTGTAAACTTGTTCACAATTTGGTTTTCTCGTTAATAAGAATTAAGTTATTTTTTTTTCAAGTTGAAATCTTATTTATTTATTAGATACAAATTTTGAACAGGGAGGACCAGCAAGACAATTAGAAAATATCCCTTCATAAGCTACTTGGGTGGGATGGTGGGGGAGTCCCAGCACACAGACTGCTTAGACCTTTTGCAGTGGGAACAGTTTTGTCTTTTTATAAGACACAACTTCAATTTGAAAAAATATGACAGTTCTGAGATTTATTCTTTATTTACAAGTAAATGAAAAAAGCTCCCTGTAAACTCTAATTTGGGATAAGAAAAAAAAATCTGAAGATGTAACTCCTACTAGTTCCATGGTGATGTGTGTGGAAGAAGTTCATGCTGTTTCTTTAAACGAGGAGGCTTGGTGTGATGATGCACAACTGTAATCCCAGTACTTGGGAAGCGCAAACAGCAAGATCCCACATATTCGAGGCCAGTCTGACCTAAGGAGTTCTGGACTAGTCAGAGCTGCCTAATGAGACCTTGTCTCAGAAAGAAAACAAAAAATACACAATGATTTTGTTCAACAAAAACAAAACCCCATGATTTCTTCATGTTGGCATATGTGAAAGAATTAAAAACAAAAATGACTTTTCAGTTTTGACAGTCTCCGGTTAAATGTGTGTGAGATGACCAGGATGTCATCTTTCATTTCATTCTTTCATTCAGTGGCAGCTCTTGATCTTCAAGAGCAAAGGACTTAATATTCATCTAGAGTGTCTGCTGGAGGGATGGAGAGACTCCGATCTTTAAGGGCCTGAACTTTCAGCTTCTCTGCTTCCAGTTTGGTTTGCTGTTCTAGGATTTCTTCAATAGATACTTGCTGGAGGGGTGTGTCACTCTCCTTTTCCAAGTCTATTTCTCCTAATAGGACCATATTTTCTCCTCTGACCACAAAAATTCCTCGAGGAATGTCACCATACTTTTTCCCCACGTGAATGTGCTCCACAGTCTGATGCAGCACCAGGTTAGCAAACTGATCAATGCTTCTTAAAAAGCCTATAAGTGTCCTTCCATCTCGAAGCAGGACCAAATGCTTTTTGTCGATGTCCCCGATGAGGCTGGCGGTGCCGGGCATATAGTTCACCGTGAGTCGTGATATGGCTGCCGGACACGCGGCAGACCCGGGCGTCGGCCGCCCGCTTTCTGGCTCCATGGCCTTCGCCTCCGCGGGCCGGGGACAGGCACCCGCCCCTCACCTGCGCCGCTCAAATAAGTTATTTTTTGAACAATAAAGTTCATCACTTTAAAACTAATCTCTCAAATCTATTATCAGCAATGAAAATAAAGTATGAGCTGAGAGGCCAGTTGAGAACTTACATCCAGGCCAATTAGTGCTACTCTCTGCTTTGCTCAAGAAGCTTCTATTTGCAATGAACAAAAGTTAATTCAGAGTTATGAGTTAATCCACTCATAATCTGTGGAGGCTCACCCCTACACAGGGCATCTGTACCTCCCCTTTCAAAGCTTAGGGAACACCATGGAAGAGAAAGCTGAAAAAAATGTAAGAGCTGAAGAAAGGAAAGGAGCTCTGTGAAGTTATTGATCCATATGTATGACCTTGAAAAGACAATTAGAAATATGGGACATAGTCTTAGGAACATGGATCTTGGCTCCGGAATATGATAATGCAGTCGAACTGTATCAGGAAGGCAGTTGTAGGGCATTCTATTCTTTCACATCCGCACCCCTCACAGTTCTTTCCTCTTATGGGGTATGAAAGATTCTGTTCACATCATGTAGGAAAGAAGCCTAACACCCCTAACATCTCCCTAAACTTTTCTGTATTCTTAAGTGTTCCACATGATGCTGGAGATTTAGGATAAATCATGTGTAGAGTCAAACACATGCACTTAAAGACTGAATCATCTTCAATGTCTTTTGTCTCCTTAATTGCAGTTCAGGGATTTCAGAGATTCTTTTCCAGAGACATACATTCTCTGAAAAATTCAAATATATGTTCAATTCAGGGCTTACCATCAACTGGCAGGTTTTGTGCTAAATCTCTAATTTCTTGTTCTGCAAGGTCAATGCGCGTGTCTTGTAAAATAGTTTCCAGTTTATGGATATCAGGTTTCTCTTCTTGGAAAAGAGAGAGAATATGAGAAAAATCATTGAGGCTACAATATGACAATTATTATTGTTTATGATGATTACCATTCTCATGAGGAAGGCCAAGGCTTGCTACAGTCTGCTCATGATATTATGTGAAAGAGGTCAGTGACTTTGTTGGAATTAGATTTGAATATTCTATGTGAATGAGATGATGAAATGATTTACAGCAAAGGATAAGATAAGTAACTATTGTTCATAATGAGTAGAGCTTCCTTTTCTGAACATTCAGACTAGTCCTGTCCTACTTCAAGCTAGCAGCCAGTTCTTGCAGTTTGTGCTTATTCTCTCTGCGTCCACAGTGACTTCTGTGACCTGAGCCTCCTCCAGCTTCTGCCACTCACCATGCCTTTTCTACCATTATGAACAATACTCTCTGGAACCATAAGCGCCAAATAAATTTCTTTCCCCATTAAGCTAGTTAATGAGTGGTGTCTCCAAAATGCCCTACATTATTCACCTGCAATCAGACAAGCTAAATCTCCTCCTCAGGAACTTTTGCAGAAGAGAGGATGGCAAGATTGTTAAGAGCCTAAAGATGGGGAGGACCAACTATACAAGTTAGGGCTACAGTAGCCAGAGTGAAACTTTACCTGACATGCACAATGGCTGACATGTCAATGACCTCCCCTGCCAAGTCTACCATGGATCATAGGGGAGAAGGCTCCAAGAAGTAGGATACTTAGAGGCAAGGGGTTAAACAGTCATGATAGATTTCCCATACTAACGGGGAACCCAAGAAGGGGCTCTGCGTTATGCAAGCCACTGAGTCCTGAACCCTCATTAGAACAGAGGACTCAGAGGGAGGTTTAGCATTTCACACAAATTAAAACTCCAAGGGATGAAAAGGAAGGAAGGGGGAATGCATTGGGAGAGGAAGCAGAAGAAATGGAGTTGAAAGAAAGGGAGGAGAGTACAATGAGGGATGACTGCGGAGCGGAGAGGAAGGGAAAAGACAGGGTATCTATTTGAGCTTGTATGATTAGAAAAAAAAATACAATGTGGGAGAAAAAATAAAAGAGAAAATAAAAAGTAAAAAAGAAAAAGATGGGCCTTGGAAATTAAAAGAAACTTTTCCCAGGATAAAATAAAATTGTTCAACAAATACCTTAAAAAAATGGTCCTCCTCCCTTGCCATTGAGGAAATGCAAATCAAATCAACCCTGAGATATTATCTCACACTGGTGAGAATGCTGGTGGGAATGCTGACTTGTACAACCACTGTAGAGATCAGTATGGTGGTTTAAACATTGACATGCTATAAGACCCAGCTATACCAATACTAGGAAAATTTCCAAATAATGTTTCATCTTACAATACAGGCACATGTACATCCCTGTACATTGCAGCACTATTCATAATAGCAAAGACATGGAATCAACATAAATGCCCAATAGTTGACACAATGGAATACTACACAGCGATGGAACATGAATTAATGAAACTATGAACTAATGCTGGCAAATACATGGAGATGGAAGAAGTCATACTGATCAAATAACCCCAGACACAGACAGATGTCACATTCAATTATCCATAAGCAATGTGCTAAAAGTTTGGTGATCCTTTTCTTTACAATTTTCTGTATGTGATTAATTGTTTGGATTATGAATAAAGATTTCCCAGAAAAACATAACAAAATATATAGTAATTGTAAAATTATTATGATGGAAGAAATTAAATAATGAATCTACACAAAGGAAGGCGGACAGGACTCACAATCTCAATAACAAATATGGATGCTAATTTTCTGATGTTTCTGATATTTTTTATCCTGCTTACCTTTTGTAGATTTCACAGCTTTCAATAGTCTATTCTGAAATACATTTCCAGTATCTGCAAGAAAGCACAATTCAGGTTAGAGGAAGATATTGCAAGCGCTCACTCAGCTATTTTATGACTTCAGTAAGACAACTATGCAAACTTGGATAAGGACATACATTCTCTGAAAAAATCAAAATTTTTGAATAAGGAATATATTGAATAAGAATAAGGAATATATTCTGCCTCATGACTAACAAAAATGAAGCACTAGAAAAGATCATTATGTCAAGGGCATTGGTAACTAAGTGACAACTGGAGACAGAAGTATTACATGGAAAGAGCACTTTTTTTCTTGCTTGTTTTATTTCTTTCACATCTACAGTTTCCTTTGCTTGCTTTTAAGATTCAGATATGCATTGCTTGAAGGAGCAATGTTAAGATGTTTTCCTGAGTTCTGATGGCAAAACAATGGCTGAAAGACTAATTCTAAGTGACAGTGCCCTTACTTTTCTAAATATTTTCAGCAATATTCAGGAAGAACAAGCAAAAAAACATGAAGACAATCACACAAGCTACAACAGAAACTCCCTGAAGGGCCTATAGCTTACCATCAAAGGGCAGAGTTTTCTGCAGCTTTCCGAGCTCTTCCTCCGTGAGATCAATCCCCATGTTTCCCAAAGCTTCCTTCACATCATCTCTATGAACCTTTTCTCCTTGGAAAATATAAAGGAATAAATATTAAGGAATAACTACTTGACAAAAATATAAGAGTAAAATGAAACATATATAACCTTCCACAGAATTGAGGGGAATCATAAAACAGAATACAACTCTTTAAAATTCATAAAACAAAGTTTTTAAGCTAAGTGTGGTGGTATGTTGTAGTACATAGCTGTTGGTGTCAAGTTGGCAATTGAAGACTGGAACTCTGGGCACACTAGTAAATAATTAATAGCTGATTTGAAACCCTAAGCAGGGGATTGGCTAGGTAATGTGCGGAGGGTTCAGCTCGAGGTAGGTGGGAACACTTCCTGGGCAGATAGATAGAATGGAGAGGGCTAAGTAAGTTGGCATTCTTCAGCACAGGTCCACAGACGTGCTGTCTGCAAGGAAGTTTCCTCTTCTCTCAGTCCTCCTATGGAAATGGTGAGGCCAGTTCCTTTGGTAAATGGTGTTGGTATGAACTTTCCTGTCAGAGTGGACTGAAAATGGTTAAACAGACAAAAGAAACAAAACATTTTGTTACCCCATAAACCATTTGATCATGTATTTATTAGCAACGTGTAGGGTGATTGTGACATACATGACTCAAATACCAGAACTCTGTAATGAATCTGAGATCAGTCTGAATTATATGAGACCATGTGTCCAAAACAAATAAACAAATTAAAGAAAAAATGAAGAATTCTTTCTGGTTTGACTCTGCCATGCATAGTAGAAATTTGTTTACATAATAAGGCAATGAATTAAGATATTACCAGTGGGAAATGTATGTATTCTACCTTCATTTATTATGTTTATTATATGTTGATCTGAATAAATGATTTTCTCTTCATAATAACAACGATTTTGTCCTATCAAGTCTTTATTTGTCCACCATGCTTAAATGATTAAATGAACTTTGCTACTTTTTATTTAAACTTTCAAAGGAGAGTGAATTTACAGTTGGTAAATCTTAATAATGCACAACAAATAATGTCAGTGAGTTATGAGAGTATGGTAAAATACCAAAATGTATGCATTTGAATAAATTGGGAAAATGCCATTTAAAATGTAAATCTAGAAGTTTCAGTTTAATTTATTGCGTGGATGAGATGCTATATGTGAATAGAGTTGAACAGAAAATTTTGAAGCCATCTCTCTGTACACACACTGAAGAGAAAAACACCTTTTCAGAGAGTTATTTAGAATTCTTGAAAACAGAAGAAAGTTTTCAGCAACTGAACAAGTAGTGACTCAAGAAAAAAACACCTTGAAAAAAAAAACTGAAAATGACTGAGAAATACTAGGAGAACTTGGATGACTGTTAACCCAGCTTTTCTTCAACCTTAAAGTTAAAATTATTTCTAAATACCTACCTCTGTCAGCAAAACATTAAAGACACAAAAGAAAAAGCAATATTGAATTTACCTGTAAAAGCTTTTACTCTTTCTATAAGCATTTCCATTTCTACCTCTCCTTTCACTACAAAAACACAAACCAAATGACATTAATTTAGAAATCTGAAACAGTAATGACATTTAGAAACATTCATTGACAACAGAACTTTATTCTACTTTTCCCCAATGAACTCAAACTACATGAAGAAAAAAAACACTACTCTGATTATAAATATACTTTTTAAAGCAAGTGATTTCATAAGGTGTCATGTAGGAAAATGAACTTTTATTACACAAAAAGGCTGTGGAATAGAAAGTGTCCTCTTTCCATCGAACTCTCAGTCTTTGGAAAACCAACTTATTTCTATCAGCCTAAAATAAATCAAATTTAAAAGTGGACTCTATTATTTTTCACTGTTTTAATTGAAATTCTGAAATTATCTATTGCAATATAAGGAACCTTCTTTTAAATTTTCATTGATTTCATTAATTATTTAAATCATATCACTAAAATATTCATCATTTTTGAAGATATTCTTTGGACTACGCCAATATGCAAACGTATTTGCACAAAGATTGAGTCGCTGGCCTTTCTTCCTAGAATTTGATAGAATGCCTTGTGTTACATTATTTTTCATTCTTTCATTAGTTTTGGCGCTGGGCATTAGCCAAAACATATGACAGGCAGAAAAGAAAATGTTTATTTTCATTAGTACTGTTTTCAATGCAGTGGTGGGCGTTTTCTATGTTTATGAGAGTTGTGTATGAAGTGCCTGCTCATACAGTTTTGTAAACTTTTTCACAATTTGGTTTTCTCATTAATACGAATAAGTTATTTTTTGAACAATAAAGTTCATCACTTTAAAACTAATCTCTCAAATCTATTATCAGCAATGAAAATGAAGTATAAGCTTGAGAGGCCAGTTGAGAACTTACATCCAGGCCAATAAGTGCTACTCTCTGCTTTGCTCAAGAAGCTTCTATTTGCAGTGAATAAAGGTTAATTCAGAGACTCATAATCCCTCAAAGTGCTTAGAAGAAAGTATCTGTGGAGACTCACCCCTACACAGGGCATCTGTACCTCCCCTTTCAAAGCTTAGGGAACACCATGGAAGAGAAAGCTGAAAAAAATGTAAGAGCTGCAGAAAGGAAAGGAGCTCTGTGAAGTTACTGCTCCATATATATGACCTTGAAAAGACAATTAGAAATATGGGACATAGTCTCTGGAACATTGATTTTGACTTAGGAATATGAGATTGCAATCAAAGTATATCAGGATGGCAATTGGAGGGCATTCTATTCTTTTAGGTCCAAACCCCTCACAGTTCTTTCTCCTTATGGGGTATTTGAAGGATTCTGTTCACATCATGTAGGAAAGGAGCCTAACACCTCTAACATTTCCCTAACCTTTTCTGTATTCTTCAGTGTTCCACATGATAGTAGGGATTTAGGATAAATCATGTGTAAAGTCAAACACATGCATTAAAGACTGAGTCATCTTCAATGTCTTTTGTCTCCTTAACTGCAGTTTAGGAATTTCAGAGATTCTTTTCCAGAGACATACATTCTCTGAAAAATTCAAATATATGTTCAATTCAGTGCTTACCATCAACGGGCATGTTTTTTGCTAAATCTCCAACTTCTTGTTCTGCAAGGTTGATGCCCATATCTTGTAAAAGAGTTTCCAGTTTATGGATATCAGGAATCTCTTCTTGGGAAAGAGAGAGGAATATGAGAAAAATCATTGAGGCTACAATATGACAATTTATTATTGTTTATGATGATTACCATTCTCATGAGGAAGACCAAGACTTGATACAGTCTTCTCATGATACTATGCGAAGGAGGTCAGTGACTTTGTTGGAATTAGATTTGAATATTCTATGTGAATGAGATGATGAAATGATTTACAGCAAAGGATAAGATAAGTAACTATTGTTCATAATGAGTAGAGCTTCCTTTTCTGAACATTCCGATGAGTCCTGTCCTACTTCAAGTTAGCAGCCAGTTCTTGCAGTTTGTGCTTATTCTCTTGGCCTCCACAATGACTTCTGTGACCTGAGCCTCCTCCAGCTTCTGCCACTCACCACGCCTTTTCTACTATAATGAATGATACTCTCCCGAGCCATAAGCCAAATAAATGTCTTTCTCCATTAAGGTGGTTAAATGCGTGGTGTCTCTCAAAGACCCTACATTATTCACTGGAACCAGACCAGCCATATCTCCTCCATCCTGAAGCTGAGGAAACCTCGCGGAAGAGAGGGTGGCAAGATTGTAAGAGCCTAAAGATGGGGAGGACCAACGAAATGCAAGACACTCCATACAAGTTAGGGCTGCAGTAATCAGAATTGGACTTTGCCTGACATGCACAATGGCTGACATGTCAATGACCTCCCCTGCCAAAGTCTACCATGGATCATAGGGGAGAAGGCTCCAAGAAGTAGGATACTTAGAGGAAGAGTTAAACAGTCATGATAGATTTCCCATACTAATGGGGAACCCAAGAAGGGGCTCTGCGTTATGCAAGCCACTGAGTCCTGAACCCTCATTAGAACAGAGGACTCAGAGGGAGGTTTAGCATTTCACACAAATTAAAACTCCAAGGGATGAAAAGGAAGGAAGGGGGAATGCATTGGGAGAGGAAGCAGAAGAAATGAAGTTGAAAGAAAGGGAGGAGAGTACAATGAGGGATGACTGCGGAGCGGAGAGGAAGGGAAAAGACAGGGTATCTATTGAGCTTGTATGATTAGAAAAAAAATACAATGTGGGAGAAAAAAATAAAAGAGAAAATAAAAAGTAAAAAAGAAAAAGATGGGCCTTGGAAATTAAAAGAAACTTTTCCCAGGATAAAATAAAATTGTTCAACAAATACCTTAAAAAATGGTCCTCCTCCCTTGCCATTGAGGAAATACAAATCAAATCAACCCTGAGATATTGTCTCACACTGGTGAGAATGCTGGTGGGAATGCTGACTTGTACAACCACTATAGAGATCAGTATGGTGGTTTAAATATTGAAATGTTATAAGACCCAGCTATACCAATACTAGGAAAATTTCCAAATAATGTTTCATCTTACAATACAGCCACATGTACATCCTTGTTCATTGCAGCACTATTCATAATAGCAAAGACATGGAATCAACATGAATGCCCAATAGTTGACACAATGGAATACTACACAGCGATGGAACATGAATTAATGAAACTATGAACTAATGCTGGCAAATACATGGAGATGGAAGAAGTCATACTGATCAAATAACCCCAGACACAGACAGATGTCACATTCAATTATCCATAAGCAATGTGCTAAAAGTTTGGTGATCCTTTTCTTTACAATTTTCTGTATGTGATTAATTGTTTGGATTATGAATAAAGACATCCCAGAAAAACATAACAAAATATATAGTAATTGTAAAATTATTATGATGGAAGAAATTAAATAATGAATCTACACAAAGGAAAGCAGACAGGACTCACAATCTCAATAACAAATATGGATGCTAATTTTCTGATGTTTCTGATATTTTTTATCCTGCTTACCTTTTGTAGATTTCACAGCTTTCAATAGTCTATTCTGAAATACATTTCCAGTATCTGCAAGAAAGCACAATTCAGGTTAGAGGAAGATATTGCAAGCGCTCACTCAGCTATTTTATGACTTCAGTAAGACAACTATGCAGACTTGGATAAGGACATACATTCTCTGAAAAAATCAAAATTTTTGAATAAGGAATATATTGAATAAGAATAAGGAATATATTCTGCCTCATGACTAACAAAAATGAAGCACTAGAAAAGATCATTATGTCAAGGGCATTGGTAACTAAGTGACAACTGGAGACAGAAGTATTACATGGAAAGAGCACTTTTTTTCTTGCTTGTTTTATTTCTTTCACATCTACAGTTTCCTTTGCTTGCTTTTAAGATTCAGATATGCATTGCTTGAAGGAGCAATGTTAAGATGTTTTCCTGAGTTCTGATGGCAAAACAATGGCTGAAAAGCTTAGCAGAAAACAGACTAATTCTAAGTGACAGTGCCCTTACTTTTCTAAATATTTTCAGCAATATTCAGGAAGAACAAGCAAAAAAACATGAAGACAATCACACAAGCTACAACAGAAACTCCCTGAAGGGCCTATAGCTTACCATCAAAGGGCAGAGTTTTCTGCAGCTTTCCGAGCTCTTCCTCTGTGAGATCAATCCCCATGTTTCCCAAAGCTTCCTTCACATCATCTCTATGAACCTTTTCTCCTTGGAAAATATAAAGGAATTAATCTTTTTTAAAGAATATTTGAGATTGTTTTCTTTTTTTAATTTTTTAAACATTTTTTCATTATTATTTCTGCTCATACAAACTTGGTAGGTACACCGGTTCCCTCCCTCCCTCCTCCTCCCCCCGACCCCCCTGCTCCCCCTCACCTCACCCCTCCCTCCCTATCTCCCAGTGCCTCCCCCCCTTATCCCCGGAGAATCCTTTAATGTGCATGCCAGACTCTCCTCTGGGCCTTCCTCTCCGATGACGTACAAAGACTCAGTGGCAATTCCCTGAACCCTTTCCTGTGTTCCCCTTAATCATAGGAACACTACTGTGGCTGTCATTCCCTTGCCTCCAAGGATCTTGGTGCCTTTAGCAAATGCTAGACTTTGTGGGGTCAATAGTGTGTTGGACATTGCGCAGGGCATGCAAAGTCCTATTATGATTGCTTCGGCCCTAACTTGTGTGGAGTATCTTGCATATCATTGCTCCTCCCATCCTTGTGCTCTTACAATCTTACCACCCCCTCTTCTGCAAATTTCCTTGATCTTCAAGATGGGGAGAGATTAGGCTGGCCTAGTTCTAGGTGGTCGATATAGTGTCTCTGAAGTTCTGGATTGTGGTTTGTTGATTTTAAAGGAATTAATCTTAAGGAATAACCACTCCACAAAAATATAAGAGTGAAATGTAACATATATAATCTTCCACAGAATTGAGGGGAATCATAAAACAGAATACAACTCTTTAAAATTCATAAAACAAAGTTTTTAAGCTAAGTGTGGTGGTATGTTGTAGTACATAGCAGCTGGTATCAAGTTGGCAATTGAAGACTGGAACTCTTGGCACATTTGTAAAGAATTGATAGCTGATCTGAAAGCCTAAGAAGGAGATTGTCTAGGTAATGTGGGTAGAGTCAGCCCGTGGTAGGTGGGAACACTCCCTGGGCAGACAGATAAAATGGAGAGGGCTAATTAAGTTGGCATTCTTCTGCACAGGTGCACAGACATGCTATCTGGCATGGAAGTTTACTCCTCTCTCAGTCCTCTTCTGGATATGGTGAAGCCAGTTCTCTTGGTAAATGGTGTTGCTATGAACTTTCCTGCCAGAGTGGATGGAGAACAGTAAACCAAACAAATGAAATAAAACACGTTGCTCCCCCATAAACCATTTGATCATGTATTTATTAGCAACATGTAGAGTGAGTGTGATGTACATGCCTCAAATCTCAGAGCAATGTATTGAATCTGAGGTTAGTCTGAGTTATATGAGAGCACGTTTCCAAAACAAATAAACAGATTCAAGAAAAAATGAAGAATTCTTATTTCTGGTTTCAGTCTGCCATACATAGGAGAAATTTGTTTTCACAATCAGTCAATGAATTAAGATATCACCAGTGGGAAATGTACATATTCTACCTTCATTGATTATGTTAATATCTCTTGATCTGAATAAATTATTTTCTCTTCATAATAACGACAATGGTTTAGCTCTATCAGGTCTTTCTTTGTCCACCATGCTTAATTAAATGAACTTTGTTACTTTCTATTTAAACTTTCAAATGAGTATGAATTTGCAGTTGGTAAAGCCTTAAAATGCACATCAAATTATGTCCAGTAATTTACCAGAGTATGGTATAATACCAAAATGTGTGCATTTTATAAATTGTGAAAACGTGATTTAAAAACACAAATCTAGATGTTTCAGTTTAATTTATTGAGAGGACAAGGTGCTATTTGTGAAGATAAGAACATTTTGAAGCCATCTCTCTATAGACACACTAAAAAGAGAAACACCTTTTCAGTCAGTAATATAGAAGTCCAGGAAACAGAAGGAAGTTTTCAGCAACTGAACAAGTACTGACTCAAAAAAAAAAAAGAAAACTTAACTTAGAAAACTAAGCACCAAGGAAACTAATGACCCTATTCAAAACTGGGCTCTAGAACTTAAAAGAAACTTTACCAGGGATGAAATTAAAATGTCCAACAAATATCTTAAAAAATGCTCCACTTCCTTAGCCATCAGGGAAATGCAAATCAAAACTTCTCTGAGATATCATCAAACCCCGGTCAGGATGGCAAAAATCCATAATACAAACAACAACAAATGCTGGAGAGGATGTGGAGAGAGGGGAACTCTCCTACATTGCTGGTGGGAATGCAGGCTCATACAGCCACTCTGGCGAGCCGTCTGGAGATTCTTTTTTTTTTTTTTTTTTATTATTATTATTTATTCAACTGTGTGCATATGCGTGTGTATGTGCGTGCGCGTGTGTCGTGTGTGTGTAGAACCACGGACGAATTCGCGAACCACCATGGACGCTTCCACTTCCTCCGCCCTGGGATTCACAGGCTCCGCCCTACCAGGACCAGAAGCGCAGGCCGCCCCCCCGCTTCCGCCTGGCGTCTATACGTGGGGTCTAGGATCCGAACTCAGAACCTTCCGCCTGCAAGGCAGAGGCTTAGCCCCTGAGCCACCTCTCCAGCCCCAACGTCTGGAGATTCTTAAAGAAATTAAAGATTGAAATGCCATTTGACCCTGCTATTCCACTTTTGGAAATAACCCCACATACAGAAAAAATTCACCTCGATAGCAGAAGCACAACCATGTTCATAGCAGCACTGTTTACAATAGCAAAGTCATGGAATCAACCCAAATGTCCAACAGTTGACGAGTGGATAAAGAAACTATATCTATACAATGGAGTACTACTCAGCCATCAAAAATGATGAATTACTGGAATTTGCCGGGAAATGAATGTCATTAGAAACAATTATATTAAGTGAAGTATCCCAGACCCAGAAAATTAAGCACCGTATGTACTCCTTAATAGGTGGCTCCTAGTACCAAACCCACCCAGCCCACCTAGAGACACTCAAAGATAAATCTCTGTAATACCTACAGTAATTGCAAAGATTATGAACAGGAGGGATGGGGTTGGAGGGCCACACCAAAAACAAGGAGAGAGGGGACCATGTTACAGCAGAGAAAATAGGCCTCCATCAAGGACTGCAAGTAAGTAATGAGACATCTGGTTAAGTTCACAGACTTTCGTTCCTGATCATTTACAACTGAGGGGGTATGATCTCACCAGAAGGGGAGGGCATATAATCTGGCAGATAAAAAATAATCATTTTGCAAATTGGTGATTGACCCCTCCCTCACTGTGGTTTCCTACTTTTATTATATCTACCTTTGAATATACTCTTATAACAAGACTCTAGTTTAACAGCTTTTTATCTCTGGCCAGGGGGTGAAATACAGTATCCATCAGGATGGAGTGAAGGGCATTGCAGGAACAGCAAAACTGCAAAGAAAATCAACAAACCATAATCCAGAACTTCAGAGACTCTATATCAACCACCTAGGACTAGGCCAGCCTAATCTCTCCCCATCCTGAAGCTCAGGAACATTTGCGGAAGAGGGGGCGGTAAGATTGTAAGATCACAAGGATGGGAGGAGCAATGATATGCAAGATACTCCATACAAGTTAGGGCCGAAGCAATCATAATAGGACTTTGCATGCCCTGCGCAATGTCCCACATACTATTGACCCCATAAAGTCTAGCATTTGCTAAAGGCACCAAGATCCTTGGAGGCAAGGAATTGACAGCCATAGTAGTGTTCCTATGCTTAAGGGGAACACAGGAAAGGGTTCAGGGAAAAGCCACTGAGTTCTTGTACGTCATCAGAGAGGAGGGCCCAGAAGAGAGTCTGGCATGCACATTAAAGGATTCTCCGGGGATTGGGGGTACTGGGGGATGGCGAGGGAGGGGTGAGGGGACGAGGAGCAGGGGGGTAAAGGAGAGGAAGAGGGAGGGAGGGAACCGGTGTACCTATTAAGTTTGTATGAGCGGAAATAATAAAGAAAATAGCACAGAAAAAAAAAGAAAAAGGAAAAGAAAACTTGAAAAAAAAAACAGAAGATGACAGAAAAACGCTAGGAGAACTTAAATGACTGTTAACCCAGCTTTTCTTCAACCTTCAAGTTTAAATTATTTCTAAACACCTACCTCTGTCAGCAAAACATTAAAGAAAGGAAAAAAGTAATACTGTATTTACCTGTAAAAGCTTTTACTCTTTCCATAAGCGTTTCCATTTCCACCTCCCCGTTAACTACAAAAACGCAAACCAAATAACAATAATTTAGAAATCTGAAACATTAATGAAATTTAGTTACATTCATTGAAAATAACTGTATTCTACTTTTCCCCATGGGCACAGAGTACGTGAAGAAAAAAATCAGTAGTCTGGTTATAAATATACTTTTTAAAGCAAGTGATTTGATAAGTTGTTATGTAGGAAAATGAACTTTTATTACATAAAAAGACTGTGGAACTAAAAGTGACCTCTTTCCATCGAACTCTCAATCTTTGAAAAAGCAACTGATTTCTATCAGCCTTAAAAATCCAAAATTTAGGGCTGGAGAGGTGGCTCAGGGGTTGAGCCTCCGCTTTGCAGGCGGAAGGTCCCGAGTTCGGATCCCAGATCCCACGTATAGACGCCAGGCGGAAGCTGGGGTGGCCTGCGCTTCTGGTCCTGGTAGGGCGGAGCCTGTGAATCCCGGGGCTGAAGGAGGTGGAGGCGTCCATGGTGGTTCGCGAATTCTTCCGTGGTTCTACACACACACACACACACACACACACACACACACACACACACACGCGCGCGAGAGCACATACACACACACATGTACACAGTTGAATAAATAATAATAATAATAATAATAATAAAATTTTTAAAAAACTATAAAAAATCCAAAATTTAAAATTGGAATCTATTATTCTTCACTGTTTTAACTGATTCTGAAATTATCTATTGCGATATAAGGAACTATTTTTTCATTTTGATTGACAATTAATTACTTAATTTATATGACTAAAAATCCATCATTTTGGAGACATTCTCTGAACTAAACCGATTTGCAAATATATTTGCAGAAATATTGAATCACTGGCCTTTCTCTCTATTGATAGAATACCTTGTGTTACATTATTTTTTTGTGCTTATATTAGCATTGGCGCTAGCCATTAGCCAAAACATAGGACAGGCAGAAAAGAAAATGTTTATGGTCATTAGTACTTTTTTCAATGCAGCAGTGGGCATTTTCTATGTTTATGAGAGTTGTTTATGAAATGCATCTTTTCCAGTTTTGCACACTTGTTCAAAATTTGTTTATCTCGTTAATACGAATAAGTTATTTTTTGAACAAAAAAGTTCATCACTTTAAAACTAATCTCTCCATTCTATTATCAGCAATGAAAATAAAGTATGAGCTTGAGAGAGACCAGTTGAGAACTTACAAGCAGGACAATTAGTGGTGCTCTATGCTTTGCTCAAGAAGCTTCTATTTGCAGTGAACAAAAGTTAATTCAGAGACTCATAACTGGTCAAAGTGCTTAGAAGACAGTATCTGTGGAGGCTCATACCTAAACAGTACAACTGTACCTCCCCTTTGAAAGCTTAGGGAAAACCATGCAAGGGAAGGACGAAAACAATGTAAGAGTTGCAGAGAGGAAAGGAGCGCTGTGAGGTTATTGTTCCATATATATAACCGTGAAAAGATAATTAGAAATATGGGACATAGTTTTAGGAACATGGATTTTGGCTCAGGAATATGATTTTGCACTCAAAGTATATCAGGAAAACATTTATAGGGCATTCTATTCTTTCAGGTCTGAATCCCTCACAGTTATTTTTCTTTATGGGGTATTTGAAGGATTCTGTTCCCATCATGTAGGAAAGGAGCCTAACACCTCTAATATCCTCCTAACCTTTTCTGTATTCTTAAGTGTTTCACATGATGGTGGGGATTTAGGATAACAGACATGTCAAGAGTCAAACACATGCACTTAAAGACAGTCATCTTCAATATCTTTTGTCTTCTTAATTGCAGTTTAGGGTTTTCAGAGATACTCTTCTACAGACATACATTCTCTTAAAAATTCAAATATATGTTCAATTCAGTACTTACCATCAACGGGCAGGTTTTCTGCTAAATCTCTAATTTCTTGTTCTGCAAGGTGAATGCCCATGTTTTGTAAAAGAGTTTCCAGTTTATGGATATCAGGAATCTCCTCTTGGGAAAGAGAGAGGAATATAAGAAAAATCAATGAGGCTACAATATGACAATTATTATTGTGTATGATGATTACCATTCCCATGAGGAAGGCAAAGGCTTGCTACAGGTCCTCATGATATTATGGGAAAAAGGTCAGTGACTCTTTTGGAATTAGATTTGAATATTTTATGTGAATGAGCTGATGAAATGATTTAAAGCAAAGGGTGAGATAAGTAATGATTGTTCACAATGAGTAGAGCTTCCTTTTCTGAACATTCAGACTAGTCCTGTCCTACTTCAAGCTAGCAGCCTCCACAATGACTTCTGTGACCTGAGCCTCCTCCAGATTCTGCCACACACCATGCTTTTTCTACCATAATGAACGATACTCACCGGAACCTTAAGCCAAATAAATCTCTTTTTCCATTAAGCTGGTTAAATGAGTGTTGTCTCTCAAAGACCCTACATTATTCACCTGGAACCAGACCAGCCAAATCACCTCCATCCTGCAGCTCAGGAAACCTTGAGGAAGAGGGGGTGGCAAGACCGTAAGAGCCCAAAGATGGGGAGGACCAATGATATGCAGCACTCTCCATACAAGTTAGGGATGCAGTAGCCAGAAGTGGACTTTGCCTGACATGCCCAATGGCTGACAGGTCAATGACCTCCTCCTCCAAAATCTACAATGCATAACAGGGGAGACAGACTCAAGCAGTAGGATCCTAAGAGGCAAAGGATTAAACAGTCATGATAGATTTCCCATACTAATGGGGAGATCAAGAAGGGGCTCTTGGCTATGCAAGATACTGAGTCCTGAACCTTCACTAGGGAGGTTGGGATTTTTACACAAAAGAATGCTCCAAGCGATGGGAAGGAGCAAGGGGAAGGCACTAAGAGAGGAGGAGGAAGAAATGGGGGTGACAGGAAGGAGGGAATGGGAAAGTGCAATGGGGGATGACTGAGGAGGGGAGAGGGAGGGAAAGGACAGGGTACCTATTGAGCTTGTATGATTTGAAAAAAAATAAAGGGTAGGAGAAAAAAATAAAACACAAAACAAAAAGCACAAAAGGAAAAGATGGACTTTGGGACTTAAAAGAAACTTTTCCCAGGATAAAATTAAAATGTCCTACGAATACCTTAAAATATGTTCCCCCTCCCTAGCCATTAAAGAAATGTGAATCAAAACCAACCCTGAGATATGATCTCACACTGGTCAGAATGGCCAAAGTCCAGAAAACATACAACAATGAATGCTGGAATGAATGCAGACTTGTACAACGACTCTAGAGATCAGTATGGTGGTTTAAAAATTGAAATGGTATATGACCCAGCTATACTGCTACTAGGAAAATTTCCAAATAATGTTTCATCTTACTATAGCGGCACCTGTACACCCCTGTTCATTGCAGCACTATTCACAATAGCGAAGTCATGGAATTGATTTAAATGCCCAATAGGTAGCAAATGGATAATGAAAAAGTGATACATATACATAATGAAATACTACACAGCTATCAAAAATGAACTAATGAAACTATTAACTAATGCTGACAAATGGGTGGAGATGGAAGAAGTCATACTGAACAAAGTATCCTAGACACAGACAAACAGGTGTCACATTAAGTTATACTTAAGCAATTTGCTGAATATTTGGTCATCCTTTTCCTTATAATTTTCTATATGTGATTAATTGTTTGGGTTACGAGAAAAGATTTCCCAGGAGACTTATTACAAAATATAGTAATTATAAAATTATTATGTTGGAAGAAATTAAATAAAGAATCCACACTAAGGAAGGCAGACAAAATTCTTAATCTAAATAACAAGTATGGATGCTAATTTTCTGAGGTTTCCGATATTTCTTATCTTGCTGCATACCTTTTGTAGTTATCACAGCTTCAAATAGTCTATTCTGAAATACATTTCCAGTATCTGCAAAAAAGAGAACAATTCAGATTAGAGGATGATATTGAAGCACTCACTAAATTATTTTATTATTTCAATAAAACAACTGTGCAGAATTTTATAAGGAATACATTATCGCTCGTGACTACCAAAAATGAAGCATTGGAAAAGATCATTGTCTCATGCACATTGGTAACTAAGTGACAGTTGGAGACAGAAGTTATTACATGGAAAGAGCGCTTTTTTTTCTTACTTGTTTTATTTCTTTCACATCTATTTGCTTTGCTTGCTTTTAAGATTCAGTTATGCATTGCCTGAAGGAGCAATGTTAAGATGTTTTCCTGGGTTCTGATGGCAAAACGGTGGCTGAAAGGCTTAGCAGACAACAGACTAATTCTAAGTGACAGTGCCCTTACTTTTCTAAATATTTTCAGCAATCTTCAGAAAGAACAAGCAGAAAAACTGTGAAGACATTCACACAAGCTACAACAGAAACTCCCTGAAAGGCCTATAGCTTACCATCAAAGGGCAGAGTTTTCTGTAGCTTTTCACAGTCATCATCTGTGAGCTCAATCCCTATGTTTCCCAAAGCTTCCTTCAGGTCATCTCTATGAACCTTTTCTCCTTTGAAAACATAAAAGAATAAATATTAAGAAATAACCACTCCACAAAAATTGTTAAAAATACCTTTCCTATGAACTGTCGCCCCTCCACATACTAAAATGTAAGAGTAAAATGAAACATATATAACCTTCCACTGAATTAAGGGGGATCATCGAACAGAATATAACTCTTTTAAGGTTCATAAAACAAAGGTTTTTTTTATTTATTCAATTGTGGGTGTGTGCATATGTACGTGCGTGTGTGCGCGCGCGTGTGTGTGTGTGTGTGTGTGTGTGTGTGTGTGTGTGTAGAACCACAAACGAATTCGGAAACCACCATGGACGCCTCCACCTCCTTCTGCCCCGGGATTTACAGGCTCCACCCTACCAGGACCAGAAGTGCAGGCCGCCCCCGCTTCGGCATCTATACGTGGGATCTGGGATCCGAACTCAGGACCTTCCGCCTGCAAGGCAGAGGCTTAACCCCTGAGCCACCTCTCCAGCCCCCATAAAACAAAGTTTTTAAGCTAAGTGTGGTGGTATGCTGAAGTACATAGCTCTGGTGTCAACTTGGCAATTGAAGACTGGAACTCTGGGCACATTCATAAAGAATTAATAGCTGATTTAAAACCCTATGCAGGAGATTGTCTAAGTAATGGGGGGAGGAGGGGATTCAGCCCGTGGTAGGAGGAAACACTCCCTGGGCGGATAGATAGAATGGAGAGAGCTAATAATTAAGCTGGAATTCTTCAGCACAGGTGGACAGATGTGCTGTCTGGCATGGAAGTTTACTCCTCTCTCATTCCTCCTGTGGATAAGGTGAGGCCAGTTCCCTTGGTAAATGGTGTTGCTATGAACTTTCCTGTCACAGTGGACTGAGAACAGTAAGCCAGAAAAATGAAATAAAATACATTGCTCCCCTATAAAGCCTTTGATCGTGTATTTATTAGCAACATGTATAGTGATTGTGATATACATGACTCAAATCCAAGAACTATATAATGAATCTGAGGTCAGTCTGACTTATATGAGACCACGTGTCCAAAACAAATAAACAAATTAAAGAAAAAATGAAGAATTCTTCTTTCTGGTTTGAATCCAACATGCATACTAGAAATTTGTTTTCACAATCAGTCAATGAATTAAGATATCACCAGTGGGAAATATATATATATTCTACCTTTATGTATTAAGTTTTTTATATCTTTATCTGAATAAATGACTTTCTCCTCATAATAACAACAACAGTTTAGTTCTGTCAAGTTTGTATTTGCCCACCATGCTTAAATAATTAAATGAACTTTGTTACTTTCTATTTAAACTTTCAAATGAGAATGAATTTGCACTTGGTAAATCTTTAATAATGAATCAATCAAATTATGTTCAGTGATTTATCAGAGAATGGTAGAAAACCAAAAAATATGCATTTGAATAAATTGGGAAGATGCCATTTAAAAATTTAAAGCTAGAAGTTTCAGTTTAATTTATTGAAAGGACAATGTGCTACTTGTGAATAGAGAAAAGAGCATTTTGAAGCCATCTCTCTACAGACTCATTGAAAAGAGAAGCATCTGTTCAGTCAATTATATAAAATTCTAGAAAACAGAGGAAAGTTTTCAACAATTAAACAAGTACTGACTCAAGAAAAAGAAAACTTGAAAAAAAAAAACAGAAGATGACTGAAAAACGCTAGGAGAACTTAAATAACTGTTAACCCAGCTTTTCTTCAACCTTCAAGTTTAAATTATTTCTAAACACCTACCTCTGTCAACAAAACACTAGAGAAACAAAAGAAAAAAGTAATACTGTATTTACTTGGAAAAGCTTTAACTCTTTCCTTAAGTGTTTCCATTTCCACCTCCCCATTAACTACAAAAACGCAAACCAAAGGACACTAATTTAGAAATCTGAAACATTAATGAAATTTAGTTACATTCATTGAAAACAACTGTATTGTTTTCACTAGTCTGGTTATAAATATACTTTTTAAAGCAAGTGATTTGATAAGTTGTCATGTATGAAAATGAACTTTTATTACTTAAAATAATAGTGGATCTGAAAGTGACCTCTTTCCATCGAACTCTCAGTCTTTGGAAAAGCAACTGATTTCTATCAGCCTAAGAAAACAAATTTTAAATTGCAATTTATTATTCTTCACTGTTTTAACTGAAATTCTGAAATTATCTATTGTGATATAAGGAACTACATTTTCATTTTCATTGACTTAATCAATTACTTAATTCATATGACTAAAATATTCATCATTTTGGAGACATTCTTAGAACTAAGCCGATTTGCAAATATATTTGCAGAAACATTGAATCTCTGGCTTTTCTCCCTAGAAGTTTGATAGAATACCTTGCTTGTTACATTATTTTTTGTGCTTATATTAGCATTGGCACTAGCCATCAGCCAAAACATAGGACAGGCAGAAAAGAAAATGTTTATGGTCATTAGTACTTTTTTCAATGCAGCAGTGGGCATTTTCTATGTTTATGAGAGTTGTTTATGAAATGCATCTTTTCCAGTTTTGCACACTTGTTCAAAATTTGTTTATCTCGTTAATACGAATAAGTTATTTTTTGAACAAAAAAGTTCATCACTTTAAAACTAATCTCTCCATTCTATTATCAGCAATGAAAATAAAGTATGAGCTTGAGAGAGACCAGTTGAGAACTTACAAGCAGGAAAATTAGTGGTGCTCTATGCTTTGTTCAAGAAGCTTCTATTTTCAGTGAACAAAAGTTAATTCAGACTCATAATTGGTTAGAAGAAAGTATCTGTAGAGGCTCATCCCTAAACAGTACATCTGTACCTCCCTTTTCAAAGCTTAGGGAAAACCATGGAAGGGAAGGCTGAAAAGCAATGTAAGAGCTGCAGAAAGGAAGGGAGCACTGTGAAGTTATTGCTCCATATGTGTGACCGTGAAAACACAATTAGAAATATGGGACATAGTTTTAGGAACATGGATTTTGGCTCAGGAATATGATTTTGCACTCAAAGTGTATCAGGAAGACAGTTACAGGGCATTTGATTCTTTCAGTTCCAAGCCCCTATCACGTTGTAAAGGCGCCTAACACCTCTGATATGTCCCTAACCTTATCTGTATTCTTAAGTGTTCTACATAATGGTGGGGATTTAGGGTAAATCATGTGTAAAGTCGAACACATGCACTTAAAGACTGAGTCATCTTCAGTGTTTTTTGTCTCCTTAATTGCAGTTCGGGTTTTCAGAGATTCTTTTCCAGAAACATACATTTTCTGAAAAATTCAAATATATGTTCAATTCAATGCTTACCACCAATGGGCAGGTTTTCTGCTAAATCTCTAATTTCTTGTTCTGCAAGGTTGACGCCCATGTCTTGTAAAAGAGTTTCCAGTTTATGGATATCAGGAATCTCTTCTTGGGAAAGAGAGAGGAATATGAGAAAAATCATTGAGGTTACAATATGACAATTATTATTGTGTATGATGATTACCACTCCCATGAGGAAGGCCAAGGCTTGCTACAGTCTTCTCATGATATTATGCGAAAGAGGTCAGTGACTTTGTTGGAATTAGATTTGCATATTCTATGTGAATTAGCTGGTGAAATGATTTACAGCAAAGGATAAGATAAGTAACTATTGTTCACAATGAGTAGAGCTTCCTTTTCTGAACATTCAGACTAGTCCTGTCCTACTTCAAGCTAGCAGCCAGTTCTTGCAGTTTATGCTTATTCTCTCTGCCTCCACAATGACTTCTGTGACCTGAGCCTCCTCCAGCTTCTGCCACTCACCATGCCTTTTCTACCATAATGAACGATACCCTCAGCAACCATAAACAGAGGCGGTTCAATGAGTTGTGTCTCTCAAAGACCCTACATTATTCACTTGGAACCA
Source organism: Typhlomys cinereus (assembly GCA_023101885.1). NCBI lineage: Eukaryota > Metazoa > Chordata > Mammalia > Rodentia > Platacanthomyidae > Typhlomys > Typhlomys cinereus. Next base: position 926,612 of record JALPQD010000298.1, on the reverse strand, counting down.
GACAAGCCAAATCTCCTCCATCCTGAAGCTCAGGAAACCTTGCGGAAGAGAGGGTGGCAAGACTTTAAGAGCCCAAAGATGGGGAGGACCAATGATATGCAACACTCTCCATATAAGTTAGGGCTGCAGTAGCCAGAAGTGGACTTTGCCTGACATGCCCAATGACTGACAGGTCAATGACCTCCCCCTCCAAAGTCTACAATGCATCACAGAGGATACAGCCCCAAGCAGTAGGATCCTCAGAGGCAAGGGATTAAACAGTCATGATAGATTTCCCATACTAATGGGAAGCTCAAGAAAGGGCTCTGGGCTATGCAAGGTACTGAGGCCACTAGGGTGGAGGACTCAGAGATAGGTTGGGATTTTGACACAAAAGAATGCTCCAAGGGATGGAAAGGAGCAAGGGGGAGGGACTAAGAGAGGAGGAGGAAGAAATGGAGGTGAAAGGAGGGAGGGAATGGGAGAGTGCAATGGGGGACAACTGGGGAGGGGAGAGGAAGGGAAAGGACGGGGTACCTATCGAGCTTGTATGATTTGAAAAAAAAATAAAGGGTGGGAGAAAAAAATAAAACACAAAACAAAAAGCAAAAAAGAAATAGATGGGCCTTGGAACTTAAACGAAATTTTTCCAGAATAAAATAAAAATATCCATAAATACCATAAAAATGTTACCCTTCCTCAGCCATTAAAGAAATACAAATCAAAAACAACCCTAAGATATGATCTCACACTGGTCAGAATGGCCAAAGTCCAGAAGCTATACAACAACAAATGCTGGTGGGAATGCAGACGTGTACAACCATTCTAGAGATCAGTGTGGTGCTTTAAAAATTGAAATGCTGTATGACCCAGGTATACCGCTATGAGGAAAATTTCCTATAGGGTTTCATCTTTCTATAGAGGCACATGTACATCCCTGTTCACTGCAGCACTATTCACAATAGTAAAGTCATAGAATCGACATAAATGCCCAATAGTGAGCGAATGGATAATGAGAAAGTGATACATACATGATGAAATGCTACACAGCTATAAAAAACGAACTAATGAAACTATGAATTGATGCTGGCAATGGGTGGAGATGGAAGAAGTCATACTGAACAAAGTATCCCAGACACAGACAAACAGATGTCATACTAAGTTGTACTTAAGCAATTTGCTCAATATTTGGTGATCCTTTTCCTTACTATTTTCTGTATGTGATTAATTGTTTGGGTTATGAAAAAAGATTTCCCAGAAAGACATATTAAAAATATAGTAATTGTAAAATTATTATGATGACAGAAATTGAATAAAGAATCTACACAAAGGAAGGCAGACAGGACTCACAATCTAAATATCAAGTATGGATGCTAATTCTCTGAGGTTTCTGATATTTCTTATCCTGCATACCTTTTGTAGTTATCACAGCTTTCAATAGTCTATTCTGTAATACATTTCTAGTATCTGCAAGAAAGAGAACAATTCAGGTTAGTGGATGATATTGTAAGCCCTCACTAAATTATTTTATTACTTCAGTAAGACAGCTATGAAGAATTGTATAAGGAATATATTCTCCCCCATGACTAACAAAAATGAAGCACTAGAAAAGATTATTTTCTCATGCACATTGCTAACCAAGTGACAGTTGGAGACAGAAGCATTACAGAGAAAGAGCACTTTTTCTTGCTTGTTTTATTTTTTTCACATGTACAATTTCTTTTGCTTGCTTTTAAGATTAAGTTATGCATTGTGTGAAGGAGCAATGTTAAGATGGTTTCCTGGGGGGTCGAAGTCTTATACTAAAGGCAAACACAAGAAAGTGCAATAGGCAATGCTACTGAGTACTTAAGCCTCATCAAAGATGAGGACCCAGAGAGAAGTTTGACATGCACACTAAAAGATGCTCCAGGAATGGGGGGAAGGGGAGAGGGTCACTGGGAGAAAGGTAGGGAAGGAGTGAAAGGAAGGTAAAATAGGAGGAGAAAGGGAAATCAGAGAGCAATGGACGGAGGGAGGGGAATGGAGTACCTATCAAGTTTGTAAGAGTGGAAAAAAATAAAAAATAAACAAAATTTTAAAAAATGTGTTCCTCAAGGAGAGAGGGGACCATATTACAGCAGAGAAAATAGGCCTCCATCAAGGACTGCAAGTAAGCAATGAGACATCTGGTTAAAGTTCACAGACTTTTCCTTCCTGAGCAGTTACAACTGAGAGGGGTGTGATCTCACCAGAAAGGGAGGGCATATAGTCTGGCAGATAATGAGTAATCATTTTGCAAATGGGTGATTGACCCCTCCCTCACTGTGGTTTCCTACTTTTATTATATCTACCTTTGAATATACTCTTATAACAAGACTCTAGTTTAACAGCTTTTTAATCTCTGGCCAGGGGGTGACATCCAATACCCATCAGGATGGAGTGAAGGGCATTGCAGGAAGAGCAAAACTGCAAAAGAAAAATCAACAAACCACTATCCAGAACTTCAGAGACTCTATATCAACCACGTAGAACTAGGCCAGCCTAATCTCTCCCCATCCTGAAGCTTAGGGAAATTTGCGGAAGAGGGGGAGGTAAGATTGTAAGAGCACAAGGATGGGAGGAGCAATGATTTGCAAGATACTCCACATAAGTTAGGGCCGAAGCAATCATAATTGGACTTTGCATGCCCCACGCAATGTCCAACACACTATTGACCCCACAAAATCTAGCATTTGCTAAAGGCACCAAGATCCTTGGAGGCAAGGGATTGACAGCCAAAATAGTGTTCCTATGCTTAAGGGGTACAAAGGAAAGGGTTCAGGGAAATGCCACTGGGTCCTTGTACATCATCGGAGAGGAGGACCCAGAGGAGAGTTTGGCAGGCACATTAAAGGATTCTCTGGGGATTGGGGGAGGGGAGGCACTGGGGGTGGGGAGGGAGGGGTAAGGGGAAGGTGAGCAGAGGGGTCGGGAGGAGGAGGGAGGGAGGGAGGGAACCGGTGTACCTATTAAGTTTGTATGAGCGGAGATAATAAAAAATGTTAAAAAAATATTTTCCTGGGTTCTTATGGCAAAACGGTGGCTAAAAAGCTTAGCAGACAACAGACTAATTCTAAGTGACAGTGATCTTTCTTCTCTAAATATTTTCAGCAATATTCAGAAAAAACAAGCAAAAAACGTGATGACATTCACACAAGTTACACAAGAAACTCCTTGAAAGGCCTATACCTTACCATCAAAGGGCAGAGTTTTCTGTAGCTTTCCGAGCTCCTCATCTGTGAGCTCAATCCCCATGTTTCCCAAAGCTTCCTTCAGGTCATCTGTATGAACCTTTTCTCCTTTGAATATATAAAGGAATTAATATTAAGGAATAACCACTCCACAAAAATTGTTAAAAATAACTTTCCCATGAACTACAATTCCTCCCTGCATAAACAAACATGTAAGAGCAAAATGAAAAATATGTAACCTTCCTCTGAATTGAGGGAAATCATAAAACAGAATACAAATCTTTAACATTCAAAAAACAAAGTTTTTAAGCTAAGTGTGGTGGTATGTTGTAGTACATAGCTGCTGGTGTCAACTTGGCACATTCGTAAAGAATTAATAGCTGATTTGAAAGCCTAAGGAGGAGATTGTCTAGGTAATGTGGGTAGAGTCAGCCCGTGGTAGGTGGGAACACTCCCTGGGCAGACAGATAGAATGGAGAGGGCTAATTAAGTTGGCATTCTTCAGCACGGGTAGACAGACGTGCTGTCTGGCAAGGAAGTTTACTCCCCTCTCAATCCTCCTGTGGATATGATGAGGCCAGTTCCCATGGTAAGTGGTGTTGGTATGAACTTTCCTGCCAGACTGGACTGAGAATTGTAAATGTGACAAATGAAATAAAATACCTTGCTCCCCCATAAACCATTTGATCGTGAATTTATTAGAGTAGAGTGATGTTGATATACATGCCTCAAATCTCAGAGCTATGGAGTGAGTCTGAGGTCAGTCTGAGTTATATGACACCATGTGTCCAAAACAAATGAACAAAGTAAAGAAAAAATGAATAATTCTTATTTCTGGTTTGACTCCACGATGCATAGTAGAAATTTGTTTTCACTATCAGTCAATGAGTTAAGATATCACTAGTGGGAAAGGTATATATTCTACCTTCATTTATTATGTTTATTATCTCTTGATCTGAATAAATGATTTTCTCTTCATAACAACAACAATGGTTTAGCTCTATCAAGTCTTTATTTGTCCACCATGCTTAAATAAGCAAGTGAACTTTGTTACTTTCTATTTAAACTTTCAAATGAGAGTGAATTTGCACTTGGTAAATCCTTAATAATGCACATCAAATTATGTCCAGTGATTACTGGACTATGGCAGAAAACCAAAATATGTGTATTTGAATAAATTGGTAAAAAGGCCATTTAAAAATGTAAATCTAGACATTTCAGTTTAATTTATTGAGAGGACAAGGTGCTATTTGTGAAGATAAGAGCATTTTGAAGCCACCTCTCTATAGACACACTAAAAAGAGAAACACCTTTTCAGTCAGTTATATAGAACTCTAGAAAACAGAAGAAAGTTTCGAGCAACTGAACAAGTACTGTCTAAAGAAAAAGAAAACTTGAAAAAAAACAGAAGATGACTGAAAAACGCTAGAACTTCAATGACTGTAAACCCAGCTTTTCTTCAACCTTCAAGTTTAAATTATTTCTAAACACCTACCTCTGTCAGCAAAACACTAAAGAAACAAAAGAGAAAAACAATATTGCATTTACCTGTAAAAGCTTTTACCCTTTCCTTAAGCGTTTCCATTTCAACTTCCCCGTTCACTACAAAAAATGCAAACCAAATGACATTAATTTAGAAATCTGAAGCAGTAATGAAACTTATTTACATTCATTAAAAACAATTGTATTCTACTTTTCCCCAATAAGCACAGAGTACATGAAGAAAAAAATCATTAGTCTGGTTATAAATATACATTTTAAAGCAAGTGATTTGATAAGTTGTCACATAGGAAAAAGAATTTTTTTTACATAAAAAGACTGTAGAATGAAAGTGACTTCTTTCCATCGAACTCTCAGTCTTTAGAAAACCAACTTATTTCTATTAGCCTAAAAAAAAACAAAATTTAAAATTGGAATCTATTATTCATCACTGTTTTAACTGAAATTCTGAAATTATCTATTGTGATATAAGGAACTATTTTTTCACTTTCATTGACTTAGTTAATTACTTAATTCATATGACTAAAATATTCATCATTTTGGAGACATTCTTAGGAATAAGCCGATTTCCAAATATACATGCAGAAATATTGAATCGCTGGCCTTTCTCCCTAGAAGTTTGATAGAATGCCTTGTGTTACGTTATTTATTGCGCTTTTATAAGCATTCACACTAGCCATTAGCCAAAACATATGACATGAAGAAAAGAAACTGTTTTCCTTAGTACTTTTTTCAATGCAATGGTGTGCATTTTCTGTGTTTATGAGAGTTAGTTATAAAATGCTGGCTAATACAGTTTTTAAAACTTCTTCAAAATTTGATTTTCTCATTAATATAAATAACTTATTTTTTGAATAAAAAAGTTCATCACTTTAAAACTAATCTCAATAGTATTATCAGCAATGAAAATAAAATAGAAGCTTGAGAGAGCCGGGTTGAAACTTACAACCAAGACAATTAGTGCTACTCTCTGCTTTGCTCAAGAAGCTTCTATTTGCAGTGAATGAAAGTTAATTCAGAGACTCATAACTCATCAAAGTGCTTAGAAAGTATCTGTGGGAGTCGGATCCGGGTCCCTTTGGGCTGATCTGGGTTTCTGGGGTGGCAGGATACAAAATAAATGTGCAAAAATCAGAGGCCTTCCTGTATGCCCAGAATGAAAGAAGTGAAAAAGCCTTGAGAGAAACAATCCCATTTACTATAGCCCCTAAAAAAATGAAATACCTTGGTATAAACCTAACCAAGGAGGTTAAAGACCTTTACAATGAAAACTTTAAAACCCTGAAGAAAGAAATAGCAGAAGACACCAGAAGGTGGAAAGACATCCCATGTTCCTGGATAGGTAGAATCAACATTGTAAAAATGACCATCCTACCGAAGGCAATATACAAATTCAATGCTATACCAATTAAAATCCCAAAGCAATTCTTTAAAGAAGTTGACCAAATAATCTCAAAATTCATATGGCGGCACAAAAGACCCAGGATAGCAAAGACAATCCTGAGTAACAAAAACACTGCTGGAGGTATTACCATATCAAACCTTAGTCTATACTACAAATCCATAGTTATAAAAACTGCCTGGTACTGGCTCCAAAATAGACACACAGATCAATGGATAAGGGTTGAAGACCCAGATATAAGCCCACAAAAATATAGCCATTTGGTCTTTGACAAAGGGGCCCAAAAAATCTAATGGAAAAAGAACAGCATCTTCAACAAATGGTGCTGGCAAAACTGGATCTCCACATGCAGAAGATTAAAGCTGGACCCATACTTGTCACCAAGTACAAGACTTAATTCCAAATGGATCAAGGACCTTCATTTAAGGCCAGAGACTTTAAAAACCATAGTTGAAAGGATAGGGAACTCCCTCGAGCTGATTGGGCTAGGCCAACATTTCCTAAACAGACATCCAATGGCACAGTCACTGCTACCAACTCTCAACAGCTGGGATCTTGTGAAATTAAAGAGCTTCTGTTCAGATAAAGAGATTGTAACACGAGCTCAAAGGCAACCCACAGAATGGGAGAAAATCTTCACTAACCACATATCTGACAGAGCTCTACTGTCCAGAGTGCACAAAGAACTTAGAAAACTAAATTCCAAGGAAAACAATGGCCCAATTAAAAAATGGGCCCTGGAACTCAAAAGAAACTTTACCAGGGATGAAATTGAAATGTCTAATAAATATCTTAAAAAATGCTCCACTTCCTTAGCCATCAGGGAAATGCAAATCAAAACTTCCCTGAGATATCATCTCACCCCAGTCAGGATAGCAAAAATCCACAATACAAACAACGACAAATGCTGGAGAGGATGTGGAGAAAGGGGAACTCTCCTACATTGCTGGTGGGAATGCAGGCTCATACAGCCACTCTGGCGAGCCATCTGGAGATTCTTAAAGAAAATAAAGATTGAAATGCCATATGACCCTGCTATCCCACTTTTGGGAATAACCCCCCATGCAGCAGAAGTTCGCCTCGATAGCACAAGCTCGACCATGTTCACAGCAGCACTGTTTACAATAGCAAAGTCATGGAATCAACCCAAATGTCCAACAGTTGACGAATGGATAAGGAAACTGTGGTACATCTATACAATGGAGTACTACTCAGCCATCAAAAATGATGAATTATTGGAATTTGCTGGGAAATGGATGTCATTAGAAACAATTATATTAAGTGAAGTATCCCAAACCCAGAAAATTAAGCGCCGTATGTACTCCCTAATAGGTGGCTCCTAGTACCAAACTTACCCAGCCCACATTGAGACACTCAAAAGTAAACCTATGTAACACAGTAATTGCAAGGATTATGAACAAGAGAGATGGGGTAGGAGGGCCACACCAGAAACGAGAGAGGGTACCATGTTACAGCAGAGAAAATAGGCCTCCATCAAGGTCTGCAAGTAAGTAATGAGAAACCTGGTTAAGTTCACAGACGTTCTTTTCTGATCTCACCAGAAGGGGAGGGCATATAGTCTAGCAGATAAAAAGTAATCATTTTGCAAATGGGTGATGGACCCCTCCCTCACTGAGGTTTCCTACTTTTATTACTTCTACCCTTGAATGTGCTATTATAACAAGACTCCAGTTTAACAGCTTTTTGTCTCTGACCAGGGGGTGACATACAGTGCCCAGCAGGATGGAGTGAAGGGCATTGCAGGAGCAGCAAAACTGCAAAAGAAAATCAACAAACCACAATCCAGAACTTCAGAGACTCTATATCAATCACATAGAACTAGGCCAGCCTAATCTCTCCCCATCCTGGAGCTCAGGGACATTTGCGGAAGAGGGGGTGGTAAGATTGTAAGAGCAAAAGGATGGGAGGAACAACGATTTGCAAGATTCTCAACAATAGTTGGGGCCAAAGCAATCATAATGGGACTTTGCATGCCCTGCGCAATGTTCAGCGCACTGGTGCCCTCATAAAGTCTAGCATCTGTTAAGGGCACCGAGAACCCTGGAGGCAAGGGAATGACAGCCATAGTAGTGCTCCTATGCTTAAGGGGAACAGGAGAAAGGGCTTATGGAAATGCCACTGGGTCCTTATATGTCATCGGAGAGGAGGACCCAGTGGAGAGTCAGACGTACACAATAAAGGACTCTCTGGGAATTGGGGGGGAGGCACTGGGGGATGGGGAGGGAGAGGAGGGAAAGGAGGGGATTCGAGGGGAGGAGGGGGGAGGGAGGGAACTGGTAAAAAAATTTTAAAATGTATAATTACATTTTTAATAAAAAAAATTTAAAAAGTAAAAAAAAATAAGTATCTGTGGGGGCTCAACCCTAAACAGGACATCTGTACCTCCTCATTCAAAGCTTAGGGAAAACCATGGAAGAGAAAGCCGAAAAAAAATGTAAGAGCTGCAGAAAGAAGAGGAACTCTGTGAAGTTATTGCTCCATACATATGACCATAAAAAGACAATTAGAAATATGGGACATAGCCCCTCCGCGCCAAACCCCGACCATCGCCCAGGAACACAACAGGAACCTGGAGGAGTTGAGAAAAACAGTTCAAGAAACAAAAATAGGTATAGAGCAGGTAAAACAGTCTCAGGCAGAGTTTAAAATTGAACTAAGAGATAAGTTATCTTCAACCCAAAACTCCACAGAGAGTCTTATCAGCAGAACAAATGAGGCAGAAAATAGAATCTCAGATCTTGAAGACAAAGTAGGAGAATTAACCAGCTCAATGGAAGAGATTGTTAAAGCCAAAAAGATACTGGAGAGGAACATTCAAGAAATATGGGACACCCTGAAGAAACCTAACATGCGCATTCATGGAATACCAGAACAAGAATCCCAAAATACCACACCTGAGGAAATATTTCAATTCATCATAAATGAAAACTTCCCACAATTAAAGAATGAGAGGCCTATCCAAATACAAGAGGCATTTCGCACTCCAAACAGATATGACCAAAATAGAAAATCGCCACGGCAAATAATAGTCAAAACACTCCACATTCAAGACAAAGAAAAGGTGCTGAGAGCTTCAAGAGAAAAAAAGCAACTCACTTTTAAAGGTAAACCTATTAGAATAACAAATGACTACTCAATGGAAACAGTAAAAGCAAGAAGAGCTTGGAGAGACATACTTCAAGTATTAAATGAGCAAAAATGCCAAACCAGACTGATATACCCGGCAAAACTATCTGTCATGATTGAGGGAGAAAGAAAAGTTTTTCAGCACAAAGACAACTTGAAGGGATACATGTCTACCAAACCAGGCCTTCAAAAAATGCTAGAAATGATACTCAAGCTTGAAAAAAAAACAAGCGTATCCAGGAGGACAGAATGGAAGTATAATACCAACAAAATATAAATATCAAACAACATGCTTACAAAATCTACTAAACATAAAAAATGTCCAGAATTAAAAATAATTTCTCCATTATAACATTAAATGTCAACGGCATTAACTCACCGATTAAGAGACACAGATTACAAACTTGGATTAAAAACCACAATCCAACAATCTGCTGCCTTCAGGAAACTCATCTCACCACAAAAGATAGGCACGTCCTAAGAATGAAAGGCTGGTCCAAAATCTTGCAAGCTAATGGAACCAGGAAACAGGCAGGGGTAGCAATTATGCTTTCAGACAAAGTGGACTTCAAACCAAAGAAAATCATAAGAGACACAGATGGATACTACATTTTAGTCACAGGTACAATTCACCAGGAAGACTTCACAATACTGAACATATATGCACCCAATATGGGCCCCTCCACATTCATTAAGAAAACCCTACAGTGTCTAAAGCAAGAAATCAACCCCCAAACAATAATTCTCGGGGATTTCAACACCGCCCTCTCAACATGGGATAGATCAACAGGTCAAAAGCTTAACAGAGACACTTTGGAGCTTAACCAAACCCTTACTGAAATGGACCTTACAGATCTCTATCGAACTTTTCACCCACGTACCAAAGAATACACATTTTTCTCAGCAGCACACGGAACTTTCTCCAAAATAGATCACATATTGGGCCACAAAATGAATCTACACAAATACAAAAAAGTCGAAATTCTAGCCTGTGCCCTATCAGACCACCACGGCCTAAAGCTGGACATCCACAACAACACAACAAACAAGAGAAAATACACTAACTCCTGGAAACTTAACAATATGATGCTGAATGAGAACTGGATTCAGGAAGAAATTAAACGGGAAATTCAAGATTTTCTGAAAGTGAACGAAAATGAAAATACAACTTACCAAAATCTCTGGGACACAATGAAAGCTGTTCTAAGAGGTAAGTTCATAGCTCTTAATGCCTACATCAGAAAATTGGAAACATCAGAAATAAATAATTTAACGATGCAGCTTAAGGCTTTGGAGAAACTTGAGCAATCTGATCCCAAAAGTAATAGAAGAGAGGAGATTAGCAAAATAAGGGGAGAAATATCTGAAATCGAGACTAAGAAAACAATAGAAAAAATCAACCAGTCAAAAAACTGGTTCTTTGAAAAAATCAATAAGATTGATACACCCCTAGCTAAATTAACCAAAAGCAAGAGAGAGAAAACCCAAATTAACAAAATTAGAAATGAACATGGAGTTATCACTACGGATACCCAAGAAATCCAGAGAATTATAACATCATATTTCAAAAACTTATACTCTGTGAAGTTTGACAACACAAAAGAGATGGATGAATTTCTAAGTAAACACAACCTACCTAAATTGAATCAGGAAGTTGTGAATTATTTAAATAGTCCTATAACATACAAGGAAATTGAAGAAGTAATCTCGAATCTTCCCACCAAAAAATGTCCTGGGCCAGATGGATTCAGCACAGAGTTCTACCAGACATTTAAGGAGTTAATAACACCAATACTCCTTAAACTGTTCCATCAAATAGCAAGGGAAGGAACACTGCCAAATTCCTTCTATGAAGCTAATATCGTCTTAATCCCAAAACCTAATAAAGATGCACTTAAAAAAGAAAACTATAGGCCGATCTCTCTGATGAACACAGATGCAAAGATTCTCAACAAAGTCTTAGCAAATCGGATTCAAAAACATATCAAAAAGATCATTCACGGGGACCAAGTAGGCTTCATCCCCGGCACACAAAGTTGGTTCAACATACGCAAATCAATAAATGTAATTCATCATTTAAACCAGTCCAAAGTCCAAGACCACATGATACTCTCCATAGATGCAGAAAAAGCCTTTGACAAAATCCAACAGCCTTTTATGATCAAAACGCTAGAGACTGTAGGAATGGAAGGAACCTTTATCAATATAATAAAAGCTGTATACAACAAGCCCACAGCAAGGATTATGCTCAATGGGGAACAATTGGAAGCATTCCCACTTCGATCAGGAACTAGACAAGGCTGTCCACTCTCACCACTTCTATTCAATATTGTACTTGAAGTCTTAGCTGAAGCCATAAGACAAGAAAGGGACATAAGAGGGATTCAAATCGGCAAGGAAGAAGTCAAACTATCCCTATTTGCAGATGACATGATCTTATACCTGAGGGATCCCAAAAACTCCACCAGGAAGATCCTGGAACTAATTGAGAAGTTCAGCAGGGTGGCAGGATACAAAATAAATGTGCAAAAATCAGAGGCCTTCCTATATGCCCAGAATGAAAGAAGTGAAAAAGCCTTGAGAGAAACAATCCCATTTACTATAGCCCCTAAAAAAATGAAATACCTTGGTATAAACCTAACCAAGGAGGTAAAAGACCTTTACAATGAAAACTTTAAAACCCTAAAGAAAGAAATAGCAGAAGACACCAGAAGGTGGAAAGACCTCCCATGTTCCTGGATTGGTAGAATCAACATTGTAAAAATGACCATCCTACCGAAGGCAATATACAAATTCAATGCTATACCAATTAAAATCCCAAAGCAATTCTTTAAAGAAGTTAACCAAATAATCTCAAAATTCATATGGCGGCACAAAAGACCCAGGATAGCAAAGACAATCCTGAGTAACAAAAACACTGCTGGAGGTATTACCATACCAAACCTTAGTTTATACTACAAATCCATAGTTATAAAGACAGCCTGGTACTGGCTCCAAAATAGACACACAGATCAATGGATAAGGATTGAAGACCCAGATATAAGCCCACAAAAATACAGCCATTTGGTCTTTGACAAAGGGGCCCAAAGAATCCAATGGAAAAAGAACAGCATCTTCAACAAATGGTGCTGGCAAAACTGGATCTCCACATGCAGAAGATTAAAACTGGACCCATACTTGTCACCATGTACAAGACTTAATTCCAAATGGATCAAGGACCTTGATTTAAGGCCAGAGACTTTAAAAACCATAGTTGAAAGGATAGGGAACTCCCTCGAGCTGATTGGGCTAGGCCAACATTTCCTAAACAGACATCCAATGGCACAGTTACTGCTACCAACTCTCAACAGTTGGGATCTTGTGAAATTAAAGAGCTTCTGTTCAGATAAAGAGATTGTAACACGAGCTCAAAGGCCACCCACAGAATGGGAGAAAATCTTCACTAACCACATATCTGACAGAGCTCTACTGTCCAGAGTGCACAAAGAACTTAGAAAACTAAACTCCAAGGAAAACACTGGCCCAATTAAAAAATGGGCCCTGGAACTTAAAAGAAACTTTACCAGGAATGAAATTAAAATGTCTAACAAATATCTTAAAAAATGCTCCACTTCCTTCGCCATCAGGGAAATGCAAATCAAAACTTCCCTGAGATACCATCTCACCCCGGTCAGGATGGCAAAAATCCACAATACAAACCGACAAATGCTGGAGAGGATGTGGAGAGAGGGGAACTCTCCTACATTGTTGGTGGGAATGCAGGCTCATACAGCCACTCTGGCGAGCCATCTGGAGATTCTTAAAGAAATTAAAGATTGAAATGCCATATGACCCTGCTATCCCACTTTTGGGAATAACCCCCCATGCAGCAGAGGTTCGCCTCGATAGCACAAGCTCGACCATGTTCATAGCAGCACTGTTTACAATAGCAAAGTCATGGAATCAACCTAAATGTCCAACAGTTGACGAGTGGATAAGGAAACTGTGGTACATCTATACAATGGAGTACTACTCAGCCATCAAAAATGATGAATTACTGGAATTTGCTGGGAAATGGATGTCATTAGAAAGAATTATATTAAGTGAAGTATCCCAAACCCAGAAAATTAAGCGCCGTATGTACTCCTTAATAGGCGGCTCCTAGTACCAAACTCATCCAGCCCACATTGAGACACTTAAAAGTAAATCTATGTAACACAGTAATTGCAAGGATTATGAACAAGAGAGATGGGGTAGGAGGGCCAAACCAGAAACAAGGAGAGAGGGGACCATGTTACAGCAGAGAAAATAGGCCTCCATCAAGGTCTGCAAGTAAGTAATGAGAAACCAGGTTAAGTTCACAGACGTTCTTTCCTTATTTCACCAGAAGGGGGGGCATATAGTCTAACAGATAAAAAGTAATCATTTCGCAAATGGGTGATGGACCCCTCCCTCACTGAGGTTTCCTACTCTTATTACATCTACCCTTGAATGTGCTATTATAACAAGACTCCAGTTTAACAGCTTTTGTCTCTGGCCAGGGGGTGACATACAGTGCCCAGCAGAATGGAGTGAAGGGCATTGCAGGAGCAGCAAAACTGCAAAAGAAAATCAACCAACCACAATCCAGAACTTCAGAGACTCTATATCAATCACCTAGAACTAGGCCAGCCTAATCTCTCCCCATCCTGGAGCTCAGGGACATTTGCGGAAGAGGGGGCTGGTAAGATTGTAAGAGCAAAAGGATGGGAGGAGCAACGATTTGCAAGATTCTCAACAATAGTTGGGGCCAAAGCAATCATAATGGGACTTTGCATGCCCTGCGCAATGTCCAATGCACTGTTGCCCTCATAAAGTCTAGCATCTGTTAAGGGCACCGAGACCCCTGGAGGCAAGGGATTGACAGCCATAGTAGTGATCCTATGCTTAAGGGGAACAAGAGAAAGGGCTTATGGAAATGCCACTGGGTCCTTTTATGTCATTGGAGAGGAAGACCCAGTGGAGAGATAGGCGTACACAATAAAGGACTCTCTGGGAATTGGGGGGGAGGCACTGGGGGATGGGGAGGGAGAGGAGGGAGAGGAGGGGGTTCGGGGGGAGGAGGGGGGAGGGAGGGAACTGGTAAAAAATTTTTAAAATGTATAATTAAATTTTTAATAAAAAAAAAAGAAATAAAGAAGTAACCCTATGAAAAAAAAAAAGAAATATGGGACATAGTTTTAGGAACATGGATTTTGGATCAGGAATATGAAATTGCACTCAAAGTATATCAGGAAGTTAGTTATAGGGCATTCTATTTTTTCAGGTCTGAACCCCTCACAGTTCTTTCTCCTTATGGGGTATTTGAAGGATTCTGTTCACATCATGTAGGAAAGGAGCCTAACACCTCTAACATCTCCCTAACCTTTTCTGTATTCTTAAGTGTTGCACATGATGGTGGAGATTTAGGATAAACACATGTCAAGAGTCAAACACATGCACTGAAAGAGTGAGTCATCTTCAATACCTTTTGTCTTCTTAACTGCAGTTTAGGGATTTCGGGGATTCTTTCCCAGAGACATACATTCTCTGAAAATTCAAATACATGTTCAATTCAGTGCTTACCATCAACTGGCACGTTTTCTGCTAAATCTAGGTCGATGCCCATGTCTTGTAAAAGAGTTTCCAGTTTATGGATATCGGGAATCTCTTCTTGGGAAAGAGAATATGAGAAAAATCATAGAGGCTACAATATGACAATTTTATTGTGTATAGTGATTACCATTCCCATGAGGAAGGCCAAGGCTTGTTACAATCTGCTCATGATATAACGGGAAGGAGGTCAATGACTTTGTTGGAATTAGACTTGAATATTCTATGTGAATGAGCTGATGAAATGATTTACAGCAGGGGTAAGATAAGTAACTATTGTTCACAATGAGTAGAGCTTCCTTTTCTGAACATTCAGACTAGTCTTGTCCTACTTCAAGCTAGCAGCCAGTTCTTACAGTTTGTGCTTATTCTCTCTGCCTCCACAATGACTTCTATGACCTGAGCCTCCTCCAGCTTCTGCCACTCAGCATGCCTTTTCTACCATAATGAACGATACTCTCGGCAACCAGAAACAGAGGCGGTTCAATGAGTTGTGTCTTTCAAAGACCCTACATTATTCATCTGGAACCAGACCAGCCAAATCTCCTCCATCCTGAAGCCCAGGAAACTTTCAGGAACAGACCAGTATCTGCAAGAAAGACCGTAAGAGCCCAAAGATGGGGAGAACCAACGACATGGAAGACATTCCATCCAAGTTAGGGCTGCAGTAGCCAAAATTGGACTTTGCCTGACATGCACAATGGCTGACATGTCAAAGACCTCCACCGCCAAAGTCTACAATGCACCACAGTGGAGAAGGCTCCAAGCAGTAGGATCTTTAGAGGCAAGGGATTAAACAGTCATGATAGATTTCCCATACCAGTGGGAAGCCCAAGATGGGGCTCAGGGCTATGCAAGATACTGAGACCTGAACCCTTACCAGGGTGGAGGACTCAGAGGGAGGTTGGAATTTTGACACAAAAGAATGCTCTAAGGGATGGGAAGGAGCAAGGGGGAGATAAGGAGGAGGAGAGGAGGAGGATGAAATGGGGTGAAAGGAAGGAGGGAATGGGAAAGTGCAATTGGGGACAACTGGGGAGGGGAGAGGAAGAGAAAGGACGGAGTACCTAATGAGCTTCTATGATTTGAAAAAAAAATAAAAGATGGGAGAAAAAATAAAACACAAAACAAAAAGCAAAAAAGAAATAGATGGGCCTTGGATCTTAAAAGAAACTTTTCCAGAATAAAATAAAAATGTCCATAACCACCATAAAAAATGTTCCTCTTCCCCAGCCATTAAAGAAATGCAAATCAAAAACAACCCTAAGATATGATCTCACACTGGTCAGAATGGCCAAAGTCCAGAAGACATACAACAACAAATGTTGGTGGGAATGTAGACTTGTACAACCACTCTAGAGATCAGTGTGGTCGTTTAAAAATTGAAATGCTATGTGATCCAGCTATACTGCTACTAGAAATATTTCCAAATAATGTTTCATCTTCTTATAGAGGCACATGTAGTTGTAGCACTATTCACAATAGAAAAATCATTGAATCGACATAAACGCCCAATAGTTAGCAAATGGATAATGAAAAAGTGATACATATACATAATGAAATACTACAGAGCTATCAAAAATGAACTAATGAAACTACGAGCTAATGCTGGCAAATGGGTGGAGATGGAAGAAGTCATACTGAACAAAGTATCCTAGACACAGATAAACAGATGTCACATTAAGTTATACTTAAGCAATTTGCTCAATATTTGGTGATCCTTTTCCTTATAATTTTTGATATGTCATTAATTGTTTGGGTTATGAATAATGATTTCCCAGAAAGGCATAGTAAAAAAAATATAGTAATTGTAAAATTATTATGATGACAGAAATTAAATAAAGAATCTACACAAAGGAAGGCAGACAGGACTCACAATCTCAATAACAAGTATGCACGCTAATTTCCTGATGTTTCTGATATTTCTTATCCTGCATACCTTTTGTAGCTATCACAGCTTTCAGTAGTCTATTCTGAAATACACTTCCAGTATCTGCAAGAAAGAGAACAATTCAGGTTAGAGGATGATATTGTAAGCCCTCACTCAACTATTTTATTACTTCAGTAAGACAGCTATGCAGAATTGTATAAGGAATATATTCTCCCTCATGACTAATAAAAATGAAGCACTGGTAAAGATCATTATCTCATGCATATAAGTGATAGTTGGAGAAAGAAGAATTACATGGAAAGAGCACTTTTTTTCTTGCTTGTTTTATTTCTTTCACATGTACAATTTCTTTTGTTTGCTTTTAAGATTGAGTTATACATTGCCTGAAGGAGCAATGTTAAGATGTTTTCCTTGGTTCCGAAGACAAACCGATGGCTGAAAGGCTTATCAGACAACAGACTAATTCTAAGTGACAGTGACCTTACTTTTCTCAATATTTTCAGCAGTATTCAGAAAGAACAAGCAAAAAAAAGTGAAGACATTCACACAAGCTACACAAGAAACTCCCTGAAGGACCTGTAGCTTACCATCAAAGGGCAGAGTTTTCTGCAGCTTCTCGAGCTCCTCGTCTGTGAGCTCAATCCCCCTGTTTCCCAAAGCTTCCTTCAGGTCATCTCTATGAACCTTTTCTCCTTTGAATATATAAAGGAATTAATATTAAGGAATAACCACTCCACAAAAATTGTTAAAATAACTTTGCTATGAACTCTTGTCCGCCCTCCATAAACAAAAATGTAAGAGTAAATTGAAATACATGTAAACTTCCACAGATTTAAGGGGAATCATAAAACAGAATACAACTCTAAGATACATTAAAAAAAGTTTTTAAGCTAAGTGTGGTGGTACGTTGTAGTACATAGCTGCTGGGGTCAACTTGGCAATTGAAGACTGTACTCTGGGCACATTCGTAAAGAATTAATAGCTGATTTGAAAGCCTAAGGAGGAGATTGTCTACGTAATGTGGGTCGAGTCCGCCCGTGGTAGGTGGGAACACTTCCTGGGCAAACAGATAGAATGGAGAGGGCTAATTAAGTTGGCATTCTTTAGCACGGGTAGACAGACGTGCTGTCTGGCAAGGAAGTTTACTCCCCTCTCAATCCTCCTGTGGAAATGGTAAGGCCAGTTCCCTTGGTAAGTGGTGTTGGTATGAACTTTCCTGCCAGAGTGGATGGAGAACGGAAACCAGACAAATGAAATAAAATACCTTGCTCCTCCATAAACCATTTGATCATGTATTTATTAGCAACATGTAGAGTGATGTTGATATACATGTCGCAAATCCCAGAGCTATGGAGTGAGTCTGAGGTCAGCCTGAGTTATATGAGACCAAGTGTCCAAAACAAATAAACAAACTAAAGAAAAATGAAGAATTCTTATCTGGTTTAAATCCACCATGCATCTGAGAAACTTGTTTTCACAATCAGTCAATGAATTAAGATATCATCACTGGGAAATGTACATATTCTGCCTTCGTTTATTATCTTTATTGTCTCTCGATCTGAATAAATGATTTTCTCTTCATAATAACAACAATGGTTTTGCTCTATCAAGTCTTTATTTGTCCACTATGTTTAAATAATTAAATGGACTTTGTTACTTTCTAGTTAAACTTTCAAATGAGAGTGAATTTGCACTTGGTACATCCTTAATAATGCACATCAAATTATGTCCAGTGATTTACTGGACTATGGTAAAATACCAAAATACCATTTGAATAAATTGGGAAATACCATTTAAAAATGTAAATCTAGAAAATTCAGTTTAATTTGTTGAAAGGAGAAGGTGCTATTTGTGAATAGAGAAGAAAAGACCAATTTGAAGCCATCTCTCTATAGACACTGAAAAGAGATACACTTTTTCAGAGAGTTATGTAGAATTCTTGAAAACAGAAGAAAGTTTTCAGCAACTGAACAAGTACTGACTCAAGAAAAAGAGACCCTGAAAAAAAAACTCTCTTGACTGGAAAGCACTAGGAGAACTTCAATGACTGTTAACCCAGCTTTTCGTCAAACTTCAAATATTTCTAAACACCTACCTCTGTCAGCAAAATATTAAAGAAACCAAAGAAAAGAGCAATATTGTATTTACCTGTAAAAGCTTTTACTCTTTCCATAAGTGTTTCCATTTCCACCTCCCCGTTCACTACAAAAATGCAAACCAAATGATATTAAGAAATCTGAAATGGTAATGAAATTTAGTTACATTCATTGAAAACAGAATTGTATTCTACTTTTCCCGTTGAGCACAAAGTTCATGAAGAAAAAAATCACTAGTCTAGTTATAAATATACTTCTTAAAACATGTGATTTGATAAATTATCAGGTAGGAAAAAGAACTTTAATGATATAATAAGACTGTGAAGCTAGAAATGACCTCTTTCCGTCAAACTATCAGTCTTTGGAAAAACAACATATTTCTATCAGCCTAAAACAAATCAACATTTAAAGTTGGAATCTATTATTCATCACTGTTTTAACTGAAATTCTGAAATTATCTATTGGGATATCAGGAACTAATTTTTCATTTTAATTGACTTAGTTAATTACTTAATTCAAATGACTAAACTATTCATCAATTTTGGAGACATTCTTAGGACTAAGCTGATTTGCAAATATATTTGCAGAAAGATTGAATCACTGGCTTTTCTCTAGAAGTTTGTTAGAATGCTTTGTGTTACATTATTTTTTGCGCTTTCATTAGTTTTGGTGCTGGGCATTAGCCAAACATAGGACAGGCAGAAAAGAAAATATATATTTTCCTTATTACTTTTTCCAATGCAGTATTTTCTATGTTTATGAGGGTTGTTTATGAAATACCTGCTCATATAGTTTGGTAAACTTGTTCACAATTTTATTTTCTCATTAATATGAATAAGTTATGTTTTTAATAAAAAAGTTCATCACTTTAAAATTAATCTCTCAATTCTATTATCAGCAATAAACATAAAGTATGAACTTCAGAGAGCCCAGTTGAATCTTACAACCAGGACAATTAGTGCTGCTCTCTGCTTTGCTCAAGAGCTTCTATTTGCAGTTAATGAAAGTTAATTCAGAGACTCATAACTGGTCAAAGTACTTAGAAATTATCTGTGGTGGCTCATCCCTAAACAGGACATTTATACCTCCCCTTTCAAAGTTTAGGGAACACCATGGAAGAAAAAGCCGAAAAAATGTAAAAGCTGCAGAAAGGAGGGGAGATCTGTGAAGTTATTACTCCATATATGTGACCATGAAAAGACAATTAGAAATATGGGACATAAGTCTTAGGAACATGGATTTTGGCTCAGGAATATGAGATTGCACTCAAAGTGTATCAGGAAGGCAGTTAGAGGGCATTCTATTCTTTCAGGTCCAAACCCCTCACAGTTCTTTCTCCTTATGGGGTATTTGAAGGATTCTGTTCACATCATGTAGGAAAGGAGCCTAACACCTCTAATATCTCCCTAACTTTTTCTGTATTCTAAAGTGTTCCACATGATGGTGGGGATTTAGGTTAAGGACATATCAAGAGTCAAAAACATGGACTTAAAGACTGAGACATCTTCAATGTCTTTTGTCTTCTCAATTGCAGTTTAGGAATTTCAGAGATTCTTTTCCAGAGACATATAGTCACTGAAAAATTGAAATATATGTTCAATTCAGTGCTTACCATCAATGGGCAGGTTTTTTGCTAAATCTCTAATTTCTTGTTCTGCAAGGTCGGTGCCCATGTCTTGTAAAAGAGTTTTCAGTTTATGGATATCAGGAATCTCTTCTTGGGAAAGAGAGAGGAATATGAGAAAAATCATTGAGGCTAAAATATGACAATTATTATTGTATATGATGATTACCATTCCCATGAGGAAGGCCAAGGCTTGCTACAGTCTGTTCATGATACTATTTGAAGGAGGTCAGTGACTTTGTTGGAATTAGACTTGAATATTCTATGTGAATTAGCTGATGAAATGATTTACAGCACAGGGTAAGATAAGTAAGGATTTTTCACAATGAGTAGAGCTTTCCTTTTCTGAACATTCTGACTAGTCCTCTCCTTCTTCAAGCTAGCAGCCAGTTCTTGCAGTTTGTGCTTATTCTGTCTCCACAATGACTTCTGTGACCTGAGCCTTCTCAGCTTCTGCCACTCACCATGCCTTTTCTTCCATAATGATCGACACTCTCTGGAACCATAAGCCAAATAAATCTCTTTCTCCATTAAGCTGGTTAAATGAGTGGTGTCTCTCAAAGACTCTACATTATTCACCTGGAACAAGACTAGCCAAACCTCCTCCATCCTGACACTCAGGAAACCTTGCAGAAGAAGGGGTACGAGGGGGTGGCAAGACTGTAAGAGCCCAAAGATGGGCAGGACCAACTAAATGCAACACTCTCCATCCAAGTTAGGGCTGCAGTAACCAGAATGGGACTTTGCCTGACACAATGGCTGGCATATCAATGACCTCCCCTACCAATGTCTACCATGGATCACAGTGGAGAAGGCTCTAAGCAGTAGGATCCTTAGAGGCAAGGGATTACAGTCATAATAGAATTCCCATACTAATGGGGAGCCCAAGAAGCGGCTTGGGCTATGCCAAGTCCTGAACCCTGACTGGGGTAGAGGACTCAGAGAAAGGTTTAGCTTTTCACACAAAAAAATACTCCAAGGGATGGGAGGGAGGAAAGGGAAGGCACTGGGAGAGGAGGAGGAAGAAATGGGGGTGAAAAGCAGGGGGGGAGAGTTCAATGGGGGACAACTGGGGAAGGGAGAGGGTGGGAAAAGACAGGGTACCTACTGAGTTGTATGATTGGAAAAAAAAAATCAAATGTGGGAGAAAAATTAAAAGACAAAATAAAAAGCAAAAAAGTTTGATGGGCTTTGGAACTTAAATGAAACTTTTTCCAGGATAAAATTAAAGTGTCAAACAAACACCTTAAAAATCTTTCCCCTCCCTAGCCATTAAGGAAATGCATATCCAAAAAAACTCTGATATCATCTCACACTGTTCAGAATGGCCAAAGTTCAGAACATATACAAACACAAATACTGGTGGGAATGCAGACTTGTACAACCACTCTACAGATCAGTATGGTGGTTTAAAAATTGAAATGCTATATGACCCAGCTATACCGCTACTAGGAAAATTTCCAAAAGTTTCATCTTCCTATAGAGACACATGTACATCCCTGTTCATTGCAGCACTATTCACAATAGGAAAGTCATGGAATCGACATAAATGCCCAATAGTTAGCGAATGGATAATGAAAAAGTGATATATATATATACATAATAAAATGCCACACAGCTCTCAAACATGAATTAATGAAACTATAAACTAATGCTGGCAAAGGGATGGAGATGGAAGAAGTCATACTGAACGAAGTTTCCCAGACACAGACAAACAGATATAACATTAAATTATCCTTAAGCAATGTGCTGAAAATTTGGTGATCCTTTTCTTTATAATTTCCTGTATGTGATTAATTGTTTGGATTGTGAAAAAGATTTCCCAGAAAGACATAGTAAAATATAGTAATTGTAAAATTATTAGGATGGAAGAAATTAAATAATCAGTCTACACAAAGGAAGGCAGGCAGGATTGACAATCTCAATAACAAGTATGGATGCTAATTTTCTGAGGTTTCTGATATTTCTTATTTCATGCTTACCTTTTGTAGTTATCGCACCTTTCAATAGTCTATTCTGAAATACATTTCCAGTATCTGCAAGAAAGAGAACAATTCAGGTTAGAGGAAGATATTGTAACCACTCACTCAACTACTTTATTACTTCAGTAAGACAACTATGCGGAATCATATAAATAATATATTCTCCCTCAGGACTAATACAAATGAAGTGATTATTAAGATCATTGTCTCCTCCGCATTGGTAACTAAGTGACAACTGGAGACAGAAGTACTACATGGAAAGTGCACTTTTTTTTCTTGCTTGTTTTATTTCTTTACATACAATTTCCTTTGCTTGCTTTTAAGATTCAGTTATGCATTGCCTGAAGGAGCAACGTTAAGATGTTTTCCTGGGTTCTGATGACAAAACAATGGCTGAAAGGCTTAGCAGAAAACAGACTAATTGTATGTGAGAGTGCCCATACTTTTCTAGATATTTTAAGCAATATTCAGAAAGAACAAGCAAAAAATGTGAAGACATTCACACAAGCTTCACAAGAAACTCCCTGAAGGGCCTATCGCTTACCATCAAAGGGCAGAGTTTTTTGTAGCTTTTCAAGTTTCTCATATGTGAGCTCAATCCCCATATTTTCCTTCAAGTCATCTCTATGAACCTTTTCTCCTTTGAACATATAAAGGAATTAATCTTAAGGAATAACCGCTTCACAAAAATTGTTAAAAATAACTTTCCTATGAACTACAATTCCCCCCCATAAACAAAAATGTAAGAGCAAAATGAAACATATATAACTTTCCACTGAATTGAGGGGAATCATAAAACAGAATACAACTCTTTAAAATTCATAAAACAAAGTTTTTAAGCTAAGTGTGGTAGTATGTTGTAGTACATAGCTGCATACATAGTACATACTTGGCAATTGAAGACTGGAACTCTGGGCACATTCGTAAAGAAATAATAGCTGATTTAAAACCCTAAGCAGGAGTTTGTCTAGGTGATGGGGGTAGGGGGGATTAAGCCTATGGTAGGTGGGAACACTCCCTGGGCAGATAGATAAAATGGAGAGGGCTAATTAACTTGGCACTCTTCAGCACAGTTGGACAGACATGCTGTCTGGCAAGGAAGATACCTCTTCTCTCAATCCTCCTGTGGAAATGGTGAGGCCAGTTCCCTTGGTAAATGGTGTTGGTATGAACTTTCCTGTCAGAGTGGACTGAGAATGGCAAACCAGACAAATGAAACAAAACATCTTGTTCCCCCATAAACCATTCGATCCTGCATTTATTAGCAACATGTAGAGTGATTGTGATATACATGACTCAAATCCAACAACTATGTAATGAATCTGAGGTAAGTCTGACTTATATGAGACCATGTGTACAAAACAAATAAACAAAGAAAAAATGAAAATTCTTCTTTCTGGTTTGACTCCACCATGCATAGTAGAAATTTGTTTACTAATAAGCCAATGAATTAAGATATTACCAGTGGGAAATGCATGTATTCTACCTTCATTATGTTTATTATATGTTGATCTGAATAAATGATTTTCTCATCATAATAACAACGGTTTTGCTCTATCAAGTCTTTACTTGTCCACCACGCTTAAATAATTAAGTGAACTTTGTTACTTTCTATTTAAACTTTCAAATGAGAGTAAATTTACAGTTGGTGCATCCTTAATAATGCACATCAAATAATGTCCTGTGATTTACTAGAGTATGGTAAAATACCAAAATGTATGCATTTGAATAAATTGAGAAAATGCCTTTTAAAAATGTAAATATAGAAGTTTCAGTTTAATTTATGCGAGGACAAGGTGCTATTTGTGAATAGAGAATAGAGTATTTTGAAGCTATCTCTCTATACACACACTGAAGAGAGAAACACTTTTTCAGAGAGTTACATAGAATTCTTGAAAACAGAAAAAAGTTTTCAGCAACTGAACAAGTATTGACTTAAGAAAAAAACACCTTGAAAAAAAAACTGAAAATGACTGAGAAATACTTGGAGAACTTCAATGACTGTTAACCCAGCTTTTCTTCAACTTTCAAGTTAAAATTATTTCTAAATACCTACCTCTGTCAGCAAAACATTAAAGAAACCAAAGAAAAAAGCAATATTAAGCAATCATAATAGGACTTTGCATGCCCTGCGCAATGTCCAACACACTATTGACCTCACAAAGTCTAGCATCAGCTAAAGGCACCAAGATCCTTGAAGGCAAGGGATTGACAGCCACAGTAGTGTTCCTATGCTTAAGGGGAACACGAGAAAGGGTTCAGGGAAATGCCACTGGGTCCTTGTACGTCATAGGAGAGGAGGACCCAGAGGAGAATTAGGCATATACAATAAAGGACTCTCTGGGAATTGGGGGGGAGGTACTGGGGGATGGGAAGGGAGGGAAGGGGGAGCAGGGGATTCGGGGGGGAGGAGGAGGAAGGGAGGGAACTGGTCTACCTATTAAGTTTGTATGAGCAGAAATAATAAAAATAAATAAATAAATAAATAAATAAAATATAAAAATTTAAAAAAGCAATATTGTATTTACCTGCAAAAGCTTTAACTCTTTCCATAAGCGTTTCCATTTCCACCTCCCCATTCACTGCAAAAATGCAAACCAAATGACATTAATTTAGAAATCTGAAACAGTAATGAAATTTAGGAACATTGATGACAACAGAACTTAAGTCTACTTTTCCCCAATGAACACAAACTACATGAAGAAAAAAATCACTAGTCTACTTATAAATATACTTCCTAAAGCATGTGATTTGATAAATTGTCAGGGAGGAAAATGAACTTTCATTATATAATAAGACCATGAAACTGAAAGTGACCTCTTGCCATCGAACTCTCAGTCTTTGGAAAACCAACTAATTTCTATCAACCTAAAAAAAATCAAACTTAAAATGTGACTCTATTATTATTCACTGTTTTAATTGAAATTCTGAAATTATCTATTGTGATATAAGGAACTTCTTTTAATTTTCATTGACTTCATTAATTACTTAAATCATATGACTAAAATATTCATCATTTTTGAAGATATTCTTTGAACTACACCAATTTGCAAACATATTTGCACAAAGATTGAGTCGCTGGCCTTTCTTCCCAGAATTTGACAGAATGCCTTGTGTTACATTATTTTTTGCGCTTTCATTAGTTTTGGTGCTGGGCATTAGCCAGCAGAAAAGAAAATGTTTATTTTCATTAGAACTTTTTTCAATGCAGTTGTGGGCATTTTCTATGTTTATGAGTGTTGTGTATGAAGTGGCTGCTCATGCAATTTTGTAAACTTGTTCACAATTTAGTTTTCTCGTTAATACGAATAAGTTATTTTTTGAACAAAAAAGTTCATCCCTTTAAAACTAATCTCTCAAATACATTATTGGCAATGAAAATAAAGTATGAGCTTGAGAGGCCAGTTGAGAACTTACATCAAGGCATTCAATTAGTGCTATTCTCTGCTTTGCTCAAAAAGCTTCTATTTGCAGTCAACAAAAGTTAATTCAGAGACTTATAACTGGTCAAAGTGCTTAGAAGAAAGTATCTGTGGAGGCTCATCCCTAAACAAGCCATCTGTACCTCCCTTTTCATAGCTCAGGGAACACCATGTAAGAATGTTAAGAATTGCAGAAAGGAAAGGAGCTCTGTGAAGTTACTGCTCCATATATATGACCATGAAAAGAAAATTAGAAATATGGGACATAGTCTTAGGAACATGTATTTTGGGTCAGGAATATGAGATTGCAGTCAAACTGTATCAGGAAGGCAGTTATAGGGCATTCTATTCTTTCAGGTCCAAACCCCTCACAGTTTTCTCCTTATGGGGTATTTGAAGGTTTCTTTTCACATCATGTAGGAAAGGAGCCTAACACCTCTAATATCTCCTGAACTTTTTCTGTATTCTTAAGTGTTCCACATGATGGTGGAGATTTAGGATAAAGACATGTCAAGAGTCAAACACATGCACTTAAAGCCTGAGTCACTTCAATGTCTTTTGTCTCCTTAATTGCACGTCAGGGATTTTAGAGATTCTTTTCCAGAGACATACAGTCACTGAAAAATTTAAATATATGTTCAATTCAGTGCTTACCACCAATGGGCAGGTTTTCTGCTAAATCTCTAATTTCTTGTTCTGCAAGGTCGATGCCCATGTCTTGTAAAAGAGTTTCTAGTTTATGGATATCAGGAATCTCTTCTTGGGAAAGAGAGAAGAATATGAGAAAAATCATTGAGCCTACAATATAACAATTATTATCGTGCATGATGATTACCATTCCCAAGGCTTGCTACAGTCTGCTCATGATACTATGCAAAGGAGGTCAGTGACTTTGTTTGAGTTAGACTTGAATATTCTATGTGAATGAGCTGATGAAATGATTTACAGCAAAGGATAAGATAAGTAACTATTGTTCACAATGAGTAGAGGTAGCTTTTCTGAACATTCAGACTAGTCCTGTCTTACTTCAAGCTAGCAGCCAGTTCTTGCAGTTTGTGCTTATTCTCTCTGCCTCCACAGTGACTACTGTGACCTGAGCCTCCTCCAGCTTCTGCCATTCACCATGTCTTTTCTACCATAATGAATGATACTCTCTGGAACCATAAGCCAAATAAATCTCTTTCTCCATTAAGCTGGTTAAATGAGTGGTGTCTCCAAAAGACCCCACATTATTCACCTGGAACCAGACCAGCCAAATCTCCTCCTCAGGAAACTTTGCAGAAGACAGGGGTGACAAGATTGTAAGAGCGTAAGACTTCCCATACAAGTTAGGGCTACAGTAGCCAGAGTTCAACTTTTCCTGACATGCACAATGTCTGAATGTCAATGACCTCCTGTGCCAAGTCTACCATGGATCACAGGGGAGATGACTCCAAGCAGTAGGATCCTTAGAGGGAAGGGTTTAAACAGTCATGATAGATTTCCCATATTAATGGAGAACCCAACAAGGGGCTCTTGGCTATGTAAGCCACTGATTCCTGAACTATCATTAGAACGGAGGACTCAAGAGGGAGGATTAGCTTTTCACACAAATTAATACTCCAGCGATGAAGGGAAGGAAGGGGGAGGCACTGGGAGAGGAAGCAGAAATAGGGTTGAAAGGCAGGGAGGAGTGTGCAATGAGGGACAGCTGGGGAGGGGAGAAGAAGGTAAAAGACAGGGTACCTATTGAGCTTCTATGGTTAGAAAAAAAATAAAATGTGGGAGAAAAAATAAAAGAGAAAATAAAAAGAAAAAAAAAAGATGGGCCTTGGAAATTAAAAGAAACTTTTCCCAGGATAAAATAAAACTGTTCAACAAATACCTTAAAAAATGGTCCCCCTCTCTAGCCATTGAGGAAATGCAAATCAAATCAACCCTGAGATATTATCTCACACTGGTGAGAATGCTGGTGGGAATGCTGACTTGTACAACCACTGTAGAGATCAGTATGGTGGTTTAAACATTGACATGCTATAAGACCCAGCTATACCAATACTAGGAAAATTTCCAAATAATGTTTCATCTTACAATACAGGCACATGTACATCCCTGTTCATTGCAGCACTATTCATAGTAGCAAAGACATGGAATCAATATAAATGCCCAATAGTTGACACAATGGAATACTACACAGCGATGGAACATGAATTAATGAAACTAAGAATTAATGCTGGGTAATGTATGGAGATGGAAGAAGTCATACTGATCAAATAACCCCAGACACAGACAGATGTCACATTCAATTATCCTTAAGCAATATGCTGAAAATTTGGTGATCCTTTTCTTTACAATTTTCTGTATGTGATTAATTGTTTGGATTATGAATAAAGATTTCCCAGAAAAACATAACAAAATATATAGTAATTGTAAAATTATTATGATGGAAGAAATTAAATAATGACTCTACACAAAGGAAGGCGGACAGGACTCACAATCTCAATAACAAATATGGATGCTAATTTTCTGATGTTTCTGATATTTCTTATCCTGCTTACCTTTTGTAGATTTCGCAGCTTTCAATAGTCTATTCTGACATACATTTCCAGTATCTGCAAGAAAGAGCACAATTCAGGTTAGAGGAAGATATGGCAAGCGCTCACTCAACTATTTTATGACTTCAGTAAGACAACTATGCAGACTTGGATAAGGACATACATTCTCTGAAAAAATCAAAATTTTGAATGAGGAATATATTGAATAAGAATAAGGAATATATTCTGCCTCATGCTAACAAAAATGAAGCACTAGAAAAGATCATTATGTCAATGGTATTGGTAACTAAGTGACAACTGGAGACAGAAGTATTACATGGAAAGAGCACTTTTTTTCTTGCTGTTTTATTTCTTTCACATCTACAGTTTCTTTAGCTTGCTTTTAAGATTCAGATATGCATTGCTTGAACGAGCAATGTTAAGATGTTTTCCTGGGTTCTGATGGCAAAATGATGGCTGCAAGGTTTAGCAGACAACAGACTAATTCTAAGTGACAGTGTCCTTACTTTTCTAAATATTTTCAGCAATATTCAGAAAGAACAAGCAAAAAAACCTGAAGACAGTCACACAAGCTACAACAGAAACTCCCTGAAGGGCCTACTGCTTACCTTCAAAGGGCAGAGTTTTCTTCAGCTTTCTGAGCTCCTCGTCTGTGAGCTCAATCCCCCTGTTTCCCAAAGCTTCCTTCAGGTCATCTCTATGAACCTTTTCTCCTTTGAAAATATAAAGGAATTAATCTTAAGGAATAACCACTCCACAAAAATATGAGAGTGAAATGAAATAATATAAGAAAAAATAAAAGAGAAAATAAAAAGCAAAAAAAAAAAAAAAAAAAGATGGGACTTGGAAATTAAAAGAAACTTTTCCCAGGATAAAATAAAACTGTTCAACAAATACCTTAAAAAATGGTCCCCCTCTCTAGCCATTGAGGAAATGCAAATCAAATCAACCCTGAGATATTATCTCAAACTGGTGAGAATGCTGGTGGGAATGCTGACTTGTACAACCACTGTAGAGATCAGTATGGTGGTTTAAAATTTGACATGCTATAAGATCCAGCTATACCAATACTAGAAAATTTCCAAATAATGTTTCATCTTACAATACAGGCACATGTACATCCCTGTTCATTGCAGCACTATTCATAGTAGCAAAGACATGGAATCAATATAAATGCCCAATAGTTGACACAATGGAATACTACACAGCGATGGAACATGAATTAATGAAACTAAGAATTAATGCTGGGTTATGTATGGAGATGGAAGAAGTCATACTGATCAAATAACCCCAGACACAGACAGATGTCACATTCAATTATCCTTAAGCAATATGCTGAAAATTTGGTGATCCTTTTCTTTACAATTTTCTGTATGTGATTAATTGTTTGGATTATGAATAAAGATTTCCCAGAAAAACATAACAAAATATATAGTAATTGTAAAATTATTATGATGGAAGAAATTAAATAATGACTCTACACAAAGGAAGGCGGACAGGACTCACAATCTCAATAACAAATATGGATGCTAATTTTCTGATGTTTCTGATATTTCTTATCCTGCTTACCTTTTGTAGATTTCGCAGCTTTCAATAGTCTATTCTGACATACATTTCCAGTATCTGCAAGAAAGAGCACAATTCAGGTTAGAGGAAGATATGGCAAGCGCTCACTCAACTATTTTATGACTTCAGTAAGACAACTATGCAGACTTGGATAAGGACATACATTCTCTGAAAAAATCAAAATTTTGAATGAGGAATATATTGAATAAGAATAAGGAATATATTCTGCCTCATGCTAACAAAAATGAAGCACTAGAAAAGATCATTAGGTCAATGGTATTGGTAACTAAGTGACAACTGGAGACAGAAGTATTACATGGAAAGAGCACTTTTTTCTTGCTGTTTTATTTCTTTCACATCTACAGTTTCTTTAGCTTGCTTTTAAGATTCAGATATGCATTGCTTGAACGAGCAATGTTAGATGTTTTCCTGGGTTCTGATGGCAAAATGATGGCTGCAAGGTTTAGCAGACAACAGACTAATTCTAGTGACAGTGTCCTTACTTTTCTAAATATTTTCAGCAATATTCAGAAAGAACAAGCAAAAAAACCTGAAGACAGTCACACAAGCTACAACAGAAACTCCCTGAAGGGCCTACTGCTTACCTTCAAAGGGCAGAGTTTTCTTCAGCTTTCCGAGCTCCTCGTCTGTGAGCTCAATCCCCCTGTTTCCCAAAGCTTCCTTCAGGTCATCTCTATGAACCTTTTCTCCTTTGAAAATATAAAGGAATTAATCTTAAGGAATAACCACTCCACAAAAATATGAGAGTGAAATGAAATAATATAAGAAAAAATAAAAGAGAAAATAAAAAGCAAAAAAAAAAAAAAAAAAAGATGGGCCTTGGAAATTAAAAGAAACTTTTCCCAGGATAAAATAAAACTGTTCAACAAATACCTTAAAAAATGGTCCCCCTCTCTAGCCATTGAGGAAATGCAAATCAAATCAACCCTGAGATATTATCTCACACTGGTGAGAATGCTGGTGGGAATGCTGACTTGTACAACCACTGTAGAGATCAGTATGGTGGTTTAAACATTGACATGCTATAAGATCCAGCTATACCAATACTAGAAAATTTCCAAATAATGTTTCATCTTACAATACAGGCACATGTACATCCCTGTTCATTGCAGCACTATTCATAGTAGCAAAGACATGGAATCAATATAAATGCCCAATAGTTGACACAATGGAATACTACACAGCGATGGAACATGAATTAATGAAACTAAGAATTAATGCTGGGTTATGTATGGAGATGGAAGAAGTCATACTGATCAAATAACCCCAGACACAGACAGATGTCACATTCAATTATCCTTAAGCAATATGCTGAAAATTTGGTAATCCTTTTCTTTACAGTTTTCTGTATGTGATTAATTGTTTGGATCATGAATAAAGAATTCCCAGAAAAACATAACAAAATATATAGTAATTGTAAAATTATTATGATGGAAGAAATTAAATAATGACTCTACACAAAGGAAGGCAGACAGGACTCACAATCTCAATAACAAATATGGATGCTAATTTTCTGATGTTTCTGATATTTCTTATCCTGCTTACCTTTTGTAGATTTCGCAGCTTTCAATAGTCTATTCTGACATACATTTCCAGTATCTGCAAGAAAGAGCACAATTCAGGTTAGAGGAAGATATGGCAAGCGCTCACTCAACTATTTTATGACTTCAGTAAGACAACTATGCAGACTTGGATAAGGACATACATTCTCTGAAAAAATCAAAATTTTGAATGAGGAATATATTGAATAAGAATAAGGAATATATTCTGCCTCATGCTAACAAAAATGAAGCACTAGAAAAGATCATTATGTCAATGGTATTGGTAACTAAGTGACAACTGGAGACAGAAGTATTACATGGAAAGAGCACTTTTTTTCTTGCTGTTTTATTTCTTTCACATCTACAGTTTCTTTAGCTTGCTTTTAAGATTCAGATATGCATTGCTTGAACGAGCAATGTTAAGATGTTTTCCTGGGTTCTGATGGCAAAATGATGGCTGCAAGGTTTAGCAGACAACAGACTAATTCTAAGTGACAGTGTCCTTACTTTTCTAAATATTTTCAGCAATATTCAGAAAGAACAAGCAAAAAAACCTGAAGACAGTCACACAAGCTACAACAGAAACTCCCTGAAGGGCCTACTGCTTACCTTCAAAGGGCAGAGTTTTCTTCAGCTTTCTGAGCTCCTCGTCTGTGAGCTCAATCCCCCTGTTTCCCAAAGCTTCCTTCAGGTCATCTCTATGAACCTTTTCTCCTTTGAAAATATAAAGGAATTAATCTTAAGGAATAACCACTCCACAAAAATATGAGAGTGAAATGAAATAATATAACCTTCCACAGAATTGAAGGGAATCATAAAATAGAATACAGCTCTTTAAAATTCATAAAACAAAGTTTTTAAGCTAAGTGTGGTGGTATGTTGTAGTACATAGCTGCTGGGGTCAACTTGGCAATTGAAGACTGGAACTCTGGGCACATTCATAAAGAATTAATAGCTGATTTGAAAGCCTAAGCAGGAGATTGTCTAGGTAATGTGGGTAGAGTCAGCCCGTGGTAGGTGGGAACACTCCCTGGTCAGACAGATAAAATGGAGAGGGCCAATTAAGTTGGCATACTTCAGCACAGATGGACAGTGTGTCTGGCATGGAAGTTCACTCCTATCTCAGTCCTCCTCTGGATATGGTGAAGACAGTTCCCTTGGTAAATGGTGTTGCTATGAACTTTGCTGCCGGAGTGGATGGAGAACGGTAAACCAGACAAACGAAATAAAACACGTTTCTCCCCCATAAACCATTTGATCGTGTATTTATTAGCAACATGTGAGTGATTGTGATAAACATGACTCAAATCCCAGAGTAATGTAGTGAATCTGACCTCAGTCTGAGTTATATGAGAGCATGTTTCCAAAACAAATAAATGGATTCAAGAAAAAATGAAGAATTCTTATTTCTGGTTTCAGTCTGCCATACATAGGAGAAACTGGTTTTCACAATCAGTCAATGAGTTAAGATATCACCTGTGGGAAATGTATACATTCTACCTTCATTGATTATGTTTATTGTCACTCGATCAGAATAAATGAATTTCTCTTCATAATAACAACAACGCTTTAGCTCTACCAGCTCTTTCTTTGTCCACCCTGTTTAAATAAGTAAATGAACTTTGTTACTTTCTATTTAAACTTTCAAATGAGAGTGAATTTACAGTTGGTACATCCTTAATAATACACATCAAATAATGTCCAGTGATTTACCACAGTATGGTAAAATACCAAAATGTGTGCATTTGAATAAATTGGGAAGATGTCATTTGAAAATGTAAATATAGAAGTTTCAGTTTAATTTATTGAGAGGACAAGATGCTATTTGTGAATAGAGAAGAAAAGAGCATTTGGAAGCCGTCTCTCTATAGACCCACAAAAAAGAGAAAATCTTTTCAGTGAGTTATATAGAAGTCCAGAAAACAGAAGAAAGTTTTCAGCAAGAAAGTACTGACTAAAGAAAAAGAAAACTTGAAAAAAATACAGATGACAGAAAAAGATAAGAAAACTTCAATGACTGTTAACCCAGCTTTTCTTCAACCTTCAAGTTCAAATTATTTCTAAACACCTACCTCTGTCAGCAAAACATTAAAGAAACAAAAGAAAAAAGTAATACTGTATTTACCTGTAAAAGCTTTTACTCTTTCCATAAGCCTTTCTATTTCCACCTCCCCTTTAACTACAAAAACACAAACCAAAGGACATTAATTTAGAAATCTGAAACATTAATGAAATTTAGTTACATTCATTGAAAACAACTTTATTCTACTTTTCCCCAATGAGCACAGAGTACATGAAGAAAAAAATCATTAGTCTGGTTATAAATATACTTTTTAAAGCAAGTAATTTGATAAGTTGTCATGTAGGAAAATTAACTTTTATTACATAAAAAGACTGTGGAACTGAAAGTGACCTCTTTCCATCGACCTCTCAGTCTTTAGAAAACCAACTAATTTCTATCAGCCTAAAAAAACCAAAATTTAACATTGGAATCTATTATTTTTCACTGATTTAACTGATTCTGAAATTATCTATTGCGATATAAGGAAATATTTTTTCATTTTCATTGACTTAGTTAATTCATGTGATTAAAATATTCATCATTTTGGAGACCTTCTTAGGACTAAGCCGATTTGCAAATATATTTGCAGAAAGATTGAATCGCTGGCTTTTCTCCCTAGAAGTTTGAGAGAATACGTTGTGTTACATTATTTGTTGTGCTTATATTAGCATTAGCGCTAGCCATTAGCCAAAACATAGGACGGGCAGAAAAGAAAATGTTTTATTTTCATTAGTACTTTTTTCAATGCAGCGGTGGGCATTTTCTATGTTTATGAGAGTTGTTTATGAAATGCCTCTTTTCCAGTTTTGTAAACTTGTTCAAGATTTGTTTTTCTCGTTAATACGAATAAGTTATTTTTTGAACAAAAAAGTTCATCACTTTAAAACTAATCTCTCCATTCTATTATCAGCAATGAAAATAAAGTATGAGCTTGAGAGAGACCAGTTGAGAACTTACAAGCAGGACAATGAGTGGTACTCTATGCTTTGCTCAAGAAGCTTCTATTTGCAGTGAGCAAAAGTTAATTCAGAGACTCATAACTGGTCAAAGTGCTTAAAAGAAAGTATCTGTGGAGGCTCATCCCTAAATATTACATCTGTACCTCCCCTTTCAAACCTTAAGGAACACCATGAAAGGGAAGGCTGAAAAAAATGTAAGAGCTGCAGAGAGGAAAGGAGCGCTGTGAAGTTATTGCTCCATATATATGACCGTGAAAAGACAATAAGAAATATGGGACATAGTCTCAGGAACATGGATCTTGGCTGAGGAATATGAGATTGTACTCAAAGTGTATCAGGAAGACGGTTATAGGGCATTCTATTCTATCAGGTCCGAACCCCTCTCAGTTCTTTCTCCTTATAGGATATTTGAAGAATTCTGTTCACATCATGTAGGAAAGAAGCCTAACATCTCTAATATCTCCCTAACCTTTTCTGTATTCTTAATTGTTCCACATGATGGTGGGGATTTAGGATAAAGACATGACAAGAGTCAAAAACATGTACTTAAAGACTGAGTCATTTTCAGTCACTTTGTCTTCTTAACTGCACTTTAGGGTTTTCAGAGATACTTTTCCACAGACATACATTCTCTGAAAAATTCAAATATATGTTCAATTCAGTGCTCACCATCAACAGGCAGGTTTTCTGCTAAATCTCTAATTTCTTGTTCTGCAAGGTCAATGCCCATGTCTTGTAAAAGAGTTTCCAGTTTATGGATATCAGGAGTCTCTTCTTGGGAAAGAGAGAGAATATGAGAAAAATCATTGAGGCTAAAATATGACAATTATTATTGTGTATGATGATCACCATTCCCATGAGGAAGGCCAAGGCTTGCTACAGTCTGCTCATGAAATTATGCGAAAGAGGTCAGTGACTCTGTTGGAATTAGATTTAATATTCTATGTGAATGAGATGATGAAATGATTTACAGCAAAGGGTGAGATAAGTAATGATTGTTCACAATGAGTAGAACTTCCTTTTCTGAACATTCAGACTAGTCCTGTCCTACTTCAAGCTAGCAGCCAGTTCTTGCAGTTTGTGCTTATTCTCTCTGCCTCCACAATGACTTCTGTGACCTAAGCCTCCTCCAGATTCTGCCGCTCACCATGCCTTTTCTACCATAATGAAAGATACTCTCTGTAACCATAAGCCAAATAAGTCTCTTTCTCCATTAAGCTGGTTAAATGAGTGTTGTCTCTCAAAGACCCTACATTATTCGCCTGGAACCAGACCAAATCTCCTCCATCCTGAAGCTCAGGAAACCTTGAGGAAGAAGGGGCGGCAAGACTGTAAGAGCACAAAGATGAGGAGGACCAATGATATGTAACACTCTCCATACAAGTTAGGGCTGCAACTCTGGTGAGCCGTCTGGAGATTCTTAAAGAAATCAAAGATTGAAATGCCATATGACCCTGCAATTCCACTTTTGGGTATAATCCCCCATACAGCAGAGGTTCACCTCAATAGCACAAGCACGACCATGTTCATAGCAGCACTGTTTAGAATAGCAAAGTCATGGAATCAACCCAAATGTCCAACAGTTGACATGTGGATAAGGAAACTGTAGTACATCTATACAATGGAGTACTACTCAGCCATCAAAAATGATGAATTACTGGAATTTGCCAGGAAATGGATGTCATTAGAAACAATTATATTAAGTGAAGTATCCCAAACCCAGAAAATTAAGCACCGTATGTACTCCCTAATAGGTGGCTCCTAGTACCAAACCCACCCAGCCCATCTTGAGACACTCATAGGTAAATCTATGTATTACCTACAGTAATTGCAAGGATTATGAACACGAGGGATGGGGCTGGAGGGCCACACCAAAAACAAGGAGAGAAGTGACCATGTTACAGTAGAGAAAATAGGCCTCCATAAAGGACTGCAAGAAAGTAATGTGACACCTAGTTAAGTTCACAATTCATTCCTGATCATTTACAACTAAGGGGGTATGAACTCACCAGAAGGGGAGGGCACATAGTCCGGCAGATTAAAAAGTAACCATTTTGCAAATGGGTGATTGACCCCTCCCATTGCCAAATGCCATATGACCCTACGATTCCACTTTTGGGTATAAGTATTACATCTACCCTTGAATGTGCTCTTATAATAAGACTCCAGTTTAACAGCTTTCTGTCTCTGGCCAGGGGGTGACATACAGTGCCCATCACGATCGAGTGAAGGGCATTGCAGGAGCAACAAAACTGCAAAAGAAAATCAACGAACCACTATCCAGAACTTCAGAGACTCTATATCAACCATGTAGAACTAGGCCAGACGAATCTCTCCCCATCCTGAAGCTCAGGGACATTTGCGGAAGAGGGGGCAGTAAGAGTGTAAGAGCAAAAGGATGGGAGGAGCAATGATTTGCAAGATACTTCACACAAGTTAGAGCCGAAGCAATCATAATTGGACATTGCATGCCCTGTGCAATGTCCAACACACTATTGACCTCACAAAGTCTAGCATCTGCTAAAGGCACCAAGATCCATGGAGGCAAGGGACTGACAGCCACAGTAGTGTTCCTATGCTTAAGGGGAACACAGGAAAGGGTTCAGGGAAACGCCACTGGGTCCTTGTACATCATCGGAGAGGAGGCCCAGAGGAGAGTCAGGCATGCACAAGGAAGGACTCTGGGAATTGGGGTGGGAGGCACGGGGGATGGGGTGGGAGGGCTGAAGGGAGGGAGAGCAGGCGGTTCGGGGGAGGAGGAGGGAGGGAGGGAACTGGTGTACCTATTAAGTTTGTATGAGCTGAAATAATAATAAAAATGTATTAAAATTAAAAAAAATCATCTTAATGTACAAAGAAAAAAAAAAAAAAAAAAAACAAGTTAGGGCTGCAGTAGCTAGCCAGAATTGGACTTTGTCTGACATGCCCAATGGCTGACAGGTCAATGACCTCCGCTGTCAAAGACTACAATGCATCACAGCGGATGGATAATGAGAAAGTGATACATATACATGATGAAATGCTACACAGCTATCATTATGAACTAATGAAACTATGAACTAATGGTGGCAAATGAGTGGAGATGGAAGAAGTCATAGTGAACAAAGTATCCCAGACAAAGACAAACAGATATCACATTAAGTTATACTTAAGCAATTTGCTGAATATTTGCTGATTCTTTTCCTTATAATTTTCTGTATGAGATCAATTGTTTGGGTTATGAAAAAAGATTTCCCAGAAAGACATATTAAAAATACATAATTGTAAAATTATTAGGTTGGAAGAAATTAAATAATAAATCTACACTAAGGAAGGTAGACAGAACTCACAATCTAAATAACAAGTATGGATGCTAATTTTCTGAGGTTTCTGATATTTCTTATCCTGCATACCTTTTGTAGTTTTCGCAGCTTTCAATAGTCTATTCTGCAGTACGTTTCCAGTATCTGCAAGAAAGAAAATGATTTAGGATAGAGGATGATATTGTAAGCACAAACTAAATTATTTTATTACTTCAGTAAGACAGCTATGCAGAATTGTATATATTCTCCCTCATGATAACAAAAATGAAGCATTGGAAAAGATCATTGTCTCATGCACATTGTTAACTAAGTCACAGTTGAAGACAGAAGGTATTACATGGAAAGAGCGCTATTTTTTTCTTACTTGTTTTATGTCTTTCACATCTACAATTTCCTTTGCTTGCTTTTAAGATTCAGTTATGCATTGCCTGAAGGAGCAATATTAAAATATTTTCCTGGGTTCTGATGGCAAAACGATGGCTGAAAGACTTAGAAGACAATAGACTAATTCTAAGTGACAGTGCCCTTACTTTTCTAAATATTTTCAGCAATATTCAGAGAGAACAAGCAAAAAAACTGTGACAACATTCACAAAAGCTAAAACAGAAACACCCTAAATGGCCTATAGCTTACCATCGAAAGGCAGACTTTTTTGTAGCTTTTGGAGCTCTTCATCTGTGAGCTCAATCCCCATGTTTCCCAAAGCTTCCTTCAGGTCATCTCTATGAACCTTTTCTCCTTTGAAAACATAAAAGAATTGGGGGTGAGGCACTGGGGGATGGGGAGGGAGGAAAGGGGGAACAGGGGGTTCAGGGGGAGGAGGAGGGAGGAAGGGAACTGGTCTACCTATTAAGTTTGTAAGAGCGGAAAAAATAAAAAATGTATTAAAAAAATAACCACTCCACAAAATTGTTAAAAATAGCTTTCCTATGAACTGTCACCCCCCAAAATAA
Source organism: Typhlomys cinereus (assembly GCA_023101885.1). Taxonomy (NCBI): domain Eukaryota; kingdom Metazoa; phylum Chordata; class Mammalia; order Rodentia; family Platacanthomyidae; genus Typhlomys; species Typhlomys cinereus. The sequence goes on along the minus strand of JALPQD010000298.1, from coordinate 887,809 downwards.
AAATGTAAGAGTTAAATGAAACATATATAATTTTCCACTGAATTAAGGGGAATCATCAAACAGAATACAACTCTTTTAAGATTCATAAAACAAAGTTTTTAAGCTAAGTGTAGTGGTATGCTAAAGTACATAGCTGCTGGTGTCAACTTGGCAATTGAAGACTAGAACTCTAGGCACATTCGTAAAGAATTAATAGCTAATTTAAAACCCTAAGCAGGAGATTGTCCTGGTAATGGGGGGAGGGAGGGATTCAGCCCATGGTAGGTGGGAACACTCCCTGGGCAGATAGATAGAATGGAGAGGGATAATTAAGTTGACACTCTTCAGCACATGTGGAAAGACATGCTGGCTGGCATGGAAGTTTACTCCTCTCTCAGTCCTCCTGTGGATGTGGTAAGACCAGTTCCCTTGGTAAATGCTGTTGCTACCAACTTTCCTGTCACAGTGGATTGAGAACAGTAAACCAGACAGATAAAATGTAATACATTGCTCCCCCATAAACCATTTGATCGTGTATTTATTAGCAACATGTAGAGTGATTGTGATATACATGACTCAAACCCAAGACTTCTATAATGAATCTGAGGTCAGTCTGAGTTATATGAGACCACGTGTCCAAAACAAATAAACAAATTAAAGAAAAAATGAAGCATTCTTCTTTCAGGTTTGACTCCACCATGCATAGTAGAAATTTGTTTTCACAATCAGTCAATGAATTAAGATATCACTAGTGAGAAATGGATATATTTTACCTTCATTTATTATGTTTATTATATCTTGATCTGAATAAATGATTTTCTCTTCATAATAACAACAATGTTTTTTTTCTATCAAGTCTATATTTGCCCCCCCATGCTTAAATAATTAAATGAACTTTGTTACTTTCTATTTAAACTTTCAAATGAGTGTGAATTGGCACTTGGTAAATCTTTAATAATGAATCAATCAAATTATATTCACTGATTTACCAGAGAATGGTAGAAAACAAAAAGGTATGCACTTGAATGAATTGAGAAGATGCCACTTAAAAATGTACAGCTAGAAGTTCCAGTTTAATTTATTGAGAGGACAAGGTGCTATTTGTGAATAAAGAAGAAAAGAGCATTTTGAAGCCATGTCTCTATAGACACATTGAAAAGAGAAACACCTGTTCAGTCAGTTATATAGAACTCTAGAAGACAGAGGAAAGTTTTCAGCAACTGTTTAGAAAACAAGAAAGAGAAAACTTGAAAAAAAAAAACAGAAGATGACTAAAAACGGGAGGAGATCTTCAATGACTGTTAACCCAGCTTTTCTTCAACCTTCAAGTTTAAATTATTTCTAAACACCTATCTCTGTCAACAAAACATTAAAGAAACAAAAGAAAAAAGTAATACTGTATTTACCTGTAAAAACTTTTACTCTTTCCATAAGCGTTTCCATTTCCACTTCCCCATTAACTACAAAAATGCAAACCAAAGGACATTAATTTAGAAATCTGAAGCACTAATGAAATTTAGTTACATTCATTGAAAACAACTATATTCTAATTTTCCCCAATAAGCACAAAGAACATGAAGAAAAAAATCATTTTTAAAGCAAGTGATTTGATAAGTTGTCATGTTGATAAGTTGTCATGTTGATAAGTTGTCATGTAGGAAAATGAACTTTTATTACATAAAAACATAGTGGAACTGAAAGTGAACTCTTTCCATCGAACTCTCACTCTTTGGAAAACCAACTTATTTCTATCAGCCCAAAAAACCCAAAATTTAAAATTGGAATCGATTACTCTTCACTGTTTTAACTGATCCTGAAATTATCTATCGGAATACAAGGAACTGCTTTTTAAAATTTTCATTGACTTAGTTAATTACTTAATTCATATGACTAAAATATTCATCATTTTGGAGACATTCTTAGGACTAAGCCGATTTGCAAATATATTTACAGAAAGATTGAATCACTGGCCTTTCTACCTACAAGTTTGATAGAATACCTTGCTTGTTACATTATTTGTTGTGTTTATATTAGCATTAGCGCCAGCCATTAGTCAAACATGGGACAGGCAGAAAAGAAAAAGTTTATTTTCATTAGTACTTTTTTAAATGCAGCGGTGGGCATTTTCTTTGCTTATGAGAGTTGTTTATGAAATGCCTCTTTTCCAGTTTTGTAAACTTGTTCAAGATTTGTTTTTCTCGTTAATATGAATAAGTTATTTTTTGAACAAAAAAGTTCATCACTTTAAAACTAATCTCTCCATTCTATTATCAGCAATGAAAATAAAGTATGAGCTTGAGAGAGCCCAGTTGAGAACTTACAAGTAGGACAATGAGTGGTGCTCTATGCTTTGCTCAGGAAGCTTCTATGTGCAATGAACAAAAGTTAATTCAGAGACTCATAACTGGTTCAAAGTGCTTAGAAGAAAGTATCTGTGGAGGCTCATCCCTAAACATTACATTTGTACCTCCCCAAGCTTAGGGAAAACCATGGAAGGGAAGGCTGAAAAAAATGTAAGAGCTGCAGAAAGGAAAGGAGCATTGTGAAGTTATTGCTCCATATATATGATCATGAAAAGACAGTTAGAAATGTGAGACAAAGTCTTAGGGAACATTGATTTTGGCTCAGGAATATGAGATTGCACTCAAATTGTATCAGGAAGACAGTTATAGGACATTCTATTCTTCCAGGTCTGAACCCCTCACAGTTCTTTCTCCTTATGGGGTATTTGAAGAATTCTGTTCACATCATGTGGAAAAGGAGCCTAACACTTTAATATCTCCCTAAACTTTTATGCATTCTTAAGTGTTCCACATGATGGTGGGGATTTAGGATAAAGACATGTCAAGACTCAAAAACATGCACTGAAAGACTGAGTTATCTTCAATGTCTTTTGTCTTCTTAATTGCACTTTAGGGTTTTCAGAGATCCTTTTCCACAGACATACATTCTCTGAAAAATTCAAATATATGTTCAATTCAGTGCTTACCATCAACGGGCAGGTTTTCTGTTAAATCTCTAATTTCTTGTTCTGCAAGGTCAAAGCCCATGTCTTGTAAAAGTGTTTCCAGGTTACGGATATCAGGAATCTCTTCTTGGGAAAGAGAGAGAATATGTGAAAAATCATTGAGGTTACAATATGACAATTATTATTGTGTATGATGATCACCATTCTCATGAGGAAGTCCAGGGCTTGCTACAGTCTGCACATGATATTATGAGAAAGAGGTAGTGACTTTGTTGGAATTAGATTTTAATATTCTATGTGAATGAGATGATGAAATGATTTACAGCAAAGGGTGAGTTGAGTAACTATTGTTCACAATGAGTAGAACTTCCTTTTCTGAACATTCAGACTAGTCCTGTCCTACTTCAAGCTAGCAGCCAGTTCTTGCAGTTTGTGCTGATTCTCTCTGCCTCCACAATGACTTCTGTGACCTGAGCCTCCTCCAGATTCTGCCATTCACCATGCCTTTCCTACCATAATGAACGATTCTCTCTGGAACCATAAACCAAATAAATCTCTTTCTCCATTAAGCTGGTTACATGTGTGTTGTCTCTCAGAGACCCTACATTATTCACCTGGAACCAGACCAAATCTCCTCCATCCTGAAACTCAGGAAACCTTGAGGAAGAAGTGGTGGCAAGACTGTTAAGAGTCCAAAGATGGGGAGGACCAATGATATGCAACACGCGCTATACAAGTTAGGGCTGCAGTAGCCAGAACTGGACTTAGCCTGACATGCACAATGGCTGACAGAGCAATGACCTCCACTGCCAAAGTCTACAATGCATCACAGCGGAGACAGCCCCAAGCAGTAGGATCCTTAGAGGCAAGGGATTAAACAGTCATGTTAGATTTCCCAATCTAACAGGGAGCCCAAGAAGGGGCTGTGGGCCATGCAAGATACTGAGTCCTGAACCCTCACTAGGGTGGACGACTCAGAGTGAGGTTGGGATTTTGATACAAAGGAATGCTCCAAGGGATGAGAAGGAGCAAGGGGAGGCACTAAGAGAGGAGGAGGAAGAAATGGGGGTGAAAGGAAGGAGGGATTTGCAGAGTGCAATGGGGAATGACTGGGGAGAGCAAAGGGAGGGAAAGAACGGGATACCTATTGAGCTTATTATATTATTTGAAAAAAAATAAATAGTGGGAGAAAAATATAAAACACAGAACAAAAAGCATAAAAGAAAAAATGGGCTTTGGAACTTAAAAGAAACTTTTCCCAGGATAAAATTAAAGGTTCAACAAATACCTCAAAAAAATTTCCCCTCCCTAGCCATTAAAGCAATGCAAATCACAAAAACTCTGAGATATCATCTCACAATGGTCAGACTGACTAAAGTCCAGAAGACATACAACAACCAATGCTGGAAGGAATGCAGACTTGTACAACCACTCTAGAGATCAGTGTGGTGGTTTAAAAATTGATATCTTTGTGATACAGCTATACCATTACTAGGAAAATTTCCAAATAGTGTTTCATCTTCCTATAGAGGCACATGTACATCCCTGTTCATTGCAGCCCTATTCACAATAGCAAAGTCATAGAATCGACATAAATGCCCAATAGTGAGTGAATGGATAATGAGAAAGTGATACATATACATGATGGAATGCTACACAGCTATCAGTATGAACTAATGAAACTATGAACTAATGCTGGCAAAAGGGTAGAGATGGAAGAAGTCATAGTGAACAAAGTATCCCAGACACAGACAAACAGATATCACATTAAGTTGTACTTAAGCAATTTGCTGAATATTTGCTGATTCTTTTCCTTATAATTTTCTGTATGAGATCAATTGTTTGGGTTATGAAAAAAGATTTCCCAGAAAGACATATTAAAAATATCGTAATTGTAAAATTATTACGTTGGAAGAAATTAAATAATGAATCTACACTCAGGAAGGTAGACAGAACTCACAATCTAAATAATAAGTATGGATGCTAATTTTCTGAGGTTTCTGATATTTCTTATCCTGCATACCTTTTGTAGTTTTCGCAGCTTTCAATAGTCTATTCTGCAGTACATTCCCAGTATCTGCAAGAAAGAAAACGATTTAGGATAGAGGATGATATTGTAAGCACTCACTAAACTATTTTATTACTTCAGTAAGACAGTTATGCAGAATTGTATATATTGTCCCTCATGATAACAAAAATGAAGCATTGGAAAAGATCATTGTCTCATGCACATTGTTAACTAAGTCCACAGTTGAAGACAGAAGTTATTACATGGAAAGAGCGCTATTTTTTTCTTACTTGTTTTACTTCTTTCACATCTACAATTTCCTTTGCTTGCTTTTAAGATTCAGTTATGCATTGCCTGAAGGAGCAATATTAAAATATTTTCCTGGGTTCTGATGGCAAAACGATGGCTGAAATGCTTAGAAGACAATAGACTAATTCTAAGTGACAGTGCCCTTACTTTTCTAAATATTTTCAGCAATATTCAGAGAGAACAAGCAAAAAAACTGTGACGACATTCACACAAGCTAAAACAGAAACACCCTAAATGGCCTATAGCTTACCATCAAAAGGCAGACTTTTTTGTAGCTTTTGGAGCTCTTCATTTGTGAGCTCAATCCTCATGTTTCCCAAAGCTTCCTTCAGGTCATCTCTATGAACCTTTTCTCCTTTGAAAACATAAAAGAATAAATATTAAGAAATAACCACTCCACAAAAATTGTTAAAAATAGCTTTCCTATGAACTGTGCCCCCCCCCCCCCCCCGCAAACAAAAATGTAACAGTTAAATGAAACATATATAACCTTCCACTGAATTAAGGGGAATCAACAAACAGAATACAACTCTTTTAAGGTTCATAAAACAAAGTTTTTAAGCTAATTGTGGTGGTATGCTGAAGTACGTAGCTGCTGGTGTCAACTTGGCAATTGAAGACTGGAACTCTGGGCACATTCGTAAAGAAGTAATAGCTGATTTAAAACCCTAAGCAGGAGATTGTCTAGGTAATGGGGGGAGGAGGGGATTCAGCCCGTGGTAGGATGGAATACTCCCTGGGCAGATAGATAAAATGGCGCTCTTCAGCACAAGTGGCCAGACATGCTGGCTGGCATGGAAGTTTACTCCTCTCTCAGTCCTCCTGTGGATGTGGTGAGGCCAGTTCCCTTGGTAAATGGTGTTGCTATGAACTTTCCTGTCACAGTGGACTGAGAATAGTAAACCATACAGATAAAATGTAATACATTGCTCCCCCATAAACCATTTGATCGTGTATTTATTAGCAACATGTAGAGTGATTGTGATATACATGACTCAAACCCAAGACCTCTATAATGAATCTGAGGTCAGTCTGAGTTATATGAGACCACGTGTCCAAAACAAATAAACAAATTAAAGAAAAAATGAAGCATTCTTCTTTCAGGTTGACTCCAACATGCATACTAGAAGTTTCTTTTCACAATCAGTCAATGAATTAAGATATCACTAGTGAGAAATGTATATATTCTACCTTCATTTGTTATGTTTATTATATCTTGATCTGAATAAATGATTTTCTCTTCATAATAACAAACAACGGTTTTTTTCTATCAAGTCTATATTTGCCCCCCATGCTTAAATAATTAAATGAACTTTGTTACTTTCTATTTAAACTTTCAAATGAGAGTGAATTGGCACTTGGTAAATCTTTAATAATGAATCAATCAAATTATATTCACTGATTTACCAGAGAATGGTAGAAAACAAAAAGGTATGCACTTGAATGAATTGAGAAGATGCCACTTAAAAATGTACAGCTAGAAGTTCCAGTTTAATTTATTGAGAGGACAAGGTGCTATTTGTGAATAAAGAAGAAAAGAGCATTTTGAAGCCATCTCTCCATAGACACACTGAAAGAGAAACACCTGTTCAGTCAGTTATATAGAACTCTAGAAAACAGAGGAAAGTTTTCAGCAACTAAACAGTACTGACTCAAGAAAAAGAAAACTTGAAAAAAAAAAACCAGAAGATGACTAAAAACGGGAGGAGATCTTCAATGACTGTTAACCCAGCTTTTCTTCAACCTTCAAGTTTAAATTATTTCTAAACACCTACCTCTGTCAACAAAACATTAAAGAAACAAAAGAAAAAAGTAATACTGTATTTACCTGTAAAAGCTTTTACTCTTTCCATAAGCGTTTCCATTTCCACTTCCCCATTAACTACAAAAATGCAAACCAAAGGACATTAATTTAGAAATCTGAAGCATTAATGAAATTTAGTTACATTCATTGAAAACAACTGTATTCTAATTTTCCCCAATAAGCACAGAGAACATGAAGAAAAAAATCATTAGTCTGGTTATAAATATACTTTTTAAAGCAAGTGATTTGATAAGTTGTCATGTAGGAAAATGAACTTTTATTACATAAAAACATAGTGGAACTGAAAGTGAACTCTTTCCATCGAACTCTCACTCTTTGGAAAACCAACTTATTTCTATCAGCCCAAAAAACCCAAAATTTAAAATTGGAATCAATTACTCTTCACTGTTTTAACTGATCCTGAAATTATCTATCGGAATACAAGGAACTGCTTTTTAAAATTTTCATTCACTTAGTTAATTACTTAATTCATATGACTAAAATATTCATCATTTTGGAGACATTCTTAGGACTAAGCCGATTTGCAAATATATTTACAGAAAGATTGAATCATTGGCCTTTCTACCTACAAGTTTGATAGAATACCTTGCTTGTTACATTATTTGTTGTGCTTATATTAGCACTGGCGCTAGCCATTAGTCAAACATGGGACAGGCAGAAAAGAAAAAGTTTATTTTCATTAGTACTTTTTTAAATGCAGCGGTGGGCATTTTCTTTGCTTATGAGAGTTGTTTATGAAATGCTTCTTTTCCAGTTTTGTAAACTTGTTCAAGATTTGTTTTTCTCGTTAATATGAATAAGTTATTTTTGAACAAAAAAGTTCATCACTTTAAAACTAATCTCTCCATTCTATTATCAGCAATGAAAATAAAGTATGAGCTTGAGAGAGCCCAGTTGAAAACTTACAAGTAGGACAATGAGTGGTGCTCTATGCTTTGCTCAGGAAGCTTCTATGTGCAGTGAACAAAAGTTAATTCAGAGACTCATAACTGGTCAAAGTGCTTAGAAGAAAGTATCTGTGGAGGCTCATCCCTAAACATTACATCTGTACCTCCCCAAGCTTAGGGAAAACCATGGAAGGGAAGGCTGAAAAAAAATGTAGGAGCTGCAGAAAAGAAAGGAGCGCTGTGAAGTTATTGCTCCATATGTATGACCGTGAAAAGACAATAAGAAATATGGGACATAGTCTCAGGAACATGGATCTTGGCTCCAGAATATGAGATTGCACTCAAAGAGTATTAGGAAGACAGTTATAGGACATTCTATTCTTTCAGGTCTGAACCCCTCACAGTTCTTTCTCCTTATGGAGTATTTGAAGGAGTCTGTTCACATCATGTAGGAAAGGAGCCTAACACCTCTAATATCTCCCTAACCTTTTCTGTATTCTTAAGTGTTCCACATGATGGTGGGGATTTAGGATAAACACATGCCAAGAGTCAAACACTTGTACTTTAAGACTGAGTCATCTTCACCCAGAAAAAGCCTTTGATAAGATCCAACAGCCTTTTATGATCAAAACGCTATAGACAGTAGGAATGGAAGGAACCTTTATCAATATAATAAAAGCTGTACACAACAAGCCCACAGCAAGGATTATGCTCAGTGGGGAACAATTGGAAGCATTCCCACTTCGATCAGGAACTAGACAAGGCTGTCCACTCTCACCACTTCTATTCAATATTGTACTTGAAGTCTTAGCTGAAGCCATAAGACAAGAAAGGGACATAAAAGGGATTCAAATCGGCAAGGAAGAAGTCAAGCTATCCCTATTTGCGGATGACATGATCTTATACCTGAGGGATCCCAAAAACTCTACCAGGAAGCTCCTGGAACTAATTGAGAAGTTCAGCAGGGTGGCAGGATACAAAATAAATGTGCAAAAATCAGAGGCCTTCCTATATGCCCAGAATGAAAGAAGTGAAAAAGCCTGGAGAGAAACAATCCCATTTACTGTAGCCCCTAAAAAAATGAAATACCTTGGTATAAACCTAACCAAGGAGGTAAAAGACCTTTACAATGAAAACTTTAAAACCCTAAAGAAAGAAATTGCTGAAGACATCAGAAGGTGGAAAGACCTCCCATGCTCCTGGATTGGCAGAATCAACATCGTAAAAATGACCATCCTACCTAAGGCAATATACAAATTCAATGCTATACCAATTAAAATCCCAAAGCAATTCTTTAAAGAAGTGGACCAATTAATCTCAAAATTCATATGGAGGCACAAAAGACCCAGAATAGCAAAGACAATCCTGAGTAACAAAAACACTGCTGGAGGTATTACCATACCGAACCTTAGTCTATACTACAAATCCATAGTTATAAAAACAGCCTGGTACTGGCTCCAAAATAGACACACAGATCAATGGATAAGGGTTGAGGCCCCAGATATAAGCTCACAAAAATACAGCCATTTGATCTTTGACAAAGGGGCCCAAAGAATCCAATGGAAAAAGAACAGCATCTTCAACCAATGGTGCTGGCAAAACTGGATCTCCATATGCAGAAGATTAAAGCTGGACCCATACTTGTCACCATGTACAAGACTTAATTCCAAATGGATCAAGGACCTTGATATCAGGCCAGAGACTATAAAAATCATAACTGAACGGATAGGGAACTCCCTTGAGCTGATTGGGCTAGGCCAACATTTCCTAAACGGATATCCAATAGCACAGTTACTACAACTAACACTCAACAGTTGGGATCTTGTGAAATTAAAGAGCTTCTGTTTAGATAAAGAGATTATCACAGGAGCTCAAAGGCAACCCACAGAATGGGAGAAAATCTTCACTAACCACATATCTGATAGAGCTCTACTGTCCAGAGTGCACAAAGAACTTAGAAAATTAAACACCAAGGAAACCAATGGCCCAATTAAAAAATGGGCCCTGGAACTTAAAAGAAATTTTACCAGAGATGAAATTAAAATGTCTAACAAATATCTTAAAAAATGCTCCACTTCTTTAGCTATCAGGGAAATGCAAATCAAAACTTCCCTGAGATACCATCTCACCCCGGTCAGGATGGCAAAAATCCACAATACAAACAACAACAAGTGCTGGAGAGGATGTGGAGAGAGGGGAACCCTGCTACACTGCTGGTGGGAATGCAGACTCATACAGCCATTCTGGCGAGCTGTCTGGAGATTCTTAAAGAAATTAAAGATTGAAATGCCATATGACCCTGCTATTCCACTTTTGGGAATAACCCCCCATGCAGCAGAGGTTCGCCTCGATAGCACCAGCACGACTATGTTCATAGCAGCACTGTTTACAATAGCAAAGTCATGGAATCAACCTAAATGTCCCAACAGTTGACGAGTGGATAAGGAAACTGTGGTACATCTATACAATGGAGTACTACTCAGCCATCAAAAATGATGAATTACTGGAGTTTGCTGGGAAATGGATGTCATTAGAAACAATTATATTAAGTGAAGTATCCCAATCCCAGAAAGTTAAGGGCCGTATGTACTCCCTAATAGGTGGCTCCTAGTACCAAACTCACCCAGCCCACATTGAGACACTCAAGGGTAAATCTATGTAATATGGTAATTGCAAGGATTGTGAACAGGAGGGATGGGGTTGGAGAGCCACACCAGACACAAGGAGAGAGAGGAACATGTTACAGCAGAAAAAATCGACCTCCAAGGAATGCAAGTAAGTAATGTGACACCTGGTTAAGTTCACAGACATTCGTTCCTGATCATGTACAACTGAGGGGATATGATCTCACCAGAAGGAGAGGGCATATAGTCTGGCAGATGAAAAGAGATCATTTTGCAAATGGATGACTGATTCCTCCCTCACCGAGGTTTCCTGCTTTTATTACATCTATCCTTGAATGTGCTATTATAACAAGACTCCAGTTTAACAGTTTTTTGTCTCTGACCAGGGGGTGACATACAGTGCCCATCAGGATGGAGGGAAGGACATAGCAGGAGCAGCAAAACTGCAAAAGAAAATCAACAAACCACAATCCAAACTTCAGAGATTCTATATCATCCACATAGAACTAAGCCAGCCTAATCTCCCCCCATCCTGAAGCTCAGGGATATCTGCGGAAGAGAGGGCGGTAAGATTGTAAGAGCAAAAGGATGGGGGGAGCAATGATTTGAAGAGTCTCCACACTAGATAGGACTGAAGCAATCATAATAGGACTTTGCATGCCCTGCGCCATGTCCGTCACACTATTGACTTCACAAAGTCTAACATCGGCTAAAAGCACCAAGATCCTTGGAGGCAAGGGATTGATGGCCACAGTAGTGTTCCTATGCTTAAGGGGAACACGAGAAAGGTTTCAGGGAAATGCCACTGGGTCCTTTTACGTCATCAGAAAGGAGGACCAAGAGGAGAGTTAGGCATACGCAATAAAGGACTCTTTGGGAATTGGGGGGGGAGGTACTGGGAGATGGCGAGGGAGGGAGGGGGAGCAGGGGGTTTGGGGGGAGGAGGAGGGGGGAGGGAACTGGTCTACCTATTAAGTTTGTATGAGCGGAAATAATAATAAAAATGTTATAAAAAATAAATTAAATTTTCTGTAAAAAAAAAAGACTGAGTCATCTTCAATGTCTTTCGTCTTCTTAATTGCACTTTAGGGTTTTCAGAGATCCTTTTCCACAGACATACATTCTCTGAAAAATTCAAATACATGTTCAATTCAGTGCTTACCATCAATGGGCAGGTTTTCTGCTATATCTCTAATTTCTTGTTCTTCAAGGTCAATGCCCATGTCTTGTAAAAGTGTTTCCAGTTTACGGATATCAGGAATCTCTACTTGAGAAAGAGAGAGAATATGAGAAAAATCATTGAGGCTAAAATATGACAATTATTATTGTATATGATGATCACCATTCTCATGAGGAAGGCCAAGGATTGCTACAGTCTGCTCATGAGATTATGAGAAAGAGGTCAGTGACTTTGTTGGAATTAGATTTGAATATTCCATGTGAATAAGATGATGAAATGATTTACAGCAAAGAGTGAGTTGAATAACTATTGTTCATAATGAGTAGAGCTTCCTTTCCTGAACATTCAGACTAGTCCTGTCCTACTTCAAGCTAGCAGCCAGTTCTTGCAGTTTGTGCTGATTCTCTCTGCCTCCACAATGACTTCTGTGACCTGAGCCTCCTCCAGATTCTGCCATTCACCATGCCTTTCCTACCATAATGAACGATTCTCTCTGGAACCATAAGCCAAATAAATCTCTTTCTCCATTAAGCTGGTTAAATGCGTGTTGTCTCTCAGAGACCCTACATTATTCACCTGGAACCAGACCAAATCTCCTCCATCCTGAAACTCAGGAAACCTTGAGGAAGAAGTGGTGGCAAGACTGTAAGAGTCCAAAGATGGGGAGGACCAATGATATGCAACACGCGCTATACAAGTTAGGGCTGCAGTAGCCAGAATTGGACTTTGCCTGACATGCCCAGTGGCTGACAGTTCAATGATCTCCACTACAATGCATCACAGCGGAGACAGCCCCAAGCAGTAGGATCCTTAGAGGCAAGGGATTAAACAGTCATGTTAGATTTCTCATACTAACGGGGAGCCCAAGAAGGGCCTCTGGACCATGCAAGATACTGAGTCCTGAACCCTCACTAGGGTGGACGACTCAGAGTGAGGTTGGGATTTTGACACAAAAGAATGCTCCAAGGGATGAGAAGGAGCAAGGGGGAGGCACTAAGAGAGGAGGAGGAAGAAATGGGGGTGAAAGGAAGGAGGGATTTGCAGAGTGCAATGGGGAACGACTGGGGAGAGCAAAGGGAGGGAAAGAAGGGGGTACCTATTGAGCTTATATGACTTGAAAAAAAATAAAAAGTGGGAGAATAATATAAAACAGAACAAAAAGCACAAAAGAAAAAATGGGCCTTGGAATTAAAGAAACTTTTCCCAGGATAAAATAAAGATGTTCAAGAAATACCTCAAAAAATGTTCCCCCTCCCTAGCCATTAAAGAAATGCAAATCACAAAAACACGGAGATATCATCTCACACTGGTCAGAATGACCAAAGTCCAGAAGACATACAACAACGAATGCTGGAAGGAATGCAGACTTGTACAGCCACTCTAGAGATCAGTGTGGTGGTTTAAAAATTGAAATGCTATGTGATACAGCTATACCATTACTAGGAAAATTTCCAAATAGTGTTTCAATTCTTATAGAGGCACATGTACATCCCTGTTCATTGCAGCCCTATTCACAATAGCAAAGTCATAGAATCGACATAAATGCCCAATAGTGAGTGAATGGATAATGAGAAAGTGATACATATACATGATGAAATGCTACACAGCTATCAGTATGAACTAATGAAACTATGAACTAATGGTGGCAAATGGGTGGGGATGGAAGAAGTCATAGTGAACAAAGTATCCCAGACACAGACAAACAGATATCACATTAAGTTATATTTAAGCAATTTGCTTAATATTTGCTGATTCTTTTCCTTATAATTTTCTGTATGAGATCAATTGTTTGGGTTATGAAAAAAGATTTACCAGAAAGGCATATTAAAAAATATCGTAATTATAAAATTATTATGTTGGAAGAAATTAAATAATGAATCTATACTCAGGAAGGTAGACAGAACTCACAATCTAAATAACAAGTATGGATGCTAATTTTCTGAGGTTTCTGATATTTCTTATCCTGCATACCTTCTGTAGTTTTCGCAGCTTTCAATAGTCTATTCTGCAGTACATTTCCAGTATCTGCAAGAAAGAAAACGATTTAGGATAGAGGAGTTATTGTAAGCACTCACTAAATTATTTTATTACTTCAGTAAGACAGTTATGCAGAATTGTATAAGGAATATATTCTCCCTCATGACTAACAAAAATGAAGCATTGGAGAAGATCATTGTCTCATGCACATTGTTAACTAAGTCACAGTTGAAGACAGAAGGTATTACATGGAAAGAGCGCTATTTTTTTCTTACTTGTTTTATTTCTTTCACATCTACAATTTCCTTTGCTTGCTTTTAAGATTCAGTTATGCATTGCCTGAAGGAGCAATGTTAAGATATTTTCCTGAGTTCTGATGGCAAAACGATGGCTGAAATGCTTAGAAGACAATACATTAATTCTAAGTGACAGTGCCCTTACTTTTCTAAATATTTTCAGCAATATTCAGAGAGAACAAGCAAAAAAACTGTGACGACATTCACACAAGATAAAACAGAAACACCCTAAGTGGCCTATAGCTTACCATCAAAAGGCAGACTTTTTTGTAGCTTTTGGAGCTCTTCATCTGTGAGCTCAATCATTATGTTTCCCAAAGCTTCCTTCAGGTCATCTCTATGAACCTTTTCTCCTTTGAAAACATAAAAGAATAAATATTAAGAAATAACCACTCCACAAAAATTGTTAACAATAGCTTTCCTATGAACTGTCACCCCCCCAAACAAAAATGTAAGAGTTAAATGAAACATATGTAACCTTCCACTGAATTAAAGGGAATCAACAAACAGAATACAACTCTTTTAAGGTTCATAAAACAAAGTTTTTAAGCTAAGTGTGGTGGTATGCTGAAGTACATAGCTGCTGGTGTCAACGTGGCAATTGAAGACTGGAACTCTGGGCACATTCGTAAAGAATTAATAGCTGATTTAAAACCCTAAGCAGGAGATTGTCTAGGTAATGGGGGGAGGAGGGGATTCAGCCCGTGGTAGGATGGAATACTCCCTGGGCAGATAGATAAAATGGCGCTCTTCAGCACAGGTGGCCAGACATGCTGGCTGGCATGGAAGTTTACTCCTCTCTCAGTCCTCCTGTGGATGTGGTAAGACCAGTTCCCTTGGTAAATGCTGTTGCTACCAACTTTCCTGTCACAGTGGACTGAGAACAGTAAACCATACAGATAAAATGTAATACATTGCTCCCCCATAAACCATTTGATCGTGTATTTATTAGCAACATGTAGAGTGATTGTGATATACATGACTCAAACCCAAGACCTCTATAATGAATCTGAGGTCAGTCTGAGTTATATGAGACCACGTGTCCAAAACAAATAAACAAATTAAAGAAAAAATGAAGCATTCTTCTTTCAGGTTGACTCCAACATGCATACTAGAAGTTTGTTTTCACAATCAGTCAATGAATTAAGATATCACTAGCGAGAAACGTATATATTCTACCTTCATTTATTATGTTTATTATATCTTGATCTGAATAAATGATTTTCTCTTCATAATAACAAACAATTTTTTTATCAAGTCTATATTTGCCCCCCACGCTTAAATAATTAAATGAACTTTGTTACTTTCTATTTAAACTTTCAAATGAGAGTGAATTGGCACTTGGTAAATCTTTAATAATGAATCAATCAAATTATATTCACTGATTTACCAGAGAATGGTAGAAAACAAAAAGGTATACACTTGAATAAATTGAGAAGATGCCACTTAAAAGTGTACAGCTAGAAGTTTCAGTTTAATTTATTGAGAGGACAAGGTGCTATTTGTGAATAAAGAAGAAAAGAGCATTTTGAAGCCATCTCTCCATAGACACACTGAAAAGAGAAACACCTGTTCAGTCAGTTATATAGAAGTCTAGAAAACAGAGGAAAGTTTTCAGCAACTAAACAGTACTGACTCAAGAAAAAGAAACTTGAAAAAAAAAAACCAGAAGATGACTAAAAACGGGAGGAGATCTTCAATGACTGTTAACCCAGCTTTTCTTCAACCTTCAAGTTTAAATTATTTCTAAACACCTACCTCTGTCAACAAAACATTAAAGAAACAAAAGAAAAAAGTAATACTGTATTTACCTGTAAAAGCTTTTACTCTTTCCATAAGCGTTTCCATTTCCACTTCCCCATTAACTACAAAAACGCAAACCAAAGGACATTAATTTAGAAATCTGAAGCATTAATGAAATTTAGTTACATTCATTGAAAACAACTGTATTCTAATTTTCCCCAATAAGCACAGAGAACATGAAGAAAAAAATCATTAGTCTGGTTATAAATATACTTTTTAAAGCAAGTGATTTGATAAGTTGTCATGTAGGAAAATGAACTTTTATTACATAAAAACATAGTGGAACTGAAAGTGAACTCTTTCCATCAAACTCTCATTCTTTGGAAAACCAACTTATTTCTATCAGCCCAAAAAACCCAAAATTTAAAATTGGAATTGATTACTCTTCACTGTTTTAACTGATCCTGAAATTATCTATCGGAATACAAGGAACTACTTTTTAAAATTTTCATTGACTTAGTTAATTACTTAATTCATATGACTAAAATATTCATCATTTTGGAGACATTCTTAGGACTAAGCCGATTTGCAAATATATTTACAGAAAGATTGAATCACTGGCCTTTCTATCTACAAGTTTGATAGAATACCTTGCTTGTTACATTATTTGTTGTGCTTATATTAGCATTGGCGCTAGTCATTAGTCAAACATGGGACAGGCAGAAAAGAAAAAGTTTATTTTCATTAGTACTTTTTTAAATGCAGCGGTGGGCATTTTCTATGCTTATGAGAGTTGTTTATGAAATGCCTCTTTTCCAGTTTTGTAAACTTGTTCAAAATTTATTTTTCTCGTTAATACGAATAAGTTATTTTTTGAACAAAAAAGTTCATCACTTTAAAACTAATCTCTCCATTCTATTATCAGCAATGAAAATAAAGTATGAGCTTGAGAGAGCCCAGTTGAGAACTTACAAGTAGGACAATGAGTGGTGCTCTATGCTTTGCTCAGGAAGCTTCTATGTGCAGTGAACAAAAGTTAATTCAGAGACTCATAACTGGTTCAAAGTGCTTAGAAGAAAATATCTGTGGAGGCTCATCCCTAAACATTACATCTGTACCTTCCCTTTGGAAGCTTAAGGAAAACCATGAAAGGGAAGGCTGAAAAAGAATGTGAGAGCTGCAGAAAGTAAAGGAGTGCTGTGAAGTTATTGTTCCATATGTATGACTGTGAAAAGACAATTAGAAATATGGGACATAGTCCCAGGAACATGGATCTTGGCTCCGGAATATGAGATTGCACTCAAAGTGTATCAGGAAAACAGTTTATAGGACATTCTAGTCTTTCAGTTCTGAACCCCTCACAGTTCTTTCTCCTTATGGAGTATTTGAAGGATTCTGTTCACATCATGTAGGAAAAGAGCCTAACACTACTAATTTCTCCCTAAACTTTTCTGTATTCTAAAGTGTTCCACATGATGGTGGGGATTTAGAATAAAGATATATCAAGAGTCAAACACATGCACTGAAAGACTGAGTCATCTTCAATGTCTTTTGTCTTCTTAATTGCACTTTAGGGTTTTCAGAGATCCTTTTCCACAGACATACATTCTCTGAAAAATTCAAATATATGTTCAATTCAGTGCTTACCATCAATGGGCAGGTTTTCTGCTAAATCTCTAATTTCTTGTTCTGCAAGGTCAATGCCCATGTCTTGTAAAAGTGTTTCCAGTTTACGGATATCAGGAATCTCTTCTTGGGAAACAGAGAGGAATATGAGAAAAATCATTGAGGATAAAACATGACAATTATTATTGTTTATGATGATCACCATTCTCATGAGGAAGGCCAAACAAAGCTTGCTACAGTCTGCTCATGATGTTATGCGAAAGAGGTCAGTGACTTTGTTGGAATTAGATTTGAATATTCTATGTGAATGAGATGATGAAATGATTTACAGCAAAGAGTGAGTTGAGTAACTATTGTTCACAATGAGTAGAGCTTCCTTTTCTGAACATTCAGACTAGTCCTGTCCTACTTCAAGCTAGCAGCCAGTTCTTGCAGTTTGTGCTTATTCTCTCTGCCTCCCCAATGATTTCTGTGACCTGAGCCTCCTCCAGATTCTGCCACTCACCAGGCCTTTTCTACAATAATGAACGATTCTCTCTGGAACCATAAACCAAATAAATCTTCCTCCATTAAGCTGGTTAAATGAGTGTTGTCTCTCAAAGACCCTACATTATTCACCTGGAACCAGACCAAATCTCCTCCATTCTGAATCTCAGGAAACCTTGAGGAAGAAGTGGTGGCAAGACTGTAAGAGTCCAAAGATGGGGAGGACCAATGATATGCAACACTCTCCATACAAATTAGGGCTTCAGTAGCCAGAATTGGTCTGACATGCACAATGGCTGACAGATCAATGACCTCCACTGCCAAAGTCTACAATGCGTCACAGCGGAGACAGCCCCAAGCAGTAGGATCCTTAGAGGCAAGGGATTAAACAGTCATGATAGATTTCCCATACTAAGAAGGGGCTCTGGACCATGCAAGGTACTGAGTCCTGAACCCTCAATAGGGTGGATGACTCACAGTGAGGTCGGGAGTTTGACACAAAAGAATGCTCCAGGGGATGGGAAAGAGCAAGGAGGAGGCACTAAGAGAAGAGGAGGAAGAAATAGGGGTGAAAGGAAGGATGGAATGGCAGAGTGCAATGGGGGACGACTGGGGAGGGGAGAGGGAGAGAAAGGATGGGGTATCTATTGATCTTGTATGATTTGAAAAAAATAAAACGTGGGAGAAAAATATAAAACACAGAACAAAAAGCACAAAAGAAAAAATGGGCCTTCGACCTTAAAAGAAATTTTCCCAGGATAAAATTAAAATGTCCAACAAAAACCTTAAAAAAAGTTCCCCCTCCCTAGCCATTAAGGAAATGTGAATCAAAACCAACCCTGAGATATGATCTCACACTGGTCAGAATGGCCAAATCCAGAAGACATACAACAACGAATGCTGGAAGGAATGCAGACTTGTACAACCACTCTAGAGATCAGTGTGGTGGTTTAAAAATTGATATCTTTGTGATACAGCTATACCATTACTAGGAAAATTTCCAAATAGTGTTTCATCTTCCTATAGAGGCACATGTACATCCCTGTTCATTGCAGCCCTATTCACAATAGCAAAGTCATAGAATCGACATAAATGCCCAATAGTGAGTGAATGGATAATGAGAAAGTGATACATATAACATGATGGAATGCTACACAGCTATCAGTATGAACTAATGAAACTATGAACTAATGGTGGCAAATGGGTGGAGATGGAAGAAGTCATAGTGAACAAAGTATCCCAGACACAGACAAACAGATATCACATTAAGTTATATTTAAGCAATTTGCTTAATATTTGGTGATCCTTTTCCTTATAATTTTCTATATGAGATTAATTGTTTGGGTTATGAGAAAAGATTTCCCACAAAGACATATTAAAAATGTAGTAATTGTAAAATTATTATGATGACAGAAATTAAATAATGAATATACACTAAGGAAGCCTGATAGAACTCACAATCTAAATAACAAGTATGGATGCTAATTTTCTGATGTTTCTGATATTTCTTATCCTGCATACCTTTTGTAGTTTTCACAGCTTTCAATAGTCTATTCTGAAATACATTTCCAGTATCTGCAGGAAAGAGAACAATTCAGGTTAGAGGATGTTATTGTAAGCACTCACTAAATTATTTTATTACTTCAGTAAGACAGCTATGCAGAATTGTATGAGGAATATATTCTCCCTCGTGACTAACAGAAATGAAGCACTGGAAAATATCATTGTCTCATGTGCATTGGTAACTAAATGACAGTTGGAGACAGAAGCATTACAGGGAAAGAGCACATTTTTCTTACTTGTTTTATTTCTTTCACATCTACAATTTCCTTTGCTTGCTCTTAACATTAAGTTATGCATTGCCTGAGCAATGTTAAGATGTTTTCGTGGGGGGTTGATGTCTTATACTAAAGGCAAACACAAGAAAGAGCACTGGGCAATGCTACTGATGCTTATGAGTCCTTAAGCTTCATCAGTGAGGAGGATCCAGAGGGAAATTTGACATGCACACTAAAATGCTCCCTGAATGGGGGGGTCACTGGGAGAAAGGTAGGGAAGGGGTGAAAGTAAGGGAAAAAGGGGAGGGAGCAAGGGGAATCAGAGAGCAGTAGACGGAGGGAGGGGAAAGGGGTACCTATCAATTTTGTATGAGTGGAAAAAATAAAAAATGAAAAATAAAATTTAAAAAAAAGATGTTTTCCTAGGTTCTTATGGAAAAATGATAGCTGAAAGGCTTAGCACACAACAGACTAATTCTAAGTGACAGTGCCCTTACTTCTCTAAATATTTTCAACAATATTCAGAAAGAACAAGCAAAAAACATGATGACATTCACACAAGCTACAACAGAAACTCCTTGAATGGCCTATAGCTTACCATCAAAGGGCAGAGTTTTCTGCAGCTTTTCGAGCTCCTCATCTGTAAGCTCAATCCTCATGTTTCCCAAAGCTTCCTTCAGGTCATCTTTATGAACCTTTACTCCTTTGAATATATAAAGGAATTAATATTAAGGAATAACCACTTCACAAAAATTGTTAAAAATAACTTTCCTATGAACTACAATTCCTCCCCGCATAAACAAACATGTAAGAGCAAAATGAAACATATATAAGAAATATATATAACCTTCCACTGAATTGAGGGGAATCATCAAACAGAATACAACTCTTTAAAATTCATAAAACAAAGTTTTTAAGTTAAGTGTGGTGGTATGTTGTAGTACATAGCTGCTGATGTCAACTTGGCAATTGAAGACTGGAATTCTGGGCACAATCGTAAAGAATTAATAGCCAATTTAAAACCCTAAGCAAGAGATTGTCTAAGTAACGGGGGGAGAGACAGCCCATAGTAGATGGGAACACTATCTGGGCAGAGAGAAAAAATGGAGAGGGCTAATTAAGGTGGCATTCTTCAGCACAGGTGGACAGACATGCTGTCTAGCAAGGAAGTTTACTCCCCTCTCAGTCCTCCTGTGGATATGGTGAGGCCAGTTCCCTTTTTAAATGGTGTTGGTATGAACTTTCCTGCCAGAGTGGACTAAGAATGGTAAACCAGACAAATGAAATAAAACATCTTGTTTCCCCATAAACCATTCGATCCTCTATTTATTAGTAACATGTACGGTGATTGTGATATACATGCCTCAAATCCCAGAGCTATGGAGTGAATCTGAGGTCAGTCTGAGTTATATGACACCATGTGTCCAAAACAAATGAACAAAGTAAAGAAAAAAATGAAGAATTCTCCTTTCTGGTTTGACTCCACCATGCATAATAGAAATTTGTTTTCACTATCAGTCAATGAGTTAAGATATCACTAGTGGGAAAGGTATATATTTTACCTTCATTTATTATATTTATTATCTCTTGATCTGAATAAATGATTTTCTCTTCATAATAACAACAACGGTTTAGCTCTATCAAGTCTTTATTTGTCCATCATGCTTAAATAATTAAATGAACTTTGTTACTTTCTATTTAAACTTTCAAATGAGAGTGAATTTAAAGTTGGTAAATACTTAATAATGCACGATCAAATAATGTCCAGTGATTTACTGGATTATGGTAGAAAACCAAAATATGTTCATTTGAATAAACTGGTAAAAAGGCCATTTAAAATGTGAATGTAGAAATTTCAGCTTAATTTATTGAAAGGACAAGGTGTGCTTTGTGAAGAGAAGAGTATTTTGAAGCCATCTCTCTATAGACACACTAAAAAGAAACACCTTTTCAGTCAGTTATATAGAAAACAGAACAGTTTTCAGCAACTGAACAAATACTGTCTCAAGAAAAAGAAAACTTGAAAAAAAAAACTAAAGATGGCTGAAAAAACTAGGAGAACTTCAATGACTGTTAACCCAACGTTTCTTCAAACTTCAAGTTTAAATTATTTCTAAACACCTACCTCTGTCAGCAAAACACTAAAGAAACAAAAGAGAAAAACAATATTGCATTTACCTGTAAAAGCTTTTACTCTTTCCATAAGCGTTTCCATTTCCACCTCTCCGTTCACTACAAAAATGCAAACCAAATAACATTAATTTAGAAATATGAAACATTAATGAAATTTAGTTACAGTCATTAAAACAATTGTATTATACTTTTCCCCAAAGAGCACAGAGTACATGAATAAAAAAATCACTAGTCTGGTTATAAATATACTTTTTAAAACAAGTAATTTGATAAGTTGTCATGTAGGAAAATGAATTTTTATTGCATAAAAAGACTGTAGAATGAAAGTGACCTCTTTCCATCGAACTCTCGGTCTTTAGAAAACCAACTTATTTCTATTAGTCTAAAACAAATCAAAATTTAAAATTGGAAATCTATTATTATTCACTGTTTTAACTGAAATTCTGAAATTATATATTGTGATATAAGGAACTATTTTTTCATTTTCATTTACTAAGTTAATTACTTAATTCATATGACTAAAATATTCATCATTTTGGAGACATTCTTAGGATTAAGCCGATTTGCAAATATATATGCAGAAATATTGAATCGCTGGCCTTTCTCCCTAGAAGTTTGATAGAATGCCTTGTGTTACATTATTTATTGCGCTTTTATAAGCATTCGCACTAACCATTAGCCAAAACATATGACATGAGAAAAGGAAATGTTTCTTTTCCTTAGTACTTTTTTCAATGCAATGGTGTGCATTTCCTGTGTTTATGAGAGTTATTTATGAAATGCTGGCTAATACAGTTTTGTAAACTTGGTCAAAATTTGTTTTTCTCATTAATACAAATAAGTTATTTTTTAATAAAAAAGTTCATCACTTTAAAACTAATCGCTCAATTCTATTATTAGCAATGAAAAAACGTATGAGCTTGAGAGAGCTATGTTGAAACTTACAACCAGGACAATTTATGCTGCTCTCTGCTTTGCTAAAGAAGCTTCTATTTGCAGTGAACGGAAATTAATTCAGAGACTCATAACTGGTTAAAGTGCTTAGAAAGTATTTGTGGAGGCTCATCCCTGAACAGATGTCCTGTTCCTCCCCTTTCATAGCTTGGGGAACACCATGGAAGAGAAAGCCGAAAAACAATGAAAGACCTGCAGAAAGGAAAGGAGCACTGTGAAGTTATTGCTCCATATATATGACCATGAAAATACAATTAGAAATATGGGACATAGTCTCTGGAACATGGATCTTGGCTCAGGAATATAAGATTGCACTCAAAGTATATATCAGGAAGGCAGTTATGGGGCATTCTATTCTTTCAAGTCCAAACCCCTCACAGTTCTTTCTCCTTATGGGATATTTGAAGGATTCTGTTCATATCATGTAGGAAAGGAGCATAACACCTCTAATATCCCCCTAACCGTTTCTGTATTCTGTATTCTGTTCCACATGATGGTGGGGATTTAGGATAAAGACATGTCAAGAGTCAAACACATGCACTGAAAGAAGGGATCATCTTTCATGTTCTTTGTCCTCTTAATTGCAGTTTAGGGATTTCAGAGATTCTTTTCCAGAGACATACATTCTCTGAAAAACTCAAATACATGTTCAATTCAGTGCTTACCATTAACTTGCAGGTTTTGTGCTAAATCTCTAATTTCTAGTTCCGCAAGGTCGATCCCCATGTCTCCTAAAAGAGTTTCCAGTTTATGGATATCAGGAATCTCTTCTTGGGAAAGAGAGAGGAATATGAGAAAAATCAGAGGATATAATATGACAATTATTATTGTGTATGATGATCACCATTCTCATGAGGAAGGCCAAGACTTGCTACAGTCTGCTCATGATATTAGGCGAAAGAGGTCATTGATTTTGTTGGAATTAGATTTGAATATTCTATGTGAATGAGATGATGAAATGATTTACAGCAAAGGGTAAGATAAGTAACTATTGTTCACAATGAGTAGAGCTTCCTTTTCTGAACATTCCAACTAGTCCTGTCCTACATCAAGCTAGCAGCCAGTTCTTACAGTTTGTGCTTATTCTCTCGGCGTCCACAATTATTTCTGTGAAATGAGCCTCCTCCAGATTCTGCCACTCACCATGCCTTTCTATCATAATGAACGATACTCTCTGGAGGTGGTTCAATGAGTTGTGTCTCTCAAAGACCCTACATTATTCACCTGGAACAGACCAGCCAAATCTCCTCCATCCTGAAGCTCAGGAAACCTTGTGGAAGAGGGGGTGGCAAGATTGTAAGACCCCAAAGATGGGGAGGAATAACAAGAAGCAAGATACTCCATACAAGTTAGGGCTGTAGTAGCCAGAATTGGACTTTGCCTGACATGCACAATGGCTGACATGTCAAAGGCTTCCCCTGCCAAAGTCTACAATGCATCACAGGGAGAAGGCTCCAAGCAGTAGGATCCTTAGAGGCAAGGGATAAAACAGTCATGATAGATTTCCCATACTAATAGGGAGCCCTAGATGGGGCTCTGGTCTATGCACGATACTGAGTCCTAAACCCTCACTAGGGTGGAGGACTCAGATGGAGGTTGGGATTTTGACACAAAAGAATGCTCCAGAGGATGGGAAGGAGCAAGAGGGACGATCTAGAAGGAGGAATAAATGGCGGTGAAAGGAAGGAGGGAATGGGAGAATGCAATGGGGGACAACTGGGAAGGGGAAAGGGAGGGAAAGGATGGAGTACCTATTGAGCTTAAATACCATGAAAAAAAGTTCCCCTTCCCCAGCCATTAAAGAAATGCAAATCAAAAACAACCCTGAGATATGACCTCACACTGGTCAGAATGGCCAAAGTCCAGAAGACATACAACAATGAATGTTGGAAGGAATAGAGACTTGTACAACTACTCTAGAGATCAGTATGATGGTTTAAAAATTGAAATTCTATGTGACTCAGTTATACCAGTACTAGGAAATTTCCAAATAATGTTTCACCTTACTATAGAGGCATATGTACACCTCTGTTCATTGTAGCACTATTCACAATAGCAAAGTCATGAAATCGACATAAATGCCCAATAGTTAACCAATGGATAATGAAAAACTGATACATACACACAATGAAATGCTACACGGCTATCAATAATGAACTAATGAAACTATAAACTAATGCTGGCAAATGGATGGAGATGGAAGAAGTCATACTGATCAAAGTATCCCAGACACAGACAAACAGATGTCACCTTAAGTTATCCTTAAGCAATGTGCTGAAAATTTGGTGATCCTTTTCTTTATAATTTTCTGTATGTGATTAATTGTTTGGGTTATGAATAAAGACTTCTGAGAAAGACATAGTAAAAGTATAGTAATTGTAAAATTATTATGATGGAAGAAATTAAATAATGAATATACACAATGGAACATAAATAGGACTTACAATCTCATTAACAAGAATGGATGCTAATTTTCTGATGTTTCTGATATTTCTTATCCTGCATACCTTTTGTAGTTATCACAGCTTTCAATAGTCTATTCTGAAATACATTTCCAGTATCTGCAAGAAAGAGAACAATTAAGGTTAGAGGAAGATATTGTAAGCCTTCACTCAACTATTTTATTACTTCAGTAAGATAACTATTCAGAATTGTATGAGGAATATATTCTGCCTCATGACTAAGAAAAATGAAACACTAGAAAGATCATTATCTCAGTGGCATCAGTAATTAAATGACACTTGGAGACAGAAGCATTACATGGAAAGAACATTTTTTCTCTTGCTTGTTTTATTTCTTTCACATCTACAGTTTCCTTTGCTTGATTTTCAGATTGAGTTATGCATTGCCTAAAGGAGCAATGTTAAGATAGGGTTCTAATGACAAAATGATGGCTGAAAGGTTTAGCAGACAACAAACTAATTCTAAGTGATAGTGCCCTTACTATTCTAAATATTTTCAGCAATATTCAGAAAGAACAAGCAAAAAAAGTGAAGACATTCACAAAAGCTACACAAGAAACTCCCTGAAGGGTCTACTGCTTACCATCAAAGGGCAGCGTTTTCTGCAGCTTTTTGAGCTCCTCATCTGTGAGCTCAATCCCCCTGTTTCCCAAAGCTTCCTTCAGGTCATCTCTATGAACCTTTTCTCCTTTGAAAATATACAGGAATTAATCTTAAGGAATAACCACTCCACAAAAATTGTTAAAATTAACTTTCCTATGAACTCTCACCCCCCATAAACAAAAATGTAAGAATAAAATGAAGCACATATAATCTTCCACAAATTTAAGAGAAATCATAAAACAGAATACAATTCTAAGATTCATAAGAAAAGTTTTTAAGCTAAGCGTGGTGATATATTTATTGTAGCACGTAGCTGCTGGTTTCAACTTGGCAATTGAAGACTGGAACTCTGGGCACATTCATAAAGAATTAATAGCTGATTTAAAACCCTAAGCAGCAGATTGTCTAGATAATGGGGGGAGAGTCAGCCCGTGGTAGGTGGGAATACTCCCTAGGCAGACAGATAAAATGTAGAGGGCAATTAAGTTGGCATTCTTCAGCACAGGTGGACAGACGTGCTGTCTAGCAAGGATGTTTACTCCTTTCTCATTCCTCCTGTGGATATGGTGAGGCCAGTTCCCTTGGTAAATGGTGTTGGTTTGAACTTTTCTGTCAGAGTGGACTGAGAATGGTAAACCAGACAAATGAATAAAATACCTTGCTCCTCCATAAACCATTTGATCATTTATTTATTATCACCATGTACAGTGATGTTGATATACATGCCGCAAATCCCAGAGCTATGGAGTGAGTCTGAGGTCATTCTAAGTTATATGAGACCATTTTTCCAAAACAAACAAACAAACTAAAGAAAAAAATGAGAATTTTTATTTCTGGTTTGACTCCACCATGTATAGTAGAAATTTGTTTTCACAATCAGTCAACGAATTAAGTTATCACCAGTGGAAAATGTATATATTCTACCTTCATTTATTATGATTATTATCTCTTGATCTGAATAAATGATTTTCTCTTCATAATAACAATGATTTAGCACTATCAAGTCTATATTTGCCCACCATGCTTAAATAATTAAATGAACTTTGTTACTTTCTATTTAAACTTTCAAATAAGAGTGAATTTGCATTTGATACATCCTTAATAATGCACATCAAATAATGTCCAGTGATTTACAAGAGTATGGTAAAATACCAAAATGTAGGCATTTGAATAAATTGGGAAAATGCCATTTAAAAATGTAAATCTAGAAAATTCAGTTTAATTTATTGAAAGGAGAAGGTGCTATTTGTGAATAGAGAAGAAAAGAGCAATTTGAAGCCATCTCTCTATAGACACTGAAAAGAGATACACCTTTTCAGAGTTATATAGAATTCTTGAAAACAGAAGAAAGTTTATAGCAACTGAACAAGTACTGACTCAAGAAAAAGGAAACTTGAAAAAAAAATATCTTGACTGAAAAGCACTAGAAGAACTTCAATGACTGTTAACCCAGCTTTTCTTCAAACTTCAAGTTAAAATTATTTCTAAACACCTACTTCTGTCAGCAAAACATTAAAGAAACCAAAGAAAAAAGCAATATTGTATTTACCTGTAAAAGCTTTTACTCTTTCCATAAGCGTTTCCATTTCCACCTCCCCGTTCACTACAAAAATGCAAACCAAATGACATTAAGAAATCTGAAACAGTAATGAAATTTAGTTGCATTCATTGAAAACAGAATTCTAGTCTACTTTTCCCCAATGAGCACAAAGCACATGAAGAAAAATATCTAGTCTAGTTATAAATATACTTCTTTAAGCAAGTGATTTCATAAGTTGTCATGTAGGAAAATGAACTTTTATTATATAATAAGACTGTGGAAGTGAAAGTGACCTCTTTCCATTTAACTCTCAGTCTTTAGGAAACCAACTTATTTCTATCAGCCTAAAAAAAAACAAAATTTAAAATTGTAATCACTGTTTTAACTGAAATTCTGAAATTATATATTGTGATATAAGGAACTATTTTTTCATTTTCATTAACTTAGTTAATTACTTAATTCATATGACTGAAATATTCATCATTTTTGGAGACATTCTTAGGATTAAGTTGATTTGCAAATATATTTGCAGAAAGATTGAATCACTGGCCTTTCTCCCTAGAAGTTTTTGATAGAATACCTTGTGTTACATTATTTTTTTTGCACTTTCATTAGCATTGGCGCTAGCCATTAGCCAAAACATGTCACAGGCCGAAAAGAAAATGTTTCTTTTTATTAGTACTTTTTTCAGTGTAGTGGTGGGCATTTTCTATGTTTGTGAGAGTTGTTTATGAAGTGCCTGCTCATACAGTTTTGTAAACTTGTTCACAATTTGTTTTTCTCGTTAGTATGAATAAGTTATTTTTTGAATAAAAAATTTTATCACTTTAAAACTAATCTCTCAATTGTATTATCAAACTAATCTCTCAATTGTATTATCAAACTAATCTCTCAATTCTATTATCAGCAATGAAAATAAAGTATGAGCTTGAGAGAGCCCAGTTGAGAACTTACAACCAGGACAATTAGTGCTGTTCTCTGCTTTGCTCAGGAAGCTTCTATTTGCAGTGAACGAAAGTTAATTCAGAGACTCATAACTGGTCAAAGTGCTTAGAAGAAAGTATCTGTGGAGGCTCATCTCTAAACATTACATATGTACTTCCCCTTTCATAGCTTAGGGAACACCATGGAAGAGAAAGCTGAAAAAAATGTAAGAGCTGCAGAAAGGAAAGGAGCACTGTGAAGTTATTGCTCCATATATGTGACTGTGAAAAGACAATTAGAAATATGGGATATACTCTTAGGAACATAGATTTTGGCTCAGGAACATGAGATTGCACTCAAAGTGTATCAGGAAGGCAGTTAGAGGGCATTCTATTCTTTCAGTCTGAACCCCTCTCAGTTCTTTCTCCTTATGGGATATTTGAAGGATTCTGTTCATATCATGTAGGAAAGGAGCATAACACCTCTAATATCCCCCTAACCTTTTCTGTATTCTTTATTCTGTTCCACATGACGGTGGGGATTTTAGGACATGTCAAGAGTCAAAAACATGCACTGAAAGACCGAGTCATTTTTTAATGTCTTTTGTCTTCTGAATTGCACTTTGGGGTTTCAGAAATTCTTTTCCCAAGACATATATTCTCTGAAAAATTCAAATATATGTTCAATTCAGTGCTTACCATCAACAGGCAGGTTTTCTGCTAAATCTCTGATTTCTTGTTCTGCAAGGTCGGTGCCCATGTCTTGTAAAAGAGTTTCCAGTTTATGGATATCAGGAATCTCTTCTTGGGAAAAAGAGAAATTATGAGAAAAATCATTGAGGCTAAAATATGACAATTATTATTGTGTATAATGATTGCCATTCTCATGAGGAAGGCCAAGACTTGCTACAGTCTGCTCATGATACTCTGCGAAGGAGGTCAGTGACTTTGTTGGAGTTAGACTTGAATATTCTATGTGAATGAGCTGATGAAATGATTTACAGCAAAGGGTAAGAACTGTTGTTCACAATGAGTAGAGCCTCCTTTTCTGAACATTCCGACTAGTCCTGTCTACTTCAAGCTAGCAGCCAGTTCTTGCAGTTTGTGCTTATTCTCTCTGCCTCCACAATGACTTCGGTGACCTGAGCCTCCTCCAGATTCTGCCACTCACCATGCCTTTTCTACCATAATGAACGATAAATACTCTGTGGAACCATAAGCCAAGTAAATCTTTCTCCATTAAGCTGGTTAAATGAGTAGGTGTCTCCCAAAGACTCTGCATTATTCACCTAGAACAGATCAGCCAAATCTCTTCCATCCTGAAGCTCAGGAAATTTTTCAGAAGAGGGGGGTGGCAAGATTGTAAGAGCCTAAAAATGGGGAGGACCAATGATATACAAGACAATCCATACAAGTTAGGGCTGCAGTAGCCAGAATTGGACTTTGCCTTACATGCACAATGGCTGACATGTCAATGACCTCCCCCGCCAAAGTCTACCATGGATCACAGAGGAGAAGGCTCTAAGCATTAGGATTCTTAGAGACAAGTGATTAAACAGTCATAATAGAGTTCCCGTACTAATGGGAAGTCCAGGCAGGGGCTCTGGGCTATGCAAGCCATTGACTCTGAACCCTCACTAGGATGAGGACTCAGAGGGAGGTTTGGCTTTTCACACAAAAGAATGCTCCAAGGGATGGCAGAGGAAAGAGGCGGCACTGGATGAGGAGGAGGAAGAAATGGGGGTGAAAAGAAGGAGGGAATGGGAGAGTGCAATGGGGGATGACTGAGGAGGGGAGAGAGAGAGAAAGGATGGGTACCTATTGAGCTTATATGATTAGGGAAAAAATAAAATGTTGGAGGAAAAAAAGAATGGTTTCGCACAGCTACAGGGGAGTTAGACATATAGCAAATTATTATATCATTTTTATATTCACTGTAATTTAGTAGCAATGCATGAACAAATGGATTATAGGCTAGGATACAAGTTACAAACAGAAAAATAAAATCATCTATGAACTTATGAACGCATTTTAAATTACAGAAAAGTGTTTAAATCTTAAATATTGTAGAGACTATTGTACAGCTATTTTCAAAAAGGTAAAAATATATTTGTACTTTACTTTTAAAGCATTCTTGTCAAAAAAAATTAAAACTGAAAGCAATTTAGCTCTTAAACCTGACTTTTAGTTTACAGAAAGCACAGAAAATAGAGGAATAAGGTAAATGAGCAGGTAATCAAAACAGTATATAAGAAATTCTATGAGACATTGGCAATTATATTTATTTTTCAGTAAGTTAATATAGAAAAAGAGAGCATAACAAAAAACAGCATAGAATGCATGAGATATTAGTGTTATAAAAGCTGCAATGTGAAAGTCTTGTTTGTTTTTTATTTGAGTAAACTAGCTTCAGAAGACATTTTAAAGATAAGAGATGACTTAAAATTATAATACACTGTGGCATGGCAGCTATGTAAAAATACATTAAGTATGCATTAAGAGGTGAAAACAGGGGCTGGAGAGGTGGCTCAGGGGTTAAGGCTCTGCCTTGCAGGCAGAAGGTCCTGAGTTCGGATCCTAGACCCCACATATAGACGCCGGGCAGAAGCAGGGGCAGCCTGCGCTTCTGGTTCTGGTAGGACGGAGCCTGTGAATCCCGGGACAGAGTAAACAAGGAGGAGGTGGAGGCATCCATGGTGGTTCCCGAATTCGTCCATGGTTCTACACACACACACACACATACATACATACACGCACACGTATACACGTACAATTGAATAAATAAAAAAAAAGAGGTGAAAACATACATTAAGAGACATATACTGAAACAAGGATGAAAGCAAAATAAAATGGAATTTAATTTTTAAAATTAAAAACTGAGAGTCTTTATTAGAGAGAGAGAGGATCATAGATTGGTACCAGGGCTTACACACACAAGCAGGGTGATATGTGTGCAGCCTCGAATTACATCTCCACACAGTTTTTATACACAAGAGATAAAGGAGAGTATAAAACCCCCTTGAGTGCAGATCTATCAGTTGACTTGACATCAGCAAAGCAGTTTTAAAGCAGTTTAGAAGGCAGTGTTTACAGTCTTATCAGCCTGCAGGCTTCTTGCAGGCCTTCTGGCCAAATGGCATTCCAGAGGGGAATTCCAGAGAATAGTAGGAGAGTGGGCATTTTTATTGTTTGTCAGCAATTTCTCAGGTTTAAGGATTCCTTTTTAAAATTTTAAAATGGGATTTCTAATTGTTCAATCTTAAAAAACAAAAGCAAGAAGAAAGAAAAGAATGATAAAAATCTTCATAATTATTCAATCTGGGTCAAAGATGAATATGTAGTTACAATATTTTTTATTTTATATATATCTGGAAATATAAAATTGAAAGGTCTTATGAAATTTGTAAATTGATTGTTTTATCAGTAGAGCAGTCAACAATACAACTGTATTAGTTAATTAGTTTAATTAGTTAATTAATTTCTTCAGTTAATTAGTTAATTAACTTGAAAATTCAGAACTGAACCTTTAGGTACACTTATGTAAAATTTGCTAGTTAAGGCAAGCTTCTGGCAACCTGTGGGAGAGTATCTAACTGACATGGGAAATCTGACCATTCCCTTGGTCAGGCAGGTAAGAAAGAATGCTAGTTGGAAACCGGCAGGTAGGCAAGTTGGAAAGCATACTACTTTCAGTGGATACATGTGGCTTCCCTTGGCTCCTAATGTTAGTATCACCTCTCCTGCCATGCTAATAAAATTTAACCAGAAACTGAAAAAATAAACCCCTTGTTCCTCTAAGTTGTTCGGGTCATGTATTCATTCAGCAACGGGAAGATGAACTAACATACTCTAATGAATCACAAAGGAGTCAGAAATGAATTGTGAGCCAAGCTAGGGTTAAGGACTTTGGGTTGGACACCTGACATTGGAATAAAGAAAAATGAGGTAAGAGAGGGAGGGAGTAAAGGAGGAAGTCAGAAAAGAGGGAGGAAAGAATTGAATTATTTTCATATGTTTGTGGAAACAATTTATGATAGATATGACACATACATATCACTTAGAAAGCAAATGTACTATTTATCTGTTTATAGGTTTATATAGTAGTCCAAGCTAATCTTGAACTTACGAGCATCATGTTCAGGCGCACATGGTCTGGGATATTATGCAGGTACTACCACACTTGATATGATACAAATGGATATCCATACAGAAAAAAACATTGGGACCACTTTCTTATTTTATATCCAACAATTAATTTCAAGTGTGCTAAGGAGCTACTTGTGAAGGAAAATTATAAAACTTTAAAAATAAAAGTACAGGAGAAAAGTTTCAAAATAAAGAAGGCTACACTAAAAGGAAAAGTCAGAAATACTGATAAATTTTGCTACAGTAAGATTAAGAACTTTCATTCATCAAGACACTATAAAAATGAAAAGATAAGCTTTAAAATGAAAGGTGGTAGTTATAATACCTAATAACAAAGGGTTAAAATCCTGATAAAATAGGCATTTCTTTGCAAATCAAAACCTCCCTGAGATATCATCTCACTTCCGGTCAGGATGGCAAAAATCCATAATACAAACAACACCAAATGCTGGTGAGGGTGTGGAGAGAAGGGAACTCTCCTACATTGCTGGTGGGAATGTAGGCCTATACAATCACTCTGGCAATCAGTCTGGCAATAAAAAAGTTAAAGATGGAAATGCTATATGATCCTGCTATTCCACTTCTGGGAATTATCCCCCATAAAGCAAAAATTCACCTCAATGGCACAAGCACGACAATATTCATAGCAGCTCTATTTACAATAGCAAAGGAATCAACCCAAATGCCCAACAGTTGACAAGTGGATAAGGAAAATGTTGTACATTTATACAATGGAATACTACTCAGCCATCAAAAAAGATGAATTAATGAAATTTGCTGGGAAATGGATGGAATTAGAAAAAAATTATACTGAGTGAAGTATCCCAGACACAGAAAATTAAGCACCGTATGTACTCCCTAATAGGTGGATCCTAGTACCAAACCCACTTAAGATAAATCTCTGTAATACCAATAGTAATTGCAAAGATTATGGGCAGTAGGGAAGGGAAAGAGGGCCCTACAGAAAGAAGGAAAGAGGGGATCATGCTACACCAGAGAAAAGAGGTCACCATCAAGTACTGCAAGCAAGTAGTGAGACATCTGGTTAAGCTCACTCACTTTCCTTC
The DNA here is from genome assembly GCA_023101885.1 of Typhlomys cinereus. Taxonomy (NCBI): domain Eukaryota; kingdom Metazoa; phylum Chordata; class Mammalia; order Rodentia; family Platacanthomyidae; genus Typhlomys; species Typhlomys cinereus. Next base: position 854,295 of record JALPQD010000298.1, on the reverse strand, counting down.
CTGGTCACTTGCAACTAAGGGGGTTCGATCTCACCAATCAGGGAGGACATAGAGTCTGGCAGATAGATGGTAACCATCCTGCAAATTGGAGACTGACTCCCCCTCACCACAGTCTCCTACTTACTCTATCTACCTTTGAATCTACTCTTATAGTAAGACTATTTTAACAGCCTTTTATCTCTGGCTAGGTGACATTCAATACCAATCAGGATGGAGCCAAGGGTGGTGCAGGAACAGCAAAACTGAAAAAAAAAACAAAACCATAATTCAGAACAACAGAGACCCTACATTAATCACCTGGAACCACACCAGCCAAATCTCTCCCCATCCTAAAGCTCAGGGAAATTTGTGGAAGACGGGGTGTTAAGATTGTAAGAGCCTAAAGATGGGGAGGAGCAACGATAGAAAAGATATTCCACACAAGTTAGGGGCGAAGTAACCATAATAGGACTTTGCATGACCTGCACAATGACTAACATATCAATGACCCCCCAAAGTCTAGCATGGATTACAGGCACTAGGATCCTTAGAGGCAAGGAACTAACAGTCACAATAATGTTCCCATATTAAAGGGGAGCATAAGAAAGGGCTCTAGGCAATGCTACTGAGTCCTTACAGCTCATTAGCATGGAAGATGCAGAGGGAAGTTTGACATTCACACTAAAGGATGCTCTGGGGATTGGGGGGGAATGAAGGGGACACTAGGAGAAAGGGAGGAAGGAGCGGTAAAAGGAAGGGGAAATGGGGGGAGGGAGAAAGGGGGTCCGGGGAGGGGGGAGGGAGGGGTACCTATTAAATTTGTATGAGTGGAAAAAAATAATAATAAAAAAGAAAAAATAGGTATTTCTTACAATACAATATGAAAAAGATAAGTAACCAAAGAAAAATATTTGAAATATTTGATTAAACGCTTCTCTAAAGAAATACAAATGGCCAAAAAGACACACACACAAATGCTCAACCTTCTTAGAAATTAGGAAAATAAATTAAAATCACAGTCATATTCTCTCCACATATATCAGATTGGCAGTTCAAAAATTCAGTATCAAATTTTGTATAGATATGCAATAACAACTCTAAATAACTAATTTGTTCTATGAGTTTGGCACTACCTAGAAAAACTGATGGCATCAGGAGTCTTAGCACTTAGTCACAGACACGTACCATAGAAACACTGGTATGTCCAGAGTACTAGAGTACTTGTGCAATTCTGTTCATAAAAGCAGGGGCCAAAGAACCAAAAGTGAAGATATGGATACAAATGAAGTGTTTGAGAAAAAGCTGAAAATAATACATGCAGTATAAAATAATTTATATTGTTAAAAATCAGAAAATTTAACTGTTTTATCTTTTACCATAAATGGTAAGGCAAAGAACACATTTAACACAAATTCAGGTTAGTGTTTATCATTTCAGCTGAGATATGTAGTTGGCAATGGATTAACAGGAACATTTTGTGGAGCTAGCAAAGTTTTATTTCTTGTCCTACATTTTGGTTAAACACATATTCAGTTTATTCCTTCAACTCTACATCTATATGTATATATTGTTCTAAGTTCGATACATATTCAAGTTGTTTTCTTGTTATTTGCTTATGGATTTTTTGTCTTGTGTTTTTTTTCTGAGGCAAGGTATATATATATATATATATATATATATATATATATATATATATATATATATATATATATATCCCAGGCTGGCCTGGAACTTGTTTACTATGCCAGGCTGCCTCAGCCCTCTTGATCATCCTATCACAATCACTTGAATGCTGGGATTTCACATAAGACTATCTTACAGTTTTTCAAAGCCTGTTCTCTTATAGATATCTTGGTACTTTCAATTCAGAAATTTCATCATTTTCTGCAAAGAGCATATTGTAATGATGATTATTTATGAATATAAACAAATGCTATAGACTCTGTAGATGAAAATAACTGAATTTTTCCATAGCATTAATAATATATGTATTTAAAACTTAAATCAGCAACATTGGGTTTATGATCTGTCAACATTCTGATTTGTAGATTTTTATTATTGTAATGTAGTGCTAACAACAGAATACAAAAATAACTGAGCTATTAAAAATGATAAATGAGTTTTCCAAAAGGAAATACTGATCAACATTGTACAAGTGAAAAGATTTGAAAATAGGAGGGAATCTGGCAGGGGTGATGACAGGAAAAATAGGGGGGATAGTATTGGGGACTACAAGATGACAATATCATAAATTCACTATATTTATGTTTACAGCATAAATAAAAGGAAATGAAAAATGTTTAAACAAGGACTTTGATTATTTTCTTTCCTGAGAAATATGAAGAATATATTTGACTTAAATCTAGACTACCACATAGGAAATGTAATAAGTTTGGATCAGGCTATTGACTGGAAAGAAATGTTCAATTCATATGGCATGTCATCATAGAAGTGAAAGGATTAATATAGGTTGCAGTATGAAAATAAATCACATTGGTATAATATTTAGCTGTTTTGGTATTGTGGTTTCCATTCATCCTTAAAAGACTTCATATACCATCTGTCAACCTGCTCCTAACAATATTCTCACTTACTATAAATAGAAATCAGATCACAAAAAAACATTAAGTACACATTAGAGATTGTATACCCTAAACATAATTTCATAAATTCAGACTGTATAATTTATCACAGAATGATTCCAATTTCTAGTCAAATAAATTTCAACATATAGGATGGGGAAAATTTTATTTTAGTCATCCTATTCAGTCATTATCATTTACAGCTGGCATTCCACAATGTGAAATACCAACTTCTTAATTTTTCTTATTCTCTAATTTCTTATTCCTTAACTTATAGTAAACTCCATCCATTTTGACTTCTAGTCTGTCAACTTATCCTTTAAAAGGATAAACTTTAAGCTTTTTCTCATTGAATTCAAGAAAAATAATAAATATTTTTTGTGCTACTAGCAAGTTGATGAACTAAATTTTGGCATATTATTACAAACTAAAATCTAATGTAAAAGCTAGAGTATTGTTTATAAAACATATTGCTGGTAAATTACTTCAAAATACTACCATGTCTTTTTCCTTTGATATTTATCACAATCTCTGTGTTAAGGAAGTTCTCACAAAATGTGCAGTTATGTTATGGGAAGTGTACTGTGAATTGACAGACTCTTTAATGGCTTTATTTCTTTACCTGTGCTCTCTAGCTTCACATTTTCCAGAACATTTTTCAGGTCCTCGACACTAACATATTTTCCTTCAAAAGCTGGAGGAAGATAAATAAGTATTTTTGGCCTTATGCTAATCATTTGTTCAGTGATTTCCTTTTATACGATTTTACTGCATCTCTTATTTTACTTCATCAACTAATATATTAACCCAGATTATAGTACACATTAAAATATTTGCATAGTAAAAGCTGTGGAAAATATTCTAGAGAATAAGAGCTTGTTAAAACATTGTCATAAATTTTTGTTATTAAAATGTAGACAATTCAAATGCAACTCTACACAATTAAATACAAACATTTCAGTATTAAAGAGAATGACAGCAAATGGATTCATTAAATTTGTGTGTGTGTGTATGTGTGTGGTGCTAGGAATTGAACCAGGGTTTTTTACATGCTGAACAAGTGTTCTGCCACTAAGCTACACCCTCAGGCCTAATGAATTTCTTACTAACCTACAACTTCTATGACAGTATCAATCAAATTTCCAAGTATAAACTTCCCATTATCTGTTTAAAACAAATAACATCATTTAGATACAATGACTTAATAAAAGATAAAGTAGCTACACTGGGAAACAAAGATCTGTCTGACTCAATAACAAGTATTAAGAATCAGTTCTCCATCAGGAAAAGGCCTTTGTTCTTTAGGACAGTAGACTTGTGTCAGTAGGAGGAATTTAAGTGCCTAAGCTCCTCTCTATAAGCTTGGTGGAAGTGCTGATGCTCTTGAGCACTTTATCAACCTTCTACCCTACATCAGTGATGTGGTTCACATAGGAATCCAGGGTGAAAGACAATACATCCAATCTCTTACCCTCCTGTGTTACCTAGCACTTTTTTCTAGTTACTTTAAAACTTACAACATCTAGATCCATAAACATATGCTAATAGATAATTAATATTTAGAAAAGGGAGACTTAAGAAATTTCTCATTCCTTTCCTTCTTATTCTTGCCCTAGAAATGGATGGAATAAATAAATGGGTAGTGATGTGTTAATGATTTCTTTCTTTCTTTTTTTTTTCCTTTTGGCAACTTTTTCTTTACTTTCTCTTCTTAAATTTTTTCTGGTTGCAAGTTGCTTATGTCCTTTGCATGAAACTCTCCACAAGACCTTTATTAAGTCTTCAGTTTAACATTAGATGCAATCATTTTTTCTCAATATTAGTGAATGAATTTATTTACTGAATTATATTTTTAAAAAAAAATTTTTTTATTCAGTTGTGTGTGTATGTGTGCATGCGTGTGTGTGTGCGTGTGTGTGTGTAGAACCATGGGAGAATTCGGGAACCACCATGGACGCCTCCACCTCCTCCTCGTATACTCTGCCCCAGGATTCACAGGCTCCGCCCTACCAGGACCAAAAACGCAGGCCGCCCCCGCTTCCGCCCGGCGTCTATAAATGGGGTCTAGGATCCGAACTCAGGACCTTCCGCCTAGCAAGGCAAAGGCTTAACCCCTGAGCCACCTCTCCAGCCCCACTGAGTTATATTTTTAAATATTGAGAGAACTAACTTATTGTTAGCATATGTCTAAGTAATATTTTGTGTAAAATAAGCATATTAGAGATACTACTTATATGTATATTATCAGACTATCACGAAAGAATATAAAAATATTTTAACTGTTTACCATGTACCTTCAGTTTTTAAGGTCACTAATTTGATTTTCTTTAAGATTTTTGTACATGCTTTACAAAACAATGTCCAGTTTACTAATATCAACAACTTCTCATACATGAGCAAAATTTAATTGCTGTGCATTATTAAAGATATTATTTTTCTTGGCATTATGATTATCATAATATAAAACACTAAGATCCAAGGAGGTCTATTCAAGTGCACCAGAGATATGAATATCAGAATTACAGCTAGAATATTTTCTCTGGATTTGGTTTTTAATATGTGGATGGCTAGCATTGCATAGAAATTTCTAGTTAAAGGAAAACAAATCTAAGATTTTGAACAAAAAAGCAACAGTATCTACTTTTATTTTCCCAAGTCCTTATTGCATGAATCAATAATTCTTATTAAAATGTATACAAGTTTTTATTTACATTTATATGTTAAAGTGTCAATGTAGTAGTATTATTTTTTTACTTTTTTGTTCCAAAATTTCAAAATGCCAAGAATATAGGACTATTCTTTACCATAGAACACACATGACTGATGCAAAATTCATTCATTCATATGTCTAAAAGAAATATACATATGGTATTAGAATATATAAGAGTGTTAGTAATCTCAATTTAATGATTAAATTTCACAAATGCAAAACATGGGGACCTCACACTCATCTGATTTTCTTTTATACTTTTCACTCACCTTTAAGGGACTCCATGCTATCTGTCAATCTCTTCTGATAGATGTCAATCTCTTCTTTCTTGTCTGTAAGAAAAATATAAATCAAGTTGTGTGAGAATCGCTATTCATTTTAAAAAATTTAATTCACAAGACAGCCATTTTGATTCCCTTCGATAACTTATGATTTAACTGTAAATAAACACTATAGTTATAGAATATAGAAATTTCATTGTGGCTTCCACACCTATTCATTAACCTTGTGTTTCTTAATTTCCCCTACATTACTTCTAATTTATTTCCTTTTTCCTTTAGTTCATTCACCCCATTCAATTTTTCTTCTTATTCATCTCACTTAATCTTGTTTTACTGGTTTCTAAAGAAATAGGCAATTCTCTGCCTCATGGCAGAATCAATGATTGACTGTGGATGAATTGTAAATTATTGCATAATGCAGTTGGACTTTCTTCTTTAAGAGAACCGTTAGAAAATTATACTAAAAATTTGTTAATACTTTCCCATTTTAAATTTTTCTGGGGCAACCAATTTTAGGGACCTCTTTAGCTTCAGGGTGCTGCTATTTTACTTAGAAAGTTGCTTTCTTGTCCTTCTTAAAAAATTGTTGCATAAAAAGCATTCTGTGTGAAAATAAACTGTAAACTATCTTAAATTCTATATATTATCATGCTATTTAAAATGCTTATCATCAATGGGCAAATTGCTTATTAGTTCTAGACTTCCTTTAGGTGTCACCTGCGTGTCCAGGACACTTTTTATTCTACTAATGTCAATCTCCTCTCCTTCAAAAGATAGAAAGGTGAAAATACAAGTAGACTGACAGATTTAGAAAGCTCTAGGAATTCCAAATACGCACATACAAACTTTTATGTCTATCCAATATTAACTGCTACGTGGGCAGCAAAGGTACAATGATATCTACATCTCTGTATCAGTAGCAATCAGAATTATTCTTTTCTGATTCCTAGAAAAATGTGATAACCACACACTGATAGGAACAAGCCATGGACATATATGTAGATGTACATATATATATACATGATATTATCTCATGATCTTGTGTATGAATCCAATAATTTTCTTCAAGTACATTTTTATCTTTATCACCATGTGTGCCTTTATCTAAGATAAGGCTTTGTTCTGAAGTTGCATCAGGAAAGGATGCAAAGTCCCCACAGAAAAAAAGGATATACTGTTGATCAATGTAGATAATACATTGCCAAACCCTAGGATATTTGTTACAACTTTCCACAATGCAAATTGTTAAAGAGAATAATAAATAGGCAAAGCGAATAACTCACTAACTTAAAATTAGGGTAAAGAAACAAGATCTTAAATTCATAGAATTTTCTAACTAACGTGTTGAACTTTAACTACATCCATTAATTTACTATATCAGCCTTCTTTTCAGCTACAAAAATGCATAACTGAGAGACTGATGATGTAAAAACATTCTTGGAAAAAATACTAAATTTGGAAATACATATGTATAAAGATACCATAGCCAACATAATACTCAGTGTTGAAATGTTAAACTCCTTTTTACCTAAGATTAATGACAAAGATTATCTACTATTATCTCTTCAATTTAACATTGTTCTAGATTTTCCAGCCCATGTAAGGGGGTGATAAAACAAAAAAAGAAACACTATAATATTGCTGAAGAATGTCATCATTTACAAATGACAAGATCACATAAGCAGAAATTCTATAGAATCTATAAAACAATATTTGAACTAATGAGTAAATTTAATAAAGCTGTAGTATGCAAGATCAATATAAAAGTCAGTTGAAATTTTAGATATTATGAATGAACAATTGGATAATAAAATGATAAAATCCATCTACAATAGCGTAAAAAGATAACTTAAAATAAAGTTAATAAAACACTCAAATAGTATGCCACAAAACAATAATACATGACTTATAGAAATAGAATCCAACCTAAAAAGAAAGACATTTATGTATTTATATTTGCTGCCAAGATATTCAGTCTTTCTGTTTTAATGACATCATTCTTCCCAAATTCCCAAATTAATTATGCTGTACTATCTCAATACTGTGACGAAATCCATTCTCTTCAAATAAATGCATAGTTATATATTACATACATCAAAGTGTGTACCATAATTTTTAATAATTACTGATAGAATTCTCAGCAATTTAAGTGCTAAGCAACTAAAATAGTGAAAATAATCTTGAAAATAATGATGTTGAAATATTTGAATTATGTTATGTAAAGATTCACTAGAAAGCTACAGCAGTCAAGACAGTGTAGTTCTGGCATAAACACAGGCTAGTGAAGTAGTACGGACAGTCAGAAATTGACACACATTTTAATGAAATTGATATTTTAGTCAAGCTTTCAAGTTAATTATGAAGAAAGGAAAAATTTTAAAGAAATGGTATGAAAACTAGTGGATACCTATGTATATATGAAACACTAAAATTTGACCACTAATTTTATACAAAAATTATATCAAAGTAGGTTTTAGAATTAAGCAAAACACATACATACAGTTATATAATATGTTAGTAAGCTATAGGAAAATATGTAATCTGGCCATAATAAACCTTTTTCTGAAGAGAAAAAAAGCACTAAATTACAAAAGAAGATTAATAACTTGAATATCATCAAAATTTAAAAACTGATAAAAAGATATTAAGAAAATGGACCAGCAAAACCACTTTACAAAAATATTTATAGACACATATATGACAACAAATATGTAATATTTATAAGAATATGTAAGAAACTTCTATAAACAATAAAACATAGTCTAGCAAAACACCCAAATGATAACAAATGCTTCATAAAAGAATATATAAACTAGCCAGTAAAATCATGAAAAGATTTTCAATATCTTTAGACACTGAGAAATGTCAATTAAAACCACAATTAGTTAAAATTTTATATACACTACAATGTTTAAAAAGTAAATATAGCAACCATAAATATTGGGCTAGGTTGTAAAGAAACTAGAACATTTGGAGATCAGTTTGAAAACTTTTTAAGATAAATCTACATCTACTCTATGTTATAATCCCCACACTAGGGAGGCAGAATCAACTGGATACCTGATGTTTACCATCCAACCAACTTTCCCTACTTAGTGAGTTCCAGGGCAGTGAGAGAACCCTGTATCAAAAACAAGTTGGACTTGTTGAAGAAACCCAAGGTTGTCTTCTGGACTACATGTGAATACGCAATTACATGACTTACATATATGTGCACCCACACACACGTGGGCAACTTCCACTCAAACATCCAAACACAAATACCTATACAACATAGTCAGAGATAAAAAGACATAAATCTGAACATTTTCAGGATATAGAAGATGAAATTTTTCTGAAGAAAATTATTAAATGAAATAATGAAGTTGAGATAGAAATTTCTCCTGCTATTCCTGAGATATTTTTAAATAAAAATAAGGTTTACTTTAATATTATGAATAATTCTTTCCTAAGATATGCAAATAGCTTTTTGGTGCCAAGGACTCTAGTTTTAGAGATTTTTATATTTATGTTCACAGGTACAAGCTCTTTTCAAAGGTTTAGTTTTTTTTCTATAATACCTTTAAACTTTTCTGATACCTTCTCTGTGACTTTAACCTCCATTTTTCTAAGAATGCTATCCAAATTACTCACATTAATCTTTCCTCTTTAGGAATGCAATAGAAATGTAAATTGAGAAAGATGCAATGCTTCCAAAATGTTAAAAAATTTTCATTTCTGTGTATTATTAACTTAATTGGCAAGTGATACTGATGTAAAAAAATTGCATTACAATTTCACATTTTCATCTTCTTATTCTTTAATAGTTTCATATATATTTGCATGTTACTGTATATAATGAATTTTAACCATTTTCATCCTCTACTATCCTGTCTCAAACTCCCTCATTCTCTAGCTGAAAACCTTCTTTCCAAGTTCACCTTCTAATTTCTTGTCTTTTGTTGTGTGTGTCACTCACTGAATTTAATTGGGGTTGTCTGGATGAGCATGTGCAGGAAGTTATTTACTGAGAATAAGCAACTTATCAGTGGTGACACCACTGAAGAAACTGGTACTCCTGCCTTCAGCCAACATTAATTATGTGTAGTCTCAATGTGAGGGATGAGTCCCTTTTCCATAATGAAATAATAGGTCCAATCTTGTCCAGATCTTGTATAGGTAACCACACTGCAGGGAATTCATGAGTGCAATAATGGTATCATGTCCTGAAGATTGACAGCACTCCTCCCAAACACTGATTCCACTTTCTTTTTACTTGCAATGATTCTAAAACTAAAACTGTGATGAGATACTTGGTACTTCTTTGTCTTTTACTTTCTTATTTTTTCAGATTTTCATATATGAATATGATGAATTTAGGATTTCACACCTTAATTCTCAATCCCACCCCCCTTTTTTTCCACATTGAAACAGTGATGCCTACTCAAAGCTTCCTGGGTGCTTATTTACTTATTTATATAAGAAATAAAACAGAATTGTAAAAATTATCATAAATAAATATGTAGTTCTTCTGAAGAATGTGAGTTTAGGATTTGGCAGAGTATCAACTCTCTCCCAGTGTTCCTTGCTTTCAGGTTCTATCTCTGTGAATTCTGGAACTATTTCTGTGCCTTTGGTGTCAACCTCTTCCCCTTCAAAGAAAAAATAAAGAATTTAGAGAATATCATGAGTAGTGTGTGAATCCATTAAAAGAAAAACTATACGTACAACACTGTATTAAATGGAAGGTGAAGTGATCTGGTCATTGGGTAAGCCCATTTGGAGCTCAAATAAAGGCATTCTCCTTCCTAAAGTTATCAGTGAAGAGAGAAGCAAAAGATCACATTATTTGAGTATAGATTTTCCCTGGTAAACTTCTGACAGAAACAGAACTTCTGACAGAAACAGAAAAATACAGGTATTTAAGTCTCTTATAGAATTGTATTGTATTTGGATGTAACCTATATGCATCCCTCCATACACTTCAGTCATCTCGATTAATTTTAATGCTTAAGACATGGAAATATTAATAGTTATGAGTGCTCAGAAAAACCCTGTTAGAGAGTGAATGGTTAACAAAAATCACTTTGTATTACTATAAAAGGATAAAAATTGTTCATAATTAAGCTTAATAAATGCTATAAAAACATCAGTCACAAATCCCAAATTCTCATGAAGGCACAAGGTTAAGTCACCTACCATCAACTAGTAAATTTGGGGATGTATCAATAAATTTCTCAGGTGTAAATTTGAATGTCATGCTTCCAAGTATACTTTCAAGGTCATGGACATCAACTTGCAATCCTACAAAACAGAAAAGCATGAAATTATATTTCATGGTTATCAATGCCATCATTAAAAAACAGCCTAAGGGGCCAGTAGGAACTCATAGGTAAAATACCTGTTTGCAAGTGTGGAGATCTGAGTTTGAGCCTCAGAAACTCACATGGTGGAAGGTGAGAAATGATTTATGTTAATAATAGCTTGAAGTAAGGCATGGATAGCAAATGTGCATCATGAAAGTTGGGAAGAGCTACATTCAAATCATATTATTTTTCCAAGTACCGCCATGTCAGTAAACATCAGTTTTTGTAAATTTGAAAGCCCAAGATTTTAATTCTCTTTAAATTAACTTAATTCAATTTAAAAAGTCATGAATTCTTTGGGATGTTAAAATCTGATTTAAGATACCAGGAGGATAATTGTTAGTGAAGTAACTGCTTTGAAAATGTGAGGACCTGGATTTGATAAGCAACACTCAAGTAAAAAGCCAGGCAGCACTCGCTTCAGCAGCACTAAAATTGGAATAATACATAGAAGATTAGCATGGCCCCTGCAAAGATGACATGCAAATTCATGAAGTGTTCCATATTTTTACTAGACATAGCAGGAATGTGACACTTCCTGATAAGTTGTTGGTCAGAGAGGTTGCAAAGACCCCAAAACATTACAAACTTTTGCCATTGTTCTTGGTTGTCCTCCAAAAAACTGACAATAAGACTTTATTAGTGAAGATACAACACATATGGATTACAGGACAAGGGCAAAATACACCAATTAGAAATGGTTCGAGAGCTACTCCTTGCAGCATAGCTTACACAAAACCAAGAAACACTGTAGAAATTACTGGGGGAGAAAAATAATCAAAGGTTTCATAAACCTGTGAGATCTGCAAGTTCCAATAAAAATCACCACAGCAAAGGCAAAGGCCCCAAAACATTACAAACTTTTGCCATTGTTCTTGGTTGTCCTCCAAAAAACTGACAATAAGACTTTATTAGTGAAGATACAACACATATGGATTACAGGACAAGGGCAAAATACACCAATTAGAAATGGTTCGAGAGCTACTCCTTGCAGCATAGCTTACACAAAACCAAGAAACACTGTAGAAATTACTGGGGGAGAAAAATAATCAAAGGTTTCATAAACCTGTGAGATCTGCAAGTTCCAATAAAAATCACCACAGCAACAGGTGACCACCAGTCTAATAGTGCCTTGAGTATCAAGGAGATGACCAACATTTTTCTGATTGGGTTCAAGGCCCGCTTGTCAGAATAGAACACATTCCTATTACTGCTAACTAGAACAAGAACTTATAAAAGGGAAGGAAGTAGATCACTATGGAAGAACGTGTAGGTAGGAAGACAGTATACCAAATTGCTCTATAAATACATGTTATATCCATAGACTGGAAGAGCACTCAGCACTTAACCTAGAAGCCTTCTTCTACAACAAAAGTAGATCTCAACACCTTGACAGGAAGTAGCCTAGGGCAGTTAAAGAGCAGTGAAGTGGACAACAACAGCCAACCAGAATGCAGATACCACATGACCCTGCAATACTCACCTGAAATCAGGCAAATCATATCTCTCCCCACCAAAGACTCAAGGAACCTTGTGGAAAAGGGGATGGCAAGACTGTAAGAATCTAAAGATAGGAAAGTCCACTGATGGACAAGTCATTCCACTCAAGGCAAGGTGCAGCATACAGGAACTCACTGCAATGAGACTTGTGCTTACCAGACCTGTACAATGGTTGACATACCAACACGCCCCTGTAGACTAGTGAGGCTCTAGGGAGAAATAATTGCATGCAGTGGAAGCTTTGGGGGCTATAGCTGAATGGGTGAAGAGGAGTGCCCCTATCAATGGGACAGCCTGAGGAGGAACCACTTGGTCTGCCATAGAGGCCTGAACCCCCAGTAGAGCAGATATTTCGGAGGGAACCCTGGGACCCTCAGAAGCAGACAAGTGGGAGGGAGGGAGGGATTAGAATGAAGAAAGGAGAAAGGATGGAAGAGGGAAAGAGAAGGAGGGGGGAAGGGATAAGCACTCAAGATGCTTGTAAAACTAGGGGAAAAATTATTAAAAATGTAAAATAAAGTCATATATACATACATACATATACATATATATACCTATATATACATATATATTTATATAGGCATGGTGCCAAACTTTTATCCCAAAACTAGGGAGATAGAGACCAGATGATTCCTGGAGATCATTACTGAGCCCATCTAGTCTAATTGGTGAGTTTCAGTCAGTGAGAGACTGCCTTCCAAGGAGTTATATGGTGTTTCATGGAATAAAAAAAATTGAGGCTACATTTTGGCCTGCATGTATACCACACCCTCAAGCATAACTTCATAATCACAAACATACCATAATACTAAAAATTATAAACTAAAATCCAATTGTCATCTTAGGAGGTAAAAGGCCATGAGTAGCTAGGACAATCTTAAAGAAGCAAAACAAAATTTACACTTCAGACAGAAAGAAAATAAAGGTATTCATACAGTAGACTGTTAAGAGTAAAGAAAGTCAGATAAACCAAAAAATAGAAAATCTCTACTGATATTTGTTATGCTGAATATCCTTTGAACACTATACTAATTCTTTCAAATATAATATTTTGAAAGCTAATATAATATTTAAATGCTCACGATCAACTGGTGGTAACTTCTCTGGCTCCAAATTTTCTCCAGATGTAAGATGTTTCACCATATCTTTCATGACCTTTGTCAGGTCGCTGAAGTCAGTTTCTCCTCCTCCAAAGTAAATAAATATAAAAATTTTCCTTAAATAAGTTTAAATCATGAAGGATTAATTAAGGAATAGTTCTAACTCAACAATACTCACAGATATGAAGAAGCAATAATATTCCTTTATTGTAGAAAAATAATTACATAGTGATGGTTATGAAATAATGTCACAGAGTTAAATAAGGTTCATGGCACTTAAAGACTATTTCAGTGATGAAGATAAGTGTTAGAAATAAATATGCAAAATGGGATATTAAATTAATGTAGAATTCAAAAGCAAAACATTACTAAGATAACACCTTAAAAAATTAGGAAAGGGTGGCTGGAGAGGTGGCTCAGGGGTTAATAAGCCTCTGCCTTGCAGGCTGAAGGTCCTGAGTTCGAATCCTAGACCCCACCCAGGGGTGGCCTACATTTCTGGTCCTGATAGGGCGGAGCCTGTGAATCCCAGAGCAGAGTAAACAAGGAGGAAGTGGAAGTGGTCCATGGTGGTTCCCGAATTTGCCCGTGGTTCTACACACACACACACACACACACACACACACACACACACACACGCACACATGCACACACGCACACAAGCACAATTGAATAAATAATAAAAAAATTAGGAAAGGCAGCAATTCACTCCACAATTAGAACAGCTGAAATAAAAGTAAAGTCAGGAATTGTTCAAACACAAAATAAACTAAACAGAGAAAACAGAAATGGCCAAACTGGTGGCTGGAAAGATTAACAAAATTGGTAATTACTTGTACTAAAAGTAATAAAGGAAGAAGATGAAAAGAAAATAGGAGAAATCAGTATCATTGCCACAGGTATTAAAAAGCTATTAAGAGGGCTTGAGAGATGACTCAGGGGTTCAAACTCTGCCTCAAAAGCAGAAGGTCCTGAGTTTGGATCCTAAGTCCCACCTAAAAATAGTAGAGCCTGGCAAATCCCAGAGTGAAGCAAAAAGGAGGTAGAAGCAATCCAGGATGATACTTGAAGTCATCCTTGGTCCCCTACAAGGACACATGTGCCCTCTGATATACACGCATACACACACACACACACACACACACACACACAATAAATAATAAACAAAAAAGCTAATAAGAATATATTATGAACATTATATGATTAATTTTGATATTTGTAATAAAATAATAATATCCCTGCAAAACACAGTTTAGAATAATGGAGAAGATATAAGCAATACTGATAGTCTTACATTTATTAATTTAATTTAAATAACTTGTAATTTAAAATATTTCTACACAGAAATGTCTGATAGTATTTCATCTCTTACTGATAGAAATGATTCCATGACAAAGGGGCCCAAAGAATCCAATGGAAAAAGAATAGCATCTTCAACAAATGGTGCTGGCAAAACTGGATCTCCACATGCAGAAGATTAAAGCTGGACCCGTACTTGTCACCATGTACAAGACTTAATTCCAAATGGATCAAGGACCTTGATATCAGGCCAGAGACTATAAAAACCATAGTTGAAAGGATAGGGAACTCCCTCGAGCTGATTGGGCTAGGCCAACACTTCCTAAACAGACATCCAATGGCACAGTCACTGCTAGCAACTCTCAACAGTTGGGATCTTGTGAAATTAAAGAGCTTCTGTTCAGATAAAGAGATTATAACGCGAGCTCAAAGGCAACCCACAGAATGGGAGAAAATCTTCACTAACCTACACATCTGATAGAACTCTGCTGTCCAGAGTGCACAAAGAACTTAGAAAACTAAACACCAAGGAAACCAATGGCCCAATTAAAAAATGGGCCCTGGAACTTAAAAGAAACTTTACCAGGGATGAAATTAAAATGTCTAACAAATATCTGAAAAAATGCTCCACTTCCTTAGCCATCAGGGAAATGCAAATCAAAACTTCCCTGAGATATCATCTCACCCCGGTCAGGATGGCAAAAATCCACAATACAAACAACAACAAATGTTGGAGAGGATGTGGAGAGGGGAACTCTCCTACATTGCTGGTGGGAATGCAGGCTCATACAGCCACTCTGACGAGACGTCTGGAGATTCTTAAAGAAATTAAAGATTGAAATGCCATATGACCCTGCTATTCCACTTTTGGGAATAACCCCCCATACAGCAGAGGTTCACCTCGATAGCACAAGCACGACCATGTTCATAGCAGCACTGTTTACAATAGCAAAGTCATGGAATCAGCCCAAATGTCCAACAGTTGACAAGTGGATAAGGAAACTGTGATACATCTATACAATGGAGTACTACTCAGCCATCAAAAATGATGAATTACTGGAATTTGCCGGGAAATGGATGTCATTAGAAACAATTATATTAAGTGAAGTATCCCAGACCCAGAAAATTAAGTACCGTATGTACTCCCTAATAGGTAGCTCCTAGTACCAAACCCACCCAGCCCACCTAGAGACAGTAATTGCAAGGATTATGAACAGGAGGGATGGGGTAGGAGGGCCACACCAGAAACAAGGAGAGAGGGGACCATGTTACAGCAGGGAAATAGGCCTCCACCAAGGACCCAAATAAGTAATGAGACATCTGATTAAGTTCACAGACTTTTGTTCCTGATCATTTACTACTGAGGGGGTGTGATCTCACCAGAAGAGGAGGGCATATAGTCTGGCAGATAAAAAGTAACCATTTTGCAAATGGGTGATTGACCCCTCCCTCACTGAGGTTTCCTACTTTTATTACATCTACCTTTGAATGTGCTTTTATCACAAGACACTAACAGCTTTTTGTCTCTGGCCAGGGGGTGACATACAATGCCCACCAGGATGGAGTGAAGGGCATTGCAGGAGCAGCAAAACTGCAAAAGAAAATCAGCAAACCACAATCCAGAACTTCAGAGACTCTATATCAACCACCTAGAACTAGGCCATCTTAGTCTCTCCCCATCCTGAAGCTCAGGGAAATTTGCGGAAGAGGGGGCGGTAAGAGTGTAAAAGCATAAGGATGGGAGGAGCAATGATATGTAAGATACTCTATACTAGTTAGGGCTGAAGCAATCATAATTGGACTTTGCATGCCCTGCGCATTGTCCAACACACTGTTGACCTCACAAAGTCTAGCATCTGCTAAAGGCACCAAGATCCTTGGAGGCAAAGGATTGGCAGCCACAGCAGTGTTCCTATACCTAAGGGGAACACGGGAAAGGGTTCGGGAAAGGCCACTGGGTCCTTGTACGTCATCGGAGAGGAGGGCCCAGAGGAAAATCAGACATGCACAATAAAGGACTCTCTGGGAATTGGGGCGGGAGGCACTGGGGGATGGGGAGGGAGAGGGATGGGGAGGGGAGCAGGGGGTATGGGGGGAGGAAGAGGGAGGGAGGGAACTGGTGTAGTACCTAATAAGTTTGTATGAGCTGAAATAAAAAAAAAAGAATGATTCCAACTCTTCCAAATAATAGAAAAGAAAGGAAGCACTATTCATCATATGATATCAGAATATCTTTAAAATTAAGAACATTAACATTACAAGTATCTTACAAATCAGTCTGTAAAAATTACAAATAACTAATCTCTCCCACTTATATGCATACTTACTTTAGCCCATATATGTATCACTACAAAACCAATTGTATTTTGATATGCCAAAAAACAATATATTAAGTGAGAAATAGATCCACTTATTTATCGTTTATAATTACATGAAAGTATATAAAATACCTAACAATGAGTCTAGGAATAAAAATCAGAAATTAAGTTGGCTAAAAACAATGTTAAATTTTGCTCATGACAGCTAATTGCTAAATACTTAAGAATTTTGTCACCTTATTTTATGCTGATAACAGCTTGAAGTCAGTCATTCAGGGAGAATTTGCATTTCCAATGAAAATTGGAAAATTCTCAAATCAGCTAATGGTGTTTCTCAGGGTCAGAGAACTATAAGGCCAGTAAACATCTGATTTTCACAAATTAGAAAACTCACTATTATAAGGATGTCAGTTCTCTATAAATTCACCAAAGTGAATAAAGACTCATAAATACTTGGGAGCATTAAAGTATAATCCTAGGAATTAGGAGGATGGCTTAGTTAATGAAACAACTGCCTTAGAAACATAAGGACCTTAGTTTGACCGGGAGCCTCAGTGACAATCTTAGGAATAGTTGTGTATTTATAATCATAATGCTGGGGAGATGAGACCAGAGAAACCCTAAGGATCTTTGGAAAAACATCGGAACACTCTGCATCACCTTGTATAGCAGCATACTCACAAACATGCATATGTACATATAATAATAAAACTAATAAAGTGAAATATTTCGTTTTAGGAGGCAATAGGCCAAGAGTAACTAGGGCAATCTTAAAAGAAGTAAAATCAAGTCAGCATTACACTATAGATAGAAATGGGATTGGATAATATGAGGTGAAGACATATGCATTTTACTCATACATAAAATAACAAAATAAAAAAAAAAAGACAGAGGCTGGGGAGATGGTTTAGCAGTAGCCTTTGCCTTGCCAGCAAAATGACTTGAGTTTGGATCCCCAGATCCCATGTAAAAAAAATTCCAGGTGAATATAGCATGGCCTATAATTGTAGCCCAAAAGGCAGACCCTGGGAAACCCCAAAGCAAATCAGCAAAGTAGAAAAGCAATCCAGGATGATTTCTGATGTCACCCTTGGGCTGCCACAGGCACACACACGCACACACATGCACGTGCACGCATGCACACACACACACACACACACACACATACACGTGCATGCCAAAAAACAGAATAAACAAGAAAGATACATTAAAGGCATGGAGAAAGTAGCTTATTGGGAAAAAGAAAGTCACATAAACCCAAGAAATAGATTAAAGATTCTACTAACATTTATAATGTTAAATAAGTGCCTTGAGGGCAAATACTAACTCTCTTAAAGGCAATATCAACTTTCTTGAAAGCTAAATTAATGTTTGAAAGTCTCACCATCACTTGGAAGTAACTTTTCTTGCTCTAATTTTCCTTTAGATGTAAGTTGTCCCACTACGTGCTTTATGACATTTCCCAAGTCACTGAGATGAGCTTCTTCTCCTTCAAAGTCAAAATAAAGATGAAATGCTTTCTTCAATATTTTCACTTTAAATCATGAGGGATTTATTAAGGAATTGTACTAAGAAATAGTACAGGTTAAACAATACTTTCAGATAAAGAGAAGTAATAATCTTATAATTGAAGAAAAAGCGTTACTATAATGATGGTTATGAAATAATGCTTCATAGTCAAATAAAATTCATGCTTTTGAGACTTGAAGATTATTCTAATGGCAAAGCCAACTGGAAAAATAAATATACAAAAATGGGGTTTCTAATTAAACTATAAATAAAAGCACAAACTTCACTGAGGAAATCTCCATAATTTTAGAAAATAAGAGGCATGTTTCTAAGCAAACCATTTATCTAAAACAAAATATAATCAGAACACACTTTTAATTTAATGATAACGATAGCATTCTTGAAAACTCTTAAAAATAAGAAGTGCTGAGTAAAAAAAAAAGATAAATATATATTAGCATTAGTGAAAAAGTATTTAAAAACCAATCTGCAAAAATACAAATAAAGGGCTGGAGAGATAGCTCAGATGCCTTGCAAGATGCCTTGCAAGCAGAAGGTCCTGAGTTCAGATTCCAGATTCCATGTAAAAATGCCAACACAAATGGTGACAGCTTGCACTTTGCACACTGGTAGGCAGAGCCTGGGAAATTCCAGAGCAAAGCAAAAAAGAGGTAGAAGGCAATGCAGGATGATTCCCAAAGTTACCCTTGGGCCTCTACAAGGACACACAGTGTCATTTCTCACACACACACACACACACACACACACACACACACACACAATTTAAAAATAAAAACACATAAAAAATAACAAACAAAACAGTTGAAAATCTCACCCAGCAAATTGCATGCTCTCCTCACCATATACAAAAACCAACTACATTTCTGTGTGTCAACAATGATTAGGATATCAGATGAGAAATATGTATATGTATATATATATATATATATGCATACCTGTAGATTATTTTAAATTACATAAAAATTAAAATGTCTACACATAAATCATTTCAAAAGAGATTTTTTGATTAAAATAATTTTCAATTATTTGCTGTCTTCCATTTGCTCATTTGGTTAATTGTTAAATATTCAGGAATTTTGTGTGCTTGTTTTTATATTGATAATAGATTGAAGTCTGTTATGTGGGAGAATTCACATCATGAAAATTTAAAAATAATACAAATCAGATGAGAGTTGTCACAGTCTCATGTGTTTGGGAAGGTCACAATACCTTTGAAAGGTGGAGCTTTGCTGGAGGAAGGCAGTCATAGAGGGTGGGCCTTGAGGTAGATTAGTCCCACCCTACTGTCTGGAGAGGTCTGCCATGGCAGCAAGGGGGGCTTGACGCTCTCAGACTCCAAGACATTTACAGTGACTTAGCCTGCCTCCAGCTTCTGCCTCCAGCCATGCCATGCCCATGTCCACCATGAAAGATTGTGTCTCTCCTCTGGAACTGCAAGCTGGATAAATTTCCCTTTTTCTCATTAAGTTGTTTGAGCCTTAGTGTTTTCTCACAGCAACAGAAAAGAGTAACCAATACAAGGGTGTTTTTGAGAACCATTCAATCAATATGCACCTCATTTTCCCAAATTAAAAAATCTAATATTGTAAAGATGATGATTCTTTGTAAATCAATCTTGATTAAATAACAAAAAAGCCAGAAATTCTTGGGAGTATTAAAACCTGATTGTAGGGCCAGGGCAGATGTTTCAGTTAGTAAATCACTTGCCTTACAAGAAGAGGATCATTGGTTCAATACTCAGTCACCTATGTAAAAGCCAATCATGATGGTGCACATTTGTAATCCCAATGCACTGAAGCTACTGTCCACAAATAAAAGAGAACATGTGATATTTAACTTTTTGGGTATGGGTTACATCACTCAAAGTTTTTTTTCCAATTCCATCCATTTCCCTGAAGTTTTCATCTGTTTTTGTAGCTGAGTTACATTCCCTTGTTTATATATAATACATCTTTAGTTGATGGACCATTCTTCAGTTGATGGTTGTTAGGTTGACTCCACTTCATAGCTATTGTGACTAGTGGATCAAGGAACATGAATATACATGTAACTCTGTAGAAAGGAATAATGTCCTTTGGGATATGCCCAGGAGAGGTACAGTTGGGTCATATGGCCTTTTTTTGTTTTTGTATTTCGTGTGTTTGTGTGTATGTGTGTGTGTCTGTGTATGTGTGTACCAGAGGTCACTTAAGTATGTGTGCCTGTGGAGGCCTAAGGGTAACATTGGGAATCATTGCTCTTCTACTTTATTGCTTTGCTCTGTAGTTCCTCAAGTGCCACTTTCCAGGTCAGGAGTTACAGACTACCACCATATCCACCCAGCATTTTTAACATGGGCTCTGACATCATGTCCTTTTGCTTGTAAAGCAAAGGCTTTAACAACCAAGTCATCTCCCCAGCCCTTCATTTCTTCTTTTGAGAACTCTATGTTTAGTTCATAACCCATTTTAATAGGTTGCTTTTCTTGGTGTTAATTTTTTGAGTTTTTTGGTATATTCTAGACATTAACCCTCTCTTGGGTATATAGACAGCAAAGATTTTCTTTCAGTCTGTGGGTTATCTATTCACTTAACAGTTTCCTTTGCTACATGTAACCTTTTTAGTTTCATGAACCCCTAAATTTGCTGATTTTTTTTGCCTTAATCCCGGAGCAGTCAGAGTCCTACTCTATATATGGACTCTCTACTAGAGCTCTAAATAAGTCTCTATATGTGTCTCCATCTTAAAGCACATTTGTAACTAGTTCCTCTAACATGTTTTATATTGAGGTTCTTGATCCATTTGGAGTTGAATTTTGTGCAAGAAAACAGATGGAAGATATGATTTCATTCTCTGAAGGTTGATATCCACATTTCTCAACACAATTAGTTGGCGATACTTCCTTTTTTGATAATGTTTATTTTTGGTAACTTTTTCAAAGATCTAAAGATCTAGTAGCTTTAGTTGCATGGATTTATATTTGGATCCTCTATTCTTTTTCCATTGATCTATATGTCTGCTTTATGATACTGCCATGCTGTTTTTATAACTATAGCTTTATGTAAATATGTTATACTGCCTTCAGTGTTCTTTTTGTTCATATTTTCTTTGGTTCTCTTTGGATTTTTGTGCTTCAATATAATTTTTAAGACTAATTTTTCTAAATCAGTGAAGAATGTGCTGGAATTTTTATTAGAATATGACTGACTTTCAATTGCTTTTTCATAAGATAGCCATTTTCACAGTATTAACTCTGCTGATTCGTGAGCACAAAAAGTCTTCCTTCTTTCTCAGCTTCTTTCTTCACTGTCCTAGAGTTTTCTTTGCAGAGGTCTTTCATTTCCTTGGTTAGGATATTTCAAAGAATAAATACTCTTTATGACTACTGCAACAAAACTGATTATTCCCTAAGTGTTTTTTCATTGTTCTTGTCATTACTACACAGAAAGGCTACTGATTTTGTGTGCTGATTTTATATAGTTCCACTTTGCAGAAATTACTTATTATCTCTAAGAGCTTTGGGTGGAGTCTTTAGGGTCTCTTCTGCATAGAATCATATTACATTAATAAGAAGAAAAGAATAAAAGTAAAACACAAGCATTTCCACCAGACTTCTTGATCTGAATCTCCCACAAGGTTGATAGCTTTTACACAGTATGGAAGTCTACTCATGTTTTCTCATTAATAGTTAGATTACATACATTTCAGAGAATAGATAAAAGTAAATAAAAAGTAAAAAACAGTAAAATAAAAAAATCTTAAGTTCATAAATGTAAAACATCAACTAATATGTTCCTAATACCTTCTGAAATTAATAAAATATACATACAAAATTCTTTCTAATTCTTCAGCATGTGAGACAAATGTTACTATCAAGAAGGATAGGTCAAAAAAACACTTGGTTGGGACGCGTACGCGTAGATCCAGCCGGGCTCTCACCGCGCGCTCTAGGACCCCCAGGTCAGCCCACAGGGACCCGGCTCCGACTCCCACCATCCAGCCGGAGCCACGCGGGGGCCAAGGGACAAGGAGGACCTCCCCCTGCGCCCGGGCCCCGCCCCAGCTGCCCTCGGGTTAAATAGCTCCACGCCGCGCCCAGCGTCCCTTTTCACCCCACCCCGCTCCGCCAGTCCAGACACGCGCGTGTCCACCCTGGCCTCACCCCACGCCCTAGGTAAGTCCCCATTCGGGCCCCGCCCACCAGTACCCCAGGCCAAATAATTCAGTTTAGTGAAATTGAGAGATCTTAAGAGTTAAAATGACAATGCCAAAGTCAAAGTGCAAATCCATGAGAAGCAACACTCAAGTAAACAAATTTCCCACTGAAGAAATTAATCCCATAATGTTAGATTCCAACAAGAACAAACCCGCAGAAAAAGGCCAAGAAAGCCTGACCCAGGAAAACGACTTTCAAAATATGATCATTACCATGTTCAATACTATGAAAGAGGAAATCAAGGAGGAATTACATAATCGAATCAATCTCTTTGAAGAGGAACACAACAGACATCTGGAGGAGTTGGGAAAAACAGTGCAAGAAACAAAAAGTGGCATAGAGCAGTTAAAACAAACTCAAGCAGAGTTTAAAACTGAGCTACAAGACAAGTTATCTTCAACCCAGAACTCCACAGAGAGTCTTATCAACAGAACTAATGAAGCTGAAAACAGAATTTCAGACCTTGAAGATAAAGTGGGAGTACTAACCAGCTCAATGGAAGAGGTTGTTAAAGCCAAAAAGATACTTGAGAGAAATATCCAAGAGATATGGGACACCCTGAAGAAGCCTAACATGCGTATTCATGGAATACCAGAGCAAGAATCTCAAAATACCACCCCTGAGGAAATTTTTCAAACGATCATCAAGGAAAACTTTCCTCATCTAAAAAAAGAGAGGCCCATTCATATACAAGAGGCATTCCGCACCCCAAACAGATACTGACCAAAATAGAAGCACTCCGAGCAAATAATAGTTAAAACACTCCACATTCAAGATAAAGAACTGGTGCTGAGAGCTTCAAGGGAGAAAAAACAAGTCACTTTTAAAGGTAAACCTATTAAAATAACAAATGACTTCTCAGTCGAAACAGTAAAAGCAAGAAGAGCTTGGAGAGACATACTTCAAGTATTGAATGAGCAAAAATGTCAACCCAGGCTGATTTACCCTGCAAAACTATCAGTCATGATCGAGGGAGAAAGAAAAATTTTCCAGCACAAAGACAACTTTAAGGGATACATGGCCACCAAACCAGGCCTTCAAAAACTGCTAGAAATGATACTCAAGCGTGAAGAAAAAAACAGGCATATCCAGGAGAACAGAAGGCAAATATAATACCATTAAAAGCGAAGCAATATACTTATAAAAGCTACTAAACATAATAAATGTCTGGAATTAACAATAGTTTCTCCATTATAACACTAAATGTTAATGGACTTAATTCACCGATCAAGAGACACAGATTACAAACTTGGATTAAAAATCACAATCCATCAATCTGTTGCCTGCAGGAAACCCATCTCACCACAAAAGATAGGCACGCTCTAAAAATAAAAGACTGGTCAACAATTCTACAAGCAAATGGAAGCAGAAAACAGGCAGGGGTAGCCATTATGCTATCAGACAAAGTGGATTTCAAACCAAAAAAAATTATAAGAGACACGGATGGATACTACATTTTAGTCACAGGTACAATTCACCAGGAAGATTTCACAATACTGAACATATATGCACCTAATACGGGCCCCTCCACATTCATTAAGAAAACCCTACAGCGTCTAAAGCATGAAATCAACCCCCAAACGATAATTCTTGGGGACTTCAACACCGCCCTCTCTACATGGGATAGATCAACAGGTCAAAAGCTTAACAGAGACACTTTGGAACTTAATCAAACCCTGAAAGAAATGGACCTCACAGATCTCTATCGAACTTTTCATCCACGCACCAAAGAATACACATTTTTCTCAGCAGCACACGGAACTTTCTCCAAAATAGATCACATACTGGGCCTACAAAATGAATCTACACATATACAAGAAAGTTGAAATTCTAACCTGTGCCCTATCAGACCACCACGGCCTAAAGCTGGACATCCACAACACATCAAACAAGAGAAAATACACTAACTCCTGGAAACTTAATACTATGATGCTGAATGAGAACTGGATTCAGGAAGAAATTAAAAAGGAAATTCAAGATTTCCTGAAAGTGAATGATAACGAAAATACAACTTACCAAAATCTCTGGGACACAATGAAAGCTGTTCTAAGAGGTAAGTTCATAGCTCTCAATGCCCACGTCAAAAAAATGGAAACATCAGAAATAAACAACTTAACAATGCAGCTTAAAGCTTTAGAGAAACTAGAGCAATCTGATCCCAAAAGCAGTAGAAGAGAAGAGATTAGCAAAATAAGGGGAGAAATATCTGAAATCGAGACTAAGAAAACGATAGAAAAAATCAACCAATCAAAAGCTGGTTCTTTGAAAAAATCAACAAGATTGATACACCCCTAGCTAAACTAACCAAAAGCAAGAGAGAGAAAACCCAAATTAACAAAATTAGAAATGAACATGGAGTTATCACTACTGATACCCAAGAAATCCAGAGAATTATAACATCATATTTCAAAAACTTATACTCTCTGAAGTTTGACAACACAAAAGAGATGGATGAATTTCTAAGTAAACACAACTTACCTAAATTGAATCAGGAAGTTGTGAATTATTTAAATAGTCCTATAACATATAAGGAAATTGAGGAAGTAATCTCGAATCTTCCCACCAAAAAATGTCCTGGACCAGATGGATTCAGCACAGAGTTCTACCAGACATTTAAGGAGTTAATAACACCAATACTCCTTAAACTGTTCCATCAAATAGCAAAGGAAGGAACACTACCAAATTCCTTCTATGAAGCTAATATCGTTTTAATCCCAAAACCTAATAAAGATTCACTTAAAAAAGAAAACTATAGGCCGATCTCCCTGATGAACACAGACGCAAAGATTCTCAACAAAGTCTTAGCAAATCGGATTCAAAAACATATTAAAAAGATCATTCATGGGGACCAAGTAGGCTTCATCCCCGGCACACAAGGTTGGTTCAACATACGCAAATCAATAAATGTAATTCATCATGTAAACCAGTCCAAAGTCCAAGACCACATGATACTCTCGATAGATGCAGAAAAAGCTTTTGACAAGATCCAACAGCCTTTTATGATCAAAACGCTAGAGACAGTAGGAATGGAAGGAACCTTTATCAATATAATAAAAGCTGTATACAACAAGCCCACAGCAAGGATTATGCTCAATGGGGAACAATTGGAAGCATTCCCACTTCGATCAGGAACTAGACAAGGCTGTCCACTCTCACCACTTCTATTCAATATTGTACTTGAAGTCTTAGCTGAAGCCATAAGACAAGAAAGGGACATAAGAGGGATTCAAATCGGCAAGGAAGAAGTCAAGCTATCCCTATTTGCAGATGACATGATCTTATACCTGAGGGATCCCAAAAACTCCACCAGGAAGCTCCTGGAACTAATTGAGAAGTTCAGCAGGGTGGCAGGATACAAAATAAATGTGCAAAAATCAGAGGCCTTCCTATATGCCCAGAATGAAAGAAGTGAAAAAGCCTTAAGAGAAACAATACCATTTACTATAGCCCCTAAAAAAAATGAAATACCTTGGTATAAACCTAACTAAGGAGGTAAAAGACCTTTACAATGAAAACTTTAAAACCCTAAAGAAAGAAATTGCAGAAGACACCAGAAGGTGGAAAGACCTCCCTTGTTCCTGGATTGGCAGAATCAACATTGTAAAAATGACCATCCTACCAAAGGCAATATACAGATTCAATGCTATACCAATCAAAATCCCAAAGCAATTCTTCAAAGAAGTTGACCAAATAATCTCAAAGTTCATATGGAGACACAAAAGACCCAGGATAGCAAAAACAATCCTGAGTAACAAAAACACAGCTGGAGGTATTACCATACCAAACCTAAGTCTATACTACAAATCCATAGTTATAAAGACAGCCTGGTACTGGCTCCAAAATAGACACACAGATCAATGGATAAGGATTGAAGACCCAGATATAAGCCCACAAAGTTACAGCCATTTGGTCTTTGACAAAGGGGCCCAAAGAATCCAATGGAAAAAGAACAGCATCTTCAACAAATGGTGCTGGCAAAACTGGATC
Source organism: Typhlomys cinereus (assembly GCA_023101885.1). Lineage (NCBI taxonomy): Eukaryota > Metazoa > Chordata > Mammalia > Rodentia > Platacanthomyidae > Typhlomys > Typhlomys cinereus. The sequence goes on along the minus strand of JALPQD010000298.1, from coordinate 827,469 downwards.
TCCACATGCAGAAGATTAAAGCTGGACCCGTACTTGTCACCATGTACAAGACTTAATTCCAAATGGATCAAGGACCTTGATATCAGACCAGAGACTTTAAAAACCATAGTTGAAAGGATAGGGAACTCCCTCGAGCTGATTGGGCTAGGCCAACACTTCCTAAACAGACATCCAATGGCACAATCACTGCTACCAACTCTCAACAGTTGGGATCTTGTGAAATTAAAGAGCTTCTGTTCAGATAAAGAGATTGTCACACGAGCTCAAAGGCAACCCACAGAATGGGAGAAAATCTTCACTAACCACATATCTGACAGAGCTCTACTGTCCAGAGTGCACAAAGAACTTAGAAAATTAAACTCCAAGGAAAACACTGGCCCAATTAAAAAATGGGCCCTGGAACTTAAAAGAAACTTTACCAGGGATGAAATTAAAATGTCTAACAATTATCTTAAAAAATGCTCCACTTCCTTCGCCATCAGGGAAATGCAAATCAAAACTTCCCTGAGATATCATCTCACCCCGGTCAGGATGGCAAAAATCCACAATACAAACAACGACAAATGCTGGAGAGGATGTGGAGAGAGGGGAACTCTCCTACATTGTTGGTGGGAATGCAGGCTCATACAGCCACTCTGGCAAGCCGTCTGGAGATTCTTAAAGAAATTAAAGATTGAAATGCCATATGACCCTGCTATCCCACTTTTGGGAATAACCCCCCATGCAGCAGAGGTTCGCCTCGATAGCACAAGCTCAACCATGTTCATAGCAGCACTGTTTACAATAGCAAAGTCATGGAATCAACCCAAATGTCCAACAGTTGACGAGTGGATAAGGAAACTGTGGTACATCTATACAATGGAGTACTACTCAGCCATCAAAAATGATGAATTACTGGAAGTTGCTGGGAAATGGATGTCATTAGAAAGAATTATATTAAGTGAAGTATCCCAAACCCAGAAAATTAAGCGCCGTATGTACTCCCTAATAGGTGGCTCCTAGTACCAAACTCACCCAGCCCACATTGAGACACTCAAAAGTAAACCTATGAAACACAGTAATTGCAAGGATTATGAACAAGAGAGATGGGTTAGGAGGGCCACACCAGAAACAAGGAGAGAGGAGACCATGTTACAGCAGAGAAAATAGGCCTCCATCAAGGTCTGCAAGTAAGTAATGAGAAACCTGGTTAAGTTCACAGACGTTCTTTCCTGATCTCACCAGAAGGGGAGGGCATATAGTCTAGCAGATAAAAAGTACTCATTTTGCAAATGGGTGATGGACCCCTCCCTCAGGGAGGTTTCCTACTCTTATTACATCTACCCTTGAATGTGCTATTACAACAAGACTCCAGTTTAACAGCTTTTTGTCTCTGGCCAGGGGGTGACATACAGTGCCCAGCAGAATGGAGTGAAGGGAATTGCAGAAGCAGCAAAACTGCAAGAGAAAATCAACAAACCACAATCCAGAACTTCAGAGACTATATCAATCACATAGAACTAGGACAGCCTAATCTCTCCCCATCCTGGAGCTCAGGGACATTTGCGGAAGAGGGGGCGGTAAGATTGTAAGAGCAAAAGGATGGGAGGAGCAACGATTTGCAAGATTCTCAACAATAGTTGGGGCCAAAGCAATCGTAATGGGACTTTGCATGCCCTGCGCAATGTCCAGCGCACCTGTTGCCCTCATAAAGTCTAGCATCTGTTAAGGGCACCGAGACCCCTGGAGGCAAGGGATTGACAGCCATAGTAGTGATCTTATGCTTAAGGGGAACAAGAGAAAGGGCTTATGGAAATGCCACTGGGTCCTTATATGTCATCGGAGAGGAGGACCCAATGGAGAGTTAGGCGTATACAATAAAGGACTCTCTGGGAATTGGGGGGGAGCCACTGGGGGAAGGGGAGGGGGAGGAGGGGGGAGGGAGGGAACTGGTAAAAAATTTTTAAAATGTATAATTAAATTTTTTAATAAAAAAAAAAACACTTGGTTATGTTGTATTTTTTCTATTCTCATCTTTTTCCTATTAATATACTCATATGACTCTCTTCCTCCTCCTCTGTAGATCTCAATCCAATGCTGCTCAATGGGATGCAATATAATCCTCCACATTCCCTAACCCTGATGGCAAAATTTGTGATTTAGTGTTCTGTGTATATCTTATTAGGTACAATTTATATATTCCTAAATATGTCTGAAATTATAGATATTTGTTATCTCTGCTATCTGAAAAATGTACAATAGACATAACCTATTGAATAATGTGCATTACTTATAATATATATGTTTACTCCCTCCCCCAACTATACTGACATTTGTTATGCTGAATAATGATGACAATACTAGCTGTCTTGAAGACAATAGCAATTCTCTTCAAAGATAATTTAATATTTGAAATGCTTACCATCAGCTGGAAGCAATTTCTTTTCTTGCAGTTTTTCTCTAGATGTAATATCTCTCACTATATGTTTCATGACATTTCCCAGGTCACTGAGGTCAGTTTCTTCTCCTTCAAAGAAAGAATAGAGAAAGATGAAATGTTTTCTTTTTTATTATTTATTATTTATTCAATTGTGCATGTGTGGGTGTGTATATGTATATATGTGTGCATGTGTGTATGTGTGTGTGTGTTTCTTAAATAATAAAATGTTAAATTATGAAGGATAAGTTAGGGAATAGTAATTGCTAAACAATATTTGCAGATACAGAGAATTAATAAAAGTCCTTTAATTCTAAGAAGAGTTACTGCCATAATGATGATTACTAAATAACATTGCAGAACTAAACAATGTTTATGTCATTTAAAGATTATTCAAATGGTAAAGACAATTAGTATGAAGAAATATGAAAAGTGGGGTATATAATTAAACTAGAATTCAAGATCAAAATATTACTTAGGAAATGTTGACACATTTAAAGAATTTAATTCTAGACATATAACTATAGAATCAGATACATACAACAAAACACATACACATAAATATTCATATCAGCATATGATTGACAATTATCCCAAACAAAAAGTCCTTTGATAACAGAATATACAAATTTTGATATATTTTATAGCATGGAATACAATAGCAATGTATTGGGCTCAATCAATTAGTTAGAATTCATTCCACATACCAAATAGATTCACTAAGGAGTTCTACTTGATTACAGTTCATAATTGTTATATTTGTAATTGTTGTATAATATACAACAACAGAAATTCACAAACTAATGCTACATATACCAATGTGAATAGATCTTGGAAAATAACATATAACATAAACTTGAATGAAAACGAAGTCAGAAATAGTGGACTATAGATTGTGGGTTATAGATTTAAGATTTTATTTAAATAAAATAAATTGGGCAAAACCAATAATTCTGTGGTTTGGGACTCAAAATAGTATACTATCCACTTGATTGCAATGGGTATTAGTTATTGAACACCCAACAGGTACAAAAATCTAAATGAGAAATACTAACAAGATGATTAAGTACAGATAGTGCTCACTATCTTCTTACTGAAGAAACCAATAAGTAGCTTCTTTTGAAGTGATTGGCACTATTATATTGAAAGGGAGAAAAAAAACCCTATAAGTCATGGAAACTTGGGATAGCAGCACAACAAGTGTCAAGAAAACAATTGTCACATTTGTCTTCTACTTAGGAGGACTCACATGAAAAAGAAAAATTGGTTTACATTGCAGTGAACACTAGAAACCCCAGTAAGACAAGAGCTTCATAGATATCACAAACTTCATTTCCTGAAGGAGAGCTACCTGGAATCCCCACTGCCACTTTACCTCAAAAAAATGATTAACATTATTTCAGTTGTTTTCCATCAGTCATAACCATGAGTGCAAATGGACTAAATTCCCTGATTTGAAGACACAGACAGGTCATATGAATTTAAAAACCAAAACCAAAAACAAATACCAACAATACACTGCCTACCAGAAGCTGAATTCACCAAAAAGGACAAACACCAGTTAAAAATAAAAGGTGGAAAAAATTATTCCGCACAGAAAAAAAATTAGCAAGAGTAGTTACACTTACATCAGACAAAATAGAATTTAAGGCAAAAACACATACTAATGGTCATAATACATTGATCCAGGAATTAATGAAGTAATAAGATAAAACAATTTTAATCTTTTCAATTTTCATGTGTATATGTATATTGTGGTGTGCATGTGTTTGAGGGTTTGAATGCATATTTGCATTGGGTGTGCGTGTGAAGGTCCAAGGTGATATTGGGAATTGTCTTTGATTGCTCTTCTACCTTACTGTTTTAAGACTGGCTCTTTAAACCTAGACTATGCCAACAAGGCTACTCTTCCTAGTCATCTTTCTCTTGGAATTTCCAGGCTTCGTTTTCAGGACTGGAATTACAACCAGGCCACCACAGCTACCCAGAATTTTACATGGATATTGGGATCAAGTTTCTGGACTTTTGACTATGTGGCAAGTGCTTTACTGCTAAGCTACCTCACCAGCACAGACATAACAATGTTAAATGTACATAATATCCACTGTCAGACAACCAATTCTATTAACAAAACATTATTGTACCTAAAAGAAGAGACAGACAATGATGATTTTTAGAAATTTTACTACACACTTCTATCAATGGGCAGATAACCCAGACAGAAAAATCAACAAAAAATTATAAGTTAGACTATCTTTTAGGGCTATTGACATTGACAATACATAGATCTGTGCATAAAAAAGAGCCATCTTTTTATTGCTAATAGATTCCCTAACAAATACTTACTAAATTTTACTATACACTTCTATCATTGGGCAGATAACCCAGACAGAAAAATCAACAAAAAATTATAAGTTAGACTATCTTTTAGGGCTATTGACATTGACAATACATAGATCTGTGCATAAAAAAGAGCCATCTTTTTATTGCTAATAGATTCCCTAACAAAATAATCCAAAAACATTAGAGATAGGGCAGCCTCCTCAAATCAATGGCACTGGGCAAATTGGATATCAGTTAAGTAGAAGATTGAAATAATCCCCATCTCTTACCATATAAAAAATCAACTCAAAATCCATCAAAGACTTTAATATAAGACCTGAACCTATGAAGTTAAAAGAAGTAAACATATAGAATTTTTAATAAAATGATGATACAACAAAAAAGAAGTAAACATAGAAGAAACATTGATGATATCATGAAATTTTTTACATAATGGACAATTTTCTTGTTTCAGGTTTTTTCCAGTTCATTTCCATAAAAACAAAATATAAAAGGCAATACCACTATCTTCCCCTCCTAGAGGTGCTTCATTAAGTTGCTCTGAGCTGCTCCAGTAATTCATAGCTTAGCATGAGATATGTGCAGGACGTGGACACAGAGAACTGTTCGCTTACTGCAAAGTTTCTCTTTCATTTTGTCAGCCTCTCGGAAAAAGAATTCAGTAAATTCATCTTCGCATTTCTCTACAATGGTCTCCCATGCAAACTTGAAAGTGCTGCTGATATCAGAATCAAGTCGGATGTCCTGTAGTTCCAGTTCACTGGATTTACCCTTCCCGCCCAAAAAACGCATGTTGTTCTTGTGGTGGGTAGAAGGGTCAATCTGTTTCCCATAGTCCTTTATAGGGTCACATACTTCCCCTAGCAGCTCAATGAAGTGGGTCTCTGAGAGGGCATAAAGTACCTCCACAACTCACTGGCTGCCATCTGGATTAGTCAGAAAGATCCCATTTGAATGATTTTCTTGGGATTCACCTGGACAATTTCCCACTCTAATTCATCCATCAGAGCACTGGCAAGCTCCACAGTGCAGATCTTGTCTCCTTTCAGCCTAAGGCAGTTTCCAGCAAGACCCTAAGAAGTAGGGCCAACCAACCCGTCTTTCATCTTTAGCTTAATGGGGTTATTCTACCTCTGCTCCCAGGCTATTGCCATGGCTTAGGCATTGAAAGACAGTTGGATTCTCACTGTTTTCTGGGGCTCCCCATAATGGACAATTTTTATCCAAAAGCACAAAGCACAGACAACAAAGGGAAAAACATCAAATGGGATTATAACAAACATACAAGCTTCTGTACAGCAAAAAAGACAACCTTAAGAGGGAAAAAGTATTTATGGTATTTGAAAATTATCTAACAAGGAACTAACACATAGAATATACAAAGAACTCAAAGAACCGAATAATGACCCCCAAATGATCCAATTTGAAAATGGACAAAGATCTGAACAAACTCTCAACTGAAGAAATGCTCAATGTCACAAAATAAGGGAAATGCAAATCAAAACCACAATGAGATCTCATCTCAAGCCAGTTAGAATGAATTTCAATCAAAAAGAAAAAAAAACACAGCAAATGTTAATGAGGATGCAAGGGACTCATTCATTTCCTGTCTAGTATGGAAAATAGTGTGAAGATTTTTTTTACACACTTAAAAAAACAGAACTACCATATGACCCAGCAATCCCAATTACCAGTTATATATCTGAAAGGAGATGAAATCTTCATGTCTAAGAAATACTTGTTTCTCTTTGTTACCATACTATTTTACTACAGCCAAATTATGAAACCAATCCTGTTGCATAAATAAAGAAATGTGGTGTATATATACACAGTGGAAAATTGTTAGCATGAAATGAAGTCCTGTCACTTGCAGCAAAATGGATAGAACTAGAGAACATTACATTAAATGAAATGAATCACACAGAAAATCAAATACTGCATGTTCTTTCTTATAAGTGTAAGTTTTAGAAAGTTCATTTGAATGTAGAATGCTAACTGTTAAAAGTTAGGAAGCAGAGCAAAGAGGAAACAAAATAAGAAGGGGCTTAATAATGCTACCAACATAATGGGCAATATGAATAAACTTAGTAAATATGAATCATTCCACAGTATGGTAGGATATAGTTCGTAATAATCTATTTCATATTTTTTAAGAACTAAAGAGACCCTTTTCACCCCACCCCCCTCCGCCGGGCGTGACGCGCGCGCGCGGGGTCCAGCCAGGCCTCACCCCGCGCCCTAGGTAAGTCCCCGTTCGGGCCCCACCCACCAGGACCCCAGGTCAGCCCACAGGGACCCAGTTCCGACTCCCACCATCCAGCCAGAGCCGAACACGGGGGCCGAGGGACGAGGAGGACCTCCCCCTGCGCCCGGGCCCCGCCCCAGCTGCCCTCGGGTTAAATAGCTCAACGCCTACGCGCCCATCCGCCCTTTTCACCCCACCCCGCTCCCCCTGTCCGGACATGCACGCGGTCCAGCCGGGCCATACCCCATGACCTAGGTAAGTCTCCGCCCGTGCCCGCCCACCAGGACCCCAGGCCAAATAATTCAGTTTAGTGAAATTGAGGGATCTTAAGAGTTAAAATGACAATGCCAAAGTCAAAGTGCAAATCCATGAGAAGCAACACTCAAGTAAACAAATTTCCCACTGAAGAAATTAATCCCATAATGTTAGACTCCAACAAGAACAAACCCGCAGAAAAAGGCCAAGAAAGCCTCACCCAGGATAAAGACTTTCAAAATATGATCATTACCATGTTCAATACTATGAAAGAGGAAATCAAGGAGGAATTACATAATCGAATCAATCGCTTTGAAGAGGAACACAACAGACATCTGGAGGAGTTGAGAAAAACAGTGCAAGAAACAAAAAGTGGCATAGAGCAGTTAAAACAAACTCAAGCAGAGTTTAAATCTGAGCTAAAAGACAAGTTATCTTCAACCCAGAACGCCACAGAGAGGCTTATCAACAGAACTAATGAAGCAGAAAACAGAATTTCAGACCTTGAAGATAAAGTGGGAGTACTAACCAGCTCAATGGAAGAGGTTGTTAAAGCCAAAAAGATACTTGAGAGAAATATCCAAGAGATATGGGACACCCTGAAAAAGCCTAACATGAGTATTCATGGAATACCAGAGCAAGAATCTCAAAATACCACCCCTGAGGAAATTTTTCAAACGATCATCAAGGAAAACTTTCCTCATCTAAAAAAAGAGAGGCCCATCCATATACAAGAGGCATTCCGCACCCCAAACAGATACGACCAAAATAGAAGCACACCACTGCAAATAATAGTTAAAACACTCCACATTCAAGATAAAGAACTGGTGCTGAGAGCTTCAAGGGAGAAAAAACAAGTCACTTTTAAAGGTAAACCTATTAAAATAACAAATGACTTCTCAGTCGAAACAGTAAAAGCAAGAAGAGCTTGGAGAGACATACTTCACGTATTGAATGAGCAAAAATGTCAACCCAGGCTGATTTACCCTGCAAAACTATCAGTCATGATCGAGGGAGAAAGAAAAATTTTCCAGCACAAAGACAACTTTAAGGGATACATGTCCACCAAACCAGGCCTTCAAAAAATGCTAGAAATGATACTCAAGCATGAAAAAAAAACAGGCATATCCAGGAGAACAGAAGGCAAGTATAACACCATTAAAAGCGAAGCAATATACTTATAAAAGCTACTAAACATAATAAATGTCTGGAATCAAAAATAGTTTCTCCATTATAACACTAAATGTTAATGGAATTAATTCACCGATCAAGAGACACAGATTACAAACTTGGATTAAAAATCACAATCCATCAATCTGCTGCCTGCAGGAAACCCATCTCACCACAAAAGATAGGCACGCTCTAAAAATAAAAGGCTGGTCAACAATTCTACAAGCAAATGGAAGCAGAAAACAGGCAGGGGTAGCCATTATGCTATCAGACAAAGTGGACTTCAAACCAAAGAAAATTATAAGAGACACGGATGGATACTACATTTTAGTCACAGGTACAATTCACCAGGAAGACTTCACAATACTGAACATATATGCACCCAATATGGATCCCTCCACATTCATTAAGAAAACCCTACAGCATCTAAAGCATGAAATCAACCCCCAAACGATAATTCTTGGGGACTTCAACACCGCCCTCTCTACATGGGATAGATCAACAGGTCAAAAGCTTAACAGAGACACTTTGGAACTTAATCAAACCCTGAAAGAAATGGACCTCACAGATCTCTATCGAACTTTTCACCCACGCACCAAAGAATACACATTTTTCTCAGCAGCACACGGAACTTTCTCCAAAATAGATCACATATTGGGCCACAAAATGAATCTACACATATACAAGAAAGTTGAAATTCTAACCTGTGCCCTATCAGACCATCACGGCCTAAAGCTGGACATCCACAACACATCAAACAAGAGAAAATACACTAACTCCTGGAAACTTAACTACTATGATGCTGAATGAGAACTGGATTCAGGAAGAAATTAAAAAGGAAATTCAAGATTTCCTGAAAGTGAATGATAACGAAAATACAACTTACCAAAATCTCTGGGACACAATGAAAGCTGTTCTAAGAGGTAAGTTCATAGCTCTTAATGCCCACGTCAAAAAAATGGAAACATCAGAAATAAACAACTTAACAATGCAGCTTAAAGCTTTAGAGAAACTAGAGCAATCTGATCCCAAAAGTAGTAGAAGAGAGGAGATTAGCAAAATAAAGGGAGAAATGTCTGAAATCGAGATTAAGAAAACGATAGAAAAAATCAACCAGTCAAAAAGCTGGTTCTTTGAAAAAATCAACAAGATTGATACACCCCTAGCTAAACTAACCAAAAGCAAGAGAGAGAAAACCCAAATTAACAAAATTAGAAATGAACATGGAGTTATCACGACTGATACCCAAGAAATCCAGAAAATTATAACATCATATTTCAAAAACTTATACTCTGTGAAGTTTGACAACACAAAAGAGATGGATGAATTTCTAAGTAAACACAACTTACCTAAATTGAATCAGGAAGTTGTGAATTATTTAAATAGTCCTATAACATATAAGGAAATCTTCCCACCAAAAAATGTCCTGGACCAGATGGATTCAGCACAGAGTTCTACCAGACATTTAAGGAGTTAATAACACCAATACTCCTTAAACTGTTCCATCAAATAGCAAAGGAAGGAACACTCCCAAATTCCTTCTATGAAGCTAATATCGTTTTAATCGCAAAACCTAATAAAGATTCACTTAAAAAAGAAAACTATAGGCCAATCTCCCTGATGAACACAGACGCAAAGATTCTCAACAATGTCTTAGCAAATCGTATTCAAAAACATATTAAAAAGATCATTCATGGGGACCAAGTAGGCTTCATCATACGCAAATCAATAAATGTAACTCATCATGTAAACCAGTCAAAGTCCAAGACCACATGATACTCTCGATAGATGCAGAAAAAGCTTTTGACAAGATCCAACAGCCTTTTAGGATCAAAACGCTAGAGACTGTAGGAATGGAAGGAACCTTTATCAATATAATAAAAGCTATATACAACAAGCCCACAGCAAGGATTATGCTCAATGGGGAACAATTGGAAGCATTCCCACTTCGATCAGGAACTAGACAAGGCTGTCCACTCTCACCACTTCTATTCAATATTGTACTTGAAGTCTTAGCTGAAGCCATAAGACAAGAAAGGGACATAAGAGGGATTCAAATCGGCAAGGAAGAAGTCAAGCTATCCCTATTTGCAGATGACATGATCTTATACCTGAGGGATCCCAAAAACTCCACCAGGAAGCTCCTGGAACTAATTGAGAAGTTCAGCAGGGTGGCAGGATACAAAATAAATGTGCAAAAATCAGAGGCCTTCCTATATGCCCAGAATGAAAGAAGTGAAAAAGCCTTGAGAGAAACGATCCCATTTACTATAGCCCCTAAAAAAATGAAATACCTTGGTATAAACCTAACTAAGGAGGTAAAAGACCTTTACAATGAAAACTTTAAAACCCTAAAGAAAGAAATAGCAGAAGACACCAGAAGGTGGAAAGACCTCCCTTGTTCCTGGATTGGCAGAATCAACATCGTAAAAATGACCATCCTACCAAAGGCAATATACAGATTCAATGCTATACCAATCAAAATCCCAAAGCAATTCTTCAAAGAAGTTGACCAAACAATCTCAAAGTTCATATGGAGGCACAAAAGACCCAGGATAGCAAAAACAATCCTGAGTAACAAAAACACAGCTGGAGGTATTACCATACCAAACCTAAGTCTATACTACAAATCCATAGTTATAAAGACAGCCTGGTACTGTCTCCAAAATAGACACACAGATCAATGGATAAGGATTGAAGACCCAGATATAAGCCCACAAAGTTACAGCCATTTGGTCTTTGACAAAGGGGCCCAAAGAATCCAATGGAAAAAGAACAGCATCTTCAACAAATGGTGCTGGCAAAACTGGATCTCCACATGCAGAAGATTAAAGCTGGACCCGTACTTTCACCATGTACAAGACTTAATTCCAGATGGATCAAGGACCTTGATATCAGGCCAGAGACTATAAAAACCATAGTTGAAAGGATAGGGAACTCCCTCGAGCTGATTGGGCTAGGCCAACAGTTCCTAAACAGACATCCAATGGCACAGTCACTGCTACCAACTCTCAACAGTTGGGATCTTGTGAAATTAAAGAGCTTCTGTTCAGATAAAGAGATTATAACGCGAGCTCAAAGGCAACCCACAGAATGGGAGAAAATCTTCACTAACCACACATCTGATAGAACTCTGCTGTCCAGAGTGCACAAAGAACTTAGAAAACTAAACACCAAGGAAACCAATGGCCCAATTAAAAAATAGGCCCTGGAACTTAAAAGAAACTTTACCAGGGATGAAATTAAAATGTCTAACAAATATCTGAAAAAATGCTCCACTTCCTTAGCCATCAGGGAAATGCAAATCAAAACTTCCCTGAGATATTATCTCACCCCAGTCAGGATGGCAAAAATCCACAATACAAACAACAACAAATTTTGGAGAGGATGTAGAGAGAGGAACTCTCCTACATTGCTGGTGGGAATGCAGGCTCATACAGCCACTCTGGCGAGACGTCTGGAGATTCTTAAAGAAATTAAAGATTGAAATGCCATATGACCCTGCTATTCCACTTTTGGGAATAACCCCCCATACAGCAGAGGTTCACCTCGATAGCACAAGCACGACCATGTTCATAGCAGCACTGTTTACAATAGCAAAGTCATGGAATCAGCCCAAATGTCCAACAGTTGACGAGTGGATAAGGAAACTGTGGTACATCTATACAATGGAGTACTACTCAGCCATCAAAAATGATGAATTACTGGAATTTGCCGGGAAATGGATGTCATTAGAAACAATTATATTAAGCGAAGTATCCCAGACCCAGAAAATTAAGCACCATATGTACTCCCTAATAGGTGGCTCCTATTACCAAACCCACCCAGCCCACCTAGAGACAGTAATTGCAAGGATTATGAACAGGAGGGATGGGGTAGGAGGGCCACACCAGAAACAAGGAGATCACACCCCCTCAGTAGTAAATGATCAGGAACAAAAGTCTGTGAACTTAATCAGATGTCTCATTACTTATTTGGGTCCTTGATGGAGTCCTATTTTCCCTGCTGTAACATGGTCCCTTCTCTCCAAACAGCCAGAGACGACTTCTTGCTTCTCCTGATTCTCCTGAGCAATCAGGTGTCCCTTTCCCAGCTTTTCAATAAATTTTACTTAAATCATTAAAAAAAAAAGAACTAAAGAGAGAAGCTGAAAAGCTCCAAATATAAAAAACTGATATAGAGAGAAATGTTAATAATTCTGATTCAATCAATACCTTCTGTATATATGTGTTAATGTGCCCATCCATATCCACAAATTTGTGCAATTATATGTTAACCAAAAGTAATTGATCCTTCAATTTCATAATAAAAATTTGTATACATACATTCTTTATATAAGATCATGTGACATCTGCATGTAACCTACACACATCCTTCCTTATCCCTTGAAACATTTCTGCAGTAAATACCTAATATAATATAATCATTTTTAAAATGCCTATCATCATATGGTCAACTCTGTGTATGTACAAAGCAAGAATTTGACGGGCCAACTATTATTATATCCAAAGGACAATGAATTTTTTAAATTATTTATTCAATTTTGTGTGTGTGTGTGTGTGTGTGTGTGTGTGTGTGTGTGTGTGTAGAACCACGGGCAAATTCAGGAACCACCATGGACCGCCTCCACCTCCTCCTTGTTTACTCTGCCCGGGGATTCACAGGCTCCGCCCTACCAGGACCAGAAACGCAGGCCGCCCCTGCTTTTGCCCGGCGTCTATATGTGGGGTTTAGGATCTGAACTCGGGACTTTTCACCGCAAGACAGAGGCTTAACCCCTGAGCCACCTCTCCAGCCCCTCCAAAGGACAATGAAAACAAAGCAACCATGGAGTGAAATTGGGATTCCTCTAAATTATCAATAATCTAGAATAAAGTTATAGGTTAAGTAAAATTCATTTGTAATCATTTTAAGCTGGACAAGTATATAACAATTATTTTATATCAATAAATCAATAAAATAGTATAGAAAAAAATATATATTTAGTATAAAGAACTAAGACCTTAAATTTACAGTAATTTCTTACTAACCTGTTATGTTCTGTACTGCATCCACAAGTGAGTCCAGATCAGTCTTCCCATTAGCTATGAGTTAATACAATTAAAGGGAAAAGATTTTAAATTACCCATACTAGCTAAAATTTGTTGTTATACACTATTATTTAGGTCTATTCTACAAACATAATTCTTAACTTTTACAGATTGATTCTGTATTAGAAAACTGGTTCTTAACCACTGAGCCATGAAATCTAGCCCAGGGAAAAATATATTCTTTCCAGGATATGATAGTTCTTTGTAAAAATAATATGAAATATCATTCATGCAGGTTAAATCTCTGAAGAGCCTCAATCTTATTAATGGGTCTCTGATGGGGGGGAGACCATATGCTCATCTCCAGTCTATACTAAATTGACTTTGGTTCTCTATGTGACTTAGAATTACTGCAGAGAAATATAACTGATAAAAGTGCAAAATATAAGTGACTACAGAGTGCTCAGCCCTAAACTAGATCAATGCAATGTCCCACTCCATATATATAACTCCCCACTCAAGGATCAGCAAACATTGAAGAAGGGTCTGTAAGACTGCAGAGCCAGAGGGTGAGGAAGATGTGCTGCAAATAGTGCCCTTTGGATAGCATCTGTGTTTACTTCAACAAGACCTGAACAGGATTTAGTCTGTCAACATTTCACTGTGGAAGGGGGAAGACTGCACTAGGTAACTACTGAGGGTGAATCCTGGCTGTGGGAACAGTGGTGCATACATTGATGTATCCATCCATGTTCCAGCAAGTACTCAGATACATGGTACTGTAGGAAACCATATGAAACTCAGTGGGCCACACTCACAAAAAGATGTGAAAGTAGAGGGAAGATTAGTGAGCAGGAGGGAAAGTATCAGGTAATATGGGATAAAATTAATCAAGTTCATGATATATTTGTATGAAACTGAAATAACAAGGAAGGAAGGAAGGAAGGAAAGAAGGAAGGAAGGAAGGGAGGGAGGGAGGGAAGGGAGGGAGGGAGGGAGGGAAAAGATGCTATGAATGAACAGTTGCAGTGTGCCAGAAATGAAAGCAAGTCCCCTGACCACTGTCTTCTTTAGGAATCATTTTTTTCAGTATCTATTTTCTTGTTCATTCATTTACTTAAAAATTTGTTCTGGGGCTGGAGAGGTGGCTCAGGGGTTAAGCCTCCGCCTTGCAAGCGGAGGGTCCTGAGTTCGGATCCCAGATCCCACGTATAGACGCCAGGTGGAAGCGGAAGCGACCTGCGCTTCTGGTCCTGGTAGGGCGGAGCCTGTGAATCCCGGGGCAGAAGGAGGTGGAGGCATCCATGGTGGTTCGCGAGTTCGTCCGTGGTTCTACACATACACAGACACACACACACAGACACACACGCGCGTGCACATACACATGCACATGCGCACAGTCAAATAAATAATAATAATAAAAATAATTTGTTCCTATTCCATTAATAATTTATGGACTGCTTAATCATATTTCAGATATTTTTCTAGGTTTTTGATATAAAAATATGAATGATATATCTTTTTCTACTATAAAAATATGAATGATATATCTTTTTCTACTATAATACTCAAATTACAAGGCAGACAAATATACATAAATATATAATTACAATATAAATATTACAAATACAGCGGAAAACAAGTGTATGGTTAACGGGTTATTAGGAAAAAATCTTTCTAGAATGTAGTTAGTAATTCTCAATTAAGAGGAGCTAATTGAACAAGAGGCCCTTTGAGTAGAGAAACATCATAAATCAAGCAAGGAAGTTATTCAATGCATGATATAAGATAAAATGATTTTATCACATTATGTAAAATGGAACTGAGCTATAGCTTAGTATTATCAAAAAATAAATTATTATCAGTATGCCTATCATGAAGGGATTATCCTAAGGTACTACTTTAAGAGGCTGAGGACATGCTTTAGTTCATGACTAAAAACCATTAAATGATTTTAAATTGAGGTATGATCTGGTCAAATTATGCATGTAGAAGCCATTGTAGTAGCCAAAACTAAGAATGAAAGGACTTTTGAAATGACAGTGGTAGCATGGCAAGAACACATTGATGAGTTTATACATGAGATTTAAAAAATCATTTTATTTTTCAATTTTACAAACATGCCTGTTATCGAAATTCTTCTGTTAACATTGTGCTATTCATCCATCCATCTATCTATTATATGCAAGATAACGGGAAGCAGAATTGGCACTATAAAGTGAGTGAACCAGATTTGGAAGATTCAAACTATCAGGGAATCAAAAATGAATCTTCTTTATCTAGCTTAAGTGACTGAATAGTATTAAAGAGATGAGAGAAAACACAGGACTTGGAAACTGGAGAGATACTGAATTTCACTCAAATAAGTGCAAAATTTTTTCCTGTGGAATATGCAAATGAAAATGTCTAATAGGCATTTAGATATTCCATCCTTTAGTCCAGAAGAGAGGTGAACAAAAAAAAAATACTGATTCTAAAGTCATCTTTCTATAGGTAATTGACAAAAGCATGGATATTAATGAGATTTTTCCAGAGTATAAAAAATCAGAGAGGAGTAAGAAGACATTAGGAAAATTATACAGAAACAAAGGGAACATTTCAGTGTCATAATTGTCACCAATATCAAAGACAGGAGAAAGTTCCGATAAGAACAGTATGAATGAAATCTAATGAGAGACAAATAGCAAGTTATTGGTGTTCTTAGAGAAACAATAGTAATCATCAGGGGCTGATTCAAAATATAGAAATGAATGGGATAAACATTAGCTTTCTTCTATCCATTTCGATATCTTCTGGAGAATAATTTATGCATATGTGATGGTGTATTGTGTTCTATATCTACTTGCTGGTATGAATGCTTGCATGTGTGTAGAGTGGAAGCCAGAGATTGATGTAGGGTACTTTCCTTGATTGCTTTATTATTTGAAGCAAGGCCTCTCACTGCACTTGAAGCACACTGATTTTTCTAGGTTGGCTAGCCAATGAGTTTCAGATATCTGTCTCCACAACCCCCAGCTCTAGGGTTACAAACTTGTACCACTATACCAAGTAGTGGTATAGTGGGGATCTGACCATGTGGATGCTGGGGATCTGAATTCAGATCCTCATTGCTTGTGCTGCATCCACTTTATAGACTGAACCATCTCCCCAGCCCTTTTTCCTACTGTTTCATTCTACTTCTTAAGCAATCAGTGAGATAAAAAGTGATCTTAGATATCAATCTAGGCAAATGTTTTCTTCTCAGTATAGATTTAGAAAATGATTTTTATGTTATACAGATTTTCTATCATTACAAATTATTATTACAAAATTCCATCCTTCAGAAATAATCACATATAAGCAAACCCTTGAGGATCCTTGAAAGATTTTTCAGATACAAAATTAGTTACCATCAGCTGGGAGGTTTCTTCTCAGCTTTTCAATTTCTTCTTTGGTGAGTTTAATCCCCACACTTTCTAGCACACTGTCCAAGTCTCTGATATCAGTTGTCTCTCCTTAGTAAAAGAAAGAAAATTGAAAATTCTCACTAATACTGAAGTTTTCCTTACTTATACATATGAATTACAGACTTTTGGCAAGAAGATTTAATTTTCAACATGGTTAAAATAAAGCTTACTTCCCTCAATTTTTATTTAGGGAAAAATAAGCATACCACAAATTTCTAAATGGAACAGAATTGCTTTGCAATGTATTATTTCTTGTGATAAAATAAGAAGTTCTGGCATGAGGAACATTATAATTGTTGGAACAAGAACATACTGGTTTGGATTTTTCTCTAACATTTATTATTTATTAGAAATTACTTCAATAACCTAACTCTTGATTTTCAATTTTCTATTGTTTGAAATGAAGATGATTCTACCTATCTCACAGAGTTTCTGAGAGATAGTCACACATGTAGAAGACTTATAACTCTGTCAGGTATACAAAAGGTATTTAATACATTTTGGTTTCTACCTCAGTCTAAATAGGATCAATTTTCTTTTTATTACATTTTTTCCTAGTTATACAAGCTCAATAGCTACTCCCCTTCTTCTCCCTCCCCCTTCCCTTCCCCTCTATTGTCCCCCACTGCACTCTTCCCCCTTTCCCACTCTCCCCTCTCCCTCTCACCCGTTTTCCTTCCCTTCTCCTTTCTTGGTGCTTCCTGCTTTTTCCCTCCCATCCTCCAGAGCATCTGTTTATGTGGGTGTTGAATTTCCCTCTGAGTCATCTACATTGGTGAAGGTTCAGGACTTAGTGGCATAGCTTAGGACCCTTTCTTGAGCTGCCTGCTAATATGGGAACTCTATTATAAGTGCTTAATCCCTTGCCTCTAAGGATCCTACTATCTGAAGCCTTCTCCCTTGTGATCCATGCTAGACTTGGGGAGGGAGTTGTTGACATGTCAGCCATTGTGCGGGTCAGGCAAGGTCCAATCACATTGTGGCTATATATCCTGGCTGCTGCATCCCTGACTTGTGTGGAGTATCTTGCATATGGTTGTCCTCCCCATCTTTACAATCTTGCTGCCCCCTCTTCCACAAGGTTCCCTGAGCTTTAGGATGAGGAGAAATTTGGCTGGTCTGGTTCTGGGTGAAAATTTTAGGGTCTCTGGTGTTCTGAATTATTGTTTGTTGTTTTCAGTTTTGCTATTCCTTCACTGCCCTTGGCTGCAACCTGATTTGTTGTCATGATCATCTCCTAACCAAAGATAAAAGACTAAACAAAGATCTTAATATAAGAATAGACTCAAAGGAAATGGAAGAATAGGAGTAGGACACAGCAGTGAGAGGAGTCAGTCTTCCTTTTGCCAGTTGGTTGCCATTTAACTGTCAGTCCCTATATCTTTCCTGACTGGGGAGATCAAACCTGTTCAGTCCCAAATGAACAAGAAAGGAAGTGAGTTGCATCAAATGTCTTGTTACTTACATACAGTACATGACCCTGATTTTCTTTTTTAATTCCAAATAGATTCATTCTCTATTTTAACCACAATCACTGATTTTTTTCATAGCCTGCAATAAGTTCTGTTTCTTCTCTACTAAAGTTTATTAAAATGTTGTAAACATAACCAATATAAATAAAATATGAATCATTCAGCTAAGATAAAATAAGTTAAATTATATTGGTTCTACATACAGTATAGTAGGATTTCTTATCAAACAATTGGGAAGTTAACAAAAGGTAAATTCAGAATCATTTCCTAATTCATCATGATTTATTTTTAAATGGTTAAGATTGGATAAGATTTCATTTACATATATCTTTATAGTGGCTAAAGATAAGATAAAATTCAACTCACAGAGAACAGAAATAAGATTAGCTTCTTTGGTATCTAAGACTGGACCCTCATGATGAAGCCAAGCACTGGGGAGAATTTTGTACCTGAACGCAAGATGGTGGCTGTATATAAAATACTTGGGCCCTTTCTGGGTCTAGGGATGGACAACCCTTCCTTCCCTCTCTGTCCTGAGAAACTGAATATTTGAGATGAAGTTGGGATTAGAGCACCCTCTAGTGGTTATATGGCAATACACTGTTTTCTGACCACACATCTGGATTTAGGGCACATTTCACTGCTCAATTAACAACAGTGATCACAGTAACAAGGAACTTGCTAAAATTTTTGGAAGAACACATGCTAAGTCAAATTATGAAGACTGCAAAGAACACAAAATCCTTTGATTTTATGTCCCCAAAAGCATCTAGAAATTCAGGGAACGATGATGACATCTAATATACAAAATAAGACAAAAAACTGATAAAGACTGTGGAGATGGCTGTCAGTAAATTGCTTGCCATACAAGTAGTACACATATACACACATACAAATGAGACAAAACAATGGATATGTACAAACTATTGATCAGGAACTTAAATTAACGAAAACAAATTAGGAAATTGTATATAATCAGTTCAAGGTCAGCCTGGGAAACAGTGAGATCCTGTCTAAAATTTAAAAGTAATAAGAGGACTTGGAATATGGATAAGTGAGGGGAAGCTTGTCTAACTTAAGCCCTAGGTTTAATTTCTAGTGCTACCAAAAAAAAAAAAAAAGGAGAGAAGAGAAAGGAAAGGGGGAAGGAAGGAAGGAAGGAAGGAAGGAAGGAAGGAAGGAAGGAAGGAAGGAAGGAAGGAAGGAAGGAAGGAAGGAAGGAAGGAAGGAAGGAAGGAAGGAAGGAAGGAAGGGGTGAGAAGGGAGGGGAGTGGGGAGGGAGGAAGGGAAGGGAGGAGGGAGGGAGGGGAGGGGGAGGGAGGGGAGGGGGAGGGAGGGAGGGGCGAGAGGGGAGGGGACAGATCTCAGAGCAAACTGACTAGTCATACTAGCTCTACAGGCAAGTTCTGTGTTTAACTAGAGACCCAGACTCAAAACATTAAGATGGAAAAATGACCAAGGATTATTCTTAATATTAACCTCAGGCCTCCACACACATGTGCATCCAAATACACACAGACCCATACACACCTGTGTCCCCACACTCGCAAACATGCATATGCACACATATTTCCTAAACACATATACATATGGAAATAAAAAATCCAAGTTATTGAGCTTAAAGAGGGAACTCATAATGCCAAATATAACTATTATGAAATTTATATTAGTTTTTAATGTTTCACAACTAAGAATTTTACATTGTTTGTGAATTTCATTGTATCTCTGATTTGTATCTACTGTACCTTTCAGCTGATAGGGAAATTGAGCATAGTAAATCATTGCATGAAGCCCTACCTGTTCCAGGCAAGATACTTAAGTAAAGCTGAAATACTTATACTTCTAAAAGTACATGTTTGGCCAGTCGTATTCAAGAGGCTGAGGTTAGAAGAATTTGGACTACATAATAAGACCCTCTCACAAGCAAATAAATCAACAGAATATATTCTTATAATACCTATCATTTGTTAACTAAAACCAACTTCTGTGTGTGTGTGTGTGTGTGTGTGTGTGTGTGTGTGTGTGTGTACATGTTTGCAGATGTGCAAAGTCGTCCACTTTGTTCTCTGAAACAAGGTCGCTCAGTGTTCCTAAACTTGCCAAGTTTTAGTTTGTTATCTTGAAAATCCTCTATTAAACCAGTAAGAGTTTGGTTATGACATTCTTAGCATAGACTTTGTTGAGGTGAATTTAGCTGAATATTTGTCCTTCCCTGAGTTTGAACAGGTTTTTGTTATTGCCATTTTGATTAAGTACATTTTTAAGTCACCAGTATCTCCTTCATTTAAAAAATATTTTATTTACTTATTTGGAGAGGAAGAGAAAAAGGGGGAGAGAGAGAAAAAAATGTTCACGTGAATGCCATAGAGCATGGGTGGAGGACAAAGAACAACTTTCATTTGTCCTTTTCTTCTGTCACATGAACTTCTGGGAATAAAACTCTGGATGCCAGGTTTGCAAGCATGCACTTTACCCACTGAGTATCTCACTGGCCTACATCTCTCCTTTATATCATCATCTTCCCTGGAATAGGTAGAGCTTTATGAAATGGTTTACCAAGTTGAACTTTCTCATCAACTGTAAGATAATGTGCAAATTAAAGAGACCACAATGAGATTCACAAAGATGTGAAATTTTTAATGGTGAAACAGCACAAAAATCCAATGAACAGCTGAGGATGATTCCTGGTATCAGCCTCAAGCCTCCACATGCATACTCACACTGATGCTAAGCCATGCATTTCACTGGATGTTTTTTGTCACTGCACCTTGAACTTCTGTGAATCTGAATTTAACATATGAAGAACTTGAGCCTCAGGAAAGTTAAAAACTTAAACTGTCATCAGTTTCCCATATGCTATGATTGTAGACATGAACCATCATGTTTACCAAAAATATACTTTTACTTTATTATATTTATGTGTGTGTGTGTGTGTCTGTGTGTGTGTCTGTGTGTATCAGAGGACACTGTGTGTCCCTGTGGAGGGCCAAGGATAACTTCAGGAATCATCCTTCTACCTCCTTGCTTTGTTCTGGGATTTTCCAGATCCCACCCACCAGGAGTGGAAGTTCAGGCTGCCATTTCTGCCTGGGATCTGAACCCCGGACCATCTGCTTGTGAGACAGAATCTTAACTCCTGAGCCATCTCTCCAGCCCAAAAATACATTTTTAAAAGCATCAGTATCTCTCTTGTATATTAATTTCTTACCTGAAACAGGTAGAACTACTTTCAATAGTTGACCAAATTGAACTTTCACATCAACTATAACACAAAATACAGATCAAACAGACCACAATAAGATTCATAAACAGCTTTTTTTCTGCCCCAGACCCACCCGGACCAGGGAGGACTCCCTGCTCCTCAGGAGGTGATCTTCAATACCAATCAGGATGGAGGAGGAAAAGCAAAACTGAAAACAACAACAAACCATAATTCAGAATACCAAAGACCCTACATTAATCAACTGGAACCAGACCATCCAAATCTCTCCCCATCCTAAAGCTCAAGGAAATTTGTGAAAGAGGGGGCAGCAAGATTGTAAGAGCCTAAAGATGGGGAGGACCAACATTATGCAAGATACTCCACACAAATTAGGGCCTCAGTAGCTATAATCGGACTTAGCATGACCTGCACAACGACTGACATGTCAACGACCCAAAGACTCCCCAAAGTCTAGCATGGATCACAGGCAGTGGGATACTTAGAGACAAGGGATTAAGAGTCATGGTAATGTTCCCATACTAACGGGAGCCTAAGAAAGAGTTATGCCACTGAGTCCTTACACCTCACTAGAGAGGCGGACTCAGAAGGAGGTTCGGAATTCACACAAAAGGATGCTCCAGGGGATGGAAGGGGGGAACGGGGAGGCACTGGAAGAAGGGGAGGGAGGGGGTTGAAAGGAAGGGGAAAAGGGGAGGACGGGGGAAGGGTGGAGGGAGGGAGAGGACCGGAGTGCCTATTGAGCTTGTATGACCTTGTATGACCGGGGAAATAAATAAACAAACAAACAAACAAACAAATAAATAAATACATAAATAAATAAATAAATAAATAAATAAATAAATAAATAAATAAATAAATAAATAAATAAAAGAAAAAATGGATTCACAAACAATGACAATTTTTAATATATAAGGATGGAAACTTTCTGTTCTAATCTGCCCTTGTCCCATTCCACCAAGTCAATCAGGATTCTGGAGCAAGACTGAAAAGCAGTACAATCACTTATATCAATAAAGTGCTTGGTGTGTGTGTGTGTGTGTGTGTGTGTGTGTGTGTGTGTGTGTGTGTGTGTACAGCAACCGTTTATGTGCATGTAAAGACCAGAGTCAGGGGGTGACAGTAGATGTCTATCTCAGTTATTCTGTACCTTATTTTTCCACTTTTATAAGGATATTGAGTATTCATCCCAGCTTTTTCCTCTCCCCCCTTTCTCCCATTCCCTCCCTTCCCTTAATCATTCCCTCCCACTCCTACTCACCCTTCTACTAGTATCCTTCTATGGACCCCTGGATTCACTCTAGCTTGTCTATTCCTGTGGAGGCTCCAGTCTCTGTGGTATGTCAAGTTACCACTCTTCAGGCCATCCCACTGATATATGCATTTCCCTTCACTCATCCAGCTTTACTCCGAAAGATTTCCACTGTAAGTTCCCCTTCTATGGGTATAATAACAGTTACCTACAGAGCACTTTGATGTACTGTCCTCCTAACTATAGGTTTATTGGCTGTCTTCCCTATTGATCTATTTCCTTCCCCTTTTTTAGGGTTCTCGTTCTAGTTTGGAGTAACCAGAATGAATACCATTTTGACAAGTAGGTCTTGAATCCAATCAGAAAGTTGTTGGTTTTTCTTTGGTACTCATGGCCACTATTACACTGGTGGTCACCTGTTGCCATAGTGATTTATATTGCAGCTTACAGATTTCATGCCATTGATGCCACTTGTAATTATTTCTCCCCCCACACACACACCCAGCAGTTTCTACAGTATTCCTTGGTACTGTGTAAGCATCCAGCCAGGAGAAAGTCCTCAGACCAGTTCCAGTTGATATATTTTGCCCATGTTCTGTTATCCATTTGTGTTGCATCTTCAGTAATAGGGTCTTACTGAAAATTTTTAGAGAGCAACCAAGAGCAATAGCAAAAGCCATAATGTTCGGGGGTCTTTAAGACATCTCTGATCAGCATTTTATCAGGAAGTGCCACATTCTTGTTAACTGCTGGTATAATTTTGTCCCTGGGTTCTAAGTAGATCAGCTCAACCCCCCCTCCTCGTTTTCCTCACTCTAAGCTCCTCTGTGTAGGGAATGCCCATTCTTGTTCCTTTCTTTAAAAGACATGTTTTCTTTGACATATTACTAGCATAGGATATTCCTTTGGGGTTACTTTCCACAAACTTAAGAGTTTTTCTGTCTGTTCCTATCTCCCATGTCCCTCCTACCTCCCATCTCTTCATTCTCCACTATGTATTTTCCTAATTATTCCCTCCCTCACCCTTGTCCTGGCATCCTAAATCTCTCCCTTAAAAGGTTTCACCATAACCATCCCTTCCCACCTTTAGTCTTTTTCAAATTTTCTGATTCTTACAGTGCTTCCAATTAAAACAGACTGACAAGGATATCAGTTCAGCCATCCACATATATGCGAGAACATGTGTTGCACTTTACTTTTGAAGCAGGGTCTCTCACTGAATCTGGAGGTCATTGATTCAACTACACTGGCTGGCTATTGAGCTCCAGGGTTCCTTCTGTCACCACCTCCCAGAGGTGCACACTACCACACTGGTTTTTACATGCTGGGTTTGGAACTTGCATCCTCATGCTTATATGGCAAGCACTTTATGAACTGACTCATCTCTCTAACCATTATCACATTTAGTACTCATGAGTGTTTTCAGTAGTTTGATATTCCTAACTCCCAAAATATTTTCACTTATATTTGAACTATGTATTTCTTATTTCCCTCTTTCTAGTACATGTTTAAGGATAGACATCCATTGAACACATCCTTTAACTCTTTTCCAGAATGCAGCATAGAATTTTGCACAGTTTTGTGTCTTTGACTTTACTTTAAGAAACATAGGCTATTCGAAAATAGCCATGAAAGTAATGTTATTTCAGGAAAAACTGAAATTCCATAGTTTTGGACAGGTTTATCTTTTATTTGTATTTATGTTATTTTAGAGTTTCATCTATGATGCCATGAATGTATCTCATTTTTACCCCTTATTACCTAATCCCATTATCTCTCCTTTTCCAACTGCAAACTTTTTCTTTCCCAACCAATCTATGTCTTACTTTCATGTCTTTTTGCATGTTGCCCAATGAATTTCATCTGGGTTGCATGGGCAGGCTTAAGATTTGTTTCGTTGTCTTTGGGAGGCTAAAAATATCAAATCTGAGAAATGTGAAATCATAAATTTACTATCCTAAGATTCCTGGGGATGCTGAGTGGCATCTTTAATGCTCACAGTTATCTGGTTGAAAATGTGAAAGTTCTTCAGATTTCTTGTCAGATATATGCATTTCTATTTTCTGCAGAATGGTATCAAGTTCATTGACATCAACCTCCCACCTCCCCCTCTTGGGAAAGAGAAACATACTTTGAAAAAGATGTTACAACTCCATGATATAAAATGGGGTCTGCATATTATTACTAAGTTCAAAATCTATCCAAGCAAACCAAGTGAAGAATGAGACAATATCAATATCAGAAGTAAACTTTATTTCATTTACTTCATGTGAATGTAAAGTCATCAATGCTCCAAAAGGAAACTGTCTGTAAGCTTCATGTGGTCTTTCCCTGACTAGCACATGTAAAGTATCTCCACCATTTTGCCACTATTAGTTGTATCGCCTTCTTTTTCTCTAATAGCACTTATTGCTTTCTAAAATAATTTCTTTTCTATTAATTTCTCCCCCATCTCCCAAGGAAATGTGAGTTTCATGAAAGCAAGGGCCTGATTCAACATTATCTCCTACACCTAGAGAAGTACCTAGAACTTTAAGGGTTTATAAAGGATAAGTCAATGGATTATAGAACTGAAAGTAAGCAATTAAATACTAAAACTTTAGGTAAGTAAATAAGATCAATTTTTTTGGTCAGACTATTTATAAAGTAATCTTTATTGCTAGCGAAATTCTGAATTCTCTACTGTTTTTGCTACATAAACCCAGAAGTTAATCCACATGTAGCCATGCCCAGAAGTTAATCCATATGCTCCCATGCTATTAGATTGTAACTCCTTCAATATTAATTGATACAGAGAGTAAAAACAGTTATATGATAGCCAGATTAACAATCTAATGACTAAGAAATAATATGATTTGGGATAAGAATGTCACAGTTTACTTCCCTTAATCTTGATTTTAAGAAACGCTATTACATTTATCAGCTTCCTGTGATTTGCTTTTACTTCAATTAAGCAATTTATTCAAATAATGATCCTCATAAGCTACATTCTCTTCAAATGCAGATATCAGGCCTCTTAGTTCCCTCTCAACTTCTTCCCATCTCATTTTCTTGTACTTGTTGTTGTACTGAGGAGTTCCTATAATCTGGACTTTGATTGCTATAGTCCCATGAAGTAACTTAATGTTTCTTGGTTCATTATATTTTCCTAGGAGATGATATTTAGATATAGAAGCTTGATAGTATAAAAGTAATTTCTTTAGATAACTAACTCATTGCTGGTGTCCTGCATTTTCATCAGAAACACAATTTGGTTTCCCATTTTCCCATAAGAGACCAGAATCATTAAATTACTAGGGGTTGCAACCTTATATTCAATTTCAGTCATTCCTTCTTGCTATTATTTATCTACAATACATATATAAGGATAATTTTTTTCCTTTTTTTCCTCCATTTTATTTTTTTCCTAATCATACAAACTCAATAGGTACCCCTGTCCTCTCCCTCCCCTCTCCCCTTCCCCATCATTCCCTATTGCACTCTCCTCCCTTCCCCCCTCCCTCTCACCTGCCTCCATTTCTCCCCTCTCCTGGTGCCTCCCCTTTGCTCCCTTCCATCCCCTGGAGCATCTATTTATGTGAATGCCAAATCTCCCTCTGAGTCCTCCACCCTAGTGAGGGTTCAGGACTCAGTGGCATATCCTAAAGCCCCTTCTTGGGCTCCCCATTAGTATGGGAACTCTATTATGAGTGTCTAATCCCTTGCCTCTGTGATCCATGCTAGACTTTGGGGGGTTGTTGACATGTCAGTTATTGTGCAGGTCAGGCAAAGTCCAATCCTGGCTGCTGCAGCCCTAACTTGTGTGGAGAATGTAACATATCATTGGCTATGTAAGTTCTGCTTTCAAAAAAACTTGTTTCCCAGAATCTTTCAATAATAATCAATGCTATTTTATTTGTTGTTTCATTTTTCAGTATCTTTTAGGAGCCAAGGACCTAAAGTTAAATTTCAATTGTAGCAATTCTCAAGTTGTACTACAGTTGGCTATAATGAACCTATTCAAATCAGTTCCAAATTTTAGACATATTAATATATTTTATGTACATATGTCTAGGTATATAAATATCATATATAGAGATTATACATAGTAAGATTAAATATCCTGTCAGAAACATAGGGATGCCTTTTGTTGTTCATAAGGAACCTATTTTACCTATACCTGAGTTTATTCTAGTCAGATGACTCATGACAGTGCCTTGGTTCCTGGGCCTTGGTTGTCAAAAGAACTATGTAATTGAGTTCTGAAATTTTCAGCCCCAACACCAGGGCAATTTGGCTATCTTTACTAAATTTGGTGGCTAGTTTCTATGGGCTAAATTTTTTGGAAGTATTGTAACATACTTTATTTTTCAAAACCTGGAAACCTTTAAGAACATTAGTTATAAAAATTCATGTAAATTAGTTTCTATTTGAAACTTTAATGTTATTTTTCAAAATGTAAATTAACAAAAGGACTTTATATTATATGTATTAAATGGCTCATTAATAAGAATTAAGATTTTTTATGCTAGTCATAATGTTGCACTTACCTTTCTTTTTAAGAACATTGACTTCATCCAGAAATGTTTTTAGATGTACCTGTCCATTGACTGTAATAAAAGAAATGATTTTGAAAACAATACTTTATGTAGCAAATATATTATATTTTAAATATATTTAAAAGAAGACATCACATATAATCAGGAAACTATAATGATAGAATAACAACCAGGTCACATTAATGTGTCTACAACCTAGAAACTACAATTTCTAGACCAGAAATTATTAAAAATTTTTAATTACCTAACTACTTCCTTATTTCATGTACTTAATGTTTAACTTTCAGGACTCCTCTTCCTTCTATTTCTACTTATCAATTTTCTTTATCTGCTTTCTTTTCCTAATGTAAGTCATGCCCAACACAGTCATTCTCAGATATTACTTAAACCTGCAGATAACACCATGAATTACAAGAAAAGATAATTTCTAATGACTGTACATGATATTTTAATCTATATTTTTTAAACCATGAAAATAAATCTTTGAAATATAAGGCTACAGTAATGTAAACAGATTTTCCAAAAAAATTTCTAATGATAGCAAGGAGGAGTAGATGGCGTTAAAATGTACTACTATGGGGGAGATGAAGGATTGTAAAGGGAAAAGGAGAGGTGAGGGGACTTGGGACTAAGGGATGAAAATTGAAAATATTGTGACTTCACTATATTCATGTATGCAATGTTAAAAAATAAGAGAATGGAGAAGAAAAATTAAAAATGCACTGCTGTGAATAGAACATTTGGACAATCCTGATGGAGAAAACAATATTTTGACATATTCAAGACTTAACCTATCTAGACATATCTGAAAGGTACATATAGCAAAGTAAATGTAGCTTAATGAATCCTCAGTGAAGCTTCCTAGGAAAATATTGACAACACAAGAAATGCGTACTGTCAACTGGTAAATGTTCTTGAAAAGTTTGAAATTCTTTGTCTGTGAGTTCCACTTCCATCTTCTCCAGAAGAGTGCTTAGCTTTCTAGTATTAACCTTCCCTCCTTAAGAAAAGAGTGAGATAAATGTACATTTTATTTTATATAATACACAATTCTGTGCATACATATGCACATACTACATTTGGGTACATGTACTACTTCTGCTTCTCAGTTTCAAAGTAAAAAACAATGCTTTTCAATGTAAAACATTTGTATCCATTAATATTGAGTTTCCTGTATACACAGAGGATTCTCCTCCATGATATTTCTGAGATTTCTTAACAGAGAGTCCTCTGTGTACACAGGAAACTCAAAATTAATGGATATAAATTACCTATCAGTAAAACGATCATTTTATTTTAACCCATGAAGTATGAACAAAAAAACCCAAATCCAAAACTCCAATGCAAAATACATAATAAAATAAAAGAGAATATTCTAAAATATAGACATTGGTTTCTCTGTTTGGCTTTAAATTTGGATGATTTTCTTTTTTCAATGTTTCCCATATCTCTAAGTTTAATATTAGGAATATGAATAATTATAATCATGATAATATTTTATTGGCTTTATTAAAATAGCGCAAAGATTTAAGATTACTCACTTTCACGATTCTTCACGGTATCAATCAACTTAAGCTGACTTATCTTCCCATTAACTAGAAAAAAACACAAAAACTCAAACAGAAGGAATAATGATACTGGAAGTAAAAAAAGCATTATAACATAACAGGTAGTATTAAAATAAATCTTTTAAAAATTAATTTATCTTTTCAACTGATAAGGAGGTGTTTATGTATTTATAATGCACAAAATGATGTTTTTGATATATGTAAGCAATATGGAGCAGCTAATACAAAAGCTGTATAACATATGAATTGTCTCACAGTCCTAGTTTCTTCTTTGGTTTGCTTACACTTTGGCCTCCCAATAACTTCCACGATATTTCTGAGATTTCTTAACATACTTGATGGCATTTAGGATCCAAATACTTTCTGAATAATACTCTTAATGTTCATTTAAAATCTTAATGTCAATATAATAAATACATTAATGCATACACAAACATATTCCTTCCTTTGGTACAGAATATTTCTGTGTACTATCAGTACTAATGAAATGCAGTAAATGTTAAACCTGGTCATACAATATTCCTTGTAATTAATCCTGCAATTCCTACTTGAAAGATATCAAATAGTTGAAATGCTCACCACTGGCTGGAAGATGATTTACAAGGTCCATATGCTCCTTATATGTAAGTTCAATACCAATATCATCCAGGAAGTTGGGCAGATTAGAAAGCTCAATTTTTTCTTTGAAGATATAAAGAGTAAATGATAAATTGTGATTCTATAATGATTTTAGGCATGCAAATACAATACTTTTTATTGTTATAGAGAAAAAGAATAAGAACAATTCAATAGAATATAGTCCCTCATAATTATGCTTCATTAGGTCATGAAAATTGGTAAAGACACAGCAAAAATTATACTATCTAATAATAATGACATAGTAACAGACAATATATGACCCACATAAATTTGAAATGCTTAATGTAGGAACAAATATTAAATTAGTTAATATTAAAATATTCCATATGTTAAGCTTTGTATGAATATGTTATAAATAAGTTCATATTAGTAACATAAAACTTCATTTTGAATCTTAAAAAAAAATGTGGGACTAGCTAATTTCATTTAAGATAATGGACTCTAATTCCATCCATTTTCCTGCAAACAAAAATGACTTCACTCTTTATGACTAAATAAAATTTCCTTATGTAAACATACATTTTATTTATCCATTACAATAAACATGGGTAATGTAGGTAATTTTTATAGTAAACTGACTTTCTTTGGGGATATATATCTAGAACTTGTATGATTTGGTAACATGAAAGTTCTATTTCTAACTTTTGAGCAATCTCTATCACTGCTTCCCACAGTGACAGAATTAACCAGGCAATAAGAGTTCCTTCTTTTCCTTGATAAGTCCTGATCCTCACAGCATTTATTGCTTTCTTGATTGTGACCATTCTTGAAGGAGATGAGATGTAATCTTAATTTAGCTTTTCATTTTCTTGATGGCCAAAAATGCTGAATATTTTTATTTTAAGTCTTCCCAGTTTTAATTTGGCAAATATCAATAGGTACAACCCATATGAACCAAAGTTCTTTAGGTTCCTCCATAATTTTTTAAGAATATAGAGTCCAGCACCAACAGATTTAGCAGTAATTACTATAAATAAATCAGCACATGCTGTGAGCATATTGCTTAATGTTACAGAAATGATTACAAAACAACAAAGACTAAAAGAAGAATTTAGAAGGGTTTTTCTAAAGGAAAGGGATTGGAAAAACATAAAAAGGGATTTTTTCATTTTTGTTTTTAGCTTCTATATGCCATTTAATTTTTAACCAGTTTAATAATAGAACACATAACCAATTTAATAAAAAAATCAATGTATCATTAAGAAAATAAAGAACAATAAACACTGGTGAGGATTGTGGGAAAAGAAACATACATTCCAATTAGCCCATCCATTATAAAAACTAAGCATGGAGTTTCTTGACAAACTTAAAAAGCATGTTTCATATAATGCAATTATATCACTTTTAGGTATCTACCAAAAAGAATCAAAATTGGCTTACTATAAATATAACTGCATATTCACAATCAACCTAAATGCCCATCAATGGATGAATAAAGAAAACATGACATATACACATGGTGGGGTGTTCTTAAACCATAAAATTGTGTGTGTGTGTGTGTGTGTGTGTGTGTGTGTGTATAGAAGACAGCACTATGTATACCTGTGGAGGGCCAAGGGTAACTTTGGGAATCATTCTGGATTACTCTATCTCCTTATTGTTTTGTTCTGGGGTTTCACAGCCTTCACCTTCCAGGGTCAGAAATGAAGGCTGCCACCATTTCTGCCCAGCATTTTTAAATGGAATTTGGGGATCCAAACTCAGCCCAAGTATACAGAAGGATACCTCCTTTCTCAAATAGTTTCCTCCATTTTATTCCCCTGTTGAAGGACCAGTCCTACCCACCATAGACTGTGTCTTCCCCATCCACTAGACAATCTCCTGCATGTTCACCCTAGCCTTAATTCTCTACAAATATGCCAAAACTTCAAACCCTCAACACTCAAGTTGACATGTCTATCTAACTATGAAATTCCACCCCCTATTAACTTGACACAAGAACATATCACTTTTAAACTGTAACCTTGACATTGCCCCCACAGATGTTAAGTTTATCTTATACTATAAACATATTTAATTTTATTAATTCTAAAACTCTAATCTTTAATAAATTTTAAACTGCTCTGTCATTAAAGCTTCAGTTCCAATAAAGTTGGAAGTTCAAAGTTTAAAGTTCAAAGTTTCTTAAGTGTAAGAGTCTTATTAAAACAAAATAAGTTAAAAAAAAAAAAAGGATTTTAGCACAGATAAAACATCAAAACAGAAGTAGCATGACAAGGAGAAAACATGAAACTGAGACCAAAGTCCAGCAAATCAAATACTGCATCCTTTATTTCAAAGTCCCTCTTCTGTTGCTCATCACATAGTCATGGTAGCTCAAAAATTCTAGGCAATCCCAGTTCCTCTTCACAGCTCTAAATTGCACACACACAGCATTTCTTTAGATCAGGTTGAATTTCCACTCGTGACTACCCTCAGCACACATCCGTATATATACCTCTTCTTGGCAGATGTCCTAATTTGGCTCTGGTATAATTACTTAATTTCTCAATAGGAAACCAGGCTTTAATTTCATAGGAAAGAAATCCCTTCTACAGCCAAATGCAACTCCACAGCACAAAATGTCCTTCTTGGGGCCTCTCGGTAGGCTTCCTGCCACACAGTGCCTAGGTTGCTGCCACTTTCTGAAACCTTGGAGGAGGGATCAACAAACTCCTATCCTTTGCATATTTGATGCCTCTAAAACCAGAATCACCTGGACAACACTGCCAAGTTCTGCTTCTTCCAAGTGGAGATTGGCTCCCTGGAATCAGAGCTGTTTCAGCTTCTCTGTGCTGACTCTCAGAAGAATCTCTATGTAGGCCAGAATCCTCACAACAATACCCCCACTACTCAGTACCAACTCTGTTAACTTCAAAACACCTCACATTGTGCTACCAGAAGCTCTTGATCTCACATCACAAACTTGTTCTTGGCTGAGTTGCTCTTGACAGTGTCTGCATGGATCTGGTACCGATGACAGTTTTCACAGAGTGACCCAGACACTCTGCATACAAGCCCCATGTTCAGCTGTGTGGCCAGGTTTTCAGCCTTGCTGGTACACACAGCCATCTTGTTGCCTGTGGTACAGATGTTGATAACAGTCCCACACACCTCACTGCTGTGTTCCTCAAAACTTTCCCCAATCAGACATAACAGTGTCTCCAGCCACAGAAGGTTAAGCCTCACCAGTATCTGACAGGTGTTCTCGTGAAGTCTGTTTCTCTACTTCTGGAAGAGTTACATCCATGACGTCCAGGACAGTATCTATATTACTCTTCTTTTCTTTTCGAGTAGAACCTGATTAAATTAAAGAAAATATAAATTTGGGGGGGTGGTAAAGTGGATAAAGTGCTTACATGCAGGTAAGAGGACCAGAGTTTGGATTGCCAGAAAAATATGTATTACAGTCAGTCTGCATAGATGCTGATAAAATTAACAACAAATTGCTTAAGGGAAAAAGGGGTTTATTCTCTTTATGATAGTTAGGTTACAGTTCTTAGTCCAGTTTGACAGAAGAACTCACAACAAAATCAGTGTTAAGGAAAATGGCCACACTGTATCAACTCACACAGGAAAGCCTCTGAGCTCAGAAACTGAATACTATTAACTGTTATGAAATAGATTAGAGCCTTACCAGTATCTGACAGGTGTTTTCGAAGAGTCTGCTTCTCTTCTTCTGTAAGGGTTACATCCATGATTTCCAGGACAGCATTTACAATACTGGCCTCACTCTTCTTTTTTGGGGGAGTAGAACCTGATGGAATTAAAGAAAATATAAAGTTGGTCTGGGTAAAGTAAAGTGTTTGCATACAAGTAAGACAAACAGAGATTGGATTCTGAGAAATCATTTGTTGCAGTCAGCATGCATAATTGCTGATAAAATCACAAAATATAAAACAAAAGCCTGAAGGGAACAAGGGGTTTATTCTCTTATAATAGTCCAGTTATTGTTCTTAGACCACCAACTTTAAAAAACTCACACAAAAAAATATGGCCACAATGTATCCACATAACAGATGAAAAAGGCATAGTCCTTTTTTGCCAGACCAGTATACAGAAGAAGCCTCCTTTCTCAAATAATTTTTTATGCTCTTAATCTTATATCACAAACTTGTTCTTGGCTGAGCTGGTCTTGGCAGCATTGTCTGCATGGATCTGGTACCAAAAACAGTCTTCATGCAGAGACGCAGACACTCTGTATACATGTCCCATATTCAGTCCTGCAGCCAGATTTTCAGCCTTGCTAGTCTTCACAACCATCTTGTCGCCCTTAGTACAGATGTTGATAACAGTCCTACACACTTCATGACTATGTTCCTCAAAAACTCTCCCCAATTAGACATAGCAATGTCTCCAGCCACAGATGTTCAGCCCACTGTGACTATGCTGCTTGGCAAGACTGACCATCCAGAGACCACCCAGCTGGTTTCTGCTGCCTTCCAAAGGGTCAATGCCATCCTTGAACAGAGAATAGTCACAGACAGAAGAGAACTTATTGGCCAGCTAGATGTGTCTGCCCTTAGCAGATACCTACAAATTTAGCATCAGAAACTCCCACAAGAAAGCCTCTGAACTCAGAAACTGAACATTATTAACAATTATGAAATATTTTAGAGCCTCACCAGTATCTGACAGATGTTCTCTTAGAGTCTGCTTCTCTTCTTCTTTAAGGGTTACATCCACAATTTCCAGGACAGCATCTACAATACTGGTCTCGCTCTTCTTTTCTTTAGGAGTAGAACCTGATGAAATTAAAGAAAATATAAAATTGGTCTGGTTAAAGTGGATAAAGAGTTTCCATATAAGTACCAGAAACAGAGTTTGGATTCCTAGAAACCATGTGTTGAAGTCAGCCTGCACAATTGCTGATACAAATTCCTTAAGTGAAATACAGTTCTTAGACCACCTAGTCAAAAGAACTCACACACACACAAAAAAATAGACTCAAGGGAAATGGCCACAAAGTATCCACATAACAGCTGAGAGAGGGATAATCCTTTTTTGACAGACCAGCATATCTCCCCAATTATATGGAGAGATGCCTCCTTTTTCAAATAGTTTCCTCCATTTTATTCACCTATCCAAGGACAATCCCACCCACCATACATTTGGCCTTCTACATCTGCTAGAAAATCTCCTGCACTTTCACTCTGGTCTTGACTCAACAACTACTTCTGTATAAAAGTGCCCTGAGCTCCAACTCTCAACAGTCAAGTTGACACATGTATCTAGCTATGAAACTGTACCCCCTGTTAACTTCCTTCAAGAACATATCACTTTTACACTGGAACCTTAACGTTGCCCTCAAAGATTTTAAGTTTATCTAATAGTATAAAAACATTTAATTTTACTAAATCTAAAACTCTAAATAAGTTCTTTCACTAAAGGTTCAGTTCCAACATTTTGAAGTTCAAAGTTTCTTGGCTGCAAGAATCTTATTAAATCAAAATAAGTAAAATATTTTAGCACAGATGAAAACATCAAAACAGAAGTATCATGACAATGAGAAACTATTAAATTAGGACTAAAAAAGGCAAATACTGCATCCTTTACTGCAATTTCCCTCTTCTGTTTCTTTTTTTAACATTTTTTATTATTATTCCCACTCATACAAACTTAATAGGTACACAGGTTCCCTCCCTCCCTCCTCCTCCCCCCGATCCCCCTGCTCCCCCTCCCCTCACCCCTCTTTAATGTGCATGTCTGACTCTCCTCTGGGCCCTCCTCTCCAATAATGTACAAGGACCCAGTGGCATTTCCCTGAACCCTGTGTTCCCCTTAAGCATAGGCACACTACTGTGGCTGCCAATCCCTTGCCTCCAAGGATCTTGGTGCCTTTAGCAAATGCTAGACTTTGTAGGGTCAATAGTGTGTTGGACATTACACAGGGCATGCAAAGTCCAATTATGATTGCTTCGGCCCTAACTTGTGTGGAGTATCTTGCATATCATTGCTCTTCCCATCCTTGTGCTCTTACAATCTTACCACCCCCTCTTCTGCAAATTTCCCTGAGCTTCAGGATGGGGAGAGATTAGTCTGGCCTAGTTCTAGGTGGTTGATATAGAGTCTCTGAGGTTCTGGATTGTGATTTGTTGATTTTCTTTTCCAGTTTTGCTGCTCCTGCAATGCCTTTCACTCCATCCTGATGGGCACTGTTATGTTACCCCCTGGCCAGAGACAAAAAGTTGTTAAACTGAAGTCTTGTTATAATAGCACATTCAAAGGTAGATGTAATAAAAGTAGGAAACCACAGTGAGGGAGGGGTCAATCACCCATTTGCAAAATGGTTACTTTTTATCTGCCAGACTATATGCCCTCCCCTTCTGGTGAGATCATACCCCCTCAGGGGTTGTACATGATCAGGAAAGAATGTCTGTGAACTTAACCAGGTGTCACATTACTTCCTTGCATTCCTTGATGGAGGCCTATTTTCTCTGCTGTAACATGGTCCCCTCTCTCCTTGTGTCTGGTGTGGCCCTCCAACCCCATCCCTCCTGTTCATAATCCTTGCAATTACTGTAGGTATTACAGAGATTTATCTTTGAGTGTCTCAAGGGGGGCTGGGTAGGTTTGGTACTAGGAGCCACCTATTAGAGAGTACATATGGTGCTTAATTTTCTGGGTTTGGGATACTTCACTTAATATAATTGTTTCTAATGACATCCATTTCCCAGCAAATTCCAGTAATTCATCATTTTTGATGGCTGAGTAGTACTCCATTGTATAAATGTACCACAGTTTCTTTATCCACTCGTCAACTGTTGGACATTTGGGTTGCTTCCATGACTTTGCTATTGTAAACAGTGCTGCTATGAACATGGTCGTGCTTCTGCTATCAAGGTGAATTTCTGCTGTGTGTGAGGTTATTCCCAGAAGTGGAATAGCAGGGTCATATGGCATTTCAATCTTTAATTTCTTTAAGAATCTCCAGATGGCTCGCCAGAGTGGTTGTATAAGCCTGCATTCCCACCAACAATGTAGGAGAGTTCCCCTCTCTCCACATCCTCTCCAGCATTTGTTGTTTGTATTGTGGATTTTTGCCATTCTGACAGGGATGAGATGATATCTCAGGGAAATTTTGATTTGCATTTCCCTGATGGCTCAAGAAGTGGAGCATTTTTTAAGATATTTGTTAGACATTTCAATTTCATCCCTGGTAAAGTTTCTTTTAACTTCCAAGGCCCATTTTTTAATTGGGCCATTAGTTTCCTTGGTGTTTAGTTTTCTAAGTTCTTTGTGCACTCTGGATAGTAGAGCTCTATCAGATATGTGGTTAGTGAAGATTTTCTCCCATTCTGTGGGTTGCCTTTGAGCTCGTGTTACAATCTCTTTATCTGAACAGAAGCTCTTTAATTTCACAAGATCCCAACTGTTGAGAGTTGGTAACAGTGACCGTGCCATTGGATGTCTGTTTAGGAAGTGTTGGCCTAGCTCAATCAGCTCGAGGGAGTTCCCTATCCTTTCAACTATGGTTTTTATAGTCTCTGGCCTCATATCAAGGTCCTTGATCCACTTGGAATTAAGTCTTGTACATGGTGACAAGTACGGGTCCAGTTTTAATCTTCTGCATGTGGAGATCCAGTTTTTCCAGCACCATTTGTTGAAGATACTGTTCTTTTTCCATTTTTGGGGCCCCTTTGTCAAAGACCAAATGGCTGTAATTTTGTGGGCTTATATCTGGGTCTTATCCATTGATCTGTGTGTCTATTTTGGAGCCAGTACCAGGCTGTTTTTATAACTATGGATTTGTAGTATAGACTAAGGTTTGGTATGGTGATACCTCCAGCAGTGTTTTTGTTACCCAGGATTGTCTTTGCTATCCTGGGTCTTTTGTGCCTCCACATGAATTTTGAGATTGTTTGGTCAACTTCTTTGAAGAATTGCTTTGGGATTTTGATTGGTATAGCATTGAATTTGTATATTGCCTTTGGTAGGATGGTCATTTTTACGACGTTGATTCTGCCAATCCAGGAACATGGGAGGTCTTTCCACCTTCTGGTGTCTTCTGCAATTTCTTTCTTTAGGGTTTTAAAGTTTTCATTGTAAAGGTCTTTTACCTCCTTGGTTAGGTTTATACCAAGGTATTTCATTTTTTTAAGGGCTATAGTAAATTGGATTGTTTCTCTCAGCGCTTTTTCACTTCTTTCATTCTGTGCATATAGGAAGGCCACTGATTTTTGCACATTTATTTTGTATCCTGCCACCCTGCTGAACTTCTCATGCATTCAAGGTGGATCAAAGACTCTAGGCAGTTCCAGTTCCTCTTCACAGCTCAAACTTGCACATAGGCATTTCTTTGCACCAGGCTGAACTTCCACTCGCTTCCATCTTCAGCACACATCCATGTATATAGCTCTTCTTGGAAGATGTCCCATGTTGGCCTGGCCTCTCCAACATCTTCATTTCTCAATAGCAAACCAGGCTTTAAATCCACAGCACAAAATGCCCTTCCTCAGCCACCTTCAACTCCACAGTACAAAATGCCCTTCTTAGGCCTCTCTGTAGGCTTCCTACCACATACTGCCTGGGTTCCTGCTATTTTCTGAAAGCTTGGAGAAGGGATCCACAACCTCCTTCCCCTTGCATATTTAATGTCTCTAAAACCAGTACCATGTGATCAACATTGCCAAGTTCTGCTAATTTTCAGGTAAAGATTATAGCCCTGTAATCATAGCTGTTTCAACTCTCTGTGCAGACTTTCAGAAGAATCTCTATGCTGGGCAGAATCTTCACAACAACACTCCACTACTTGATACCAATTCTGTTAATTTCAAAACACTTCACGATGTGGAATCAGAATCTCTTAAACTCACATTACAAACTTGTTCTTGGTACTGAGTTGCTCTTGCTGGCAATGTCTGCATGAATCTAGTACTCAAGGACAACTTTACAAAGAGACGAAGACGCTTTGTGTATACATGCCCAGCACTCCGGCCTAGTTTTCAGTCTCGCTTGTCCATAAAATGATCTTATCACCCTGGGTACAGATGTTAACAGCCCCACAAACCTCAAGGCTGAGTTCCTCAGACTCTCCCTAATCAAACATACCAGTGTTGACAGCCACATATAGTCCAGCTCACTGTGATGCTGCTGCTTGGAAAGATTTACCAGTCAGGGAACACTCCACTGGTTTCATCTGTCTTCCCACATGGGTCCTATACCATCCTTGAATAGAGCATAGTCGTACCCAGAAGAGAACTTACTGGGCCCCTAGATGTGGCTGGCTTTAGCAGATACTGATAAATTAGTATTACAAACTCTCAAAGGAATGCTTCTGAAGTAAGAAACTGAACACTATTAACTGCTACGAGATATTTTAGAGCCTCACCAGTATCTGACAGGTGTTCTCTTAGAGTCTCCTTCTCTTCTTCCGTAAGGGTTACATCCATGATTTCCAGGACAGCATCTACAATACTGGCCTCACTCTTCTTTTCTTTGGGAGTAGAACCTGATGGAATTAAAGAAAATATAAAATTGTCTGGGTAAAATGGATAAACTGCTTCCATAAAAGTAATAAAAACTGGGGCTGGAGACGTGGCTCAGGGTTTAAGCCTCTGCCTTGCAGGCAGAAGGTCCTGAGTTCGGATCCTAGACCCCACATATAAATGCTGGGTGGAAGCAGGGCGGCCTGCGTTTCTGGTCCTGGTAAGGTGAAGACTGTGAATCCCAGGGCAGAGTAAACAAGGAGGAGGTGGAGGCAGTCCATGGTGGTTCCTGAATTCGCGCGCGCGCGCGCACACACACACACACACACACACACACACACAAGCATGCACAATTGAATAAATTTTTTAAAAAAGTAATAAAAACAGAGTTTGGATTCCCAGAAACCATGTGTTGCATTCAGCCTGCACAACTGCAGATAAAATCATCAACAATGCCTTAAGGGAAGAAGGGGTTTATTCTCTTATGATAGTCTGGTCTAAGTTCTTAGTCCAGCTTGACAGAAGAACTCACACCAGCAACAAGGCAGAGGGAGAAGGGTCACAACCTCTCAACATAACAGCTGAGGCAGGGACAATCCTTCCTTGCCAGACCACCATATGTAGCAAAGTACACAGAAGCCCCCTTTTTCAAATAGTTCCTTCCATTTTATCACCTACTTAGGAATTGGTCCCACACACCATAAGATGGACCTTCCCCATCAACTAGAAAATCTCTTGCATGTTCATTCTGGCCTTAACTCAACTACTAATTCTCTACTCAAGCTTATCTTATACTATAAATACATTTAATTTTACTAATTCTGAAACTCTTAAATTAGTTTTCATAATTTTTAAATTGTTCTCTCATAAAAACTTCAGTTCCACCATTTTTTAATTCAAGGTTTCTTATCTGTAAGAGTCTTATTAAATCAAATTGAGTTAAATATTTTAGGACAGATGAAAAACATCAAAACAGAGTATCATGATACTGAGAAAATAATAACTTGAGACCTAAGTCCACCAAATCAAATACCCCATCTTTACTTCAATGTCCCTCTTTTGTTGCTCATCACATAGTCACGGTGGCTCCAAAATCCATTAATCCCAGTTTCTCTTCACCACTCAAAGTTCCAAACACTGCGTTTCTTTGGATTAGGTTGAATTTCCACTCTCAGCAAGCCTCAGCACACATTCATGTATACAGCTCTTCTTGGCAGATGTTCCACATTGGCTATGGAATCTCCAACATCTTCATGTCTCAGTGGCAAATGAGGCTTCAACTCTGTCACACAAAATGCCCATCTTGGGCCTCTCTGTAGGCTTCCTGCCACACACTGCCTGCATTGCTGCCATTTTCTGAAACCTTGGAAGAGGGACCCATGACCTCCTCCCCCTTGCATCTTAGATGCCTCTAAAACAAGTCACACATGGACAACATTGCCAAGTTCTCCTATCTTCCAAGGGGAGATTGGCTCCCTGCAATCACAGCTCTTTCAACTTCTTTGTGTAGACTCTCAGAAGAATCTGTATGCTAGTCAATACAAACAACACTCAACAGATGGGATCTTATGAAATTAAAGAGCTTCTGTTCAGATAAAGAGATTGTAACATAAGCACAAAGGCAACCCATAGAATGGGAGAAAATCTTCACTAACTACATATCTGATAGAGCTCTATTATCCAGAGTGCACAAAGAATTTAAAAACTAAACACCAAGGAAACAAATGGCCCAATTAAAAAATGGGCCTTGGAACTTAAAAGAAATTTTACCAGGAAAGAAATTGAAATGTCTAACAAATATCTTAAAAAATGCTCCACATCCTTAGCCATCAGGGAAATGCAAATCAAAACCTCCCTGAGATATCATCTCACCCCGGTCAGGATGGCAAAAATACACAAGACAAACAACACCAAATGCTGGAGGGGATGTGGAGAGAAGGGAACTCTCCTACATTGTTGGTGGGAATGCAGGCTTATACAACCACTCTGGCGAGCCATCTGGCGATTCTTAAAAAAGTTAAAGATTGAAATGCCATATGACCCTGCTATTCCACTTCTGGGAATAATCCCCCATACAGCAAAAATTCACCTTGATACAACAAGCACAACCATGTTCAAAGCAGCACTGTTTACAATAGCAAAGTCATGGAATCATCCCAAATGCCCAACAGTTGACAAGTGAATAAGGAAAATGTGGTACATTTATACAATGGAATACTACTCAGCCATCAAAAATGATGAATTAATGAAATTTGCCAGGAAATGGATGGAATTAGGAAAAATTATATTAAGTGAAGTATCCCAGACCCAGAAAATTAAGCACCGTATGTACTCTCTAATAGGTGGATCCTAGTACCAAACCCACTTAGTGACACACTCAAAGATAAATTAATTGCAAAGATTATAAGCAGGGAGGGAAGAGGAAGGAGGGCCCTCCAGAAACAAGGAAAGAGGTGATCATGCTACAGCAGAGAAAATAGGCCACCATTAAGGACTGCAAGTAAGTAATGAGACATCTGGTTGGGCTTGCAGACTTTCCTTACTGGTCACTTGCATCTGATGGGGTATGATCTCACCAGAAAGGGAGGGCATAGAGTCTGGCAGATAGAAGGTAACCATCCTGCACATGGGAGACTGACACCCCCCCATCAGTCTCCTATTCTTATTCCATCTATCTTTGAATCTACTCTTATAATAAGACTCTATTTTAACAGCATTTTATCTCTGGCCAGGGGGGTGATATCCAATACTCATCAGAATGGAGCCAAGGGCACTGCAGGAGCAGCAAAACTACATCAACCACCTGGAACCAGGCCGACCTAATCTCTCCCCATCCTAAAGCTCAGGGAAATTTGCGGAAGAGGAGGTAGTAAGATTGTAAGAGCCTAACGATGGGGAGGAGCAACGATATGCAAGATACTCCATACAAGTAGGGCCGAAGTAATCATAATAGGACTTTGCATGACCTGCACAATGACCAACATATCATTGAACCCCCAAAGTCTAGCATGGATCACAGGCACTAGGATTCTTAGAGGCAAGGGATTAACAGCCACAATAGTGCTCCTATACTAAAGGGGAATACAAAAAAAGAGCTTCTAGGCAATGCCACTGAGTCCTTACACCTCATCAGAGAGAAGGACCCAGAGGGAAGTTTGACATGCACACTAAAAGATGCTTCAGGAATGGGGGGGAGGAAGCACTGGGAGAAAGGGAGGGAGGGGGGAAAGGAAAGGGAAAGGGGGAGAGGGAGCAAGGAGCTCCAGGGAGGGGTGGAAGGAGGGAGGGGAATCGGGGT
This sequence comes from Typhlomys cinereus, assembly GCA_023101885.1. NCBI lineage: Eukaryota > Metazoa > Chordata > Mammalia > Rodentia > Platacanthomyidae > Typhlomys > Typhlomys cinereus. Next base: position 785,170 of record JALPQD010000298.1, on the reverse strand, counting down.
ACTTATCAACTTTGTATGAGTGGAAGAAATAAATAAAATAAATAAATAAAATAAAATGAAATTCCGACAAAAAAAAAGAAGAATCTGTATGCTGCCTAGAAATCTCATAGAAACACCCCACTATTTGGTACCAATTTTGATAACTACAAAACATGTCACATTGTGCTACCAGATGTTCTAATCTCACATCACAAACTCATTCTTGGCTTAGGAATTCCTCTTGGTGGCAGTGCGTGCATGAGGCACAGTCTTTACAGAGAGACTCAGACACACTTCAATGACATACCCAAGTTCAGCATTTGTCCTAGTTATCACCCTTGCTTTTCCACAGAGCGATCCAATTCCCCTCGGTACAGATGTTACTAAGAGGCCCACATGCCTCAAGGCTGTGTTCCTCTAAACTCTCCCCAATCAGACACACCAGTGTCTCCAGCCACAGATGGAGTCCAGTTCACTGTGACTATGCTGCTTGGCAAGAATGACCAGTCAACCACCCAGCTTGCTTCTCCTGTCTTCCCACATAGGTTCAATGCCATTCTTGAAAAGAGTATATATAGTCAAGAACAAAAGAGAGCATACTGGCCATCTGGATGTGGCTGCCTTTAGCAGATACTGACAAATTAGTATCAGAATCTCCCACAGGAAAGCTTCTGAACCAAGAAACTGAACACTATTAACTATTATGAGATTTTAGAGCCTCACCAGTATCTGACAGGTGTTCTTGTAGAGTCTGCTTCTCTTCCTCTGTAAGGGTTACATCTACGATTTCCAGGACAGCATCTACAATACTGGCAGCACTCTTCTTTTCTTTGGGAGTAGAACCTGATGAAATTTAAAAATGTATAAAATTGTTGTGGGTAAAGTGGATAAAGTAATTACATGCAAGTGGGAGGACCAGAGTTTGGATTCCCAGAAACCATCTGTTGCAATGAGCCTGTACTGTTACTGACAAAATCACCAACAAATGCCTTAAGGGAAGAAGGGGTTTATTCTCTTATGAGAGTTGGTTTATTGTTCTAAGTCCAGCTTGCAAAAAGTCAGACCAACACAAGTATCCAGAGAAATGGCCACAATGTATCCACATTAACAGCTGAGAAAGGGACAAAGGATGCCTCTTTTGTCAAATAGTTTTCTCCATTTTATTTACCTGCCCAGGGACCAGTCCCATACATCATATTCTGGGCCTTTTCCAACCACAAGACAATGTTCTGTATGTTCACACTGGCCTTAATTCTCTACAGAGAGCTCAAACCCTCTGTAGTCAAGTTGACACATGCATCTATGACATCCCACCCATTGTTAACTTGACACAAGAACATATCATTTTAAAACTCTAACCTCAACTTTGCCCTCATTGATGTTAAGTTTATCTTTTTTTATTAATACATTTTTTATTATTTCAGCTCATACAAACTTAATAGGTACACCAGTTCCCTTCCTCCCTCCTCCTCCCCCCCGTACTCCCTGCTCCCCCTCCCCATCCCCCTCCCTTCCCATCCCCCAGTGCCTCCTGCCCCAATTCCCAGAGAGTCCTTTCTTGTGCATGCCTGATTTTCCTCTGGGCCCTCCTCTCCGATGACGTACAAGGACCCAGTGGCCTTTCCCTGAACCCTTTCCCGTGTTCCCCTTAGGTATAGGAACACTGCTATGACTGCCAATCCCTTGCCTCCAAGGTAAGTTTATCTTATAAGTACATTTAATTTTACTGATTCTATATCTCTAAATGAGTTTTCATGAATTTTAAATGTTCCCTCATTAAAGCTTCAGTTATAACATTTTTAAAGATTCTTAACTGTCCAATTAAACTAAAATAACTTAAATATTTTAGCACAGAAGAAACATCAAAAGAGAAATATGATGATAAGGAAAAAACATTAAATTGTGGTCAAACTTCAGCAAATCAAAAACCACATCTTTTTCTTCAATGTCCTCTTCTGTTGCTCATCATGTAGTAATGGTGGCTCAAAGATGATGGGCAATTCCAATACCTCTTCATAACTCAAAGTTTGAACACATAGCATTTCTATGAACCAGGTTCAATTTGCACTAGCAGCCATCCTCAGCATACATCCGTGTATATAAATCTTCTCAGAAGATGTCCCAGGTTGGCTCCGGTATCTCACACCTTTTCATTTCCAGTGGCAAACTAAGCTTTACCTCCACAGCATACAATACCCTTCTTGGGACAGCTGAAACTCCATAGCACAAAATGCCCTTCTTGAGCCTTTCTGTAGGTTTCCTGACACACACTGCCTGCATTTCTAACATGTACTGAAACTTTCGAGAAGTGACCCACAACCTCCTCCCTCTTGAATATTTGATGCTTCTAAAACCAGTACCATGTGGTCAACATTGCCAAGTTCTGCTAACCCAGGTGGAGTCTAGCTCCCTGCAATCACAGCTCTTTCAGCTTCTCTGTGCTGACTCTCAGAAGAATCTCTATGCAGGGCAGAATCCTCAAAGCAAACCCCACTACTCCATACCAATTCTACTAATTTCAAAACAATTCACACTGGGGGACCAGAATCTCCTAAACTCATATCACAAACTTGTTCTTGGCTAGTGAGTTGCTCTTGGTGGCAGTGTGTGCATGGATCTGGTATCCAATCACATTCTTCATGGAGAGAACCAGGCACTGTTTGTGTACATGCCCAATATGCAGCACTGCAGCCTTGTTTTCAGCCTTGCTTATCCACACAGAGATCTTCTCCCCCTTGATATAAATATAAACAGCCACACACACTTTACTGCTGTGTTCTTCAAATTTTCCCCAATCAGAAACACCAATATCTCCAGCCACAAGACGGTAAAGCTCCCTGAGACACTGCTGCTTGGAAACACTGAAGAACCAGCAACTATCCCTCTGGTTTCTGCATCTTTCAACATGGATTCGATGCCATTCTTGAACAGAGCATATTCCCAGCCAAAAAAAAAAAAAATACTGGCCAGCTGGATGTGGTTGCTCTCAGCAGATACTGATAAATTGATATCAGAAACTCCCACAGGAAAGCCTCTGTACTAAGAAACTGAACAGCATTAATAATTATAAGATAGATTAGAGCCTTGCCAGTATTTGACAGGTGTTCAAGTAAAATCTGTTTCTCTTCTATAAGGGTTACATCCATGATTTTCAGGACAGCATCTATATTACTGGCATCACTCTTTTCTTTGGGAGTAGAACCTGATAGAATTCAAGAAAACATAAAATTGTTCTGGGTAATGTGGATAAAGTGATTGCATGCAAGTAAGAGGACCAGAGTTTGGATTCACAGAAACTATGTGTTGCAGTCATCTTGCATGGTTGCTGAAAAAAATCTCCAACAAAGGGCTTTAGGGAGTAAAGGGTTTAATTTTCTTATGATAATCCAGTTACAGGCCTTAGTCCAGCTTGAAAGAAGAACTCACACCAATACCAGTGCCAGGAGAATTGGCCACACCTTCATAACCTAAAAGCAAGAGAAGGATAATCTTTTCCTGACAGACCAGTATGTCTGGCCAAGTATGCACAAAGATGTTTCCTTTCTCAAATAGTTTCCTCCATTTTAATCACCTGCATAGGGACCAGTGCCACACACCATAGGCTGGTGCTACCCCATCCACTAGACAATCTCTTGCATGTTCACTCTGGCCTTAACTATTAATTCTCTACAAAAGAGCTCAAACCCTCAACACATGTGTACCTAACTATGACACACCACCCTTTGTTAACTTGACACATTACTTTCATCTGTAACCATATTCTTGCTCCCATTGATGCTGTTTATCATACAGTATAAATCCATTTAATTTTACTAATTTTAAATCTCTAAGTTTTCATAAATTTAAAATGTTCTCTCATTAAAGCTTTAGTTCCAACCATTTAAAGTTCAAAATTTCTTTAACAGTAATAGTTTTATTTAAAAAATGAGGTAAATATTTTAGCATAGATAAAACATCAAAACAGAAGTATCATGACAACATGAAAACATGAAATTGAGACCAAAGTCCAGTAAAAAAGAATATCACATTCTTTACTTCACTGTCCCTCTTCTGTTGCTCATCACATAATCATGGTGGTTCCAAGATTCAAGGCAATCTCAGTTTATCATCACCACTCAAAGTTGCACACACAGCCTTGCTTTGGACCATGTTGAATTTCCACTTGGAGCCATCAATAAACTTAGCATCAATGAGGGCAATCTTACAGTTACAGTTGAAAAGTAATATGTTCTTGTGTCAAGTTAACAAGGGATGGCATGTCATAGTTAGGCACATGTGTCAGCACACATATGTATATATAGCTTTTATTGGAAGATGTCCAACATTTGCTCTGGCATCTCCAACATCTTCATTTCTCAATGGCAAACCAACTTTTAACTCTACAGCACAAAATGCCCTTCTTGGGTTGGCTTCAACTCCACAGCACAAAATGTCCTTCTTGAGGATCTCTGTAGGCTTTCTGCCACACACTGCCTGGGTTTCTGCTACTTTCAGGAACCTTGAAGGAGAGATCAACGACCTCCTCTCCCTTGCATATTTGATGCTCATAAAACCCAAATCACGTGGACAACATTGCCATGTTCTTCTACCGTTTAGGTAGAGTTTGTTACCCTGGAATCACAGGTGTTTCAGTTTCTCTTTGCTGACTCTAGAAGAATCTCTGGGCAGAATCTTCACAGCAATACCCCACTGCTTGGTACCAAGTCTGTTAACTTCAACACAATTCACATTATGCTACAAGATGCTCATAATCTCAAATCACAGACTTCTTCTTGGCTAATGAGTTGCACTTTACAGCAGTATTTGCATGGGTCTGGTACCCAAGGGCAGTCTTCACAGAGAGATGCAGACACTTTGGTTTACATGCCCAATATGCAGCACTTTGGTCTAGTGTACATCCACCTTGTCCACACAGCGATATTGTTTTGTTGCCTTTGGTATGGATATTGATAGCAGCCTCACGCAACACAATGCTGTATTCTTCAAAACTATCCCCAGTAAGACACAGCAGTGTCTCCAGCCACAGATAGTACAATCCTCTACAACCAGCCAGCAACCACTCCACTTGTTTCTACTGTCATCCAAAATGGATTCAAAATCATCCCTAAACACAGAATAATTGCAGCCAAAAGAAAGCTTACTGGAGAGCAAGATGCAGCTGCCCTCAGCAGATACCAACAAAATAATATCAGAGACTCCCATAGGAAAGCATGTGAAACAACAAACTAAACAGGATTAACCACTATGAGATATTTTATAGCCTCACCAGTATCTGACAGGTGTTCTGGTAGAGTCTGCTTCTCTTCTTCTTTAAGGGTTACATCCATGATTTCCAGGACAGCATCTACATCACTGGCATTGGTCTTTTTTTCTTTGGGAGTAGAACCTAAAGAAAATGTAAAATTGTTCTGGGTAATGTGGATAAAGTGATTGCATGCAAGTTAAGAGAACCAGAGTTTGGATTCCTAGAAATCCTGTGTTGCAGTCAGTCTACATGGTTGCTGATAAAACTAGCAACAAATGGCTTAAAGGAACAAGGGATTTATGGTCTTATGATAGTACAGTTACAGTTCTTAGTCCAGCTGGACAGAAGAACAGACACCAACACCAGTGATGAGAGGAAAGGTCACTCTATTCATATGACCGCTGAGAGAGGGTCAATGCTTACTTACCAGACCAGCATGTCTGGTCAAGTATACAGAAGGATGACTCCTTTCTTAAATAGTTCCCTCCATTTTATTCACCTGTCTAAGTACCTGTCTCACCCACCATAGACTGGGCCTTCCCCATCCACTAGACAATCTCCTGCATGTCAACTACTAATTCTCTACATATGTGCCAAGAGCTCAAACCCTGAACATTTTCAAGTTGACATTTCTAATTATGAAACTCCACCCCTTATTAACCTGAAAGAACATATCACTTTTATTTCTTATCACTTTTAAATTATAACAATAACCTTATCTCCACAGATGTTACGTTTATCTTATAGTATAAACACATTTAATTTTACTAATTCTAAAATTCTAAATAACTTTTCATAAATTTAAGATGTTCTCTCATGTAAGCTTCAGTTCCAATATTTTAACTTTCAAAGTTTCTTAACTGTAAATGTCTTATGAGGTAAAAATAAGTAAAATATTTTAGCACAGACTAAAACATTAAAACAGAAGCATCATGACAATGAGAAAACATTAAATTAAGACCAAAGAAAGGCAAATCAAATACTGCATCCTTTAGTTCAATGTCCCTCTCTCTTGCTCATCACATACATTAGCTGTAAGATTCTGGACAATCCCAGTTTCTCTTCACCCCTCAAAGTTGAACACACAGTCTTTCTTTGGACCATGGTGAATTTCAACTCCAGCCATACTCAGCACATATCCATGTATATAGCTTCTTAGCAGATGTCCCACGTTGGCTCTGACATCAACATCTTTACTTCCCAATGGCAAACGAGGCTTCAATTCCACAACACAAAATGCCCTTCTTGGGCCTCTCTGTAGGCTTCCTACCATAAACTTACTGGATTCCTGACATTTTCTGAAAACTTGGAGGAGAGATCCACTACCTTCACCCCCTTGCATTTTTGATTCCTCTAAAATTAGTACTACATGGACAACATTGTTAAGTTCTGCTAATCTCCAGGTAAAGTTTGGAACCCTGTAATCACAGTAGTTTCAGCTTCTCTGTGCTGACTCTCAGAAGCATCTCTAAACTTGGCAGAATCCTCACATAGCAATACTCCACTACTCAGTACCAAGTCTGTTAACTTCAAAGCACTTCACATTTTGGGAACAAATATTCTTAATATCACATGACAACTTGTTCGTGGCTAATGAGTTGCTTTTGGTGGCAGTGTGTGCAAGGGTCTGGTACTCAATAACAGTCTTCACAGAGAAACCCACACACTCTTTGTGTACATGCCCAAAGTATAGCAATGCAGCCTGGTTTTCAGCCTTTCTTGTCCACACAGTTTCTTGTCTCCCTTGGTATGGATGTTGAGAGCAGTTCCACACACCTCACTGCTGTGTTCCTCAAAATTCTCCCCAATCAGACACACCAGTGTCTCCCATCACAGACTATCCAGCTCATTATGACACTGTTGCATGGCAAATCTGACCAGCTAGTGACCACCTTACTTGTTTCTGCTGTCTTCTCACATGGGTTCAATGCCATCCTTGAACAGAGAATAGTGGTAGCCAAAAGACAGCTTATTTAGTCAGCTGGAAGTGGTTGCCCTCAGCAGACACCAGCAAATTAGTATCAGAGACTCCCATAGGAAAGCATGTGAAACAATAAACTGAACAGGATTGACCATTATGAGATATTTTAGAGCCTCACCAGTATCTGACAGGTGTTCTGGTAGAGTCTGCTTCTTTTCTTCTTTAAGGGTTACATCCATGATTTCCAGGACAGTATCTACATCACTGGCATCATTCTTCTTTTCTTTTGGAGTAGAACCTGATGGAATTAAAGAAAATATAAAATTGTTCTGGGTAATGTGGATAAAGTGATTGCATGCAAGTAAGAGGACCGGAGTGTGGATTCCCAGAAACCACGTGTTGCAGTCAGCCTGTAGGGTTGCCAATAATATCAGCAACAAACGGTTTAAGGGAACAAGAGGTTTATGGTCTTATGAAAGTGAGGTTACAGTTCTTAGTCCAGCTTGATAGAAGAACTCAGACCAACACAAGTGTGGAGAGAAGTGGCCACAATGTATCCAAGTAACATCTGGGAGAGGGACAATCCTTGTTTAGGAGACCTGCATGTCTGGCCAAGTACACAGAAGAATACCTCTTTTCTCAGCTATTTCCCTCTATTTTATTCACCTGCCCAGGGAAAACACTCCAATAGGCTGGGCCTTCAACCATCCACTAAACAATCTCCTGCATGTAATTTCTGGCATTAACTCAACTACTAATTCTGTACAAATGTGCTCAGAGCTCAAACCCTCACCAGTCAAGATGACACTTGTATCTAACTATCACACTCCACTCTTGTTAACTTGACAGAAGAACATACTACTTTTTAACTGTAACCTTAACCTTGCAGTCACAAGTGCAAAGTTTATCTTATAGTATAAATATATTTAATTTTACTAATTCTGAAACTCTAAATTATGTTTTCATAAATTTTAAAGTATCTCATTAAAGCTTCGGTTCCAACATTTTAAAGTTCACAGTTCAAAGTTTAAAGTTCAAAGACTGTAGAGTCTTACTAAATCAAAACAAATTAAATATTTTAGCACAGATAAAACATCAAAACAGAAGTATCATGACAAGGAGAAAATATTAAACTGAGACCAAAGTACAGCAACTTAAATACCACATACTTTAGATCAATGTCTCTCTTCTATCCTCATCACATAGTCACTGTGGCTCTAAGATTCAAGTCAACAACAGTTTCTCATCATTGCTCAAAGTTACACACAAAGTGTTTCCTTGGACCATGTTTCATTTCTACTTGCAGCCATCCTGAACACACATCCATGTATATAGCTCTTCTTAGAGATGTCCCAACATATTCATTTCTCAATGGCAAACAAGGTTTCAATTTCGCAGCACAAAATGCCCTTCTTGGGCCTCTCTGTAGGCTTCCTGCCATACACTGCCTGGGTTCCTGCCACTGTCTAAAATCTTAGAAGGAGGACCCACAACTTCCTCCCCCATGTCTTTGATGGCTCATAAACCAATACCATGTGGATAACATTGCCAGGTTCTGCTAGCTTCCAGGTGGAGATTGGCTTCCTGGAATCACACCTGTTTCAGCTTCTCTGTACTTAGTCTCAGAAGAATGTGTATGCTAGGTAGAAATCTCACAGCAGTACTCACTACTTGGTATCAGTTAAGTTCAAAACACTTCATGTTGTCATACCAGATTGTTTTAATCTCATATAACAAACTTGTTCTTGGCTAATGAGTTGCTCTGGTGGCAGTGTCTCCATAGGTCTGGAACTCAAGGACAGTCTTCTCAGAAAGACTCAGACACTCTTTGTGCACATACCCAATGTTTAGCATTGCAGCCTTGCTTGTTCACACAACAATCTTTTCCAGCTTGCTATGAATGTGGATAACTGCCCTGAACACCTCACTTATATGTTCCTCAAAACTCTCCTGAATCAGACACAGTGATATCTGCAGCCACAGGTGGTCCTGCTCACTGTGACCCTGCTGCTTGGAAAGACTTACCACCCAGCGACCTCTCTACTTGTTTCTGTTGTCTTCCCCCATTAGTTCAATGCCATCCTTGAATAGAGAATAGTCGCAACCAAAGGACACCATATTGACTAGCTGGATGTGGTTACCTTCAGCAAGTACTGACAATTTAGTATAAGAAACTCACACAGGAAAGCATCTAAACTAACAAACTGAACAGTATTAACTATTATTATATATTTTAGAGCCTCACCAGTATCTGACAGTTGTTCTGGTAGAGTCTGCTTTTCTTCTTCTGTAAGGGGTACGTCCATGATTTCCAGGACATCATCACTCTTCTTTTCTTTGGGAGTAGATCCTGATATTAAAGAAAATGCAAAAAAGGTTCTGGGTAAACTGTATAAAGTGTTTGCATGCAAGTAAGAGGAACATAGTGTGGATTGTCAGAAACCACGTGTTGCAGTCACTTTATACAGTTGCTGACAAAATTACCAACAAACAGCTTAAGGGAAAAGGGGGTTTATTCTCTTTCAATAGTCCGGTTACAGTTCTTCGTCAAGCTTGACAGAAGAACTAACATGAATACCAGTACCTACGAAAGGGCAACACAATATCCATGTAACAGCTGAGAGATGGACAATCCTTACCTGTCAGAACAGCATCTCTGGCTTAGTATAAAAACAGATGCCTCCTTTCTTAATAATTTCCACCATTTTATTCACTTGCACAGAGACCAGTCCCATACACCATAGGCTGCACCATCCCCATCCAATAAACAATATTGTCTTAACTATTAATTCCCTATCAATGTGCCAAGAACTCCAACCTTCATCACTCAAGATGACACATGCATCCACTTATGACACACCACTTCTTGTTAACTTGACACAAGAACATATCACTTTTACATTGTAACCTTATCCTTGCCCCCAAAGACGTTAAGTTTCTCTAATAGTATAAAAACATTTAATTTTATTAATTCTAAAACTCTACATAAGTTTTCATATATTTGAAGTTGCTCTCTCATTAAAGCTTCAGTTCCAACATTTGAAAGTTCAGTTTCTTAACTGTAAGAGTCTTATTAAATGAAAATAGTTAAATATTTTAGAAAATATAAAACATCAAAACAGAAGTATCATGAGAAGGAGAAAACATTAAATTGACATCAAGGTCCAGCAAATCAAATACACAGTCTTCACTATAATGTCAATCTTCTGTTGGTCATCACGTAGTCAGGAAGGCTCAATGACTCTAGGCAATACCAGTTTCTCTTAACTACTGAAAATTGCACACACAGGGTTTCTTTGAATAATGTGGAATTTCCATTTCCACCTATACTCAGCACACATCCATGTACATAGCTCTTCTTGGGAGATTCCCCGTATTGACTCTGGCATCTCCAACCTCTTCTCGGTGGCAAACCAGGTATTTACTCCATTGCACAAAATCCCCTTTTTGGGCCTCTCTGGGCTTCCTAGCACACCGTGCCTGGGTTCATGCCATTTTCTGAAACTGTAGAGGAGAGATCCACGACTCCTCCCCCTTGTGTCTTTGATGGCTCTAAAACTAGTACCATGTAGACATTGCCAAGTCCTTCTAACCTCTAGGTACACCTTGGAATCTTATCTCTTTCATCTTCTCTGCACTGACTCTCAGAACATCTCTATGCTGGGGCAGAATCCTCATAGTAATACTGCACTACTCAGTAACAAATCTGTTAACTTCAAGACACATCACATTTTGTGAATAAATGTTCTTAATATCACAACAAATTTGTTCTTGGTTAATGAGTTGCTCTTGGTGGAATATGTTTATGGGTCTGGTAACCAAAGACAGTCTTCACAGAAAGACCCACACTCTCTGTAAACATGCCCAGTGTGTAGCAATGTGGACTGGTTTTCTCCCTTGGTATAGATGTTAACAGTCCCACACATCTCACTGCTGTGTTCCTCAAAACTCTCGCAAATCACACACACTAGTGTCTATAGCCACAGATGGTACAGCTTCCTGAGATGCTGCTTCTTGGAAACACTGAAAAACCAGCGACCACCACACTGGTTTCTGTTGTCTTTCAACATGGGAATACCATCCTTCAACAGAACATATTCTCAGCAATAGATAAATTGATATCAGAAACTCCCACAGGAAAGACTCTGTACTAAGAAACTGAACAGTATTAACCAATATGAGATATTTTAGAGCCTTACTAGTAGCTGACAGGTGTTCCAGTAGAGTCTGTTTCTCTTCTTCTGTAAGGGTTGTATTTATGATTTCCAGGAGAGTATCTATACTAATGGCATCACTCTTCTTTTCTTTGGGAGTAGAACCTGATGGAATTAAAGAAAACATAAAACTGTTGTGGGTAATGTGGATAAAGTGCTTGTATGCAGATAAGAGGACCAGAGTTTAGATTTCCAGAAACCATATGTTGTAGTCAACCTACACAGTTACTGATAAAATTAACAACCAAGGATTTAAGGGAAGAGGGAGTTTATTCTCTTCTGATAATCGGGTTACACTTCTTAGTATAGTTTGACAGAAGAACTCACATCAACACCACTGCCAAGGGAAATGGCCACACAGTATACACATGACAACTGAAAGAGGGATAATCCTTTTTTTCCATACCAGTATGTCTGCCCAAGGATACAGAAGGATGTCTCCTTTCTCAAATAGTTTCCTCTATTTTAGTCCCCTGTCCAAGGACCAGTCCCATCAACTATAGACTGGGTTTTCCCCATCCACTAAACAATCTCCTGCATGTTCACCTTGGCTTTAACTACTAATTCTCTACAAATGTGTCAATTCCTCAAACCCTCAACACTCGAGTTGACACGTCTGTCAAAACTACTCCACCCCTTGTTAACTTGACTTAAGAACATATCACTTTTAAATTGCAACATTAACCTTACCTCCACAGATGTTAAGTTTATCTTATAGTATAAACACATTTAATTTTACTAATTCTAAAACTCTAAATACTTTTCATAAATTTAAAATGTTCACTCATAAAAGCTTCATTTCCAACATTTGAAAGTTCAAACTTTTTTAACTGTAAGAGACTTATGAGATCAAAATAAGTAAAAAGTTTCTTAACTGTAAATGTTTTATGAGGTAAAAATAAGTAAAATATTTTAGCACAAACTAAAACATTAAAACAAAAGCATCATGACAATGAGAAAACATTAAATTAAGACCAAAGAAAGCTGTAAGATTCTGGACAATCCCAGTTTCTCTTCACCCCTCAAAGTTGCACACACAACCTTTCTTTGGACCATGTCGAATTTCTACTCGCAGCCATCCTCAGCACACATCCATGTATATAACTTTTGGTAGATGTCCACAGCACAAAATGCCTTTCTTGGACCAGCTTCAACTTGACAGCACTATATGCCCTTCTTGGGCCTCTCTTTAGGTTTCCTGCCACACACTGACCAGGTTCCTGACATTTTCTGAAAACTTGAAGGAGACATCCACTACCTCCTCTCCCTTAGCATTTTTGATACCTCTAAGACTAGTATGACATGGACAACATTGCCAAGTTCTAACCTCCAGGTAGAGATTGGAACCCTGTAATCACAGTAGTTTCAGCTTCTCTGTGCTGACTCTCAGAAGCATCTCTATACTCTGGAGAATCCCCACAGCAATACACCATTACTCAGTACCAAGTCTGTTAACTTCAAAGCACTTCACATTTTGGGAACAAATATTCTTAATATCACATGACAGACTTGTTCATAGCTAATGAGCTGCTCTTGGTGGTAGTGTATGAATGGGTCTGGTACCCAATGACAGTCTTCACAGAGAAACCCAGACACTCTTGGTATATATATGAAATGTGTAGCACTGTGGCCTTATCCACACAGTGATATTCTCCCTGTTGGTATGTATGCTGGTAATAGCCCCACACACCTCACTGGTGTGTTCCTCAAAACTCTCCCCAATCAGACACACCAGTGTCTCCAGCCATTAATGGTACAGCTATCTGAGATGCTGCTACTTGGAAAGACTGACCAGCCAGCGACCACCCCGCTTGTTTCTGCTATCTTCCCACATAAGTTCAATGCTGTCCTTGAAGAGAGCACAGTTGCAGTCAAAAGACAGATTACTGGCCATGTCAATGTGGCTGCCCTTAGCAGATACTGACAAATTAGTATCAGAATCTCTCACAGGAAAGCCTCTGAACTAAGTAACTGAACATTATTAACCATTATGAGATATTTTAGAGTTTCACTATAAGCTGACAGGTGTTCTGCTTTTCTTCTTCTGTAAGGGTTACAAATCTATGATTTCCTGGACAGCATCTATATTACTGGCATCGCTCTTCTTTTCTTTGGGAGTAGAACCTGATAGAATTAAAGAAAATAAAAAATTCTTCTAGGTCAAGGGGAGAAGTGCTTGCATGCAAGTAAGAGGACCAGAGTTTGGATTCCCAGAAAACATGTGTTGCAGTCAACTTGCAGGTTTGCTGATACAATCACCAACAAAGGGGTTAAGGGAATAAAGGGCTTATTCTCTTATGATACTCTAGTTAAGTTGTTTCTCCAGCTTGGCAAAACAACTCACATCAATACCACAACCTATCAACAAATAGCTAAGAGAGGGACAATCCTTATTTGCCAGACAAGCATGGCTGGCCAAGTATATAGAAGGATGCCTCCTTTTTCAAATAGTTCTCTCCAATTCATTCACCTGCACAGGGACCAATCCCACACACCACAGACTGGGCCTTCTTCATCACCTAGACAATCTCCCCTGCATGTTTCCTCTGGCCTTAACTCAACTACTAATTCTCTACAAATGTGTCAAGAATTCAAACCCTCAATAGTCAAGTTGACATATATATTTATGACGCTTAACCCCTTGTTAACTTGACACAAGAACATATCACTTTTTAACCGTAACCACAGCAGCCACAGGTGGTAAGTTTACTTATAGTATAAATACATTTAATTTTACTAATTCTAAAACTCTAAATAACTTTTCATAAATTATAAATTGCTCTCTCATTAAAGTTTCAGTTCCAACATTTAAAAGTTTAAATAAGACTCTTAACTGTAAGAGTCTTATTAACTCAAAACAAGTTAAATATTTTAACACAGATAAAACATCAAAACAGAAGTATCATCACAACTAGAAAACATTAAGTTGAGTCCAAAGTCCGACAAATCAAATACTACATCCTTTACTTCAATGACTTTCTTCTGTTGCTCATCATATATAGTCATGTTTACTCAAAGATTCTAGGCAATCCCAGTTCCTGTGCACAACTCAAAGTTGAACACATAGCATTTCTTTGCACAAGGTTGAATTTCCACGAATATCCATCCTTCAGCACACATCTGTGTATATAGCTCTTCTTGGCAGATGTCCCATGTTGGCTCTGGCATCTCCAACATCGTCATTTCTCAATGGCAAACAAGGCTTTAACTCCACAGCACAAAATGCTCTTCTTGGGCCTCTCTATAGGCTTCCTGCCACACACTGCCTGGATTCCTGACACTTTCTGAAACCTTAGAGGAGGGATCAACAACCTCCTTACCCTTGTGTCTTTGATGGCTCTAAAAACGGTCACACGTGGACAACATTGCTAAGTTCTGATAACCTTCAGGTAGAGACTGGCTCTCTGGAATCCCAGCTGTTTCAGCTTCTCTATGTTGACTCTCATAAAAAAAAATCTCTATGCTGGGCAGAATCCTCACAGCAATACCCCATTACTCAGTTGCAATTCTGTTAACTTTAAACCACTTGACATTGTTGTGCCAGATGCTCTTAATCTCACATCACAAACTTGTTCTTAGCTAATGGATTGCTCTTGGTGGCAGTGTCTCCACGGGTCTGATATCCAATGACAGTCTTCACAGAGAGACCCAGACACCCAATGTGCAGCACTGTGGTCTGGTTTTCATCCTTGCATGTCCACACAAGCGATCGTGTCCCCCTGGTGCAGATGTTGATAACAACCCCATACACTCGCTTCCATGTTCCTCAGTCAGACACAGCAGGGTCTCCAGCCACAAACATTCCTGAGACAATGCTGTTTGAAAGACTAACCAGCCACATGGGTTCAATTCCAACCTTGAACAGTAAATAGTTGCAGCTAAAAGAAAGCTTACTGGCCATCTGGATGTGGCTGTAGATCCTCCAGACCTCAGCAGATATGGACAAATTTGTATCATAAACTCCCACAGAAATGCCTCTGAACTGAATAACTGAATAGTATTAACCATTATGAGATATTTTAGAGCCTCATCAGTATCTGACAGGTGTTCTGGTAGAATCTCCTTCTCTTGTTCTGTAATGGATACATCCGTGATTTCCAGGACAGCATCTATATTGCTGACATCACTCTTCTTTTCTTTGGGAGTAGAACAGATGCAATTAAAGAAAATATAAAAATTTTCTGGGTAATGTGGATAAAGTGATTGCATCCAAGTAAGAGGAACAGAGTTTGGATTCCCAGAAACCATGTAAAAACTTGGCAGGTGTGGTGACCCATTTGATATTTCAATCTTAGAAAGGCAGAAACTGGAGATTCCCGGAGCAAACTGACTAGTGGCATTGAACCTATCAGTGAGCTTACGGTTTGATTAGAGACTGCCTCAAAAAGAGTATGTTGGAGGAGCAATGGTTCCAAATAGCAACCTTGGTTCCACATATACATACACCTGTTCATCTGCACACAAGGATATGAATACACACATGAAAGTGCAAAAAAATGAAATATCAAATCACCAAACAGTATGAAATATTTATACATCCTGCATGCTATTTGAAATAAAGAAAACTGCCCTTTGGTCATATTGCACTTTACAGCATGAAATCTCTACCGAGTTAAAAAGCTGGAGATGTATAATGGTAGAGCACTTGCTTCATATGAACAAAGCTCTTGGTTCAATCATCAGCACTGTGAAATAAAATAGTGAAGAATAAAGAAATTTTAAAATTAAATACAATATCTTTGATATATGCTTACTTAATTCATTGTGGCAATACAGAAACCAATGTAATTATAATCATTAAGGACTTTGAATAGTTGCATTTAGGAAATATGAATTGATTTAAATTCCCAATATTGTAATCTTTACTTAATACAATGAAAAATTACTCAAAATATTATTTTCACCTACAATTTTCTTGCTTCTATCTTGGCAAGGTGATTAGAAGATCTAAACTAAATTATAAATATTAATGCTTTGAAAACATAGTATCATTAATTTTTCAGATGTAATCACAAGAAATGAAAGACATAAGAAATTTGCACATTTGATAAAATTATAAGAGAAAGCAACTATTAAGCTAGTTGATAAAAAATAAAATGGGTACTTTAAATAAAGGTATTGCTTCTATTCTTCCAAATTATATACATAATGTTTTGAAAATATATAAAAAGTTGTCATTATACATAGTATTGTTGGTTTCAAAAATTTTATTTATGCCTTTCTGTAGTTCATAGCATATTGTCTAGCACTATCTAGCCATTCTTTAAATTTTAACTGATTAATGAATAAATGAACTCTCCACTCACTTATCAGCAGATATGGACTTCTTATCTTTTATCTCATTTTCCTTCTTTTCTTATTATCAGTTATAAATCATAGTTATAGTGAACATCATGAAACCATTGATGTTAAACATAGCAATATAGAGAAGGATAAAATGACTCAAAATATGAATTGTTTTAACTTTATTATGGAGGAAAATCCCAAGAATCATTAATTAATATTTGTTTCTAAGAAGTAGTAATCAATCATATGATGAGGCATTTTTGACACTCATGATAGATCTGAAAAATCAATATCCAAGTTTTTTAGCATCTTTCATAACTTTCAAAGAGGACATACAGAGAGATAATGGATATACTATTATACTATTTAGTTGAAGAAAACATGAATACAGTGTCTTTTCCTTTTATTATTTAACAAAAATAAAACTGCCAAATAATCAATCTTAGAAGTAAATTATTACTTCTAATATTTATATACCAACCAAGAAAATGGCACCTGTGTCTTCTGGTCCATTAGGATCCTTAACTTTTTTTGAGAGACCATAGCAAAAGAAGTGTAAAGAGTGAAAAATGCAGTCATAACTAACAATAAAAGTCTTCAATAATCACCAAATATTCCACAGCCCAAGGATGGCATGCAAGAATAGCAAAACATTGGCTTGGCACAGTGAAGAGAGCAAATGATAGAAGATCAAAGGAATCAAAGGCCCTAAAGCAGTTGGAACTAAGAGGTAAAGCAACCAGTGTACATATACACTCAGAGAAAAAAATGCCAGATTAAAGTTCAAGTCACTCACCAAGGGCAGAATAGGAAAAGCAAAACTGAAAACAACAACCATAATTCAGAACACCAAAAACCTACCATTATTCACCTCTCCCCATCCTAAAGCTCAGGGAGTCTTGCAGGAGAGGGGCGGTAAGATTGTTAAGAGCTTAAAAATGGGGAGAACCACCGATATGCAAGATACTCCACACAAGTTAGGGCTGCAGTAGCCATAATTGGACATTGCATGACCTGCACAATGGCTGACATGTCAATGACCCCCTAAAGTCTAGCATGGATCACAGGGGAGAAGAATCCAGGCAACAGGATCCTTAGAGGCAAGGGATTAAACAGTCATAATAGAGTTCCCATGCTAACAGGAAGCCCAAGAAGGGGATCCTGGCTATGCCACTGAGTCCTGAACGCTCACTAGGGTGGAGGACTCAGAGGAAGATTTGGCATTCACATAAATGGATGTTCCAGAGGAAGAGAGGGAGGAAGGGGAAGGCATTGGGAGAAGGGGAGAAAAAAAGGGAGGTGAAAGGAAGGGGAAAAAAGGGAGAGTGCAATGGGGGATGACTGGGGAGGGGAGGGAGGAGAGGACAGGAGTAACTATTAAGCTTCTACGATTAGGAAAAAAACAAAATGTGGGAGAAAAATAAAAAATATAAAAAGAATGAAGGGATCACAATAAATATGAATATAAACAGACATATTATCATACAGATATCTAAAAAGAAAGGTATCCCTTTTATCCTTCCTCTCTCATAAAGCTCCCAAAAACACAGTGGAAAAAGAAAATGAGGAAACTAGACTTTATGTCGGTATTTAAGCACATGTATTCTACCACTTAGAATACAAATAACCATTTATAAATACTACCATCGCAAATCCTCCAAATCAACACAAAAAAATAAGAAAAGTCATACTTTATTCACATAAATTTTTGATCTAAGAGGTTTTTATCCTATAAAATGTGTATACTTACAATGCTCGAAAATTTGTATAATTACAACACTCACAAAAACTACTATAGTCATAATTTTATCACAGGATTGCCCACAATAGAACTTTAGCAAATATTTATTGATTGAAGAATGAATAACTCTTTACATAAGAAACATTCAATATTTATGTGTTCATAAGCATTATGAATTTCCTCATTATTGAGTGGTGAAAAAATTTTTCATAAACAGCAAAATAATGATTCCTAGGAGGGGTAGTATCGCCTTCCAGAAGACAGTCACTTAAAATATCTTTTTTTGCTGTCACAATTAAGGAATTTTACTAGAATCAAGTGACTAGAGGATGGGGATGCTGTTAAACATTCTCAAAACACAACAAAGAATTGTTTGACCCAAAATGTCAACATATGCCAGATAGAGAAACCTGGGTCTAATTTTTTATCTTTAAATAATCTAATTTAAATACACAGCAGTTTTTGTTTTATAACTTCAGACAGAATACAAAAGTAGCTCTTAATAGGTCATCATAAACATAAATCAGGTAAAAATTCTATTCATATTGTCTGGAATTAATCTCATTTAATCCATGAAGCCCATAAATTCCATACCTACTACTGAACAGATCATATAAAGTCTTAAACTATCTCTCTGATTATCAATCTATTAGCAAATAGAAACAATTAAACCTAGTTAAAAATAATATGCAAAATGCTTTACAATGATCAACACATAACAAATATATGATAAGACAGCTGCCAACATAAAATTAAACATTCACAAATTTGATGTCAGATTGACCATTCCTCTGAGCCATGTACCTGTCTATCCCATGATCTACTGACATTGTTTGTAGTGAATCATTTCCCTACTTTACAATTCCCATAGAAGGAATAAATAAAAGGCAAAAGTAAATAAACAGGAAACATTTCTCCTTTGTATCCCCACTTCCCTCTCACTTAAGACCCTCTTGTAACAGTGAAATAGACAACAACAACGAATCAAAATGCAGAGTACCAGGGACTTTGCAATGTTTACCCAGAATCAAGCTAACCAAATCTCTCCCTATCCCAAAGTTCAGGGAACCTTGCAGAAGAAGGGGCAGTAAAATTGTAAAAGCCTAAAGATGGGGAGGTCCACCACTGGACAAGATATTCAACTTAAGGCAGGGCTGCTGCATCCAGGAACTCACAGCAATGAGACCTGTCCTTACTAGACCTGCACAATGAATGACATACCAACATGCTCCCATAGATTAGCGAGGATCTCAGGAGAAATAATTAAATGCAGTGGGATCTTTAGGGGATGGGGTTAGACAGGGGAAGGGGAATGCCCCTATCAATGGGTATGCCCAAGGGAGAGCCAATTGATCTGCCACAGAGACCTGAAGCCCCACTAGAGCAGACAATCCAGAAGGAACCCTGGGACCCATAGAAGCAGACAGACAATATGGTGGGAAGGAGTGGGATAGATTGATAAAAGGAGGGGAGGGGAAGAGGGAGAAAGGAAAGGAGGAAGGGGATAGGTATAATTCCTGTAAAAGCAGGAAAAAATAAGTAGGTAACTTTTACATGACAAAAAAAGACTTTCTTCAGTCTCATTATTATCCAATTCTATTCTCCTTCCAGACATCAGAATGAGTGATTTTGCTAAAGCATAGATTTGATCAACTCAGTATCCTCCTTAAAACTTTGCTGGTTATTGTATTTTAATACTGAAGAATGTCCTCAATAGAGATGAATACAAAAAACATTTTGTATAAAAATAGAGAGAACAGGGCAACTAAAGAAGTTGATTTGTACATTGCATGCCCGGCGCAATGTCCAACACACTATTGACCTCACAAAGTCTAGCATCTGCTAAAGGCACCAAGATCCTTGGAGGCAAGGGATTGACAGCCACAGTAGTATTCCTATGCTTAAGGGGAACACAGGAAAGGGTTCAGGGAAATGCCACTGGGTCCTTGTACGTCATCGGAGAGGAGGGCCCAGAGGAGAGCCAGGCATGCACAAGAAAGGACTCTGGGAATTGGGGCGGGAGGCACTGGGGGATGAGGAGGGATGGGTGAGGGGAGAGGGAACAGGGGGTTCTGGGGGAGGAGGAGGGAGGGATGGAACTGGTGTACCTATTAAGTTTGTATGAGCTGAAATAATAATAAAAAATGTATTATATATAAAAAAGAAGCTGATTTGTGTTAATGGTTTTATTATATTCTCAGAGCTTAGATCAATGCTTATTAAAAAGGAAGGAAAATATTAATATTTTAAATAATATTTATTCTAATAAAATTTTAATATTACAGAATGATTTAATTTTTTTCAAATTAAAGAGTGCTGTGGCTCAGGCTTTTTGTGATTTATTGAACTAACATATAGTAGTGTTGGCAGCTTAGAAGTTGGCACAGCTGGAACAATTCTCTGGTGTTCTGAACCTTGAGAGGTTTCTATTCTGTCTCCTAAATACTTGGTAGAGGCCTAGCATTGTCACTATACTTTCCCACTTGATATAAATCTACTAGAGAATCAAATTATTATTTAATAAGATTCTATGTCCCATATCTGGACAATATATAGAGCCCAGTATAACCTTCACAGTATTTCCTGGAACAATGGTATAGAAAGAAGAGCTTACCAATTTGTAAGAATGACTTACAAATATACATTTAGAACTGAGGAACTAAAATAGTAAATATACATCATTTCTCCTGCACTCTTTAAAAGAAACATTAGGAAATCATGAAACTTGTTCTTTAAAGAAAGCAATTTAAAGTATGATATTTACAATTCTTTTACTGATTTTTAAAACATTTTATGGAACTTTCTGTAATTTTAGTATCTAAGAAATTTTCATTAATAAAAGAAATTCTAAGAAGAATCTTGCAAACTGTAACCATGCAGATGCCACCTCAATTGATATGTAACTTCAGAATTTGACAACTACTAACTTTCAGTTCCCAAAATACTTCCTATATCTTCATATTATCATATTCAAGTTCAGTATGAAAAGAAGAGAGGTTTTGACATGTATCCAAATGTACACAAAGTTACTGTTTCAGAAACTTAAACATAAATATGTGGCTACCTATACCTACTACCTCTATCTTAAAAAAATGAAAGTAGGAGGGGAACCAATTGTAAAGAAGAAGGGCGTCAATGGGTGTGGGAGAGATATAAAAGGGTTTGAAGGAGGTGAAAAGGTGAATATGATAATACACGTTGTACACATTATGAAACTGTCAAAAATAAAAACATTAAAATAGAAACATGTTTCTTTGATTTGCAGGAGGTACTGATATATAGCATGAGAACCTTTACTCTAGTGTAGAGTACATAAAGTAGAATACAAGGTGGGACTGTTATTAAACCAATTGTGAGTCAGTAATGTTTAAGATGTTCTAACTAAGGTATTAAGCAGTTATATAGGATTTTGAATCAATTTTCCTATCATTCTTTAAGGAAAGAGTGATTTTTTTCCCACAATGATGAAGTCTTCTGTGCCAATTCACCAAAAAGATGTAATATGAATGTGTATATAAAGACTAGAGATTCTAAAACCTAACCAAACAAAACTGACAAAATTCAAGACAAAAATAGAAAATACAAAACAACAATCAAAAAATATTAAAGGAGATCTGAGAAAACTATCAACAACATTCATTTAATACAGGTTATACATTATTTCAAGTGCATAAAGTATATCCATAAAAATCCTACATGGTGAGTCAAAAAAAGAAGTACCAATAAACTGGACACTATTGGAATCACATAGAATATGTTTCTCTGAACAATTATATTGAGTGAAGTATCCCAGACAAAGAAAACTAAGAATGATATGTACTCCCTAATAGGTGGATCCTAGTACCAAACCCACTTAGAGACACTTAAGGATAATTCTCTGTAATACCTACAGTAATTGCAAAGATTATGAACAGGAGGGATGGGGAAGGAGGGCCACACTAGAAACAAGGAGAGAGGGGACCATGTTACAGCAGAGAAAATAGGCCACCATCAAGGACTGCAAGTAAGTAATGAGACATCTGGTTAAGTTCACAGACTTTCCTTCCTGATCATTTGCAACTGTTGGAGTATGATCTTAACAGAAGGGGAGGGCATATAGTCTGACAGATAGAAAGTAACCATTTCACAAATGGGTGATTGACCCCTCCCTCACCGCAGCTTCCTACTTTTATTACATCTACCTTTGAATATACTCTTATAACAAGACTCTAGTTTAACAGGTTTTTATCTCTGGCCAGGGGGTGACATCCAGTGACCATCAGGATGGAGTGAAGGGCATTGTAGGAGCAGCAAAACTGAAAAAAAAATCAACAAACCATAATCCAGAACAGAGACTCTATATCAACTACCTGGAATTAGGCCAGCCTAATCTCTCCCCATCCTGAAGCTCAGGGAAACTTGCGGAAGAGGGGGTGGTAAGATTGTAAGAGCACAAGGATGGGAAGAGCAATGATATGCAAGATACTCCACACAAGATAGGGCCGAAGCAATCATAATTAGACTTTGCATGCCCTGCACAATGTCCAACACACTATTGAACCCACAAAGTCTAGCATTTGCTAAAGGCGCTAGGATCCTTGCTTAACAGGAACACAGGAAAAGGTTCTGGGAAATGCCACTGGGTCTTTGCACCTCATCGGAGAGGAGGACCCAGAGGAGAGTTTGGCATGCACATTAAAGGATGCTTCGGGGAGGGGAGGGGAGGCACTGGGAGATGGGGAGAGAGGGAGGTGGGGGATGGGGACGGGGGGGTTGGAGGGAGGGAGGGGACCAGTGTACCTGTTAAGTTTGTATGAGTGGAAATAAAAAAAAAAGAATATGTTTCTCTGACAATAATAGAATTTAATTACAAGTAACAATAAAATAATATTAAAATTCTAAATATCTTGGGCTGGGGAGATGGTTCAGAGGTTAAAGCCTTTGCCTTGCAAGCAGAAAGACCTGAGTTCAGATTCCCAAATACCACGTAAAAATTACAGGTGGAAATGGTGATGGAGGCTTTGACTTCTTGCCTTCTTGGGAGAAAGAATCTTAGAAATCCCAGAGCAAAGCAATAAGGAAATAAAGCAATTTAGAATGATTCCACAGGTACACACACAATCAAGCAGCCTCAAATGGTGTAATAAGCACATAGAACACACACACTCACACAAGCGTAAAAAAAACTGGAAATCCAATGTCACACTTCTAACAAGTCCACAGATCAAAGATGAAAGCATTGAAAAACATAGAGCATGTATCAAACTACATCACAGCAAAAAAAATAAAATTAGCATTTATGAGATGCAATAATCTGAATAACTATTAAACAAAAATTAATATATTGATAAATAGAGATGAAAATCAAATTCAAAACACATAAGACAAAGTAGTAAATAAATTCAATAGAAATAATGATTACATATTAAATTTACATATGATATTCCTAGTAGCTAAGGTATAAAGGTAACTTAGGTTATTATTTGATAAGGAAGTTCACTGAATTTATGTGCGCTTGAGAAATTTTTTGGTATTAAACTTCAACATAATATTTTTTCATAATACTACTACTCACATAATGAATAATTCTTAAAGAAATATGGTAACATTTTCATACTGTTGCTCAAAAATAGACAATATTTATTACTAGGAAGTTTCCCTTCAAAAAAGGCATTTCTACAAAAATAATTCTCCATTAACTATTTTTGGTATGTCAAAACCACCAGATGTGTCTATCCGAAGTAGGTAACAGTGGCCAAATAAGTACGTCTTAAGACCCTGAACTATAAGGAGCACTTTAAAATACACAATATGAAGTGATCTGGAAATAAATAAAGTTTTCCCTTAAACCAGAATTATTCTTCACGCAAAGTACAAAATAAGATATTACTTTCTTCTCAATATTGTAGGCACAAAAAAGTATACTCATGAGAAAAATCAAAGAGTGGAAAACAGCAGAAATATGACGCACACCAAAAAGCCAAGAATCTTTAACATAATTACCAAAAATTCTATCAAATTAAACTTGGAATTAGCTTACAATAAAAAATAGGTCCATAAAAGAAATAAACAAAAAAATAAGTTCCATAAAAGGTCAGAAATCCAAATCAACCTAATAAAGATTCACTTAAAAAAGAAAACTATAGGCCGATCTCTCTGATGAACACAGACGCAAAGATTCTCAACAAAGTCTTAGCAAATCGGATTCAAAAACATATTAAAAATATCATTCACGACCCTTTTGCACCCCAACCCGCTCCGCCGGTCAGGACGCGCACGCGCGCGGGATCCAGCCGGGCCTCAATCCCGTGCCCTAGCTGGTGAGTACCCCCCCCCCCGCGCACCCCCCACCAGGACCCCAGGGCGGCCCACAGAGACCCGGCTCCGACTCCCACCATCCAGCCGGAGCCGCGCGCGGGGCTGAGGGACGAGGAGGACCTCCCCCTGCGCACGGGCCCCGCCCCAGCTGCCCTCAGGTTAAATAGCTCCACGCTGTCGCCCCCATCCCCCCTTTTGCACCCCACCCCGCTCCGCCGGTCGGGACGCGCGCGGTCCACACGGGCCTCACCCCACGACCTAGGTAAGTCTCCGCCCACCAGGACCCCAGGCCAAATAATTCAGTTTAGTGAAATTGAGAGATCTTAAGAGTTAAAATGACAATGCCAAAGTCAAAGTGCAAATCCATGAGAAGCAACAATCAAGTAAACAAATTTCCCACTGAAGAAATTAATCCCATAATGTTAGACTCCAACAAGAACAAACCCACGGAAAAAGGCCAAGAAAGCCCCACCCAGGATAAAGACTTTCAAAATATGATCATTACCATGTTCAATACTATGAAAGAGGAAATCAAGGAGGAATTACATAATCGAATCAATCGCTTTGAAGAGGAACACAACAGACATCTGGAGGAGTAGAGAAAAACAGTGCAAGAAACAAAAAGTGGCATAGAGCAGTTAAAACAAACTCAAGCAGAGTTTAAAACTGAGCTAAAAGACAAGTTATTTTCAACCCAGAACTCCACAGAGAGTCTTACCAACAGAACTAACGAAGCAGAAAACAGAATTTCAGACCTTGAAGATAAAGTGGGAGTACTAACCAGCTCAATGGAAGAGGTTGTTAAAGCCAAAAAGATACTTGAGAGAAATATCCAAGAGATATGGGACACCCTGAAGAAGCCTAACATGCGTATTCATGGAATACCAGAGCAAGAATCTCAAAATACCACCCCTGAGGAAATTTTTCAAATGATCATCAAGGAAAACTTTCCTCATCTAAAAAAAGAGAGGCCCATCCATATACAAGAGGCATTCCGCACCCCAAACAGATACGACCAAAATAGAAGCACGCTGCGGCAAATAATAATTAAAACACTCCACATTCATGATAAAGAACTGGTGCTGAGAGCTTCAAGGGAGAAAAAAACAAGTCACTTTTAAAGGTAACCCCATTAAAATAACAAATGACTTCTCAGTCGAAACAGTAAAAGCAAGAAGAGCTTGGAGAGACATACTTCAAGTATTGAATGAGCAAAAATGTCAACCCAGGCTGATTTACCCTGCAAAACTATCAGTCATGATCGAAGGAGAAAGAAAAATTTTCCAGCACAAAGACAACTTTAAGGGATACATGGCCACCAAACCAGGCCTTCAAAAAATGCTAGAAATGATACTCAAGCGTGAAGAAAAAAACAGGCATATCCAGGAGAACAGAAGGCAAGTATAACATCATTAAAAACGAAGCAATATACTTATAAAAGCTACTAAACATAATAAATGTCTGGAATTAACAATAGTTTCTCCATTATAACACTAAATGTTAATGGAATTAATTCACTGATCAAGAGACACAGATTACAAACATGGATTAAAAATCACAATCCATCAATCTGCTGCCTGCAGGAAACCCATCTCACCACAAAAGATAGGCATGCTCTAAAAATAAAAGGCTGGTCAACAATTCTACAAGCAAATGGAAGCAGAAAACAGGCAGGGGTAGCCATTATGCTATCAGACAAAGTGGATTTCAAACCAAAGAAAATTATAAGAGACACGGATGGATACTACGTTTTAGTCACAGGTACAATTCACCAGGAAGACTTCACAATACTGAACATATATGCACCCAATACGGGCCCCTCCACATTCATTAAGAAAACCCTACAGCGTCTAAAGCAAGAAATCAACCCCCAAATGATAATTCATGGGGACTTCAACACCGCCCTCTCTACATGGGATAGATCAACAGGTCAAAAGCTTAACAGAGACACTTTGGAACTTAATCAAACCCTTAAAGAAATGGACCTTACAGATCTCTATCAAACTTTTCACCCACGCACCAAAGAATACACATTTTTCTCAGCAGCACACGGAACTTTCTCCAAAATAGATCACATATTGGGCCACAAAATGAATCTACACATATACAAGAAAGTTGAAATTCTAACCTGTGCCCTATCAGACCATCACGGCCTAAAGCTGGACATCCACAACACATCAAACAAGAGAAAATACACTAACTCCTGGAAACTTAACACTATGATGCTGAATGAGAACTGGATTCAGGAAGAAATTAAAAAGGAAATTCAAGATTTCCTGAAAGTGAATGATAACGAAAATACAACTTACCAAAATCTCTGGGACACAATGAAAGCTGTTCTAAGAAGTAAGTTCATAGCTCTTAATGCCTACGTCAAAAAAATGGAAACATCAGAAATAAACAACTTAACGATGCAGCTTAAAGCTTTAGAGAAACTAGAGCAATCTGATCCCAAAAGTAGTAGAAGAGAGGAGATTAGCAAAATAAGGGGAGAAATATCTGAAATCAAGATTAAGAAAACGATAGAAAAAATCAACCAGTCAAAAAGCTGGTTCTTTGAAAAAATCAACAAGATTGATACACCCCTAGCTAAACTAACCAAAAGCAAGAGAGAGAAAACCCAAATTAACAAAATTAGAAATGAACATGGAGTTATCACTACTGATACCCAAGAAATCCAGAGAATCATAACATCATATTTCAAAAACTTATACTCTGTGAAGTTTGACAACACAAAAGAGATGGATGAATTTCTAAGTAAACACAACTTACCTAAATTGAATCAGGAAGTTGTGAATTATTTAAATAGTCCTATAACATATAAGGAAATTGAGGAAGTAATCTCGAATCTTCCCACCAAAAAATGTCCTCGACTAGATGGATTCAGCACAGAGTTCTACCAGACATTTAAGGAGTTAATAACACCAATACTCCTTAAACTGTTCCATCAAATAGCAAAGGAAGGAACACTACCAAATTCCTTCTATGAAGCTAATATCGTTTTAATCCCAAAACCTAATAAAGATTCGCTTAAAAAAGAAAACTATAGGCCGATCTCCCTGATGAACACAGACGCAAAGATTCTCAACAAAGTCTTAGCAAATCGGATTCAAAAACATATTAAAAAGATCATTCATGGGGACCAAGTAGGCTTCATCCCCGGCACACAAGGTTGGTTCAACATACGCAAATCAATAAGTGTAATTCATCATGTAAACCAGTCCAAAGTCCAAGACCACATGATACGCTCGATAGATGCAGAAAAAGCTTTTGACAAGATCCAAACGCTAGAGACAGTAGGAATGGAAGGAACCTTTATCAATATAATAAAAGCTATATACAAAAAGCCCACAGCAAGGATTATGCTCAATGGGGAACAATTGGAAGCATTCCCATTTTGATCAAGAACTAGACAAGGCTGTCCACTCTCACCACTTCTATTCAATATTGTACTTGAAGTGTTAGCTGAAGCCATAAGACAAGAAAGGGACATAAGAGGGATTCAAATTGGCAAGGAAGAAGTCAAGCTATCCCTATTTGCAGATGACATGATCTTATACCTGAGTGATCCCAAAAACTCCACCAGGAAACTCCTGGAACTAATTGAGAAGTTCAGCAGAGTGGCAGGATACAAAATAAATGTGCAAAAATCAGAGGCCTTCCTATATGCCCAGAATGAAAGAAGTGAAAAAGCCTTGAGAGAAACAATCCCATTTATTATAGCCCCTAAAAAAATGAAATACCTTGGTATAACCTAACTAAGGAGGTAAAAGACCTTTACAATGAAAACTTTAAAACCCTAAAGAAAGAAATAGCAGAAGACACCAGAAGGTGGAAAGACCTCCCTTGTTCCTGGATTAGCAGAATCAACATCGTGAAAATGACCATCCTACCAAAGGCAATATACAGATTCAATGCTATACCAATCAAAATCCCAAAGCAATTCTTCAAAGAAGTTGACCATCTCAAAGTTCATATGGAGGCACAAAAGACCCAGGATAGCAAAAACAATCCTGAGTAACAAAAACACAGCTGGAGGTATAACCATACCAAACCTTAGTCTATACTACAAATCCATAGGTATAAAGACAGCCTGGTACTGGCTCCAAAATAGACACACAGATCAATGGATAAGGATTGAAGACCCAGATATAAGCCCACAAAGTTACAGCCATCTGGTCTTTGACAAAGGGACCCAAAGAATCCAATGGAAAAGAACAGCATCTTCAACAAATGGTGCTGGCAAAACTGGATCTCCACATGCAGAAGATTAAAGCTGGACCCGTACTTGTCACCATGTATAAGACTTAATTCCAAATGGATCAAGGACCTTGATATCAGGCCAGAGACTATAAAAAACATAGTTGAAAGGATAGGGAACTCCCTCGAGCTGATTGGGCTAGGCCAACACTTCCTAAACAGACATCCAATGGCACAGTCACTGCTACCAACTCTCAACAGTTGGGATCTTGTGAAATTAAAGAGCTTCTGTTCAGATAAAGAGATTGTCACACGAGCTCAAAGGCAACCCACAGAATGGGAGAAAATCTTCACTAACCACATATCTGATAGAGCTCTATTGTCCAGAGTGCACAAAGAACTTAGAAAACTAAACACCAAGGAAATCAATGGCCCAATTAAAAAATGGGCCCTGGAACTTAAAAGAAACTTTACCAGGGATGAAATGAAAATGTCTAACAAATATCTGAAAAAATGCTCCACTTCCTTAGCCATCAGGGAAATGCAAATCAAAACTTCCCTGAGATATCATCTCACCCCGGTCAGGATGGCAAAAATCCACAATACTAACAACGACAAATGCTGGAGAGGATGTGGAGAGAGGGGAACTCTCCTACATTGCTGGTGGGAATGCAAGCTCTGGCGAGACGTCTGGAGATTCTTAAAGAAATTAAAGATTGAAATGCCATATGACCCTGCTATTCCACTTTTGGGAATAACCCCCCATACAGCAGAGGTTCACCTCGATAGCACAAGCACGACCATGTTCATAGCAGCACTGTTTACAATAGCAAAGTCATGGAATCAGCCCAAATGTCCAACAGTTGACGAGTGGATAAGGAAACTGTGGTACATCTATACAATGGAGTACTACTCAGCCATCAAAAATGATGAATTACTGGAATTTGCCGGGAAATGGATGTCATTAGAAACAATTATATTAAGCGAAGTATCCCAGACCCAGAAAATTAAGCGCCGTATGTACTCCCTAATAGGTGGCTCCTAGTACCAAACCCACCCAGCCCACCTAGAGACAGTAATTCCAAGGATTATGAACAGGAGGGATGGGGTAGGAGGGCCACACCAGAAAGAAGGAGAGAAGGGACCATGTTACAGCAGGGAAAATAGGCCTCCACCAAGGACCCAAATAAGTAATGAGACATCTGATTAAGTTCACAGACTTTTGTTCCTGATCATTTACTACTGAGGGGGAGTGATC
This sequence comes from Typhlomys cinereus, assembly GCA_023101885.1. NCBI lineage: Eukaryota > Metazoa > Chordata > Mammalia > Rodentia > Platacanthomyidae > Typhlomys > Typhlomys cinereus. The sequence continues at coordinate 755,029 of JALPQD010000298.1, read as the reverse complement.
TCACCAGAAGAGGAGGGCATATAGTCTGGCAGATAAAAAGTAACCATTTTGCAAATAGGTGATAGACCCCCTCCCTCACTGTGGTTTCCCACTTTTATTACATCTACCTTTGAATGTGCTTTTATCACAAGACTCTAACAGCTTTTTGTCTCTGGCCAGGGGGTAACATACAATGCCCACCAGGATGGAGTGAAGGGCATTGCAGGAGCAGCAAAACTGCAAAAGAAAATCAACAAACCACAATCCAGAACTTCAGAGACTCTATATCAACCACCTAGAACTAGGCCAGCTTAGTCTCTCCCCATCTTGAAACTCAGGGAAATTTGTGGAAGAGGGGGCGGTAAGAGTGTAAAAGCATAAGGATGGGAGGAGCAATGATATGTAAGATACTCTATATTAGTTAGGGCTGAAGCAATCATAATTGGACTTTGCATGCCCTGCGCATTGTCCAACACACTGTTGACCTCACAAAGTCTAGCATCTGCTAAAGGCACCAAGATCCTTGGAGGCAAAGGATTGGCAGCCACAGCAGTGTTCCTATACCTAAGGGGAACACAGGAAAGGGTTCGGGAAAGGCCACTGGGTCCTTGTACATCATCGGAGAGGAGGGCCCAGAGGAAAATCAGACATGCACAAGAAAGGTCTCTCTGGGAATTGGGGCGGGAGGCACTGGGGGATGGGGAGGGAGAGGGGTGGGGAGGGGGAGCAGGGGGTACGGGGGGAGGAGGAGGGAGGGAGGGAACTGGTGTACCTAATAAGTTTGTATGAGCTGAAATAAAAAAATATATATATCATTCACGGAGACCAAGTAGGCTTCATCCCCAGCACACAAGGTTGGGTCAACATACGCAAATCAATAAGTGTAATTCATCATGTAAACCAGTCCAAAGTCCAAGACCACATGATACTCTCGATAGATGCAGAAAAAGCTTTTGTCAAGATCCAACAGCCTTTTATGATAAAAACGCTAGAGACAGTAGGAATGGAAGGAACCTTTATCAATATAACAAAAGCTGTTTACAACAAGCCCACAGCAAGGATTATGCTCAATGGGGAATAATTGGAAGCATTCTCACTTCGATCAGGAACTAGACAAGGCTGTCCACTCTCACCACTTCCATTCAATATTGTACCTGAAGTCTTAGCCGAAACCATAAGACAAGAAAGGGACATAAGAGGGATTCAAATCGGCATTCAAATCGGCAAGGAAGAAGTCAAGCTATCCCTATTTGAGGATGACATGATCTTATACCTGAGTGATCCCAAAAACTCCACCAGGAAGCCCCTGGAACTAATTGAGAAGTTCAGCAGGGTGGCAGGATACAAAATAAATGTGCAAAAATCAGAGGCTTTCCTATATGCCCTGAATGAAAGAAGTGAAAAATCCTTGAGAGAAACAATCCCATTTACTATAGCCCCTAAAAAAATGAAATACCTTGGTATAAACCTAACCAAGGAGGTAAAAGACCTTTACAATGAAAACTTTAAAACCCTAAAGAAAGAAATAGCAGAAGACACCAGAAGGTGGAAAGACCTCCCATGTTCCTGGATTGGCAGAATCAACATCGTAAAAATGACCATCCTACCAAAGGCAATATACAAATTCAATGCTATACCAATTAAAATCCCAAAGCAATTCTTCAAAGAAGTTGACCAAACAATCTCAAAATTCATATGGAGGCCCAAAAGACCCAGGATAGCAAAGACAATCCTGAGTAACAAAAACACTGCTGGAAGTATTACTATACCAAACCTTAGTCTATACTACAAATCCATAGTTGTAAAAACAGCCTGGTACTGGCTCCAAAATAGACACACAGATCAATGGATAAGGATTGAAGACCCAGATATAAGCCCACAAAATTACAGCCATTTGGTCTTTGACAAAGGGGCCCAAAGAATCCAATGGAAAAAAGAACAGCATCTTCAACAAATGGTGCTTTGTCAAAACTGGATTTCCACATGTAGAAGATTAAAGCTGGACCTGTACTTGTCACCATGTACAAGACTTAATTCCAAATGGATCAAGGACCTTGATATAAGGACAGAGACTATAAAAACCATAGTTGGAAGGATAGGGAACTCCCTCGAGCTGATTGGGCTAGGCCAACACTTCCTAAACAGACATCCAATGGCACAGTCACTGCTACCAACTCTCAACAGTTGGGACCTTGTGAAATTAAAGAGCTTCTGTTCAGATAAAGAGATTGTAACACAAGCTCAAAGGCGACCCACAGAATGGGAGAAAATCTTTACTAACCACATATCTGATAGAGCTCTACTGTCCAGAGTGCACAAAGAACTTAGAAACTAAACACCAAGGAAACCAATGGCCCAATTAAAAAATGGGCTCTGGAACTTAAAAGAAATTTTACCAGGGATGAAATTAAAATGTCTAACAAGTATCTTAAAAAATGCTCCACTTCTTGAGCCATCAGGGAAATGCAAATCAAAACTTCCCTGAGATATCATCTCACCCCGGTCAGGATGGCAAAAATCCACAATACAAACAACACCAAATGCTGGAGAGGATGTGGAGAGAGGGGAACTCTGCTACATTGCTGGTGAGAATACAGGCTCATACAGCCACTCTGGCGAGCCATCTGGAGATTTTTAAAGAAATTAAAGATTGAAATGCCATATGACCCTGCTATTCCACTTTTGGGAATGACCCTCCATACAGCAGAGGTTCACCTCGATGGCACAAGCATGACCATGTTCATAGCAGCACTGTTTACAATAGCAAAGTCATGAAATCAACCCAAATGTCCAACAGTTGACAAGTGGATAAGGAAACTGTGGTACATCTATACAATGGAGTACTACTCAGCCATCAAAAATGATGAATTACTGGAATTTGCCGGGAAATGGATGTCATTAGAAACAATTATATTAAGTGAAGTATCCCAAACCCAGAAAATTAAGCGCCATATGTACTCTCTAATAGGTGGTTCCTAGTACCAAACCCACCCAGGCCACCTTGAGACACTCATAGGTAAATCTATGTATTACCTACAGTAATTGCAAGGATTATGAACAGGAGGGATGGGGTTGGAGGGCCACACCAGAAACAAGGAGAGAAGTGACCATGTTCAGTAGAGAAAATAGGCCTCCATCAAGGACTGCAAGTAAGTAATGTGACACCTGGTTAAGTTCACAGACGTTCCTTCCTGATCATTTACAACTAAAGGGGTATGATCTCACCAGAGGGGGAAGGCATATAGTCTGGCAGATAAAAAGTAACCATTTTGCAAATGGGTGATTGACCCCTCCCTCACTGAGGTTTCCTACTTTTATTACATCTACCCTTGAATGTGCTCTTATAATAAGACTCCAGTTTAACAGCTTTTTGTCTCTGGCCAGGGGGTGACATACAGTGCCCAGCAGGATGGAGTGAAGGGCACTGCAGGAGCAGCAAAACTGCAAAAGAAAATCAACAAACCACAATCCAGAACTTCAGAGACTCTATATCAACCACCTAGAACTAGGCCAGCCTAATCTCTCCCCATCCTGAAGCTCAGGGACATTTGCAGAAGAGGGGGTGATAAGAGTGTAAGAGCAAAAGGATGGGAGGAGCAATGATTTGCAAGATACTCCACACAAGTTAGGGCCGAAGCAATCATAATTGGACTTTGCATGCCCTGCGCAATGTCCAACACACTATTGACCTCACAAAGTCTAGCATCTGCTAAAGGCACCAAGATCCTTGGAGGCAAGGGATTGGCAGCCACAGTAGTGTTCCTATGCTTAAGGGGAACACAGGAAAGGGTTCAGGGAAATGCCACTGGGTCCTTGTACTCATCGGAGAGGAGGGCCCAGAGGAGAGTCAGGGATGCACATTAAAGGACTCTCTGGGAATTGGGGCGGGAGGCACTGGGGGATGGGGAGGGAGGGGTGAGGGGAGGGAGAGCAGGGGCTTCGGGGGGAGGAGGAGGGAGGGATGGAACTGGTGTACCTATTAAGTTTGTATGAGCGGAAATAATAATAATAAATATTAAAAAAAAGAAAACATCTAAAAAAAAGAAATCCAAATCAAAACAAAAAGCCTCCTAATATCAACAATAAAGCATTTCACAATTTCTTAGTAAAGAACTATAAATATCAAGACAATTACCTTTTGGCTAAATTAGAATAAAATTGTCTATATGTGTACAATGTGTGTGTGTATGATGTGTGTGTGTCGTCTGCACACACATATATATGTGCAAAGACCAGAAGAGGACATTGGTGTCCTGCTCTATCATTCCTTCCCTTATTCCTTTAAAGACTAGTTGTCTCACTGGAGCAAGTCCTGCAGTCAGAAAATCCCAGAAATTCTTCTGTATACATCCTCCACAGTGTTGGTCTTACAAGTGAATACAGACATAGTTTTATATGTGACTGCTGGCATCTGAACACGGCAAGCACTCTTACATACTGAGCCATGTCTACAGTTCCTAGTTCAGTCTAATATTTTTCGAAAATATAATTTTCCCTTCACAAGGCCTTTAGTGAAAGACAATTGCAATCAAGACTTTATTGTGAAGACTAGACAAAAGCGATAACTAATATTCTCCTGATACCATAATCATTTTAGGTGTGCTACATGAGATATATATGTTCTGATGGCATTAGAAATTTATGTCATTGTTGAATAAGCTTATGACCATCTGGAAAGCCCATTGGGATTCCCAAGAGTCTTACAATATGCCATAACCTATTTCCATTCAACAACAAAAACTTACTTTCTGGTTCAGGTGAAAACTGTGGATTAATCAAATGGTTCATAAACTCTTCTAAATTTACTGTCCCATCCTCTAAAAGAAAAAATGAATGTCAGAGAACATGGCAAGACTAAAGGATTGGAAATAATGAACAGACTACTACAGTGAAAAATACCTTATAGATTTGGCTTTGAAAAACAAATACATATTTTCAGGATATACAAATATATTCAGTCAAAAAGACAGATATATGCATATCATTCAGGCATACATACACTCATCTCCTCTAAATTTTCCTCTGTATGTGCTACTGAAAGCAATTATAGTCCGGAAAAGATAACTGGAACACCATTAGATATGAGATAGAAGTCAGTGAAGTAGATAATCCCTCTAACACACTAATGTTAATGAGTTAAAGGGTACTTAAAAAGACACAGACTACTCACCTCTGAGGACCACATTCTTCATTGCACTTTGAACCACATCTTGGGATAATGGAACTCCTAAATTTTCCATCATGGTGAGTAGATCGTCAAGACTGGCCATGTTTTTCTTAATAGAGGACAGAGCTTTCAAAGGGCTTTTTATTTCTATGTATAAAAAAAGATATACAATGTAGGAAATTTCCAAAAGCACTGATATATCAACTGTAGACTTGAATGATAACCACTTCTACCACTTGGTGTAGGTTCCATATGCATTTGCGAAACACTATGCTAAGTGCTTTACTTAGACGTAATGTCTTATTTAATCCCAACAAAAAATGGTGAAACCACTATGAAATTTTCCCTTATGTATCAACTAAAAAAGGAAAACAGCTTTAGACAGACTATTCTATTCATGAATACAGTCACTAACTGTGAAACTAAGTTTGAAGACCAAGGTATCTGATTTTGTAGACAAAAATGCTTAGCCACTATGATAAACAAATTAATGTTGATATTTACATTTTAGAGTTGATGATTATACACACATACCCATGGAGTGTGTGTGCATATATATGTGTGTGTGTAAGAATGTGTGTGTGCTGTTGACCTCACAAAGTCTAGCATCTGCTAAAGGCACCAAGAGCCTTGGAGGTAAAGGATTGGCAGCCACAGCAGTGTTCCTATACCTAAGGGGAACACGGGAAAGGGTTCAGGGAAAGGCCACTGGGTCCTTGTACGTCATTGGAGAGGAGGGCCCAGAGGAAAATCAGACATGCACAAGAAAGGACTCTCTGGGAATTGGGGCGGGAGGCACTGGGGGATGGGGAGGGAGAGGGGTGGGGAGGAGGAGCAGGGGATACGGGGGGAGGAGGAGGAAGGGAGGGAACTGGTGTACCTAATAAGTTTGTATGAGCTGAAATAAAAAAAAAAAGAATGTGTGTGTGTGTGTGTGTGTGTGATAAAACAAGGAAAGGAACTATCAGGGATAAACAGATCTTAAAGAGTGGGGAGAAAAAAGGGTAACAGAGGGCCACTGAGATAGTTCAGATGATGAGGTACCTCTCCGCAAACTGGACATGAGTTCAATATCCACAAGTCCATGGTGCTGGAGAGAACTGACATTTGAACAAGTCATCCTCTGACCTTCACTCATGTGTCACAGTATACAAACATGGGCCTTTTCTCCTCTCTCATTCTTGGTATCTCTATCTCACTAATTTTTTTTAAAAAAAGAAAGTAATGGGATACATGTCCTATGCTTCACTTCCACAAGACCCTCACAAGATTTGACTCGTCAGCAGACCACTATAGAAGTGGGAAGATCACATGAGGCACCATACCTCCCTGAGAAACAACTGAGGGTTAATGTTGGAAGGGAAAGAGAAGCTACTTTCATCAATGGTATACCTACTGATACTGGGTTTCAGTGAAAACTATGTAACTATCCTAAAAGTAATCCACTCACCAAAATTGTAAAATTGGTCACAGGTTGATGTGACTATTCTCAAGTGACTATTTTCATTTGGTAGATTGCTTGCATGTACCAACACATAAAACGTCTTTTCATAGAAAAACAGCACAGTATATAGAAAATGTAAGTCCAGAAAAGTTTGTGACTAGGAAACCTACTGATTTCTTACCCAGAGTAAATTTGTTGTATATGTCTCTGTTTATAGCACTTTCTATTACATGCACAATGCATATAATAAAAACTGAATTGTTCCTAGGGCTAGAGAGATGATTCAGGGGTCAAGCCTCTGCCTTGCAAGCAGAGGGTCCTGAGTTTGGAACCCAGATCCCACGTAATGGTGGCAGCCTGCACTGGAGGACAGAGCCTGGGAAATTCCAGAGCAAAACAAATAGGAGATAGTGTAATCCAGGATGATTCCCAAAGTCACCCTTGGGCCTCCACAGGCATATACATAACCCTCTAATTATACACAAATACACACACAAAAGAGAGACAGACAGACAGAATTTTTAAAATATTAAATTGATCCATTCAAAATAATCATCTTTAAAATCAAATATTACTTACCTGAACTTTTAGTAAAATGTGGCATCTGCTTAATCCTACTAAGTGACTCTTTTAGGTCCACATTACCCTCTTCTGAAAACAAAATAGAAGAATGAATTTATGTTAAGAGAATGAATGGCTTAACTTAACTTTGAAAACAAGGTATTATTAGATTTTTCTAACTCTGATTCTGAAATACACAATGAGAATAACTATGAAAAAGCAATACAGTCATGAAGATTCTTGAAATATTCTTTTAAAAAGATTTTCCAAAGTTTTCAATTAATTAGAACCATTGTTTTGGTATGTTTCTTCTCAAATATGGTATTTTCTTGACTTTTCAACATTGCAATGACTCTCATGGAGAAAAATTTTTTTTATTTTATTAATACATTTTTATTATTATTTCAGCTCATACAAACTTAATAGGTACACCAGTTCCCTCCCTCCTCCTCCCCCCCCGAACCCCCTGCTCCCCTTCCCCTCACCCCTCCCTCCCCATCCCCCAGTGCCTCCTGCCCCAATTCCCAGAGAGTCCTTTCTTGTGCATGCCTGATTTTCCTCTGGGCCCTCCTCTCCAATGACGTACAAGGACCCAGTGGCCTTTTCCTGAACCCTTTCCCGTGTTCCCCTTAAGTATAGGAACACTGCTGTGGCTCCCAATCCCTTGCCTCCAAGAATCTTGATGCCTTTAGCAGATGCTAGATTTTGTGAGGTCAATAGTGTGTTGGACATTGCGCAGGGCATGTAAAGTCCAATTATGATTGCTTCAGCCCTAACTTGTATGGAGTATCTTGCATATGATTGCTCCTCCCATCCTTTTGCTCTTACACTCTTACCGCCCCCTCTTCCGCAAATTTCCCTGAGCTTCAGGATGGGGAGAGATTAGGCTGGCCTAGTTCTAGGTGGTTGATATAGAGTCTCTGAAGTTCTGGATTGTGGTTTGTTGATTTTCTTTTGCAGTTTTGCTGCTCCTGCAATGCCCTTCACTCATGGATAAAATTTATCCAACAGAAGATAAATACCATAAACCAAGCTCAACTCTAATAGAATATATTTGTAAGCAAATAGATATCAGCAAAGTCTTTTGTTCTCTACTAATCATATACTTACTTATCAGTAAGAAAATACCACCACAAAGTTCTCCAAGTAAGCTCAGCATTACATTAACAGGATTCTAAAATCAGTCAATATAGCGCTTCAGAGATTCTGACGAAATCAAACTAGTGAACACCACACTAAAGATTAGGCAGGATTTCACAGATTTGACACCTTCACAGCTTTCTGACCAATAGGAAACTGCTATGTATATATGAAAGTTTGTCTTCTCTATAAGATAATCCAGAAGAAATTTTCAACTTGCCTACAGAGAATATCTGGTGTTGAATTCGTTAGAGTTGACTCACAATCACCCGGTTCTGAGGATTTGTGAGTGAAAATAAACAAGAAAAGACTATACTTACCATCAACAGAAATGGATGAACCTAGTTGCTGTAATTCTTCCTCTGGAACAGAAATCCCCAGGCCTTCCACAATAGATTTCATATCGTCAAAACTAATTTTTTCACTGGTGACTTTGTCTAGGGCCTTTGCAAGTTTATTAACCTCTATAAAAAGGAAATATATTCAGGTTAGATACAGTCGAATTTGATATTACAAACTTGAAGTGTAGGAGGAACATGACCAGGCAGGCCTGTAGTGTCTGAAATGGGCTGCATGGCAAATACAACTTCCCCAAACTAGAACCTGCTGCAGTGCCTGGTGCTGACGTCAAACCGCCTGACTAAGAGAACCAACCCCAACAGACGACGCAGCTAAAACTCCCACTGGAACTTATGGGATGTTAGGTGGGAGTATACAGGGAAGCCCAACATTCGCAATAAACGAGCCTGCTTTGCCACTTGCCTGATTCCCAGAGTCTGTGTCATTGACTTCGCGCCCCCTTACCCTCCCCGCCCCACTCTCTCCCCCCTCCCCCGCCCCCAGGGTCTCCGCGATGCAAAAAATGCAACATCTTCGAAAACTAGCATACACACATAGCTGCAAAATCAAAAACTAGCATACACACATAGCTGCCATTTTTTATTTGAAGACTGTAGGCAAGTTCAACTTTTATTAGGTACTCATTTGTATATATGTGTTTAACTCTTATTTAATGCACATAAAATAGAGAACCAAATGTAAGGAAAAGTTATAGAAACAATTAAAATTTGGTTAATGACTAGAAACTGATGTAATGTAAGGAGAAGTTTACTCCCGCATTCCTGTGTTCCCTCTAATAAGTACTTCATAAATACTTAATAATGACTTCAACAGGAGCCTAATATAGATAATTGCCTGCTACAAAAGGATGATTTGGGGTCAGGGAAATGGCTCATAGGTTATAGTCTTTACATTGCAAGCAAAAGAACCTGAGTTTGGATCACCAGATCCCATGTAAAAATGACAGCAGAAATGGTGGCAGTCTATAATTCTGACCTTGAAAACCAGAGAGTGGGAAATCCCAGATGAAACCAAAGAAGGTAGAGTAATCCAGGATGATTCTTGATGTATTAAACATAAAAATTTCTAATGCTCAGAAAGATACCAGAGAAACTTTTCTTTGGAGAGAATTAACTATATTTGCATAACTTTACAGACATTATTACCTATTCCATCTGAGACAAACCTATATTTATCATAATATAAAATAGTCAATCCATACAGAATATTTTAGAATCTATGCTTGGAGTTCTCTTAAACTTGTGAATGACTTTTCTAGGAGACAAAATATAAATGCCTTTGTATCTGGGTAAAGATTTTTTACCTAGGACTAAGATAGATTTAGGAAAAGAAATAGTTTAACTACAGTTTTGTAGGGAAAACTCAGCCTTACAATAAGCAGGTGTTTTATTTTTTTTTATTTTATTTTTTTAAAATTTTATTATTATTATTATTATTTATTCAATTGTGCGCATGTGCGTGTGTGTGTCTGTGTGTGTGTGTGTGTGTGTATGTATGTGTGTGTGTAGAACCAGGGACGAATTCGGGAACCGCCATGGACCCCCTCCTCCTTGTTTACTCTGCCCCGGGATTCACAGGCTCCGCCCTACCAGGACCAGAAGCGCAGGCCGCCCCGCTTCCGCCCGGCGTCTATACGTGGGATCTGGGATCGAACTCAGGACCTTCCGCCTGCAAGGCGGAGGCTTAACCCCTGAGCCACCTCTCCAGCCCATAAACAGGTGTTTTAATGTTAATAATTTGTTCATTCCCAAATTAATTCTCAATATAAACCTTCCAAGTGCTCTCCTATATTCATCAAGTTCATTCTCACGTTTATCATCTTTTTGTTTAGGGGGGGATGTGGTACGTGTGTGTGTGTGTTCATGTGTATATATGAGTACATTTGAGGGTACACATGTGTTTATATATGAATAAAGGCCAGGTGTTGATATCAGGTGTCTTTCTCAATTTCTCTTCACCTTTTTTGAAACAAAGTCTTTTAGCAAACCTGAAGCTCATTGATTTTAATAGACTAGTCAGAAAGCCGCAGGGATCTGCCTGTCTCTACCTCTTCAGCACTGGGACTACAGGTACAAGTCACTACAGCCAGATTTCTTTTCACATGAGTGTTAAGTCTAGAACTCAGGTCTCCATGCTTGGTCACATCCTCAGACCCCTATCTACTTCTTTAAGTATGCTGGTCTTCTTATCTAGAATGAGAGTCTTTTCTCACCTTACTCCCAATTGAGCAACACATTCAAAGTCCAACTGTTCTTTCGAGTTTTCCCAGTTCATTCTGGTCTCATTACCCTAGTACCTGTAACTCACATAGTTGATGGCAAATGATCTAGTATGCTGTTAGCTAGAGGCAAGTCGTCTTCTTCTTCTTTTTTTTTCTAATCTCTCTATAAATACCCTATTCTATATTATACTTCTAAAATCAACATTGTGCAGACTAAAAGGACTCCATAAATATTCTGTATTCCATTATTGACTATTCAGTATTTTTCTTCCATTCCCTCAATGTTTCTATTTCCCTATTCTATTGTAAATTGTTTATTCTATCTCTATCTTTTACTATGAAGCTTTTCAAGTGAATGATCTATATTGTCATTCCTATTTCACTATTATTTCTTATTTTTTTCACTTTCCTGAAATTTAACTGGTCTCTTAGACTTTATGGAATATTCCAGATAGATAGATAGATAGATAGATAGATAGATAGATAGATAGATAGATAGATAGATAGGACAGACATATATAAACTCCATTTGATTTTCAAAAGTTCCTTAGAGAAATAAAGTTCTTTAGACAATTTTGGTAATAGAAAAGACTTCTAATGCTATACAGCACAGTAGAATAACAGATATCTGACAATAATACTTCAAAATAACAACTAGAGAATTTTCAAATGTTTTTAATTTATTTGTGCGTGTGTGCGTGCGTGCGTGCATGCGTGCGTGCGTGTGTGTGTGTGTGTGTGTTATCAGCGGGTACTATATGTCCCTGTGGAGGACCAAGGGTGACTTCAGGAATCATCATGGATTGCTTTTACCCCCTTTTTTTGCTTCCCTCTGGAATTTCCCAGGCCCTGCCCACTAGGGCCAGAAATGCAGGCCTCTGCCATTTCTGCCTGGTGTTTTCACGTGGGACTTAGGATCAGAACTCAAGACCTTCTGATTGCAAGGCAGTGTCTTAACCCCTGAGTCATCTCTCCAGCCCCAAGAATTTTTAATGCTCTCAATACAAAGACATGATAAATATCTGAGATAAATATGTACTGATTGGGCTGGAGAAATGGCTTGGGGATTAAGATGCTGCCTAGAAAGCAGAAGGTCCTGAGTACGAATCCCAGGTCCCACCTAAAAAAGACACCAAACTGCTCTGTAAATAGTTACTATTATACTCATTGATTTGAACAGCACTTAACACTCAGCCTAGAAATGTTCTTCCACAAGAGAGGTAGAGAATCTCAACACCTTGATAGGATGCAATCTAGTGCAACAGAAAAGCAGTGAAGTGCACAGCAATGGCCAAGCCATAATGCACAGTACCAGTGACTCAGCAAGACACACCCAGAATCAAACCAATACAATCTCCCCATCCTAAGGCTTTGGGAACCTCACAGAGGAGAGGGTGGTGAGAATATAAGAACCTAAAGATGATAAGGTTCATCTATGGACAAGACATCCCACTCAAAACAAGACTGCTGCATCTAGGAACTCACTATAGTGACACTTGTCCTTACCAGACCTGCATAATGACTAACATACCAACATTCCCCATGTTCAGGGGCCTGAACCCCTACAAGAGTAGACAAGCCAGAGGCCATCCTGGGATTCATAGAAACAGACAGGCAGGAGGGTGAGATTCATGGAGGGATGGAAGGAAGAGACGATGGAGGGAAGGAGGGGTAAGTACTCAATATGCTTGTAAAAATAGAAACATTTTTTTAAAAAGAGTAGATAAACCATAGGGAACCCCGGGGTCCATAGAAGCAGACAGGTAGAAGGGTGGGAGTGTGATGAATTGAGGAAGGGAAGAAGGATAGGCAGGAGAGGGGATGCTCTTTGTAATTCTAGAGCCAGGGATCAAAAAAGAAAGGTGAACCCCTGGGGTTCATTGGCCAGTTAGCCATTACTAATCATTAAGCCCCAGGTCCCAGTGAGAGGACTTGTCTCAAAACACAGAAAGGATGGTTCCTGAGAAATGACCCCCAAAGTTGATCTCTGCCTTCCACACTCACAAGATGAACACAGATGAATATTTATGCTTCCATTTTTATTTTTTTTAATTCTTTGGCAGTTTAGTACATGTACACAATAAATTTTTGTCATTTTCTTCATATAATATCAACTTTCCAACAAGTTTCTTCCTACTTTTATGTCTTTGTGAGATTGTATTGTGTTTTGAAATACAATATAATATGCATTGGGATTCAGAACACAATACCCTTAAGTATTACAAATAGCCAAACCACTACTTCCTTGTTTATCATTTCCAATAGTCTATTTTGTTTTTGAGACCAGATCTTACCACGTAGCTCACATTGGCCTTGAACTTGCAGTCTTCTACTGCAACCTCCAAAGTTCAAAGATTATCCTTATTTGTTAGTTAAGCTCCTCCCAATTACAGAATGGGTATATGTTGTGCTTGAAGTCGAAATCACAGAAAATGTATAAAAGGGAAATTACTCAAAACTAAACCACCTATAAATAATCTTTGGTATATGTCTTTCCAGCCTTCATGTATTTCAATGGTGTTCAATTGTTAACAATTTGAGTATATAGGTACATGTTCATGTGTGGCTGTGTGTTTATGCATGAGGTCAGAGGTATATATCGAGCATCTCACTCAATCACCTCTCCACCTTATTTTTTTCAGGAGTCACTACCTTATTTTTGGAGACATGATCTCTTATTGAGGACCTAGGGCCTACCAATAAAGCTGTCCTGGTATCCAGCAAACCCCAGATGTCTACCTCCTTAGCACTGGGACTGAAAGTACACATCACCACACCTGACTTTTTGCATGAGGTTAGGAATGGATCCGGGGTTTTTATGATTGTGTGACAAGCATGACTGAGTCATTTCTGCAGCCCCCATAATCATTTTAATAGCAAGCTATGTTCACTCAAGAATGTATTATAGACAGTTTTCCTTGACAACATATTGTCAAGGAAATTGTTCTCAGGAGTGGGGATGTAGCTTAGTAGTAGAACATTTACCTAGCATGCACAAGGCCAAAGATTCAATCTGTAGATACACACACACACACACACACACACATATTATATTAGTACTTACTATACAATATTTCATAGATAGATCCTATATTTCTATATCAGAACTCAACTGTTACAATAGCAAGTTCTTTATAATGAACTTTAGAAAGCATTTTTCATATTGCTTTTTGTTAACATGAATTTCTATAGTTTGATGGTATACATACTTTCTGAGACTTTCACATGTGTTGCCAAAATTCCTGTAGGATTGTTTCAATTTTTATAAATATCCACATGGTGAAAATCACTATATTTTTCCAAGTTCCAATGTATTCATTTTCTCTCTTGTTCTTTCTAAAAATACATGTTGATATTGCCACCTAAACACTTATTATTATGCCCACATATCAGAGAAGCTTTCAGCATTCAACCAAGAAGCATCCTTTTGCAATTCATGATGTTTAATGCAGAAAACCATAACTAGCCAAAATACAAAGAATAAATGATTATAGATTGTTTCAGTTCTAAAAAGGATATTGAAATTACTCTCCATCCCAAAGCTCAGGAAACCTTGTGGAAGGAGTGAATGGAAACATGTTCCCAGACAAGTCCTCTGATCATGACAGTGCTGCCACACTCGAGAACTCAGTGCAGTGCTGTCCCTTTCCTCAAGACCTGCCAATAGTTGGCCTATCGACATTTCACCATGGATGAAGGAAAGTCTCAAGAAACATTACAGCACCCTAAGAGACTATCTCAGATGAATACCAGACAGGAGAAGGGGAGCCTCCATACTAATTTATTCACTCATAAATCATTCAGCCCTAGCAAGTACTCAGGCACTTGCCAGCATAGGTATCCCAGATGGAACTCAGGGAGCTCCACATGCAAAAAGATATGAGAATGGGCTGAGAAAGAGAAAGTATGAAGTTTGGTTAGAAAGATGTGAAAACAAAAATTCATTTTATTTATGTATGGAAGTCTCAATAGAAAATTAAATATATGTCTGGGGCTGGAGAGGTGGCTCAGGGGTTAAGCCTCTGCTTTGCAGGCAGAAGGTCCTGAGTTCTAATCCTAGACCCCACATATAGACGCCTGGCAGAAGCGGGGGTGGCCTGCGTTTCTGGTCCTGGTAGGGCGGAGCCTGTGAATCCCGGGGCAGAGTAAACAAGGAGAAGGTGGAGGCAGTCCATGGTGGTTCCCGAATTCACCCGTGGTTCTACACACACACACACATACACACACGCGCACACGTGCACACACACACACAATTGAATAAATAATAATAAAAAAATAAAATTAAATATATGTCAATGCTGGGATGAGAAGATTTCTCTGTGGATAAAGCACTTTCCCTAAAAACATTAAAAAAACTTCATTCATTCTCACCTCTGAAATCTTGGAAACGCTTACTGCTCGTCAATGCTAAAAGAGCAGTCTTCTGGGAAATGTCTCCATTTTCTATAAAGAGAAAAGCAATACAAAGAATAATACTTCAAGAAACAAAAGATCTACATTTGTTTGCACACTGCCATTTTAAAGCATTTTATAATTTTCTGCCCCAGAGACGTTTGTCCAGAATATATGCCATTGTTACCCATTCAAATCCTACTCACATAAAAACCAGTTTAAAAGTCTAGTTTTCCCAAAAGCCTTCCCTTCATCCTGCATTCCCCTCAAACTACTGTGCTATCCCTTCCCTTTCCTTCACAATCTAGTTTCTGGAAAGAGATGCTTTTATTCCTCTTAACTTCATTCACATCTTGAATGAATTTGAGATTCATTCACAGGACTTCTGAATGACTTCCATCATCACTAAATCATGTATACCAGTTAACTATTTACTACCAAGCTAATTAACACCTTCTAACTTATTACATTTTATGCCTTCTCCTTTAAACTTACTTCCCTTTACTTTGTTGATATAGCTTTTACTAATTCTTTCCTATAATTCTAGCTAATTCTTACGGCCCTTTATAAGCTATTTCTTCACTTTTACTTAATTAGCATGCCCCAGTGTTCTGTCTTTGACCCTCTTTTTCATTAATTCCATCAACTTTGTGCTATGCACTTGTTAACTATGCACTAAATGTGGATGGCTCCTGAGTTACTATTTCAAGTTTAGTCTACTAGCTACTGAACATTTTCATCTCTCTGTTTGCAAGCATCTCAGAAACATCCATCCTAAGCTAAATTTATCATTTTTGCACTAAAATTTCATGTTCATATTACATTTCATATATTAAAAGGTTTTCAGTGAATATACTATGTGCACTTCAAATAATGTGTTTTCCTGCAAAGAACATAGTTGATAGCATTGTTTTGTTGATTGTTATTCTGTCAAGTTTTGAGAGAAATGCACTAACATACTATACTTTTCTATTTCTCTGCTAAACATTTTTTCTTAATTTTCCATTTCTCTCCTCTTCCTTTCACTTTATAGTATCATGACACATTGTTATAACAAAATACCTGAGCCAAGCAACTTAAGAGAAGGGTTTGATTTCTGCTTGATTCCACAATTCCAAGTTAAGTTACAGTCCATCATAGCAGGAGAGTCATTGTAGCAGGAACTGAGAGAAGTGGTCACATCATATCCTAACTCTTTAGAGACCCCTTTTCTGAAGGCACTAAAGATCAGATCTGTCACATATGCCCGTGTAGACTGGGCACCATACAAACATGAAGGGTACTCTTCACATAAATGAGAGTGTGCTCTTGATATTATGCCATGTAGTGATGACACAACTACAATATAACTAACTGATGAAGTGATGTAAAAACCCATTTAATAATGCAAAGTGGAAAATACTTCTAGGAATTAACTATTTTTCTGAATTTTTATTTTTTTAAATAAGCCCTCTAGACTCTTTTTAGTATTTTTTGTTTATTTGTACATGTGCACCAGAGAAAAGGGAGCATGACAGAGTG
Organism: Typhlomys cinereus; assembly: GCA_023101885.1. Lineage (NCBI taxonomy): Eukaryota > Metazoa > Chordata > Mammalia > Rodentia > Platacanthomyidae > Typhlomys > Typhlomys cinereus. The sequence continues at coordinate 738,244 of JALPQD010000298.1, read as the reverse complement.
CACATATATGCCATAGTACACAGGTAGAGTTCAGATGACAACTTTCATAGATCAGTTCTTTCCTTCCACCATATGAGTGTCCAGCAATTGAACTCAGGTTTCCAAGTTTTTAAATGGGTGCCTTACCCACTGAGTTTTCTCACCAGCCCTGGATCTGTATTTTAAATTCAATATTTTTAATTTTATTATTACCATATATGCACTATAAAATTATATGTTTCATTTCATACATATGTTAATATATCATGTACTTTGTATTCACTTTCCTCCCATCATCTTCTCTACTTCTCTCCACCCTTGCTGGTTCTCTTCCTCATCACACAGTAGTTTCCAAATTTGAAAAATATATATCAGTTTCTCTGAACACTTTAAAAATTTACCCTCTATCACTTCAGGTCATAAATATCTTAAATAAAGAGAACAGTTTCATCTCACAAAAACCTCAACCAAATGGAATCAACAGAATATTTTATTAGGTTTTAAAGGGCAGTCTTCTAAAAAGAAAAAACACTTGCTAACTTTATTCATACATGTTCTGTCAGCTAGTGTGTAGCATACACTCAGGAAGAAGAAATGAAAAAATCAAGAGTTTAAGACCAGCCTGGGCTACACAGGGAGGAAAAAAAATCACACAAGCAAACAAAGGGATACTCTACCAAGCTAAATAAATCTCAGAATATTTGTTCTATTAAAGTAAACCGACTGACAGCAGTTATACATACCATCAACATCAAGGGTTTCCTCTAGCATCTGTTGCTCTTCTGGTTTTAAAGAAATATTGAGATCACTAAAGGCATCTTTCAAGTTTTCAACTTGAATCTTATCAGAGTTCATCAAGCTGACAGTATTAAGGGCAGCTTTTATATCTGAAAACAAATGAGAGTCTCTGAGTCACTTAATATTTCTTAAATATGTTTTCACATTCTATCTGATTAACACACTTCCAATTCAGGCTGCTTGACAGATATACATCTCAATTCATTAGCTCTATGATTCCAAAATTAATATTATTCATAAGTTCTTCATTAAGAATATTTCCCTGAGATTTCTTTTTTATTATTTTATTTTTCTAGTTTTACAACTATATTGAGTACTCATCCCTGCTTCCCTCCATTCCCTCTCCCTCCCAACCTCCATTTTATCTCAATTTAAAAAAAGCTAAATTGACTAAGTTTTAAATTTTAACTGAATGAAGTCAACAAAATTTTAAAACCCAAAATAGGGCTTTTTTGTGTCTTCTATCCTAGGACAAAATCTTAAATCAGTGCAGTAGATTTTAAGTACAAAATTCCCCAAAGTACAAAGTATAAAAATGATAATTGTAAACTTTTATACTTACATATTTTGCTGCTCCACTCAATTATTCTACAAATTTTTACTCTCTTATAAAAAGTTCTCCCATACCCCATGACTGCAAAGAAGGGCAATCCTGAGATTTTAGAAATACAACTAGTCTAAATTTCTAAACTAAAAGTTAAATCATATCTCTTTCTTTTGAAGATACCTATTTATAAAGGTCAAACACCACGAAATATGTACATAAGAATAAGCTGAAGAGTTCTAAGGTTGTAAGAAATAGCCTTAAGGGCTTTTGAGTGAAAAAAATTTAAATGCTAATGGTCCTTTTAAAATGAAGCATTCTATAGCCTTCCATATTCTTATGTAAACCTCTAAGTTTTTTTTTTTTTTTTAAAAAAAAAAAAACAGGATCCTGGATTTACGGTCATATCTCTTAACTGCTTTCTAAGTTATACAAATTATGTAGGCAGGGTCACTGTTCAGAACATAATCTCTAATTTATCTAAACAAATATTACAGCTTACTAGAGACTGAAAGACTGAATATAGTTCCTTATACATATTAGACATATGCTCTACTACTGAACTGAATCCCTCAGTTGCTAAAACATTGTTTTTTTCTCTTTCTTTCATGAATGTGTGTATGGGGTGTATGTATGTATGTATATGTGTTGCACATGTGTATGCATATGTATGTACATGAGTACACATTCCTGTCGAGACCCAAGGGTGATATTGGCACTTATCCTTCATCTCTCTTCCTGTTGTGAACCTGGGTTTTCTAATTAAGCCTAGAGCACACCATTAAAGATAGTCTGGCTAGCTGACTTCCTTGAGATTTTTAGGTTCTACCTTGCAGGGCTAGAATTTGTCATTGCTTGCCCAGCAATTTTATGTGGGACCTGGAGACCCAAACGCAGGTCCCTTTGCTTGTGAGACAAGGGTTTTAACTACTGAGTCATCCCCCAAGCTCAACTAAGATAAGACAAAGGAAAGATACACAAGAGAGTTGCAGAATTGGCTTATGAGATTTGTAGTCTTCCAAGTCCAACAGTTCATTCCACTTCCCATGCCTCATAATTCAATAAATCAATTTCAATAAAATCAATAAATTTCAGATTTCAGTTGAGAATGACCCAACCATCCCAAAAAGTCCTGAAACAAAATATCACTTTTTATTCCTTAATTTGAAGGAATGAGGATAAAGGTAGACTGGGGTCAAGAAAACTTCTTTAACTAAACACTTCATTGTACAGCCTTTCACTTTTTGATGTTGCAAATTGATTCCTTGGCCTCTATTTTTTTCTCACGTCTAACCACTTTCTCTGCCCTCCTTTGTTCTATTTCTTATCTCCTATGGTGCCATATGCTGTTTCTTTATCTCTATGCATGCCATTATACTTTTATATATGTCTGTATACCTTTATTCCTAGAATAGATTGTTATACATCTCTCCTGATTCACTCGTTTAAAATGCTTTTAAATTCATATCATATTAGGCTGGAGAGAGGGTTCAGAGGTTAAAACTCTGCCTGGAAAGCCGAAGGACCTGAGTTCAGATCCCAGATCCCACATAAAAAATATCCGTTAGAAATAGCAGTAGAGTGCATTTCAGGCCCTGGAAGGCAGAGTCTGGGAAATCCCAGAGTAAAGCAAAAAAGAAGTAGAAGACATACAGAATGACTCCCAAAGTCACCCTTGGGTCTCATAGGTACACACAGTGCCTTCTAATGCACACATACATACACATGCAAAAATAAGATAAATAAATTTATATCATAACTAATCTACTACCACTTGACTTTCAGATGTTTGTTTTGGGCCAATCATAGCCCAAGGCCAAACAATATTCTTTAAAAGTCTATAAAAGGGCTGGAGAGATGGCTCAGGAGTTAAGACTCTGCTTTGCAAGCAGAAGGTCCTGAGCTCAGATCCCAGGTCCCACATAAAAACACCAGGTGAAAACAGCAGTGTGCACATTCAGACCCTGTGGGCTGAACCTGGGAAATCCCAGAATGAAGCAAAAAGGAGGTAAAAGCAATCTAGGATGATACCTGACGTCACCCTTGGTCCTCCATAGGAACACATAGTGCCCTCTGATACATAAACACACATATACACATATACACATACACACATACACACACACAAACACACACGTAAAATAAATAAAAATATATAAAAGTATAAAAATATGTGAGCTTCATAAAAATTACTAAATATATTTTTATCTCAGAATGAAAATTGAATTTAAATCCTTTTGTATTTAAATCCTTTATCAGATACATGCTTAGAAAATATTTCCTCCAAGTTTTTTGCTTATTTATTTTATCAAGAGTATCATAAAATCAAATCATACACTTTAAATATAAAAATATATAGTTTCATATATCAGCTTTATTTCATAATGTTTCAGAAATAATAAAAGACAGTAGAAAGTATGACAAATATCTGGTATAAAATATCAATTCACCTACCTTTTAATACAGGATCTGGTTTACTTGTGTTCAAATTCTCCAAAATTTGCTTGAGACTCACTTCATCATTTTCTAAGAAAAAGAAAAAAAGATAATGAATGACCAAGTGTCAATGTCAATAATTATTTTAAAACTGTGGCAGAAGATGGGGATGGGAAAATTATATAACTTCTGACAACAGCAGAATAAAAGCCATTAACTTAAGTCTACTCAAAACTTCTTCCTTCAAAGCAAAAAGGAGATACAACAATGTTTACTTGATTTAAAAATTATAATCTCATTTAAAAATTATGAGTGTGTGTGTGTGTGTGTGTGTGTGTGTAATAGATTTAATGTTAGAAAAGCATAAGATGACTCTGAAAACTATTTCCAGCAGAAAACAGAGTAGATTTTAATGATCTGTCAATATGCCTATCTTCTGGACCATAAGATGGCTCAATAGGTACTATCTCCAAAGCCCGTGTGGTGGAAGGAGAGAATCAACTTCTAAAAGTCATCATCTCTCCCTCATTCTGTCTCTACCCTTTCCTCTCAAATAAATAAATATTTTTAAAGTTATGCCTATCTTCTGTGTCTATCTATATCTTCTATGTTTTCCTTATTTTTGGAAGACATTTATATATCTAATGCAAGAGAAAAACGAAAGTGTTGAGAAGGTAACTCATACACTGCAAGTGGAAACATAAAACTAATACAGCCATTATTATGAAGAATCTTCAAAAATTAAAAATAGTACTACTATCTGACTCAGAAATTCTAATTCTGTATATATATCAAAGGAAATTAAATTGGCATATCAAAAAAGTATCTGTGCTTCCATATTCATTCCAGCATTATTCACAATGATCATGATATTGAATAATTTTTTTTATTTATTCAATTGTGCATGTGTGCTCGTGTGTGTGTGTGTGTGTGTGTGTGTGTGTGTGTGTGTGTGTGTGTAGAACCACGGGCGAATTCGGGAACCACCATGGACTGCCTCCACCTCCTCCTTGTTTACTCTGCCTGGGATTCACAGGCTCCGCCCTACTAGGACCAGAAACGCAGGCCGCCCCAGCTTCCACCCAGCATCTATACGTGGGGTCTAGGATCCGAACTCAGGGTCTTCTGCCTGCAAGGCAGAGGCTTAACCCCTGAGCCACCTCTCCAGCCCGATATTGAATAAATATTGTATATCTATTATTTTTAAAAAAGGAAACAGGTAATCATATAACACAAAATGTAATAATATTTAACATAAAAGCACAAAATATTAAAAATAAAAATTTTAATGTGAATTACTCAATTTTTAAAAGACATTTGAAAAAATTGAACAATAAAAATGAAGTATTCACCATCAACAAATGCCTGTTTCAGGATCTCCTGAAATGTCTTAGAGTCTACAGGAATTCCAGCACTCTCAAGTTTGGAGCACAGTTCTTTTACAGGCATCTTATTATTTCTGAGATCAGAAAGAGTTGTAATCTCTTTCAATAAACCTGCAAATATAGGAAGAAAAGAGAACATATGAAGAAATTGAGGCAATGCCTTTTTTAAGCCTAAAGCAAAAAAGAAGTAACTATATATTTAAAAGAATTGCAAACTGAGGGTCTTTTAAATTGTATTAGTGGTCTTTGTCTTCAGAAGCCAATTAACAATAAAAACTAAGAATGCAGTTTTTCAACAGCTGGTGATTCAGAGACAAAGTTTAAGAAGCAAAAATAGAAACTCAGAAATTGTGAAAAAGAAAACTTTAAGGCATATTAATCTGACTCAGAGTGGAAAAGGTCACATCTCACACTATCCTAAAGGTAAGTCTATCGTTTTTAACAGTCCACCACAAATTTTAGTGCACTAGGACTTATTTTTTTAACATGTTTCATACATGAAAAAATAAGTATATAGATATCAATACAAATGAGAAAAAATTGTGCAGCTAGTGTCATGAGGTGAATGTGTACTTTATCGATGTAGTATACATTGAGACAAATGACTTTCTTTAAGGAATTATAGCCACAGATGGTCCACTAGGCTCTCCACAGCGCCACATTGGGTTCCTCCAGTGGCACTGCCATGAAGAAAGTGGTCTGGCTGGAGGCCGGCCTCAATCCCAGGAAGGTTTCCCACTTGAAGCAGTTCTGTCTGCAGAATGCTCAACATGAACCCCTGCTGACTGGAGTCAGCATAAATTCCTCCAAACCCCAGAAAGTCTGCTTCTTTTTATAGTCAACTCTTTCAGAGGTTTCTCAAATCACTTTTCCTGAACCAGTGAATCTTCAAGAGAAATACATCTGAAGCCTGTACAAAGCTTCCTGTGACAATGTGCCATAATAAACAGTCTTCTACTTGTCAGGTCCTTAACATCTACCTCTTTCATGGATTCTGATTCACAGGATTATAAATATTTTATATACACTGACTAGAGCATACAATAAAACAGCATAAGTGTTTGGCCTTGCAAAAAAACCCACACAGATTAAACATGTTAAGGAAGAGAAATCAGTACACAACATTTCCTATAATGCAAAGAAAATAAGAAAAATGCTGAAAATATAGGAAAACAGGCTATATTTCAGAAAAAGGTAAAATACTCTAGGATAGTTATAGAACTTTATTTTCATCTTTATTCTTTTATTATACTTACTGTTGAATGGTGCTGATAAATTAGGAGAATCAGTGAAATCTTCAATTATATTTTTTAAGATCACATTTCTTTCTACAAAGTTAAAAAAGTAGAGTTTAAATAAAGTCAACTTACAACTTGTTAAAGCAAGCATTTATACCATTCCATTCAGCTTTCAAACTTCTGTGATAGCAATACATTCACTAGATTGAAGGCATGCACATATACTTAAGGGCACATATGCACACAGGTACACACACACTGCACATACATGTACACATGTGTACACACATGCACAACACACACACAGATATTCAAGTTTATAAAGCAATATTTGTCATTACCATCTGTGATATACTCTGATATTCTCTAGTGAATTTCAAATTATTCAATTTCACTTCCATGCACTATTCATAAACTATGAAAGTAATTTCACAGTACATGTGATCTACAGTTTAAAAAATTATACACAGGATCTGGCAAGATAGCTTAGGGCTACATATCTTTGCCTCAAAAGCAAAAAGGTTTAAGTTTAGATTCCCAAATCCCATATAAAAACTGGTAGAAATTACGACCTATACTTTTGGCCCAAGAAGATTGAACCTGGAAAACCTCATAACAAAGCAGTAAGAAGGTAGAGCAATCCAAGATAGTTTCCAAAGTCACTGTTGGTCTCTAGGCACACACAGTGTCCTCTTCTACACACACACACACACACACACACACACACACACACACACACACTTCTAAACCTACACATGTGCAAAAAAAAATCTTATACTGTAAACCAGATCAAGAACCTGTAGAAGGGAACATCATAGGCCATAGGGAAGAACAAACTAAGGTTTAGAAATGTCATTGAAACATTTATCATTATAGCCATAAATTAGAGGAGCTCTCAACATTCAACCTAGAATCTTTCTTTTTCTATTTTTTATCATCTTTTCGTCCTTTTTTATGTTTTTTAAACATTTTTTATTATTATTTCTGCTCATACAAACTTAATAAGTACACCACTTCCCTCCCTCCCTTCTCCTCCCCCCCGAACCCCCTGCTCTCCCTCCCCTCACCCCTCCCTTCCCATCCCCATCCCCCAGTGCCTCCCCCCCCATCCCCAGAGAGTCCTTTAATGTGCATGCCAGATTATCCTATGGGCCCTCCTCTCTGATGACGTACAAGGACCCAGTTGTATTTCCCTGAATCCTTTCCTGTGCTCCCCTTAAGCATAGGAACACTACTGTGGCTGTCAATCCCTTGTCTCCAAGGATCTTGGTGCCTTTAGCAGATGCTAGACTTTGTGAGGTCAATAGTGTGTTGGACATTGCGCAGGGCATGCAAAGTCCAATTATGGTTGAGAAGCTTTCTTTTTCAAAGAAAAGTATAATGCAGAGAACTACAGTTGAGCAAAGTGGAGAGAGTGGGTGATCATGGACTGCTTAGTCCCAAACAGGACATCTAAATGGCACCCTATCTCAAGGCTCAGGGAACATTGCAGAAGAAGGATGGTGAGAATGTAAAAGCCTGAAGATGTGGACAGGTGCTTCTAGACAGTATTCTCTGGACAAGACAGGGTAGTTGCAACCAAGAACTTGCTGTAGCTATGTTTGCTCTCATGAGACCAGAACAAGATTTAGCCTTCTTTTTTTATTTTTATTTTTGCATGTATGTCTATGTGTGTGAATCCATGTGTGTATCAGAGGGCACTGTATATGCCTGTTGAGGTCCAAGAGTGCCTAAAGGAATCACCCTGGATTGTGCTACCTCCTCTTTGCTTTGCTCTGCCTTCAAAGCACCAGAAGTACAGGTCACTGCCATTTCCTTCTGGAATTTTTATGTGGGGTTCAGGATCTGAACTCAGGACCTTCTGGGGCTTAATTCCTGAGCCATCTATCTCTCCAGCCCAAGATTTAGCCTTAACATTTAATCATAGAATGGACAAAATCTCAAGAGGCACCGTATCTCCCTGAGACACAATTGAGGTTAATGCAGAATAGGAAGGGGTGCTAGGGAAGAACTTTCCTCAATAGTATAGCTAGTAATCTATCATCCATGCTCCACCAAGTAATCGAGCATATGCTGGTAAAGGCAGTCCAGAAGAAACTTGATAGGTCCCACACAGAGGGAGGTCTGGAAAAGGATACTAATGAAGAAGAATGTTGGCAGTGGGGAAAAGAGGGGCATGGATTTGGGTAATTAGGGATAAAAATTACATAAACTAATTATATTCATGTATGAAACTCTAAAAGGGCAAAATAAATATTGAAAAATAGTCTGTGTATGCATCCTCTAATGCAGAGACCTGAGATACTACTGAAATGCTCACCATCAGTTGCAGAAGTTCGTAACACCTCTAGTTGATCTTCATTTATCCGTTCCTTCAAGTTTGTCAAGGCAGATAAAAGGTCTCCAGCTTTAACTTTTCCATCAGCAAAACTATTAAGAACCTTCCATGTATCCTCTATTCCTATTTTAATGATGAATGCAAAAGCACATGCATGGTTAGTGCATCCAGATAATCACATCACAGCCTGGTGTGTGTGTGTGTGTGTATGTGTGTGTGTAAGCCAGAGGTCAACTATTATTTGGTCTCTCTTATCTGACTTCTTTTATTTATATGGTTACCTGTAAAAATATAATATTGCTAAGTGTACATTACCATAAACCTAATTTATCTAAATAATAGTGTTATAAATTTATTGTATTCTCTTTTATCACTGAATTTGGCTACAATGCAAATATAAATCTAGCTTATTGTTTCTGACTATATTTGCCTCAGTGAAAGTTATCATCATTTCTTTTTCCCCATGAGATTGCTGTAAGGATCTTTATATACATTAAACAAGAAACTGTCTAGACTATTAACTTAAGAACAGAATTATGGAGTCATAAGGAATACACATACTTTTACTAATAATTGCTACATTGCTATTTATAATGTTAATATTACTGTAATCACTGACAACTTGTGACCATTACCAATGTTTCTTATAAACATCTTAACCATTTACATTTTTCCTTCTGTGTAATGCCTTCTTACATCTTTATTCATTTTTCTAATTGGATTTTCTTCCCTACTGATGAATTGTAAAATTTTCCTATATATATGAAATGATCCTTTGCTATTTCTACAGTAGCAATTATCTTCCTTTAGTTTGTTACATATATCCTTTTTACCTTTTGATTACACTTTTGAAAATCTTATTTAAGAAATTCTTCACAATCACAAGGTAAAAGATTTTCTCCAACATTTTTGACCAACAGATCTATAGTTTTGTCTTATAAATTCATTTTAAAATTTACTTACTTCATTTGGAGACTTTTTTATATGTGATAACAGTGAAGCAATTTTTTTAACCTGGTGAGTAAAGTCCTGAAACATAACTAAATAACGCATATCATTCTACACTGAGCAATGATATAATCTCTACCATATGCCAAATTCTCATGTACTTAAATCACTCCTGGTTTTATGTTGCAATGAATTGGCCAATTTGTAACTTATGTCTGATATATCTTATATCTGGAAAGGCAAGTTTTCCTTTCATGAATAGTCTTTGCTATTCAGAGACAACTAGCAGTCTATCAAACTTTCAAATATAATTATTTTGTTAAGATTTCCACCAAAATAGTCCATCTGGAATATTGGTTGACACTGCACTCAAATTATACATTAATTTCAAATTTACTTGTTATAACACTCATTTTAAAGCTTCAAACTTGAGATTCCAACTCCAATTTGAATGTCTTAGTTCCAAGATTGTTTTAATGTCTAACTGTGCTAGAATGTAAAAACAAGCTCGTTTAAGCATTCAACTAATGTTTTTAACAAAGAACAAGGGGACACATTCAAGAAGATATGAATAAAAAAGATAAGAACCAAAAAAGGAAGCATTACTAAGTTAGTGCAAAAAGAATTATGATTTGGACTGTGAATTTCCAATTATATATGCTCAAACAAATTTTTTTACAAATGGCATTATTTCATTTTTGCATAGCAAATTACATAGCAATTAAAATAAAATAAGAATAAATGAAAGTTAATTTTTTATTATATATATTTTTATTTCCACTCATACAAACTTAACAGGTATACACCGGTCCCCCCCTCCAACCCCCTATCCTCCTGTTCCCCCTCGCCTCCCCCTTCCCTCCCCATCTCCCAGTGCCTCCCCTTCCCATCCCCGGAGCATCCTTTAATGTGCATGCCAAACTCTTCTCTGGGTCCTCCTCTCCGATTAGGTGCAAGGACGCAGTAGCATTTCCCAGAACCCTTTCCTGTGTTCCCCTTAAGCATAGGAACACTACTGTGGCTGTCAATCCCTTGCATCCCAGGATCCTAGTGCCTTTAGCAAATGCTAGACTTTGTGAGGTCAATAGTGTGTTGGACATTGCGCAGGGCATGCAAAGTCCAAATATGATTGCTTCGGCCCTAACTTGTGTGGAGTATCTTGCAAATCATTGCTCCTCCCATCCTTGTGCTCTTACAATCTTACCGCCCCCTCTTCCGCAAATATCCCTGAGCTTCAGGATGGGGAGAAATTAGGCTAGCCTAATTCCAGGTGATTGATATAGAGTCTCTGATGTTCTGGATTATGGTTTGTTGATTTTTTTTTCAGTTTTGCTGCTCCTGCAATGTCCATGGCACCATCCTGATGGGTATTGGATGTCACCCCCTGGCCAGAGATAAAGACCTGGGTCGCGGTGAGTCCCGGCTGGATTGCACTCGTCCCGGGGCGGCGGAGTCGGAGTGGGGAAAGGGACAAACAAATTTTTGTTGATAAGATTAGAGCCATTACAATCACCACATTTTTGCAAATGAGAAATGTTTGTTTCTGTGAGTGTAAAAAAGTCTATTCTTCTGGATTCAAGACACTCTTGTAAAACATTTTCTGCATCCTGCTGGTTATGAAAGCATTTCCCTGCAAAAAGTTGTAGAACTGCTTGAAGAAATAGTAGTTGATGAGAGGTTAGGTAAAGTTGACAAATAAGGCAAAAACTTGTAACTGAATTCATTCATCTCTTGAAGCACTGGGTGAGGCAGCATCATGGAAGAATTGAGCCCTTTTGGTTGACCAATGCCAACTGAAGGTGTTGCAGTTACTCATACTTTTGACGCTGTAATGGTTTCACTAAGAATAATAAAGCCATAGTGGATCAGACTGACAGCAGACCACCAAATAGTGACCATGACCACTTTTTTTGCTTCAAGTTTGACTTTAAGAAGTACCTTAGAGTTGCTTCTCCATTCAACCACTGAGCTGGTCATCTCCACTTGTTTATAAAATTTAGTTTCATCTCACATCATAATACAACTGAAAAAAACACTTTTTGTATAAAATAATGCCTTTTATGTTTGGTCAGCTCATAAAGCATTCATTTATTGAGGTTTTTCCATCTTTCCAATTTCTGGAAAGATGTCAAATGACCATTGAATAATCTACAGTGAGTTCCTTGGTAACTTCTCACATGGTCAGAGGCAGACTTCGATGTTCTTTCTCATTTGGTCACTGTTGACTTTTAATGACCAGTCACTAGGCTTCTCATTGTCAAGGTTTTGTCTCCTCTTCAAAATTTTTTGAGCCACAATTGTACTGTATGTTCGTCAGCAGTTACGGGCCAAATGAGCCACTGGCATTGAGAATTATCTCCAATACTTGCCAGACCCATTATGAACTCAAATAAGAAAATCACTTAAATTTGCTTTTTAGATAATATTTCAGTAGTCCAAAATAAATATAAAATAAACAGCAAGTGATGCTGACAGCAAAAAATGTACATTAAATTATGTACAACATAACCACATTTATTTAAAATGTGTTTCAATATGGCAAATGTTAACAGTCAAAATACATTGCTTTTGCACCAGCCTAATATTAAAAGAGATTAAAGAAACCAAGAGATGGCACCCTTGATAATAAAACAAACTTGACAAAATTAATAAATAATGCATCTTAGGAGACTACATGAAAGTGAAGTAAGTACAAAGTTAACACATTTTAGAATTAATTTTTAAAAATATGAAAACTATGTTCATTAATTTGGAAACCTAGAGTTTTGTTTTTTTTTATTAAAAATTTAATTATAAATTTTAAAATTTTTTACCAGTTCCCTCCCTCCCCCCTCCTCCCCCTCCCCTTCCCCCAGTGCCTCCCCCCCAATTCCCAGAGAGTCCTTTATTGTGTACGCCTAACTCTCCACTGGGTCCTCCTCTCCGATGACATATAAGGACCCAGTGGCATTTCCATAAGCCCTTTCTCTTGTTCCCCTTAAGCATAAGATCACTACTATGGCTGTCAATCCCTTGCCTCCAGGGGTCTCGGTGCCCTTAACAGATGCTAGACTTTATGAGGGCAACAGTGCACTGGACATTGCGCAGGGCATGCAAAGTCCCATTATGATTGCTTTGGCCCCAACTATTGTTGAGAATCTTGCAAATCGTTGCTCCTCCCATCCTTTTGCTCTTACAATCTTACCGCCCCCTCTTCCGCAAATGTCCCTGAGCTCCAGGATGGGGAGAGATTAGGCTGGCCTAGTTCTATGTGATTGATATAGAGTCTCTGAAGTTCTGGATTGTGGTTTGTTGATTTTATTTTGCAGTTTTGCTGCTCCTGCAATTCCCTTCACTCCATTCTGCTGGGCACTGTATGTCACCCCCTGGCCAGAGACAAAAAGCTGGTAAACTGGAGTCTTGTTGTAATAGCACATTCAAGGGCAGATGTAATAAGAGTAGAAAACCTCCCTGAGGGAGGGGTCCATCACCCATTTGCAAAATGATTACTTTTTATCTGCTAGACTATATGCCCTTCCCTTCTGGTGAGATCAGGAAAGAACGTCTGTGAACTTAACCAGGTTTCTCATTACTTACTTGCAGACCTTGATGGAGGCCTATTTTCTCTGCTGTAACATGGTCTCCTCTCTCATTGTTTCTGGTGTGGCCCTCCTAACCCATCTCTCTTGTTCATAATCCTTGCAATTACTGTGTTACATAGGTTTACTTTTGAGTGTCTCAATGTGGGCTGGGTGAGTTTGGTATTAGGAGCCACCTATTAGGGAGTACATACGGCACTTAATTTTCTGGGTTTGGGATACTTCACTTAATATAATTCTTTCTAATGACATCCATTTCCCAGCAAATTCCAGTAATTCATCATTTTTGATGGCTGAGTAGTACTCCATTGTATAGATGTACCACAGTTTCCTTATCCACTTGTCAACTGTTGGACATTTAGGTTGATTCCATGACTTTGCTATTGTAAACAGTGCTGCTATGAACATGGTCGAGCTTGTGCTACCGAGGCAAACCTCTGCTGCATGGGGGGTTATTCCCAAAAGTGGGATAGCAGGGTCATACGGCATTTCAATCTTTAATTTCTTTAAGAATCTCCAGACGGCTCGCCAGAGTGGCTGTATGAGCCTGCATTCCCACCAACAATGTAGGAGAGTTCCCCTCTCTCCACATCCTCTCCAGCATTTGTCGTTGTTTGTATTGTGGATTTTTGCCATCCTGACCGGGGTGAGATGATATCTCAGGGAAGTTTTGATTTGCATTTCCCTGATGGCGAAGGAAGTGGAGCATTTTTTAAGATAATTGTTCGACATTTTAATTTCATCTCTGGTAAAGTTTCTTTGAAGTTCCAGGGCCCATTTTTTAATTGGGCCAGTGTTTTCCTTGGAGTTTAATTTTCTAAGTTCTTTGTGCACTCTGGACAGTAGAGCTCTGTCAGATATGTGGTTAGTGAAGATTTTCTCCCATTCTGTGGGTTGCCTTTGAGCTCGTGTGACAATCTCTTTATCTGAACAGAAGCTCTTTAATTTCACAAGATCCCAACTGTTGAGAGTTGGTAGCAGTGACTGTGCCATTGGATGTCTGTTTAGGAAGTGTTGGCCTAGCCCAATCAGCTCGAGGGAGTTCCCTATCCTTTCAACTATGGTTTTTAAAGTCTCTGGCCTGATATCAAGGTCCTTGATCCATTTGGAATTAAGTCTTGTACATGGTGACAAGTACGGGTCCAGCTTTAATCTTCTGCATGTGGAGATCCAGTTTTGCCAGCACCATTTGTTGAAGATGCTGTTCTTTTTCCATTGGATTCTTTGGGCCCCTTTGTCAAAGACCAAATGGCTGTATTTTTGTGGGCTTATATCTGGGTCTTCAATCCTTATCCATTGATCTGTGTGTCTATTTTGGAGCCAGTACCAGGCTGTCTTTATAACTATGGATTTGTAGTATAGACTTAGGTTTGGTATGGTAATACCTCCAGCTGTGTTTTTGTTACTCAGGATTGTTTTTGCTATCCTGGGTCTTTTGTGCCTCCATATGAACTTTGAGATTATTTGGTCAACTTCTTTGAAGAATTGCTTTGGGATTTTGATTGGTATAGCATTGAATCTGTATATTGCCTTTGGTAGGATGGTCATTTTTACAATGTTGATTCTGCCAATCCAGGAACAAGGGAGGTCTTTCCACCTTCTGGTGTCTTCTGCAATTTCTTTCTTTAGGGTTTTAAAGTTTTCATTGTAAAGGTCTTTTACCTCCTTAGTTAGGTTTATACCAAGGTATTTCATTTTTTTAGGGGTTATAGTAAATGGTATGGTTTCTCTCAAGGCTTTTTCACTTCTTTCATTCTGGGCATATAGGAAGGCCTCTGATTTTTGCACATTTATTTTGTATCCTGCCACCCTGCTGAACTTCTCAATTAGTTCCAGGAGCTTCCTGGTGGAGTTTTTGGGATCCCTCAGGTATAAGATCATGTCATCTGCAAATAGGGATAGCTTGACTTCTTCCTTGCCGATTTGAATCCCTCTTATGTCCCTTTCTTGTCTTATGGCTTCAGCTAAGACTTCAAGTACAATATTGAATAGAAGTGGTGAGAGTGGACAGCCTTGTCTAGTTCCTGATCGAAGTGGGAATGCTTCCAATTGTTCCCCATTGAGCATAATCCTTGCTGTGGGCTTGTTGTATACAGCTTTTATTATATTGATAAAGGTTCCTTCCATTCCTACTGTCTCTAGCGTTTTGATCATAAAAGGCTGTTGGATCTTGTCAAAAGCTTTTTCTGCATCTATCGAGCGTATCATGTGGTCTTGGACTTTGGACTGGTTTACATGATGAATTACATTTATTGATTTGTGTATGTTGAACCAACCTTGTGTGCCAGGGATGAAGCCTACTTGGTCCCCGTGAATGATCTTTTTGATATGTTTTTGAATCCGATTTGCTAAGACTTTGTTGAGAATCTTTGCATCTGTGTTCATCAGGGAGATCGGCCTATAGTTTTCTTTTTTAAGTGAATCTTTATTAGGTTTTGGGATTAAAACGATATTAGCTTCATAGAAGGAATTTGGTAGTGTTCCTTCCTTTGCTATTTGATGGAACAGTTTAAGGAGTATTGGTGTTATTAACTCCTTAAATGTCTGGTAGAACTCTGTGCTGAATCCATCTGGTCCAGGACATTTTTTGGTGGGAAGATTCGAGATTACTTCCTCAATTTCCTTATATGTTATAGGACTATTTAAATAATTCACAACTTCCTGATTCAATTTAGGTAAGTTGTGTTTACTTAGAAATTCATCCATCTCTTTTGTGTTGTCAAACCTCACAGAGTATAAGTTTTTGAAATATGATGTTATAATTCTCTGGATTTCTTGGGTATCAGTAGTGATAACTCCATGTTCATTTCTAATTTTGTTAATTTGGGTTTTCTCTCTCTTGCTTTTGGTTAGTTTAGCTAGGGGTGTATCAATCTTGTTGATTTTTTCAAAGAACCAGCTTTTTGATTGGTTGATTTTTTCTATCGTTTTCTTAGTCTCGATTTCAGATATTTCTCCCCTTATTTTGCTAATCTCTTCTCTTCTACTGCTTTTGGGATCAGATTGCTCTAGTTTCTCTAAAGCTTTAAGCTGCATTGTTAAGTTGTTTATTTCCGATGTTTCCATTTTTTTGACGTGGGCATTAAGAGCTATGAACTTACCTCTTAGAACAGCTTTCATTGTGTCCCAGAGATTTTGGTAAGTTGTATTTTCGTTATCATTCACTTTCAGGAAATCTTGAATTTCCTTTTTAATTTCTTCCTGAATCCAGTTCTCATTCAGCATCATAGTGTTAAGTTTCCAGGAGTTAGTGTATTTTCTCTTGTTTGATGTGTTGTGGATGTCCAGCTTTAGGCCGTGGTGGTCTGATAGGGCACAGGTTAGAATTTCAACTTTCTTGTATATGTGTAGATTCATTTTGTGGCCCAATATGTGATCTATTTTGGAGAAAGTTCCGTGTGCTGCTGAGAAAAATGTGTATTCTTTGGTGCGTGGGTGAAAAGTTCGATAGAGATCTGTGAGGTCCATTTCTTTCAGGGTTTGATTAAGTTCCAAAGTGTCTCTGTTAAGCTTTTGACCTGTTGATCTATCCCATGTAGAGAGGGCGGTGTTGAAGTCCTCAAGAATTATCGTTTGGGGGTTGATTTCTTGCTTTAGACGCTGTAGGGTTTTCTTAATGAATGTGGAGGGGCCCGTATTGGGTGCATATATGTTCAGTATTGTGAAATCTTCCTGGTGTATTGTACCTGTGACTAAAATGTAGTATCCATCCGTGTCTCTTATAATTTTTTTTGGTTTGAAATCCACTTTGTCTGATAGCATAATGGCTACCCCTGCCTGTTTTCTGCTTCCATTTGCTTGTAGAATTGTTGACCAGCCTTTTATTTTTAGAGCGTGCCTATCTTTTGTGGTGAGATGGGTTTCCTGCAGGCAGCAGATTGATGCATTGTGATTTTTAATCCAAGTTTGTAATCTGTGTCTCTTGATCGGTGAATTAAGTCCATTAACATTTAGTGTTATAATGGAGAAACTATTGTTAATTCCAGACATTTATTATGTTTAGTAGCTTTTATAAGTATATTGCTTCGCTTTTAATGGTGTTATATTTGCCTTCTGTTCTCCTGGATATGCCTGTTTTTTTCTTCACGCTTGAGTATCATTTCTAGCAGTTTTTGAAGGCCTGGTTTGGTGGCCATGTATCCCTTAAAGTTGTCTTTGTGCTGGAAAATTTTTCTTTCTCCCTCGATCATGACTGATAGTTTTGCAGGGTAAATCAGCCTGGGTTGACATTTTTGCTCATTCAATACTTGAAGTATGTCTCTCCAAGCTCTTCTTGCTTTTACTGTTTCAACTGAGAAGTCATTTGTTATTTTAATAGGTTTGCCTTTAAAAGTGACTTGTTTTTTCTCCCTTGAAGCTCTCAGCACCAGTTCTTTATCTTGAATGTGGAGTGTTTTAACTATTATTTGCCGCGGCGTGCTTCTATTTTGGTCGTATCTGTTTGGGGTGCGGAATGCCTCTTGTATATGAATGGGCCTCTCTTTTTTTAGATGAGGAAAGTTTTCCTTGATGATCGTTTGAAAAATTTCCTCAGGGGTGGTATTTTGAGATTCTTGCTCCGGTATTCCATGAATACGCATGTTAGGCTTCTTCAGGGTGTCCCATATCTCTTGGATATTTCTCTCAAGTATCTTTTTGGCTTTAACAACCTCTTCCATTGAGCTGGTTAGTACTCCCACTTTATCTTCAAGGTCTGAAATTCTGTTTTCAGCTTCATTAGTTCTGTTGATAAGACTCTGTGGCGTTCTGGGTTGAAGATAACTTGTCTTTTAGCTCAGTTTTAAACTCTGCTTGAGTTTGTTTTAACTGCTCTATGCCACTTTTTGTTTCTTGCACTGTTTTTCTCAACTCCTCCAGATGTCTGTTGTGTTCCTCTTCAAAGCGATTGATTCGATTATGTAATTCCTCCCGGATTTCCTCTTTCATAGTATTGAACATGGTAATGATCATATTTTGAAAGTCGTTATCCTGGGTCAGGCTTTCTTGGCCTTTTTCCGCGGGTTTGTTCTTGTTGGAGTCTAACATTATGGGATTAATTCCTTCAGTGGGAAATTTGTTTACTTGAGTGTTGCTTCTCATGGATTTGCACTTTGACTTTGGCATTGTCATTTTAACTCTTAAGATCTCTCAATTTCACTAAACTGAATTATTTGGCCTGGGGTACTGGTGGGCGGGGCCCGAACGGGGACTCACCTAGGGCGCCGGGTGAGGCCCGGGTGGACCGCGCGCGCGTGTCCTGACCGGCGGAGTGGGGTGGGGTGAAAAGGGAGGATGGGCACGTCGGCGTGGAGCTATTTAACCCAAGGGCAGCTGGGGCGGGGCCCGGGCGCAGGGGGAGGTCCTCCTCGTCCCTCGGCCCCCGCGCGGCTCCGGCTGGATGGCGGGAGTCGGAGCCGGGTCCCTGTGGGCTGACCTGGGGTCCTAGAGCGCGCGGTGAGGCCCGGCTGGATCTCGCGTACGCGTCCCGACCGGCGGAGCGGGGTGGGGTGAAAAAAAGGGACCGAAACCTAGAGTTTTTAAAACATATTTTTCTATTATGTTTTAAGTGAGAAAATAAAAGAGAAAATTTGAAGTTCCACTAAGAGTTTCATATATGCATCCCCTACAAGCATAAAGTTTCTATTTTCATTGTTTAAATTTCATACTTACTCTGACACTCATTAAATTCATCAGTGTTGATCGATTCTCTGACAAAATCCTTAAAATGAATCACTTCATCTGTAGAGGAAAAGGAAGAAATAGTTTAGATATTCTTGTTAAAAAAGTATTAGTTCTGTGGGTTGCCTTTACTGTCCAGAGTGCACAAAGAACTTAGAAAACTATACTCCAAGGAAAACAATGGCCCAATTAAAAAATGGGCCCTGGAACTTAAAAGAAATTTTACCAGGGATGACATTAAAATGTCTGACAAATATCTTAAAAAATGCTCCACTTCCTTAGCCATCAGGGAATGCAAATCAAAACTTCCCTGAGATATCATCTCACCCAGGTCAGGATGGCAAAAATCCACAATACAAATAACAACAAATGCTGGAGAGGATGTGGAGAGAGGGGAACTCTGCTACATTGCTAGTGGGAATGCAGGCTCATACAGCCACTCTGGCGAGCCATCTGGAGATTCTTAAAGAGATTAAAGATTGAAATGCCATATGACCCTGCTATCCCACTTTTGGGAATAACCTCCCATGCAGCAGAGGTTCACCTCGTTAGCACAAGCACGACCATGTTCATAGCAGCACTGTTTACAATAGCAAAGTCATGGAATCAACCCAAATGTCCAACAGTTGACAAGTGGATAAGGAAACCGTGGTACATCTATACAATAGAGTACTACTCAGCCATAAAAAAAATGATGAATTACTGGAATTTGCTGGGAAATGGATGTCATTAGAAACAATTATATTAAGTGAAGTATCCCAAACCCAGAAAATTAAGTGCCGTATGTACTCCCTAATAGGTGGCTCCTAGTACCAAACTCACCCAGCCCACATTGAGACACTCAAAGGTAAACCTATGTAATACAGTAATTGCAAGGATTATGAACAGGAGGGATGGGGTTGGAGGGCCACACCAGACACAAGGAGAGAGGGGACTATGTTACAGCAGAGAAAATAGGCCTCCATCAAGGAATGCAAGGAAGTAATGTGACACCTGGTTAAGTTCACAGACGTTCTTTCCTGATCATGTACAACCCCTGAGGGGGTATGATCTCACCAGAAGGGGAGGGCATATAGTCTGGCAGATAAAAAGTAATCATTTCGCAAATGGGTGATTGACCCTTCCCTCACTGAGGTTTCCTGATTGACCCCTCCCTCACTGAGGTTTCCTACTATATTACATCTACCCTTGAATATGCTATTATAACAAGACTCCAGTTTAACAGCTTTTTGTCTCTGACCAGGGGGTGACATACAGTGCCCATCAGGATGGAGTGAAGGGCATTGCAGGAGCAGCAAAACTGCAAAAGAAAATCAACAAACCACAATCCAGAACTTCAGAAACTCTATATCAATCACCTAGAACTAGGCCAGCCTAATCTCTCCCCATCCTGAAACTCAGGGACATTTGCGGAAGAGGGGGCGGTAAGATTGTAAGAGCAAAAGGATGGGAGGAGCAATGATTTGCAAGATTCTCCACACTAGTTAGGGCCGAAGCAATCATAATTGGACTTTGCATGCCCTGCGCAATATCCAACACACTATTGACCTCACAAAGTCTAGCATAAACTAAAGGCACCAAGATCCTTGGAGGCAAGGGATTGACAGCCACAGTAGTGTTCCTATGCTTAAGGGGAACACGAGAAAGGGTTCAGGGAAATGCCACTGGGTCCTTGTATGTCATCGGAGAGGAGGACCCAGAGGAGAGTTAGGCATACACAATAAAGGACTCTCTGGGAATTGGGGGGGAGGCACTGGGGAATGGGGAGCAGGGGGATCAGGAGGAGGAGGGAGAGAGGGAGGGAACTGGTCTACCTATTAAGTTTGTATGAGCGGAAATAATAAAAAATTTATTAAAATAAAAAAAATTCCAACCCCCCCCCCAAAAAAAGTATTAGTTGTAAAGACAGTTGAGATTCCAATTCCAATTTGAATGTCTTAGGTCCAAGGTTGTTTTAATGTCTAACTGTGCTAGAATGTAAAAACATGCTCATTTAAGCATTCAACTAATGTCTCAATTTAAAACATAAAAACTAGGTGAAAAACTGGCAATTATCTTGCAACAGTTGATATGTGGAATAAAATTTTTTTTAAAAAAACCTTCAAGATATATTTGAAAAAAAGAAACAGACTGGTTTTAATTACTTGGGCATTTAGAGGAAAGCTTTGAAAATAAATAAGTACTCACCACCAGGATTAGTATTATCCAAAACCTTCTGTATTTCATTGTCTGTTAGATGGACTCCTATAGTATTTAAATTTTCCTGAATGTCAGAAATAGCTTTAAGGTCACTTTTGTGAATATTGGTATTGTAAAATTGTTCTTTATCTCCTGAGGAAAGATAATCATTTTAATTTAGAGAACCACAAATATTTAAAAAAGAAAAGAATTTATTCAACCTGAAAAAAAATTTAACATCATGATTAGTACTGGAAAACTGTTGTTTTATTTTCATATTAATTTTTACCTGTGCTTTAAATGTCTAACTTGGTATCATTTTAACATGTAAACCACTGCTTATCTTTCTAAATGTGGGCATTAAGTATATATTTAGTAAAACTCACCTTCATCTTTTGTAGTTGCCAATGTATCAAAGAATTTAGACATAAAGTCTTGAATGGTAACCTTGCCACTTTCTGTAAAAGCAAAATTAGTTGAAATAAGTTGTATTTCTAAATTAACTCACCTGAAGCTAACAGCTAAGTCAACCTGAATTATTATTTTTTCTCTCTCATCTCCTACATCCTCAGAATTACCGATTTCTTTTATATGCATAACTTTTTTTTAGTTTTTCCTAGTTTTATAAGTATATTGAGTACTTATCCCTATCTCTCTTCTTCCTTCCTCCTTCCAATCCCCGCTTTTCTCCCTTCATTAATCCATCCCACTCCCTCCCACCCTCCTGTTTGGCCTCTTCTATGGGCCCCAGGGTTTTCTCTGGCTTGTCTACTCTGTGGGGGTTCAGGCCTTTGTGGCATACCAAATGGCCCCCCCTCAGGCTGCCCCACTGATAGGGGCATTCCCCTTCACTCATTCAGCCCTAGTCCCAAAGGTTTCACTGCACGTAATTATCTCTCCTTATATCCTCACTAGTCTTATGGTATATGAATTATCAGTTTTTATTTGTTTCCAAATGCTTTTTGAATTTATCATATTAACTAATTCATGTGTTATTCAAATAACATTTTGTTAAAAACCTTTGTCAACTGGTATTTCCCTCTTTTGCATTTTTTTCCCATGATTTAGCAAAGGAGGTCTTTCTCTTTTAAAAAAAAAAAAAAAAAATCTGGAGTCTGGCAAGACAGCTCAACATGTGAAAGTGCCCGTGCTCCAAAAAAAATCTGTGAAATATGGTCATTCCCATAAATAAAACCCTTTGGTGGGTTACTTGCTTAGAAAACTTCAAAATAAATATACTGCTATGGGGGAGATTATGAGAATCTACATATAAGTGCACTAAATTTTAAGAAAATACTAGAAAGTGGATTCAGCAGCATAAGAAAAGCTGCATGATACTTTAACTATAATGCATATTCATTGATGGTGATAATTCCCTCAAGCAGTAAAATGGGTTCTTTGAGGAGGAAAAACTATATATTTGTGGCCATAGTACATAAGTAGTCATGTACATCAGAGGTGTTAAGATTTTCATGAGGGAGTGGTGGTTAGGAATAAATTTTTTTATTCATCTATTTTTTTGTCTAGTTTTACAAGCAAGCATATTGAGTATTTATCCCTGCTTTCCTACATTCTCCTTCTCTCCAATCCCCTTCACTTCCCTTCATCAATCCATTCCACTTCCTCCCATCCTCCTGTCTGGCCACCTCTATGGACCCGAGGGTTCGCTCTGGCTTGTCTACTCTTGTGGGAGTTCAGGCCTCTGTGGCATATCAAGTTGCCCCACCTGGGGCCACTCAACTAATAAGTTCTAGTCCCTAAGGTTTCCACTGTATGTCCTTATCTCTCTTGAGCTCCTCCATCTCTATGGGGGCACGCTGGTATGCCAATCAGTATGCAGCTCTGGTAAGGACAAGTCTCATTGCAGTGACTTCCTGGGTGCAGCAGTCCTGCTTTAAATAAGAACAAAAATGACTTAAAAGGCCCCGTAAGGCAATGATAATGAGGAAATAAGCCCAGTTCCAGGTTCAGTGTGAGGCCCTGTCTCAAAGAAACAGGTACAGTAACATAGCAGGACAACTAATATCTTCCTTTGGCCTCCAGACTCAAACTCACAGGCAAAGAGGCAACACACACATGTGCACATATACCACCACATGCATAGGCACACGCACAAAAAGAAAATATGATAGTGACTGATGGCAGAGGATGGGAGGAAAGAAAAGGGAAAGTGAGATGGCTCAACAGGTAAGTAAAGCTGCAAGCCTGATGACCCAAGTTCGATCCCCAAAGCCTACATGGCATGTGCAGGTTTATTCTAAAAGAAAAATTGCTTTTCAAAAACAAATGAAGCTACAAGCCAGTAATATTGGGAATGAAAATGAAGATATCACAATGAAAATAAGAATATCACTACAGACAGCAAAGATAAACAGATGTCAAAAACAACTATATCTATTGGACATATTTAAAATGAAGATAAAATGAGAAAATTCTTATAAAAAAGTTTACCCAAATTAAGACAAGTAAATATTTTCATAACCCCATAAAACTCTAAATAGATATAGCTTCATTTGTAAGTACTGATATGAAAAAGAAAAGATATTCTCCGAATCATTTTCAGAACCAAACAGGCATAATATTCAGCTATACCTGCCATTAATATAGTGAAGCTATTTTATATGTTTGCAAATACCTGCTTCTCTGATTCATTTCCTAGCATCTCTATGGCTCACACAGTAAATTCAGCTTCTAATGATGGATACCATGTGGCTTAGCACTCTAGGACCTTGTTCTACTCTATTGTATGGCATTCTTTTTGATTGAAACTCATAACATTCAGTTCACAAAATAATCTCCTCATAGATACTACCATGGACTTCCCAGAGGGACAGGATGAGTTTCCCCCACTTTATTTGGTCCTGGAGAACTCAAAGCTGGCACACCAGCAGAGTAGCAGTAGTGTGATTATTCATCAAATTGCATCTCCTACAAGGTACCCTACATTCCATGTGCTTTGCCCATATACCTTTCACCTCTTCCTATAGAGAATGGACCTTTCCATATAAATATATTAAAAGTACAAACCATTCTCAGGTACATTTTTTAACACAGTTGTCAGTACACCATTAGCTGTATGAAGGCCTTCATTCGTCAATAACTTCTTGAGGTCAGCAACATCAATTAGATCATTCTGCAGAATTTGAGAAGTGGCTAAGAGTAGTTGTACAACTGCAAAAGATGGCAAAAGCAAATATCTCAACAGCAAAAACAATATATCACTGAACAACTTCAGGTTACATAAAATTATAGAACTGTACATAAAATCACTAGTTTAATTTTTAAACAAAATAGTATTAAAATAGTTAATAGTTATTAAGAATTTAGTGCTAGACACCTTTCTAAGCAATTTACTTTATTTAATCTCATAAAATACCAGGTAGTCATTAGTATCACTTTTCAGATGAATAAACTGAGTAATTTACTAAACATATTGATAAAAAAGTGGCAAAAAAAAAAGATTTTGAATGCAGACACTACAGTTCCAAAGTCCAAGCTCCTAATCACTGTGCCTTTTAAGCAGACAGATACAGATAGTCAAACATACCTTCGCCCATTTAATACTTCATATGTGGCCCCTGGATTGTTGTGAAATGTGAATCAGCTTTAAATCAAACTACATTGAATTATTTAATTTAGAGCTACATTATAAAGGAAAAATAATATGACAAAATTACGAACCTGATGAACAAAATGGAAGCATGTTATAATTTTGCTCTTAAGTAATTAGATAATGTTCTTATGAGAAATAACTGCCATGCCTTTGCTGACATAGGTAGCTTTTTACTCCAGTTTTACACTAGCCACAACAAATGAGGATATAAATAAAATGATATACAGGACAAATAGAAAAATGTAACTGTTGGATATGTGAGGGGAAAATGCTCCAGCAACATGTTAGATGAGGAAAAAATAATAGACATTTAGAAAAATACACAAGTTTTAGAACAAGATACTTAAGCATGGTAGTGTATGACAGCACATACAACTACTGGGAAGGCCAAGACAGGCAGAACTCTTGAACCCAAGAGTTTAACACCAATGTGGACAACATGGTGAAGCCTCAAAAATAATATATAGGATAAGAAGATAACTTAGTGGTAGAGTATTTGACTGGTATGTACAAGGTTTGATCCCCAGCACCAATACACATGTATACACATACAGCCACACACATATTTGTTTGTAGCAAGAAAACAATTCCAGGAGAAAGTAGTAGGAGAGACTCAAAACAAGTATGGAGTTTGCAAATCATACATTTCCTAAGTCCCAATGCCCAGAAAGTATAAAGAACTCTTAACAAAACTAGATAGATGGCTCAGAGGTTAAGCCTTGCCTTGGAAGCAAAAGGACTTGAGTTCAGACCCCAGATCCCAAATGAAACAGGCCTGGAAGGTAGAGTATGGAAAACCCCAGAGCAAAAACATAAGGAATTAGAACAATCCAGGAAAACACAGCATCCTCTCTTCTATAACCCCCACCACCGACACCCACACACCCACGCCTATGCATTCTCACAACTCAACAATGAAAAGAAAATCAAATAACCAGTGAGATGAGATTCAGTGGTAAAGATGCCTGCACCCAAACCTGGCAATATGAGTTTGATCCCTAGAGCCCAAAGGGTGGAAGTAGAGAATCAATTTTTCGAAGTTGCCCTCTGATCTCTACATCTGCACCATGGCATGTATGTGCCTTCTCTCTCTCTCTCTCTCTCTCTCTCTCTCTCTCTCTCTCTCTCTCTCTCTCTCTCTCTCTCTCTCTCTTGTTCTCGCTCTTACTCTCTCACATACACACACAAATATGTATATTTTTTTAAAGAAATCAGGGTGCCTGCCCCTCATGGCAGTCCACACTGGAATCCATAAGTCCTTTTCCAGCTCCATCCCCTCATGGATTCCATGCCTAGAGTCCATGAGTTCTCCAGGGTATCTGCCCCTGGTGGCACACCACATCTGGAGTCCATTATTTCTATTCTTTCTTTCCTCTAATAAACCCTACCTTAATCCTCAAAAAAAGAAATCATACATCACTATGGGAATTTAAAATGATTTGGGTATTATTCTTTAGGAAACAATTTGATAATTCCTAATATAATTAGTAATACAACTTCTAGACATATATTAAAATGATGAAAATATATTCACTAAAAATCCATATACATGAAATACCACAAATTCATTGTAGAATTAGTCATCATAGTAGAAACAAACTTTACTGTCAACTGATAAAATAGAAAAATGTGGTATGTGCATAATAAAGGATATTATTTCATCACAAAAAGGACAAAGTATTAACTCGTTATGAAATATGAACATTTCAAGCATCTGCTGTGTGAAAGAAGTTTGATGAAAAGGTCACTAATCATATGATTGCATGTATATGAGATGTTCAAAATGGGCCAATTCGGATACAAAGTAGATTCCTGGTTGTTGGTAATTAAAGAAACATGATAACAGGGAATAATTGCTAATGGGTATCAAGTTTCTTTGGGGGTAACAAAATGTTCTGGAATTAAAAAGTGATCATGGTCCATAATACAAACAACAACAAATGCTGGAGAGGATGTGGAGAGAGGGGAACTCTCCTACATTGCTCGTGGGAATGCAGGCTCATACAACCACTCTGTCGAGCCGTCTGGAGATTCTTAAAGAAATTAAAGATTTAAATGCCATATGACCCTCCTATTCCACTTCTGGGAATAACCCCACATACTAGCAAAAAATCACCTCGAAAACACAAGCACGACCATGTTCATAGCAGCACTGTTTACAATAGCAAAGTCATGGAATCAACCCAAATGTCCAACAGTTGATGAGTAGATAAGGAAACTGTGGTACATCTATATAATGGAGTACTACTCAGCCATCAAAAATGATGAATTACTGGAATTTGCCGGGAAATGAATGTCATTAGAAACAATTATATTAAGTGAAGTATCCCAGACCCAGAAAATTAAGCACCATATGTACTCCCTAATAGGTGGCTCCTAGTACCAAACCCACCCAGCCCACCTAGAGACATTCAAAGATAAATCTCTGTAATACCTACAGTAATTGCAAGGATTATAACAGGAGGGATAGGGGTAGGAGGGCCACACCAGAAACAAGGAGAGAGGAGACCATGTTACAGCAGAGAAAATAGGCCCCCATCAAGGACTGCAAGTAAGTAATGAGACATCTGGTTAAGTTCACAGACTTTCCTTCCTGATCATTTACAACTGAGGGGGTATGATCTCACCAGAAGGGGAGGGCATATAGTCTGGCAGATAAAAAGTAACCATTTTGCAAATGGGTGATTTGACCCCTCCCTCACTGAGGTTTCCTACTTTTATTACATCTACCTTTGAATATATATATATATAAGTTAATATATAGCTTACATACATAAACTTTGCCCTTTAAAGTATAATATTCATTAGTTTTTAATCACAAATTATACAACCATGATCACTTTTTAAAAAACATTTTTATTATTATTTCTGCTCATACAAACTTAGTAGATACACCGGTTCCCTCTCTCCCTCCATATATATATATATATATATATATATATATATATATATATTAACTTATAACAAGCTTTTTGTCTCTGGCCAGGGGGTAACATACAATACTCATCAGGATGGAGTGAAGGGCATTGCAGGAGCAGCAAAACTGCAAAATAAAATCAACAAACCATAATCCAGAACTTCAGAGACTCTATATCAACCACCTAGAACTAGGCCAGCCTAATCTCTCCCCATCTTGAAGCTCAGGGAAATTTGCAGAAGAGGGGGCGGTAAGATTGTAAGAGCACAAGGATGGGAGGAGCAATGATATGCAAGATACTCCACACAAGTTAGGGCCAAAGCAATCATAATTGGACTTTGCATGACCTGCACAATGTCCAACACACTATTGACCCCACAAAGTGTAGCATTTGCTAAAGGCACCAAGATCCTTGGAGGTAAGGGATTGACAGCCACAGTAGTGTTCCTGTGCTTAAGGGGAACACAGGAAAGGATTCAGGGAAATGCCACTGGGTCCTTGTACGTCATCGGAGAGGAGAGCCCAGAGGAGAGACTGGCAGACACATTAAAGGATTCTCCGGGGATGGGGGGGGCACTGGGGGATAGGGAGGGAGGAGTGAGGGGAGGGGGAGCAGGGGGGTTGGGGGGAAGAGGAGGGAGAGAGGGAACCGGTGTATCTACTAAGTTTGTATGAGCAGAAATAATATAAAAATGTTTTTTAAAAAGTGATCATGGTTGTATAATTTGTGATTAAAAACTAATGAATATTATACTTTAAAGGGCAAAGTTTATGTATGTAAGCTATATATTAACTTATTATTAAAAATACATGTCTGATCTAAAATGCCATAGATTATAAGACATTTAGGGATATTTAGAAATAAATCACTGATAAGGACATCTGCATGTATGAAGAATTTTTTGGTAGGTCATCTCTGTAAACTTTATTGTTAAGGAAAGATGTTTGTTGAAATGATCCCCGAATTTCAAGGAGTATAAGAGCCTCATGGATACAAGTGTAGAGACAAGCTTCAAATAGTAGGGGCAAAATGAGGCAGTTAAGTGACAAAGACAGTAGAGTAATAAGAATATAGGAACTGATAGTGGAGATGTTCAAGAGGATCAATCAACAGGAACTAGGATTTCTAAAACTAAAACTTATAGACCGCCTAGCTAGATACACCTGAAAATTACATAAGCCTAGCTTGAAATACACAATAAAAACTAATGATCCGAGGGGAGAGGCTCGTGAGTCTTCATCCCTCCCTGAGAACATCCAGACAGCTAATGTTTGCTGAGGCAAGAAGAGGAATTTTCTTCACCCATTAGTTAATTGCTCATGCTTCTGTAAATACTATCTAACTCAAGCCCCTGTCAGCAACACTAATTAAAACTCATTAGGTCACAAGAAAAAATAAATAAAACATGAAAGTGAAGGAGGGGGGGACAAGTTGGGAAGGGGAAAAGGATAGGCAGGAACAGGAGGGACAAAAGAGGAAAATGGAGCATACATATAAGAACTTTTTCTATGAAAAGTGATGGCCCATTACATAATTCCAGAGCTGACTCAATTCTTAGAGCCAGGACTCCTTGAAGGAAGGCGAATCTGATTATGTTTGAGGAAAGTCCTTGCAATTGTAGAAAGGTATTATTATGATTTTTTTTAACCATGATTTATTTCCCTTCTTATAAACCTGCCCCACTCTCCTCACTTACTTTTATTGTCTTATGATATTTTTACTTCACAAGCTGCTTGAAATTTTGTTAAAACTGAACATGAAGAATTAAAAATTTAAATCCATAGGTAATTTTCATTTTCTACCATCAGAAGTATTCACTTACCTGATGACTTTTTATAATTTGGAATTTTCTTCATTTTCGTTAAGAAATCTTTTAAATCTACCTCCATATTATCTGCAAGGTCAAAATCAAACATGCTGATGTTATAAAACAGATGGCTAATCAGCTCATTAAATTAAGACTGATATATAATAATTATCAAGGGCTGGAGAGATGGCTCATGGGTTAAGACTGCTTCAAAAGCAGAAAGCCCTGAGTTCAGATCCTAGGTCCCACATAAAAACACCAGGTGGAAATGGTGGTGTCCTGCACTTCTGACCGTGGCGGGCAGAGCCTGGGGAATCCCAGAGTGAAACAAGGAGGTAGAAGCAATCCAAGATGATTCCCTAAGTCACCCTTGATCCTCCACAAGGACACACAATGCCCTCTGATACACACACATATGCACATGCACACACACATACACTAATAATAAATAAAATATTTTAAAATAATAATAATTATCGAATATTTCATCCCAGTTTATTTTTTTGGAATTATTGAAACCATTTCAACAGGACTTCAAACACTTTTACAAATCATTAGTTAACAATATTAATAACTAATGAAAGCAAAGAGAAAAAGATGGCAAAGTCAGGAAGTTTTAAAGGCTGTTAATTCGACTAAATCTAAGCCCAGAGGTGACAAGGTAAACTAGCATATACACACACTGACACAGAGTCACAAGTAACATGCAAAAGTGACCACAGCAATCAAGTGCTACAGCTTCATTAAAGAGTCTGAGTTATTTATATAAAGTAGCAATGGATAACATGGAAACCATCCCACTATAGCCTCAGGAGACAGGATATAATATGTGATATTTTAAACCTGGTATGATAATGCATGCCTGGCATCCCAGCACTTGGGAGATGGAAACAGGAGGATAAGAAGTTCAAAATTATTCCCAGCTATACAGTGAGTATAAAACCAGCTTAGACTACATAAGACACTGCTGTAGTTTGTTTTCATGGTGCTGATAAATACACAACCAAACATCTCAAGGGAACAAGAAATTTTTTTCTTGCTTACAATTCTTGGTTATGATTAATTATCCAGCTTGGCAAAAGAGTTCTACCAATATCAGAAGCTAAGAGAACTGGCCACACTATATCCACAGGAATTGCTGAGAAAGATACAAAGCTGCTTCGTTGTCAACACACTGAAGTATGTGTAAGTACTGATTAGCTCTCAACATCTTCTCTACCTGCCTAGGGACACATATCCAACTAACCCAGGCCCTACCTCAAAAAATAATGAATAAATGAGTAAATACAATATTTTATGAATCTATAATAAGTGATATGAAAGAAATAAGAAAAAGCTAAGTTGGAACAGATATAGATTAGATTGAAAGGAATGAATAGTTGAAATATATTTGAGAACCAGAAACAGCTGAATCTTTGACTTAAGCACTCCTAAAGAATCATAAAAAGGGGGCTGGAGAGGTGGCTCAGGGGTTAAGCCTCCGCCTTGCAGGCGGAAGGTCGTGAGTTCGGATCCCAGATCACACGTGTAGATGCCAGGCGGAGGCGTGGGCGGCCTGCGTTTCTGGTCCTGGTAGGGCAGAGCCTGTGAATCCCGGGGCAGAAGGAGGTGGAGGCGTCCATGGTGACTCGCGAATTCGTCCGTGGTTCTACACGGTTCATACACACGCATGTGCACACAGTTGAATAAATAATAATAATAATAATAAAAATTTAAAATAAGAATCACAAAAAGGTAGGTACAGCTATGAGTGGAAATAATAATAAAATAATAATAAAAATGTTTTTAAAAAGAATCATAAAAAGGATTTAGGTCTATATTAAATAAGGAGTTGGAATTTACAACATGTAAATCTGGTATGTTACAGAGTTTCTTTCAAACCCAATAAAATGAAGTATATTTAGTGACTCAGATAAGAAAGGAGACCTAAATTATCAAATCTAAGAAGCAGTGGGAAGAATATATTCCTGGGAAAAATGAAAGTCTATACTACATGCTATAGCTTTGGAATCTAAATTTGTATTACTTTAATGTGAGAAAGTCAGGTAAGTAAATAATAACCTGGAGAAACTGATAAAATCAATTAGCAAACTAAACTACAAAGGTTCTAAAGCTAGGATTCATACAGAAAAAAAATTGACAAGCCCAAAATAACTAATAACACACACACACACACTCTCCACAGGGAACAAACATATATTATATGAAGTTGGTGAGAAAAAGCAAAGGTAAATATATATCCACTTGGAAACAATGATTCATATTAAATAACTGTTCTTTAAATGTAGTTAAACCTTCAGATATTTTATAATATTTGTTCAAATATTAAAATGTAAGCTAAGGAGATGATTCAATGGGTAAAGGGCTTACTATGAAGACACAAGGATCTGAATTTGGATCTCTAGCACTCACATAAAAAGCCAGGTGCAAACACACACATCTGTAGCCAAGGGCTGGTGGAAACCCTACATAAGTACTGATGAGTAATGAGCAGCTAACAGTTATCATGGGGAGGAGACAACAGCCAATTAGTCACCCACTAGGAAGGGCTTACTGGGTTCCAAGAAATAGTTCCATGCCCAGGATCACATAAAAGACCCTGGTTGAACCCCCTAGGACACAACAAAACAAAGGGACATGAATATTAGAGGAAGGCTTATTGGGAAGCAGGACTGGTAGAGAGGGGAAAGAGAGGATAACGGGTAGAGAAGAAAAAATCAGAATGCATTATGTACATGTATGAAACTGTTAAATATCAAAATACATCACATCAATAAAGAAAAATGGAGAATAATCATATGTAGAGTGTCATAGTTAGGCACAGGTGTCAACTTGACAGTTGAGGGTTTGAGCTATGGGCATATTTGTAGAGAATTAGTGGTTGAGTTAAGCCCAGAGCAAACATAGAGGAGACTGTCTAGCTGATGGGGAAGACCCAGCCCATGGAATAAAATACAAAGAGTTGATTGAGAAAGTTAGCATCCTTGTATACACTTGGCCAGACATGCTGGTCTGGCAAGTAAATATCGTCTCTCATTCAGCTATTATGGGTGATGGTGTGATCAGTACCCATGGCCCTGGAGTTTGTGTGAGCTCTCCCGTCAAGCTGAACTATGAACTATAACCAAGACTATCGTAAGAAAATAAACCTCTTATTCCCTCTTAAGCCGTTTGATGGTGATTTATCAGCATCCATGTAGGCTAACTGTTACACAGAGGAAGACAATCAATATCAGTCTCTGGCTTACAAGCACGCACACATCAAAATATAACAAGTATTATGTAAAGACAATGAAGTTTGATCCAAAGAAAAATTACATATCAAAATACAGCAACTACAGTCACATCTATATTTTACTGTACAATGTTTGGTGTTTTCCCACTTATGTTCATCCATGTTCAAGTGAATATGCATCTATCACATCCAGATGAGCATAACAGTTATACATTAGTAAATAAGATAGCAAATCATTTTGGCTATAATTTATATCAATCAATATATCAAGTTAAATTCAGTAGGATATCTTCTTTTTGTTTCCCATGGAGGAATAAATGAATAAAATCAAGGAAAAAAATACCTTCAATATCACAACATTTAAGGACTTCATTGAAGTCCTCCTCAGTGAAGTTAATATTCAAACACTTCAGGGCATGTTCTACATCAGGTATAGCAATCTTGCCATTATCAACATGTGACAAGATGTCAGCGGCTTCTTTGATCTCTAAAAAGATAAATGTATACAATATAATATTAAAAGTATATGCAAAATAATTGTCCCAAGATCTACAAGTTAAATATTTATCTGAAACAAAATCTAACAGTATATCTTCTATTGCTAACTAATGAACCCTTATTTCGAAAAGTATTTAAATTTAAAAAAATTAATGGCAAAGAAAGCCATGAGGCAGTCTCCAACAATATAAGGTCTAAAGATTACCAACTGATGGAATAAAGTCAAGAATATGACTAAACTCTTCATCCTCAGGTCCTCTGCTAATCCATATTGTTACTTCTGTGTGAATAATGAGAAAGATGCCCCTTCTATATGAATCAATAACAAAAGGGAGCATCTTCTGCTACACATTCACAGCTATAGGGGATCCATGACTTAGAAGAATAGCATGTGACACGTGAAGGTTTTTTATTAATTTTTAATTTTATAGTTTTATAAATACGAATTGTTTCTACCTTCTCACCTCCCTCTCCCTCACTCTTCCACTCTCCCCTCCCTTTATCAATCCCTCCCACAGCATGTGAGCTTCTCAGTCTTCCCATTTTCTCTCTCAGTCAGGTACCCTTTATGTAAGGCACAAATAGTATAGCCAAATAGGGAATCCCTACTGCTCTCACACCTATTTAAAATTTTAAAATTTATTGGGATTTATTTTTGTTATATTTATTCGTTTAATGTGGGGGCATACATGTGGGAGTCAGAGGGTACTTGGAGAGTTGGTTTTCTCCGTTCTATCATGCAAGTTCCGGGGATTGAATTCAAATTCTCAGGTTTGACAGCAGGCACTTTTACCCACTAAAGTCATCTCACTAAATTCATTACTGCATTTTTAAAATATTTTTATCTATATCATTTTTCCTTCAACTTCTAAAAATTCCTTCTTCAAACTCTAAAAATTCTAGCATTACCCAAAGAGATTCAAACCTTCAAGGAAGACCATGGGAAAGAACACCACATATTATCTAAAACCTAGGTTCCTTTCTCTAAGTTATTTTCACAGCTAGTAATAAACAATATTGAAAAATAAGTCCCCATTATCAAAGAGTTTCCTATAAATTCCTAGATGAGACTTAATCTTTCACCACTATAATCAAAATTGCAATCTATCATATAATTAGTACTATGAGAAAAAAATATACAAGATTAACCTCAGCTTAACTTTCTCATTTCATTAATGAGTGATAAACTTGGAATAAAGCTTTACAAGATGGGACATGACATTGAAACTGAGTTTGGGGAAAAATTGAGTTAGTTGAACATGAAATTAAAACAAAGTAAACAGTACACACAAAGAACCAAAAATAAAGTGAGCCAATTGGCAGTATTGCTACCAAATATGTAAAAATGCAGATGATCTAAATGATGAGGGTAAAGATCATTTATTCATTGAATAATTTTTTAAACATGAGTTATCATAAAAGTATTTGGAACAGTGCTGGAAAGGTGGCTCAGGGGTTAAGCCTCTGCCTTGCAGGCAGAAGGTCCTGAGTTCGGATTCTAGACCCCACTTATAGACACTGGACGGAAGTGGGGGTGGCCTGCATTTCTGGTCCTGGTAGGCGGAGCCTGTGAATCCCGGGGCAGAGTAAACAAGGAAGAGGTGGAGGCGGTCCATGGTGGTTCCCAAATTCGCTTGTGGTCACTTACACACACACACACACACACAGACACACACACACACACACACACACATACACACCGCACACACACAATTGAATAATAAAAAAATTTTTAAAGTATTTGGAACAATATGCAGCAGAAAAATTTAAGTTTCAACTATCAGTAGTAGTTGTTCTTAAGTTTAAGAGAGCTGGGTTTGCATTCTAGAGGTACAGAAGTCTCTAGTCCAATGATATTTCCATGCAAGTGGGAGAAAGCAACATTAATCAAGTAATCACAAACATGAAGCCTTATTTATAATATGAAACAAATTAATAACAACAGAATATGACAAAATAATTTGACCAACTGATCTAAACTAGTAAACAATAACAGACTATCCAGGGAACCAGATACTCATAAGTACCATGTTAAGCAAAGAAGATCAGGGAAGAATATTCCAAGAAACAGTAGATGCAAAAGTCTGAGAGTAAAGAAAAGACTTGATGAGATGAGAATAAGAGTGCAGTTGAGGTATAGAGAACAAGGCTAACACTGAAAAACAATGCTAAAGAATTAGGTTATGCACATTGAGGAAATCAATACAGAAGTTACTCAAAAAACTAAAATAGAGCCTAGCAGAGGATATGAAGGAGAAGATATGGGATTTGGGACTAAGGGGTGAAAATATTATAAATTTACTATTCTTATGTATGCAACATTAAAAAAAGAGAACGGAAAAAATAGAACTATCATATGGCCCAACTATCCTATTCCCAAGATATATATCCAAAGGATTCTAAGTGCCACAGAAGAACTTGCCACACCCATGTTTAATGCTGCACTATTCACAACTAAAAATGGAATCAGCCTAGTTGTCCAGGGACAAAGAAAATAGAGTATGTGTATACAAAGGAATTTTATCCACCTGTAAAGAAAAATGATATCATATCACTGGCAAGAAAAAAGAACTGGGAATTTTTCTAAGTGAAGTTACACAGAGTCAGAAAGACAAATAGCACATATTCTTTCATATGGAGATTGTAGAGGTAGGTATGTGTGTGCTTCTTTGTGTGTATATAAACTAAAAAGGAGACCATAAGAGCAGAAGAGAAGTCTTAAGTGGTAGGGGATGGGGAGACAAAGGAAAGAAAAGGTAATAGAAAGGATAAAACAGAAAGGGTTTAAGGAATAAGGAGATCAGCAACATTGGGGTAGAGGAACAGGAAGGGAAGAGATAAAGAAAATTAACAAAAAGTATGAATGAAAATGGTAAGATTGTAAGAGCAAAAGGATGGGAGGAGCAATGATTTGCAAGATACTCCACACAAGTTAGGGCCGAAGCAATCATAATTGGACTTTGCATGACCTGCACAATGTCCAACACACTATTGACCTCACAAAGTCTAGCATCTGCTAAAGGCACCAAGATCCTTGGAGGCAAGGGATTGGTAGCCACAGTTGTGTTCCTATGCTTAAGGGGAACACAGGAAGGAAAGGGTTCAGAGAAATGCCACTGGGTCCTTGTACGTCATTGGAGAGGAGGGCCCAGAGGAGAGTCAGGGATGCACATTAAAGGAGTCTCTGGGAATTGGGGTGGGGGGGGCACTGGGGGATGGGGAGGGAGAGGTGAGGGGAGGGGGAGCAGGAGGTTCGGGGGGAGGAAGAGGGAGGGAACCGGTCTACCTATTAAGTTTGTATGAACAAAAATAATAATAATAATAATAAAAAGAAAATATCAAAAAAAAAGAAAATGCCATAAAGAGCTGGGTGTATTAGTTCACACTTGTAATCCCAGCACTAGAAGGTCAGGAGCAAAGAGAATCACCAAGTCGAGGCCAGTCTGCTCTATATACCTACTTCCAGGCCAGCCAGACCTACATAGTGAGACCCTGTCTCAAAAAAAAAAAAAAAAACTAAAAAAAGTAAATGAAACCCATTGCTTTGCATGCTAATTTTAAAAACTAATACAAAAGGAAGGGACTTAGGATTTTTATCTTTATCTTGATAATTTAAATTTTCAGTAGTCATAAATAATAATATTTAATTACTATTTCAGAAAAATCTGGGCAGGATGGGCAAGATCAATCATAAAAACATTATTATTTGACAGAGACATGAAAAAAATCTGTATATGAAAATTTTTCTCATATACAAAGTTCACACTCACCATTTACCAATGGTAATTTCAGCTTTGAAGACAAAGATTCTTCCTTAAATTCTGCAAATTTAGAGACAAAATAAAATGAGAAGTAGCATTTTGACCTTAATTAGCTTAAAAGGAAACCTAGAGATAAATTAAGTATTTCTTTTCTTAATAACATTTGTCACTAATGACCATTCCTTTCTAAAAAAAATCTTCTCCAGGCCCTCAGAATATGATGTTCTCATTCTTCACTCTCATTCTTCTTGGTCCCCTCTGTGGTTTCAAACAACTTCTTAAAACAGAGCAGTTCCTAATATCACAGATGCCTCCATAGCCACTTAATAGACTGAGGTATCTCTCTCTTTTCCCTGTCTCCTTTCTTTCTCCTCTCTGTTATTTCTCTTTCCTTCTTCTGTTTTTCCTTCTTTCCTTGCCTTTTCACTTTCTCTCTTTTTCTCTCCTCTTTTCTTTCTTTGCTTCTCTCTTAGTTTACGTACCTACTATCTAATTCTAGAGTATTTCCTAGGAAATAAATTACACTAATTTCTCCTACATACTTCCTACAGAGATATTAACTGGATCAAATATCTATTTGAGAGATAAATATTAGAAACAAATTCAGTCTATTTGCATAGACAGGCCCTATTTCAGCTGAAGAACACTTTAAAATAATTTACAACTAGCCTAAGTATTGTTTTGAAAAAAGATATAATACAGATAAATTATATCTTAATCATTTTGTCTGGGTAGGATGAATGTAACTGACTTTACTAAAGATATTTCTAAAATAGTAGGCTTGCACAATTTTATAGCTGTCCTAAAAATATTTCTGAATCTCAAAATTATTGACATTTTGTTCTAGATGAACATTGGTGCAATAATATACATTGTAGGAATATTTTGAGGCACCTGTGACCTCAACTCACTACAGTTCTTCCACATCAGTTCTAACAAAACTGTCTGTAGATATTTGAAGATATTCCCTCAAGAAAGTTTTGACTGTACTTTTCAGCTAAAGTTAAATTTATAGACACAAGATGTTTTTCAAAATATTATTAGGAATTAAGTACAAACTGACACTTGCAGTGACCAATAAAAACAAACATAATTCTATTATTCAGCACTAATTTTTCTAAGAATCTCATAGAAGAAACAGAGGGAAAGAAGAAACTGTAGAATTAAGACCATCTAAAACAAATTGAAAAGAATTAACTGAAATTAAATTACTCAAAAAATAAATATCACAACCACACATTGAAATAATGGTCAAAAAGATGGCTCAGTGGGTATCTGCATGATGACCTGGAGTCAGAAGAGAATACTGAAAGTTGTCTGACACTCAGAGGTAAGCCCTGGCATGCATTTATCTCTCCCTTATAAGTAAATAATAAATTAAAATATGCACAAATAATCTGAGATCAAGATTACAGTCCAGGCCATGAGATCATCCAGGCATTCAACTTTGCAACAACGAAATCTCTGTAGATATAATGACAAAGTCTGATCTACAGTAAAATATGATTCAATAAGCTCATAACATTAGAAGTTAAGAATTAAAACTAATAACTATTTGGTAATATAGTTTGAAATTCATGAATATAAATTTATAACAGTAACATCAAACATTTGAATAAGAAATCTTGAGTTTAAGCTCCTACACTTAAAAAAATTGAAAAGAATTGTGTATTAGAAGATGCTTCTTGTCTACTTAATCAACTCACCCTCTTTGATTATTTTTTGAAGAGCAGCATCAGTATAATAAGTTTTATTGACATTTTCCAGGTCATCTGAATATTTGTCTTTATCAAATTGATAGCTTTCTTTCATGGAGTCCAGGGTATTAATGGCCTCATT
Organism: Typhlomys cinereus; assembly: GCA_023101885.1. Classification (NCBI taxonomy): domain Eukaryota; kingdom Metazoa; phylum Chordata; class Mammalia; order Rodentia; family Platacanthomyidae; genus Typhlomys; species Typhlomys cinereus. Next base: position 699,493 of record JALPQD010000298.1, on the reverse strand, counting down.
CAATGCTATAAATACAGAGAATATACTTGCAACTTATAATTCAATTTGTGGACATAAGTATTTTGAGCACAGCAATAAAATTAATAACTTTTTAGATGTGCTCTGCCCAACACTATAGTCACCACATGGCCAATTACACATGGCAACTCATTCTCTACATTGCTAGTTTCCTATAATCCTACTTTGAACAATTTTTCTGCTCCATTATTTTTACATTTATACCCTTTGATATCTATAAATAAACCCAGCCCTAGTTTTGTTTGGGGCTTTTTTAGTTTATTTCATTGCTTTCTTTTGTTTCAGAGAAGAGTCTTGTTATGTAGTCTGGATTGGGCTTCTACTTGCTATCCTCCTGCCTCATCTTCACGAGTGCTGAGACTACAGGCATGTACCATATCCAGACAAAATTTTCAAAATATTTTTCAAAATTGTCTCATTAAATATCTATAATTGGGCCTGATATTTCTCTGTGGATGAAAAATATCACAATTTTAGTTAAGTGTTCCCTTCTCCAAACTCCACTTCTTTCCTTTCCATTTCTCTTCCCTACATCCCTTGCTCCTACCTATTAACTTCATCTATCTTTACAAAGAATCATAGCTTTGTGACTGTTAAAGCCTTTGCTTTCCAACCAAAAGGACCCGAGTTTCCATTACTGATCCTACACACACACACACACACACACACACACACATACACACACAATGCTGAGCAGAAAATCCAGAGGCCTACATTTCCCACCCTGAAAGGCAGAGCCTGGAAAACCCCAGAGCAAAAAGGAGATATGGTAATCTAGTGTGACTTCCAAAGTCACCCTTGGGACTCCAACAAGCACACACATTCAAGTATCCTCTTCTATACATAGCCACAAACACACACACAAAAAATGAAAAATTAAAATTAAAAAATAAAGGCAGAGAAAAACCTAGCATTCAGTAGACATTCAAATGAGGAAGTCTGCAGCCAACCTTTTGACACACAGAAACATACTATACAAAAAAAGAGTTCAAGAGAGAGTTTCCTATGTTTAAAGCACATAGCTTAAAAGGCTTTTTTCAGAAAACATTGAAAGAAATGGATAATAAAGTATTCGATTTTGTGTGTGTGTGTTTGTACATGTGTGTAGGCATGTATATTAAGACAACACTTGAATATGTGTGCCTGTGCAGACCCAAGGGTAACATTGGGAATCATACTAGATTGTTCTACCTCCTTATTGCCTTGCTCTGGAATTTCCTAGGCTCTGCCCTACAGGGTTGGGAATATAACCTGTCAGCATATATGCCCAATATTTTTATATGGGATCTGAGGATTCAAACTCAGGCCTTTTTTTGTGAAGCAAAGGCTTTAAGCACTGAGTTATCTCTCTAGTATGAATTATGTGATCTTCTTGTATAAAACAACTATACTTAACAAACTTTTTTCCTATGATGCAATCATTAGCCACCAGTAAAAACTTTTGAAAACAGGTCAGTGAAGAAGAATTTAAGGGGAATTTTAGTATAGAAAGATGAAGAGAAACTGTTATTTTAATATTTCTGGAAGATTAATAACAGGAGGAAGATATATATATATATTCTAATTCTATAGCTGATTCAAAATTACTATCCAAAGCCATAAAGATTATCAAAACAAAATAAGTGACAATACATGACCATTAGCCTATCTTTATAATAATTTGATATTTTAATAACTATATAGAAACTCCACTTATAGGGAACTAAGAAACTATCAAACCTTCTACTACAAATCTCATTCTTCAACCCCAATAAGAAGAAACTAGAAATAATAAATGTAGGACAACAATGAAATTCACACTTTGAAATTTAAAGTTTTTCCTAAGTAACTCTTGGCTCTTAAGAATATCAAATTATAGCAGAAATGATAAAGACATATTTGACTATAGTATTTGACTAAGTGACCTTTGAGCAAATCTTGCATTGTTGCCTTCTGCTTTCTAACATTTCTACCATAAAGCTCTTACCAACAAAGTTGGAAAATTTCTTGGTGTCCCTCAAAGCCTTCACACAGTCTTTAATGTTTACCATGTTGTCTTCTAGAAGGAAAAGGAAAAAGTGAAAAATAAGAACTCCTGCACAAAGTAATGTTAAAAAGTTAATGTCAACTGTCAAAATAAATATTAAAATTGTGTGTATAAGTATATATATATATTTGTCATATATACATCATACATCATAGACATTTTAATTACATTATTTCCAATTATTGTGCCTTACCATAACTCTATGAGATTATAGATATACTAGCTCTGATTTAACCTGTAATGAATCAAAATAAGGCCCAGTAACCTCATTTGGTACAAGCTGGCAAAGTTGGAATTTCTACTCACAGAACTCAAATTCTCCAGCTGTTCCTCATTCACTAAACCAGGATATCCATGAGCAGAGATGATTTTAACAAGACCACTCCCACAAAATTTAGACTTGATTGTTAAAGTAAAAAGTACTCTCCTAACTATAAGAGGAAATTTTATAAGGCTTCCTTTCAAAGATTATATTTACAATAACATAAGCAGATATCTGTGTTGTTTCCATTCTTTTTTTAAACAAGTACTTCTACCAAAAAGCAAAGACAAAAACCTAATAGTAATAGTCAAAATGCTTACCAGAAACAATGTCTGATTGAGAAATTTTCTCTATATCATCTTTAGGTGGCTTAATCCCAACATTTCTTAGAAAACTTTCCAAATTCTGCTTATCTATCTTATCACCTTCAAGTGAATCAAGAGCTAAGGCAATCTCCTGCAACTCTGGAAATACAGAAAAAAAAGATAATTGATAATTTAACTCATTTCTTTAAAAACATAGAAGCATCACTAAAGATTTTTTCAGGGCCATTATAGCTTATTCTTAAATTTTGAATTCAGGAATAAGACATCCCAGAGACTGATGAGCGTAGCAGCTCATGCCTCTAATAACCACAACACTCAGGAATCTGAGATAGGAGAATTGTCATAAGTAAACCTGGAGTACAGAGTGAGATGCTGTCTCAAAGAAGAAGAAAAAGAAAGCAAAAAATGAAAAGACTCTCAACTCAACTCACTTTAAAGCATGTAGTAAAGCCTCAGCAACTGTAATATTTATAGCAGTAAGATTAATAGTAAAGCCAACAAAAGGAGCAAGCAAGTAGTGATCATAACTTCTTGTCGCTTTGCATCCTGACACTTCCTTTTACTTTAATGTCATCAGGAGACAAAAGCAAAAGTTAATCTGAGTTTTGCCAGCCCAGAAAACCTGTACCAGCTCTACTCCTTTGGCGTACATAACCCTGATTTCTTTAAAAGCACTTTCCTTGTATAACCATCATTGGTGTAGTCTGCTCACCGTAGAGTGTCACATAACGCAGGACCTGGAAGCAGACAGGCATTTTTCCAGATTTCTCCTGCTGCCTGGCTATTTTAGTTCTGCTTATTCACTTCCTTTGAGACTCAGGCCTGCATTCAACTGAGTTATTCTTCTGAGACTATCAGCTACTCCTCCTCCACATTTGTTAAGGATCTATGCACCTTGATCATAATCCTCCCTAGATCTCATTACCAGCCATGGACAATATGGATGATCCTAGCCTCAGAGCACTTTTCACTTACCTCCAAAAAGCTTTCACCAAAAGTCACTTCCTGGCTATCTTTATTCTGCTTCATTACTAGAATTACCTGCTCCACTCTAAAATCTTGAACTATAAAATCAAAAAATAAAATTTATATGCAAAACCAGTGATATAGCTCAGAGAGTAAAGGCATTTGCCAAAAAAGCCTGATGGCCTGAGTTCAACTCCTGGACTCTACATGGTACAAGGAAAGGACCGAATACCACAAGTTGCCCTCTGACCTCCAAAAAAATAAGAAAACTTTATTTATTAAAGAAAATTTATACACACTGGGTCTATTCTTTCAGTTCTTCTAACATCTCCAAAGAATAATCTAGGCATAGTGAATCAAAGGAAACAATCTGAGAGCCAAAAATTCTATATGCAGAAAAACCCACAAGTAGACTGTTCCAAAAATAGCAGTTTCAGCTTTGCTACATTAGCTCTTTATTACTCAGTTGGCACCTTTTGTCACTCTTCCTTGAAGCTACCAGCTTATTCTTCCCTGTCAACAATGTCATCTCCCTAATATCTCTGACCACCTTCTAGACTCAGATGCATAATGTACATCACCTCTGACTCAATTTAATTTCTTCTTTTTAGCTTATAAAAACTAACTATTCTGGACACCAGCTTTTCTTTTTTTTTAATACTTTTTTATTATTTCCGCTCATACAAACTTAATAGGTAGACCAGTTCCCTCCCTCCCTCCTCCTCCCCCCGAACCCCCTGCTCCCCCTCCCTCCGTCCCCATACCCCAGTGCCTCCCCCCCCAATTCCCAGAGAGTCCTTTATTATGTATGCCTAACTCTCCTCTTGGTCCTCCTCTCCGATGACGTATAAGGATCCAGTGGCATTTCCCTGAACCCTTTCTCGTGTTCCCCTTAAGCATAGGAACACTACTGTGGCTGTCAATCCCTTGCCTCCAAGGATCTTGGTGCCTTTAGCTGATGCTAGACTTTGTGAGGTCAATAGTGACACCAGCTTTTCTGAGTCTTGCTCTTTAACTTCAAAATTACTTATAAAATTATAACTGCAGCGGGTGGGCGGCGGGGAGCCCCCCCCCCCCCCCGAGCCGGGCGGGTGGCCGGGGCTGGGGCCGCGGGCCTTCGTCCCTCAGAAGGAGATCGTGTACAACAAGCTGCTGCCCTACGCCGAGCAGCTGGACGCCGAGTCGGACCTGCAGCTGGCCCAGATGAAGAGCAACCTGGACCGGGCGGTGCAGCTGCAAGAACTGTGGCCCGGGGGCCTCTTCTGGACCCGGAAACTCTCCACGTATATCAGACTTTATGGGAGAAAATTTAGCAAAGAAGATCATGTTCTGTTCATTAAGTTATTGTACGAGCTGGTATCGATTCCCAAACTGGAAATCAGCATGATTTCCCGTCTCTTGCCCGTCTCTTGATCAGTTTATTAAAGAAAAAGGAACTTCTTTCAAGAGATGATTTAGAGTTACCTTGGAGACCACTTTATGACATGGTAGAAAGAATATTATATTCCAAGACAGAGCACCTGGGATTAAATTGGTTTCCTAATTCTGTAGAAAATGTTCTCAAACCACTCGTGAAAAGCTGCGGACCGTATTTTCCAGCAGATGCTACAGCAGAAATGCTAGACGAATTGCGGCCTTTAATGTGTCCTTTTGATGTAACGATGCAAAAGGCCATCACTTACTTTGAAATATTTCTTCCTACCTCCCTTCCTCCAGAACTTCATCATAAAGGGTTTAAACTTTGGTTTGATGAACTAATTGGCCTTTGGGTTTCAGTACAAAATCTCCCACAGTGGGAGGGGCAACTAGTAAATCTCAGTTGCTCGACTGGCTACGGATAATATAGGGTACATAGATTGGGATCCATATGTACCAAAGATATTTTTTTTCCTTTTTTTTTATTAAAAATTTAATTATACATTTAAAATTTTTTTACCAGTTCCCTCCCTCCCCCCCTCCTCCCCCCGAACCCCCTCCTCCCCCTCCCCTTCCCTTTCCCCCACTGCCTCCCCCCAATTCCCAGAGAGTCCTTTATTGTGTACGCCTAACTCTCCACTGGGTCCTCCTCTCCGATGACATATAAGGACCCAGTGGCGTTTCCATAAGCCCTTTCTCTTGTTCCCCTTAAGCATAAGATCACTACTATGGCTGTCAATCCCTTGCCTCCAGGGGTCTCGGTGCCCTTAACAGATGCTAGACTTTATGAGGGCAACAGTGCGCTGGACATTGCGCAGGGCATGCAAAGTCCCATTATGATTGCTTTGCCCCAACTATTGTTGAGAATCTTGCAAATCGTTGCTCCTCCCATCCTTTTGCTCTTACAATCTTACCGTCCCCTCTTCCGCAACTGTCCCTGAGCTCCAGGATGGGGAGAGATTAGGCTGGCCTAGTTCTATGTGATTGATATAGAGTCTCTGAAGTTCTGGATTGTGGTTTGTTGATTTTATTTTGCAGTTTTGCTGCTCCTGCAATGCCCTTCACTCCATTCTGCTGGGCACTGTATGTCACCCCCTGGCCAGAGACAAAAAGCTGGTAAACTGGAGTCTTGTTGTAATAGCACATTCAAGGGTAGATGTAATAAGAGTAGGAAACCTCACTGAGGGAGGGGTCCATCACCCATTTGCAAAATGATTACTTTTTATCTGCTAGACTATATGCCCTCCCCTTCTGGTGAGATCAGGAAAGAACGTCTGTGAACTTAACCAGGTTTCTCATTACTTACTTGCAGACCTTGATGGAGGCCTATTTTCTCTGCTGTAACATGGTCCCCTCTCTCCTTGTTTCTGGTGTGGCCCTCCTAACCCATCTCTCTTGTTCATAATCCTTGCAATTACTGTGTTACATAGGTTTACTTTTGAGTGTCTCAATGTGGGCTGGGTGAGTTTGGTACTAGGAGCCACCTATTAGGGAGTACATACGGCGCATAATTTTCTGGGTTTGGGATACTTCACTTAATATAATTCTTTCTAATGACATCCATTTCCCAGCAACTTCCAGTAATTCATCATTTTTGATGGCTGAGTAGTACTCCATTGTATAGATGTACCACAGTTTCCTTATCCACTCGTCAACTGTTGGACATTTAGGTTGATTCCATGACTTTGCTATTGTAAACAGTGCTGCTATGAACATGGTCGAGCTTGTGCTATCGAGGCGAACCTCTGCTGCATGGGGGTTATTCCCAAAAGTGGGATAGCAGGGTCATATGGCATTTCAATCTTTAATTTCTTTAAGAATCTCCAGACGGCTCGCCAGAGTGGCTGTATGAGCCTGCATTCCCACCAACAATGTAGGAGAGTTCCCCTCTCTCCACATCCTCTCCAGCATTTGTCGTTGTTTGTATTGTGGATTTTTGCCATCCTGACCGGGGTGAGATGATATCTCAGGGAAGTTTTGATTTGCATTTCCTTGATGGCGAAGAAAGTGGAGCATTTTTTTAAGATAATTGTTCGACATTTTAATTTCATCCCTGGTAAAGTTTCTTTGAAGTTCCAGGGCCCATTTTTTAATTGGGCCAGTGTTTTCCTTGGAGTTTAGTTTTCTAAGTTCTTTGTGCACTCTGGACAGTAGATCTCTGTCAGATATGTGGTTAGTGAAGATTTTCTCCCATTCTGTGGGTTGCCTTTGAGCTCGTATGACAATCTCTTTATCTGAACAGAAGCTCTTTAATTTCACAAGATCCCAACTGTTGAGAGTTGGTAGCAGTGACTGTGCCATTGGATGTCTGTTTAGGAAGTGTTGGCCTAGCCCAATCAGCTCGAGGGAGTTCCCTATCCTTTCAACTATGGTTTTTAAAGTCTCTGGCCTGATATCAAGGTCCTTGATGCATTTGGAATTAAGTCTTGTACATGGTGACAAGTACGGGTCCAGCTTTAATCTTCTGCATGTGGAGATCCAGTTTTGCCAGCACCATTTGTTGAAGATGCTGTTCTTTTTCCATTGGATTCTTTGGGCCCCTTTGTCAAAGACCAAATGGCTGTATTTTTGTGGGCTTATATCTGGGTCTTCAATCCTTATCCATTGATCTGTGTGTCTATTTTGGAGCCAGTACCAGGCTGTCTTTATAACTATGGATTTGTAGTATAGACTTAGGTTTGGTATGGTAATACCTCCAGCTGTGTTTTTGTTACTCAGGATTGTTTTTGCTATCCTGGGTCTTTTGTGCCTCCATATGAACTTTGAGATTGTTTGGTCAACTTCTTTGAAGAATTGCTTTGGGATTTTGATTGGTATAGCATTGAATCTGTATATTGCCTTTGGTAGGATGGTCATTTTTACAACGTTGATTCTGCCAATCCAGGAACAAGGGAGGTCTTTCCACCTTCTGGTGTCTTCTGCAATTTCTTTCTTTAGGGTTTTAAAGTTTTCATTGTAAAGGTCTTTTACCTCCTTAGTTAGGTTTATACCAGGGTATTTCATTTTTTTAGGGGTTATAGTAAATGGTATTGTTTCTCTTAAGGCTTTTTCACTTCTTTCATTCTGGGCATATAGGAAGGCCTCTGATTTTTGCACATTTATTTTGTATCCTACCACCCTGCTGAACTTCTCAATTAGTTCCAGGAGCTTCCTGGTGGAGTTTTTGGGATCCCTCAGGTATAAGATCATGTCATCTGCAAATAGGGATAGCTTGACTTCTTCCTTGCCGATTTGAATCCCTCTTATGTCCCTTTCTTGTCTTATGGCTTCAGCTAAGACTTCAAGTACAATATTGAATAGAAGTGGTGAGAGTGGACAGCCTTGTCTAGTTCCTGATCGAAGTGGGAATACTTCCAATTGTTCCCCATTGAGCATAATCCTTGCTGTGGGCTTGTTGTATATAGCTTTTATTATATTGATTAAGGTTCCTTCCATTCCCACTGTCTCTAGCGTTTTGATCATAAAAGGCTGTTGGATCTTGTCAAAAGCTTTTTCTGCATCTATCGAGAGTATCATGTGGTCTTGGACTTTGGACTGGATTACATGATGAATTACATTTATTGATTTGCGTATGTTGAACCAACCTTGTGTGCCGGGGATGAAGCCTACTTGGTCCCCATGAATGATCTTTTTAATATGTTTTTGAATCCGATTTGCTAAGACTTAACTGTTGAGAATCTTTGCGTCTGTGTTCATCAGGGAGATCGGCCTATAGTTTTCTTTTTTAAGTGAATCTTTATTAGGTTTTGGGATTAAAACGATATTAGCTTCATAGAAGGAATTTGGTAGTGTTTCTTCCTTTGCTATTTGATGGAACAGTTTAAGGAGTATTGGTGTTATTAACTCCTTAAATGTCTGGTAGAACTCTGTGCTGAATCCATCTGGTCCAGGACATTTTTTGGTGGGAAGATTCGAGATTACTTCCTCAATTTCCTTATATGTTATAGGACTATTTAAATAATTCACAACTTCCTGATTCAATTTAGGTAAGTTGTGTTTACTTAGAAATTCATCCATCTCTTTTGTGTTGTCAAACTTCACAGAGTATAAGTTTTTGATATATGATGTTATAATTCTCTGGATTTCTTGGGTATCAGTAGTGATAACTCCATGTTCATTTCTAATTTTGTTAATTTGGGTTTTCTCTCTCTTGCTTTTGGTTAGTTTAGCTAGGGGTGTATCAATCTTGTTGATTTTTTCAAAGAACCAGCTTTTTGATTGGTTGATTTTTTCTATCGTTTTCTTAGTCTCGATTTCAGATATTTCTCCCCTTATTTTGCTAATCTCTTCTCTTCTACTACTTTTGGGATCAGATTGCTCTAGTTTCTCTAAAGCTTTAAGCTGCATTGTTAAGTTGTTTATTTCCGATGTTTCCATTTTTTTGATGTGGGCATTAAGAGCTATGAACTTACCTCTTAGAACAGCTTTCATTGTGTCCCAGAGATTTTGGTAAGTTGTATTTTCGTTATCATTCACTTTCAGGAAATCTTGAATTTCCTTTTTAATTTCTTCCTGAATCCAGTTCTCATTCAACATCATAGTGTTAAGTTTCCAGGAGTTAGTGTATTTTCTCTTGTTTAATGTGTTGTGGATGTCCAGCTTTAGGCCGTGGTGGTCTGATAGGGCACAGGTTAGAATTTCAACTTTCTTGTATATGTGTAGATTCATTTTGTGGCCCAATATGTGATCTATTTTGGAGAAAGTTCCGTGTGCTGCTGAGAAAAATGTGTATTCTTTGGTGCGTGGGTGAAAAGTTCGATAGAGATCTGTGAGTTCCATTTCTTTCAGGGTTTGATTAAGTTCCAAAGTGTCTCTGTTAAGCTTTTGACCTGTTGATCTATCCCATGTAGAGAGGGCGGTGTTGAAGTCCCCAAGAATTATCGTTTGGGGGTTGATTTCTTGCTTTAGACGCTGTAGGGTTTTCTTAATGAATGTGGAGGGGCCCGTATTGGGTGCATATATGTTCAGTATTGTGAAATCTTCCTGGTGAATTGTACCTGTGACTAAAATGTAGTATCCATCCGTGTCTCTTATAATTTTTTTTGGTTTGAAATCCACTTTGTCTGATAGCATAATGGCTACCCCTGCCTGTTTTCTGCTTCCATTTGCTTGTAGAATTGTTGACCAGCCTTTTATTTTTAGAGCGTGCCTATCTTTTGTGGTGAGATGGGTTTCCTGCAGGCAACATATTGATGGATTGTGATTTTTAATCCAAGTTTGTAATCTGTGTCTCTTGATCGGTGAATTAAGTCCATTAACATTTAGTGTTATAATGGAGAAACTATTGTTAATTCCAGACATTTATTATGTTTAGTAGCTTTTATAAGTATATTGCTTCGCTTTTAATGGTGTTATATTTGCCTTCTGTTCTCCTGGATATGCCTGTTTTTTTCTTCACGCTTGAGTATCATTTCTAGCAGTTTTTGAAGGCCTGGTTTGGTGGCCATGTATCCCTTAAAGTTGTCTTTGTGCTGGAAAATTTTTCTTTCTCCCTCGATCATGACTGATAGTTTTGCAGGGTAAATCAGCCTGGGTTGACATTTTTGCTCATTCAATACTTGAAGTATGTCTCTCCAAGCTCTTCTTGCTTTTACTGTTTCGACTGAGAAGTCATTTGTTATTTTAATAGGTTTACCTTTAAAAGTGACTTGTTTTTTCTCCCTTGAAGCTCTCAGCACCAGTTCTTTATCTTGAATGTGGAGTGTTTTAACTATTATTTGCCGCGGTGTGCTTCTATTTTGGTCGTATCTGTTTGGAGTGTGGAATGCTTCTTGTATATGAATGGGCCTCTCTTTTTTTAGATGAGGAAAGTTTTCCTTGATGATCATTTGAAAAATTTCCTCAGGGTTGGTATTTTGAGATTCTTGCTCTGGTATTCCATGAATACGCATGTTAGGCTTCTTCAGGGTGTCCCATATCTCTTGGATATTTCTCTCAAGTATCTTTTTGGCTTTAACAACCTCTTCCATTGAGCTGGTTAGTACTCCCACTTTATCTTCAAGGTCTGAAATTCTGTTTTCTGCTTCATTAGTTCTGTTGATAAGACTCTCTGTGGCGTTCTGGGTTGAAGATAACTTGTCTTTTAGCTCAGTTTTAAATTCTGCTTGAGTTTGTTTTAACTGCTCTATGCCACTTTTTGTTTCTTGCACTGTTTTTCTCAACTCCTCCAGATGTCTGTTGTGTTCCTCTTCAAAGTGATTGATTCGATTACGTAATTCCTCCCGGATTTCCTCTTTCATAGTATTGAACATAGTAATGATCATATTTTGGAAGACCTTATCCTGGGTGAGGCTTTCTTGGCCTTTTTCCACGGGTTTGTTCTTGTTGGAGTCTAACATGGGATTAATTTCTTCAGTGGGAAATTTGTTTGAGTGTTGCTTCTCATGGATTTGCACTTTGACTTTGGCATTGTCATTTTAACTCTTAAGATCTCTCAATTTCACTAAACTGAATTATTTGGCCTGGGGTACTGGTGGGCGGGGCCCGAACGGGGACTTACCTAGGGCGCGGGGTGAGGCCCAGCTGGACCACGCGCGTGTCCCGACTGGCGGAGCGGGGTGGGGTGAAAAGGGAGGATGGGCGCGTCGGCGTGGAGTTATTTAACCCGAGGGCAGCTGGGGCGGGGCCCGGGCGCAGGGGGAGGTCCTCCTCGTCCCTCGGCCCCCGCACGGCTCCGGCTGGATGGTGGGAGTTGGAGCCGGGTCCCTGTGGGCTGACCTCTACCAAAGATATTTACAAGAATTCTGAGAAGCCTGAACCTCCCAGTGGGAAGCAGTCAAGTTTTAGTTCCAAGGTTTTTGACAAATGCATATGATATAGGACATGCTGTGGTATGGATCACCGCAATGATGGGTGGACCAAGTAAACTAGTGCAAAAACATTTAGCTGGTTTGCTTAACAGCATCACATCTTTTTATCATCCTTCAAATAATGGGCGCTGGCTGAACAAGTTAATGAAACTCCTTCAGCGGTTGCCAAACAGTGTTGTTAGAAGATTACATCGTGAAAGATACAAGAAGCCCTCTTGGTTAACTCCTGTGCCTGATAGCCATAAGCTTACTGATGAAGATGTTACAGACTTTGTACAATGCATTATTCAACCTGTACTCTTGGCTATGTTTAGTAAAACCGGTAGTCTAGAAGCAGCCCAGGCTCTGGAGAATCTTGCCCTCATGAGACCTGAATTAGTAATTCCCCCTGTACTTGAAAGAACATACCCTGCTTTAGAGACATTGACAGAACCTCACCAGCTCACAGCTACTCTGAGTTGTGTAATTGGAGTAGCTCGAAGTTTGGTATCAGGGGGGAAATGGTTTCCTGAAGGTCCAACACACATGCTACCTCTGTTGATGAGAGCATTGCCTGGGGTGGATCCAAATGACTTTAGTAAATGCATGATCACATTCCAGTTTATAGCAACATTTTCTACTCTGGTGCCTTTAGATTATTCCTCTATACTACAAGAAAGAAACGACCTCATAGAGATGGAAAAAGAACTTTGTTCGGCCACAGCTGAATTTGAGGATTTTGTCTTACAGTTTATGGACAGATGCTTTGGACTTATAGAAAGTAGCAAATTGGAGCAAACAAGAGAAGAGACAGAAACAGAGAAAATGATCCACTTGGAGAGTTTGGTTGAATTAGGTTTGTCTTCTACATTTAGTACAATCCTCACACAATGTTCCAAAGAAATATTTATGGTGGCCCTTCAAAAGGTTTTTAATTTTTCTATTTCACATATATTTGAAACAAGAGTCGCAGGTCATATGGTGGCAGATATGTGCTGTGCTGCTGTAAAGTGCTGCCCTGAGGAATCCCTGAAGCTCTTTGTTCCCCACTGCTGTAGTGTCATAACCCAGCTTACCATGAATGATGATGTATTGAATGAAGAGGAGCTGGATAAGGAGTTACTATGGAATCTTCAACTTTTGTCTGAGATAACTCGTGTGGATGGGAAGAAGTTGCTTCTTTATAGGGAGCAGCTTGTAAAGATCCTTCAGAGAACCCTACATTTAACCTGTAAGCAGGGTTACACTTTGTCTTGTAACCTTTTGCATCATCTTCTTCGTTCTACCACACTTATCTACCCCACAGAGTACTGCAGTGTACCAGGTGGCTTTGACAAGCCTCCTTCTGAATACTTTCCTATCAAGGATTGGGGTAAGCCCGGGGATTTGTGGAATCTGGGAATCCAGTGGCATGTTCCTTCTTCAGAGGAAGTATCTTTTGCCTTCTATTTGTTGGACTTCTTTCTTCAGCCTGAGCTTGTCAAACTCCAGTGTTGTTCAGATGGAGAACTCGAAATGTCTAGAGATGATGTTCTGCAGAGTCTGACCATAGTGCACAACTGTTTAATTGGCTCAGGGAACCTCCTACTCCATTGAAAGGAGAACCAGTCACTAATTTGGTACCAAGTATGGTGTCCTTAGAGGAGACAAAATTATATACTGGACTTGAATATGATCTATCCAGAGAGAACCACCGAGAAGCTATTGCTAAAGTCATAAGGAAACTTCTTCACCATATACTTGATAATTCAGAGGATGATACCAAGTCATTGTTTCTTATCATAAAGATTATTGGAGACCTTTTGCAATTCCAAGGATCTCATAAACACGAATTTGATTCCCGGTGGAAAAGTTTTAATCTGGTAAAGAAATCAATGGAAAATCGGCTCCATGGGAAAAAACAACATATCCGAGCATTGTTAATTGACAGAGTAATGTTGCAGCATGAGTTACGAAACTCCAGTTTAACAGCTTTTTGTCTCTGGCTAGGGGGTGACATACAGTGCCCAGCAGAATGGAGTGAAGGGCATTGCAGGAGCAGCAAAACTGCAAAAGAAAATCAACAAACCACAATCCAGAACTTCAGAGACTCTATATCAATCACATAGAACTAGGCCAGCCTAATCTCTCCCCATCCTGGAGCTCAGGGACATTTGCGGAAGAGGGGACGGTAAGATTTTAAGAGCAAAAGGATGGGAGGAGCAACGATTTGCAAGATTCTCAACAATAGTTGGGGCCAAAGCAATCATAATGGGACTTTGCATGCCCTGCGCAATGTCCAGCGCACTGTTGCCCTCATAAAGTCTAGCATCTGTTAAGGGCACCGAGACCCCTGGAGGCAAGGAATTGACAGCCATAGTAGTGATCTTATGCTTAAGGGGAACAAGAGAAAGGGCTTATGGAAACGCCACTGGGTCCTTATATGTCATCGGAGAGGAGGACCCAGTGGAGAGTTAGGCGTACACAATAAAGGACTCTCTGGGAATTGGGGGGGAGGCACTGGGAGATGGGGAGGGGGAGGAGGGGGTTCGGGGGGAGGAGGGGGGAGGGAGGGAACTGGTAAAAAAATTTTTAAATGTATAATTAAATTTTTAATAAAAAAAATTATAACTGCAATTTACTAAACACGCGGCATATTCCCAATACTATGTTATGTGCTGTATATGCTACTGCATTTGATCCTAATAACACTATGAGAAGCAAGAAGCTTTTAGCTTCTTCATCTTAAAGATAAGGGAATAAAATTAGCAGTCAGATACTATAAAAAGACTATAAGAAGATCATAAGGAATGTCTGCTAAAGGTATTTTAATAAGCAAACAAATTCTATAATAACAGAAAATAAATAAGATAGTTTTAAGAGTTAAAATAAAGAGTAGAGAATACTCATATTCTGAAAATTTTGTAAATCAAAAGCAGACTTGAGATGGCCTAGGAGGCAAAAATGGACTTTAAAAGACCTTTCAAAAAACATTTTTAGGCAAAAAGTCCTTTTTTAAAAATTATCAAGTTTAACAATTATATTAAGTGAAGTATCCCAAACCCAGAAAATTAAGCGCCGTATGTACTCCCTAATAGGTGGCTCCTAGTACCAAACTCACCCAGCCCACATTGAGACACTCAAAGGTAAACCTATGTAATACAGTAATTGCAAGGATTATGAGCAGGAGGGATGGGGTTGGAGGGCCATACCAGACACAAGGAGAGAGGGGACCATGTTACAGCAGAGAAAATAGGCCTCCATCAAGGAATGCAAGGAAGTAATGTGACACCTGGTTAAGTTCACAGACGTTCTTTCCTGATCATGTACAACCCTTGAGGGGGTATGATCTCACCAGAAGGGGAGGGCATATAGTCTGGCAGATAAAAAGTAATCATTTCGCAAATGGGTGATTGACCTCTCCTTTACTGAGGTTTCCTACTTTTATTACATCTACCCTTGAATGTGCTATTATAACAAGACTCCAGTTTAACAGCTTTTTGTCTCTGGCCAGGGGGTGACATACAGTGCCCAGCAGAATGGAGTGAAGGGCATTGCAGGAGCAGCAAAACTGCAAAATAAAATCAACAAACCACAATCCAGAACTTCAGAGACTCTATATCAATCACCTAGAACTAGGCCAGCCTAATCTCTCCCCATCCTGAAGCTCAGGGACATTTGCGGAAGAGGGGCCGTAAGAGTGTAAGAGCAAAAGGATGGGAGGAGCAATGATTTGCAAAATTCTCCACACTAGTTAGGGCCGAAGCAATCATAATTGGACTTTGCATGCCCTGCGCAACGTCCAACACACTATTGACCTCACAAAGTCTAGCATCAGCTAAAGGCACCAAGATCCTTGGAGGCAAGGGATTGACAGCCACAGTAGTGTTCCTATGCTTAAGTGGAACACGAGAAAGGGTTCAGGGAAATGCCAATGGGTCCTTGTATGTCATCAGAGAGGAGGACCCAGTGGAGAGTTAGGCATACACAATAAAGGACTCTCTGGGAATTGGGGGGGAGGCACTGGGGGATGGGGAGCAGGAGGTTCGGGGGAGGAGGAGGGAGGGAGGGAACTGGTCTACCTATTAAGTTTGTATGAGCGGAAATAAAAAATGTATTAAAAAAATTATCAAGTTTAAATCAAACCAAGTTCTCCCTGCCTGTCAACAGATCAATGCCAATATATTAACCACAAATTAGCAGAACCAGATAGCCATAGAATCGAAGAAAAAAGCTCTATTCAATAAAGAAAATTCGACAGTCATAAATGATCCAGTACAGTACATGGTTCATTTTTCTTCTTAATATGCACTTGGGATTGAACCAGGCCCTTAGTGTATGTTGGGCAAGCACTCAACCACGCAGCTGCTCCCCACCCCCCCACCCCCAGCACACAGTACTTACCTTCTAACCTGGATGTGTCATGGACATTCTTTACTGGTTCTGCAAATTCTTCAAACTGCACTTCACCATTTTCTATGAGAAAAATGTTTAATAGATTACCCTCACTAAACAAAAGTCAGATTCAATGAATCTATAAAGAGGTGAATTTTTGATATATTCATTAGAATCATATTTAGTCTCCATATTTTTAAACAACTAAAACATTAATTCTCTAGAACAAGTCATAAAAACAGAATTAAGCTGAGATCTCAATTTACATCAATAAAGAGAAACTATAAAAAATACATAGTCCTAAGCTATAAAATGAGGGTATAGCTCTAAAAAACAAAAGCTGAATCTTACTCTTGGTTTAGACTTATAACTGAAGATAAAAATTCTGTGCCAGATAAACTGAAGGATTCCTGCTAGTGTCCGATGGTTTATAATAAAGTGTAACAAGTATTAGCATCATCCTAATGCGCTGAGACAAAATATTTACAAATCATACGCTGCATGAGAGGATCGATATCTAAAATATACAAAACTCAAATAATTAATAGTCGGGAAGCATATAACTCTAGTTCTTAAATAGGTAAAAATCTTAACAGACATATTCCAAAAGAAAGTACACAAATGGTCAACAGGTATATTAAAAATAATCATGAAAAAAATATAAATTTAACAAACAATGAGATACCATTTCATAACTTCTTTGACTGGCTATTAGTTTTTTAAAAAGCTGAAATTATATCTTTGTATATCTCTTAATTTGTAATACTCACCATCAACTGCTACTAACTTTATTGCATCAAGGAATTCATCTTTTTTCAAATTACTATTCAAAGTTGTCATAGTCTTCCACAGTTCAGAAACCTCCATTTTCTCCTTGGTGAGAGTTTCGAGGTTTTCAATAGCAGCAGGCAATTCTAAATGGTGGATGGAAACACAAGTTTTACAAGGAACTAATACAAGACATTAACCAGTAAACTATTATTTGAAATGTTAATAATCAAGGATCTCAAATATAAAACATAGCATAAATTGCTAATTCTCAAACATCGAAACACAATAAACATTTAACCTAATTTATTTTTAACATTTTATTCATATATTTACTCTGTGTGTGTGTGTGTGTGTGTGTGTGTATGTGTGTGTGTGTGGGCACTGTGTGTGTCCCTGTGGAGGACAAATAGTGACTTTGGAAATCATCTTGGATTGCTTATACCTCCTTCTTGGTTCATTCTGGGATTTCCCATGCTCCACCCATCAGGGCCAGAAATGCAGGCAGTCACTGGTTCAGCCTGGTGTTTTATGTGGGACCTGGGATCCAAACTCAGGATCTTCTGCTTTCGAAACAGAGTCTTGACCCTGAGCCATCTCTCCAGCCCCCCTCCCATTTAACCTAATATGTTGTGGAGGTTTCTGAAATATTTCAGGAACTTATAGTGCTCTCACCCTGAGCAATCATAAGGAATAATTCCCAGATCAATAGTAGACTACTTGCCTAGACTACTCAGGACCCTGAGTTCAGTGTCCAACACTGGAAAAAATAATGACAAAACTTTCCTTGATCTTTAGATTTCCTAAAGTCTGAATTCACAAACATTTCCAATTTTTAAAACAATGAATTAAATAACTTTTGCCATATTTTTCCCTGTATCCTTCTTTGTAAACCTTTGAAATCTGTCACTTGAGATGATAGAAAGTTTTGTTTTTAGTAAAATTTAAATATAAAAATATTGGGGAATATTTCAAACATAATTATCTTATTATAAATTTATAAATGACCATTTCGCTGCTACATAAAGAACATATTCTCAAGATCGGACAAGAAGATACTGCAAAGAAAAATGTGATAGTGACTGTGACAAGGGTCACAATGGTAGAGATAGTGAGAAGTGGACAATTCAGGATGTATTTTGAGAATGAAGTTGATACTGTTTAATGATGGACTGGGATGAGAAGTTGAAGAAGCTGTGGCCACTGACTCTTGAGCAACTGGATAAACAGTGGCGCTAGCCACCATGAAAAGAAGCCTACCAGAGAAGATAAATTTGGAATCAAAGGATAGTCATACTATTAAGACAGTAAGATTATTCTGAAAGATGCTTAGAGAATGGTACTAAGATAGTGGAGGCTTGTACCACACTGACACTTAAAAATAAGCCATAAAAGCAGTGGTCAACTGCTTGTGGGAGTCGGAGATTAGGCAATATTAACAGAAATCAGAATTAGAAAGATCTTTCAGGAAGAAATATTAATTGAAAATTGATTATATTTAACCAAATAGGAGTTGGGGCAGGAGTTGGGGAGATGGCTCAGTTGATAGAACAGTTGCCCTGTAAGCATAAGGACTGGAATTCATATCCACAGAACCCAATAAAAGCCAGGTGCTGTAATCTCAACACTAGGGAGGCAAAATTAGGGCCAGCTGACTAACCAGCAAAGCAGATTGGTCAGTTCTGAGTTCAACTGGGAAACCCTGCCCTAAAAATAAAAGAACAGAGCAATAAAAAAAAAAACTACTAGATGTCAACTTCAGGCACATATACACACACATTTAGAAATAGCCTGAAAGAGAGAAATACAGCTGTGTGTCACTAGCACCCAGGAAACTAAGATAGAACTAGTCCAACTCTGGAGCTCTTTGAGTCCGGCCTGAGCAACATAGCGAGACTTTGTCTCAAACAAACAAAAATTTGTTGAAGTAACATATGAGGGCAGTAGGAGTGTGGGGTGGAGGCCAAAAGAAAAAGATGATTATGAAAGATTCTTGCATGTGGGCCTAAGCAACAGGATACTGAGTTCCAAAGAAAGAAAATCACCAAATGACAAAATGAGAAAGAAATATTAACTCTATGTGCCCAAGGTAATGTCAGGGGAGTTAGCTGGCATAATGTGGAACTTAAGAGAACAAGCTGTACCTGAATCTAGTCATACTGCCGTTATATACAAGCTATGTCATTAGGCTTACAAAAATAAAAACATTGTGCCTTGTTTATCTCTCTTAAAATCATGTAACAAAGGTAATATAAGAATCATGAAGTTGGGCTGGAGAGGTGGCTCGGGGGTTAAGCCTCTGCCTTGCAGGCGGAAGGTCCTGAGTTCGGATCCCAGATCCCACGTGTAGACGCCAGGCAGAAGCAGGAGCAGCCTGCGCTCTGGTCCTGGTAGGGCGGAGCCTGTGAATCCCGGGGCAGAAGGAGGTGGAGGCATCCATGGTGGTTCTCAAATTCATCCGTGGTTCTACACACACACAGACACATACACATACGCGCGCACACACATACATATGCACACATGCACAATTGAATAAATAATAAAAAAAGAAAAAGAATCATGAAGTTAAAATATTTAATACTAGTGCATCATAAACAGTAAACATGAGTAACAAGATAGTTATGATTATTTGGTACAGATAATTCTAGTGTTATGATTGAGAATTGCTCATGCAGCCAAAACCCTGAAAACTTTATCCAAAAAACAGAACTAAAAACACCTTGATTCTCTTTTCAGGAATTTAAGAAATAAGCTTGAATCATAAGGATTAAATAGGGGAAACTTCTCCAATGATAACATAAAGCCCAAGACCACCATCTGTTATCCAGTGTCAGAATATTATCAATTCCAAACCAGGAACTATCACTAAAACAGTATAGCTGATTATCCTCGTGAAAAAATAATACAAATAAGCTCTTGTCTCACATAATACAAAAAAATTCCAGGTAAATTGAATATTTATATATGAAAATAAAATAGTTGAAACTTCTAGAACATACTGGAAAATCATATGCTCAAAATTGAGATAGGTTTCTATTTTCCATATAGGGCAAAGTTAGCTGCTAAATATTAAAATAGTAGGAGCTGGGATAGGATTGGAAACAGGGAGAGAAAATGGGAATTTAAAGTAGTCTGTTTCAGAAAATGGGAAATAAGTTAATTATTTAAGAAGGACGAGGAACAAAGATAAATTTCTGTAATACCTACAGTAATTGCAAAGATTATAAACAGGAGGGATGGGGAAGAAAGGCCCCACCAGAAATAAGAAGAGAGGGGACGATGTTACAGCAGAGAAAATAGGCCACCATCAAGGACTGCAAGTAAGTAATGAGACATCTGATTAAGTTCACAGACTTTCCTTCCTGATCTTTTGCAACTGATGGGGTATGATCTCACCAGAAGGGGAGGGCATATAGGCTGCCTGATAGAAAGTAACCATTTTGCAAATGGGTAATTGACCCCTCTCTCACCGCGGTCTCCTACTTTTATTCCATCTACCTTTAAATATACTCATAACAAGACTCTAATTTAACAGGTTTTTATCTCTGGCCAGGGGGTGACATGCAATACCCATCAGGATGGAGCCAAGGGCATTGCAGGAGCAGCAAAACCGAAAAAAAAAAAATCAACAAACTGTAATTCAGAACATCAGATACTCTGTATCAACCACCTGGAACTGGGCCAACCTAATCTCTCCCCATCCTGAAGCTCAGGGAAATTTGCGGAAGAGGGGGCAGTAAGATTGTAAGAGCACTGGGTCCTTGCAGACCCAGCGGAGAGTTGGGCATGCACATTTAAGGATGCTCCAGGGATGGGAGGGGGAGGCACTGGAGGATGGGGAGGGAGAGGGAGGGGAGGGGTGTACCTGTTAAGTCTGTATAAGTGGAAAAAAAAAAAAAAAGAGCACAAGGATGGGAGGAGTAATGATATGCAAGATACTCCACACAAGTTAGGACCGAAGCAATCATAATAGGACTTTGCATGACCTGCATAATGTCCAACACATTATTGACCCAACAAAGTCTAGCATGGACTAAAGGCACTAGGATTCTTGGAGGCTAGGGATTGACAGCCACAATAGTGTTCCTATGCTTAAGGGGAACACAGGAAAGGGTTTTGGGAAATGCCGCTGGGTCCTTGCACCTCATCGGAGAGGACCCAGAGGAGAGTTTGGCATGCATATTAAAGGATGCTCCGGGGATGGGGGAGAGGCATTGGGGGATGGGGAAGGAGGGGAGAAGGAAAGGAGGGAACAGGGGGGTTTGAGGGGGGGTGGAGGGAGGGAGGGGATTGGTGTACCTGTTAAGCTTGTATGAGTGGAAATAAGTTTAAAAAAAAAAAGGAGGAGGAAGAGGAGAAGAAAAAAAAAGAGAGAAAATCACTGTAATTTTCTACAGAAATATAATTAACTACAAGAGAGGATTGAGTTTAAGTAGTCATATTTAATCAAGATTTAGAATTTGCCATATGTGTGCAACGAAAGTACAGAAAAACTTGAGCATTTAGGGCATAAGATTATTATATATATATTAGACTAACTATATATATCAGATGAATATGTATATATCAGGGAATTTAAATCAGATAAGGAGAAAAGTGAAAACAAGGGGAAACTGAGTAGACAAAGTACAGAGGTGAATGGATACAAGTTCCAACAAGGAATGTAGAACCAATAAAGAAAACAGTCTCTGAACAATCTGATGAATGGAAAAGAAGTAAACAAATACACAAAATCAAGGACTATAAAGAAAATACAACTTCAGATATAAATAAAATATATTACATGACTCTGTGCTAATAAAATTTCAATCTCCATGACACTGAAAATCTTGGGAGAAAAATAAAATAACTGATAATAATATGCATCTCTTCAGCTCTCATGTTTCTTTATATACAAAACCCTACTTGTAAGGTGAAAATCACTATCATTTAAGATCTATTATTGCCCAATATATAAGCATAAGATAATTCACTTTAGCTACATTTTTTAAGTACTAACGACTCCATTAAAATTATGTATATAAGCGTACCTGTCTCTATTGTGAGCTTCATAGTGGCAAAGACTACCTCATATAGCACATATAGCTTAACACATAGCTTGGTACATATTAATGTCTCACAAATGTTATTGAATAAATTAGATGGCTTAAAGCAATGTTGACAAAATGCCTTAAATCAGAAACTTGACATATTAGTACTCAGGCACTAAGTTGCATTCTTTTCCCCCAAATGAGAACATATTTTAAGTCCCCTGTTCTTAAATCAAACTGATATGCATATGGTTTTAGTTCACTATAATAAGTATGGAAATAAAAGTAAGAATGTAATAACTTTCAAAATGTAGAAGTTATTCTAGAATTAAGGGGTTAGTAATGGAAAAAAATTAAGGCCAAACATAGCACTAGGAAGTTAGAAATTTAGTGTCTCATTATCTGAGATGACTAGCTCTTTTGGTGTCTTATGAAAACTTGCTATCTTCTAAAACCTGTCAAACTACTTCATCTACAAAAATATAAGGCATTACAATCATACATACGTAATTTTTCAGAGAAGTGTTCTGTGTGGCTCATCATGGTATCAATGAATTTTTTAAGATTCACCTTTTTTGTTCCTAAAGGGAGAAGAAACACTTTTCTCAATACCTTTAAACACAATCTTTAAACAAAAATCCTTAAATTATGATGACAAATACTAAATTACATAAATTAAGTTATATATTCAGGGAAGATATAATCATATCACATAATTCTTTTTTCCATCATATAATTCTAACCACTTAAAAATGTTATTTCAGAAGATAAAAAGTAATCTCATAGACTACCCTAAAGTTAACAAATATCAATTCAGCCACTTTTGTTTCATTTGAAACCCACTTACTTGTCTAGTTCACCTATATCTTTCCCTTAGGAAAGTTTTTGCTCTGCTATATGGGCACAGAGATCTACCATCAATAAGTCTTCACTATGAACTGATGACTTTGATGTAACAGAGACCTGTGCCCCTTTCAATGCCTTATGTCCAGACCTCTAACCTTGCCAGATAAAAAGATACAAACTTTGCTTTGTTTTCATTTGCATTTTTACTACAGAAATATCTGAAATGTTGCATGATATGACAGTGTTCTATAATTCCAGAACTTGGAGGATACAGCAAGTGAAAAAACCCTAAACAAAGAAATAAGGTAGAGGAACAATCCAGGATGGTTTCTTATTTCACTCTTGAGCCTGCACAGACACACACTCCTACACACACACATAGAAGTGTGCACGCACACACACACACATGCATGCATGCACACCAAAAAAGAGAACTATATCTGACAAAATTTTAATATTGGTTAGTTTTAGATAATAGGATCTTGTGCATTTGGTTGTACTTTTGAGCATTTTGTATTTTATTTATTAATTAAACTTTTTCCAACAATTAGGTCATTAGTCTAAGGAAAACAGTTTGTCTGAAAATGAATCACAGTACCATCAACTTCACTCAATTCTTTTATCTTCTTAAGATCTGGCTTAGAAAGATAAACTCCAAAATTTTGAAGACAAGTATTTAGATTCTCATAATCAACATTTTCCTCTTGAATTATATCGATCCCTTTTATGACATCAGTCAACACTGAAAGTAAAGCAATGTAAAGATAAAAAATACTAAATATGAATTAAAGAAAAAAATCAGTAACAGGGTGAATGTTAGTTCTAACACTGAATTAATAAAAACCATGAATCACATCAGAAATGTTAAGATAGTAAAAACATAATACCAGAAAATGTTTTAGGGTTTTATTTTTTGTTTCAGTTTTTGGTTGTTGATGTGGAGGATTGGCTGCTGTTGCTATTGTTTTCTTCTTTTTCATGCAGATGTATGTGTGCCTGTGGAGGCCAGTGTGACATCGGGAATCATCCTGAATTCCTCTAACTCCTTACAGTTTCATTCTGGGGTTTCCCAGGCTCCACCTTCTAGGGTTGAAGTTATAAGCAACTGCCATATGCCTGACATTCTTTATGTAGGCTCTGGGGATCTGAACCCAGGTCATTTTGCTAGGAAGGCAAAGGCTTCAACCCTTAAGCCATTTCCCCAGCCATGCTACTGTTATTTTTAAGACAGCATCTCATATAGCCCACATTAGCATCAGCATGAAATTCCCTTTATAATCAAAGATGCCATTGAACTTCTGATGCCAGGATTTCAGATATGTGTCACCATGCCTGCCTACACAGTGCTGGGGATCAAAGCCAGGGTCTCACACATGCTAGGCAAGCATCTCTCCAATGGACCTACATCTCCAGCCCTTGAATGTTCTTTATAACCAGAATTTTTACTGCCAAAAATTAAAAAGAATCAAAATCAGCCAAAAATATTCTACTTTGAAGGGATTGGAGGGAGAGACAAGGAAGGAGGAAAGCAGGGATGAATCTTCAATACGCTTGTGAAGGTAAAAAAAAATTAAAAATGGAAAAATATAAATAAATAAATCTAAAAAATTTAACACAAGGCATGGAAATGTTCAAATTAATATAATGTATCTACAATAAACTTAAGCAGAACTAGCTTCTTTCAAAAACTGAATAAACTTGTTAAGATAAAATTCTACTTTGCTTATCATTTCTAATCCTAAGAAATGTAATTTTGTCACCCCCACAATATCAATATTAAAAATGCATAAAAGCAAAAATATGAAATTCTCTCACCTATGTCAATAACTTAAAATTCCCAAGAGGCTTATTTCTCAACAAAAACAAAACCAGAATATCTTCAATTCCCAATGGCAAATTAGACATAGTTTTGTGGGAATGTATATGTACTTCAACCCTTGGTAAGGTCATTCAGTTTATCTCCTATAGTCATTAGTATTATTATTCATAAATAATTGTCCTACATCTATTTTATAGTACCTTAGAATCCATAGTTCATTATTTTGGGTAGTAATATTTTCATTGTCTTTATTACTGGGCACTTATTCAGCACTTTATATAATCAAGATGACAGCTCCATAAGATAAGCAGGGATGTTTCTACTATATCAAATTCTTAAAAGCTGACAATTGAGTTTCCTGAGTCACAATTATATTAAGTATATAAAGTAATACAATGCAGTTGTATTTTGGTTTAGTTTGGTTTATTTTAATTTGACTTGGTTTGTGTGTTTGTGCTGTTTGTGTGTGTGTGTGTGTGTGTGTGTGTGTGTGTGTGTGTTTGAGACAGGGTCTTTCAGTGTAGCACAGCTTAGCCTTGAACTCTTGATTCATCTTCTTCGGCCTTCCAAGCTAGGATTACGAATCCACAGAAGCAAATGATTAGTTCTACTGAATCTAATTCTTCTTGACCTAACTTCTCTTTCCTCCAAATCATTTTCAAGCACATTTCCTACCTACCATCATATTCAGGAAAATTTTGTTCCTTGGAGAGTGACTTAATGAAGTCATCTAAATTCACCATTCCATTTTCTGTAAAATAAGAAATTAAATTACATGTTCTGATATATTTTTGCATGAAAAGTAATTTCACATTTTTATTCAATTATTAAAAAGTACTCCTCCATTTCATCAACCAATTTCTCCTTCATATACTCTCTCCTAAATTGGCTCTTCTAAAGTTAGGCTGATTACTATTGTTTCAATGATTACTAAGGGTATATTAGTGTCATGAACTTAGCTAATCACCAAGGATACAAAAACAAATAAGACACAGTCTGTTTTTTCTAGTTACTATGTGCAAGGGACACAGATGCTAGATTTTCAACAGATCTTGGGGAAAGAAAACCTATTCATAAAAATGGACTCTAAGACATCTATTTCATACTATCCTGAATATCCAGTCAATGTGCCCATTATTAAGATACCGTGGCAACACTAAACAGCCATGAAAGATTCATGTAGACCTATCCCTATTGGATTCAAGGGGTACAATTAGCTAACTATTTTTAGATATAATCTCTTCAATAGTGATAGGACCAATTCTTACTCTACGCAAAAAGACTTCAATAATTTCATTAGCACCCACTTCATATACATTTTAATCAATTACCCTTTCCTATTTGGCTAAGAAAGCATGCCCAGACTCTGAATTTATTTTAAGGGCTTTTTATTTTTTGGTACTTTCATACATGTATACAATGAATTTATTTTCATCTCATATTATCCTTCCTCATCCATCTCCCACTGAAAGCCTTGCCAACAGGTTTTCTTCCTACCCTCACTTCTTTTGTATATGTGACCCACCAAGTTTAATAGAGGTACCTGTGCGTGCCTGGGCATTTGCTGAAGTACAGTTGATATGTCAATGACTTCAACACAAACGAGTAAGTCCCTTCCCTCGGCCAACATGAAACTTCATTTCTAATATGACTGCCAACTCATTCTCTCCCCCAAATCTTACCTCTTCCTTTCCTTCAAATGAACTACAGTGGATAGTTCTCAGTTACTGGTAAAACAACTTCTCTAATACAAAAAGACCTCTCAAATAGGAAAAAAACCCTCTCTAAAAATTTAAATTTTGCACTGAACTGAGACTGACGACTTAAAATAGCCACTTGACATCTAGGTCTAACTGCTGCCTTGATGGTCATGGCATTTCCTTCTGCATTTAGAATCTTCAGTTACTTCTTGAATCCCTAGGCTATTTGATTAGATTTTTATGTCTCTTGTATTAATCCTTAAGCTTTCTCTGAAGCTAGATCAACCTGTTCCAGCACCTATCCCACACTGAAGGATACAGTAGGGAGGGTACTGGAGTCCCACTGAAACAGTTCTGATGTAAAAGGTCTCCTCCTCCAACCCACTAGGTCAGATTTTTTACTATCTTCTATTTTCATATCTGCTTTTTCTTAGTTTTCATTATGACGGCTCATTCCGTACATTCCTGATTAAGAGAAATTCTCTCCAACATTTAATATGAAAAAATGTTATATAATTTTCCCCAAAATTTTAAAGTTGCCAATCTCTCACCATTTCTAGCAGTCTCTGCCACAATCCTCTGCAATTCATCATCTAATAAGTGAATCCCTAATGAAGGCAAAGTGGACTTAAGTTCTTCTGGAGAAATATAATTTTCTTGGAGTTTGTTGATAGTTTCACAGGCGTTTTCTAAGCATACAAATATAGATCATTAAGCAACAGAATTTATACATCTAAAACAATAGGTGTTTATTTGTTTTATATTTTTTGAGACAGAATTTCACTATGAATCTCAGACTAGCCTAGAACTCTTTATATAGCTAAACCTGGCCCTGAACTTACTCACTCATCTTAGTCTCCTATGTGGGGACTGCTATGCATGGCTGGCACTAAAGTCATGAACACAGAATACATTTTATGTGTGCATTATCATGTAACTGCTTTTCTCTTTTTTACTGATATCTTGCACCATACTTTCTCTTTTAGATAAAATACAAAACTGTCTTGGAATTCTACAAACTACCAGCATGGAAGAAAAATCTGTCCCATGACTCAGATGATACTGCTTGTTTTTTATTAAAACAGAGAATCCAAGATGTCAAAATATCAACGAGTTGTATTTAATTCCAGAACTCTAAAAAATTACAAGTTCTTTACCTTCCCATAAATATACCCTGCCACTCTAAAGGTGTACAACTTTAAAACAGAGTTATAAAAGCAGATATACCCAGATTTCTCCGATATTCTACAGATGGGTAAGTACTGCTGCATCAATGTTACTTTCCTGATTTAGATCATTATACTAAGGATACATAAGATAGTACTACTTAGAGAAACACTATTTTTGCAACTGTTATGATTGTAATACTAATTTTAAATTAAAAGGTCAGATTTTTTAAAAAACAAATCATAACAAGCAGTCACATTTAATAGGTTCCCTATTATCAGTTTGTGGAAGTTCATGATTTCATATCCCTTTTATACAAAATGAAATCTGAAAATGGTAAGAGACATCATTTCATTCTAAGCGATACCATGTAAGTAGACATTGCTGTCTTTTAAAAGCCTCTTGCACACACTGGTTAATGTCTGCAACCTTTCTTCCTTTCTTTCTTTCTTCCTTCCTTTCTCCTCTCTGTCTTTTTTTTTCTCTTTCTTTCTTTTTCTTTCTTTCTCCTTTTTTATTTATTCTGTTATTCTTACTGAACACTAAGAATCCTAACAAGATAAGTAATAGCAGCATACTAGCAAAGGAATCAGAATGAATATCTCGTCTCCTTTTGTTTCCCAACATATTTAAATTATTCATTAATGCACGAATCACTGTTTCGTAAACATTGCAATGATTACATTAAATATTTAATGTTATTTTTAAAGTTTCTTTAAAGATATTCAGGTGACTACAACAGAAAACTACTAGAAGAGGGGTTTGAGTTCCATACAAGTTACTTCTGTGATGGAAATAGAGCAAAAAGGGAAACATCATTCATCTTTGAGAAAGGCCATAAATCCCTGGATAGAACTCAGCCAGAAGCCCTATTTTCTCTTGGTATATCGTGCTTATCCAAAAACTTATTGAGGCTTCTATGAGAAATAATACCTAAAGTACTATGACTGTCACATATTTAAATTGTGGAACTGTAAATAATAATTTCACTGATTTTCTACATGTTTAAACTATTAACATCCCAAAGAAAAATTAGCCCTCTATTTTCTTGTGCATGTGCAAGTGCACATGTGTGAGTTGCATATGGACATGTATGAACATGTGTGTAGAAGTTGGAGAACACCCTCAGGTGTCATGTCTCAGGCACTGTCCAACTTTTTTGTTTTTTTGGTTTTTTTGACACAGAGTTTTTCACTAGTTTGGAGCCATTTATTAAGTTGACCACTGAATCACTGTCTCTTGCCTCCCCCAGTACTAAGATTACAAAAGCCACACTCAACATTTTTGCATAGGTTCTGGTGATCAAACTCGGGTCCTCATGTTTGCAAGGCAAGCACTTTCCTGACACAGCTATCGTTCAGCCACTGCAGGTCCTCTATTTTCCAAGGAATTTGAATGACTCCAATTAATCCCTGAATAAGCTTCCCAGAAAAAATAAAGTTCACTGAAAAGGAGACCATGTGGAAAGAAGCTACCATCAAGACCACAGGACTAGGTCCACTGGCATATGCATCAAAAGAGGTGATTACAACAAGTGCTGACAACTTAGATTAAAAAACTCAGTGAAATACTGTAGAAGCTGCTGGGGGAAGAAATAATCACAGGCCCCATCAATGGCATGAGGTCTCTGCAATAAAATCACCATAGGAACAGTGACCACCAGTGTAATAGTAGCATGAGCATCAAGGAGACAACAAAAACTTTCTGATTGGATTCAAGACCCTCTTGTCAGAATGGTACACATCCCTATTACTATAAAGTAGAACAAGAACCTAAAAAAGGGAAGAAACAAGATCAACAGCAAAAACAGCCAACGAACCTATAGGTAGAAAGAATATTGTAAATCAAACTCCTCTGTAAATACCTATTGTTATACTCATAGATTGGAAGAATATTTAACATTCAGCCTAGAAGTCTTCTTCTATATCAGGGGTAGAGGATCTCAACACCCTAACAAGATGCAGCCTAGAGCAATAGAAGAGCAGTGAAGTGGACAATAATGGCCAACCATAATACAGAGTATCAGCTACTCAGCAAGGCTCACACAGAATCAGGCCAACATAATCTCTCCCCATTCTACAGCTATGGGAACCTCACAGAAGAGGGGGCAGTGTAAGAATCTAAAGGTGGGAAAGTTCACCATTACACAAGACATTCCACTCAAAGCAGGACTGCTGCATCTAGGAATGCACTACAGTGAGACTTGTCCTTCCCAGACTTGCATAACTGACATACCAACGTGCTCCCATAGACTACCTAGGAATTCAAGAAAGGTAAGAACATACAGTGGAAACCTTTGGGTCTAAAGCTGGATGAGTGAAAGGAAATGCCCATATCAGTGGGGTGGTCTGAAGAAAGGTAACTTGATATACCACAGAGGCCTAAACCGCCACAAGAGTTGTTAGACAAGCTAGAGTGAACCCTGGGATCCATAGAAGCATACAGGCAGGAAGGTGGGAGGGAATGTGAGGAATTGATTAAAGGAAGGGAGGGTATGGGAATGAGGGGTGATGGAGGGAAGCAGAGATGAATACTGAATATGCTTGTAATAGAAAAATTAAAAATTAATTTAAAAAACCTCAATGATCCAAATCCTGATTTATGTGAGTGGTACTGACCCAAGATATTAATTTCAGGTTTTTCCTTGGACAAAACTGGCTTTAGGATAGTGGAATGCTTTCTCACAGTTGGTTTCTGAAGTTTTGAGATATTAGAACTATCATTCTTATCCAGAAACTTATTGAGACTTGTAGTACTCTTCAAGCTATGTGTTTTAGACTTTGTATCATGGATTTCAGCCTTCTCTGAAGATTTTTTAACGCTTATACTACTCTTCAAATATGGTTCCTGGGATCCCATGTAAGGGCTGGCAAGTTTACTTGATGATTTTCTTATTTGCAAAAAACTTTTTGATCGTTTAAGTTCAAGGTCAATATTTTTCTCCATAGTTTTATTATATTGAGTGGAAGATACAGTCGACTTCTTTGATGCTAAAGATTCAGCAAATTTGGAAAGCAAACTTCCTTTCTTCTTATGGTGTAAATGGTATCCTGATATATTTGACAATTTCCTACTTGAACTAGCTTCATCCATGCCTGAACTGCTCATAACTGCTAAGTAAAAGAAATACATTCAGTTATTTCACTTATCTATACAATTTGTATTTTTCAAACAATACCAACTAAGTCCCCATAAAAGTAATTCAAGAAATTACCAATTACTTAAATATATATAAAGCCAAGTTTAAAGAAATTTTAAAAAATGAAAGAGCTGTTAATCAAAAAACTAACTATAAGACAGCATAATATAATCTTACAGTTTATTACATTTAAATACTATCATCCAAATCTACTTAAAATAAAACTATACTGATAGTCTGCTTAAGTACATCATTCTCATACTCCACTCCTTTTCAATTAATAAAGAAAAAATTATTAATACAGATTAAACAGCTAATACAGATATAAATATACAGTGTACAGAATTATGAGAAAGCTGCTGATGGAAGGTTTTTGTTTATAAAATTAGAATCTAAATAATTAGTTTCATAAATGCTCATTATTTATGGTAGGAAATGACTTCATTATCAAGTCATATTTAAAGCTGTTAATGCATTGCAACTTGCATCTGCATTTGCTAAACTTATGTAGTACATAAGAATAATCCCTGATACATGAATTATGCAAATAATGCATTTAGGGCACTTCAAATGTCATAATATTTAATCCTTCAAACAAATTGCAATTACCAATAAATCAAAAAAGTGACAATTTTATAGATCAGCAATGTTATCTTATTATAAAGATATTTCACTTTAAAAATTACATTTCATACTTTGATCTGTATGAGAATAAAAAATACAGGATTCCAAAATTTTAGAAATTATTAAGACAAATGGTATGAATATTTAATTACTATCTAACAAACAATGGTAGAAAAGAATATGCCAAAAAATCTTAAAGACTCATATCAGGATACAAGGATTAAATGTTATCCTTGGTAGTATTACTATCTTGTCTCAAAGTTGACTTTATGTTATAGTGTATGAGGGGTAAGATAAAAAATTATAAGATACTAATATATTAATAAGAAGGCATGCTTGGAATGCTATGTTAAATTTTTATTTCTCTAATTAAAGGTTTAAAGAAAGTAGAGAATGTTTTCAATGCCCCTATAAAAAAGAACTCTGTTAAGTTAGAACTGAATTTAAAGATTTGTTTATAAAAATGTTTTCTATAGCAACAAAGCCTCCCTTACCAATGTCTTCATACTGTTGCTGGAGCTCATCCAATTTAAATATAATATCACCAATATCTACCATGTGGTTACCTATAATAAAAAGAACCATTTCAGATGATACTTGACTTTTGAACATAGCTGCCAACCTGCTCTAATTGAAAACAATACACACCAAACTAGACCAAAAGGACAGTCATAATGAGTTTTGAATAATATCTGGAATTTTTTTATTAATAGCACAGAACACAATGAAGGAAAAAATTAAGAATATAGTTTTTTTTACTTAGTAAAAAAAGAAGTAAAATCATTTTTTACATTTTATGTATTGTATAGGTATAAACACATATGTACACATGCACATGACAAACATGTATAGAGATCAGAGGACAACTCACAGGAGTCCGTTCTTTCCTTCCACCATGTGGAATGTGAAGGTAAAATTCAACTCATCAGATTTGGCTGGTATCAGAAGCCTTTGCTGAGCCTTCTTGACTTGAAATAGTCACATCTTAAGGCTCCATGATCAACAACCTAGCTAAGACTTCCTGAATTTTTGTAACATTTTTGAGAATTTACTATTGGTAGCATTTAAAGTACTTACCTTCTTATCTCAATTTCTAGATTATTAATTCAAAACCTTTCCTTCACTTCTGTTTCCCCAATCCCTGGCAAATTGTCTACTTCTTATGACCTAAAACATAATTTTGAATGGACAAAATGCTGAAATCATGCAAAAATAGGTTAGAATTGTACCTAAAATGTTATGTCTGTTGGTAGAATAACTGAGTGGTATTACTTATTTGGAAAGATTATGTGTCTCTTATGTGGTGATCCATTTTAGTGTCCTGAAGTCATCATTTCCTGTAATTTTTAAGTAAAAAGCACTTAGATGAACATAAATCAAAGCTTTGAGAATTCTTGCTTTATGTTCCACTCCTGGATTTGTTTTATTTTGTTTATAGATAAAATTGTACACTATAGTAGCATGGGTTTGCCTGAAACTTGCTATGTACCTTGATCTCATAGTAATCCTATCTTGTACCACTATGCCTGGTTCCCATAGATTCTTCATTATACATTATCACCCTCTACAGATGCTATCATCTCTCCACTCTAAGGAGAGCTAACATTAGAACATATAGATCTTTTTCTATTAACTAACCTTCACTGATAATTTGTCATTAATTTAAAAAGGGAGCTCTGAAAGCACAACAATTAAACTCTAATCTGAAGTCATTGTAGCTATTCTCTTCTGATTGCTAGTTTTTATTTACATAGTCTTACCTTCCATCAGTTTTCCTTATTACTGAGCCACTGCTCTGTATCAAATTCCTGCCATTTTTCTATACAGAATAATAGTTTGCCTTACTTTTTTTCACAATTTTAGTGTTTCTCCATGGGTTTTAATTCTCATAATCAAATTACACCTATCAAGTACCCTCCATACACATACAAGATGATTTTCATATTTCCTCTCATTTGCGGGTTCTCTCTAATTCTTTATAGATCATTTAACTATTTAAACATGTGACATATATGAAAGAAAGTGGAAGGGAAAGGGAGACTAGTGGGGAAAGGAGACTAAAAAAAGGAGTGCCAAGATTTGAATATAAAATGTTCCCCTCAGGCTTAAGTGTTTGAATACTTGGTCTCCAGTTAGTGGCACTGTTTGAGAAAGTTATGGAACCTTTAGCAAGTGGAACCTTACTGGAGAAAGTATATCACGGGAGTAGGCCTTGAGTTTTAATAGCCTGGCCTCATTTCCTATCTCTCTTTCCTCCCTTTCCTTTCTTTTTTCCTCTCCTCCTCTCCTCTTCCCTCCCCTCCCCCCTCTTTCTCAAAACAACAAATTCCTCACTTAAGTTGTTTGAATCAAAGTATTTCATCACAGCAACAGAAGAGTAACTGGAACAGGGAAGGAATGGAAGCAGGTGAATATGTACATGAATCACCTGGAAAAAATTGTCTGCATGAATCACACTATGAACAATGATTATGTACCAATAAAAATATTAAGAAAATCAAAATGCTACTTTAAGTTAAAAAGAAGGCAATTTTTCCTCTATATCTCTGCTGGCTTCTATGTTTGTTCAATTAATGATTGAGATTTATTAAAATATTCCAATTTAACCATGAACTTAAAGAAAAAAAGACAATAACCTTTCTTATGGGCTCAGGGGTTAAGACTCTACCTCACAAGCGGAAGGACCTGAGTTTGGATCCAGGTTCCATGAAAAAATGGCAGGTGGAAATGGTAGTGGCCTGCACTTTAGGCCCTGGTAGGTGGAGCCTGGGAAATCCCAGAGTGAAGCAAGAAAGAGGTATGACTAATCCAGAATGACTCTCAAAGTCATTTTCTTGGTCCTCCACAGGGACACACAATATCCTCTAATACACAACACACACACACACACACACACACACACACACACACACACACACACACATATACACACAAATAAAAATTTTAAAATAGATGATTCCTTATGAAAAATTTTGCTTCAAATTTCAGCCAACTTATTAACATGACAAAAAAGTATTCTGGGCTGAGGAGATGACTCAAGGATTAAAGTCTTACTCTCCCCAAGCAAAAAGACCTAAGTTCAGAACCTCAAGATTCCATGTAAAAATGTTTTGGAAATGTTTTGAGGAAGCTGGAGTCTAGGAGATTCCAGAACAAAGCAACGGAGGCAGACCAATCCAGGATTATTCTCAATATCCTCCTTGGGCCTCCATAGGCACACACACTTAAATGCCCTCTTGCACACATACATGCACACACACACAGAGCAGTTAATGTGGCTAATAATAGCATTCTTCTAAGATCAGAGGATAAAATTTTAAGTAAAACAGACTTAATATTCTGTACAATTATTGTTTAGTGTTATTTAAGATAAAAATTCTTTAAAAATCCTCAAATACAAATTGGTACTATAATTAGCATGAGTACATACAACATGAGAATGTGATCTAGTCAGAGAAGTCAGGACAAAATGAAGATCTAAAATAAATAGAAGTTAATTTGGAAGAAATGAATGGTCACAGTAAAGAAGAAAACACGTGCAAATTGCTATTTGGCAGGAAGCTGAAATTCTAAAAGGGCATAAAGAACAAAGGAAAATATAGTCTGAGATAAAACTGAAGATCTAAGTTGAAGGACAGGCTATGCAAATTCTTGCCCAACACCTTAGAATATCCTTTCTCCCAAGAGCTAGGATCCAAGAACAAGAAACATAATCAGATCTGCACTCTGAAAAGATCATTCTGTCTACACTATAAAGGGAAAAAAGTCAGCATGAGTAGGCTTCTGAGGCTGAACTGCATTGGTGGTCCCAAGGAAAGATAGCTGGTTTGGACTAAAGTAAGGAGGCAGAGAGAAATAGAAAGATTTCAGAGATATCTGGGAGTTTTATATAGGAAAACTCATATCGGTGGTATGACAGAGAGAAATGACTCAGATCTCTGCCTCACTATGGTTATAATTTTTAATTTGCTTGATTTTTTTCCACATTAGAACTATGTTCTATTCATCTTTATTCCATCTAGTATTGGCCCAGGCTCAACTGATCTTAAATGACTATCTGACTTACTAAATAAATTAATCACTTAATCACTAGCCAATCCATTATTGTAAGACATACTTCGGTAAAAATGTAAACATATAAAACATCTGATAAATGTATTTATATTTTTAGACAAGACATTGTTCTGAGAATAAACAGAATAGCAAGAAAGTTTAATCAAAATTGCACAATGATATTGAAAATTCCAGAAATCTATGTATACTGATTTGTGAAGACAATACCCTTTCTTGCTATTATATGTTCCTTGAAGGTGTGCTATAAATGTCTTCCTTAGGGCTGAACCCATAATCATCAATAATTTTTAGCACCCTGGGTAGCCATGAGTCTCTCTATTCACCATGATTAACTGCAAAAAGATGCTTCTCTGATTAAGACTGAGAACAGCACTTGTCAACACCTATAAATAGGTATCTGGAGGCAATTTGACTTTGTCTTTTACCATTGATACCACTAAGAAGAATTTCATTAGAAAACTATAACATCAAGGTGGAAAAGAAGAATGGAGGCAAAAAATGAATAATAAAATTGATATTCAGAATTCAAACAACTCACTGTCAATATAAGTATATCTTATCACATCCTGCAGTGTTTCAGGGTTCACAAAGATACCCATACTATCCAAAACAGCAACCACTTCATCAGAGGCCACTCGACCACCTTTGATCCTACTAAAAATCTTCAAGGCATTCTGGAATGCTGGGAAGAAAAACAGACAAAAATTATTGTACCATGAGAATCGACAGCTTTTTCTGAAGAAGAAATTGATTTTGTGTCAATAACCTAATAAGGAGAAAATAACCTTCTACAGACATATGTGTTCTAAATATTTACCTACATAATAGGCATTTGCTCATTTTGACCACATCTCTAGTGTGAATTCTAACTTATTGCTATTATTATTATTATTATTATTATTATTATTAATTATAAAAACAACAAGAGGCATTTATCAACTACCCGTAGGGTATTAGGCACTGTACTAAATGCTCTGGGTTTATTTCATTCAATCATCACAACAGGACTATAAAGCGAGGGTAATGGGACAAAGATGATCAAAGCATATGATACACATGTATGAAAATGTCATGAGACCCACTATCTTATATAATGAATGTGTATCTAAATTATCAACAATTAGGTAGTTTAAATACTCAAGACAACTATAAAATATGAATTATTATTCCTACTTTAGATAATGGGGTGAAGATTATCAAAGCACATGATACATCTCACCTCACATTCTCACATTCCTACAGCTGACATTCTGAGCTATCCAACCAGTCCTGAAGAACTATTTCTATATTAACATTAACTCACATAAATACCCACTCCAATCACTTTGTTTACTATTTATTTGTAATGTGAAATAAAGCTACTAATAAGTGCATAAGTATCTAAAAATTTTAGAGAGAAATGCAAACAGATTTCTAATGGACTGCAGAAAGTGCTGTAAATGGAAAAGAAAAAAATATTTAACTTCAACAGATAACACTCACATACAAGAATAAGAGCACAGAAGTAATACTGAAATAAGCATGTGAAGAGATTTAGATTTACTGGAGCAGAGTGTTCTTTCCCGGAAAAGATTCTTTTTTTTTTATTCAACTGTGAGCGCGCGCGTGTGTGTGTCTGTGTGTCTGTGTATGTGTAGAACCACGGACGAATTCGGGAACCACCATGGCCACCTCCACCTCCTTCTGACCCGGGATTCACAGGCTCCGCCCTACCAGGACCAGAAGCGCAGGCCGCCCCCGCTTCCGCCCGGCGTCTGGCGTCTATACGTGGGATCTGGGATCCGAACTCTGGACCTTCCGCCTGCAAGGCGGAGGCTTAACCCCTGAGCCACCTCTCCAGCCCTCCTGGAAAAGATTCTATGGGGAAAGGAGTGACAATTAAAATTATAAAGAGGACACAAAGCCTAGCATAAGAGTCTAAATTAGATTCAGTTAGGATAAGGAACATATCTAAATTCTACCAAGAGAATAGCATGGCCAAAATGGTGCTTTAATGAATTGGCCTAGGAGTTGGAGGGTCCCGGGGATGGGATGAAAGATGGCTTAAGGAGTAGAGTTTTCCGTGCAAATGTGAAGACCTGAATTCACATATCCAGAATCCTCATAAAGTCAGACACAATATACACAATGTACACCTATAATCCATGGCTCCTACAGTGAGATTGAAAGTGGAGACCATGGAAGCTCACCTGTCCTATGGAACAATGAACAACAAACAGACCCTGACTCAAACAAGGTGCGTAGTGAGAAACCACACACTGAATTGTCCTCTGACCTCCGCATATGCTGTGGTACACATACATACATACTCACATACATGAACACACACAAAAAAAATGAATTAAAAGTAAACAGACAAAACAATTAATCTAGTAGTTATATAACAGTTACAGAGAAAACGAGTTTGAAAATGATCCCAAATTTTTAATGACTTCTATGAAAAAAATCATGACTAGTTTTCCTAACTTAGACTATAAATGAAAAAAGAAGATATTTTAAAGAGATATGAGTTTATGTACCCATCCCACAGTAAAGTCAATTACTACCAAAATCATTCTCTTTTAAAGTCATTCACTTTAAAAATATATATATCCTTTTACCTGGGTCCTTCAAGGCCAAATGAGAAACATCATTCCCAGCCTTTAGGAAACCTAGAAAATCCAGCATTCCATTAACTGTAAAAATTGTTCAAAAACAGAAAGGGGGAAAAAACTCCATCAGTAAACAATTATCATTAGAGTCATTAAACTGAAAATGTAAATAAAATTAGCCAATGTTAAAATATCACTGGTGTTATACAAGAAGTCAAATGAATAGTATAAGTAGTATAAAAAAGAAAATGTACCAGAAAAAAAATCATGTTACATTAAATACTAGTGTTGCTATAATAGAAATAATGCTCTTTATTCATACCAGATTTGTATATTTGTAATTAGGTACAAAAAATGCATGCAATATAACAATCTTACCACAAGGTGCTTACACATAATGAACTTTAAAATAAAATTGGTCTGAGGTGATGGCACAATGGTTAAAGTGCTTGGTACATAAATGTGAGGATCTGAGTTCAAGTCTCCAGATGCAGTAGAGTGCATGTGTAATCTCAGGCTATCATAGCAAGAAATTCCCAGAAGTTTATGGGCTAACTAGCTTGGCATACATAGCATCAAACGGAAGGGAGACCTGGTTTCAGACAAAGTGGAAAGCAAGGACAGACGCCTGACTTGTTCTCTGACTTACACTCGTTATGTGTGCTTTCCACACACACATATAAATGAGTACATTATACACATAGATGTGCAAAAAAAGTTTTTAAAGTTAGAATTGTTCTATAAAAGCCCTCTCGGTCAGTGATTCTAAAAAGAGCATCTTGTGGATACAGCTGAAATTCTAATAGATTTGCCTCTCATCGTTATTCTCTTTTTCTTCCTTCTCTTTCCTCTTCTCTCCTTCCTTTTCTCTTTTCCCTCTCCTCTCTCCTCTGTTTATTCTCCCTCCCACTCTATTGAAAAGAATGCAAAAATATTTCACAATATTAAAGCAATACAGGTAAATCATTTCACTTTTCTTCTAAAAATGGTTATTTCTTAAAAGAAATCTAAATTATACAGATGATGACTTCATAAGAAATTTTTGGATTTGACACATCAGCTTGATGGTAGCTACAGATAAACTCTCACTTATCAACACAGAATTGGAATTTATAAGTCATTTTTCTGGACAGAATTTTATCAAAAGCATTTGAATTTTCAAGATTCTTTGACTTAAGTCAATTTTCATTTTTAAGTAAGTGAGGCAAACTTTGACAGTGTTGACATCAATGATGTCATCAGTGTCAAAAAGAAAAAAATTAGACATCTGTCATAGTTAAGCACAGGTGTCAACTTGACAGTTGATGGTTTGAGCTCTGGGCACATTTGTGGAGAATTAGTGGTTGAGTTGGACCCAGAGCAAGTCTGCAGGAGACTGTCTAGCTGATGGGGAGGGCTCAGCCTCTGATGGGTGGGATTAGACCCTGGAATAAAAGATGGAGGACTGGTTGAAGGAGTTGGCATCATTTTGTATACTTGGCAAGACATGCTGGTCTGGAAAGTAAGGATCATCCCTCTTTCAGCTGTTATTTGATGATGGTATGACCAGTTCCAGAGTGGTGTTGGTGCATGCTATCCCATCAAGCTGGACTAAGAACTGTAACTAATCTAAGAGACAATAAACTCCTTGTTCTCTTTAAGCGGGTTGATGGTGATTTATCAGCAACCACGCAGGCAAATTGCAATAACATATGAGAAGTAGACTGTGAAACAACACTTCAGAGCTTCCAGTTGCTTCTCCCTACCTAGAACAGACAAGGCTTGGTTGTTCTCATTCCTCCAATACTGAAGAATGTCAAGTTATCTGCCTTTGTTCCTTTCCCTCAAAAACATTAAAACACTCAACTAAACTTTAATCAATTGGTTTGATACATTTGTGACTTTGGGCTAAGTGAAGATCTTTTAGATAAGACAAAATAAACCACAATCCATGAAATAAAAATGTAGAATTTTTTACTTTTCAGAAGACATTCTGAAGAGAATAAAAGATAAGGCATGAACTGTAAGAAAACATTTGTTAAGCACACATGTAATAAATGACACATTCAGAATCTATAAAGGACTATCAAAAGGCAACAAAATATAAATCATTTTTCAATGAGTAAAGGAAAAACAGAAAATAAACACATGACAAGATGTTCATATCATTTGAATTTTTAAGAAATGCAAATTAAAGCCCAATGAGATATCATATATCTATTTAAATGACTACAATCTTGTTTGGTTTCATTTGATTTTCTTTTAGGGAGCCTCACTGAATGCCAGAAATTCAACCATCATGCACAGCTTCAAAACAACTCCACTTTTTTTATTAGTTTTTTATTTCTTTCTTCCACTCATACAAAGTTAATAAGTACTCCATTCCCTTCCCTCCCTCCACCCCTTTCCTGGACCCTCTTGTTTCCTCCCCCCTTTTCCCCTTCCTCTTCCTCCCTCCCTCTCTTTCTCTCAGTGCCCCCTCCCTCCCCCCAATTCTGGAGCATCCTTTAGTGTGCATGTCAAACTTCCCTCTGGGTCCTCCTCTCTGATGAGGTGTAAGGACTCAGTGGCATTGCCTAGAGCTCTTTTTTGTGTTCCCCTTAAGTATAGGAACACTATTGTGGCTGTTAATCCCTTGCCTCTAAGGATCATAGTGCCTGTGATCCATGCTAGACTTCAATGATATATTGGTCATTGCACAGGTCATGCAAAGTCCTATTATGATTACTTCAGCCCTAACTTGTATGGAGTATCTTGCATATCGTTGCTCCTCCCCATCTTTAGGATCTTACAATCTTACCACCACCTCTTCTGCAAATTTCCCTGAGCTTTAGGATGGGGAGAAATTAGGCTGGCCTGGTTCCAGGTGGTTGATGTAGAGTCTCTGATTTTCTTAATTATGGTTTGTTGATTTTTTTTCCAGTTTTAATAACTCCATTTTTAAAAGGCCAGTATATTCAACAGTGGTAAAATAAGAATCAATCAGAACACTTAAACATGTTCTTCACAGAAAGGTAAAATGATTCAGTCACATCACAAATACAACTAAAAATTTTAAATATACAAAGATACATGTATTTAATCATTTCATATATAATAGTCAAAAATAAAAAAGTCTATCAACTCATGAATGAGCAAGAAATTATTGTGTATCCATAATAGAACAATATTCTACAGTAAAAAGCATGTATACAAAATGATGGATAAATCTCTACATAATTTGAGTGATAGAAACAAGACAAAAATTAGTCAATACCACAAATTTCATTTCTATAAACTATAGAAAATACAAATTATAGTTACAGAATCAGAATAATGTTTGCATGATGATGGGAAGATTTAAAATGTACTTGAAGAAATAGTGAAGGGTCCAGGTGATGGATATAATCATTATAGTCAATGGAATACTGGTTTTGTGATGTTAAATATCTCAAAATAGCAAAGTCTACTTTTTAAATAGCAGCTTATTTTATACCAGATATTTCTCGTTTGAAACTATATGTCACTTAAAAACATAGCACAACAAAAAACTTATGTTTCCTCAATTTCTTGACAAAAAAAAATTTTTTGAGAAAATGATTCAGGGTCTGATGCAAAAAAGAGGACAAGTTTAATATCTACAAATGTCTCCTGGGATATGGGGTAAATTAATATTGGTATGAAGCATGAAGTCATGGCATGTGATGACTGCCAAAGAATATGACTGTTTCATCAAACAGTATACGTGTCTCATAGATGCACAAAACAATAAGATTTTATTTCCCACTTTACTTATGAATTTTGCTTTTTGACAATTCATACATGTACATAATACATTCTTATTGCTTTCACCTCTATCTTTTCTTACCTACTTTTCCTTCCTCCCTCTTCATCTCTCCCCCATCTAACTACCCATCCTTCCTTACAAGTCTTCTCCCTATATTGAGAGGTCCTTTTGTCTTATTTTGTGTCCTATTGGATTTAACCAGATTCTTTATTGTTATTCAGGACTTGAGACTATTTCTTGGAGCCTGGTAGACTTCCCCATGAATACACAACTGGATATTTTTGTCTCCTCCCCCAAATCTGTTAGTTCTACATTGTTCTTCAATTCTTTGAAGGATCCCATGAGTTTATCCACTGTTCACAGCTGATTACTGTCCTGGTGGACCCAGTGTAGGCTTAGCATCAGTAACCAACTCTGTTGTGAACTCATGATTACCATGAACATGTGGTTTTTATAGGATGTCATTTCTCAACCCTTTTCCCTATCTTCTGGCTCTTATCTTTTTTCTATCACTTTTTCTGCAAAGGTCCCTGAGCCTTTAGGAGTATAACCATGTTCATTATAACTTTATTCACAATATCAAGGAAAGGAATCAGTCTTTTAGATGTCCATCAACTGATGAGTGGATAAAGATTTTTTTCACTTTAAGTTTTGCTCTTTAAAAAAAAATTCTTCCCCACATTTTGAAGATGTTACATATAGCATATCCTATAAACAGTAGATCTCATTTGTAGTATCCCTGCAGTCACAGTAACAAAACAGTGTTTCTTAATTTTTACGAAATTTATTACTTCAAAGAAAATTTTAAAATAAGAATAGACTTCACAACATTGTGTAGGAAACAAAATTCCCAAACC
This sequence comes from Typhlomys cinereus, assembly GCA_023101885.1. Classification (NCBI taxonomy): domain Eukaryota; kingdom Metazoa; phylum Chordata; class Mammalia; order Rodentia; family Platacanthomyidae; genus Typhlomys; species Typhlomys cinereus. The sequence continues at coordinate 656,957 of JALPQD010000298.1, read as the reverse complement.
ACAAACAAAAATGTAACTTCACAGAGTGAACTAGTCAAACTAGTAGACACCAATAGGTTTCTTTAATTACATGCTCAAGTAAAATAGGAGTATTAGTTTTTCTAATATCTCTTTTAAAATAATTTCATAATATCAAAAGTTGTGAAGTAGATTAAGGCATTTTAATGATCTCTATTTTCAACATTTTCAGGGTATGTGAACAAATAGTCTCAAGGCACCTGTAAGATGTTTAAAGATAGGATGAATATTTATGAAAATCCAAGTTTAGAAAGTTTTCCACTACTGACAATTAAGACATACATACAAAAAAAATGATCCACCTTTTGTGATGTCCTTTTAAAACAGATAAAAAACTTTTTTAACTTCATGCTTCCAATTGCAAGAGATAGCTTTTATGAAAAAAAAATCTCTGTAACTTCAACATCGAATTATGTTCAGAAACAAAAGTAAAACCAAAAAGCCACAAACCTTGATGTACTTCTTCTCTGACTTTCTTTTGGTCCTAGTATCCCAGGCTGACTGGAACTCACTATGAAGTCAACAAAAAATCCTGAACTCCTGCTAAGTTCTGGGATTACAGGTGCACCTCACTACACCTGGTTTCTCTGGCATTGTACATGGTAAGCCAGGCTAATGTAATGAAAGATATTTATAATCACAGAGGAATGGTGTTTGCCTCTCAATTCCTATCAATCATGAACTATGTAATCAGGAACGAAATGTTGACTTACATTGTTATTACCATTACTGATGTACATATTACTTTATTCCATAAAAAGTTAGCAAGTTATTCCATCTTATACTTTTTCCAAATAAATCAGTATCTTGATAACATAATTTGGCATTAGCCATTTTACAAGGTTAAATTTGAAAAAATTACACATAGATCAAAAACATGTCATAACAAATACTGTTCACAGTAGGAAAACATAAAAGGAAACCTCATGTTTATCAATGAAATAGTGAACAGATAAAATGTGATATAATCCATATAACATCATACAAATGATTATGCAAACGAAAGGCAGCATGCAATAATACAAGAAGACTTTTTTTCACAGAATATTAATAGAAAAGTCATAGTATCATGATAAACTTTTTATTAAAGTTTTTAAAATAAAAGTACATATTCATAACAATAGAGCTATATAAAAAGCAAGGGAATGATAAACATACTCAATAGAGTATCTTAAAGTAATAAAAAATTAGATTGTTTCATGAACTTTATGGATAAATGCAAATTATCATGAAGGTCCTAGGTTTCATTTTGAGTGATTGGGTCAGACAGTTACCACATCATTAAATTAGCATTATTACTAAAATAACCAAATTAAAGTAACTTTATGGTCCAATGATGAGAATATATAATAATCCAATATGGTAATCAATAGTCATATTTACCTGAAGCTCATCTATTTAATTTTTTGTAAATAATGTTTTTAAACATGACAAGTATATTTTATATAATTGCAATTAATCAGATAAACATAATTTACATTCATGTCACAAGATTCTTAGACTAATACTAAAAACAAACTTACCATCAATATCAACAGTCTTGAGCACCTTTCGCATCTCTGTATCACTCATAGAAATCGCCAAGGTGTGAAGGACCACTGGCAAATCATTCACATAAATCTTACCACTTCGAACTTTACTAAAAATTTTGCAAGCTTTAGGAAGCGCTGCGCACATATAAAACATTTGGTTAATTCAAATGGATATCTATCCTTATTATTCCCACCCTCCCACAAGATAAAAAATAATAATCACTAAAAGAAGAAATAACTTTGTTTACCAGATTCCTCCTATTAAAATTGAACTTGATGTAGATCTGTCTGGCACTGGTGTATAACTGTCTGAAAAGTTATGCAAGGATTGCACAGGAAAAGGTTTCCACAATTTCCCTAAAATATTAAATCCTTCCTCTATATTTCCATAGCATTCAGTATGCATGTTAGTCAAAGTATTTGGTATTGTGTTGTTTCTATGAAGCAAGATTTTTTTTTTACTTTTCTTCTTTTCAGTGCTTACTCTATGATAGATTCTTGCCCCCCAAACAAATGTTTATTTGATCTGAACTTGGTTTAGTTCAATATTTAGGAGAAAGGTGAAATAGCCAACACCTTGGGAAATGAAACAAACTTGAGTTCCAGGACATCTGAGCCATCTACTTAGACACTGTGCCAAAAAGAAGAGGGAGGGAGGAAGGAAGAAAGAGAGGGAGGGACATAGGGAAGGAAGGTAAGAAGAAAGAAAAAGAAGACAGAGAAAAAAGGAAGGAAGGAACAGAGGGAAGGAGAGACATATATGACAGTGTTAACACAAAAGAAAGACTGAAAGTTGAAAATAGAGACATTAATAATAGGTTTCATACATCTTTGAAGGACTTGAGACAGAAGACAAATTTCAGTGAAATGGGAAACAAAAAGTGGAATAATTAATGAGAAGACTCGTTTGAGATACTTTTATGAAAAGTGTTAACAGTATACACAATTTTATTTTATTTAAATTTAAATACAAATGAAAAATGGAGGAATTTTACTGACAAAAGGGAACCATTTCCAAAGAGATTAAAGAGAATGATGCTCACAATTAATGGCTAGAAAAACCAAGGTGTTTAGAAAGATTGCTCCCAACAGTCTTTATTAACTCTTTATGAAAAAAGGCAAAGTTATATGCTTCAGCAACCCTACTTCTGGACTTTTATTTTTTTAATTGAATCAAATAATCCAGGCATGGCCATGCATAACTATAATCCCAATACTACAGGGATGAAGGCAAGAAGATCAGAAATTCAAGGTCATCTTTGACTACATAGTGAGATGAAGTCCAGCTTAGACTTCAGACCCTGACTAAAAAATAAAAAATGAAATGAGGATCTCAAAAAGTTAACAGCTTCCATGGTCATGGCAGGGCTATTCATAGTAGCTAATGTAGGAAAATAATCTGTATGTATATGTGTGTATAGGATGGAGGTCAACCTTAGGTATCATTCCTCAGGTGCCATCTACCTTGTTTTTTGAAGCAAGACCTCTCACTGGGACCTGAGGACCTAGGTTGGGTGACCACTGAGCTCCAAGGAGCCACCAGTCTCAGCCTCTAGAGGACTGGGATTACAAATATGCACCACTATGCCCAGGTTGTTTAATGAGTAATAGAAATCAAACTTAGGTCTTCTGTGACAAGCACTCTAAGGACTAAGTTATCTCCTTGTCCCAAGAAAGAAAGAAATTTCAATATTTTAATTGAACATTTTTATGTTTTTAATATTGTTAAAGAATAGGTAATAATGTGGAGAATTCAAGGAAAGTAATGACAGTTTGTAGTAAATCCAAAAGTAAATGCGCAAAAGCTGCCCAAATCTTAAAGAGCTTTCCAATTGTTCCAGAAAAATGACAAGTCTGAGTCCAACCTGATCTATGTGGTAAAACATGAAACAGAGACTGGGGGAAAAGGAAGGAGGAAAAAGAAAATCCAAACCCTCTTACCACCAACTAATTCTTGGAATTGCAAGTATCCTTCAGGTACTTCATACAGCGTCAAGTAGAGGTTGGGAAGATTTTCCTCCTTTTTCCTGTCAAGGACACAGCCATGTTAAGAAAGCAGAAAAGGAAATTTATAAAATTTCATTTTAAAATATTATCAACTCTTTTTCTGCCCCGGACCCTCAGCCAGGCGGACTCCATACTGCTCAGGTAAGGCCCCTAGACCATGCCCCAGGCCCCAGATGATCTGCTCACCCCACTAGTAGCCAGCCTGCCTTTCTGGCACTGGGGAAGGCCCCTGGGCCATGCCCCAAGTCCCAGGTGATCTGCATGCCCCACTAGCCACTCTGCTTTTCTACCCCAGACCCTGACCCAGGTGGACTCCCTGCTCCTCAGGTAAGGTCCCTAGACCACACCCCAAGCCCCAGGTCATCTGCAGGCCCTACAAGCCACTCTGCCTTTCTGCTCCAGACTTGGACCAGGGCAGACTCCCTGATCCTCAGAACTCAACAGAGAACAGAAAAAAAACCCAAGCAAACCTCTACGGGACAAACATCATTCATCTGAGGTCTTCTAAATTCATACCATCACACAGGAGAAAATCTTCACATCCAGCTCTAAGATAAGTAAACCCTTTATGTTTATACCATCTTGTTCTTCTCAATTATTGGTCATTTGTAGTTTAACATTTCCATAATAGCCACCCAAAAACCCATACAACTTCAGGGACTATACTATTCACCCTCACATACCACCAAGGAAGTAAACTTAAAAAGTGCACTATCATACAAATCCTTACTCCCTGTCTACAAAACCTGACTTAATTGATGTACTAACAGACCAATAGCCTCATCTAGGAAATAACACCAACACCAGACAAGCGTACCCAACCCCAAGGTAAACACTAGCAAAAACTACTCAAATGTACTAATACTGTCTAATTCAGTTCAGTCAAAAGCACACAGAAAAAAAAAGTCATAAGAGATAAAACAAAAATACCCAGGTCACAACACAAATCCATGAGAAACAAAAACCAGGACAACAAATCTTCTACCAAAAGAATGAACCCCAAAATGATAGAATCCAACCAGAACAAACCCACAGAAAATAGCTAAGAAAGCCACACCCAAGATAATGATTTTCAAAGCCTAATCTTTACTATGATCAAAACTATGAAAGAGGAAATCCAGGAGGAGTTAAGCAACCACATCATCCACTTTGAACAGAAACATAACAGGCACTTGGAGGAGATGAGAAAAGCAGTTGAAGAAACAAAAATAGGCATAGAGCAGTTAAAACAATCTCAAGCAGAATTTAAACTCAAACTAAAAGACAAGCTATCTTCAACCCAGAACTCAACAGAGAGTCTTACTAATAAAGCAGAAAATAGAATATCAGATCTTAAAGACAAAGTAGAACTAACCAGTTCAATCGAAGAAGTTGTTAAAGCCAAAAATACATTTGAGAGGAATATTCAAGAGTTATGGGAAACCTTCACACTAAAAGGGAGCTTGAGAAAGGGCTCTGGGCTATGCCACTGAGTTCTTACACCTTACTAGAGTGGAGGAGTCAGAGGGAGGTTTGGCATCCACACAAAAGGATGCTCCAGGGAATGGGAAGAGGGAAGGAGGAGGCACTGGGAGAAGGGGAGGGAGGAGGGTAAAAGAAATGGGAAAAGGGGGAGAGGGTGGAAGGGAGACTGGGGAAGGGTAGAGGGGGGACCGGGATACCTATTAAGCTTGATGATTGAGGAAAAATAAATAAATATAAATTTAAAAAAAGAGTTATGGGAAACCTTGAAGAAGCCTAACATGTGCATTCATAGAATACCAGAACAAGAATCCCAAAATACCACACCCAAGGAAATTTTTCAAATTATCATAAAGGAAAAGTTTCCACATCTAAAGAAAGACAGGCCAATCCAAATACAAGAGGCATTCTGCACCCCAAACAGATATAACCAAAATAGAAACTTGCCATGACAAATAATATTCAAACCACTATACATACAAGACAAAGAAAATGTGCTGAAAGCTTCAAGAGAAAAAAAAAACAAGCCACTTTTAAAGGTAAACCTATTAAAATAACAAATGATTTTTCAATGGAAACAGTAAAATCCAGAAGAGCTTGGAGAGATGTATTTCAAGTATTGAATGAACACAAAAGTCAACCCAGGCTGATATACCCAGCAAAATTATCAGTCATGGGTAAGGGTGAAAGAAAATTTTCCACCATGAAGACAACCTGAAAGCTTACATGACCACCAAACCAGGCCTTCAAAAAATGCTAGGAAATTTACTCAAGCTTGAAGAAAAGAACAAGCATATCCAGAAGAACAGAAGGGAAGTATAATACCATCAAAACCTACAGGCTAAATAATGAACTTATGAAAGCTTATGAAAGTCAGGAATTGAAAGTAATTTCTCCATTATAATACTAAATGTCAATGGAATTAACTCACCAATCAAAAGACACAGGTTACAAACATGGATTAGGGATCACAACCCATCCATCTGCTGCCTTCAGGAAACACATCTCACCACAAAAGATAGACACATTCTAAAAGTAAAAAGCTGGTCAAAAATTCTTCAAGCTAATGGTACCAGGAAACAAACAAGGGTAGCCATTATGCTGTCTGACAAAGTGGACTTCAAACCAAAGAAAATCATAAGAGATATAGAAGGATACTATATTTTAGTCACAGGTACAATTCACCAGGAAGACGTCACAATACTGAACATATACCCACCTAGTATGGGCTCCTCCACATTCATTAAGCAAATGCTATAATGACTAAATCAAGAAATCAATCCCAAAACTATAATACTCAGGTATTTCAATACTGCATTCTCAACATGGGATAGATCAACAGGCCAAAAACTTAACAGAGACACATTGGAATTAAATCAAACCCTTACTGAAATGGACCTTACAGATCTCTATAAAACTTTCTATCCAAGCACTAAGGAATACACATTATTCTCAGCAGCCCATGGAACTTTCTCCAAAGTGGCCCACATATTGGGCCACAAAACGAATCTCCACATATACAGGAAAGTTGAAATGAGAGCCTGTACCCTATCAGACCACCATAGTCTAAAGCTTGACATCTGCAACACAACAAACAGCAGAAAATAAACTAACTCTTGGAAACTAAACACTATGATGCTGAATGAGAAATGGGTTCAGGAAGAAATCAAAAAGGAAATTCAAGATTTCCTAGAAGTGAACAATAATGAAAATACAACATATGAAAATCTCTGGGACACAATGAAAGCCATCCCAAGAGATAAATTTATAGCTCTTAATGTCTATATCAAAAAATAGAAACAGCACAAGTAAATAACTTAACAATGCAGTTTAAAGCTTTAGAGACACAAAAGCAATCCAATCCCAAAAGCAGTAGAAAAGAGGAGATTAGCAAAATCAGGGGAGAAATTTCCCAAACTGAGATAAGGTAAACAATACAAAGAATCAACCAAACCAAAAGCTGGATCTTTGAAAAAAATCAATAAGATTGATACACCCCTAACTAAATTAACCAAAATCAAGAGAGAGAAAACCCAAATTAACAAAATTAGAAATGAAAATAGAGTTATCACAACTGATACCCAAGAAACTCAGAGAATTATAAGGTCATATTTCAAAATCTTATACTCCATGAAATTTGATAATACAAAAAAATGATGATTCCTGAGTAAGCAAAACTTACCTAAATTGAATCAGGAAGTTTTGAATTATTTAAACAGTCCTATAACAAATCAGGAAATTGATTGAAGTGATCTTGAATCTTCTCACCAAAAACTGTCCTAGACCAGATGGATTCAGCACAGAATTCTACCAGACATTTAGGAACAACTAACATCAATACTCTTTAAATTGTTCCATAAAATTGCAGAGGATGGAATACTACCAAATTCTTTCTATGAAGCTAATATCATATTAATCCCAAAACCTAATAAAGATACACTTAAAAAAGAAAGCTACACGCCAGTCTCTGTTGAACACAGATGCAAAGATTCTCAACAAAATCTTAACAAATCGGATTCAAAAACATCAAAAAGATCATTCACTGTGATCAAGTAGACTTTATCTCAGGCACACAAGGTTGGTTCAACATACACAAATCAATAAATGTAATCCATCATATAAACCAATCCAAAGTCCAACACCACATGATACTCTCCATAGATGCAGAAAAAGCTTTTGACAAGATCCAACATCCTTTTATGATTAAAACCCTACAGAAAGCTGGAATGGAAGGAAATTTTATCAACATAATAAAAGCTGTATACGACAAGCCAACAGCAAGGATTATACTCAATGGGGAAAAACTTGAAGCATTCCCACTTCGATCAGGAACTAGACAAGGCTGTCCACTCTCACCACTTCTATTCAATATTGTATTTGAAGTCTTAGCTAGAACTATAAGACAAGAAAGGAGGAGATAAAAGGGATTCAAATCAGCAAGGAAGAAGTCAAGATATCTCTATTTGCAGATGACATAATCGTCTACCTGAGTGATCCTAAAAACTCCACCAGGAAACTCCAACAACTAATACGTAAGTTCAGCAGAGTGGCAGGTTACAAAATAAATGTGCAAAAATCAGTGGCCTTCCTTTACACCAAGGATGAAAAAAGTGAAAAAGTCCTAAGAGAAACAATCCCATTTACTATTAGCCCCTAAAAAAACGAAATACCTTGGTATAAATCTAACCAAAGTGAGACTTTATAATGAAAACTTTAAAACCCTGAAGAAAGAAATTACAGAAGACATTAGAAGGCGGAAAAACCTCCCATGTTCCTGGATCGGCAGAATCAACATCATAAAAATGACCATCCTGCCAAAAGCAATATACAGATTCAATGATATACCAATCAAAATCCCAAAGCAATTCTTTAAAGAAATTGACCAAACAATCTCAAAATTCATATGGAGGCACAAAAGGCCCAGGATAGCAAACACAATCCTGAGTAACAAAAACAATGTTAGAGGTATCACCATATCAAACCTTAATCTATACTACAAATCTATAATAATAAAAACAGCCTGGTACTGGCTCCAAAATAGACATGTAGATCAATGGATAAGGGTTGAAGACCCATATATAAGCCCACACAATTACATACATTTATCTTTGATAAAGGGGCCCAAAAAATTAAAAAGAACAGCATCTTCAACAAATGGTGCCAGCAAAACTGCAAAAGATGAAAACTGGACCCATACTTGTCACCATCCACAAAAATTAATTCCAAATGGATCAAGGACCTCAATATTAGGCCAGAGACTATAAAAACTCTAGTTGAAAAGGTAGGGAACTCCCTTGAGCTGACTGGGCTAAGCCAACAGTTCCTAAACAGAAATCCAATACCAAAGTCACTAGAATCAACACTCAACAAATGGGATCTTACGAAATTAAAAAGCCTCTGTTCAGATACAGAGATTGTAACTTGAGCAAAAAGGCAACCCACAGAATTTTCACTAACCATATATCTGATAGAGCTTTATTATCCAGAGTGCACACAGAACTTAAAAAACTAAATACCAAGGAGATAAATGATCCAATTAAAAAATGGGCCTGGGAACTCAAACTTTCCAGGGACGAAATTGAAATGTCTAACAAATATCTTTAAAAATGCTCCACATCCTTAGCCATCAGGGAAATGCAAATCAAAACCGAAATATCATCTCAACCCGGTCAGGATGGCAAAAATCCACAATACAAACAATATCAAATGCTGGAGAAGATGTGGAGAGAAGGGAACTCTCATACATTGCTGGTCGGAATGCAGACTTATGCAACCACTCTGACAATCAGTTTGATGATTTCTAAAACAGACTGAAATACCATGTGACCCTGCTATACTATTTCTGAGAATTCTAGATTCTATCATCCATCAATAAAAATGTCTAAAAGAAATTCCCCCATCTGATACTGTAAAATGTAAATAAATAAAATCATACAATGGTAGCATTGAAAGAAATCTTGAGTTCATATAATACAAAATTCTTGTACCAAAGTGGAAAGTGAAATCTAAAACATAATGTAAATTTTTTATAAGCAAAGTCAATTAGGATTCAATTTAAACCTTCTAATCCTGTCAACAGTTTTCCTATCTCTGCTTTCCAATGATCATAGCTTCTTAATTTGCCAAACTGTTAGCACTCATTATGTAAAAGAAATAGTAACTGCAGAGAAAGAAAACCTATGTGTGAGTCCAACAGGGAATACAATACCTAGGAACTGAGATGGATGAACGAAATGGCAATGAAGTTTTCTGAGGACCAGACTGACTCGGCAACTTGTGTGAAGAGCTTTCTTTCCCAGGCACCTTCTCCTTTGATGGTTTTTGAGCGGAGGTACTCTAGGTCCAAAAGCAAATATGTTGATGCTTAAGATCACACTGGTAATGATGCATCCTTGGACAACAAGCCTCTTAAAAGATAATCATGGTATGGCTCTTCACTTAGTCATGCTGCTGATGCAAAACTGTTTTTGTAATTATATTACATACATAAATTAATGGATTTTACAGTGCAGAAAAAATCTATAGGAAAGTGATAACATGACTCAGCCACCAGACTTGCTTAACTACAAAATTTCTCTACATTCAAAACAATATGGAGATACAACCAATTACTCAAATGATACAAGTAAGTTTTGTTTTAAATTATACTTACAATTGAGTAAGTTCTGCCCTTAATGCTACATGTATAAACACAATTCAAAAGAGATACCACCCAAGTGGATTGAAACACACTTTAGAAAATGAGGGCTTTTATAACAGGTGTCTTTGATTTTACATGAAACTTGGAACCTTGATTTTAAAGGCTATGCAGGCTGTGGAGAGAAAACTCAAGCCACAGAAGAATGATGTGAATTGGTGCTGACATTTTATATAAAGCTAAAACTCTCAAAAGCAATGTTCTCAGTAAGCGCAGGCTGGGGGGAAAAAAAAACTTGCTCCTAATTGAGGAGTATGCAAAATAAAGTTTCTCTCTGTCTCAACTCCAGGCTAGAAGGAAAAAAAAGAAAGAAAACTACTACTCCAGATTAATTATAACCGTAACTCTGGGGATATATGAATATTGAATTCGAATATATAGCAAATACATGGGCCAGGAAAGAAACTAAGAGTGGTCCAATATTTGAAATATTTATGAAATGCAAAGTAGAAGTAAATGCAAAGTTTCTCTTTAAAATTTTCTTTGAATTAGACAAGGAAGTAATATATGTTGCAATCAGAACACTGAAGAGAGAGAGGCAGGAAGATAGACAAAAGTCAAGGCCAGCTTTACCCAGGCCAGTTCCAGGCTGGAAAGCGCTATATAAGTGAGACACTGTCTCAAAAAAGGGGAGGGTGGAGAGATGAATCAGGGGTTAAGCCTCTGCCTCCCAAGCAAAGTCCTGAATTCAAATCCCAAATCCCACATAAAAAATGTCAGGAGAAAATGGTGGTGGACTGTACTTCTCGCCCTAATGTGGAGCCTGGGAAACTCCAGAGCAAAGCAAAGAGAAGGTAGCACAATCCAGGGTGATTCCCAGATTAAAAATATGAAACAATGTTGCTATGGGTAGTTCCCCCAAAGATGCATGCATTGATTGATGCTCATGGAGGTACCACCAGAAGACAGTGAAACTTTTTGAGAAGTGGAGACCTACTGGTAGGTCCCTAGAACACTGGAGTGTGCCTTTGAAGAGGACTTCAAAGTACATTATTTCCTGTTTCATGAAGAGAGTAGTCTGCCTGACCTCTGTTCCTGCCATGACATGCTTCCTGCCAGAAGCCCAAAAACTAAAGAACATCACTGGATTTTGGATGAGAACCTTCAGCACTGTGGACCAAAAGACAAGTTTTCTCTTTATAAATTAATTGTCTCACATATTTTTGTGTGCTTGTGTGGGTTTACATGTGGATGAGTGTACAAGTATGTACATGAGAGGGCAACCGAGTATATATGTGCCTGTGGAGGCCCGAGGGTGACATTGAGAATCATCCTAGATTTAGATCCCTCATCTGATTGCTTTGCTGTAGGGTTTGCCAGCTCCCCTTCCAGGGCTGAAATTTTAAGCACATGGCACATCTACCTAGCATTTTTTCTTTAATGTGGGACTGGGGATCTGAACTCAAAGATTTTCACCATTGAACCATCTCCATACCCCTCCCCACACACACACACAATATGTAACAGGAAGATAACTAATACAAATGTTAAGAAAAATACAGGAATAGAATGGTATGGCCAATATACATCTAACAGAAGAACAATAAAGAAAATGAGGATGAGGAAATACTCTTAAAAACTGATTAGGGGCTGGGTCATTCAATGGTAGAGAGCTTGTCTAACATGCAAAAGTCCATGAATAAATGATAAGTCTATGGAAAAGATAAATGAACTAAAATAGGAATATTTGAGAGCAAAGGGCATACTTGAAGCAGAAAGGAAGTTTTCCAAATCCTGCTTTACCTCAGTTCTTTTATGATGTATCTGTACTTGTAAACTTTTTTTTCTCTTGACTTTTTTTGTTCCTGAAAACTCAGAGAGCTTTACTTCTTTATGTAGGAATATTGATGTCTCATACCTAAGTGGCACAGAAATTAGAACAATTTGTAAATTATTTGTCTGGATTTTTCTTCTTTCTTAACTTTCAATGATGGAAATTTTTCAAACATGTGCAAAAGCAAACTGTTCAATATGATAATCTTCCTATTCTTATGACCCATTTTCAATAATGGCTGACCCTGTCTTATCTACACCTTTATTCCTGGTTCCCATCATTTATAATTTTTTATTTTTATTTATTTGTTTGAAAGAGAGAGGGAGAAGGAAAGGGGATACATATGCATGCCATGGTGGATAGATGGAGGTCAGAGGATAACTTTTGGAAGTCAGTTCTCTTTCCACCACACAGGTTTCCAGTGATTGAACTCAGGTGATCAGGTCTGCAAGCAGGCACCTTACTGAGTTATCTCACTGGTCCCCATCCTTTATAATTTTGAAGTCAATCCCAATGTATTATTTCATCTGTAACAATTTTAATATACATCTCTATGAGGCATATTTTTAAAAATATTCACAACATCATTATGATACCTAAAACTTCATAGCCATTTATTAGCATCACCAACTATAGAACCAATGTTCAAGTTTTCAATTGTCTCTTAAATGTCACAAAGTATTCCAAAATCCTGCATCAGAGTTAAATGATTTCCCCATGCCATCGGTGGTTGGCATATAACTAAATTTCTTTTCATCTGTATAACTTCTTTTACATATATCACTATCACCAAGTCATTTGTACTGTTTTCCACCATGGACTTTACCAATAGTTGGATTATAAAGGCATGATCATACTGACATTCAATCCTTTGTAAAAGTGTACAATCACTATTATGTGGTAGTGTTTTCCATCAGGAAGCACATAATATCCAATTGATTCTCTGTTTTAAATGGATTTAAATATATTTTTGTGTAGAAAGAGTTCTAGGAAATGCCACTGAGTCCTTACACCTCATCAGAGAGGAGGACCCAGAGGAAAGTTTGATATATTCATTAAGGGATGCTTCAGAGATGGGGAGAGGGGGCACTGGGAGAAAGGGAGGGAGGGGGAAAAGGAAGGGACAAAGCGGGGAGGAAACAGGGAGGTCCAGGGAGGGGTAGAGGGAGGGAGGGGACAGGGGTTCCTATTATGTTTGTATGAGCAGAAAAAAATAAAAATTAAAAAATATATATTTTTGTGTGTGTGATTTAATTCTCAAAATTACTATTGTTATGGATATGCTAATTTTTTAATCTTAGTGGGAAAAGGTAGGAACCTCTTCAAGTAGACAGTATTCATTAGTTTTCTTAATTTCAGAAGTCAAGTTATTCTAGGCTTGTCTATTGCTCTCCTAAACCTGGAATCACCTCTGTCTTCAAGTAGCCCTTTAATAAGAAATGGTCTTTCAGACTTTAGCAAGTGTATGTGGTATACACACATGTAAATGCATGCTTATAAATGTGGAGTTCATATTTGTGCTCAGTGCATGTGCCTGTACATGTGCGTGTGGAGGCCCAAAGCTAATGATAGATGTCTCTTTGATTGCTTTCCACCTTAATTATTGAGGCAGCATCACTCAACTGAACCCAGAGTTCACCTATTGGTGAGAGTAGTTATACAGCATTCCATAGTGATTCTGTCTGGGATAATAGGAAGCAAGCACACCTCCCTATTTTTTAATAGGTTCTGTGGATCCAAATTCTGATCCACGTGCTTGCACAGTAAATTCTTTATCCATCGAGCCATTTCCCTAGTCCTCATTAAACGACTTTCAATGATTATTATTTCCTGCAGCTCTTATTTCCTCTTCTTATTGAATAGCAAAGAATTTTTATAACACAAATAATATCATAAAGTACACAAAAAATAAATAAATACAATTAGGCTAAATCAGACTGAAGAGATGTCTCAATGGTTAAGAATACCTCACAATTAGACTAAGTCTTACTGGAGAAAAGTAAAACCATACTCTTGGAAATTTCATACTTTATTTTAGACAATCAAGGATAAATCTGAATTTTAAGCACAATCCTAAGATTATTTTTGTGCTCCTAAAACCCTACAGATTAAGAATGAATGGTTCACGAATGAGCTAAATCCTAAACTTGTCTTCACATTAGAATCACTAGGGGAGCTATGAAAAATACTAACATCTATTTTTCATTTTTAAATTTTGTAGATCAGGAACTGGAGACATGGTTCAACTGTTACTGCTGTACAAGCATAAGGGTTAGGGTTCAGATGTCAGCACCTATGTAACAAGTCAGATCCCAAGCACACCTGCAGCTCTGATGCTGAGGTAGGAAGGACAGAAGGATTGCTAGGACTTGCTGGCTTACAGTCTTGGTGAAAAAAATAGAAGCTCCATATCAGGGGAAGACTATGACTCCAAGGAATGGGCAGACAATGATTGACAGAAGATACCTGGTACTCTTGTTGCCTGTGCATATATACAGACATTCATACACACACGCACAGAAACACTCACGTGCACTCACACACAAACTTATGTACCCACACACATACACCACTCATACATAAAAAAGATTTTTTAAGCTATAGTTTAATTGTTTAGGGGTATGAGCTGATATTTGGAGTTTTAAAAAAATTAGCCAGGTAATTCTAATACAGAGACAAACTGGAAATCACAAACTGGCAGATCCCACAGACTTGTTCCTATTCAGGATTCGCATCAACTGAACTGTAATTCATAATTTCATTTGGAGTAACACATTATATTTCCTTGTATATAAAACTAAATTTCTTTAGCAGAAATGGTTCCTTTTAGAGCAATCTTCTATCCAACATCTACTTGGGAAATGCATAGAACAATGACCAGCTAGATGGTATCTACAATAGCTGTAGATAAAATTTAATCTTAAGTAAAATTGTGAAATAAGAGAAAAATTTATCATACAACCCATTCTCTTTCCTTATTAGAAATGTTGCCCTTTTGATACTGTGAGAGTTAAGCCTGGGTGTCAACTTGACATACCCAGTATTAACTAAGCTGGGCTGAGACTATCTCTGGAAAGGATCAACTGAGACTACTTGAAAGGATAGTACACGCCCTAGATCCTATCAGAACTCCAAAGCTCTCAAAGAATTCTCCCAATACTGCATCATATAAAAAAGGAGCCACCAAGGAGAAGAGATGCCTTCTTGCAGCTGTGCTAGGAATCGAACTGAGCAGCTAGCTATTGGCAGCCATCGTTGGAACTACCTCGGCTACTGGCAGCCTTCGCTAGACTACCTCGGCCATATCTGTAAGCCAACTCAATAAATTTCCTATATATATTCGTTCTGTGAATTCTGTGACTCTAGAAAACCCTAACTAATACAGATACCACACTGTTATTGTAGTAGTTAGTTTCACTTGTCAACTTGACACTTTAGAAATGAAGCCTTTAGGCATAACCATGAGGAATTTTTTAGTTAAGGCAAGGCTGTAAGAGATTGTCTAATTGCATAATTGATGGGAATATCCAGCCCATAAAGGGTAGAACCATTTCCCCTGGCGAGTGGATAAGATGAAGAGAAAATTGGTTGACTCTGACAGCTCAAGAAGCTGACATGTTTAAAAGCAAGTATTCTGCATTGGTTTTTGTTCCTCTGCTCTTGGTGTGGCCAGTCCCTCTGCTCCTAATGCTGATAACTCTCCTGCCAGCATGATCAACAGTGATCATGATAAATATGAACATGAATAAAATCCCCCTATTTCCCTAAATTCTCTGGGTCCTATATTCATTACAGCAACAGATTATGAAACTAAGTCACTTATTGAACCCAGTCCCTAGAATTCCCACCCTGAGATCACATCAGCTTGCTCTGAACCCCTGAAGCTGTTCTATGGTTTTCTTTTTCTACAGTTTACAAATTCAAAGGAAATGACTTTCCACCATTTTGACTATGATTCAGTCTAAAATATGCTTTTATTGGGAAACACAAACAGGGACAGAGACTATATATATGATAACAGAATCTATTATACAAAGTTACATTTAAAAAACTATCTTCAACTCCATTACAATCTATTTCCTTACAAAAGAAAAATTAGTGCTCACCTATTAAACCAATTTCAAGATCCATTAATGGAGAATAACCTAAAGTCTACTACTGCTACATCTCACCACCTCTCCATACATCCTGATGAAACTGACTTCTACTAGCCTACATGATTTTTTTATCATTTGCCTTTTTAATAGCATAAATGTTTTAAAATTATGAATTACTTCCAACATCTTATGGACTGTGAATGATTAGATATTAATAAAGCATTTTTACTCTATCCCATTCCTTTGGGGAATGTATCTCCCAAGAGCTAATCTATTTTGAAAACTGCAAATGAGAGAAGGTAACAGGATACAACAGGATACTCTCAGACTTCCCCTCCTTCCTAGATAACAATTTTTGCCATTGTTTTCTAGAAGTCTGTCATCTAATAAACAAAAACAGTGGTTAAAATGTTAGATTAAGTAAAATGGAAATGCAAACTTATGATACACAGATTTTAGCTTAAATGCCTACCCAATTACTATAAGCAAGCAATTTCCAATATCACCAATGCACAACTTAGAAAAAAAGTTGAGATAAACCCTGAATGTTTTTTCAGAGGATTTCTTCTTTCCAATGAACATTTCTTAGTTTTTTACAAACAGTGGAAATAAAAATTGGACATTTATCCTAAATAACATACATGAAGTTCTAGAACTTCATTTACAACTGATAAAAAACATCCATGCAATACAATAGTACAAAAAATTACCACAGAATCCAAGTAATCTAACTTCATGGAACCATAAAACTAACAGCAACAGAAAAACTCTTCCATTTCCTTCCAGTGGATGCCACAAGAAGACCATGTGGTTGTGAAAAAAGTGAGAACAAGCTTAAGAATGGCCATGTATCTGATGGTACATGGTACCTAAATTTAGAATCTTTTTAATCTCCCAGTAAAATGTTTTATCCTCTTACAAGGCCAATACTTTTGTTATAACAGTGAACCAAATACCAAGTTTGAAAAATGTGGGGCTGATACAAAAATATAATTTTTAATGCACTACTTTTCAATTTGGCACACTTTACAATGTCTAAGCAAAATAGCTCTGAGTAGATTGCATTTCTCTAAATAAATTCAGTTGAAATATGCCAAATAGATCATTGAATATCCTAAAGGACAAGATTATATATGGAATACTATATGTGATTTGAACTTTAAGTATGAAATCAAGAAATAAATATTTTCCCCAGTTTAAAAAAAAATGGCCATGTAAGAGTGAAAACCTTGCTCTTAAAAGAATGACTTGTGATCACACTGATAAAATAAATACACTACTTTTTTTGGCTTTCTTAAACTCATAAAAGAATAACTTAATAATGAAAATTCGGAATTTTTAACTTACGTTTTTTTACGTTCTGGGCTCAAACCAGTAGTTTCAGGTAAATTTTTCTTCCCTGTTGTTTTAGAAAATTGGATGACTTTCTTGCTTTCAATATTTCTTGATGATAAGTTGGTTGCACAAGAACCAGAGGCCTTATCTGATACATCAATACTTTCTTCTCTCTGGAAATAATTAAGAATAACAATTATGCATGTTCTCTTGTACATACACATTAACATTCTGAGCCAAATAATTCATTCCACCAAACTGAATTTTAAAAAAAGGATTTTAATCATCTGTACATTGCCATTCTAGATTAATATTGCTTTATCACCAGTTCTCCTTAGTGTATCATGTAGCTATAAAATATATTCATGAGCTGGAGAGATGGCTCAGGGGTTAAGACTCTGCCTTGAAAGTAGAAGGTCCTGAGTTCAGATCCCAGGTCCCACATAAAAAACTGCAGGTAGAAACAGCAGTGGTCTGTACTTCTGGCCCTAGTGGGCAGAGCCTGGGAAATCCCAGAGCAAAGCAAAAAGGAGGTAGAAGTAATCCAGGATGATTCCTGAAGTCACCCTTGGTTCTCCACAAGGACACACAGTGCCAATACACATAGACATAGACACACACACACACACACACACACACACACACACTTGCAAAGTAAATAAAGTTTTGGGGAAAAAATGCATTCATGAATATATGTAAGGATATCTAAATCTAGTCTTTAAACATTAGGATGCAAAATTTTACTGTATACATTATAAAATAATCATTTTATCATAAAAATTAACTCTATAAACAAACCAAAGATATGATCTTTGAAAGAAAAAAATGATAAGCTAAACTCCATTAAAATTAAAAACTTCTGCTCTGGGAAAGACATCATTAAGAAACTGACAGGCAAGAAGTCAGAAACACATGACAACATAGGGGACTCTGAGCTGTGACTGGGATTGGTGAAAATATTTGCAAAGGATACATCTGGTAAAGGATTGTTATCTACAATGTACAAAGAATTCTTAAAGCATCAATAAGAAAAAAGAGTAACCCATTTATAAAGTGGATAAAATGTCTAAACCACAGAAGACATAAAAGTTAAAGCAAGATACATGTTAGAATGGTGACAATCCTAGAATGAAAACTACAGACACTATTAAAAAATGAAGACAAATAAAAGTGAAAAAATGCATCACGTTCATAAGTTGGAAGAATTAATATTGTTTGAACATCCATAATACCCAATCTACAGAGTCAATGCAATGTCTATAAATAATAAGTTATCATTTTTCACATAAATGGAAACAATTTTTAAACTTCTATGGCATCACTGAAAAGGCCCTAAATACTCAAAACAATCTGAAATGAACAGAGTTAGAGACATCATGCTACCTAATTTCAAAACATATGGCAACACTGTTATTCAAAATAGCATAGTATGGGCATTTTAAAAAAAGCAGACAAAGCACCCAATAGAACACAATAAAAGTGCAAAAATAGCCCAAATATTTATAGTTAACTCGTTTTCAACAAAGATACCAAGAATATACAATAGGGAAATGGCAGCGTCTTCAATAAGTGGTATTGAGAAACTAGATAACCACAAGCAGGAGAATGAAATTAGAAACTTATCTCCCACCATATAGGAAAGTCAACTAAAACTAAAGAAAGTGCAAATTACTACTAAGAAAGGCCAGGAGGAAGTCCCATGGCATTCACTTACACAATGTTATTTTATGTGACTTGCATGAGCTGGAGAGATAACTCAGGGGTTAAAACTCTGCCTCCCAAGTAGAATGCCCTGAGTTTGGATCCAAGGTCCCACGTAAAATAGCCAGGCAGAAATGTCAGCAACCTGCACTTCTGACCCTGGTGAGTAGAGCCTGGGAAATCCCAGAGTCACTCCTAGTCCTCCACAGAGATATTCAGTGCCCTCTGATACACACACACACACACACACACACACACACACACACACACACACACATAAACACACACTGTGACAATAAATAAAAATTTTAAAAATAAAATAAGCAAATATAGCAAAAATAACTCAAGATTGCATGAAACTAATATGTTTCTGCATAATAAAGAGACAATCCACAAAATGGGGTAAAATATTTGCAAACTATATAGCTGATAAAGCTTTAACAATCAAAATATATATAACTCATTGCAAAAAAAAAAAAAACTTGAGAAAAGACAAAGAACATGAAGAGACAATCCAAAAAATAAGCATAAATGGCCAACATTTTGTAAAAAAAAAAAAAGTTCAATCATCTGGGAAATACAATTTTAAATTACAATGAAATATCACCTCACATCCATTAGAACAGCTATTACCACAAAAAGAAAAAAATAAGTGTTGACCAGAATGTGAAGAAAAAAAGAATACATTTACACTGATGTAATAGAGATTCTTCAAAAAAGTAAAAACAGAATTTCATAGGATCTAGCAATTCAGAAATACTAAAATCAATAGACTGAAGAGGTATGTGGCACACCCATATTCATTTTAGTACTATAAACAGTAGACAAAGCACGGAATCAACTTGTGGATAAATAAATAAAGAAAATGTAAACAGACACAATGAAATGCTGTGCTGACTTAAATGAAGGGAACTTCTAGAAATTTGCAAAAAATGAAGAGAATTGAAGGGCATTATGCTACATTGAATAAGAAAGGCACAGAGTAACAAATACAATGGCCTTAGTTATATGTGCAATCTAAAAATATTGGTCTCACAGAAACATAATAAAAGGTTATTTACCAGAAGTAGATGGGAAGGAGGAAGGATGGAGAAAGGAAAAATGTTGACTAAAGTTTCAGTTAAACTAAAGGAATAAGCTTTAATGAAGGAATAAGTTTGATGCAGTCACTACACGGTAACTACAGCCATGAATAGTGTATTTTATATTTTAAAACTGCTAAAATAAAATGTTAACATTCTTATACAAAAGTAATAATTAGCAAGATGATAGAAATGTTAGATTGAATCATTTGATAGTGTATACGAAGATGAAAATGTCACATGATAGTATAAAAACATACACAATTATCTGTCAACTGAAAATGATTGTGTAAATTAATAGAATGGCTACAATGAAAAAGACCATTCATTGTTGGTGGTAAGACACTTTGAAAAACATTTTAGGAGAGGTGGCTCAGGGGTTAAGCCTCTGCCTTGCAAGCGGAAGGTCCTGAGTTCGGATCCCAGATCCCACGTATAGACGCCAGGCGGAAGCGGGGGCGGCCTGCGCTTCTGGTCCTGGTAGGGCGGAGCCTGTGAATCCCAGGGCAGAAGGAGCTGGAGGCGTCCACGGTGGTTCCAGAATTCGTCCGTGGTTCTACACATACACAGACACACAGACACACACACACACAGACACACACGCGCGTGCACATGTGCACAGTTAAATAAGTAATAATAATAAAAAAAGAAAAACATTTTAAATTATGTGGCCTCCTGAAAAGTATTCTATAAAAAAATAATTCTTTTGGCAGAATTTTCTACATACATATAGAAATTCCATGACACTCCACAGAAGCCCTTTGGTACAGTAGTACAAGTACTGCTGAGTGACAGTCCAACATAAAAAGAGCTCTAAAGTCATCTGTTATTTGGCAGATTCCTTATGAGTTTATCAATCTATAAATGTGCTTAATGATCATGAATGTATGATCAGGTAAACTAACAAAAAGAGGACAGGGAATCTTTTTGTGTGTGCATGTGTATGCCTGTGGAGGCCCAAGGGTGACATCAGAAATCATCCAGATGTTTTTATTTTATTGCGTTGCTCTGGGGTTTCTCAGGATCCACCATTCAAGACAGCCATTTCTGCCTGGCATTTTTTTTAATTTATTTACAAACTGGGTTTATGTCTTTATCCTGATTCCCTCCTTTTCCACCTTCCCATCTATATACCCTTCTCCCGCCCTGCCCTCCCTTCCTCCATAGTTGTCCCACAACCACCCCCACTCCTGTCCCTCTGCTTGTGTGTATCACAGGATTCCTTTGGGGGAGGGGAGGTTAGTAAGGGAATCAGATTTCTTCACGTGGCTCTTCAGCAGGTAATGTTGTAAATGGAGAGGTTCTTCCTTTGCTCAGAACCTTTCCCTGAGACACTCTCCGAGAACCGTTGGTAAGTCGGCTATTGTATAGATCTGGTGGTAGAAGTTCTTATCGAAATGACCTTCTGAGTACTGCAGCCCTGTCTTGGCTGGTCTGCCTGGCATTTTTATGTAAGATCCAAATTCAAGTCTTTTTGCTTGGGAGGCAAAGGCTTTCAGCCTTGAACCATCTCTTCAGCCTGGGAATCTCTTTTTTGAAATTATCTTGAGACTTCCCAGTAAGACAGCAGCATAGTAGCATCCTCAAAGCTAAGAACAGATCATAGAAAATAAAACAAGAATCCTCTGTCACTCCACTATTTCTACAGTTTCTAGACTCACGTGAATGAACAACCCCAAGATTCAAGAAGCATTCAGCACTCAACCTAAAAGCTTCCTTCTACAATGGTAGGTGTTTAATACAGGAAAGTCACAATAGGCCAAACTGTTCAGAATGTCTCAGCCACCTCCCATCCCACCCCAAGACTCAGGGAACATCACAGAAGGGCAGTATTAAGATTGTAAGAGCCTGAATAGGTAGAGGTGAGGCACCATAAACTATTGCAGCTATGTGTATTTCACAAGAACTGCACAAAATTTGGCTAATAAATATTTCCCCACAGAAGGCAAAAGATCTCAAGTGGCACCATACCTCCTTGAGAGCTGCAGAGGTTAATGCTGGGTGTCTGGTGGTTAGGGGAAATGTTTTCCTCAATGGTATACCCACTGATATATGATTCATGTTCCAGCAAGTGCTGAGGCACATGTCCTCAAAGATAACCTAGATGAAACTCAGTGAGCCACACATGCGAAAAAACATTTAAATAGAGGGAGAATGGTAGGGAAAGGAGTCGTAATAGGAAAAGGAAGGGGAATAGGATTGGGGATTAAGCTATGAAAATACCATAAATTCACTGTATTTGTGTATAAAACGCTAAAAGAAAAAAGGAAAAAAATAAATAAAATTCAGAAATCTTTTTTTAAAATAGTTTTCAATAAATACCTCACAAAATAAATGTATTTTAGTCTCCATTTTTCTATTTGAAGATAAATTCTTGTCCTTCAGGAATCAAAGGTCTTAATGAACGAGTATGAGTGAGCAATAGCACAGAAGGGTACCCTGTCAAAAAAAAATTTTAAAAGAAAGAAATCATATGCCTGTCTAAGAGACTTAATAATATTTACTTACCTGAAGTTGCTTCTTCAGTATAACATTCAAAGTGTAATATATCTTATACACGGTATTAACAAGTATAAGGGGGAAAAATGAGAAAAAGCAACTATATTACAAGATGATCTAGTATCATCCAGCCCTTAAGTTTAATTTTTTAACATTTACTTTTTAAATTGGGGGTAAGAAGTGGCATGTACACGTCAAGGCACATATATTGAGATCACAGGACAACTATGCAAGAGTCAGTTCATTCATTCCCTCATGTGGGTTCCAGGGACTGAATTCAAATTGTCAGTTTTTGTGTTGAGTTCACATGCTGAGCATCCTGCAAACCAAGTTTACCTTTTATAGAACAAGAGAAAGTAGAGAGAAATGCATTTCACATGACTTGAAAGGCAAAATATCCAATGACACTTAACCAAAGAAACCCGAAGAAGCAGAAGTGTGGAAATAGCCACTACCACATTATGGAATGCTTAATTTATGCTAGACATCATAATAAATATTTTCACATAAATTATCTCACATATTTTCACAATATCATTTAAAGACTTGACATTATCTCTATATGACAGAGAAGAAACAACCTGCAGAATTGAAGTTTCCCAAGACCACACAGCCAACAAACCGAGGAAACAATTTGAACTCAGACATAACTCCAAAATCCTTGATCTTCAGTACCATAGTTACTAATACCTCCCAAGACAATATTACTGCAACCAAAAGATGTTTTAGCTGACTTTACAAAAAGACTTTCATAGTATGCAAATATAAAAACTCCTTTCAACCTTTCAAATTTTTTTTACGTTTTTACTAACATATATATCCAAGCCACATTTGAGGAGCCATCTATTACATGGTTAGTTATATTACAACATATTACAATAGCTAGCTGCAACTATCAATATCTTTTCATATTGTAAAATATTAATATTCTAATGGACTGTACTTGAGAAATTATTTCTGAAATATTACAATTACTTTGAATGTTACATCTACCATTCCTAAAATAGAAAACACATTAACTATAAAGTAAAATCATAGTATCAGTTTTCCAGAAGGCACTAGAAATCTAAACAAAGTTCCCCAACAACTGGTCTATAGAGCCTCTTCCTAAGCGTCTCTAACTAATTCAATTTAATTGCTTCTAACTACTTGGAATAGCACTTAGTGTTTTCATCCATCTCTACTGTCCTCATCAAATTAATCATTTGTAATTTTAGTTAATTTTTACTTGGACAACTCTTTTATTCACTATATCCTAAAAATTCTAATGAACTAGAACTGGGAACATCATCTTAGAAGTATTTCACACATTGTATCAAGCACAACTATAGATGCATATATAATGGAAAGAAGGAAAGAGAGATAATCCAATACAAATATATTGTCTCCTAAGGATAAAGCAGTACACAAAACTGGGGAAACCATACATTCTAGTCATTGAGGTGATAAAATAGAAAAGTTATACTTGATAATATAAAAAAGGTGGGAAAAATATGAAGTGAGGTAAAGGAAGAGAAATTCAGGGATTGAAAGAGTGGGCTAAAGAATACCAAGAAGGAAACTTTTTAATATACATCTGAAGCAATTGGAGGAGGCAGCCAGTGAATTTCCTGGGTGGGAATATTTAAACTCAATGAAAGGGAAAAGACAAAAGGCTCTGAGGAAAGAAGTCTGAATGGTCAAGGAACAAAGGGACTGAACATGAAACCAAGACACAGCAAAGAGAAACAAGAAGAGGAAAACAGGGAGGTTAAGGTAGGGAGAGAGAACACAGAGGACTTCTGGATATTAGTTAAGAATTTTAGTTTGAACTCTAAAAAGGTGGGAAATATTAAAGAGTTCTAAACAGAGGTGACATGTTGTCAAACCCTTCTGAACAGATTCTTCTGGTTCGTATGAGGTGGGTCTGTAACCTACTGCCAAATGAAGAAAAGTTACTGTAAATAACTGTGGTAAAAAAACGGATGTAAACACAAGTGCTCAGTGAGTGAGTCCTTAGGTTTTGCAAAGGTGGAGAGGACACCTGCAATGGTTCAGAGAAATCAATTCAGTTTGATGGTAAGAATGCAGTGTCTTTGAAGTGAGAACAGAGAAAATGAAGGAAAAAAATAAGACACTTCTGAACAGTGGTGTAAAGGAAATGGACTGCACTTGAAGAGGTGATGGAGTCATGAGGTTGAGATACATCTTCACTGAAGACAGACTATATAGGTCGTCCCTCTCGAAGAATGCATTCCCCTCTTTCAGTGCATACCACTTTCTGGCAATCTGTCCCACTCGCTTTTCCCTTACGAAAGTCAATGAATAGCAATTGTTGACAAAATCCTACTGCATCTAACGCCATTAGTGAATGCTCAAATATTAAGCTCCCCTCCTTATATTTTTGGCTTTTATTTTATTATTAAATAGATTAGCAAACACAATAAGTAGATATCACTACCCTCATCCTTCCCCGCTGCCCCACTTCCCCTTCCTATTCCTCCCCTCCCTACCTTCCTTCGGTCCCTTTGTGGATCCCACCCTTTCCCTTTCCCTCCCACCCTCCTGTCCATCAGCGTCTACGGCTCCCGGGTTTCTCACTGGATCATCTGCTCTAGTGGGGGGTTCAGGCGTCTGTGGCATACTTACTCTATCTAATCAACAAACCTAGGGCCTCCAGCTCAAGGAAGGACCGATGTTGCGGGGGCTTCCCAGAGGCCCGGCCTTTGTGAGGTCAGCGAAGAAAGCCCGCCAGCAAGTATGACCGCGAGTGACCTAACAGAGGCCATTTTGCGGAAGCGCTGAGAAACTTCCACCCTTCTGAAGAACTGTCCACCCTCGCTCCGCCCACGTGACTGTCCCACCTAACCGCCTCCCTTGTTCGCTTCTGGAAGGTTCCGTCACCCAGACAGGTGAATGTTCAGTTTGTCCTTGCGCGACCCCGTGTTCTCTTCCCCTCGGTCTCTGAGGCTGGCTTCCAGGCTCTTCCTCCCCTCTCCTCAACCAGTCCCACCTCTCAGCCCGTCCCCTGGGGGTCCTTCTTACCACCCCCCACCCTCACGTCCCCGCCCAGCGCTTTCCCGCTCTTCTTCTCGCCCAAATCCCCAGGCGGGCGCCACACCTGGCGACCTCGCGGCCGCCACCTCCGGCCTCCAGCCCGACGCGACGCCCTAACTCCACCCGCTTCCCAGCGCCGCCCCGAGACCCCGCCCCCAAGTCACCTGATCAGCCCTAAGCACCGCCCATCGAGAGGCCGGCGCCGCCTTCTCCGCCGTGAGGCGCGTCCCCGACCCAGGCTCCTGGCCAGAACGCGCCGAGCGCTTCAACCGGCCGCCGCCTGGGCGTCTCCTGGAAAGCGCCGAGGCCGCGCCCGGCCGCCCACCTCATAAGGGTCTGTGACCTCAGCGGCCTGTGCTCCACCCGCGGCGGGCTGGAGTGCTCCGGGCTGCCTCGATCCGGGCTCCTCCCTCCGCCCCCTGCTCCTCTGCAGCTCTGGCGTTCTCTGCTGCTCTCTCCGTCAGTTTGGTCCAGCACCCGTCCTTTGGATTCCTCCACCCTCCCTTCTGAAGCGTTTCGCGTTTTCTGATCTCTGCTCCTCTGGACTGAGACTCCAGGGCTATTTGTGCCAGTGCTTGGCTGAAATCAGCCCTAAGCTTAGAACTTGGGTGGGTGGATAGGTTGTTAGGTTTCTGTGCTTCTTTCTACTGCTGAAATGATGTTGACTAAAGACACAAACCATTGCTACCTAACTTTCCTCAAATATTATGTTCCTAAATATATAAATATGAAAGTCACCGTTTTTAAGCTATATTGAATTTGCAAGTTTTCTGTCAAGCAGATAACATTTGGCAAATGCTTTTCCTAAAAAAGTCTATGGCTTAAAATATCTTATCTTCATAAACATATTGAGAAATTCATTAATACAGATTAAAAGGGGTTCTCCATTTACATTGCAATGAACAGGTCAGGCTTTAGAAAATACAATTCAAAATCTATCTTTATTGTATACACTGGGGAAATTTCTTATGCTCTCTGAATCTTAATTTTCTCATACCTTCAAAGTTGCAAGAATTTTAAAATGTATATAGTGCTTAAAGAATCTTGCAGTGTTTAAGTCATTCAGCAATCCCCTTTTGTATTCTGAAACTGCTATTTAAGCATTTGGAAATTTTATTTCCATTTCATATTTTTAACACCTCATAACTACATATTTATGAGATATATGGTGTTTTAATATATGTACCCAATATAGAATTATTGAATCAAGCTTATTGACACATTCATCATCTCATTTATCTTCTTAGGACTGAGACATTTGAAATTTATTCTCTAGGCAATTTTTAACTATAAAACACAGTATTAACTGAATGTTATGCACTAGATTTCAAATTTTGAACCTTTCAAACATCTCTTCATCCCCACCCTGTCTGGTCTCTGACAACCAATGTTCTACTTTCTGAGACTTTCAGTGTTGCACACGTGACATCATTTGGTATTGGCCCTTCTGTGCCTGGCTTATTACTTGTAGCAAAATATCCAATGGTTTCCTTCTTGTCACAAGTTGCAGGTGTTCCTTTTTAAGGCTAAAATATTTATTATGAATATATACATTTTCTTTATATTTGTCCAGGACACCTTTGAATATCTTGACTATCATGAATACTGATGTAATAACAAACTGATTTACATATTGATTTCATGAGTCTGTTGTTGAGTTTATAGCAACTCTCAGCTTCCATGATGTCTGCAGTGGCAGGCCGCCTCCAACTTTTGCCAACCAGCCATGCCTTTTCCACCATAATGGACTGAATCTCCCCTCTGGAACCATAAGATGAATACATCTCCCATTTCTCCTTTTAAGTGGCTTGCATTTGAGTATTGCCTCACAACAAGAGAAGAGTGACTGGTACAATACCCAAGGTTGTCTTGCCTCTGAATATATACACAGGTGCAAAGAGGAGGGATAGATAGAAGGAGAAGGGAGAGGCATGTGAGCCCATTTCTACATGTGGAAAGCAGGCTGAGAAAACTATTCAGTTGCAAATATGTGCTACCTTCCATGAAAGAAGGATTACAAAGGAGATGGAAGGAAAATCAGAGAATTATTCCCAACCTTCAAATGTGAATTCACAAACCTGTGCCCAAGTAGATTTCAGAAGTGCTGTGCATTTGGTAATCTCAGTGTACTCCTTTTTGCCACCTATTGGAATAAAAGTTTATAACACTAGTCCTCCCAACCCCACCATTTCATATTGGTTTTTTTTTTTATTATTGTGTTTTATATTGAGCAGTTTGTACTTAAGCGATTGCATATAAGAAATTAAAACCAAGAAACTTGGCCTGTTCTGCACCTATTGAAAGGATCTCATTGTAAAGTTGATTCTATTTAAAAAAAAAAAAAAAAAAAAAAGACATGGGGCTGTGGGAGGGAGAGTTTATTTCACAAGTGGGAAAACCATAAATAATTTATGAGGCTGGACATTGGTGGTTTTAGAATACAACCACAAATACCTACAAGCTTAGTGGTTTAAACAATACAAATGTATTATATTACATTTCTAAAGGTCAGAAGTCCAAAATGGGTCTTACAGGGACTAAAAAGCACAGACATCACTCTTGAAAGCTGTAAGAGAGTTCTACTATTCAACTTTTCAAAGTTTCAAAATTTTCTAGCTGTTAATATATTTGTTAATTAATGTCCAGATGCTACCTTTTAAGTTTTTAAAAAATGTTTTTCTACTTTTTAGGCAGTTTTAGAGCAACCATGCTGAGACAGTCTGAAAATCTTGAAAAGCCATCTGCCACTGCTGAGATCGCCCCGAAGGACCACCCCCTGTTGATCCTGAGGAACCGACTCTAATCCTCCACAGAGATAAGATGGCCAACTTCCCCCAAATCTTTGCTTATGAAAGGATATAACTGGGTTGGGCCCCAAAGTGAACAGACCAATGAGATGTAAAGGATCAAAAAAAACCTCCCTTTCTTGTTCTAGTTAACAGGAATGTGTTCCAATCTGACAAGTGAGCTTTTGAGTCCAATCAAAAAGCTGTTGTTTGTCTCCTTGATACTCATGCCACCTGGTGCCATGGTGATTTTTATTGCAACTTACAGATCTCATAGGTTGATTAGACCTTTGATTATTTATCTTCTCCTTCCCCCACCCTGGAGCTTCTATAGTATTCCTTGGTACTGTGTAAGTTATCCATCAAGGATTAAACTCTCAAACCAGTTTCACTTGGTGTTATTTTGCCTCTGGCCTACTCTGCTTTGACTCTCATCCTGTCCTCCTGGGTCTCATAAGAACCTTTCTGGTTATATTCAGCTTATTAGACAATCCGGGAAGATGTTATTGCACGATCATTAATTACATCAACAAAGTCCTCTATTCCATGTAGAGTAACACAGTGACAAGCTTGGGAGGTTGGTTTAGGATGAAGGAGAAGGGACAGTGGTTTTTGTCCATACAAGACGGGACCTACTCTATAGACAACAACTATTCCCAGCTCTTGAATACGGTTGTATGACCAGAATATGACAGAAGTGACTATGTGGCATTTATAACTAAGACATAAAACCAATTTGAATTCTTCCCTGTCCTCTGTTAGACATACACTCTGAGAAAAATCAACTGAAATCACACAAACACTCAAGCAGTCCTATGTATAAGAAACTAAAGCCCATCACCAGTAGCCAACATGAAATCAATATCTCCTGCCAAGAGTTTTCTGAATAGGCTTTCTTGGAAAAAAAAAAAAATCTTCTGAATCTTCAGTTGACTCCAGTTCAGGTTAAAAGTTTGAGCTTAACTTGACCAGAGACCCTGAGCCTGAGCTCTCTCGCTCAGTCATTCCTGAACTGGTGACCACTGAAACTGCACCATATCTGTTAAGCTGCTAATGGGTTAATTTGCTTTGCGGCAGTAAATAGTTAATACCCAATGTCATATCCCAATCCATGATGGTTGCTTAACTTCTAGATATTTACTCTATAGTACAAGCCTGCAGGTAGAGAGAAAGAAAAAATATATTTATATTCCTTCCCTTAAATGGCATTACTGAAAGTTGCATACACCTCTTTCATCTACACCTCCTTGACTAAAAGACAGATGGCATACTTAGTTGAAAGGAGAAACTGAGAAAGCCCATATTGAGGTACAATTATCAGAATTGTCTCAATGGAGATTACTAAAGTAAAAAAAAGCAAAGTCCAGTCCACACCCATCAACACTTTTCCTCATCCTTAACTAGTATTTCCCTCTGGCTGCCAAAGTAAGTTTAACACACCCATGACTCTGACCTCGCCAAAGAATCCTGCCAGTTGTGCCCAAGTCACTGGAAACCCCAGCTAACATATTTTATAAACAATTAACTGCGAAACTTTTTCCTTAAAGGGTGGCTAGGGATACTATTCAGTTGGTAGAAAGCTTGCCTAACACATATAAGCCCTTGGGTTTGATCTCCTTCACTGCATAAACCCTATCTCAAAGAGGAAAAAAGTTCTGGGGCTTGGAAGGTGGCTCAGTTCATAAGGCACTTGCACTTGTCCTATATGAACACCAGAGAAGCCCTATAAAAGCAAGACAGGTGTGGTGTCTGCCTATAATCCTAGAACTCAGTTGGAAAAGACAGGGACTCTCCAGGGCAAGCTGGCTAGCTAGTGTAGTCAATTTCTTTAATAAAAATGGAGGGTGATTGGAAAAGACACCCAATTGACTTTAGGCTTACACACACACATAAACATATGTACATGCGCACCAGCAACACACGCACATACACATTTCCACATACATATATAGGGAAATACGTACATATACTCACGCATGCAACATACACATAAATATCTATGCCAAGAAAAAAAGAGTTCTTTTCAGGGATATTAAGGAATAGTTTACAATGGAAATTTTTATCTATAAGCTCTTAATTTTTTAATACTTCTTTCTGTGCCTTCTTTGGTATATTGTCAGAAATAAACAACTAATGAAAAATGTTTCCTCTATATAAGGGGTAGAAAGACATCAATATGACATCAGCAGCTACAAGGAAGGAAATTGTGTTTCTGAGCTTTTAACTTTCCATTCACAAGCCATTCTTAGAGACCCACACTGATGAGATTTTTATTTCTATTTAATGATAGACTTAATCCTAATCACAAGCATCAAAGACTGCCTCTATGTGTCTTAGCCAAAGTAGTGAGGAACATACACTCCCATAAATAAATTGTATTTTGAAATCAAATAGAAATTATTTTTATTTTTTAAAGAGATTTATGTAGTGTGAGAGAGTTACATGCTACATCACTTAACTAGAAAACAAGACATTTTCAACAGCAAATTTGTTCCTTTTTCAGAAGGGAATCTCTTGTTATTTCTTTGGGTTTATGTGTACCTACTTGTGTGTGTGTGTGTGTGTGTGTGTGTGTGTGTGTGTGTGTATACAAGAGAACACTTGAGTGTATGTGTCTGTGGAGGTCCAAGGGCGACATTGAGAATCATCCTGGATTTCTCTTATTGCTTTGCTCTGGGATTTCCCAGGCTCCATTTTCTTTTCTTGTCATTTCTGTCCATTCAAAACTTATGGTTGATTCTCCTGTCTCCACCTCCCATCTCACTGTGGGATTACAGAAATTGCAGAGGTGAGTATTTACATTCACCTTTTTTTTTTTAATGTGGGTTCCAGAAGTTGAACTTGACTCATCAAGGCTGCACAGGAAGCACTTTTACCTACTGAGCCATCTCACCTTCCACAAATTATGAGTAAATGGCTTATGTGATAAGTGTACTTTTCCATTCCATTGCACCAGTATGAAAATTGAGTCACTGTAATTCCCAGGGATTATGCTTATATGTGGTCCTAGTAGACACTAAAAATAGTTCTTTAGTGTTCAAGACAAAGAATTAAAGAACTACAAACATGTTTTGACATGGAAGTATCAGGAAAAGCAAATGCCAGCATACACTCATCAACATTTTTCTTCGTCTTAAAAGGTTGAGCTGATTGCCTAATCTTGACTGTCAATCAATTGGCTTGAGGGATATCTTAGAGACTGGCAAAGAACACTTCTAATGATTGGTATGTCAGAGAGCAATTGAGGAAAAAAGAGAGGAAAACCCATTCTGAATGTGTATAGCTCCATCCAAAACCATCCCTCCTTTTTATTTTTTAAACTTAGATGGAGCCCAGGGCCTCGTGCATGTTAAGAAAGCATTCCACAACTGCACTGTATCAAAGCATTTTTTATTTTGAGATTGGTTCTCACTAAGTTGCTCAAAATGCTTCAAATTTATAGACCTCAAGTTTAGAATCCTGAGTAACTAGGATTGTTAGGATGTATGACTTGTCTGGCTTCTTTAGCCTTTAAATGCAGACTTATAGCAGCAAGTCTCTAGGGAGCACCCAGACCATCAGTCTTGGGCAAAAATGCTACTGGTCTCTCTGGCAGTTGAACAGCCATTGAAGAGAGTATCCATGCACAAGTTAAGGCAGGACAATCCTTATTAAACTCAGTGAGCTACATTCATGCACACATGAACACATATAGAGAGAGAATTGCTTTTATAATTATTTCATATTCTAATCATATAAAACACTATATATGAATATATATTAAATTACTTCTGTCCTTTAAGTCCTGCTTTATACAAAAACCAGGTGTCAATAGACTGGAGAGATGGCTCAGGGGCTAAACCTCTGTCTCACAAGCAGAAAGACTTGAGTTCAAATCCCAACTTCCATGTAAAAATGCCAGGCAGAAATAGTGGTGATTTGTACTTCCCACCCTGGAAGGTGGACTCTGGGAAATGCCAAAGCAAAGCAATAAGAGGTAGAGCAATTCAGGATGATTCTGGGTCACTTTTGGGCCTCCACAGGCACACAGATTCAAGTGCCCTCTAGTAACACACACACACTAAAAAATGGGTGTCAAGAAGAGGAGCCATTACTGTGACTATTCTAGACCAAGTGGTAGAAATCTTTTATAACTGGTTTGTGAGAATAATTTGGAAAAGTTTCAAGAAGTCAACTAGAAAAAAGTTGTAATGCTGTAAGTGGAGCTTAATGAGTAATTCTGGTTGAAGTTCATGTCAGCAAACCACTAAGAACATGAAGAAAGACCCTACTCATGAAGTTTACTACAGAAATGAGGGGAGACGAAGGAGGGGAAGGAAAGGGAAGAGAAGGGAGGGAAGAGGAGGGGAAGGGAAAGGGAAGGGGAAAAGAAGAGAGGGGAGAGGAGGGGATGGGAGAGGAGGGGGAAAGGAAGAAAAGAGGAGGGGAAGAGGGAAGGAATGAGGAGGAGAGGGGAGGGGAGGGGGGAAAGAAGAGGGAGAGGAAAGGGAAGAGAGGCCAAAGAAGTTTGTTGAAAATGAGGCCAAAGAAGTTTGTTGAAAGATATGTGCCATTAAAAAGAAACCAAGGAGGTGGGGGGAGTGATGGCTCACTGGTTAAAACCTCACAAGTAAAAGAACCAGAGTTAGATCCCAGCACACCAATTTTAGCCCTGGAAGGCAGAACTTGGGAATTTTCAGAACAAGCTGTCTATCCAGATTAACCCTAATGGTGTATTCTGCATTTAGTTAGAGACCTAGGCTCACAATAGTAAGGTTAAAGAGCACACACACTCAATATACTCATGTGCATTCACCTACCCACATGTGCCATCCATATGCAAGTATACACACACTACATGAACAAAGAAAAAAAGAAAGAAAAAAAATAAAAAAGAAACCAAGGCTGGGCCTAGGGGTACAGGCCTGTAGTCCCAGAAACTTGGGGGGCTGAGGCAAGATGATAGAACTCCAGCCTGGGCTATAGAGTGAATGAGGGAGGCTAGCCCAGGCAACATAGTGCCACCCTGTCTCAAAAGAAGGGCTGGAAATGTAGCTTGATGGTACAAGGCTTGTCTAGCATGCATAAGAGCTTCAGTTCAACCCTCAATACCACTAGAAAAGAAAAGAACATCAGCCAAGAATTTGGCATTTGGTACATTAGGAAAAACACCTTGAGGAATCTCAGGAATTCCATCCCACCCAACCAAAGGCTCAAAGATGTAAAAGTGTAGACTCATTTGAAAGGCTACTTTGAGAAGAGAGTTTCCAAGTTGGCCTCTTGCACAGGACTTCTTAGGGAAATGTTTCCCCTGGTGGCACAAACCACCACAGCTATGGCCCAAAGGGGCCAGCTACTGCACAAGGTGGCACGGTACCGTGACGTCATCTGTTATGCTGGTTTATTAGGCATAAAAAGTCCAAGAGTCACAGGGTCAGGAGTCCTCCACTAGACTTCAAGGAAGGCCCAGGAGGGCAGACAATGTGTGTCAGCAACAGAAACCCTGCAGGCCAATTCTGAGAAGGTGATGCATGAAGCTGAGAGAAAAAAAGCAAACCAGAGCTGCAGTGGAAGTTGGAGATGTCAGGCTCAGACTCTGCTAAGGAATGCTGTAGGCAGCCTGAAAAGGTAGCTAAGGTAGCAGATATCTAAACCACAAATGTATTGTAGCTCACGACACACGCCTGCCTCCAACAAGAAACATGGAGGTTCAGGATTTAGTGTTTGCCTTGCTGGATTTCAGTCTTGTGTTAGTCTCATCCCTTCCTTCTACTCCCTCTGTGATAGTTAATCCTGGGTGTCAATTTGACACACCTGACATTAACTACCATCAGTTGAGACCACTGAAAAGATTATCTGGATCAATACATTTACAATACAAAGATTAGCCCTAGATCGAATTGGAACTTCCCAGTAGCAGACCAGATAAAAGGAACCATAGAACAGGAGACTGAGAAGAAGAGAGACTCTCCAGGAATCCTCCAGCCTTCAGCTGTCCCCCACTAGCCTACTGGATGTCTGCTGTGACTTAGCTGCCAGCTTCACCTCCACCATGAAAGTCTATTTCTCCCCTCTGGAACTGTAAGTTGAATAAATCTCCCTTTCTCCCTTAAGTTGTTTGACTTTGAATGCTCTCTCACAGCAATAGTTAAGAGTAACTGTTACACTCTCATTTCTCCATTTTGGGATAGGAATATTTGTTTATTTGGTGCTATTGTTTCTTAGCAGTATGCAATGTGCTTGTTGATTGAACCATAAGTTCACAGTTTTGCCTTTTATCGAGTATCAAATCTCAGGAGACTTAAACAATGATGGAGCTGTGAAAATTACAGAGACTCTTGAAAGTCAATTAGTGAAGTTTTTGCATTAGAAGACAGACATAGCAGAGCAGAGGCAGAATGTTATAGTTTGGATGCAAAATATTAACCCAAAACTTAACTCCAAGACTTGGTTCCCATTACTACAGATAGAGGTGGGATTTTGAAGACATATTTGGATCATAAGGGCTAAGACCAAACAGGTTAGCCTATTAATGGGTTCATAATTTGATGGCATGATTGAGAGGCAGTGAGTACTGGAAAGGAGGGTCTGTTTGGAGGAAGTAGGTTGCTGGAAGTAGGTCCATGAAAGTCTCATGTTCCAGTCCTTCTCTCTCTTGCTTTGGTTCCTGTCCAACATGAGGTAAAACGCACTCCTCTACCGTGTGCTTCCTCCATGTTTCTGCCTTGCTATAAGCTTAACAGCAATGGAGACAGACAGCCCTGGATTGCACCCTCAAAAATATGAGCCAAAATAAATCTTTTCTCAGGTATCCATTCATCACAGCAGGAAGAAACTAACACAAAAGCCCTCCATTTTCACACTCATTTATCAACTACCTAAATGTAAATAAATGCTACACATTGTATTATGTTGAAAGTGTCACATAAGAAATTTAATATCCAAAAGCAATGATTATTATGAGTATTCTATAAAGTACTTCAATCCCATAACCAGTATTCTTATTTTGGTGAGTGTATGTATATAGTCCGAGTGAATATGTGCCCACAGGTGTACAAACATAGAGGAGGAGATCGGGCGTCCTTCTCTACCACGCTCCATCTTACTCTTTTGCAATGGGATTTTTCACTGATCCTGGAGCTAGGCTGAAAGTCAAAAAGCATCTATGTTTTCTTAACTCTACCCCATCTGTCCCCCCTCCATAGCACTAGAGTTACATGGGTGCTAGGATCTGAACTCAGGTCCTCATGCTTGCAAAGCATGTGCTCTTACTCACTGAACCCCTCAATAAGTTTTTTTTTAATTTTTTTTCTTTTATTATCATTATTATTTATTCAATTGTGCGTGTATACATGTGTGTATGTGTGTGTGTGTAGAACCACGGGCGAATTCGGGAACCACAGTGGACGCCTCCACCTCCTCCTTGTTTACTCTGCCCCGGGATTCACAGGCTCCGCCCTACCAGGACCAGAAGCGCAGGCCACCCCCGCTTCCGAAGCGCAGGCCACCCCCGCTTCCGCCCGGCGTCTATACGTGGGATCTGGGATCCGAGCTCAGGACCTTCTGCCTGCAAGGCAGAGGCTTAACCCCTGAGCCACCTCTCCAGCCCCCCCTCAATAAGTTTTAAATGGTGAAAAATGAAGCTATAAATCCTACCATCCTGTCCTATAGGATAACAATGCTAATTATATAAGACATGGATCCCCGATTCTATGAATAAATTCTATACAAGTATTTTCTTGCTAACAGCTTGGGTCATATAAAAGTTTTCTTAATTGTCTGGCAAGTGTCCTGTGTCCTTGTTTTTACAAGAGCTCAGATCTATTGCTGCTTTTTATTTTTTTATAAGAAGCTATGATTAAAGAACTCAAGAATTCTAGTACCACTTAACTTAGGAAATGGATTTTTCATGGGGGTTAATATTTGGTTTTCCTCTTTTATCCACCAATTAGCATCAACGATATAGTAACTGTCATAGTTAGGCACAGGTGTCAACTTGACAGTTGAGGGTTTGAACTCTGGACACATTTGTGGAGAATTAGTAGTTGTGTTAAACCCAGAGCTAACCTGTAGGAGATTGTCTGGCTGATGGGGAAGGGCCAGGTGGGTGGGATTAGGCCTTGGAATAAAACACAGAGCTAGCTGAGAGAGTTGGCATCCTTGTGTATACTTGGCCAGACATGCTGGTCTGGCAAGTAAGGATCGTCCCTCTCTCAGCCATTATGTA
Organism: Typhlomys cinereus; assembly: GCA_023101885.1. Lineage (NCBI taxonomy): Eukaryota > Metazoa > Chordata > Mammalia > Rodentia > Platacanthomyidae > Typhlomys > Typhlomys cinereus. The sequence continues at coordinate 620,226 of JALPQD010000298.1, read as the reverse complement.
GAGACAGTGTGGCCAGTTCCCTTGGCCTGGTGTTGGTGCGTGCTCTCCCGTCTAAATAGGCTACAGACTGTAACCAGACTATCAGTAAGAAAATAAACCTCTTGTTCCTTAAGCCATTTGATGATCATTTATCAGCAACCATGTAGGCGAACTGCAAAAGTAACTGAGCCAACTTTAAACTTCTTTCAAGATGAGAATACATATGGGGCTTAAACTAGATTTGTTCTCCAACAGAAGCATTCAATAGAATCGCCAGCTGGGATCAGCAAAATGGTGCATCAGATAAAGATGTCAAAGCTCAATTCCTTGAGACCACATGGTAGAAGTATTAAAAAGAATCTGCTTCTGAAAGTCGTCCTCTGACCTCCACATGTGCGCTGTGGCACAACGTGCTCTCTCACACTCCCTACCCCATCTCTCAAATAAATATTTTTAAATAAATAAAATATAGATTGCTGGATTCCACCCTCAGATCTCCCTGTTCACTACTTACATGTCATATACTAACATTTGTTCAACAAACAGTAGATATAACAGCAATCTGAAAGAGTAGGATATAACTGAAAATTTCTTATTACTTGATGACATTATAGCTGTTGTAATGCTCTAGTGTAACACATTACTTACAGCAAGCAAACCCGTGCTGCCTAAGTAGAGTAAGTACATAGTTACACTCAGTGCATGATTCTTGATAACAACTATGTTGCTGGTTTCTGTACATAACATAGTATATCTTAATCATTTTGGAGTATACTCCTTTTATTTACTTAAAAAATGTTTACTGTAACACAGTTTGCCCCGTACTCCTGCCTGCAGCCTTATATGCCTCTTGTTTATGGTCTCTTAACTAAAGCAAGAGGCCTCCAGAAGTAACTGGCCTGAACCACCTATGTTTATATGCACACACTCCATGAAGCATCTGCTACAAGGAAACTGCCCAACATATTTGTCAGAACACATGACTATTGGTCTAGGGTGGGGCCTGCCAGTTTCCACTTCTAAAAAGTTTCCAGAGGATATTGATGCTGCTAGTGCTGGGACCACACTTTGAATATCTACCACCTTAAGTAAAAAATTTGATATGTAAATGACCCTGTAAATATTTTTCCATGGCAAGTCTTTACTTATTTGTGACTCTCACAAACAAAAGCTAGGCTGCATTGATAGTTTGTTCTGTTAAGGCTACACAACTTTCTTTTTTAATTTTATTTTACTGTGTATCAGCACACACTATGTGTCCCTGTGGAAGACCAAGAGTAACTCTGGGAATCATCCTGGATTGCCTCTACCTCCTTATTGCTTGCTCTGAAATTTCCCAGTGCCTGGCATTTTTACATAGGACCTGGGATCTAAACTCAGGACTTTCTGCTTGAGAGGCAGAATCTTAATCTCTGAGTCATCTCTCCAGCCCAAGGTTCCACACCTTTCTAAATAATCCTCAGTTTATAAAAACTCTTTAGAATAGTAATCATCTACTCATTTAAAAAAAATTAAAGTAGGGGCTGGAGAGATGGCTCAGAAGTTAGCTAAGTTTTTGCCTTGAAAGCAAAAGAGCCTGAGTTCAGATCCCAGATTCCACATAAAAATTGCCAGGGGAAATGGTGGCAGCTGCACTTCTGGTCCTAGAAGGTAGAGCCTGGAAAACCTAGGAGCAAAGCAAAAAGAAAGTAGAACAACCCAGGATGATTCTCTATGTCACCCCTTGGGACTCTACAGATACACATACAGTGTCCTCTTCTATACATCCCCATATACACACCATCACACGAATATTAAGGACAGTTCTGGATTCTGAAGTCAGTTCATAATAATTATCATTCCGTGACATTTGGAAATATGTCTTTCATAAAATAATCATTTGTGAGACGATGTCACTCTTTTCACCCAGAGAAAGTAGAAATAACAACACGGAACACTCTAGAAAGCCTTAGGCCGATTCTTTCAGAAAGAACATTTAATTCACTGGTGGGCAATTGGGAGGTGGTGAGGAAGTTAAGAAGTAATTTAAGTAATTCTGACCAAGAATACTCAACACGCAGATGAATCTTGATATTATGAATGATCTAGGAATATCTGAGAGGTAAACAACTGATTCCAAACAGAACAGTTTCTCAGGAATGTTCATGTACTTTAATGGTCCACAGACTCAAACTGAAAATAAATTACCTGGGACAGAGTTGGGCACAGTACTTTGCTGTTTAATTTAACATATTTACCCACATGCCAAGCTAACTGTCAGTATCTGGTGAGCAGAACTAGTTATCCCCACAAACATTGTTGGTCTCCAAGGACTCCAGGCCTCTTTCCTGAAATTCAGACAAGATTTCTACTGATTTTTTCAGGCTTTTAATGCATTTTCTTGTTCCTATGACATAGTTTTCTCAAAAGCCATTTCCCACTCTGCCCTCACGGACTTTGCCTTGGAGGCTAAAGGTTATAATTAATATTTAAACTTACTGTGTCTGTGATCAGCCTTTCCCATTCTTCATTTATTCCTCTATCATTTTCCATTTCTATAGCAAAGGTAACACATGGGCAAGAAAGAGCTCAGACATTAGCCTTAGTTCCTAATTTCCTAGATCAGCTACTTCTTACTGATTCTTCTTCCCTAATTGTAGCTGCAAAAGTATGCCAAGTGAGCTAATTGGAGACTAAGTGTGACTCCGTATGTACCCAATTAACAAAAGGATGAGACTGAGAGCAAAGAATGAGACTCTGAGTTAAAGCCAAGTCACTCCGATCTCCCAACTGAAAGACAAACACTAGCAATTGCCTACAGAGGAGAAAAAACTTCTGAGATAAAACTCAGATCATTCTACCGCAAGAACAGCAACATCCCAGTCCCCCTACACATACATATAGAATTTTGGCTTGCATGTTTGATGTCACAGTAAATTCCAGCATCTTCAAATGTTGATACTGAGGCTAGAGGTGTGACTCAGTTGGTAGAGTGCTTGCCTAGTAGGCAGGAAGCCCAAAGTTTCATCTTTGCACCACATATACTAGGCATGGTGGTACAGGCCTGTAATTCCCCTGTGAGGTGGGAACAGGAATATCAGAGCTCCAGGTCATTCTCAGCTGCACAGCAAGTTTAAAACCAGCAAGTTCAAAAAAGAAAGAAAAAGAAATGTTACCACTAAAGAAGACCTTCAAATGGATTGGCTGCTTCAAACCCATCATTTTTCAAACGAGAAAACTGAACTCTGGGGGAAAGAAAGTTTTACCTAGTTAACATTAAAGATTCTTTAACTACAACACTGAAACAAGAACTCTAGATTCTCTATTTCAGGTTTTTCCTCTTTTCCTTAGGTGGTGATGGTTGGTTTTTAATGTTAGATGCACATCAGTGGACTGATGACTCTCGTTGGGATAAAGTGTGTCCTCTAGAAAGGTCCAATGTAACCATATATCCATCCCCAAAGCCCCTTACACACCCAGCAGTGGGTGGCACTTGCTTAGAATGATGCCAGGTGGGAATATCTGCTCCACTACATCTATGTGGGTTTTTTTAATGCTCTCCTTTGTCATCATAAAATTGTAAATGTACGTATGATTATGTACATGTTCCCTTAGATTAAGCAAACCTCAACATGGTTTCAGGTGCCCTGATGAAAATAAAATTGTCCTTGTGGCCTCCCAAATTAAAGGCTGAGCTAAAATGAGGTTGTCCAGCCCGCAGCAGAACAGGCCACACGTACAGATCCAAAAGGCCCATCATCCATCTCGGCACTTATGCTCAGCAGATTCAGGAATGACTCTTTCACAGGCACCCAAGACAGAGGTAGGTAAAGGCAACCACCCACATGGATAGGGGTGAAGCACACAAAGACATAGGGAAAGGTGCCTAGAAAGAGAATATGGCCTAAAGGGTAGGGCTAAACCTCTAGTCTGACCACAGCCCTGTTCCATGGAGAAATGAGAGAAACCCCAGTGCATAAGAAATGTCTTCAACAATAAGGGTAGAAGTAGGAGGTAAAAAGATGTTGCTAATCTCAGGACAGGACACTTCCGCGTGAACCTCGGGGTACAGCTGCCACTGAGGCAAATCTGAAGAGCCGTGATTATGCAGTGCATGTGTGGGAGTGGCCTTCTGGCACATCCCCAGGCCGTGCATAACCCCTGAGTAGCTCTGCCATTCTCACTCTCAAAAGGACTCTCAAGGAATCAAGTGGCAAGGACTTGCCTCATGAGGAAAATCATCATTGGGTTGAGGTGATGGCAGCTGGGAGGATTCAGTCCTCTCCTTCCAGCTTTGGCCTGAGGAAAGGGAGGTGGACAGAGCACAGGCGACAGAACTGGGCTGCAAAGCCCACTACTTCCTGCCATAAAACCGTTGACGGTTAGGCCCAAGAACCATAAACTCACAACTCAGAACTGACACCCCTTGCTCTAATGAGACGCCTCAGCCCTGTGCTTCCCTTCAGGGAATACAGCCTGCCCAGGAAAGCTGGCTTCTCTCGAGGTAATGAGGGGTACCTGCTCGCCTCTACAGGTCCCTTCAAAGTTAAGCAGGAAGGATCCCGGCAGGAGGCATTCTGGGGACACAGTTTCTGAGGACAAAGGCTGGGGAGCTCCGCATACAGAGACAAGTTAAATTACACATTCCCCCCACACTACACCACACACACACACACACACACACACACACACACACACACACACACAAACATTCTTCCAGCCTAAACCACTCCAAGTCCCAAGTCCCACCCACAAATACTGTCCTCTGTAAACATGACAGAGACTCCAGCAATCCTGGCATAATCTGACAGTGATCTGAGGATGACATCTTGTCATTAAGTGCCCCGGTAGGTGATATTGGTGAAGGTGGACGTGGCCTGTTTATACAGAGGGTTGTTGGCCTGCGGAGAGAACAGAAAAAAAGTCTTACAGTAAGCTCTTTGGCTCCTTCTTTGTCATAATGTTAAATTTTGTCTGGAGAATCTGTCCACCCTTCTCTGGAACAAACTATCAAAACCAGCTAATGTTCACACTTCCACTAAGGCTTTTAGGGTGAGAATGGAGAAGAAATAAGAGGACATATCAGACAGACTGACACCCATCACTGTCCCAAAAGGTTTTCAATCAGACCATAACTTTTTTTTTTGACAGCCCATCACTTTTTGTGAGTCCTAAGACATTATACCACAACTATGCAAGTTGTGAATAATGAATGTCTTAATGAATAAGCCAGTACTCAATGAATCTTACCTTGTTTTGTGTGTGTGTATGTATGTGTGTGTGTGTGTGTGTGTGTGTGTGTGTGTGTGGTACAAGTGAGTGCACACAGGTGTACACACATAGAGGCCACAATCTCTCCTATGTCCTCCTCTCTCTCTCTTACTCTTTTTCTTCTTTCACTGTTGCAGTGGGCCAGAAGGAAAAACTTGGCAGTTGGTAGTCAGAACAGAGACCAAATTTTGCTGAAATTATTCATCTGTGTGTGAGTGCATCTGTGCACGTATGCTTGAGAACATGCGTGCATGAGGTTAGAAGCCAATATTGGGTGTCTTCGTCTATCACTCTACACCTTATTTTCTGAGACAGGGTCTCTCGCTCAGTTTAGCTGGACTGACTAGCAAGCAAGCCTCAGGTATTCTCTATCTCTGCCTCCCCAAAGCTGGGATTTATAGACATATACTTCCACACCCAGCTTTTACTTGACTTTGGGGATCTGAACTCAGGTCTTCATGATTGCATGACAAGAACTTTGCCAACTAAGCCATCTCCAAGCCCCTTAAATACCTCTTAACTTACTTTCATCTCATCTTTCTGATTAACTGTTATCCACAAACTGTCATATTGTGAGAAAAAAGTAGGCCCTTCACTAGGTCTCCAAAATTCCTTCCTGACAAAAAGTGATGACTCCCATAAGGTCAGGTCATCTTCCAAGAAATCCAGAATATTCTTGTGCCCCTCAGGCACTCAGGGTGTTCTACACGATCCTAACAAAAACATCCCAATTTCTTGGGACCACTGGGTCCAAAGCCTGGAGTCATCATGAAACAAGAAAAAAGTTTCATTCTCATCTAGGATTCTCAGAGAATCAACTGACAACCCAAAGGTTCAAGAAAAAAAATAGTTATATAGAAGAAGAAACAAAGGAGAAGAGAATGAAATTAAGTGTACAGAAGATTCTCAGAAGAGCATGCTCCTTTGATTGTATTAAAAATGGAAAACTCAAAAGAGCCTGATGTGGAAGCTACCACCACTCAAGTGCAGAGAAGGACAGAGTGCAGAATGACCTACTGCCAATCCACCCAACATAAGTCCTCTGGTTACCTAATTCCTTTCATATCTGGCTTCTATAATTTAACTCTCTGCCTTAGTTCTCCTTAACTACAAAATCAAAACAATAACATTGCCCCATACATAGAACTGTATGATAATGAACCAATGTGTCAAAAACATTTAGAGTAAATCTTGGCACATAATCCACAGTTAATATGAACTATTATTATCATTTTCTGTTGGAGTTCAATGCTTTGGACTTCATTTTCATTGTACAGTGTATTATGTGATCTTAATATATTTTGTCCTGTCTCCCTAAATTAGAGAGTAAATTCTCATTTCTTTGCAGTCTCCTTTCTGTGTTCTATCTGTGCTCCATCAATGCTCTTGGCGTGGCCCATTGTCACTTACAAAGGGACAGTCAGACCATCTCCTGCTTTCTAGAACAGAAGATAACTGAAGCATGATGGTGGGAGCGGAGCCTCTGCTACTTCGGCTTCGGGTTTTTGAAACAAAGACTTAAAACACCCAGTTCAGCACACAGCTTCTTACTGTATCCCATTTTGCTCTGGCTCGTTCTTCCTCAAATTTAGCAAACTCCTTCCGGTCATGGATAGTGATGAGCAGCTTCCAGATGAGCAGAGTGGCGAGGCCAATAAGCAGAATGGCTCCCATCACTGACAGCAGGACCACCAGGATGTCAGGACCCTTGGGGCACTCTGGGAGGCAGAAGAGACAATAAGAATTACCAGGACTAGCTATGAATGCAGCCTTGATGTAATAATCAAGAACTGGAAATGGGGTAATCAAAAAACCTTTTTTAACTCTATACTTTATTTAATTTTATTAATTAATTAATTTTGTGTGGTGGGGCACTGTTTTGGGACTTATCCTTAAATGCATCAACCTCTTTTTTGCTTTGCTCTGGGATTTCCCAAGCCCTGCCTACCAGAATCTGAAGTGCAGGCTGCTGTTTTTTTCCACTTGACATTTTTACGTGGGACCTAGGATCCTAACTCAGGATCTTCTGCTTGAGAGGCAAAGTCTTAACCCCTGAGCCATCTCTCCAGCCCTCCATTCATTTCTTAAAGGAAACAATCTTTAGGAATAGCCTGTTCCGAGTAGTTTAAATTATAGTTCCCTACTCCATGTGGAATCACCCAAGCATTCATTTTAAAACGTTGGAAATGAACACAAAGCTCAGTGGAAAAGATCTTGTCTAGCTTCTGAGGCCACGGGTTCCATCTCCAGCACTGCACACACACACACACACACGCACACACACACACACACACACACACAAAATCACAGCCAATACTGTAGCATACTTCTTTAGATTGGCTGTGGCTAGAGCTGAGAACATCTAACCTTTTCATTTGGAACATGTATTATCTACTTGCCTGAATCCTCTTCATTCTCCCTTTCCTCCCGTAAACATGGGCAAAGTGTGACTTGTCTTGGATCCATGCCACTGTACACTCCAAAGTCAAGACTGCCTGAGTCTGAATCCCAAAAGTCAGTCCTCTGATTCCCTTTAACATCCTGGCTTTAATACTTACTGTGCTATCTCACCTTCAGAAAGCAAACCTTTGTAGGTGTCTGTTTTTCCATCTTTAAAATGTAACACACATATTCACACTCAAAAACTAATAATGAAGAAAGCTGGAGAGATGGTTAAAGCATTTGCCTTACAAGCAAAAGGATCTGAGTATGGATCCACAGACCCACTTTAATCCCAGATTTAAAAATGCTGGTGGAAAGACTGGGAGTCTGCAATTGCAGCCCTGGAAGGCAGAGCCTGGGAAACCTCAGAGCAAAGTAATTAAGGAGGTAGAGTAATCCATGGTTGATTCCTGATGTCACCTTTGGGTCTCCACAGGCATATGTGCTCAAGGGCTTTTACACACACACACACACACACACACCACACACACACACCACACACACACACCAGTAAAAACTTATAATGAGGAATGACAAAGCTAAATGTATTTAAAGAATCCTGAACAATTTTTGGCACAGAATAAGTTTTTAATAAACACCGCTACCATTATTTTTGGTGTTATTCTTATACCTAACCACTTCATCCCTATAAGCATTTGTCTGTTGCCCTGGTTCCAATATTTAGAAAACCCCAGGGGGCCTTCAACACAGTGACCTTTCCAGCATCCCTAGAGACTCGGAAGTCTGGCAGCCAAGACCATAGTCATCTAAAATCTAACCCTACTGGAAGCTGACTTCCTGTTCAACCTCAGCCAACAACCAAAGCAAACAAGTTATGTCACCCCTTTGAAGGTCAGCTGATTAAGCTCTGCAGAGCTCAGCTTCCCACAAGCCTCAGGTATCTGACGAGTGACCTCACTCTGGCAATTTCCAGTCTTATAAAACTAGGTGTTTTTATATATATGGATATTGATGGAGTCTGGAGAGGAAGTCACACCCACTTTCCACATTTTCTCCCATTTTCTTTTCCAAACATACACCCTACACCCACCACATACTACACATAAACAACCACCACCACAAACCAAGCTGGCCATTTCCCAACCCACCAAATTACAACCTGTCTATAATTAAAGGAACAACTAGAGAGAGGCTGTGAGGTCTCGGTGTCCAAATGCCCAGGAATAAAGGGCTCCAGTTCTTCTGGGAAAATCAATTGTGAATTCTTTGAAAGACTAGGTTAGGGTTGACCCCAAAAACCTCAAAGTTAAAATTCTTCAAATTCTACACAGTGGTATGGGTAGGACAGGTGAAATCCTAGGAGGTCTCCAGGGAAAAAAAACATCTGCTACCCAGCTCTCCCAACTCTGGTGGGTGGCAGATTTCCTGAAAGGGGAAGACGAAATCAGGCGGTCTCTGTAGGCTTCTCACAACCACAGCAGTGGACCCACAGTGAGTGACCCAAGGTCAGAGATATCTGGGAAGGGTGAGCAAATTTAACAAACAGAAGTATAGAAAGTCCAGATCAGGGGCTGAAGAGGTGGCTCAGGGTTTAAGCCTCTGCCTTGCAGGCGGAAGGTCTTGAGTTCGGATCCTAGACCCCACGTATAGATGCCGGGCGGAAGCGGGGGTGGCCTGCATTTCTGGTCCTGGTAGGGCGGAGCCTGTGAATCCCGGGGCAAAGTGAACAAGGAGGAGGTGGAGGCGTCCATGGTGGTTCCCGAGTTCGTCCGTGGTTCTACACACACACACACACATACATACACACATGCGCGCGCACACATACATGCACAATTGAATAAATAATAAATAATAAAAAAAGAAAGTCCAGATCAATTTGATTTCAACTAAATAAGTTGCTAGTTTAGTATAAGCATGTACTAAATATTACAAGGAATGTACTGTATTATTTTCTGGCAACTCTATTTAGGAGTGAAGAGGACCCGTTTTAAGGGGCCCATTCCAAGTTGCTGAAACCTACATAGACGATGCCTAGGCATTTGGCACTACCTCTTTTTACTGGTCTGCAGATAGGAAGTTAGGTGAGAAATTGGCAGAGCTAAGGAGCCAGTAGGAAATGGGGCTGAGGATGTGACTTGAAAGTGGAGCACTTGCATCTACCTTCAGCCAGGGTGTAAGTTCCTGGCTTCCATCCCCAGCATCACAAAATAAAAAAGGAAATGTGGGTCTTCCAATGAGAGAAAGGAAGGCACAGGCAAGGAATAAGAAAAGTCATCCACCAGGGTCATCCCAGATTGTGATCACCTTTATTCTCCCTAACTTCATACAATACATTCTACACTCAAAATTCTCAGCCAAATGATCTGGGCAGGTAAGCCAATAGTAATGTCAGCAAAGAGTGTAGCAAAGAGACCAAGTAATGGTAGAGCCCAAATGTGGCATAATGCCCTTCTGGAATAAGATGAAACAAAGGGTAGAAATGGAAAACACTCTGAAGAAGGGAGCTGTGATCAAACCAAATGACAGCTGCTCCTTCACAGACACATCCCCTCACAAAAGCTTTCTTGGGGGTCACTAGAATTTGGAATGCCCTTTCCTTACATTCCTTGGTCCATATAAAGGATGAGAGGCCTAGGAAGAGCTGATGAACAATGTCCATATGGGAGCTCCACACTCTCCTCCTGCTAGAGACAGAAACATCCCGGATGCCACAGATCTAGCAGCCCTTTGCTAAAGAAGGGTATTCTGGGGGGGCTTCTCCAGACTTTCCTGCCTCCCCTTTTTATACCTTCCTTCCCCAAGTAGACAAAATGATCAAAACCAATGGCAAGATTTATATGAGTCCATTTTTCATCTTAGGAATACACAATACTTGTAATCCATTCAAACCCAATTACTGAATATCTTCCATATAGATGATTAGGTGTGGGAATAAGGGGTTCCTAACTCCTTACTGCCTCTACTGAGTACTAGGATTTTCTGAGTACTAGGATTACAGGAGCTCACCACCATGTCTTGTTTTTCAATATGATACTTCTGATCAATCCCTCAGTTTAAAGATCAGAAATTCAAGATCGTTCTTAGCTACATAGTGAATTAAAGGCCTGAACTACATGAAACCCCTCCCTTTAAAAAAAAAAAAAGGTAGAGTCTAGAATAAAAGTTCTTGGGAGAACCTGACCTCAGGAGGAATTAATATAATTCTTATAGAACCCCGGTTAATTCCCACCATGGTATATGTTTTGATTTAAAAAAAAAAATACTAATGGGGCTGGAGAGGTGGCTCAGGGGTTAAGCCTCTGCCTTGCAGGTGGGAGGTCCTGAGTTTGGATCCTAGATCCCACATATAGATGCCGGTCAGAAGCGGGGGCAACCTGCATTTCTGGTCCTGGTAGGGCGGAGCCTGTGAATCCCGGGGCAGAGTAAACAAAGAGGAGGTGGAGGCGTCCAAGGTGGTTCCCGAATTCGCCCGTGGTTCTACACACACACACACACACACACACATACACACGTGCACACACACATACACACACAATTGAATAAAAAAAAATACTAAGCTAGGATTGTAGTTTCATGGCAGAGTGTGTTATTAGCATGTATAAGGCCTTGGGTTTAATTTCTAGCACATGCTCGCAGTAGCGTGCTTGCCCACACGCGTGCGCGGGCGCGCGCACACACACACACACACACACACACACACTAAAGATGATCCCCAAATCTCCTGCTTCCTGTCTTGTCATTCAACCATTCTGTCTCACACACACTCTATCATCATCATCCACCATGTTGTTCCATAGGCAACGGGCATCATCCTCACAGCAGCATGAGGTGATAGGTCTGCTGGCTCTTACAAACAGCCAAACAAACCTCCTTTCTTATCTTCCATTCATGTTTTGTTAGAGCAACAGGAAATGGATGAAAAGATTTGCTACAGGGGAAGCAAATAAACCTAAGTTTTGAAAGGTGACAACCCTGTGGTTGGTCCGTGTTTGATGGGACACACTCCTCTTGCTTCCACAGGGCTTTGAGATCAATCTCGTCAGCTTTCAGGACAGTGTGAGTCAGTGCCCCAGGCCCATGACTGGCATAAACCTGACCAGTTCAATGCCTCCAACAATCAGCACTCCTCTGAAGCAGTAGACAGGAGAACATTCGCCAAGCTCTGTAAGGTCTTAACTTTCCTTAGCTCTTGACACCATCATCCCCAAAATGCCCATGACACATCTTGTCCCCTGGTAACATCTAAACCTACCTACTTCCTCTTCTTACTTTTCTGCCCTCTCGACTAGCAAATCACTTTCTTGCTAATATTTTTGTTGATTCATCTCCTTGTCAAGATAAGAGACTTATTATCACTGACTTTTTTTATTGTTTAAAGGAGGTGGCAGGTGACAAGTTCTGTCTTGCATAGTTCTCTTCCCCCATCCCAGGGGCCGAGGTAGGGCCTCAGACTTCACTCACCTGGCTCTTCCACCACATACAAGATGGACCTTCCACTGGTGTCCTCATAGTACTGGAATCTGACAACACAGTCCTCCTCATTCTTGTAAGTACAGTTCACTGCATCCTTCCCGGTGTCCTCTGGGGGAGGGGGAGAGGAAACACAGGTCAAGTTTCAGAAGTTGGCACTTTGCCAAAGCTCTCTCCTAAGACTTCTGAGAAAGCATGAGACAGGAAACTGTGCCTGACATTAGGCAAGAAGCCTGGATTCCAGAGATGGCTGCCATGTCTGGGAATTGTCAGGAATTGGCCATCAGTGATATGCTTTGTTCCTCATGGGATCTTTGGGTTCTTATTCCTTCCTCTGAAAGGGACACGATGCAACAGTATTACGTGATTCAAAGCTCATTTTGACTACCTAGCAGCTGTGTGATCTTGGACAGGTCATCTGACCTCATCAAGCCTCCCCTTCTCCATCTATAAAAGAAAAATGGTATCATCTGTTAAAGAAAAATAGCATCCCCACCTTACAGACAGTGTTAAATGACATAGAATACACAATAGCTAATGTAACAGGCATTTCCATGCCTCTCCCTGCTTGTTGAATGGGTCTCCAGTTTGAGTGTGCAGACTTTACAGTTCTTCCATCTCTGCTTCTGATGCAGTGTGCCAACCCCCTTCTCTGACTCCCACCATACTTTATAGGCTTCATCCTTTCTCATTCTAAAACCTGGTGTTCTGCCAGTGGCATTCTAGGTCACTCTGACCGGCTGCACGTTGTCACAGACTGATGAAACCAGACAGACAAAACTGACACGCAACGAAATTAAGCGAATATGTCAAGGTCAACCAGGAAATAAAGGGTGGCCCAGGGCCAGAACACAGGTTTCAAAGCTCATCCAACAGACATGAAGGCAACAAGACGTCAGCACAGCCTCACTATCACAATATAAAGGAAAGAGCAAGTAAAACTTCAGCACGTAGCTCCCATCTTAACACACACACCACTCCCTTCCTTCAGCAAGTTAATTTTCCTGAGATTCGGTTTCCTTATCTGCAGAACGAACACAGCAGTATTATGAGAAAAACTGTATATATAAAATGTGCACGAAAGGCCTTCTATAGCCTTCATAAGTTGTAAAATTCCATACAGATAAGAATTTATGTTTGCGATGATCATGATGGTAAAGGAAGGGGGTAAAGAAATCCTTAACAACTAACTTCCAAAACTCACCAGATGATACAAGCAACGTACCATCTCAGCAGTCCCCTGCCCCCCTCTCTCAGAACTAATCACGGCAGGCCTGGTCTCCTCCAAGGGAAAAACTGCCTCTTTAAACTCAATTCCAAAATTGCCAACCTCCCTGCAGTCCTGCTTCTGGTATCAGTCAAAGGTCCAGAGATCTTCTTTCTCACCACACCAGCACCCAAAGCTAAGTGACTATCTCCAAGACTCTCACTGCAGAAGGTGCTTCCTTCCTGCATGGGCTGTTGCTACCTGTGAAGAGACTGCCGTATTCCAGGAACATTCCAGTGCTCACAGCCAAGATAACCTATGAGATGTGCAGCAAAGATTGTCTTCTCTAAAGTCAGCAGGAAGTACAGGTAAGAGTAATATAAGCAAGAAATCTACTCCACACACACTCCTCTCCTGCCCCATTTGTGTTTCTGTTTTATTCTCAGAGGGAGGGGTAGGGAGGCTCTCTAAAATCAGATAGGATTTAGGATAGAATTCTAATTAGAAATCCACAAGGGTGAAGGTTTCCCAGAATCACCGAGCAGAAACCTGGGGCAGCGTTACTTAACAATTTGTAATAGCTTTTTCTTTTGGAAATAGGGTCTAGCTCCATCACTCAGGTTGGGCTGGAACTCATTATGTACCCCAAGACCCTCCAGCCTCAGCCTCCTGGATGCTCAGATGACAGGCATGTACCACCAGGCCCAGTGTTGCTTAACACTCTTAATAACATAAACTTAGCAAATGTTGCTCGCCTACCAAGGCGAGAATCATGGGTACGGCATCCCAAGTTAATGTCCCAGTTTCGTCATCTGTAAAATCAAGTACATTCTCTTCTTTTCCTTAGAGGGGTATGTGCAGGCTTGCGGAGTCTGGAGCTCCAGGAATCAGGAGGGGGAGCTGCTGAAAGCATTCACGGGGTGAAGGAGTCTCAGGAGATTGGCCCTCACCACGTGCATGTTGTTCTTGAGTGCGAGCTACTCTCACGTTCAGAGAGGAGTTGGGATGTCCAGGGAGTGAACAGGAACCAATCGCCACCCAGCTGTGTTAGACTACTGAGACCTGCTAGACTTACTAAGCTCTTTCACAAGCTCGATATCATCCCGGCAGTAACGGTTGCAGGTGTTTTGCTCTTTTAGGATCCCTCGGTCGAACTTCTTACACTCCACACACTCCCTAGAAGAAAAAGGACACAGTAGCAAAAGCAGGGGACGAATGATCTTAAGCATGTCACAGTCCAGCTCTGGCCTCCAGTACACAGAAAGCAGTCTGCAGCTCAGGAATGGGGGTAGGGGGTGCCTTCTCGCTCACAGAAAGGACCTAGGCCAGCAAATCCTGGATCTAAACAATCTCACTATGGATCCCAGTCTCCTTAAACTTTGGACCATCCCACTTCCTGACTGCTGGGATTACCTCTAGCCCCATCAGGTTTCTTCAGGGGCTGTGATGGTGAATCCTTCAATTCTGAGAACCCTCAAGTCAGTATTGATCATGTGATCTAGGGGTTCAAGGCAAAAGTGGGAATTTTATTCAAAAATTTCCAAGAATTTTAACATAGCAACAATGGAGCCTTTAAATCAACACCTCCAATCCCAGTTAACCCAGACGCTGTGTTTTATTTGGCCCTTAAGTCCTGGAATATGGCATGGCATTTCTAGAGAACCGATACTAGGTAGAGGAGCTTTATTATTTATTATGGCAGCTTGCTATTTTTGTAACAGAGTGATTGGGATGAACACAATCAAAGTACAGTAATAACTGATCTCCCCTTCCTGGATAAGGGAGCATATAATTAAATATTGATGGCAGCGTCCTTGAACATATTCAAATAAGCAGTGTTTGGTTGTTGCTTCTGTTTAGAATGATGGGGTATTGATTGTGGTCCAAAGTATCGCAGCACTACTTGACGTCTCCTTTCTTCCTCAGAGTTCTTTCCTTTCAAACATGGCAGATTTGGTTAAATGCTAGTTAGGCTGAGTCTTGCTTGCCTCTATTTCGTCATCTTGGTATGAATCCAGTGGTTATGGAGTTTTACTTTAGGGTGTGTTTTCATTTTGGGTTTTCTACAACCGTTTTTAGCTAATGTTCATGAAGAGAGTAATCCTTGGAAATGTGCTGCTAATGAAAGAAAATCCTATCTAAGAGAGCGTGTTCTCTACAGAGCTGTGTCATACCATCCTTTAGGCACTCTGCAGGAAAAGTAGAATCAAGTCGCAAACATTGCCTTTTAAATTGTAGCCTTAGAATTATAGGTGTAGGACAGTACTGCATCATACCTCTGTGAATGTAAAATACCTTGTACCTGCTTTATGATACGTAGTAGTGACCATGCTTTTTTAGAGCTGTTTTTAATGATGTTACTCTAGCATGTTCTTTTCCAGATGATGATTGAGAAGATAATAAGAAAAAAAAATGGTGCCAGGTACTGCAACAGTGATAGAACATTGCTGTTTTTTTCTGGGATTTTGTTGGGTTTTTTTACTTTTTTTTTAAATGGAGCATGCTGGATGTCTCTGTAATTTAGTTCAGATATAATTTAGTTCAGTTTAGTCCAGAACCTGGAAAAGCTGTTGCCACTATTGATACATAACATACTTCTATTATTGGTCTTTTGTATAAATTTAAATACATACATACATATATATATATATACAATTTTGGAAACTTTAGCTGTTCTGCCAAATTTGGGGAAAAGAAGTATCCATGCTTACTGTGTTCAACTGGCAGTGTACAGAGATTAACAGCCATATCGGTTTAGAAACGTTAAACTTATTTTTTTTCCATTTGTACAGGGGTAGCACACTGTATTAAGTATGTAAGGTCTTATCTATGTGGGTTTGATTATAGAAACTAATAAAGTAGTCTTTAAATAATGAAAAAAATCAGCACCTCTAAGCAGGAGGCCCATACAGATGCACAGACTGGGCGACTGTGAACTTGGCTGTGTTACAAAGGTAAGAGAAATGACAGACTTGGGCCCACAGAGGCTTCCTCTGACACACTTCACCCCCACACACACAACAAGAGAAGGATGTTGTGGCAAAAATGTCCACATTTCCCCATTGTCCTCCATTACCCCAGCCTTGGTGCCTCCCTTAGAAGCAGAACATCATGCTAGAATGCTCCAGAGAATATCCAATTTAGCCTTCCTCCTAACTCAGTGGAATTCAGGATGGCACTGTAGAAGAAAACTTGTGCCAGCTGGTATACTATTTTGGTCTCTTCACAGCTGTCTTTATCTCCTATTTTCCCCATGCAAAGCTTTCATGGAAGGGGAATGTAGCCATGTGCTAGCAGACTATTCTCCTTGGTAAGAGACAGATCCTTGAGAGTCCAGAGCTCTAGTTCAGGAGACCCTTCTTCCCCTTCCCAATCTCCCAGTTCTCTCTAAATTACCCACTCACTTCTTGAAGGTGCAGGCGTCTGGACAGGTGGGACACTTCTCACAGGTGTCTCCGTAGGATCCCGGTTGGATACAGACACAGCTGCCACATTCGCACTTGCCCCGGCCACTGCACAGCAGCCCGTTGCTGGACATGCAGGTGTCTGTGCGTGTGGTGCAGTTGCAGTAGTAGCCTGTCCAGTCGGAGTCGCACAGGCAGTCCCCACAGCTGCACTGACCATGACCTGCAAGCACAGAACCCAAGAAGGCAGATCATATAGTGAGGGTCTCCCACCTCCTGAGAGCGGGCTACCGACTGTCATCCTCCTCTCCCAAGCGGACTGGTAATGATTCTGCAGATAGGCAGGGAACTGGCTCGTGACAGATAAGTTCTACCCAATGGGGACAAACTCAGTTCTTTAAGTGTCCCAAGGTGTTGCAGCACCTGAAAAGCCAAGGAGTGTCATGCTCTAAGTCTCCCAGGCCTCCTGCCCTTTCTCTTACACCATTCTGAATCACTCTTGATTCTCCGCCAACATTAGCCTGAAGACCAAAGCAGTTTGGTCCCAAGGGATGGCACAGCATTCAGCCACAGTCTATGCCTATGAGGGGCATTCAAGAGCTTTAACTAAGTGGCCTGACGGTAGCCCCCAAACTTTGGACATGACATTTATTTCTTCTCTGACTGACCTGAGAAGAAAACCACTGTCATACCATCCTCTCCCATGTAAGTTAGACACCAATACAGGCTCCAGTTTGGACAAACTGGCCCATCCCACTAACAAACCACTCACTAATGTTTATCACTCCATTTCTCAAATCAGCTAGGTGTACCCTACAATGTGAGAAGCAAGGCGGGGGGGGACAGTGTGTAGGACCGAAAACTGCACGAAGAAGAAAGAGAGAAATGGAGAGATCCCAGCACAGGCTCTGCCCAAGGTTAGGAAGATCCTTGAGAGTGTATTAGATGCACAGGCAGATAGAGTGGGGGCATAAAGAGTAACAGAACACATCGAGATACCATGGAGTGAGCCAACAGGCAAACAAGCACTGAGAACAAATATCACCTACCTCATAGTTTGTCAGTGCTGTTAAATCCATGAATACCAGAGAGAGAAGACAGCAGAAAAATGACAGAAACTAATGAATGGCCTCCACCAAGCCTCTCCTGGCCCACCTTTGTTCCTCTGTACTCAAAAGTGGCATAAACATTTACCACGATTAATTTTTCAGAAATTATATACCAGGCATGCTTCAACTGCCTCCAGCTTCACCAACGACCTGTCTTTCTTATTCTCATCCTCTTTTCAACTTGACGTTTTATTTCAACTTGAGACTAAGATGTCGCCACATACTGGGTGTTTTGAATATGGGGTCCAGCTGGTAGTGTTGAGAAATTTGGAAGTTTTTGAGAGATGGGGCCTAGAGAAAGTAGATAACTGGAGGAGAGAGTCCTGGAGGTTATATTAGGTATATTATCCCTGATCACTTTCTGGCTTTTTCTCTCTTAGTCATCAGACTGAGGACAAGAACAGATCATTAATCCCAAAGCACTAAGTCAACAATCTGTGTCCACATAGAGCACTCAGAAGTCTTGACTAAGTGGCTTCCTTATTGGAAACATGAAAGGAACAGCTCTGCTCCAACACATGCTCCTGTGGTATGATGTCCTGCCTAAGCATAAGTAACATGGGTTGAACCACCTGAAACCATGAGGCAAAATAAATCTTTCCTCTTTTAAGTTGTTTTTGTCAGGTACTATATCATAGCAATAGGCAAAGTATCCTCATAATCATATGGGGTCCCAAAAGCACAATGGAGCAGCCTTGGAAAGCAAGTAAAGAGGACTTCATCATTTGCCAAAACAACCAAGGAAGTGACTATTCCCCGTGAAACAGGTGCCAACAATACCCACAGCAATGATAATAACACCCGTGAACATTTGTTGACTATTTAAAAGCTGCCAAGCATACGCCACATTCTTTAGCATGCTAACCTATTCACTCCTTACGACAACCCAGAAGTGTCAGAAAAATTAAGTAAATTGGGCCAGCAAGATGGTTCAGCAGGTAAAGACCCCTCTACTCAAATCTGGAAAGCTGAATTTGATACCCAGAACCCAAATGGTGGAAGGAGAGAAACAACTTCCAAAAGTTGTCCTCGACTCCACACATGTAAACGTGGCATGTTACTCTCTCTTTCCTTCCCTTCTCTGAAAAATAAATAAATAAATAAATAAATAAATAAATAATATTTTAAAAGAGATTAAGTAACTTGCCTAAGGCCATGTAGCTTATTAGCAACAAAACCGCAGCTCAAACTGACCTAAAAGTCTAAGACTTGTACAGTTTATAGAGCAAATGACTTTAAGCAGTACAAAATGAATAGAGTTTTAATCAAAGATTCTTGGGTTCGACGAATAGAGGAAGAAGATGGGCTAAGTCCAGAAGACAGTCATAGAAAGTCTTACATACCTTGTAGTGAGGATGCTGCTTACTGGGGAGATAGAAGAAAAAGAAGGAAACAGTCCAGGAAAGAGTGAAAAGCCAGCAAACAGGCTGCTGTGCAAACATGAGGAATCTGAGCTTATCTCCCAGTGTCCACACGAAAAGCCAGGCATGTTAACACATAAACCAGCACAGGGGACGCAGAGACAGGAGGATGATGCGTGGGCCCACTGGTAGCCTGTCTAGGTGAACGGGGAACCCACATATCTCGGTGAAGAGACTCTATCTCAAAAAATATGGCAAACAGCTCCTGAGAACAACACTGAGGTTGATTTCTGGCCTCCACATGAAAACACACACACAGCAAACAGGCAATACATACAAGTAGGCACACACACACAGAGACATACACACATACACATACACACACAACCAGCAGGCAATACATGCACACAGCCATTAGGCAGTTGGTCTCAGAGACTTTCTTAGCCTGAATCTGCAGTGTCAGAAACATCAATGGCACTAAAGAGCTAAGCCCACCTAAAGACAAAGGGACTATGAAGGGGGCTACAACCCTGTGTACCCTTTTTTGGTCACTGTTCACTGGTCAACAACTGAGGCCCAGGGTCACGCTCCACATGAGCTGTGAGCTGTTGTCAACCAAGTCATGCAGGCAGAAGCCTGGAGTAGGTATGCCAGCCAGCACTGGGCCCCCACTATGCCTTGGTTTTACTAAGGTTCCTGGATGGGGAAACAAGAATGTCACCCAAGCCTGGCAGCAGCAAGAAGCCTGGGCCTCCTCTGAACCCTTGTCCCATAGCGTTTCCTTTGTGCGGGGAAAACAAAGTATCTTTGACGAGAGGATCTGCTGGGCCAGCCAGGGAGTGAGGCTGGGCATGGAAGAGGCCAGTCAGAGCCAACAGGCTGACCCCGAGCCCTGGCAGAGTCAGTCCTTCAAAGAAACCACAGTGTGGTAATGTCACAGGGCTGGCTCCCCCATCCCCTCACCCCCAGCAAAAGGAGGCCTAGCCTGTGTTCACAGGAAAGTCAGAAGAGTCAAAAAAAAAAAAAAAAAAAAAGAAAGAAAGAAAAAGAGGGGAAGAGGAAAGGAGGGAAGAAGGAAGGCGAAGCGGGGGCGGTGGAAGGCTTCAGGTCAGAGGGAACATGATTATTCTCCCTGTAAAGTATTTCCAGGGTGACTCACAGTTCCGCTCCCGTCCCGTGTGAACCAGCCTTCCTTTGAGATCAGTTGCTTTGCCACTACCATGCCTAGAACTCCCCAATGCTTCCATCTCTCTCTGGGCATATTTAGGATCTGGCAGATTCTGACTCCTGCGGTGCCTAAGTCTTGGGTATGTCCATCCCACATGGCCATAGCACAGGACTGGCCCTCAGAGACCCCTGATGGATGTGATGTGCAGGTGCAGCAGGTGGGAGAGAACACGAGGAAGATATGCTTCCCGTTTCCCTGCCATCTGAGGCAGAGCGGAACTGAGGATTGGTGACAGTGGGCAACCTCGAAGACCAAGCTTCAAGTAGGGTGGGAGCAGGGCAGGCACCCAGCTGCCATGCTGAGAGGCCACAGGATAGGGACAAATAGTTCACTTCTACTCCCAGCTTCACTCCCCGGCTGGTCAAGTCACAGTATCCCTGACCCATCGATCCCTGTATGTGGCAAAGAACTGACCGCAAGGGTCAGGAGCCGAGAGGGATACTGATGAGTCAGCCTACAGCACAAGTCCTCGTTCACCCATACGGAGCAAAGGTCACCACAAAACAATCTCTCACGGAAGCTCTGTCACCAAGAACGGAAGTGCCACAGAAACCAGATGTTAAAACGGCTGGGCACCTGGCATGCTGGCAGGAAGTGGCAGAGAGGATGCTACAGCCCCCTGATGCCCCTTAGAGGACCAGACCAAAGTACTCTGAGGACAAGCTGTTCCTGCTATGGGAGGCAGCAGCCCACTACAGCTTTTCTCTGTGGCTCCCTGGGGCCCGCAGCCAGAGGAAACACTCTCTGGCTAGGATCCCACCCACAAACCTCACACCAGCCCAGGACTAATCAGCCCCGGAGGAAGAGGGGCAGGCAGGGGCAGCAGGGCCCCCAAGTGAGCCTTTCCTAAGACAACTTCCCCCAGCAAACCCAACCTGCTCCTTTGGGTCTGCCGCCATTTTCTTTGGTGCTTTGAATATGATATAAATACGTTTACATTAGAATGAGCTGAAACTTCTGCCTCATCTCCTTAATTCAAACTGATATTTTGAACCTATTTTCATCACCGGGGACCTGGTTTCTCTCCCCTAATCTTACTAATATTAGTATCACTTTGCTCCAACCTTGCTAATATTGATAACACTTTTCCCCCAAGCCCTTTCTCAAATTTTACAGGCATAAGTTGAAAAAACAAAAAAAATTACAGATAGTAAAAAAGCATCATTTTTATGTTTCTGGTCATGTTTTAGAATAGCATGGATTTATCCTTCTTGTGGAAGGCCTCAAACTTGCTCTGTAGCCAAGAATGACCTTAATGATCTTAGTTTTCTAATTTTCCTGCCTCTGATTTCTAGGTGTACACAGGTGTGTGCCACCATGTTCAGGTGAGCTTCTGGGTCAATTAGTTAAACTTGGCTAAACCCCGATGAAAATGAAACCAAAGTGGGCCACAGGTCATCAGAGAAAATAAGTGTAATCTCTCTGACCACCCAGTACATCTGTAGCCCAGTTCCCATCAACCTGCAAATGTCTGCAGTCCGCGGAAGGATTAAATCATGGTGATTATATCACACAACAAAAAACCATCTCCAGAACCTGAGGGAAAAAAAAAATAAGACTCCATTTTGCCTTGAGAGTGCTGTCAGCATGTTGCAAATAAGGATTATGTTAACATTGATTCAATTCCTGTGAGCTGGGCAAGCACGCCAGGTCTGTTGGGGCCAGAAGAAACGGGACTGGGACTATGAGTAGGCCTTAAGATTGGACTGAATTTTCAATGAGGACAATTCAGTATCCTGCAGATAGAACTTCAGAATGACTATCCCCAAGTGGGAGAGATGGCTCGGGGGTTAACTTTTGCCTTAGTTCTATTCCAGATCTCACAGATCACTGCAGAAATGGCAGTGACCTGTACTTCCTGGAAAGTAATAAGGAGGTTGAGCAATCCAGGATGATTCCTAAAAATCACCCTAAGGTCTCCACAGGCACACATAGTGCTCTGTTCTATACACACACACACACACACACACATGAGAAATAGAGAAAATCTGCAGACAGAAACTCTCTTTAGTAATGCTATCTGGAAGAACTTTCGGTCATCCTGAAAAGTTCTATATCTGTGCAACCCCAATAATAATGCACATATGACTCTTAACTAACTGAACTCTCGTGTTTTCAAGCTCAATTAATTTAAATATTCACACGTGGGTAGTTGCTGCCACTTTTGGCAGCACAGACCTAGAATATAAATACCAGTAACAGGCCTGGAGAGATGGCTCAGGAGTTAAGACTCTACTTTGCAAGCAGAAGGTTCTGAGTTTGGATCCCAGATCCCACACAAAAATGCGCACTAGAGGGGCTGGAGAGGTGGCTCAGGGGTTAAGCCTCTGCCTTGTAGGTGGAAGGTCCTGAGTTCGGATCCTAGACCCCGCGTATAGACGCCGGGCAGAAGCGGGGGACGGCCTGCGTTTCTGGTCAGGGTGGAGCCTATGAATCCCAGGGCAGAGTAAACAGGAGGAGGTGGAGGCAGTCCATGGTGGTTCCCCAATTCGTCCATGGTTCTTCACACACATGCACACACACATACATATACACATGCACACACATGCACAATTGAATAAATAAAAAAATTTTTTAAAAAAATGCTCAGTAGAAATAGTGGCAGCCTGCACTTACCACCTAGTGGAGCCTGGGAAATCCCAGAGTGAAGCCAAAAGGGGGCAGAGGCAATCCAAGATGATTCCCAAAGTCACCCTTGATCCTCCATAGAGACACATGTGCCCCCTGATACATACATACACACATACTAAATGAATGAATAAATGAATAAATAAAGTTAAAAAAAAGAATCCATGCTAAAATATGTACCAAATACCAGTAGCAATACTGGTGACAAAATAGGGCTAACATTTAATAAGAGCATACCGATTTCCAAATATTATTCTAAGCACTATTAACTCATTAAATATACATATATATGCCACTATTTTCTTTTTTATTATTATTATTTCCACTCATACAAACTTAACAGGTACACCGATCCCCTCCCTCCCTCCACCTCCCCTTGACCCCCTCCCCCCTGCTCCCCCGACCCTTCCCACTCCCTCCCCATCCTTCAGTGCCTCCCCCCCCAATCCCCGGAGCATCCTTTAATATGCATGCCAAACTCTCCTCAGGGTCTTCCTCTCCAATGAGGTGCAAGGACTCAGCGATATGCCACTATTTTCTAAGTCTCTCAGGATAAAAAGATTAATTCAAATTGCTACAAACTTCACTATATATTCCTGCATCATGTTTTTTTGTACCTATAAATACTTAAAGCTTAATTACAATCAGACTGATTATGTTTTCATTTTATTTTGTGTATGTATGGGGTATATGTGCATGTGTGTTCCCATATGCATGAGCATATATGTGCACAGGTGCACATGTATGTGTGAATACATGCATATGGAAATTGGAGGTTGATAGTGGAATGGAATGGTCCTCGATTGCTCTTCACCTTATTCTTTGGAAGCTGGGTCTCTAATCAAAGGTCCACATCACTCACTGGGCACCTTGGGAATCTGGATGGTTCTGTTCATCTCACTTTCACAGCAAGTTCTTTAACTCTGAGCCATCTTCTTAGCCGTTTGTTTGTTTGTTTGTTTGTTCATTTGTTTGTTTGTTTGTTTGTTTGTTTGATGAAAAAGATGTTGGTCCTTTATATTCAAAAAGTTTAAAAACTATAGAAACATTATTGAAGTGGGCAGAGAAAATAAAAGAATAAGAACTGCCTTCACCTTGAAGTTTCCCCCACTCCTTCCTACCCTCATGCTAGCTCCCTTGTATACCATGAACAAGAGAAAAGATCTATTTCCCTTCCTTGTTCATTTCTGTTTTCCTATCTTGAGTAATATACCATCATGATGGTATCGTCATCATAATGTGATCTAGAATCATGTAGGAGACCAGCCTCTGCACATGGGGGATTATCTTGATTAGGCTAATTGAAGTGGTAGGAAGACGCCACCTACTATGGGTGGCACCATTCCTGGCTGGGATCCTGGACTGTATAGATAAAGGAAACAGAAGCCCCATGCATGACTATGGATATGACATGATCAAGCTCCTGTTGACCTGACTTCCCTGTCATTATGGATCCTTAAACCGTGAGTCAGAATAAACCCATAAACCCTTTCTTCCTTAAGTTGCTTGTGTTCAGGATATTTTATCACAGCAATAGGGAAACTCATATGGCTCCTCACAAGCCTCTGCCTGTGTCTCCCAAGGGGCTACAAGTATATAAAGTACGCATGGGCTGTGAGAGTATCGGGGTGCATACTGTTACTCACCGGAGCACATCTCCCCCTTGTAGCGGACGCAGGAGAAGTCGTCGCACTCGCAGTACTTGCCGGTGATCTTGCCGAAGTCGCTGCTGTGGCAGACACACTGACCGCAGAGGCACTCGCCCCGCTGGCTGCAGACGGGCTGGCCCTCTTTGGGACTGCATTCGTCCTGCTGGGAAGGGTGGTACTCCTCCTCGGAGCACTCACACTGGGACCCCAGCCAGCCCGGCTCACAGCGGCACACCCCGCATTCATAGGTCCCGTTGCCACCGTTGCATTGCCAACTGAAAGGCTGGGCGTAGGCCTGGCAGGTGCAGTCGCAGTCAAAGGTGACCTGCACGGTGAGGCTGTCCTTGAAGCCCACCGGCTTGATGGTGAAAGACTTCTCCTTCTCCTGGGGGCAGCCACGCACTTTGGCCTCGATACTGAAGCTCACCTGGATAGAAATCCAGATGACCTTTCAGACCTAAGGTGGGCCCAGTTAACATGCCAACCCTGGAGGAAAAGCAGCTCTGCCTTGCCCTACTAAAGAACATCCAAATTGGATACCTAATCCACCTGCAATAGAGAGTTCTTTGCCCTTCCTTCTATCAAGGTCCGTAGGGTAAAAACTGCACTGTCTAGGTTGTATCAATGTATCTGACTGAACAGACATGGTTATAGACAAAAGATGTAGATTAGGGTTTTTTCCCACACATGAAATAAACCAGCTCAAGCAGAACAGAACCTATGATTTTTGTGAACACTTTACTCTGACCAACTAAGCCAGCCAGACTGATTATGTAGTGTGAGCGAGACACATAAAGTGCTATTGGACACCGTGTAATGCACAGACAATCATAAACCGAGAGATTTCCTCAGAGCATTCTATCTCAGGATGCAAGGTGTGAGCTGTGGGCATATGGGTCAAGAATTAATTGATAAGGCAATATACTGAAAGATCCATTTCCTTCTATTCATCCCCACTATTCACCAATCATTCTCCCTTAGGCAGAGGAAAACCAACCAATAAGGAAAATCATGGAGATAAGAGAGAAGCAAAATGAACATTTGCATTTGCAAGTTCCAAAAGGGCAGACAGGCGCTGTTGTCTCTTCTGTTTACTGGAATAACTGGCATGTAGCCAACGCCCAATAAAAATCTGTAGACGACATTGTATTTTATGCTACAGAGAAAAGAAAGGCATCGCCTTAGCAGAGGCTGGAGACTTGTTAGCTTAAGTAAAAAATAGCTTCATTTGTAACTGAATTTACACAAACAGGGATTCTAAAAACCATGACAGTGGTATGGTGGAGACAGCTCCTCAGTACAGAGCTGAGTGTGTAAGCATGAGTCCTCAGTTAGATTACAAGTATCTACATAAAATGCTCCATGCAGAGAAGGGACCATGTTACAGCAGGGAAAATAGGCCTCCACCAAGGACCCAAATAAGTAATGAGACATCTGATTAAGTTCACAGACTTTTGTGCCTGATCATTTACTACTGAGGGGGTGTGATCTCACCAGAAGAGGAGGGCATATAGTCTGGCAGATAAAAAGTAACCATTTTGCAAATGGGTGATAGACCCCCTCCCTCACTGTGGTTTCCCACTTTTATTACATCTACCTTTGAATGTGCTTTTATCACAAGACTCTAACAGCTTTTTGTCTCTGGCCAGGGGGTAACATACAATGCCCACCAGGATGGAGTGAAGGGCATTGCAGGAGCAGCAAAACTGCAAAAGAAAATCAACAAACCACAATCCAGAACTTCAGAGACTCTATATCAACCACCTAGAACTAGGCCAGCTTAGTCTCTCCCCATCTTGAAGTTCAGGGAAATTTGCGGAAGAGGGGACGGTAAGAGTGTAAGAGCAAAAGGATGGGAGGAGCAATGATATATAAGATACTCTATACTAGTTAGGGCTGAAGCAATCATAATTGGACTTTGCATGCCCTGCGCATTGTCCAACCCACTGTGGACCTCACAAAGTCTAGCATCTGCTAAAGGCACCAAGAGCCTTGGAGGTAAAGGATTGGCAGCCACAGCAGTGTTCCTATACCTAAGGGGAACACGGGAAAGGGTTCAGGGAAAGGCCACTGGGTCCTTGTACGTCATCGGAGAGGAGGGCCCAGAGGAAAATCAGACATGCACAAGAAAGGACTCTCTGGAAAATGGGGCGGGAGGCACTGGGGGATGGGGAGGGAGAGGGGTGGGGAGGGGGAGCAGGGGGTACGGGGGGGAGGAGGAGGAAGGGAGGGAACTGGTGTACCTAATAAGTTTGTATGAGCTGAAATAAAAAAAAATAAAAAAAAATAAAATGCTCCATGCAGCTGCATGCATTGGTAATCCCAATGCTGGGAGAAGGAAACAGGAGATTTCCTGGGTATGCTAGCCAACTAGACTAGCTTAGTCTGTGAGCTCCAGGTCCCAGGAAGAGACCCTGTCTCAAAAAACAAGGTTGATAATTCTTGAGGAAAAACACCTGATGCTGACCTCCAGTTTCCATACATACTTGCACATGCCTGTACACACTCACACTACACACATACTCCAAGATAGCAAAGTTTACATAACAGATACAATTAGCTCAGAAGCCTCAGAGGAAAAGTCAACAGCTCCACCACACCTAATCTGGGAAGAACTTCAGGAAGAAAGAGCTAGAAAAGAAGAGGTTAGGAGGGAGAGGCAGACTTCAGCCCCTACCCAGCCCACCTTACCGTGTCTCCAATCTTGAGTCCTACACAAGACTTGAGGCCTGGGATGACCTCGTTGTTGAGGCAGGTGGCATTGAAGGACAGAGACAACTCCTCGGGAAGGTCACGCACTTCCAGTTCCACCTTAGAGCGGATTTTCTGAGCAAAGAAGGTAAGAAAATCGGTAGAAGCCAGTTGTCATAGTTAGCTACAGGTTCCAACTTGATGGCTGAGGGTTTGAGCTCTGGGCACATTTGTAGAATTAATAGTTGAGTTAAGCCCATAATGAACCTGCAGGAGATTGTCTAGTTCATGGGGAAGGCCCACCCCATGGTGGGTGGGACTATTCCCCGGGTAGGTGAATAAAATAGAGGGAGCTGTTTGAGAAAGTGGGCATCCTTGTGTACACTTGGCCAGACACGTTGGTCTCGCCGGCAAGAATCGTCCCTCTCTCAGCCATTATGTAGATTTTGTGTGTCCAGTTCCCTCAGCCTTTGGGTGATGATGCAAGTTCTCCTGCCAAGCTGGACTAAGAACTGTAACTGGACAATTGTAAGAGAAAATAAACCTTATTCTCTTAAACCGTTTGATAGTAATTTATCAGCAACAATACAAAATAACAGCAACCCCAGTCTTATCCCAGACCAAATCGATAAGGTAACTTCGGACTTGCCCTGACAGTACCAGGTTTGCCTGGCAGCTGCTGCAGTACCCTATGAACTTGTTTCCTGCTCTATTTCCTGCATAGGAACCTGCTTCCTCTTTCTGTCCCCACTGTGTCCTGATGAATCTGGGTAAAATCCAAACCAACCAAAGGCCATGTAATAGGGGAAGAGTAAATCTAATTTTAATCTCACCTTCTCTGTGACTCAAGGGCCTCTTCTGTGTTGCTACAGCCCAGGTTCCCCTCATAATGCCCCACAATTTCTCCTTGTCCATCCAATCCCCACCTGTACCTCCTTCTATCTCTAAGTTCTCTACTCGTCCCTGCTGCTCCTTAAACTTCTTTTCTGGAGGCTGGAGAGGTGGCTCAGGGGTTAAGCCTCTGCCTTGCAGGCAGAAGGTCCTGAGTTTGGTTCCTAGACCCCATGTATAGATGCCAGGCGCAAGCAGGGGCGACCTGCTTTTCTGGTCCTGGTGGGGTGGAGCCTGTGAATGGGGGGGACAGAGTAAACGAGGAGGTGGAGGCGGTCCATGGTGGTTCCCGAATTCGCCCGTGGTTCTACACACACACACATACACACACACACACACACACACACACACATACACACACACACATACACATGTGCACACATGCACAATTGAATAAATAATAATAATAACTTTAAAAAAAAAACTTCCTTTCTGGACCATTTCCTTCTCAGAAGGTTGGCATCCTTCCCAAGGTTGGCCATCATCTACCTCTGAGAGAAGACTGCAAAGGCAGATTGGCAGCCAGGACTCCCAGAACCTGGGCTCTGCTGCGTAAACCACATCCACTGTACTCAAGAGGCCCACCCCCAGTGCAAAACTCTTACCCCATAGGCGTCAACAATAAGCTGGAGGACGTTGCTGGAATCAGCAGACAGCACCCCCACTGTAGTCCCAGGAATGAGCTCGCTATAGTTCTAAAAGGAAAGACAAAGATGTCCACTGCTTACTAAAATAAAGTGGTGAGCTCCTAAAACTCTGTCTAGATCAAACCAACTATTGAAATAAAGATGGGCTAAAGGTTTAAAACGTTTCACTGGTCACTGCCAGAAACAGATGCAGGAGGTTTTCATACCTGAGAAAACTTCAGGAAACTTATTGTACCTCTCACCCCACAGAATGACCTCCCCTTGCTGTTACAAACATCAGCATACCCTTCATGGTAGCTTAGAGGTGGGAGGGAAAAGATCACAGGGAGGAATGTTAAGGGCCTAGGGAAAGAGTTGAAAGAGGATCTTTCCTAGTTGGGTACCCGGTCAATGGCAGCAAGGTCCACCCACTCCAGGATCCAATTAATTAATTAATTAATTACCTGGTAGAGATTGACAACATTTTCAGTCACGGCAAAGATCAAGTTGATGTTTTTCTGGGATAGTTTCTCGGTCATCAGCCCCAGAGAAGGATAATCCTGGAAGAGGAAATCAGGTGGAGGTATATGGAGAGAAGCCTCGTATACAAACCTGGATTCTAAGACTGAACTTGAATGATTAAGACTGTGACAAAGGCAGTGTGGTGCTTAAAGTTTTGAATCTTTTTTAGCTTACAATCAAAGTGAGGTACTATGGTTTGGATACAGCTTTTAATGTATTGAAATTTAAAGAAGGTAGAAGTCTGGGGCTGTGGAGATAGTTCAGTCAGGGAAGTACTTGCAATGAAAACATGAGGACATGAGTTAAATCCACATCACCTATATATTAAAAGAAAAAACTAGAGCTGGAGATATAGCTCAGGGGTTAAGACTTTGCTTCAAAAGCAGACCTGAGTTTGGATCCCAGATCCTACACAAAAACACCAGTGGAAATGGTGGCAGCCTGCACTTCTGGCTCTGGAAATCCCAGAGCAAAAAAAAAAGGAGGTAAAAACAATCCAGGACAATTCCTGAAGTCACCTTTGGATTACCACAGGGACACACACACACACACACACACACACACACACACATATGCACACACACACACACTAAAATAAAATTTTTAAAAATAAATAAAAGTCAAAACAAGGTATGGAGGTACAATCTTGTAACCCAGTATTGGAAGAGGCAGAGGAAAAGGATTCATAGGGTTTACAGGCCAATTAGTCCAACTAAATTGATGAGTAAGAAATTCAGTAAGATTCAGCCAGATTCAGTAAGAAATCCTAGACTTTGAGCTTGGCTAATTTAGGCTGTGACAAAGGCAGTGTGATGCTTAAAGTTGTTTTTTTTTTTTTTTTTAACTGTTCTACCCAATAATCAAAGTGAGGTGCTATGGTTTGAATACAGTTTAATGCACTGAAATTTAATTACCTTAACTAAAAAGGAAGAAGGTAGAAAGCAACTAAAAAAAATACCCAATGTTGATCTTTGGTACACACATAGATGCACATATGCCATATGCATAAAAGAGGTGGAAACTTAATCTTACTATGTTGTTTAGAGGTGGGGCCTTAATGAAGTGAGTACGATTAGAGCAAGTCATTGTACTAAAGTCTCCATAACTGAATCCTGCTAGCTTTACAACAGGGACAGAGACAAGACAGAGGAAAAAAACACAAACATATGAACACACACACACACACACACACACACACACACACACACACACACACCACAATGCATAGGGATCATGTTGTGCATCCTCTCACCATGGTAGTAGAAGCAGAGTAGTGGTTGTCATTGCCAACGTGACACTGTCCATCATTGGGCCGGACAATGCCTGCCAGCCTTCCATCCAGTGCTATGTGGGTCTTGGCGTCAGTGGTAAACACAAGCAAATGGGATGCATCATTCCTCCAGCCAATTTTCTCCTTTAAAAAGAAAGAGATAAAGAGACAATTCAAGCTATGTCACTTGGTAGAGAACAAAGACCCCAGGACTTTCTTCCTGAAGGACCGGACAAGTTGTCTTGAGAATGACATAAGCTGGAATTTTCCAACACAGAGGTTTCCATTCCCTCAGCTCTTCTGAGGCTGATCAGTCCATGTAGATGAACCACTTTTTCAACATAACTCTTCCAATGACAGTCATGCTCCCAATCGAGAAATCCAGCTACATCCACAGAGCTAGCCTGGGCTAGAAGAGAACCCACCTAAACAGTTGTCTACTTTACTGAGGTTGACTCTTGACTTTGCAGTAATTCCAGAAAATAGAGGAAGATACCCTCCTCGGGAAAGATGGAGGAATACTTTGGTTCAGTGAAATGTCAGCTTTGATCTGAGCACAGATATCAACAGGCTGCAGAGCAGAAGCATCTTACTGCATGAAGTCCTGCATGGCTCTTACCCCTTGCACATCGGAAACTCCCAGAATGAATAGCTCCCTTCCATATTTTGATCTGTGCCAACTACAACTGGCTTCCTTTGCCCTCCAAACTCACATCACAAACTGTGGCCTGCATGATGGCATCAAAGCCCCCCTCTGGGGCATCTCGGTTTCGTGACACACTCTGCTTCTGCACTTCCTCGTTGAAACGGGTCACCTGGTCAGTTAGTGTCAGCACATGTTTGTAGCCAAACATGGGCAAACAGGGATTCTTCATACTGTGGAAGGAAGAGAGATGCCTTGAGCGGACAACCAGATGGAAAACTAATATGGGTTGGAAGGAAAGTAGAGGGGCAAATACAGAGAGTGGTATGCCCTGGCCAGTTCTATACAATCTTACTAGTCTTTTCCTTTTCTTTCTTTCTTTCTTCCTTTTTTTTTTTTTTTTTTTTTGTTATTATCATAGTTGCATTGCTGAGCATCAAACCCAAGGTGCTATACATGCTAGGCAAATGCTGTATCACACAACTATATCTCCAGCTCCATATCATCACAATTACTAAGACAGTTCAGACTCCTTTAAACTACCTGAGGGGGCTGGAGAGATGGCCCAAGGGTTAAGACTCTGCCTCACAAGCAGAAGGTCCTGAGTTTGGATCCCAGGGACCATGTAAAAGTGTCAGGCAGAAATGGCAGAGCCTACACTTCCTGCCCTAGTGGGCAAAGGCTGGGAAATCCCAGAATGAAGCAATCCAGGATGATTCCCAAAGTCATCCTTTGTCCTCCACAGGGACACATGTGCTCTTTGATACACACACACACACACACACACACACAATGAATGAATAAATAAATAAAGTTTTTAACTACCTGAGACATTATGTTGACCATAACTCCAGCCAGTCTAAAGAATTTTTTTATGGGGCTAGAGAGGTGGCTCAGGGGTTAAGCCTCTGCCTTGCAGGCAGAAGTCCTGAGTTCGGATCCTAGACCCCACTTATAGACGCCGGGCAGAAGTGGGGGCGGCCTGCATTTCTGGTCCTGGTAGGGCAGAGCCTGTGAATCCCGGAGCAAAGTAAACAAGAAGGAGGTGGAGGCGGCCCATGGTGGTTCCTGAATTTGCCCGTGGTTCTATACATACACACACACACACTCACACGCACCCGCACTATTGAATAAAAAAAAATTTTATGTATTATTTATTCAATTGTACATGTATGCGTGTGTGCGCGTGTATGCCTGTGTGCACATGTATCTATGTATGTGTGTGTATGTATGTATGTGTGTGTGTAGAACCACAGACGAATTCGGGAACCACCATGGACTGCCTCCACCTCCTCCTTGTTTACTCTATCCCGGGATTCACAGGCTCTGCCCTACCAGGACCAGAAACGCAGGCCACCTCCGCTTTTGCCCGGCATCTATACCTGGGGTCTAGGATCCGAACTCAGGACCTTCTGCCTGCAAGGCAGAGGCTTAACCCCTGAGCCACCTCTCCAGCCCCTCTAAAGAATTTTTTTAAGGCAACAATGAAACTAGACTTAATATACTAAATCTTAGCTCCCTATTTACCAGATCATGGGGCTCTGACAATCTCTCTAAACCAAACCTATGGCAATGGGAACATAATAGCACATATCTCGTGAGAACTGTTGTGATACTGAATAAAGCATTTGTACCAGCATGAGACTTCAGCTGTCATCTTATAATGAACACTTTTCTATAGTGACAATACAGCAGAAGTCCATCAATAAATTGAAATATCATTCCAGACAGGAGCATTGGTGCCCAGACTAACAGTACCTAATGTCTTTTCTGGGAAAACATACAACCCAGACAGAAGCTTGAAAGGTGTATCAGAG
This sequence comes from Typhlomys cinereus, assembly GCA_023101885.1. NCBI lineage: Eukaryota > Metazoa > Chordata > Mammalia > Rodentia > Platacanthomyidae > Typhlomys > Typhlomys cinereus. The sequence continues at coordinate 587,078 of JALPQD010000298.1, read as the reverse complement.
CTTTAAAAACTAGGGGCCAGTGAAATGGCTCAACTGGCAAAGTGCTTGCCACACAAGAATTCAGAATTGAGATCAATTCCGCAGTCTACATGAAAGGCCCTGTATGTTGCACATGCTTAAATTTCAATGTTAGGGAAGCAGAGACAGGGAGATTTTTGAGGATCTCCTGGCCAACCTGCCTAGATTAATTGGTGAGCCCTGGATCCCAGTAAAAGATCTTGTCTCAAAAAACAAAATGGTTGGTTCCTGAGGAGCAATACTTGTAGGTGGATGACCTCTGACCTCCACAGACATGTATACACATACACACAGAGAGAACTTTAAATCCTTAAAAGTAAATGCATACCTTTGGGGGTTCAGCAATCATTTTAAATTGCTATACGACATAGATTTATATAGTTTATGTTAATTAAATAAGCCATTTAGTGGCAAGCTGTCATAGTTTGAATATAAAATGTCCCCCACTGGCTCATGTATCTGAACACTTGACCCTCAGTTAGTAGCACTGTTTTGAGAAGTTGTAGAACCTTTTGGATACAAGCTTAACCGACAGAAGTAGAGTCGCAGGGGCAGAGCTTCAAGACAGCTCAACTTCTGGCCCTGGTGACATGGTGGTAGCTACCCCATGCTCCTACCATTACAGGCTAAATCACTTCAGCCACCATGATGGACCATATTCTCTCGGCTATACGGCAAAATAAGCCTCTTCTCCCTTAAGCTGCTTCTATCAAGCATTTGGTCCTAGCAAGAAGAAAAATAACTAGTATATAACCCGAACAGAAGCACAGGACTAGAGATGCGGCTCAGCAGTAAAACATTCACTTAGCAAACAGGAGACCTTGAGTTCAATCCCCAGCACCACCCCTCAAAAAAAAAGGAGTTAAGTGTCATGGCTCATGCCTGTAATCCTAGCACAAGCTAGGAAATGGAGGATTGAGAGTTTGAGGATAGCCTAGGCTACCTAGCAAAGCACTGTCTCAAAGAGATGTATAAAAAGAGAGAGAGAAAGAGAGAGAATTTATCATTTTATACAGTATTAAAAAATGCAATGAACTAGTATTTCCTTTCTTGCATTTCAACTGTATAAAATTTGTACCTTTCAGGATGAGAATACTGGCAACAGAATCAAATCTTCTGAAATGACAATTCCTGTTTCCTTATCCATAGACTTCTCTCTGCTTTTGACCTCATTTCCTTCCATTTTTCTCTTGCCTCCTCCTGATAAATTTCCTTCCTAGCCCCCACCCCTACCCCAGCAGCCTGGATTCCTAATGGCACAGTATTCCAGATCAAAAGGCCCATTTGCCAGGCAGGCAGATAAAGAAGAGGAGATATGGTTTGGCCAGAAGGCAACCAGCAGAAGCATTCTAGAGATAGAAATGGGAACCTGCAGGGACCATGGGAACCGGTGCTCCGCTGGTATCTGGGGAAGGGACTTACTCATAACAGGGGTTTTTGAGGGCCTCTGGTGGGGAGATATACATATATGGTGATATGGGCTTGTCCACAAAGGCCCCAAAGCCAATCCGCAGGTTGCTGGTAAGCTTGCGCATCTGGGAGGCTAGCTTGGTACCCAGGTTCTGGATGGTCGACAAATCATCCTTCATGGAGTAAGACAGATCCATCAAGTAGTAGATGTCCACAGGATAATCTTCCACCTGCCGCACTTGGATCGAGAAAATCTTCGAATCATCTGGAAGGCAGAAAGATGTTAGGTTTTTTCTCTTCTTCCTCCTCTCCGACTAAGTAAGTGACTGGGCACAGAAGGGAAATAAGTAACTGCTTGATCAAAACAGGGTTGAAAATCTTGGTCCCTGTTCCCTCCTCCCCTTTACAATTCTATTTCTCTTCTCATCTCCTGACCTTTCTCTTCTCCATTTTAAGATTTCTATCCTCTCTACATTCTCATCTGTGTGATCTTTTGAGTCCCCAGGGCCTATCACCCTGGGTCACACCTGTCAAGGTAATTCCTCCTTTTCAGACTCTAAAAGATAGGAACTGTGCTGGGTATAGTGGCTCAGGTCTCTATCCCACCACTTAGGAGGCAGAGGCAAGAAGATCGCTGCAAGTTCAAGGCCAACCTGGACTACATAGTAAGTTTCAGATCACCCAGAGCTACGTAAGCAAGATCTTGCTTCTAAATAAATAATGACAAGAATCATGCCCTAATGTTCTCTGAATCCCACAGAGCCCAACCCATCTCTGGGATATAGGAGGTCTCTCTTGAATTCTTATTGATTTCATGGGTAAGTCAAGCCAAAGTCATCAGAAAACCAAGTATGCTTCAACAAAAAACTAATCCTTCCTGTCTCTGCAGGTCTTCTGTCCCTATTTCCTGTGGAAAAGGGGTTTACAAACTACTTTCTCATCCTTTATCTCACTTGCATCTCAACACAAAGCCAGATAGGAGATGAAACAGGCGGGGAGGGAGGTGGGGGGGGTAGCAAACATTTCGAGCATCTACTATGTGAGAAAGGTTAAATAACCTGCCATTCAGCTATTTTCCATTCTCACATAGCTCCCCCAACAAGCACAATCTCTTGTCATCCCACTCCTAGTCCGTATTGCTCCCCAAGATTCCCACCTCACGTGCTTGCTTCAGCAGCACATATACTAAAATTGGAATGATACAGAGAAAATGAGCATGGCCCCTGCGCAAGGATGATATGCAAATTCATGAATTTTAAATTAAAATTAAAATTAATTTAAAATTAGAATAAATTAAATAAGTTAAAATTTTTTAAAAGATTCCTGACTCAGACCTCCTTCTTATATCTGACACCCAATATCCCAGGTGCTTACCCCCACCCCAATCCCATGCTTACCTGGCCGTAGTCGAAGGGCGATCCTCTGGGGACTGACTTGAGTAATTTGGGAGCTGTCTCCAGAGCCCTTGTCGCTAAGCGGCCTGGCTTCCAGGACCTGGACCTCACTAACGGGGAACTCAATGGACTCTGGGGCACAATTATCCTTCAGCAGATTCTCCTTCAGGTTACAGCGGGGTGAGCCCAGGGATAGGGTCTGTAAGACAGAAACCCAAAGGGAAGGCTTGCAATTAGAGATAGGATGGTTCTGTACTTCCTGAAGAACCTCCAGAGCTTGCCCAGCCCTTCAGGACTAAACTAGCACAAAAGAATCAATGTAGTCCTTCCTAGGACAATCCCTAAGGACATACACAGGAAGGAGAAACAGGGGTATCAGGCAGGACGAGCGAATGGCTGTTCATAGGCTTGCAGGTGGGAAAAGAACATGTACAGTAAGAAAATCTGATGGAACAGTGTTTTCCCAACTGTGAAATATACTTCATTTGGGGGTTTCAAAATCTAGTTTACTAAATAAAATACAACTGAGTAGAATAGAATAGACAAGATCCAAGTATATAAATAAGAAAAGTTGTATTATTTTGTGAAGCATAGACTTATTGGAAAATGAGTTATAGCACATATAATTAATAATAAAAGATAAGGTTTTCTTTCTGTAAATCAAGGATAAAACTATTTGGAGCAGTTGTGTTGGACGCTGGCTGGATTATAAGGGCTACGGCTGTGTGTCCTATTTCTTCCTTGTTCCAAGCATTTAACCCTGGACATAGGACAAAGGTAACATGGAGAAAGCAGCTTGGGGTGCAGTGGAGGGGGAAAGATAAAAACAGAAGGGGCTGACCACGACTGAATCAGTTACTGCTCGGTTACCAGGGAGAGTCGCCCACTTCCCCAGGCCTAGTTCCTCAAGTTGCAATAAAAAGATAATTGCCCTTCTTTGGTACCTACAGCAATCGAAATGGTAGAGACAGAAGATAGAATGGTGGTTTCCAGAGGAAGAAAAAGGAAAGGGGGAGGGGAGTAGGCTTATTTAATAAGTACAAAATTTTAAGTTTTGCATAATGAAGGGTTCGGTGGTGGCGGCTTCATAGTGTGATTTAATGCTACTCAACTATACACTTAAAAATGGTTACGGTTAAAAAAATTTTTTGAATGGTTAAGGTTGGGTGACATAGCTAAGTGAAGGTGCTTATCCATCAGGCTTCATGACTGAGTTCAACCTCTAGAACCCACTTCATGATAGGAGAGAACCAACTTTTGCAAGTTGTCCTCTGACCTCCACACATGCACACTAATGTGCAGGTACACACACACATACAAATAAATAAATATAAACCACTGCTTTAGAAAAAATTGTGAGAGTGGATAACACTGTTCTCAGAAGTCATGGGTTATTAAACAAAAATCTCAGTGTTGGATATGAGATGCATCCTTGTGCGTTGATCAAGGAGGCCCCAAAGAGGCCCTAAACAATACAAGCTACTATCAGTGTTCTTTCACATCTGCCAGAACTAGATGGTAAGACCTGCAGTACATGAAGAAATCAAACTGAAAATGAACTGCAAGTTCCCTCCCCACTGGCTAGCATTTACAGTGCCAGAAGGTACTATGAAGAGTGTTGAGGGAGAATGGTTTTATCCAATTGGGAACCCTGTGGACTCTATTACCAACTGCCAGGTAAGGTATACTTACTGCGCAATAGTAGCATGACTGTCATGGGTATAACCAACTGTTTTCTGATTGGATTTAAGGCCTGCCTCACAGAAGGAATTCATGCTTAGTACTGTAAAACTGGCCAAAAGCTCATGTCTGAGGAGGTGATGAGCCCTGAGGAATCTATTACTGTTACTTTGTTAAATGGTGTCAAAGAGCCTTGTAAATACTTTTGTTTATACTCACAGATCAGTGCTATTCTCAGCCTTGTTCAGAGAGCTTCTGTTGGCAGTAGACAATGGTAAATAAAGATTTATAACTGGTCAAAATGCTAAAGATAAGTGACTGTTGAATGCTCAGTCCTAAACAGGACTCAGGGCACGTCATAGAAGAGAGAGCAAAAAGAATGTAAGAGCTGGAGGAAAGGAAGGAGTGTTGTGAAATGTTGTCTTCTAGGTATGAAGTGACTATTGCATCTATGAACTCACAGCAGCAGTGGCTACCTAAACTAGACCAAGTCCATCGGTATCCCACGGGGGGGGGGGGGATTCTTAAGGACCCATCACTCCCTGAGGAGCATAGGCAGATAAAGATTGCTGGGAAAAGGGAAGTCATGCAAATTACCCCTACTCAGGTAAATGAACTCTCACCCATGCTCAAGCAAGCAACTCTAAATATGGACAAAAAGAAAAAAAAAGACATGAAAGTAGAAGAGAGTCTTGCTATGAAAAAGAAGTCAGTTGAGAGATAATAGTAGAATAGTGAGGGAGTACGATCAAAGTACATTATGCATTTATGCATGTGTATGTATGTATGACACTGTGAAAGAACAATTTCAAAAAAAGAAGAAACTACCTATACACATACATGGTTAAGATGTGTTTGAGCAGATGTTATCTTCTGGACATGACAGAACCATAATATCCATGAACCCCTACAATACAGACTATTTCCACAAGACCAGCGCAAAACTAGACAAATCAACATTAAATCAAGAAAGGGGGAAAATCCCTACAGGCCTTACAACCTCCCTCTAGGACTAACAAAGGTTGATGCTAGATAAGGAAGAAGAGGAGCTACTCAATTCACTGGTGTGGCTACAGGTATATCGTCCTTCCTCCAGCAAGCTCCGAGACATGGGTCTTTAACGGGAACCCTGGTGGGACCTAGCAGGCCACACGCAGAGAAGGATTTGGGAGTGAGAGGAAGATTGGTAGAGAAGAAAGTTAGTAATGGGAGAAAGCAAGAGATTAGGATGCATTATTAGGAGTGAAAATATACAAGTTCAAGAATAAACCCTTAAAAAAGACTAAAATTTAAAACGTTTTATGGTAAAAAAGAAAGGGGATGGAATTGGGTAGGAAGAGGTTAAAAAGACACAAATTCATTATATTCATGTATGAAAGTATCGTGAAAATAAAAAGTATATATATTAAAAAAGAAGAAGAGAGCTGGAGAGATTGCACAAGCATTAAGACTCTGCCTTGGAAGCAGGAGATCCTGAATTCAGATCCCAGATCCCACATAAAAAACTCCAGGTGGAAACTGCAGCGGCCTGTACTTCCAGCCCTGGTGGGAAATCCCAGAGTGAAGCAAGAAGGAGGTAGAAGCAATCTAGGATGATTCCTGAAGTCACACACACACACACAATCAATAAATAAATAAAATTAAAGAAGAAAGAGGAGGAGGAGGAGGATGCGGTTGAGGTGATGGCTCAATCAGTAAGGTACTTTCTATGCAAGCATGAAGACCTGAGTTCAAGACCCAGCTCCCACATAAAACACTAAGTTCAATGGAACATTCCTATAATCCCAGCACTGAGGAAGCAGAGACAAGAGGATCCCTAAAATGGACAGCAATCAAGGAAGACACTCAATGTCACCTCTAGCCCCCACATGTGTACACACACACATACACAAATAGTTAACATCATAAATTCTGTTAAATGTATTTTATCAAAATAAAAAGTTACTTTAAAAAGGAATAATAACAGACACATCTTCACAGGGATGTTATACAGAACTAAATAAGACTATGCATGTAAAACACAGCATAGTGCTTGGCATATGGTAAGTGCTCAGTAAGTCTTAGTTATCATTATGAGATGTTAAAAAGTAATTTCTAAAAAAATTAATTCTAAACAAATTCCACAGGCCTGGGAAAAGTTTCATGAGAACAGCCTACTCCTAGAGCCTATCTTATCACTTTCCTTCTTCATTCTAGACAAAGAACATGCTGACCTCATCCCCCCCACACACACCCTCTGGGACTCTACAGTACTTACATACAAATATGAAGTGGAAAGTGCTATGCTGCAAAAAAAAATACTGAAATCAGGCCCCAAAGCAAAGTCTGCTACTAGTTAGCCACATGACATCATGTAAGTCTTCCTGAGCCTCGGTTTCCACACCTGTTCAATAAGATGTTTTCAGTCCCACCTACTTGAACACTTGGAAAATGTAACCAGCGTTTTGAGGGCCCATGTCCATAAGGGCTTCTTATCAGCATGAGGGAATTGCCCAGAAAGCTAGAACACGTCCACCTGGACCTATTTCCCTGTAGGCTTAGTTCTTCGAGCTCTCCTACTCTGTTCCAAAAGGCCCCTGGAGAATCCATACTGATATCCCAGAACAACTACAGTGGATATTTACTGAGCTCCTACTGTATACGGTTACGGGCACTTTACATAGTAACCTGAGGAATGAGCAACCTACGGGAGGGAGGCCTCACAAATAAGGAGCACCACCTTTTAGGTAAGAAATCCGATGCTTAGAGAAGTGACATGCCCAAAGCCGCAAGGTCAGGACATGATACAACAAGGTTGCCAACCAGGTTTTCTGCCCGCAATGATTATCCTCAAAAATTTAGCTTCACCATAGTACCATTCTCTCCCGGACATAAAACACTTCCTGCTCTAAGCCAATCACTTAATTTTTTGAGATCCTGCATTGAAAATGGCGCAGGTAAAGACAGTCATGATGACTCAAACCTGGATAGACTCCTCAAGCACCCCAAAATTCCAACTGGCAGAAGGGCATGTGCGACTGCTTCAGTGACATCAGAGTCTGTCTCTGGGGCACATTTTTGCTTTATGCCATGGGTGCCGGGTGGCAACTGATATGAATGAATGCTGTTTGGGCGGGACGACAGTGGCTATAAGGACTTCTACCAAACCCCATACAGCATCCCTGGATCTATCTTTAAAGACTAGATGGTTACTGCCTGCGGCCCTGTTTGCTCTCTTTGCCAAATCAAGAGAGACATCGGCAGGAGGAAAGCCATGAATGCTTTCTAAAGAATCTGATGGTCAAGAACTCTTACAGCAGCCAAGACAACTGGCAGGTACCTGAGCTTAAGTATGTCTCCCTTTTTTGCAAAAGATTATCAGATGGCAGAATTAAAAAAAAAAAGTCGAACTTCTGATTTACTTCTGGACGGTGATTGGTGACTTAGTTTCTCTTTGTTCTCATCAAATGTTCTCAATTTTTTATGCTACATTTCAAATAAAATCTTTCAAAATAAAAGATTTTGCTAACATGAAAAAAATAGCTTTATCACTGTCTATGCAAAGAATGGAATAAAAGAGAAGAAGTGTAGAAGGGATGGTCGTAGAAATGTGTGATAGTTAAACCTTGGTGTCAACTTGACACACCTGGTATTAACTCAGATGGGCTGACACTACACCTGGTAGGATCAAGTGAGACCACTTGAAAGGACTGTACCCACCCTAGATCGTATCAGAGCCTCCAAAGACCTCATAAGATCCTCCCAGTACTGGTCCATATAAAAAAGGAGCCAATATAGAGAAAAGATGCTTTTTGTAGCTGTACTAGGAATCGCTCTTCCTTCCGGCTGCCTGGTTTCTTTGCTCTCGCCTTCCAACCCTCCAAGTCTTCAACTAGACTAAAGACTGTAGGAATTCTACAGCCTTCAACCATCACCCACTTGACTACCAAACTGAGCAGCTACTGGCAGCCAACTGTTGGGCTACCTCGGCCATATCTGTAAGCCAACTCAATACAGTCCATATATATATATTCATTGTGTCAATTCTGCATCTCTAGAGAATCTGACTAATACAAAATGTTTACAGCAGAGAATTCCCTAGGTAGAGAACAGGAGGTAAGACGGGGGTTGTGAGAAGCCCGAGCACAGGTGAACAGTGACCTTCCTCACCAGCTGTATCCAGCTGTGCACAGGACCAAATCACCAACAATGCCTGCAGAGAGACTGGACCACAGGGGGTCACACTACATAGTTCAAAGAAGTTCTCCTCCAACGAGCTGAAGGCCTGCCCGCATAGATGCAGGCACAAATAGCAGCTCACAGAGCCCCCTGGCCCAAGAAAAAGTAAAAAGAACCTCAGAAGCCAATAGCTCCCATTTTCTTTCTCAGCTTCTCAGGTATGAGCAGAGAAATGGCCTTCACCCCACCCCCAGGAGGGGGAGGAATCAGCGTATAAGGCTTTGGCTACAAATGTCCCAACAAGGACCTCAACGACCATCTATGACTAGAGAGGAAAATCATTCTTTTTTTTTTATAATTTTTTTATTTTTTTTAAATTTATTTATTCAATTGTGCGTGTGTACATGTGTGCTCGTGTGTGTGTGTGTGTGTGTGTGTGTGTGTATGTGTGTGCGTGTGTGTGTGTGTGTGTAGAACCAGGGCGAATTCGGGAACCGCCACCATGGACGCCTCCACCTCCTCCTTGTTTACTCTGCCCCGGGATTCACAGGCTCCGCCTTTTCATTCTTATACCTGCCTGTCACTGGACACAGAGCAGTAGTGGGAAGAATTATTGGACCCGATCCACTCCTGGTCAGTCTGTGTCCACCTCTCCCAGCTCCTTTTGCCTAAGAAACTGTCTTTGTTCCTCAGAAAACCCCCAGACTTAACTCTGATTCCAGCTGACCCCAGAGCCTAGAAGAAAACCTCCTCAAAAAGGCAACAACAGGATCACGAAGATGCCAGAGTAGCTCGTCCTTTCCAGGACAAGACACGGGCTGAAGGAAGAAGGGGGCTCCCGGGGGAAGACTGGGGAGCTGAGAGAGAGCAGCAAGTCGCCAAGCATCTCCAGGCTCTTCGAAGGGAGAGAATGCTCCTGAAAGATAAGGGGTGAACCCTCACTCCCACTTTCTAACAGGGAAGTCTTATGAAGAAGAGGTTTGAAGTGCTAAGATGGGCTGTCAGCACCTGTGTATGTTATGAATGTCCTTAGAAAAATAAAACACTGAAAAAATAAAACCTGGCTCCCTCCCTCCCTTTGTGGTCACTGACATCAGAGGGCAAAAACATGACAGGCTTACTCATCAGCTCTCCTGGGGGCCTCCTGTCCTGGCAGACACTCAAGCAAGGGTCCTCAACACCTCTGGCCGCCCTCACCTTCTGAATAACCCAGGAATTGGCAGAGGGGATGTCGCCAGGTTACTCAGAAAGAAAACTAGAAAGGGACGGGTATTAAAAATTTCTAGTTCTCGGTGAAACCGGATGTTACACATACAGGAAAAAAAAAAAAATAGCCAAATCCCAGGGGAAGATCCCACACAGAGGTGGGAGGCTCCAGTCATGAGCTGTGTGGGTGGGTGGATTAACCTCCCCTTCCTGGGAGAGTGACACATGCTGTTAGTACCAGTCCCCAGGAATCCTGTTTTGGAAATTGGGGAAAGTACAGCATGAATAATTGCCACTGTGCGACCTGTCTCATAAGATTGGACAGGGACTAAAATAAAACCATTTCAAAATACAAAGTCTCAATGTAAGTCAAAAAGAATCGAGTCCTTTGGGCTTGGCCTAACACACAAAGTAAATGGAAGACTCTTTGCTACCATAGCCTTTATAACTACTACTGTGTTTTCTTTTCTTTTCTTGGAGGAAAACAAGGAGAAATATGCCCTAGAAGTTTTCCTTTTTCTTTTCTCCTTTTAGTGCTGGGAATAGACTTACTCATATTAGGCAATGTTCTACCATAAAGGTTATCTGTCAGCCCTAAAAAAATTAACATTGTTTGGGGAGGTTTTGGAAGTAAGGGTAGATGTGCCTACGCATCTTAGTTTCTCTTCTGTTACTATGATGAAATAGCCTGACTAAAACAATTTAGGGGATTAAAAGTCCATCATGGGGAAAAAGGCATGATAGCACGATCAGGAGGTCAGCTTCTCACAACAGGACAATTGAGATAGAATTATTATTAATTTATTATCATTAATGCACTGAGAGGAAGCAGAGAGAGAAAAGGAAGTGGGACCCATCCCCCCAGTAGCAGGTTTCCTCTAAGGAGGCCCCACATTCTCACAGTTCTACAACCTTTCCAAACAGCAACACCAGTGTTCAGACACATAAGCCTATGGGGCATATTTCACATTTAAATCACAATAGTATTTGGGAGGGGAGGGGCATTGTGTGTCCCTATGGAGGACCAAAGGTGACTTTGAGAATCATCCTGGATTATTGCTTCTACTTCCTTTTCGCTTTACTCTGGGATTTTCCAAGCCCTGCCCACTAGGGCCAGAAGTGTGGGTTGCTGACATTTCTGCCTGGTATTTTCACATGGGACCTGGTATCCAAACTCAGAACCTTCTCCTAGCGAGACAGAGTCTTAACCTCTGAGCCATCTCTCTAGCCCTGGAACCTTTATGTTTAACAAGCATTTCAAACAATCCTTACCATCCGGTAAGTAAAGACGGGTCTAGACCCCCCCCAACATGGCATCACTTAGGCCAAAATTCACAGGTTGAATCTCTGTGTGAAACTGACCTTGTGCTCCATGTACAGATGAGATAGCAAGCTACCCCAACCCACATTACTATCTAACCCTCCAAGAACACACCCTATGCAGATGGGCCCTGAACACCCCACTCGCGCATATTGGCCATGTTTTCCTATTACCCAGCCAAGGGTTTGCTATACACACCCAAGAACTGCTGGTCCTCTAAGGACCACGAGCTGAGCCCAACCAGTTGTTTTCCCAGACATTGCCAGCACTTCATGAAGCAGTCGAGGAAGAGAAGCTGCACCCCCAGAACTACCTTTGTTTTTTTTTTTTTTTAAGCCAAAAGTCAAGTCACTTTCAACAGTTAAACTCAGCCTGTGCGAGAGAAGTGCTGTACTCTCAGGAAAAAGATAACATCATTCTGCCCCATACTGGGCTACCCACGTCTCCCTCTGGCCTCTCCTTCCTCTAGATAGCGCTTGTCATTCACCATCTTCCGTTCTCCCCTCTTGCGCTTTAGTTTCCTTTGGTTCCAGTCACACCCATTTCCTGACTCCACCCCATCTCTGAGCTGGTCCTACTACGAACTTTGATCATACCCAACACCTCTCCCTCTGGCCTCTCAGCCTGCCCCACAGGACAAGATTTACCATAGTAACTTGTAAATATTCCACATTTGCATTTAGTCTCATGAAAGCTGTCATGTGGTCTGAGGAAAGGCTTTGGCTGGTCAGCTCAGCTCTAGCTAGTTTCTATCAGATCCAGATGGGTGAAAAACAGAAGAAGGGAACTGCAGGACCCACTCTCCAGGAATCTCTGCCTTTGGGTTAGCAAAGAAGGCAGTGAGGAGGGGATCTATCTTTTGAGTGACAAGAGGGCGTCTACCGAAGGCTCCCCTCTGCTCCAGCCAATCCAAACAAGGCACTTTCTGCATGGCTGTCTCTTCTTCCAGGATTGCTGCAAAGTTTCAACTTCCTTAGAAAAGCGACTTCACCACATCATGATGGTGACCAAAGGAAGGACAATGACCAAGCAGAAGGGTCTCCAGGGCAGCACAGAGGGGAGGGGCACCTTCTGGAGTGGAGAAGGAGGACTCATCCTCCCTCATCCCTAGGGGAATGTTGCATTTGCTAAATGAAGTCAATCTGGCCCAGATGTTGGGCAGCTGCCTCTGGAAGTTCCCCAGTGCTGAAGGGCCCAGAGGCCAAGGCTGTGTGTGTGTGTGTGTGTGTGTGTGTGTGTGTGTGTGTGGCCTCCAATGCTGGCAGCCCTCCTCTGGGGAGGGGGGAAGATGAACACAGCTCCTGCCCCCTTCCTCCCCAGCAACTGGGAAGGTTGCCTGCCTTTTTAGGAAACTGAACTGATCGGAAGAGAAACAGACACATAAGGGACCAGCCGGAGCAATCGAGAACTGTGGAGGACAAGGGCGTGCAAGAGCACCTCGAGTGACGGAGGAACAGCCATGCCCGCAGCTCAGGTGACTCTAGAGCCGGTGACTCACCCACATAAGACGGACAATCTCTCCAGTCTCATTCATTCTTCCTGCCCTCACCGCCCTTGCCAGCTCCAGATTCCCAGCCCAGCTGCAAACACAGCCATGCGCTCAGACACACTCATTCCCCAGGGCTCCAGACACAACAAACCCGCTGCCTAGACACAGTTAACCCTTTCCTGTCGCCACTGGGCTGGGCTCCTTCCTCCGCTGACACCTCTAGAGAAAGAGAGGGAGACAAACCAATCATGACCAGGCAGTATGGGGGAATCACTAACCAACCAACCAACCACACACGCGCACACACACACACACACACATGCACACACACACACGCACATGCGCACATGTGTGCACACAGCGCACACGTGCACACACAATATTCTTCCTCTGTCTTTTTATTTCTGCAGGGAAAGAAAGTGGCATCTCCATCCACACCCACAACCCTTCTCACCTTTCCATTAGAGACCCCACCCCCTTCTGGGACAAGCCCTGGGATTGTCCACCCCAACACAAAACAAGCAAAGGTTGGTAGAAGGTAGGATGGTCGTATTAAGGCCAGAGTTCTCAGAGCCTGGGATGGAGGAAGAAAGACACATCAAAGGCTCTGATGTCATTACCAGAAATACCCCGGTGACAGCTCCCCACCATGCATCAATAAGGGTTCGGATCAGTCTTGCTCCAAAGGAACAAGGGACTGAGCATTCAGGAGAAGGAAATAGCCCCTGTGCGTGTGTGTTCCTACACAAGGCATCTAAGTCTAGAGAAATAAGGCATGAACTGGTTTGCAGAAGAGCCACACTTGTGTTAAACATTCTTCAAGGCTGGGTGACTGGCTCAGGTTGGGAATAAAATTATCTCGGGCTAACTTAGCCCCCTAAATAGCCATTTATTGTCCAACTCTGTTTGACCTAACATCCTTGGGGCAATTTGGTAAAAACCCTTTTTGGAATATATCAAGAGACCCTAGCTTCCACCAAGTCAATGTCGTCAGTTTATATCAGAGGCCCACAGCAAAGACATCCCCACTTTGCTATAACACATTTACCTGATGTTTCTAGCAAAGACTTGATTTGTGATTTTTGTTCTGTCACTGTAAAAACATCATGAAATTAAATCACATCAGAACATGGTGTTTGGGATAAGCAGAATCTGTGTTTCCAGGCCATAATCACTGAAGTTTGGCTTCGGTGTATCTGTTACTCTGAGGTGAGAATTGTGTTTTGTTTTATTGTTTTGTTTTGTTTTGTATCAGTAAAAGTCAGGTGCAGGCCCCTTTACCTCATCTGAGCACCAGGCACACACAGGACTCACGGCCAGACACTGCTGGCAGGAGCTCACGCCTCGAGTGGTACAGATGTTGGCCCCTGCAATGGAGAGACAAAGGATTAGCATCTGATTCAGCTCAAGGAAGAAACCTTCTTGCCCCATCCTCCTCAGCCTGCCCAGATGTTCAAACTAACACCAGGGGGACAAAAACACAAGCTAACCACACCACAGACATTTACAAAACAGAGACTAGTGGTAAAGAAGAAAGAGAATGGAAAAGATTGGGAGCGACGCATCGCCGTCATTAATCGACAAGTCCACAATGACAGCAGCCGAGAGAGTGAGTGGCCCAAAATAGATAGCAGAAAGACTTTTTTCTTAATGACTGGTTTCATGCCTATGTGACACAAATGAAAACCCAAAACCCACAGTCATGCCCATGGTGCCATTTCATTCATTCTAAGCATAGTCACAGCAAGTAGGCAGAGGACCTAAGTAAGGCCCAACCTCACTGACATTAACACCTAATTACAAGGGGGCAGGGAAAGCAAGGTAACTTTAGTAACGTTCTGCCACTGGCCTCCTAGGAGGGAAAAAAATTTTCTAAAAATGCCTTAAGCTTTCCAATAATATCTTGGAATCTAAGCCTATAATGCTCCAGAGAACCACAAAAATATGAGACAAGGTTGACCGATAAAAGTTGGGAAAGTGTGGGATTTTATAGTTGGAAGTGAGACTTGTTTAAATGCAACTCACCTCACCTCTCCAAAACAATGTCTCTACTTGGCAGGATTTATGCAAGAATTTAGTGAACCAGGAAGTATGCTACAAGCTGTCACTCAAATGCCAACAGTTCTCAGACTGACAAAAAGCAGAGAAAGGACTGGGGGAGGAAGAGAGACAGCCAATGGACAGAAATAGCCCTGAGAAACCCAGCCAGGAAGCAAACCCCACACATCTGATTGGATAGAAGCACCCATCCTCCCTGCTCCCCTAAATCAGCCCCCTGACCACAGTCAAGTAATCCCCTCTGCCTGCCACATCCCGGGGAGGCTTTTTTCCTTCCAAGAGCAGAAGGAAAATCAGTTCCTCTCCAAGACTCATATACTCAGGAACACTACAGATACACAATCAATCAAGTAAGCAAGCAAGCAATTGTTATCACTGGGATGCTACTAGGAGACCATGAGTAACATGTAGGGCTGTACGCTCTGGCTGGAATACAACGTGAGCACATATGTGTGTGCACATGTGCATGAAAGAAGAGTATGAGGTGGAACTGGGTACAGACTGGGCTCCAGTGTATCATGGTAGGACACCTCTCGGCAGTGTAGTGTCTGTGATAGAAGAAAAGTAGCTGATCTTTCTGAAGATGTTATATTTTAATTCTTAAGGACCAGCATGCCAGATCCCTACTTTCTACCGCACAGTGGCTCCACCACCCTAAGAGGTAAGGCGAGAGGGATGCACAAACACATAGACTGTCCACTACATCATTACAGTCTCTTTAGAAGACTTCTGAGAGAAGTCTAGCCTGGACTATTTTAGCTACCATCTCTCACTTTGGGGAGTCTCCATGGAGATCGACAGTCCAGGGTAATCTTGAACATAAATGTCATCAATGTTCGCGAGACAGAGAAGCCCAAGAGGAGGAAGCATTAAAAGAGAAAAACTTGGGAGGTGGCGGAACTGTTGGGTTACTTTTCAAAACCTTTCTGAATCTATCTGCTTATCCATCCATTCATTCTCAAATTAGTATTTACCTATAAGTCCTTGACTTGCAGCCGCAATAGAAATAAAACACTGCAGGTCTCTCCCAGTGTACACACTTCTGGGGTCCCTGACCCCAGAGATAAGCCAAGCTGCTGGGATTTGTTCTTCAGGAAGGCATAGCTACCCGATTCCCTCAGACCCTTCTTTTTAATGAATCCCAAGTTATTTTCACAACCAATGAACCCCCTTCCCCTAACCTCCATTCCCCGCCTGAAAAAAAAAAAAAAAAAAAAAAAGTCCTGCCACCAAAGGGCAGGGTCGCTAGAATCCAGCAGTTAAAAGAGGCTGACTCATCAGAAGTCCCAGCCCTGGATCCAGACTGATTCAAAGGGCTGGGCCTTCTAGGCCACCCCTCCTTCCAGAACTGTGCTGAGCCTCTGTTTCTAATCATTCGTAAAGCCACTGTTCCTGCTCAAACACAGGGACCCAGACCGGCCCTGTTGGATAAACAGGGATCCTCACCAGAACGTCACTGAAAGCAACAGGTAACTCTCACTGCCCCATGTCCTCTGCTGGTTAAGCCAGAACAGCAAAGCAAGGTGGACTAGGACCGCTCCTCACCAGAGGGGCTGCAAGGCTTAAAGAAACCAACCCTGGACACACGCGCGCTGGAGCACAACAGCTGGCACACGCAGTGCTCAGTGAATGCTGCCGCTATTGTTGTTTTCATTGTTGCTGTTTTTATCCTTAGCCTCAAGCTATTTAGAGCAGACGCCTGTCTTAGTGTTTTTTTTTTTTTTTTTTAGTTCCATGAAAATATTATTTTATAGAACACGAGGCACAAAGTTAAACAAGCCCAGAACGCAGAGTTAGAGGCAAAAAGTATAAGGCTGGGCAAATTGACCAGCTATCTGCATCTGGCTTCTAAGTGGAGTTTAGAATATCGATGCTCAAAAATCCAGCCTAAGGAAGGTGGCTGAGGGAGAAAAAATAAATAAATAAAGAGCCAATAGAAAAAAGAAGTAAGGTTAGCCAAGAAGTTTGCCTGGAAAGTAGAATCAGAAGACTGTGGTTTGGCACATCAGCCTGACTCAACGAACCCTGAAAATAGACCGCGGGTGGGAAAAAAATAAAAATTAAAAAATAAGAAAAATAAAAGGAAACAAGGAAGGGAACCAGGGGAAGTCATAATGTGTCAATGAGGACTAACTAATTCAAGATCATATTGTCCAATAAGACAGACTAACAGAATGCAGAAAGAGGCCACCCTGATGAGGGACCTTCAAGAAGGGTTTTTAGTTGGAGCAAGAAGGAAGGGTATTGGGGCTGGAGAGGTGGCTCAGGGATTAAGCCTCTGCCTTGCAGGCTGAAGGTACTGAGTTCGGATCCTAGACCCCACGTATAGACGCCAGGCCTGGTAGTCCTGGTAGGGCAGAGCCTGTGAATCCCGGGGCAGAGTAAACAAGGAGGAGGTGGAGGCGATCCATGGTGGTTCCCAAATTTGTCCGTGGTTCCACACATACACACACACACACACACACACACACACACAATTGAATAAATTTTTAAAAATTTAAAAATTTAAAAAAAGAAGGAAGGGTGGTACAGGCTGTGAACACAGCAAACATTTCTCTTACTGTCTGCTACTGAACTCTGATCACGTCCCCTGCTAGGTCTGTGGGAGCCTTGGTTACTCAGATGGTACCTGATCTTCCACTGCAGTCACCTGGATGAGTGAGTCATGGAAGAAGAAAACATTCCACAATAACTGCCCTGCGCATGTGCACGTGATTAACTAGGGCAAGCTGCAAAGAAAGTACATTTTGCTCTATTTTTTAAAGGTAACACGGGTAGCTCAGTGAACCAAGAGAGAGCGTGAAGGTCAAGGCAAACAGACCTCTGCCACTCTGCAGCAAAAAGTTCCAGGAAGCATCGCCAGGACAGTAGAAAATTCAAATCTAAGACTGCAGGTGTAGGATGTACCTGATTTCAGATTTAAATCATCAACTGCAACAAACACAATTGAATGGTATATTTACATTAGAAAAGGTATATAATTTGTCACCATCATTATTAAAATATGGCTTGGGTTGAATTACATGCCCCCACCCCAAAAAAAGATATGTTGATGTCCTAACCCCCAGTAACTCTGACTGTGACCTAACTTGGAGAAAGGGTCCGAAGAGATGTAATCAAGATGAGATCATCAGTGTGGACACTGATCCAAGATGACTGATGCCCTTATAAGAAGAGGAAAACGCCAAGTGAAGATGGGCTGGAAGAGAAAGAGCACCACG
Organism: Typhlomys cinereus; assembly: GCA_023101885.1. Taxonomy (NCBI): domain Eukaryota; kingdom Metazoa; phylum Chordata; class Mammalia; order Rodentia; family Platacanthomyidae; genus Typhlomys; species Typhlomys cinereus. The sequence goes on along the minus strand of JALPQD010000298.1, from coordinate 569,123 downwards.
TGAGGACACAGACAGAGCCTGGAGCAACAAAGCTGGAAGCCAGAAGAGACCTGAAATTGCTGGCCACCATCAGAGACTAAGAGATAGAGAAAGGCTCCACCCAGAATCTCAGCTGTCTTCCCACCAAAAAGAACATAATTCTGTTGCATAATTCTAAGGGAACATTTTGGTCCTCCACATGCACGCGTGCACACGCACACGCACACACACACACACACACACACACACACACACACACACAAATATTAGCACCATAAATCTGAAAATGAGAATATAGTCAGGAAGGTCCTCCGAAATGATGGTAAAGAGTGGGTTACAGGAAGGAGAAGGAAAGCGGCTAGACAGGAGGCTGTAGAACCAGGGACAGAACATTCCGAAGTCATGGGCCACACGTAGCAGGTAACATGGGTTTCACCACACAGTGGGAACACTGAAGGAATTTGAGCACAAAAATTTCAGGCTGAAATTCCTACCTGAAGCCACAGACAATTAAAATTCCCAATACAAGATATGTCATACTTCCTATTGATCTGTTGCTTTGGGTGGTCTCAAAGGCCCCCCAAATAACATAGGTTTTTGCCAATGCTCCTGCTTGTCCTTCCAGAAACTGATATTAAGACCCTATTGCTGCAGATATCCCACACATTGATCATAGGACAAGGATAAAACAAGCTGGAGCTGATCTGGAAGCTTCCATCTTGCTGGGCAGCTTTCATAATACCAGAAGAAGAATAGTACCTTATTTGAAATCAATAGTCTCACCCAGCGATGAAAGCTACAAGCCACAATAACAACCATCTTGGCAAGAGGTGACTATCAATGCAACAGTGGCATGAATGTTATGGAGGTCACTAGCTGTTTTCTGATTAGATTTAAGCCCCCCCCCCTTCTTTTTTTTAGCAGAAAACACAGAAGACCATAGGCCCTAGGGGAGAATGAATTACTAAGGTTTAGGGATAAGGTTTAGGGATATCAAACTATTGTCTAAATATTTATTATTGTATCCATAGATTAGAAGCACTCTCAACACTCACCCTAGAAACTTCTTTTGCAATGGATGGTGTTCAATCCAGAGAATCACAAATGACTCAAATGCAGAGAATACATGACTGGGGACTGCTCAGTCCTAAACACGACAGTGTTATCTGATACACAGGGCTGTTGCACTTAAGAACTCCCTGGAGGGTGACATACAGTGCCCAGCAGGATGGAGTGAAGGGCATTGCAGGAGCAGCAAAACTGCAAAAGAAAATCAACGAACCACTATCCAGAACTTCAGAGACTCTATATCAACCACCCAGAACTAGGCCAGACTAATCTCTCCCCATCCTGAAGCTCAGGGACATTTGCGGAAGAGGGGGCGGTAAGATTGTAAGAGCAAAAGGATGGGAGGAGCAATGATATGCAAGATACTCCACACAAGTTAGGGCTGAAGCAATCATAATTGGACTTTGCATGCCTGGCGCAATGTCCAACACACTATTGACCTCACAAAGTCTAGCATCTGCTAAAGGCACCAAGATCCTTGGAGGCAAGGGATTGACGGCCACAGTAGTGTTCCTATGCTTAAGGGGAACACGGGAAAGGGTTCAGGGAAATGCCACTGGGTCCTTGTATGTCATCGGAGAGGAGAGCCCAGAGGAGAGTCAGACATGCACAATAAAGGACTCTCTGGGAATTGGGGGGGGGGCACTGGGGAATGGAGAGGGAGGGGTGAGGGGAGGAGGAGCAAAGGGTTTGGGGGGGGAGGAGGAGGGAGGGAGGGAACTAGTGTACCTATTAAGTTTGTATGAGCGGAAATAATAATAAAAAATGTATAAAAAAAAAAAAAGAACTCCCTGCAGCTGGGTCTACGGTCACAAGACCTAAACGAGATTTGGTCTATCAACACTTCACCACAGAAGGGGATGGTCCAGTGAGGTGTCACTGTCCTCCCTGACAGTCTGATGGGGAAAAGGACGCTCTGATCCTGAGTCGTGTTACCCACTGGTATATCATCCATGCTCCAGCAAGTGGTCAAACACATGCCAGTACAGTCAGCCCAGATGAAACTCAACGGGTCACACATACAAAGAAGAAATGAAAGTAAGAGGAAGATTAGTCAAGATAAAGAATGTTTACAGTAGGAAAAGTAGGGGTGGGATTGGGTTATAAGGGGTGAAAATAACATTCATTCATCGTATTCATATACGAATGCTGAAAGAACAAATATTAATTAAAAGGAAAAATCTTGGCTTAACCACTCACTGAATGGAGGACAAGGCAAGACAGGGAAGAGGCCAATTAGGACATTATTAAAATAATGAAGGCAACACAGATGGCAATCGTTTGGATTTCAAGGATGATGGTGTCGAGAGTGTGGTTAGCCTCGAGACGTGCGCCAAGGACTTGCTGATGGGTTAGGCATGTGGGACGTGAGAGAAGAACAGAAAGGATTTGTGGCTGAGTACATGGATCCCTTTTGGACAAGTTCTTCTGCTTCGACTAGTGGACATCTCTTTGCACTGGCCCAACAGTCAAAAGGCCATGTCTTTATTAAGTGAAGCCATATCACATCTGGTTATCATCTCCAACTGGTTCACGAGGAAGCCATGTGCTGAAGACTGTAAAATCCTGTCCTCTGAATGGTTGTGGGCAACATCCCATCTTCTGAGTGGTTGTGGTATAAAGTTAACACCCAGCCCTTGGGAAAACTCAGTAAGTAAGGCAAGAGCAGTAAAACAAAGGACACGATATATGAGACAAGAAAGTGTTTAGGCTTGGCACGGCTACAGCTGTCTTTGTGGTCCATTGGCCATATGACTTCTGGAACATCCCTTCACCTCCCCATGCTGTCTCTAAGGCCTGGTCCTATTCCTATTCCGGATGTGTAACTGCTTCCTAGTACTTATCAAGTCTATGCAGCCATATCAGACAACTTCTGAAAACCACAGAGGCTGTTTTCCTTTCTCCTACTGACTCGGGCTCCCAAATATGGACACAGTATAAGCTGATTAAATGAGGTAGCATGCTTGAAGGAGCCATCTATGTTCAACAATGTTCTGTTTCCTCCCCCTTATCTTCCGTCTAGTCACTTCCTGGGCCAGGAATACCCCTTGCTCTCCTCTCCACCTCAGGATCACATGTCAGAAGGCCCTTTGTCTGTAATGGATGCAGGGAGGAAATTTGTCTAACTGGGAAACTGGGGACTAGACTCAATGTCACCAAACTAGTTATGTGAACTTGGGGATTCCCTTTACCCCTCAAGTAAAACACGCTGTTTTGCTACTGATCCTGGACATGTATATTCTTCAGATACCAGTCAGTGTCAGAAGGCCACTAATACCCTATGAGGTATAGCACCCCTGAGTTCAAGATCCCTCGAACAATGTCCAAGTAGCCACATCTTCCTAATGGCTTCATATTTGGGTCAAATGTTGCATTTCAGACTTCTGGAAGACTATTCGTTGCAGCCCTACCTCCCATCTGACTCATTCGGTGTACAGAAGAGGCAGGCCTTACCACGCTCTATTTGCCACCTAGCCCATTGTTAGTCACCCTGGAGGTGACCTTGGCATCTGACTTTGCAGTTCGGGGGGGCCTCCCTCGGCATCTCTTACCTCCAGAGTGAGGACAGCAAGCAGCAGTACTGTGACCAGTTCTAACTGTCAACCAGTCTTGGTAGGAAAGCAAATCAGTTCAACTGCGTTGGAAGGTCACTGGCAACATTTATTAAAATTTAAGCTGGTCAGGGTGGCAAATGACTGTAATCCCAACACTTGGGAGATGAAGACAAGGCAATCCCAGCAAGTTCAAGACCATCCTGGGCTACACGAGACTCTATCTCTACTAAAAATAACATAAGAATAAATTTTAAATATACAAGGCAGAGCTAGAGAGATGACTCATTTAGTAAAGTGCTTGCTGACAAATATGAGGAACTGAGCTTAGATTCTCAGAATCCTACATTAAAAGACAAAAACCACTCAAGCATAGAGATGTGCACTGTGACCCCCAGCACTGGAAGCAGGAAGACAAAAAGATCTCTGAAGCTCACTGGCCAATCTGTCTAGCTGAATCTGGAGCTTCAAGTTCATCAAGAGACCCTGTCTCAAACAAAAAAAGACAGAACACAATAAAAGACAGTGATGCTGACCTCTGGCCTCTTATGCAAGTGCACACATATGTGCACATACTAACAAGAATTTGCACCACATACAACGCACTACAATAAATTAGTGTCTTAGCCAGGCACCGTGTTGTATCTGTAGTCCCAACTATTCCAGAAGCAAGAGGATCATGAGTTCAAGACCAGACTGGGTAACGAATGAAACCTTGTCTCAAAGAAAAAAAGAAAGAAGTCTATAGAAAGGCTTGAACAAAGGAACATAATAAATGAATAAGATTGTATTCCTATGATTTTATAAAAGCAACAGCAAACAACTGCCAAGAGGAAGTTGGCTAAATACACCATGACATACTCATAAAACATTCTGCTGGTGAGAATTATAATTTTTAGAATACAAAATGCAGAAAGCCATAAGCCAACATAAAAGATGCCTAGAGTATATTATTAAGTGATAATGATCTACCTAAGAAGTAGCAAAAATGAGAAATAATGAAAGAAAGGGACAGATACATGGAGTAATGAATGTCAATAGTGGTCAGCATTTAACTTTCTATGGTCTTATATTTCTATACTGCCAATTATTTACAAGCTGAATTACTTTTATAAACTAACATAAAATTCAAGCTATATTTCAATGTCCTCTAACCTACCTCCTTTTCCATCTTTGCATTCCCCAGAGCGTGGTTTTCTATAAACTACACTTTTAGCATCTCAAAACTAGGCAGGAACACAAGAATAAATTTTGGAAGATGGGATAGGATGGATAAGAAGATGCTAGTCCAAGTGTAGAGAATAGAGAAGTTTATTCCATAGCATGATGCTAAACAATGTATTATCTACCTGAAGAGTCACTTTTTTTTAAAAAAAGTACATTTTAAGTGTTTCCACCAGAAATAAGTGATAACTATGTGGACTAATACATATGTTCCACAGCTTGATTCACCCATTCCTCACCATGTGTCTTTTTCAAAACATATATGCATATCATACAGGCAATTTTTATTTGTTGATAATAACAAGCGAGTATAAAAATAAGAAATTTTCACTAGCCTATTCCCACAACCTTCTAGAACCATCCAGAACAGAAAGAACATGGTCTGTTCTCCACTGTGGAATTCTCAACACTAAGACACCATGCTCCCCTATCCTTCTGGCAGAACTGGTGAAATATGTCCCCTCACAGACAGTTCCAGCAAGGGTTTCGTCTGAGGAGTTTGTCATGTGTGGTAGCTCAACCAGGGCTTGGAGCCATTAGAGACTATCACGGGCCAGGTTTTCTCTGTCTGAGAATTTGATTAACAAAAAGATCGAGGGCTAGCTGACTACAGGGACTTATAAAGTAGCCACTGAACATGTCTTTTGCCAAATTTCTAGAGCTCTCATCTCATGTGATATTTCAAGGCTGATTTTAACCTTGGGACTTCTCTTTACTTCACAAAGAAACGCTTACAGAGAGTTTCAAATCATTAATCAGTTAAAGGAGAAACTTTTCCAGCTAAAGATGAGGGGAAAGAGGGAGGGGCCAGAGCAAAGGGGAATGGCTCCATCTTCCCCTTTACCTACTCTACAGCCTCTGAGACAACATGAAGTCCAGAGGTAAGATGACTTGTTCAGTCAATCCAGCAAATTGATGACATGCCCACAGAGACATGACTCAAGATAGGTTTTTAAGTGTCAGGCTTACAATTTCTCTCCTGAGTATTTTCCTACATAAAGGGAAGTGGCATATAGCACAAGTTTGAGTAAAGAAATACATATACACGAGTGTACAAATAAACACATGATAATTATACAAACCAAAGGGAAACTTCTGAGTAGAACACACCACCTGTTTGTGGAGAAATCAAATCAGAAGACTAGCCATTTATTTCCAATGCTTGACTTCCTCTTGATGAGCATGAATCCCCCCCCCATTCTTTCTCTCCTTGTACGTGTGTGTGAACATCTCACTAAGTGAACATTAAAAAAAAAAAAAGCTTAAAAAAAGAATGAAGGGAGTGGTCTTCTGCAGAAGCATGGAAGAAAAACAGAAAGAATGATTCCAGTAGAATAGCCCCAGGTTTACTTAACAGTCTTTTTTTGGCTTCAGAAGATTGTGACATACCATATTTATCCACAAAACATCTGTTGCTCTTATGATCAAGAGTAATTTTTTTTAAAATGCAGGGGTTGTTGCAATCTTTAACTGCCTAGCAGTTGGAAAAATCTAGGGGCTTAACTGTGGTTCAAATGTGTCTCACCAATAACAAACAAAAAGTTGGATGGCATCTCCAGGCTTGAATGGATCTTTTAAAAAGTCACTACTTCGGACACCCTAGCCCCTCATGGCACTCTAGTGCCATTAGTTCTGTTCTGTGCTTGTTTCTCATGGATTCCATGCCTAGGCACCTTGAGTTCTCCAGGGCGTCCTAGCCCCTCATGGCACTCCACGTCTGGAGTCCATGAGTTCCAACCTTTCTCTCCTCTAATAAACACTACCTTAATCCTCTAAAAAAAAAAAAAAAAAAAGTCACTACTTCATAGGAAACAGCTCAACATGGGAAGAAGATGGAATCGCCCCAGGAGCCTCTACGAGTTATGCCATAAGCAATATCGTGGGTGAGTCATAAATGCATTATGGTAAGTGGAAGAACTCAGACTCGAACAGTTGCATGCTTTATGATTTCATTTCTAAGGCAAAGTTGCTGCTGGTTTTCTCGCTATTATTTTTCTGGCAGTACTGGGGATTGAACCTAAGGCCTTTAGAGTGTAGATCAGGGCTGGACCAGAGTGATAGCACTGATCCTAAGATTTCATTTCTATAAAGCAGAACCTTAGGGCCAGGAACACATCAGTGACCACGGGTGGACTATAGGAATTGATTACAAAGGAGCCAGGGGGAACTTCTGGAGTGGGGAAAATGCTATATCTTAATTAGAGGGGCAGTTACCCAACTTTATGCATTTGTCAAAATTCATAGAACTGACACTGAAAGGTGAATGTATGGTGCATACTATACTTTGCTGCTCTTTAAGAAAAAATAAGAAAGGATGTTTCTGAGGACACTCTGTGCATGAAGAAGCAGGAGATTTTGTCCTTGTTGAATAGTTTTAAGTAGCACTAAATGCTGAGAATCTGCACAGAGAACAGGCAGTTTCCTCACATGTGTCGTTCTTTTCTCTCCCTGGTTCGTGTCCACTGATAAGCGGAGGTGTGGCAGGCACACTCAAGAAGAAGTGGGAAGAGGGAGTGGGGCACTGCAGCAGGCCAGTCTGTGGGCAGCAGAGATGACAGGGGTGAGCCAAGTGTTTTGTTTCTCCCTGAAGCTGCCTGCACTGCCCCTCTGCCCAGTTAATTATCTGTCTGCTGATTCATGCTTTGCGGTTCCTGTGGGCATGCTTCCTGGCTCTTTCTACCAACGAGGGCAGGATTCCTGCAGCTGGGAGGGAGACGATAACCAAGTATCCTGAGAAGGAAGAATTTCTGTGAGAAATTCTAGAGTCACGTCAGTCCTCCCCCCCCACACACACACACTGATGCCTTCGTGTCTAGCTTCTGTTCCTCCTAGTACACCCGTGCCATTTCTTCTCACCTTTGTCCTCACATTACAAGTTTGAGGGGAACCAAAGAGAAGCTTGTCTTCCTGGTGTCTCTTCCCAAGATAGGAGAAAAAAGGGAGACAGTTCAACATCTTCAGACCAGACATTGAAATGATGCAACAGAGCCAAGACTAGTCACCCAAAAAACTCATGGTCTCAATTACATCTTAATACTCACCAGATCTGGGGTGGGGCTTTGTAGTAGAATACATGTGTAGCATGCTCAGAACCCTGGATTCCATCGCTAACCCCCCCCACACACACACATAATCCCTTCCAGAATGTCCCGATGGAACACCTTTTTATGAATGAATACAAAATGTAAATAAAACATAAAAACTACACTTCCTTTTCTACATTTTATTTATTTATTATGTGTGGTTGTGCATATATGGATGTGGTATGGGCACAAGCATGCCAGAGCATGTATGTGGAAGTCAGGAGACAACTTGCAGGAGTCACTTCTCTCCTCCCACCTTCTGGGTTCTAGGACAGAACTCAGCTAATCAGACTCAAAAACAAACACATTTACCCACTGAACCATCTCATAAGCCCGACATTGGGCTTCTTAAACCATCTCTAAATAGTTTTTCATAGCATTCCTTCCACATTTTATTTTGTTGCCTATGTGCTTAGCACTAGGCACAGTGCTGAACAAAATGGACATGTCCCTCTCCTTGTGGACACTGGTCTTATGGCTACCCTTTATCTTCCTCCTTCACAAAGATGGACCTAAGGTTTTGTCATAGGGGAAAAAAGTGTTTGGAGCGCTCTCCTAGGTCTCTTGTGGATTCTTGCAGGCCCAGAGAAGTAGGCACATGCCAAGCCACCAAAAAGGAATGAATTGTCTGATCATGACACTGAATAAATGTGTCTTTTAAAAAAAAAAAAAAAAAGGAGTGAATTGAAATAAGAGGGACCCCACACACACCCTCATTCAGATGCTGGGAGCCTGGAGTGCACTAAGGCGTGCAGCAGGCTTTGGCCTGCAATACAGGCTAATACAGGTTATAACAGAGACCATGGGTAAGAGAAATAGTAAAAACGGGAGTTGCTGTTCATTGGTTATACTGTGCCTTTGTTTTATTTAATCTGCATAATTATAGAGGGATTGTTTTCTCCGCTCTCCAGACAAGGAAACCGAGAACTAAGACATCAGGTAATTTGCCAAAATCACATGGTCAATAAAGGGAAAAGAACCAGACCTACATGCTACTAGCTTAAGTACCTATCCCTTTCCCCAACCAAAACGATCCTTTCTCTATGTCTGTCCCAGTCCTGAGAATTCCTGCAGAGGGCTTCAGTTGGAGAATTTTCAGACTACAAACTTCAGTAGAGAAATAAGCACCTCAGCTTAGACCTAATTCAGTTAGAAAAAGTCCTAAATATGAGGAAACCACAAAACCCAATACTTCTTAAGTGATGCTAAAAAGATGTTCTTTGTAGATAAAAATCTGAAACTCAGTGCTATCCCCCACAACCTCTCTTCTGCCCACACTTCTACTGTGGGCAGCCTCTCTGTCCTGCCTGACTGTCCCTTGCCCTGGGTCCCTTAGACACTGTGTATCTATTCTGCTGTCATCCCACCACCTGCTTCCTACCAGGGACCTACTAAGAGCTGCAGCTTTGCACCAGTGCTGGTGTGGAGGATGTAATTGTGACCGTGGAAGACTGGCTCTCGAGTCCCTGCTCCTAAACAGAGCCCCATTCTGCCTGTCAAAACCAGCCCATACCAACCCATCACCTCTGAACACCCAATGACAAGGAATCTGTGAGCAGATCAACCTAAAGGACCCTTAACTCAGACTTAGAAATGGAAGAACAGCATGACTCTATGTGGATCCCGACAACTATGCAAACCAGAACAACGTAGGGATTATCTTGGGGTGGAGAAGAAGGTGGAAAGGAAGTGGGGGAGAGAGAGAAAGACATCAAAATAATACAGAGACACTTCATCTCCACTAGTTCTGAATCAAGTACTGTACTATGCACTATATTCTCCTAGCTCATTATTTTCTTTTCAAACTACAAATAGTGATAATAAAATAACAAAACTTACAATCAGAAGCAAATTTAGGAAGCTAGCCATCTTTTAAAAAAAAAAATAATGAAATCACAAAGTGTTTTAAATGTATTGCATATCTCAGTAACTAAGAGAAGAGTCGAAAGTTTCCCAACACAAAGATCATGTGTGTGTGTGTGTGTGTGTGTGTGTGTGTGTACGTGTGCATTATCACACTACAAATAAGGATGTAAAACCATATGTCCCGTTTAAAATACGGCTGTAAAATCTTGAAGTGTTTCAAGTTCATGAAAGCAGGCATATCTGTCGGGGCCTCAGGCGTGCCTGGGAGAATTTCTCCATTCCCTCAGCAATCAGCAGCAGTTAGCAGCAGCGGATGGGAAGATCTAACACTTACAGAGCCGAATAGGAATGCCGGGCGTTTCTGATTTCTGTTCCCTGGTCACCAAGCTGGTCCATCCAGGCTAAGGACATCAGTTGACCCAGGGAAATAAGCCTTCCCTAAGAGCCCTGATGGTGACCCCCTGATATACCAGCGACCCTTAGAAATAAAGTCTGTGGCATTGCTATCCTGCGAGAAGCTAGAACAGGCTCAGAGCCCTCGCCCCACTCTTCCAGAAGAGGTTCCTGCCAGGAGCAGCCCTTGAACAGACTTGAGATGGGGAAAGTTCTACACACCGCGAGTAGGCACAGCAGCACGCGTACACCCTCAAGAAGGTTTACCACATCCCTCTGCCAACGCGCGGGCACAGCCCCGGGAAGCACCCTATCACCCGGTACCCGTCGGCTATCCCGGGCCCCTGGGATGCCACCAGCCAGGAAGATGCGCCCTGGCACCTGGAGGACCCGCCCTCGGGTCCCCTGAGCTCCGCGGCCTCTCGGTGGGCTCTGGGGGCGGAGGGTACAGAGGAGCGCGGACCCGCCCGGCCGCCCCGGGTGTGCAAAGCAGGTAGCGATGTGGATCCGCGAGCAAGGTATGCGGGGCGCGGGAGCCACACTCACCTCCGACGTCCACTCCGCGGCTGACGCCCGCCAGCGCCCCCAGCGCCAGCACAGCCACCCAGATGGGCCGCGGCGCTGGCATCCCGTCGCCGTCCGGCCCAGAGCGCCGCGCCCGCCGCACAGCGAGCCGGGGAGCCCGCGGCCGCTTTTCCCCCCTGCGGCGGGCGGGGAGGGGACGCGGTGGGTGGGACGCCGCGGGGCGGGCGCCTCCTCCCGCTTCCTGCCCTCGGGCCCTTTTCTGGACTCTGCGCGGGAGACGGAGCCTGGCTTTCCCAGACCAGCCCGCGGGGATCAGTGATCAGTGGCCCCCGTGGGCGGGGAAGGGGGCGCGGACGGAAGGAGGGAGCACATCAGACAACCAAGGGGTCTCTGTCTCGGGATCGGCGTCCTTGGCGGTCTCTGTATGACTAGGACCCTTCTATCTCACCGTCTCTAGAGGAAGACAGCCCCAGAGCTGTCTCACTTCACCTGGGACACTTAAAAAATTAACTCTAGTTTCAGTCTGGCTTTCATTCATTTAGTTAACAAATTTCTAGGGCCGCCTTCTTGGCATCGTCTGGTCTTTTATTATTCGTTGACTCTGCCCTCTTCTCGCTTGCTTTTCCTGCAGATTGTCAGTTTCTTGAGGACAAAGCCACATCTCAAACCGTGTAGCACAAGTCGGGTCTGCAAACAGCCTCTCTCCTCAAACGCTGGTGTGCACGCAGCAAGGGTGGGGTAATCATCTCGGGACAGTCTGATGCAGTACCGCCAAACACAAATTCGCAGCTGTATAATATTCGACTCAGAGACCACCTGTTGACAGTTCCCATTCCCCCACACCAGTCCTTCCTCCCTGAATTCCTGAGTCTACCCAAGATAGGAAACGTCTAGAAGCTCAAGAGGTACAAAATACTAGGGCGTGTGAGAGCACAGGAAACGATTTTGCCTGGGCAACCATGCAAATAGGCAGCTCTGGTGGCGATAAACGGAAAAGCCATGTCTGGGGAGATGGCTGAGTTGGTAAGAGCGTTTTGTCATGTAAGCATGCGGACTTGAATTTGAGACCCCAACGCCCTCCTAAAAGCCCAGTGTGGACCCCTGTAAAAGTCAGGCAACGGCTGGGCGTAGCCCTAAATACCTATTACCCCAGTGTTGAGGGGGAGGTTTGAGATCTAGACAGCTAGCTGGCCAAGAAGCCTGGCCAAAACTGCATGCTTCAGAAGACACCCCATGCTCTCCCCTGGCACTCCTACACACATGCGTGCACGCACACAAAATAATAATTTTAAAATGTGAGGCAGGAGCTGGGGATGTACTTCGGTTCGTAGTGTGCTTGCTTCACATGCATGAAGCCCGGGGTTCAATCCTCACACTGCTCAAAACCAGGCACAATGGCATCACCTGTAACACCCCCACTGGTGAGAGGGAGGCTGCCTCACAGCAAGTTGGAGGTCAACCTGGGATAAATAAGACCCTGTTTTGTTTGGTTTTTAAAGTAAGCCAAGCTGCTTATTCTAAAAGCAGATAAGTCTCTCTAGAACTCAGTTTCTCCGAGGGCTGACAGCTGGTCATAATCCATTCCCACCTTAATCCAAAAGATCTTGTCGCTTTCAAACACGCCTTGTCTTTGCATCTGACTGACCTTCCTTCCTTTTTCCACTTGGAAAATTTCACTCATGTTCGAAAATACCTCAAATGTCATCTCTTCCATTTCATCTTGTCTGATGTTCCCCCCTCCTCTAGCCCCATCCTCTGACCTCTTTAATACCAGGACATACTCTAAACGTAACACACACCAGCAGAAGTATTTCGATTCTGTTTGTCCCATTCTTTTGACATTCTAGCTACACTTCTTCTGTGTAATATATATATGTGTGTCATCCCTGGCTCAGGGATGGCTCAGGGGTTAAGACTTTGCCTCCCAAGCAGAAAGTCCTGAGTGTGGATCCCAGGTATTATGTAAAAATCGCCAAGTAGAAACATTGGTGGCCTGCACTTCTGGCCCTATTTAGGAGCTCTGGGAAATCCCAGAGGGAAGCAAAAAGGAGGTAGAAGCAATCCAGGATGATTCTTGAAGCCACCCTTGGTCTTTCACAAGGACATAGAGTATTCTCTCTCTCTCTCTCTCTCTCTCTCTCTCTCTCTCTCTCTCTCTCTCTCTCTCTCTCTCTCCTCTCTCTCTCTCTCTCTCTCTCTCACACACACACACACACACGCTAAATAAAGTCTTTTTAAAAAATACACATCCCTAACTTAACAAGCGTCGTCCACCTTGAATTAGTAGTATACTATTTCATGTATCATGTAAGAACTTTATAACTACATCCAATGACACAATCCCCTAAGCTATTATGACCTAACGTTTCACATCTATACACAGAAACTGACAGCAGGGCATAGTGGTGCATGCCTGTAATCCCAGTACTTAGGTTAAGCAGGATAGCAAGTTTGAGGACAGCCTTGGCTACATAGCAAGGATGTATCTCCAAAAGAAATAGCAATTCACAATATAAATCTTTATTTCTTTCTTAAATGGTTAATTAGCTCTTGAATTAAATAAAGGGACAAAAAAAAACAGTCTTTTAAATTTACTGTTTCTGGTACTCATCATTCCAACCTATAGTTCTGAGTTTTTATCTAGACTATCTAATGATCGTTTTATCATTTCTCTTCAACCTGAAGAACATCTTAAGAACATCTGGGGAGATGGTTCGGTGGGTAAAGCACTTGCCATGCAAGTGTGAGGACCTTAGTTCAAATCCCCAGAACTCATGTAAAGCCAGACACCGTAGCACATGTCTGTAATCCCAGTGCTCTTCCTACGGTGAGATGGAAATTAGAAGCAAGAGAACCTAGAAAGCTTGAAGACCAGCTAGCGTGGCATATGGATCACAGTGGCAAAAACAGCAGAAAGCCTGCCTCAAATAAGGGGGAAGGTAAGGACCAAGGTTATCTCTGACCTCTGTTCATGCCTACGTACACACATCATGCGCCCAAAAAGCAAATTTTGAAGCTCTTCTTTAAACAAATTTGAACAACTTTCATTTGCTTCATTCCCATTGTAATGATTGCTCTTAAAATTGATTTTCTTTTTCACCAGCAAAACAGTTCAGCAAGGATGGAACAGGCTTACAAACCTGGTGACCTGAGTTTGATCCCTCAAAGTCCACATGGTGGAAGGAGAAAAATGACTTCTGAAAACTGTCTTCTGACCTCTGCCCATGAGGCATGACATGCATGTGTTTCTCTCTCTCTCTCTCTCTCTCTCTCTCTCTCTCTCTGTCCATCTTTTACATTCTTCCTTTTCTCTCCCCTCCCTTAAATGCTTTTAAATAGATTTCTAGATTTCTAGTTAGATATGGGTGTCAACAACTAAAGGCTGAGCTCAGGATATGTCCGTGAAGAATGATGGTTAATATAAGCCTTAAGCAAACCTGTGGGATCTTATCTACTTGATGTGGGGGAGATGGGACAATTCCCTGGGCAGGTAGATAAGATGGAGAGAACCCATTTAGTAGTTGGGGCACGCTCTGGCAGATTGCCAAGTGGGAAAGCTTACCCCTGTCTCAGCTGTTGTAGGTGTGGTGTGGTCAGTTCCCCCTTGACTCCTGACACTGGTGTGAACTCTCCGGCTATGAGGATGAACTGTACCTGGGAATCATAAGCACAAATAAGCCCTTTGATCCCCTAAGCTGTTCGGCAGTATATTTATCAGCAGCACAGAGAGAAACTGCAACACAGGGTTGGTGGTTTCGTTCCCCTCACGTCCCAGAAACAAGGAAGGAAGGTTTGTTTTGACATAGTCTAAAGACACTTCAGTTCTACAACCTCTCAACCAGCTGGGGACAAGTGTTCAAACACTTGAGTCTGGGGGGGACATTTTACATTCAAACTGTAACAAAATGAGCCCGTGTTGACTGGTTTCCTCTGTCTCTGCTGGGAAGCCCACCAGCACTTATATTCTTTTCTCTGTCCTTTGATTCTGGCTTTTTCCCTCCCTCTGACTTTCCTTTGAAAGTACTTGTGTTTGTTGTTTCAAAATACAAAGAGAGCTCCTGGCTGTGCTTGAGCAGCTTCTTCTTTTTTTTTTTTTTTTTCTAAATTTTTTTTATTATTATTTATTCAATTGTGTGTGTATGCATGTGTGCGAGTGTGTGTGTGTGTGTGTGTGTGTGTGTGTGTGTGTGTAGAACCACGGACGAATTCGGGAACCGCCATGGACCGCCTCCACCTCCTCCTTATTTACTCTGCCCCGGGATTCACAGGCTCCGCCCTACCAGGACCAGAAACACAGCCCCCCCCTCCCGGCTTCGGCCTGGCGTCTATACGTGGGGTTTTAGGATCCAAACTCAGGACCTTCCACCTGCAAGGCAGAGGCTTAACCCCTGAGCCACCTCTCTACCCCATTGAGCAGCTTCTTCTAACATCCACATCTTACATCATAATTACCAAACAGAGGAAAAAACTATTGATTCAGTACTGCAAACCAATCTAGTTACGGAATTTGAACTTTGCCAGTTTTCCCACGAAAGTCCTTTGACAACAGACCAAAGTAACGATTACACCAAGGTCCAACGAGTTTATTGGGGTTACTTACAGGAGTAGGGATAACCCCAAAATAGTCACTCTGGAAAGTCCCATCCCCAACATGGCTGATAGCTTCTCATGGCTGCGCACATGGAATCCTCCTTCAGTGAACCTTCCTCAGTCTGTATAGCCTAGCGCCCCCCTCAGATCTCAAGGACCTGAGGTTGTGAGAGTGTATGGTAGGGCGCATGGGAAGGCACCATGAGGGCACTGTAAAGACATGTGTGAGGGCACAAGTGAGGCACATGTAAGGGCTTCTGCCAAAGGCAAGTGCCTTCTAGCCCCTCCCCAGACCTCAAGCCTGGAGGGCATCAACAGGAGCATGTGTAATTAGGGCAGAATCACATACTGGCTGGGAGATCTCCGGGCTAGGCCAGAATCCCAGGTGAGGGTCCAATAACCTCCCTACACCCTCTGTCCTGAAGAAACATCAACAGCCAACAGGTGCAATCTTGATGGTCTCACACAAAGATGGCCATGGCTTGCTGGGAGGAAAATGCCATTCAACACCTTCAAACCCTAAGGAAACAGGGACAGTTCCTGGCGGCTATGTTTCTGTCTGTGACACGCTTCTGGTCACACATCAATGGACAAGTGTGGACACTCAAAGCTCTGATGCTCAGGGTCCATTTTCTAGGACCCTCCATTGGGAGAGCACCCAGTTTCTGGGTGTCAGGGTCTGGGCACTGTGAACCTGGGAGTCTCTGGGTGTCAGGGTGCTGAGGAGACGGCCATCATTTTAAACAAGGAGTCGCCACTGCAGGCAGAAGTGGAAGGAGGCCCTCGCGCAGCCCCCAGGTGAGAATGTCGGCATCATTCAAGGCTACAGAAGGTGCCGTAGAAGTACCGAAAAGTTTAGCACGGGTTGGAGATGCTCAGTCTTCCTCTTTCATCACATCCTAAATACTTTTGAAAATTATTTTATACTAGATCTCTCAGACTGAGTCTGTTCCCTGTTTATTTTATTAAGACACTTGGATGAGAATATCACAGCCATGGTATATCTCCTCGGTCCCTCATATAAGGGGCATATGATGTTGACATGTCTAAGTATTTATAACGTGAACTTGGATGACGCGGTTCAGGTAATGTCTGCCAGGTGTGTCCACTACCCAATAGCTCAATCAGTAAATACTTGCCTCCAAAGCATGAGGACCTGAGTTCAATCCCCAGAATTCATGTAGAAATGCCAGGCGTGCTGGCAGAGGCTTGTAATCCCAGCACTGTGGGGGTAGAGACAGGAGACCCTTGGGGCAAACTGGCTGGCCAGTCTAGTCTAACTGATGACCTACCAGGCCAATGAGAGATCTTGTCTCAAAGGAAATAGCCAACATTCCTGCGGATGACACCTGAGGTTGTCCTGTAGTGTACACTCACACACACTCATACACACACTCATACACACACACACACACACACACACACACACACACACATTTTAAAGCTCCCATCTTTCCCTTTCCTATTAATCCATACTTTATGACTATGCTTTAATTCTATGCAAATAACCTGTTACCCTTCATAATTCACCCACTGATTTTAGAAACTATGCATGATTCTTAACTGGAACAATTGCTACTGACATGTTTAATAGTAATTTTCCATTTCCCTTTTTCTTCCTGTGGCTATTAATTTTACCTACTTCTACCAACTAAGAACCACAGCTCAACAATTCCACACCCTACAGAGCAGCACGAATGTCCTCCTGTGGGGGACATTTCATACTCAAGCCATAACAAATAGTAATAAATATTAGACTCTATACTGGACTGCTTAGGAGAGTTTATACCATCTGCCCTTTAAAGGTATTAAGTTCTGTTCTATTAATCAGCTAATTATTTGTAATTTATCTTGACCTAGTTATGATTGATTATTTTTTCTTCTTTATAACTTATTTTAAAATTTTATCCTTGCCCTTAAGGTAAAGCTTTTATGTTGTTGTGACTACTGCTTATATTTTTGTTCTTTGTTTTTATTTCTAATTTAACTTTCAATTTTTGTCAAAAGAATATTCTTCCATAGTAAATAAATAATCGATTTCATTCCTTAAGTACCATTTCAAATTAAATCATTTTTAACAGACTTTAAATTTTTAGAGAATTTTATATTCACAGCTAAATCAAATTAAAGCAAACTTTCCATATATTCCCTGTCCCCACACATAGATAACCTTTCCCATTAGCCACATCCTCCAGAAAAGTGGTCAGCATTGACATATTTACCATCATCCCTCGATGTCTATAGCCTCTCTATTCATTGGGACATATGTTCTGTGGACTGGGACAACTATTATACCATGAATCTACCAGGGCCAGAGATGTAGCTCTATTAGTAGATTGCCTGCTTAACATACACCAAGCTTGAGTTTGATAGTAGGGCACAGGCCTATAATCCCAGCATTTGGTATGACAAAAAGAGACAGAAGGGGCTGGAGAGGTGGCTCAGGGGTTAAGCCTCTGCCTTGCAGGCAGAAGGTCCTGAGTTCGGATTCTAGACCCCACGTATAGACATCAGGCGGAAGCGGGGGTGGCCTGCGTTTCCGGTCCTGGTAGGGCGGAGCCTGTGAATCCCGGGGCAGAGTAAACAAGGAGGAGGTGGAGGCGTCCATGGTGGTTCCCGAATTCGCCCGTGGTTCTACACACACACACACACATGTGCACACACACACAATTGAATAAATAGTAATAAAAAAAATTTTAAAAAGAGACAGAAAAAAAATAGATGTTCAGAATCTTCTTGTACTGAGAATAACATATTTCTACCTCTACCCCTTGGAAGCCACTGATATTTTTACTCTTTATATAGTTTTCTTTTTCTAGGTTGTCACATCATCAGACTCACACAGAATTTAGCCTTTTTTCCACAAATAATCTTCTTTCATTTAGTAAGTTTCTCATTGCTTCTCATGATTTAGTAGCTCATTTATTAGTGGTATTAAGTAATATCCATTGTCTGAAAGTACAGATAATGTCTCCAATCACTTATTGAACGACATCGTGGTAGCTTCCAAGTTTTGACAAGCATGAAGTTATTGTGAGCCTCCACATTGTAGGCTTTTTGTGTGAATGGAAGAGTTATGGGTTTTAATTTTTTACTTTCATTTATCTTGTGTGTGCATATCCACGTACATATATGCTGCATCAGACATGTGCAAGTCAGGAGACAACTTACGGTAGTCGATTCTACTATGTGGACTTTGGGAATCAAACTCAGCTCAAAGGGCTGGGAGACAAGCATCTTTATCCACTGAGCCATCTTGCGGGCCTCTGTTCTGGATTTTAATAGTAATGACAGGTAGTGCATCTCAATGTCGTTTAAGTTTGAATTTCTGTAATCGCATGACACAGAGTTGTGGCACTACCGATTCAGGGAGGCCCTAGTCTGGCTCCGGAATTCAGGACAAGCCTGGACGTCTAGACATGCCCCGGAGGGTCCCAATAGAGGCCCATGCAGGAGGAGGATGAACAACCAATGGGAAGCGGCCGTCTAACCTGCACCTGCAATGGACACCTAGTAAGCAGTTAAATGACTGATGGCTGTCCCCCGGAGGAGAGATGGCAACACCTGATTGGACCCTGAGCCTATATAAGCCCAAACGCCCTTAATGACTTTGAATCTGCTGCAGCTCGTCTCTGCTGCTTCTCACCTGATTCCTGGGGTCTAGGCTCGCCCATTCGCCTCTAGCCCCAAGGCCCTACCCGGGGATACGGCAACACAGAGTGTCATTTTTGGCCACTTACACCTATAACTTCTCCAATGGTAGCTTTTCACTCTAGAACAGAATCCTTATTCCTAAGATCTAGGCTTTCTAGGGAATTCACCTAAGTACCCCCCGATGCTCAGTGAACTGAACCTTTTTTTTTGCAAGCCATGGACAACCTCCAGGGTTCTATTCAGCTCCAGAGTTTCCCCTATGCAAGTGCAGCTCATCCCCCAGTCCAAATGCCTGGGGAATCCCCCAGGCAGACCTCTCTCTGAAAAGGAGCAGGTGCGACTTCTCCAAGCGCAACTTCTTAGCAGCACTGAGCTTGGGCTTCTGTTCAGCTGAGACCACCCTGCACTTCTTAGGCTCTGCTTTTCTGTTCTACAATCCAGAAAAAGACCCAAACATAAAGCTGGGTGAACAGGGCTCACTTCACGCATTATCCTTCTTTCAGAGGCTATCATTCTGTTCTGCCTGTTGTTCAATACCCAAAAGCATTTTCTCAAGTATTTTGTCAAAGTTCACTGTTACTTACTATGAGATAGCAAGTACCATCCCAGTCACTTTATCAGAGCCCGAAGCTCAGATTCTGTAATTATTTACTTCTCTTCTAAAAGTACTGCGCAACGAAATAATGTGAATGCAGGGACTTGGCTTTGTATTTCCTAGCGATCCTTCAGTAAGTAAGAGAACTTATTATTCCCCTTTTGCTTCTTTATAGCACTTGTGGCAGTTTTGAATGTTAACTTGACCCCTGAAGGCTCAGCCTTTAAACATGACTAGGTGGGTTATTTAGTTAAGGAAGATTTGTGAACAAGCCTCTGGGAGCTTATCTAATTGATGGCGGAACACCCAGCCCACAGTGGGTAGGACCATTCCCTGAGCAAGCTGGCTAAGATGGAAAGAGCTGGTTCTGTATAGTGGCAGACTGGCAAACTAAGAAAGTGTTGCCCAACTCTCGGCTCTTCCTATGGACATGGCATAGTTCTTCAGAGTTCTGGTGTTGGTGTTAACTCTCCTGCCAACATAACAGACTATAACCTAAACCATGAAAATGAATGTGTTCCTTGTTCTCCTGAATTGTTCAGGTCATGTATTCATTACAGTAACAGAGACAAGAAATTCGGACAAATTTGGTACCAAAAGAATGAGAGGTTGCTGTGAAACCAAGCACTTGATAGTTAATTTGAACAACTGATTATTCTAGAAAAGATGATGGGAAGCCAAATGTCATCAGAGAGATCAGGGAAGAGATCCTGTGTGCAGCAGATGGAATATCGTCCATTAAAGAGTCAAGAGTCCCAATGGGGTCCCTTGTCCCCCTTAGCAAGACTGGCATCAAAACAGATGTCTTTTCCTGTGTTATCATCAATAATCCGTCCCCGCAGTGGTAGTGTCAACTTCTAGTTCTTCATTGTCACCATAGTAAATTGGAAAGAAAATTTGTGGCAATTATTTGGACTTTTTATCTTCAAGGTCATGGTTAACCACCTTTTTGTATAGGGACTCAGAAGGTTTGCATTTTAGATCTTCATCTGGCTTTCTCCTAAGTACTCGGATGGTTTTGAAAAATGCCTGTGAGTCTTTCTACACTCATTTTCTCGTATGGATAAACATGACTACCTGGGGCAAGGAAATGACTCAGAGATTAAAGCTTTTGCCTCTCAAGCAAAAGGCAGCCAACAATTCTGGCCCTGGAAGACAGAGTCTGGGAAATCCCAGAGCAAAGCAACAAGAAGGTAGAACAATCCAGAATAACTCCCAAAGTTACCTTTGGGCCTTTACAGGCACATACACTCTTACTCCATCTTGTACACACACACAAACACACACACACACACACACACACACACACACACACACAAATGACTACCTATTTCCTACTCTTTCCCCATTTTAGCCTCACTTCCCTACACACACCACAGAGGTCTGTATACAAAAAGGTGACTACAAAGTTCCTTGAGATCATGGGTAAAGAAGCCCTTTGGAAGCTGAAAAGCATAGAGGAGTATGTTCTCAATGTTTTGTTATATTTGGAGAGATTGTGACCTCTCAGTGCTGATACTATCCACTGGTTTTAGATACTTACTGGCTCCAAGTCCTTCTCCTCCTACACACTTGGCAGAGGTTCTTCTTCTGTCCATTGAAATGGCCCAGCTGTTCCTTTAACTTACAGAAGAATGGGCTTTTCAGAATCCACGCTGATTTTAAAAATGGTATAACTCAGAATGCTTGGCTTCTCAAAGCTGTCTTAGAGCCCTTAGCTGATCAAGGGAATTGCAAAGGATGGGCACGGCCATAGCACCCAACACTCGCTCCCAAGCGCACACTGGGCAGTGTCTGGCCTGTACAAGTGGCTCTCAGGATGCTATGAATGCAGTAAACAAGAAATCTGGGGAATCACCTTCAATCCAGAGTGAAAAGACAACTTTTTCTCATCTTCACAGAGCCAGCCCATCCTCTGCTGAGAAGACAGTGAAAGTCCAAGCCTTCTATCCCACCTCCGCACGCAAGGGTACCACAACCAACCTTTACAAGATGGGCCTCTAGGTACTCTCATGAGGAGTTATTTAGCTAAGGCAGACTTCTGGGCACACCCATGACATGCTATCTTAATTGCTTTAACTGAAGTGGGACAATCTACCCACTGGGAGAGGAGATCATTCCCTGGGCAGGCGGGTAACATGAGGGAGCTAGCTAGCATTCTGGCAGACCGGCAAGCTGGAAAGAAGGTGTGCTGTCTGGTTCTGTCTTGTCCTGTCTGGTCCTGTCTGGTCCTGTCTGGTCCTGTCTGGTCCTGTCTGGTCCTGTCTTAGTCCTGTCTGGTCCTGTCTGGTCCTGTCTGGTCCTGTCTGGTCCTGTCTTGGTCCTGTCTGGTCCTGTCTTGGTCCTTACCCTCTGCTCTTGCTGTGGATGTGACATGACCAGCTCCCTCAGCTCCTGATACCGACATGACTTCTCTTGCCATGATGACCCATCCCTCAGAGCCACAAGCCAATAAAATCCCCTCGTTCCCTAAGTTGTTCGGTTCAGGTGTTTCGTACAGCCACAAAGCTATGAAGCTAAAACAGAGGTTAATATGAGATCAGTGGGTGCTGCTGTGAGACTGAATCCCTGGCCAAACCTGGTTTCAAGCTCTGTGCCATAAAGGGCTTGGCCCAGCTCCTCACACCTTGTCTCAGAACAATCTGCGACACTCCCGATCCAATCTCCAAGATGGAGTGGTGCGTTGTTCTGATAGGAGGCTGCTGTTTGACTTCTGGTCCCTCATTCCTGCTCTGGTACCCTTGGAAATTCCCAGCCCCTTCCTTAGAGCCCTGATCTGAATCCATAGCCAGACTCCAGGCACGCATTTTAGAACTCTCAGACTCTTCTTGAGACCAATTAGCTGAAAATGGTCAGAATTTGAATCTCAACTCCACTATGTGCTAACTGAGTGGCTTAAGGAACTGCCCTGAACCTCCATCTCCCTTTCTTTTTTTTAATTTTTTTTAAGATTTTTATTATTATTATTATTATTTATTCGACTGTGTGCATATGTGTGTGTATGTGCGCGTGCGCAGCTGTTTGTGTGTGTGTCTGTGTATGTGTAGAACCATGGACGAATTCGCGAACCACCATGGACGCCTCCATCTCCTTCTGCCCCAGGATTCACAGGCTCCGCCCTACCAGGACCAGAAGCGCAGGCCGCCCCCCCCCCCCCCGCTTCCGCCTGGCGTCTATACATGGGATCTGGGATCCGAACTCAGGACCTTCCGCCTGCAAGGCGGAGGCTTAACCCCTGAGCCACCTCTCCAGCCCCCATCTCCCTTTCTATAAAATGGAGGTAAAATGAAAAATAAGTCACTAAGCACAATGAGTATATCTGTTCCCTTTAGGATCAACTCATTAACACATGCCATGATTTTGATAGGGTTTATTTGTGCCCTGCTCCAAGGTTCATGCTCTTTGGGAGACAGAGTAGACCTTGAGGAGGTGCAACCTAATGAGAGGTACCCGAAGTATTAGGATCATGAGATATTTAGACATTTTGTTGTTTTGTTGGAGACTACTGCTTTATTAGAACTTTACGTTAACATTTGATAGAGGCAAAAGCCATATGTGTATACATGTTAACATAACAGTGCTCCTTATCTAGTTTAAGAGCAAAGAGACTTTAAACCACATGGTCCTGCCTAAAATTACAGTCTACCTTGAAAACCTTTGAATCGTTGTTTAGATAATCCCTTGATAGTTCATAAGGAAGCTCTTTGATATTTGTACCTGCTCTTCAATCCCTGTATTGGCTAAGTGAATAAAGGCTTATGGGGAGTAAGATTGAGCTTGCAGCTTGGTCCCTGAGCTAGATAGAATGCCTCCTGGTCCCCCACTTTTCTAAATCCTTAGATTTTGTGTGTTATACCATGCTGCCCCCTTTTCAGGTCCAGCCTGTACTACATCCTGCGTGCTAAATACTGAGAGATTCATTTGGTATTTCTCCCTGAGGGAGCTGTTATAAGAAGAACACGTATGACCTCACCCAACTGTCTGCTTCCTGATACATGCTTCCGTGTTATGATCTGTCATTTGCCATAAGGTCCTCGCCAAAACTGAGCTAATGGGGGTACCGTGCCTTAGAACCTCTAGAACTAAGTCAAATAAACACTTTCCTTTATAAAGTTAGCTACCTCGGGTGTTTCCTTATAGTGATGAAAAGCTGTCTAATGCAGTGGTGGGTTTTCAGTCTAGTCTCAATTCTGCCTCCAGTTCATGACACCAGTTATCTCATTGTTGCTGCCTATTGTTAGGTGTTCCCCTGGCTAATGTTGGGTGACTAGAAACAGAAGGGTGTGGTAGACTGTGGAAATGTCCTTGCTGGCCAAACCGACCATCCTTTCACAGACCTGGATGAGTTCCCTTGTCCCTATGCCAAATCATGGGAGTGATCTACTGGCTGTTCCCCAAGCTTATATACTATCACTAAGACAAGTCCTCGTTCCTTCCAAGTTCAGAGCACGAGAGTACATACACCTTTTGAACCAGATTCTTCACTCAATTCCATGGACAAATTTCAGTGGCTTTGTGAAACCCCTTGTTATATGCAAACATTTTTAGGATGCATGATTTTCTGTGGAAGTGGTCTTTCATCGCCACCAACTTCCAGTGGGTTCTTGACCCAAGGGTTAAGAATAAATTCCAGAATGCCATACGACCCTGCTGTACCACTTCTGGGAATAATCCCCCACAATGCAAATATTCACTACAGTGACACAAGCACAACTATGTTCATAGCAGCACTATTTACAATAACAAAGTCATGAAATCAACCTAAATGCCCAATAGTAGATGAGTGGATAAGGAAAATGTGGAACATTTATACAATGGAATACTACTCAGCCATCAAAAAAGATGAATTAATGAAATTTGCCAGGAAATGGATGGAATTAGAAAAAATTATATTGAGTGAAGTATCCCAGACACAGAAAATTAGACACCATAGGTATTCCCTAATAGGTGGATCCTAGTACCAAACCCACTTAATGACATATTCAAAAATAAATCTCTGTAATACCTACTGTAATCACAAAGATTATAATAAACAGGAGGGAAGGGGAAGGAGGGCCCCCCAGAAAAAAGGAGAGAGGGGATCATGCTTCAGTAGAGAAAATAGGTCACCATCAAGTATTGCATGTAAGTAGCGAAACATCTGGTAAAACTCACTCTCACTTCCCTTCTTGGTCACTTGCGACTGAACATGTTTGATCTCACCAATCAGGGAGGATACAGAGACTGGCAGATTGATGGTAACCATCTGCAAATAGGACACTGACTCCCCTCCTCCCCCACTGTGGTGTCCTACTTCTATTACATCTACCTTTGAGTCTCCTCTTATAGTAAGAACTTCATTTATAAAAGTAAGAATTTTTATCTTTGGTTAGGAGGTGACCTCCAATACCAATCAGGATGGAGCCAAAGATAGTGCAGGAACAGCAAAACTGAAAACAACAACAAACCATAATTCAGAACATCAGAGACCCTACATTAATCACCTGGAACCAGACCATCCAAATCTCTCCCCATCCTAAAGCTCAGGGAAACTTGAAGAAGAGGGGGAATAAGATTGTAAGAGCCTAAAGATGGAGAGAAGCAACGATACCCAAGATACTCCACACAAGTTAGGGCTGCAGTAGCCATAATCGGACTTTGCATGACTTGCACAATGACTGACTTGTCAACTCTCCCCCAAAGTCTAGCATGGATCACAGGCACTAAGATCCTTAGAGGCAAGGGATTAACAGTCATAATAATGTTCCCATACTAAAGGGGAGCCCAAGAAGGGGCTCCCACCTTACTAGGGTGGAAGACTCAGGAAGTTTTGGCATTCACACAGAAGGATGCTCAGGGGGATGGGAAGAGAGAAGGGGGAGGCACTTGGAGAGGAGGGAGGGAGGGAGTGAAGGGAGGAGGAAGGGGAGAGTGCAAGGGGGAAATGCAGGGGGGACTGGAGAGGGGTGGAGGGAGGGAAAGGACCGGGGTGCCTATTGAGCTTGTATGGTTGGGAAAAAAGGAATTTTTTTTTAAAAAGGAGAAAAAATTAAATAAAAAGTTAAAAAAAAAAAAAGAATAAATTCCAGCAGAGGAATCCTAAAGTCTAGAACCCTATGAGATGGGACCAGCCTTCTAGTTACGAAGAATCAAGAAGGTCCTTACTGTAAACATCACCACAGTATCCACTACTTCCTGCCACTACCAGCTTCAGGTGGAAGCAGGACCTAGTCAGTGGGCTCCTTCCATGATCTGAATGTGGGTTGTCCCCCACAGACTCGTGTGTTTGAATCCTTAGCTGATATTAATGTTTGGGGAGGTCATAGCAACTTTAGGCGACAGATCCTTGCTAAAGGAAAAAACATCACAGGGCATGGTTTGAGGTTTGGTAGTTTGGCCCTGCTTCCTCTGCGGTTTGTTTGTTGTTGTTGTTGGACGTACACACATGTGAGTGTGTGTGTGTTTTGTGTGTTTAGACTAGAGAGCACTTAAGTGTGTCCCCCTGTGGAGGCCCAAAGGTGACTCTGGGAATCATCCTGGACTCTCCACCTCCTTTCTGCTTACTCCCACGTTCCACTTTTCAGGAATGACAGGCACCATATCTGCCAGGCATTTTTAGGTGATATCTAAGAATCTGAACTCAGATCCTTTTGCTTGCAAGGCAAAGGTTTTAAACCCTGAGTCATCACCCCGAGTCTTGCTCTCTCTGCCTCCTTGACTCCGTGATCTGAACCAGCCTCCAGCTTCTGCTTCTGAGCCATGCTTCTTGCTCTGCAATTCCCCCATCACAAGAACTATATTCCCTCTGGAACCATAAGCCAAATATCTCCCTTTGTCCCCTTACGTTGTGTCAGGGTGTTGTCTCAACAGCAACAAAAAGGAGAATAGCTACAACAGCTCCCCACTTCCTGACACTTGTCTTCAAGGCTGGGTTCAAACTCCATGACAGAACACTTCACTAAGCATGTACCTGACCTAGAGTTTGTTCCCTGGGGCCATAGGTCTCCTCCAGTCAAGGACTGACCCCCCACCATAATGACCTGTTGACCCAGGCTCCCGACTCTCCTAAGGGTGGGAAAGAGACGTCAATAGCACCTACCATCTACCACCTTTTATATGATCCTAATCCTTTCCTATAGACCCTGTAAGAACTCATCTTAGAGAGAGAGAAGTTGAGATTTGGGTGAAAAGAATAATTACAATTGTTATTATTTGTTTGCTTTGATCATTTATTTTGCAGTTATTAGGTGGGTGCAATAAACTCTATTGAACATTTTTTCATAGTGCAGGTTTTTTGTTTTTGGTTTTTGGGTTTTGGGTTTTTTTAGTGAACATAAGCTGCTAGTCATGGGAACCCCAGTTTTATGTAAGTAAAAAAACAGAGACTCATTGAAATGAGGTCATTAGTTGAAGAGCACCCAGGTAGTTAGTGGCAAGGATGGGAATGAAAACATAGGCCTGTCTGAACAGTACTAACCCCACAACCCACTGTCTGTCTCCCTCACTGCAGGTGTGAGCATAGGGTTGCAGACACCCCTGGATGTTTCAAGTCAGCAGTGTTGAGTGGTTGGGAAAAGTTCCTATTTGGGATAAAATAGGACTTCCTTGGATTTCCTATTTTGTGAGATAAAACTGGGAGGTCCGGATAGAAGGACTCTCTAGTGGACCTCCAGCCTCAGCCAAGTCCAGGAATTCCGTCTGTGGCCCCCAAAGGCCCCCAGGGCCGGGTCAGCCCTACCGGCCTGTCCCCACAGGCTGCTCTATTTCCAAGTCGTGACCACTTCCTGTCTTGACTATTTTAAGAAGTTACCAGCTCTGCCGAATCCTGATACAGGACCGGAAAAAGCTGGGCATTCGACCAAGGTCTTGGGTGAAACATAGCACCCCTGGGAGTCAACTATTCCCTGAAAGAGTGACACAGAATGGGGTGACGATGAGTTGGGATGGGGAGCAGCAGCAACATGCCTCACTCCCCCGTGGCCCTGACTGTTCCCACCCCAGGAAGACCTGCAGCCCTCGGAAACCCACCACTTGACCACACTCCCTT
This sequence comes from Typhlomys cinereus, assembly GCA_023101885.1. NCBI lineage: Eukaryota > Metazoa > Chordata > Mammalia > Rodentia > Platacanthomyidae > Typhlomys > Typhlomys cinereus. The sequence goes on along the minus strand of JALPQD010000298.1, from coordinate 541,568 downwards.
CTCTCTGCCTTCTGGCTCCATTCTGCCCCCTCAGAGACGCAGACTCCCCTGCCAACCCTAAGGGATACGTTCCCTACCTCTGTCAGTTACCCACAATCTGTCTTCTTTACTTTGTTTCTGGGTCCTTTCCTGAGATTTCTAGACCCTCATAGCCTGACCCTGAATGCTTAGAGTATTCTGCATGTGGTAAACTTAATTGTCCTAAGGGACCGTCCTAACCAATGAATGGCCTCTTTTCTGAGCTCTCCTCTCCCAGTCCTAAAACGAATTCGCGTTTCAGGCTTCTGTTAGTTGCTAAAAACAATGCACTAAACAAGCTGTAAGCTAAGGTGACACCTTCATAGCCAATGTTTGCTTATTATGGGCCAGGTGGTGTGCTAAATGCTTGCTATATATCCCAGCATCACGAACTTTGGGTCACAATCCTGTATGGACTTATGTGACTGAATGTGGGAGTCATGGAAAATTTGGCAATGTAAAAGGTTATTGAATGTTCAATGACTAAAACTTAATTCTAAATCAAAATGTCAACGATTTCACAGTACTTCCAGCAGCACTCACACATGTTGTATCACGTGACTTTGTGGCAGCCTTAGTTGATAACATGGCGTGTGCATTCACTGCACATGACACCACTCCACACAACAAGAACATCTGCTTAGACTCAAATCCGAGATATGTGTTGTTAATTGCAATTTTTTTATTATTATTATTTCTTCAACTGTGCGCATGTGCGTGTGTATGTGCGTGCGCGTGTGTGTCTGTGTGTGTGTGTGTGTGTGTGTGTATGTGTAGAACCACGGACGAATTCGCGAACCACCATGGACGCCTCCACCTCCTTCTGCCCCGGGATTCACAGGCTCCGCCCTACCAGGACCAGAAGCGCAGGCCGCCCCCGCTTCCGCCTGGCGTCTATACGTGGGATCTGGGAACTGAACTCAGGACCTTCCGCCTGCAAGGCGGAGGCTTAACCCCTGAGCCACCACTCCAGCCCCTAATTGCAATGTTTTTTACTACGCATGCAAAGTTTGCTGCTTTTATAAGGACATAATCAACTTAAGGAAAACATTTTCAATATTTTCCTATTGGGCTGGAGAGATGGTTCAGGGGTTAAGACTCTGTCTCACAAGCAGGAGGTCCTGAATTCAGATCCCAGGTCCCACGTAAAAACACCAGACAGAAATGGCAGCGGCCTATACTTCCGGCCCTAGTGGGCAGAGCCTGAGAAGAAGATGCCAGAGAGAAGTAAGAAGGAGATAGACGCAATCTGGGATGATTCCTGAAGTCACCCTTGGTCCTCCACAGGGGCATACAGTGCCCTCTGATACACACACACACACACACACACACACACACACACACACACACACACGCACATAAAATAAATAAATAAGTAAATATTAAAATAATCTTTTCTTAACATCATTCCTCAGTACATAGGGGATTAGTACACCTTGGGATGCAGTGTGTTAGAATGTTTGAATTTTAAAACTGAAGTTTGAGGAGCTGGGGAGATGAATGACTCAGGGGTTAAAGCACCTGCAGTGCGACAAAGGGCCAGAGTTCGGATCTGCAGATCCCATGTAAAAATTCCAAGCTGGTGGTTACCTGTCTGCAAGTCCAGCCCCAAAAGGTAAAGCCTGAGAATCCCCAGACTTGGAGCGCTCTGGGTTTAATCAAAGACTCAATCTCAAAAGAATAAAGTAGCAGAGTGGTCAAAGGTGCTTCCCATTGTCAACTTTGAGCCTCCACATACATACATGTGCATACATATATGCTTGCATACACACACATGCATGTTCTCACACTCATGAAAAACATGTAGACACACACATACCAGGCACACATGCACATGAAAATGGAAAAAAAAGAATAATCAATAAAAATTTAAATTGCAATTTGCACTCCTGCCTTGAGTTAGAGATATAGCTCAGCTGGCAGTGTTTGCCTGGCATGCACAAGGCCTTAGGTTTAATCCCAGCACTGCAAAAAAAAAAAAAAAAAAAAAAAAGGGTGTGGTGGCCTATAATTCTAAATCTTGGGAGATGGAAGCAGGAAGATCAAAAGTTCAAGATCATCCTTGGCCATGTAATGAGGTTGAGGGAACTTCTTTCCAGAAACAAACAACAGCAAAACGACAACAAAGACAACATAGGGTTAGGGAGAGGGCTCAGCACTTGCTGTGAAAACATGAGGACCTGAGTTCAAACCCCGAGCACCCACATGAAAAGCCAGGAATAGCCTATAATCCTGGCACTGGGGAGAGGTTCAGAAACAGGAGGAATGGATGAGTGTTGCAGTTAGCCTGCATGGTTGCTGATAAATCACCATGAAATGGCTTAAGAGAACAAGGGGTTTATTTTCTCTTACAATTGTCTGGTTACAGTTCTCAGTTCAGTTTGACAGGAGAGCTCATAGGATCAAGGAAACTGGCCACACCATTTCTACATAGTGTGTCTGACCAAGTGTACACAAGGATGCCAACTCTCTTAACCAGCTCTCTGTATTTTATTCCAGGGCCTAACCCCACCCACCGTGGGCTGGGCCTTCCCCATCAGTTAGACAATCTCCTATAGGTTTGCTCTGGGCTTAATTCAATCATTAATTTTCTACAAATGTATCCAGAGCTCAACAGTCAAGTTGACACCTGTGCCTAACTATGACACTGAGGCTTGCTAACCAGCAACCTAGTCAAAAAATAGCAAGCTCCAGTAGGAGACTCTCTCTCAATGAATAAGGCAGAAATGACCAACATATCATTGATCCCCCAAAGTCTAGCATGGATCACAGGCACTAGGATCCTTAGAGGCAAGAGATTAACAGCCACAATAGTGTTCCTATACTAAAGGGGAACACAAGAAAGAGCTTTAGGCAATGCTACTGAGTCCTTACACCTCATCAGAGAGGAGGACCCAGAGGGAAGTTTGACATGCACATTAAAGAATGCTCCAGGAATGGGGGGGTCCTCTGGGAGAAAGGGAGGGAAGGGGGAAAGGAAGGGTAAAAAGGGGAGACAGCAAGGGAGGGGTGGAGGGAGGGAGGAGAATGGGGTACCTATCAAGTTTGTGTGAGTGGAAAAAAAAATACACTATAAATAAAAAAATGAATAAGGCAGAAAGTGATAGAATAAGACACCCAATATCCTCTTCTGGCCTGCATGTCTGTGCACGCACATGTCTATACCACACACAAGTATTCACAAAAGTAATTTCTATCTTGGTTTCTGCTCTGTTGCTGTGTTGCAATGCCCTGACAAATTCAACTTAAGGAATAAAGAGTTTATTCTGGCCCACAGTTCAGGAGAACTTTTATTTTGAGACAGTCCATCATGGTAGGGAAGACAAGGTGCCCAGAGTCTGAAGCAACGGGTCACATGACATTCACAGTTAGGAAGCATAGAGTAGTGATTATCTGGGCACAGCTCACTTTTTACCCAGTCCATTTATCTCTGTTTTATCCAGTCCAGGGAACGGTACCACACACAGTGAGCTGGCCTTCGCACCTCAATTAGCCTGATCAAGACAATCCTTCCCACAGCTGCCTAGAAGTTATCCTACCTAGAAATCTCCCCCAGGGATTCCCCTGGGGATTCTAGATCCTGTCAACCTGACAAATAACATTTACTCATCATAATCGATCTTTTTGAATCATTAAATGTAGTTGGTCTTGAGATTAGGATCAAATTTCCAATGATTTCTAAAATGGTCATAAATATGTTTCTGCCATTTTGTACTATTTGTGTGCGCATTTACATGTACATAAATACAGGAAATGATTGTTTCAGCATTGATGATGATAACAGCAAATGTCGATCAAGTCTAGAAAACATTGAAGATATTTGGAGTCCTGTAATATCAAATATTCAGACAAGATCCAATTCTTTATCTAAAAATAATCAACACGTCCAACTCATTAATGCATGGATTTGTTTTCCTTTTTAGTAAAAGGCAGAGAAAAGGAAGGGAGATAATTCCAGTTCAAAACAATACCATCAATAAAATACATGAAGTAAATAAATAATAAGGTAACCAAACATAAATGTGCCCCACATTCCAACTGGTACTAGTGACTAATGTTTTTAATGTTAAAACTTTGATATTTAGCTCTTTTTCTTAATATGTGGGGCATGGAGAGCCTGAATTGAGAGTCAATGTGGATGGGAATGGAATTGAACAAGGGACAGGACCAATGAGGACACTCTTTGAGTCTCCTTTGATGGCTCAAGCCCAAGAAGGTGAGATCAAAGCATCCAGACTGCTGGTTCAAATTCTCAGATACCAACAACAGTCTCACAAGGATGCCCTCGACTCTCTGATCCTATGTCAGCTCAGTTTCAAAGAGACATTTCTGTCCCTGACAGCTAACACCATATGTCATGGTTTGAAATGTGTCCCCCACAGTCTCATGTGTTTGGCAAGGTCATGGCACCTTGAGAGGTGGAGCCTTGCTGGAAGAAGGCAATCACAAGGGGTGGGCCTTGAGATGGATAAGTTGTACCCTACCTCCAAGAGAAGTCAGCTTTTGCTGCAAGCAGTCTTGCAGCTCTCAGCTTCCAAGATATCTGCAGTGACTTAGCCTTCTCCAGCTTTGGCCAGCCAGCCATGCCGCCTCTGCTTTGAGAAACTGTCCCTTCCCTCTGGAACCATAAGCTGAATAAACCTCCCTTTCTCCCTTAAGTTGATTGACTTTGGGTGTTCTCTCACAGCAATAGTTAAGAGTAACCGTTACACCATACAAGATGTATATGATTGCAAAATGACTAAGATGCTTTAGCAAATGTAAGCCAGTGAGTTAGTTCAGTGGTAAGGTGACTGCTCGCAAACCTGGGGCCGCAAGTTCAGTCCCCAGCAGCCCACATGGTAGAAGGAGACAACTGACTTCCAAAAGTTGTCTTCTGACTCCACCGGTGCGCCACGCCATCCATGCATGTGCCTTCTCCCTCTCTTCCCCCCTCTCCCAAATAAATAAAATGTTTTTTTTTAATTCTTTAAAAAGTGCATTTACCCTTTGAGTATAAGCAAATGTTTGTGATCTGGGGATTATTCTCATTTGGTGGAAGATTTCCATTCTAAAGACAAATGAAGAGAAGGTGCATGGAACTCGATAGAAGTCGCTGGAGGCTGATAAAATAAAATTAAAAAAGTAACCACAGAGATATTTGAGTCCTCATCCTCACTCCGGGTGGGGGACACATGGTGGCACATACACCTAAGCCAGCACAGGAGAGCTGAGAAAGAGAGGATTACAAGTTCCAGACCGACCTTGGGATACGTCGTGAGACTGTATCTCAGAACAAGCAAACAAACAAAAAAGATCGGTAAGATTCATACACTGGCAAAAGTGGGGCCACAGTCTCCGTCCTAAGGTTCAGGGAACCTTGCGGAAGAGGAGGCGGTAAGAGCCTAAAGATGGGAAGCCCCACTTCCGGACAAAACACTCCACTCAAGGTAGGGCTGCTGCAGCCAGGAACTCACTACAGTGAGACTTGACCTTACCAGACCACCACAATGGCTGACATATCAACGTGTCCCTATAGGCTAATGTGGATCTCAGGAGAAATAATTTCAAACAGTAGGATCCTTAGGGGTGAGGGATTGGATAGAGGTAGGGGACTGACTACCCACATTAGTGCTCAGCCTAAGGTAAGGCCTACTGGTGTACCACAGAGGCCTGAGCCCCCACTAGAGCAGATGATCCAGAGAGGACGCATATAATCAGGAGAGCGGAAGGAACAGGTTGGATTCAGGAAGGGAGGGGGAAAGGAAGGAAGGTGGTTAGGATAATCACTCATCAAGCTGTAAAAAGCAAAATAATAATGAAAAGAAAGATTTTTAAAAAGATGCTCTTAACAGGAGAGCGAATTTTTTTTTACCTAATAATTTCATGTTAGCAAGGAAATATAGTATCAGTCAAAATAAATTAATAAAATAAAAAAAAAGTGCAACCACAGAAGTCAAGCAGTAAGTGGGGTTATCTCTCTAACCCAAAGTACGCCCTGAAGAAAGGCAGGGTGTGGGAAAGTGGAAACCAAGAGCATCCCGGGAAAAGGAGCCGAGTGTTGCCAGTCCCTGGTAGTTGGGGAAGGAAGACTGTCCCCGCCAGATGCAATGTCAAAACATTCAGAGAAAAGATAAACAGAATCCCACAAAGGCTCCAAACAGCTCTTCTTAACCTTTTTTGGATCTCTGACCTCTTGAAAAATAGGATAACAAGTACAAACCCTCTTCTTGGAAGGAAAATAAACATAAATATGCCTACAAGAGTCTTTTATGGTTAAGCACTGTTGTTCCTATGGCAAAAGGAATGAATGGTACTCAAAAGTGAAATTCCAACAATGTAACTTGCAAACAGTTAAATGTGGAAGGGAGCCAACCAGGCGGATGGGCTGAGGGAAGAGAATTTTGTGGCATTTTTTTTATAGCACATAAGAGGCAGGGCAGCTGAGTGCTTCTTCACAGCGAGCAGGAACTGTTAGAAAAGAAAAGAAAAAAGTCCAAGAAAGGCTGGCAAGATGACTAAGGAGGTGTCTGCTTGCAAACCTAGTGACCTGAATTCGATTCCTGGAAGACCATGTGGTAGGTAGAAGGAGAGAAATGACTTTCAAAAGTTGTCTTCTGACCTCCACCCGTGAGCCATAACATACAAGTTCTGTCTCTCTTTCTCTTCTCTGCCTCTCTCTTCTCTGTCTCTCTCTCTCTGTCTCTGTCTCTCTGTCTCTGTTTCTGTCTCTCTCCCTCTCCCTCTTCCTTTCCCTCCTTTCTCATTTTAATAAAGAAATATAAAGTATACCTTAGTCCAAAATGAGACTTTAAAACCAACAAACAAAATTAAATTAAACCAGTGAACACATGATTTTACTTATGTAAAACATGCTTTATTCATGACCTGGACAGGAAAGGTACAGTCTTTTGTGCTGGAAGTGTGATATAGCGGGGCTCCCCAACCTCTATTTGGATGCTAGTTTTATCTTTACTGTCCAGAAGATTAATGTTCAGACTCTAAAATACAAATTACATCTCATAGAGGGAACTGCGACGCAGGCTAGAAGACACCCAGGTCCAAGAGTCCACACGGCATGGCTTCCGGTGTCTTGTCTGGAACCAACAGTGCCAGCTGAGAAAAGAAGAAACTCCAACCTGCGTCTAAAAAAAATTGTCTTACCAATCATAATTGGACTTTGCATGCCCGGCACAATGTCCAACACACTATTGACCTCACACAGTCTAGCATCTGCTAAAGGCACCAAGATCCTTGGAGGCAAGGGATTGACAGCCACAGTAGTGTTCCTATGCTTAAGGGGAACACAGGAAAGGGTTCAGGGAAATGCCACTGGGTCCTTGTACGTCATCGGAGAGGAGGGCCCAGAGGAGAGTCAGGCATGCACAAGAAAGGACTCTCTGGGAATTGGGGCGGGAGGCACGAGGGGACGGGGCGGGAGGGGTGAGGGGAGGGGGAGCAGGGTTGGGGGGGAGGGAGGGAACTGGTGTACCTATTAAGTTTGTATGAGCTGAAATAATAATAAAAAATGTATTAAAAATTAAAAAAAGATCAACTAAATCAAAAAAAATCATCTTACCCTATATTATTCACCTGGAACCAGACCAGCCAGATCTCTCTCATCCTAAAGCTCAGGGAACCTTGCAGAAGAGGGGGCAGCAAGATTGTAAGAGCCTAAGGATGGGGAGGACCAATGATATGCAAGATACTCCGCACAAATTAGGACTTTGCCTGACCTGCACAATGTCTGACATGTCAATGACTCCCCAAAGTCTAGCACAGATCAGAGGGGAGAAGGCTCCAGGCAGTAGGATCCTTCCAGGCAAGGGATTAAACAGTCATAGTAGAGTTCCCATGCTAATAGGGAGCCCAGGAAGGGACCCCAAGCTATGCCACTGAGTCCTGAATCCTCACTAGGGTGGAGGACTCAGAGGGAGATTAGATGCCCACATAAAAGGATGCTCCAGGGGATGGAAGATAGGAAGGGGGAGGCACCAAAAGAGGGGGAAGGAGGGAGGGGGAAGGGAGGAGAGTGCAATGATGGAGGATGGGGAGAGGAGGGAGAGGATGGGGGTACCTACTGAGCTTGTATGGAAAAAAAATAAAATGTGCGAGAAAAAACAAACAAACAAAAAAAAAATCGCCTTAGATCTTTACTGGGTCACTTTGGAAGAAACTAATTCAGAGCAGTGGAGGGAACCTTGGAGGATGTAGGTATCACACTCCTACTGGGAAAAAGAATGCACCGCTTAGGATTTAGCTCCAGTGGAATGGCCGACCTTGGGAAGTATAGAAAGTTCCAGGTCACAGAGGCACGCAAGGGAACACTAGCAATTCTTACAAAGATTTTTGACTACTGTTGTTTTATTTTCTTTTGCTTCATTTTTGAGACAGGGTCTTATTCTGTAACCCAAGGCTGCTCTGGAAGTCATAGCAATTTTCCTGTCTCAGCCTCCCTGAGTTCTAATATTACAGGTGTGAACCACGGCACCCACGTGGAAAGGTCTGACCTGAAGGCTTCGTCTAAGTCCTGAAAGCCTCCCCTTCTGCAGTACTGCAAGGGCAGGAGGCAAGAACGAGTCCTTTCCCTGTCTGTGTATCTGTGGAGTCCTTCACGTTCCTCCCTTTCTCTGAAGGGCACACGGCTGAGCCCGGGCTGCCCGCCCTCCTCCCTCACTCTTTCTTCCCTGTTTATCTCAAGTCCCAAGCTCAGTACTCCTCAGTTATAAATATATGACCCAAACAATTGAGGATAACAGTGGGATTATTCAGGCTTACCGTCTCAGGTTATAATCCGTTATAGCAGAAGAGTTTGCCAACATCAGGAAATGATCACACTATATCCACAGGAAGAACGTGGCAGAGAGGCATACACACTTTCTAGCTTGCTAGTCTGCTAAAGTCAACCAGTTCTCTTTTCCGTCCCATTCACCTGCCCAAAGAATAGCTCCATCCACTGTGGGCTGGGTCTTCTCACATTAATGTGAGAAGCCTTATACAAGCTTTCTCAGAGTTGCCTTAGCTAAATAATTCCTCATAGATGTGCCTGAAGGTTCACTTTTCAATTGTCAAGTTCACAACTGAAACTGTCCCAGCACTATTTTTCATTCTTCTTTCATTCTTATTTTTTTCCCAAATCTTAAAAGACAGGGGACATAATTATAGTTGGCAAAGACAAAGCCTCTTTATGCCTCCAGTCTAGAATCTTCCCTGGGTTCTTGGAGTTGGTTTTTGTTTTGTTCTGTTAACTTTTTAATGTTAAAGCAGATTCTCATCTCACTAAATGGTCCCAGCTGTTCTTGAACTCACTCTGTAGCCCAGATAGATTTTTGAACTTTCGATCCTCATGTGTCATCCTCGAGTAGCTAGGAGTACAGGTTTGTATCTCCAGGCCTACATCCTTGTCTATTCATATTCTATGGAGACTTGTCACACCTCTTCCCTCCTCCAATCCTCCTCATCCTCCTCACATCTCCTATGTAGTTCTTCCCTCAAGCAGAGTAGGAAGCCCACGGAAAAAGGAACATGAGTGAGTTTGTTTCCTAAAACAGCATGTGCACAACAATTATTTTGAATGACTGTCTTCCACCACTTAGGCTTCAAAATAGACACAAAAAAAGTCAAAAAATGATGGGAGCTGGAGAGCTGGCTCAGTGGTTAAAGTGTTTGCCACACAGGCAAAAGGATCAGAGTTCGGGGCTGGAGAGGTGGCTCAGGGGTTAAGCCTCTGCCTTGCAGGTGGAAGGTCCTGAGTTCCGATCCCAGATCCCATGTATAGACGCCAGGCGGAAGCGGGGGCGGCCTGCGCTTCTGGTCCTGGTAGGGCGGAGCCTGTGAATCCCGGGGCAGGAGGAGGTGGAGGCGTCCATGGTGGTTCACAATTCGCCCGTGGTTCTACACACACACACACACACACACACACACACACACACACACACACGCCGCACATACATATGCACATGCGCACAGTTGAATAAATAATATAAAAAATTAAAAAAAAAAAAGGATCAGAGTTCGGACCCATGTAAAATACCGGGAGGGCATAGCGGCCTCCTGCAATTCCAGCCTTGGAAAGCAGAGACTAGGAATCCCCAAAGCAAGCCGGATATCAGATTAGTCCTGTTGGAGAGCTCTGGGTTTGATTATAGACTCTGTCTCAAGAGGAGTAAGGTGGAAGAAAGATTGCAGATGATTCTTGGTATCAATTTTGAATCTTCACATAGACACACACACAAACACACACACTTCCACATGTGCTCACACCCTCACAGCTGCCCACATGTACACACACATACATACATGCATACTCTACACACCCATGAATGAAAATGGAAAAAGAACAAAAATTAATGGACCAAGACTAAATATAGTGAGAGAGAGTTAATGAGTTTTAGTGATGAGTATCAGAGCTGGAAGGGATGCTAAGAGATGCTCCAGCCTTCTCTTTACTCCACAACCTATGGACTAGAACAAAGTGAGTGTGTCTCAGGAGCCAAATTGGGTTCGATGCTGGGAATCCACTTTTCCTTATCAACGTCCTTCCTATGACCCGCATTGCTGCATTGCAAAACCTTTCTACTGAAACCAGCTAACTAATTACTGCGCATCTTTGAAAGTAAACAAAAATCCCCATTTGTCTGAAGGCATGGAGATAACTAAATGGCTTCTGAAGTTTCCTTCCAGCACAAGCCAGGAATCCTGTTTTTTCCTCGAATTCTCAGATTCTCTGATCTAGGCCACTTCTTGGAGACACATTGCTGCAATTGCTCTATCTAGTGGTCAGAACTAGACATGGCAACTCCAGCCTTCACCAAAACAATAGGTTTTACTGTTTAAACTTTTTGAAATTTTATTTATTCAGAGGGTGTGGGCGTGCATGTGTGTGAGAATCGAGGCCTGAGCACACTAATAGGAATATATTGTCTAGCCATCTTGCTGTGGTAATTCCCAATCTTTGTCTTCTGAGGCTGGAACAAAAAACCGGCAGCTACTGAGAGCGCTGGGATTACAGGCATGCACCACCGTGCCAGGTTTGTGTGGCGCATGCTAAGAAAGCACTCTACAGACTGAACTGAATAATGTTTTTGTTTGTTTAGGTGGTGTTTATTTTTATTTACTGGCAGCTGAACTTAGGTTACTAGACAATTGCTATACTACTGAGCTACGTTCCCAGACTTAGTATTTTTATCTTTTTTAATGTTTTTATAAATTTGTATTTATTTTATTTATTTTGCATATGCATGTGTGCGTGTATGCATGCGTGTGTGGGCGTATGTGTCAATGTTGTGCCCAGATTTCTGAATCCCAAGAGACCATGGAACCGACACCGATGCAATTCGCATGAGGGCTCTAACCTGGGCTCAGGACTGACTGGGCACCGGGGCAGTAGTATCAGGCCGAAAGCGGGGTCCTTTGTCTCAGCAAAGTTTTTATAGCTTACTGGCAAGGGGAGGGGACTTCTAACTTAGAATTTAACATGATTGGATGACAGCTAACAATCTCAGCGCGCTGGGATTGGTCCGTTCCCCCCTTCCCCCCCCCCCCGAGTTTCCCATAACACCTGGGATTTCCTCTTCTGCTGCCAACTATTGGTTGCTGGCCTCCGATTGGCCCGTCTGACTAGATCACATGAGAGCTCCATTGGGCCACATAAGAAAGCTATATACATATAGAGAAACATACTTAAATCGAGTTCTAGGTCTCCTCATCAGAGGGCACTGTGTTGCCTATGGAGGTGCAAGGGTGACTTTAGGAATCATCCTGGATTGTTTCTACCTCCTTTTTGCTTTGCTTCCAGAGCTGGAAGTGCAAGCAGTGCCATTTCCACCTGGCATTTTTGTGTGGCTCTGAAATCAGAACTCAAGTCTTTCTGCTTGTAAGGTAGTCATAACTCCTGACCCATCTCTCTAGCCCTAGTATTCTTATATCTTAATGTTCTCAAATAGGAACAATAACTCCTCCCTCCTGGGATACCAGAACAGGACGGCTGTCACACGCTTAGCATCATGACTGGCACGTAGTAGGTGTTCAGTAAGTTGAAGATGTACTTTAGTATTTCTATGAAAATTTCCTTTGACATCAGGGTACACCATTTTATGATGACCTTAACTCTGAGGTTCTCTTCCCTCATACTTTCTCCATGGGAAGCAGACGCCTCCAGATCGGGATCTCAGGAGTCAGATGGTGCTGAGATGGGAAAGGAGCAGAGTGTGCAAGGTACGCAGGCCTGCTCCGAGCCTTGTTTCTTTTTGTGCCTGGGCTCCTGGGCTTATTCCCTGTGACAGAGAGAACGTCCGTGACACTGTCTATGCTATCTGATCTGGGGCAGGCAGCTCATGCAAACCTGAGCCAGGATGCAGGGGGCTAGTCTCATGGGCACCTTCAGGGCCCTTCCTTTTTTTTTTTTTTTTTTTAATTTTATTTATTTGAGAGACAGAGGGAGAGATCGAGAGAGAAGATGCACACATTCATGCTATGGCTCATGGGTGGAGGTCAGGGGACAATTTTCCTTCCACTACGTGGGCTTCTAGTGATCAGTTCGAATCTCCAGTGCTTAGCCACTGAGCTTATCTTGCTGGCCCCTAGGGACTTCCTTTTGCATGAGCAACTGCCCCATTCCCCACCCCTTGCCATCAGTGCAGCAAGACAGGATCGTTGCTAGATCCAGGTCAGGGGCCCTCCCATAACCAGAACACTTCTCTTCCTCACAGGGCTTTGCTCGTTCCCATAAAGTATAAGGTCTGCATCCATGTCTGAAATAAATGGAGTCAGTTTAGTCAGTCTAGTCAAATAGCATCTGGGATGTAAAATACATTTTACCCATCTTCTTCCTCAATAAGTCAGGTGTCAAGCCTCACTGAGGGTATGTGGAATGTGAGAAGAGGGAGGACTCCCCACTTCTTCTCTTAACAAGCCCAACACCACAGAAGCGACATATTGGTCATGCTGGTTCTTAAAGAGGTTCACCGAGCAGGAAATGCTCCAGGATTTTTTCCTCAGCGGATGTGACTGCTGAGCAGCAGTAGCCATGTCAGATCATGAGGAGAAGCCACATATTGTGAAAGGAGCCTGGATCCCTGTCATAACTAGACCACAGGGGTCAACTTGATTGTTGAAGGTTCAAGCTCTGGGCACATTTGTAGATAATTAGTAATGGAGTTAAACTCAGAGCAAACCTGCAGAAGACTGTCTGGTTGATGGGCAAGGCCAATCATGGTGGCTGGAACTAGGTCCTGAGTAGGTGAATAAAATACAGAGAGTTGGCTGGGGAAGTTGGCATCCTTGTGTACACTTGGCCAGACATGCTGGTCTGGCAAGTAGTGATCTGGCTCTCAGATGTTATGGGGATCTTTCGGCCCTTTGGTGATGGTGCATGCTCTCCTGCCAAGCTGGACTGAGAACTGTAACCAGACGATCATAAGAGAAAATAAATCCTTTGTTCCCTTAAGCAGTTTTGTCATGATTTTATCAGCAACCATGCAGAGTAACTGCAACAGTTCCTAAAAGACTTTGTGGGGAATACCTGTCACGTCACCCCTGGACTTCAATGAGAAGGAATATAGTATTTCCATTTGTTTTTATTGCTGAGTTTTGATGTTTGGTAGTCTTTGATTTGTTTTATTTAGCTTTATTTTTTTTTTTGACAGTGTTCAAAGCTGGCCTGGAATTCCTGATCCTCCTGCATCTACTTCCCAAGTGTTGCCATCCCATCCATTCTTAAGTTTCCATTTCTTTCAAGCCACTAGATTTAGTCTCCATGACTCACAGCCAAATATAATCATAAAGGATTCTATGCTTAATAGTGAGTGCCTGTTGTTGTCACGTGACTGTGACAATTTAACATCTTTCTTCTCTCTAGCCTACATGAGGACAGAGACCATTTCCGTGTGGTTTATTGTGCCTCCAAGGCCCATACCAATGGCAGACTCACTACAAGTACTCAGTATATGTCTGTGAAATGACCGAGACTTGAGTCTGTATCTTCCCTACACACCAGCCTCGGGACATCTTGTCTTTAAAGGTTGTACTTAAAGCTCATCTCCTGGGGCAGGAGAGAAGGTTCAGGGGTTAAGCTTTTGCCTCCCAGGCAAAAGGACCTGAGTTCAGATTCCAATCCCACGTAAAAAATCCCAAGTGGACATGATTGCAGCCCTGGAAGGCAGAGCCTGGGAAATTCCAGAGCAAAGCAATAAGGAGGTAGAAGCAATCCAGGATGGTACCCAAAGTCACCCTTGGGCCTCCATAGTCACACACACAGTGCCCTCTTCTATACCCCTGTTGCAGTCCGCCTGCATGGTTGCTGATAAATGACCATCACACAGCTTAAGGGAACAAGGAGTTTACTTTCTTATGATAGTCCAGTTACAGTTCATAGTCCAGCTTGACAGGAGAGCACGCACCAACACCAGGGCTGAGGGAACTGGCCCTGAGAGATGGACAATCCTTACCTGCCAGACTAGCATGTCTGGCTAAGTACACAGAAGGATGCCAACTCTCTCAACCAGCTCTCTGTGATTTATCCAGGGCCTAATCCCTCCCACCATGGGCTGGGTCTTCCCCATCAGCTGGACAATCTCCTTCAGGTTTGCTCTGGGCTGAACCATCAACCCTCTACAACTGTGCCCAGAGCTCAAACCCTCAACAGTCAAGTTGACACCTGTGCTTAACTATGACAACCCTCACATATGTGTACAATGACAACCTATACACACATGCGCGCAAAAAAAAAAAAAGTTCATCTCTTCTTCCTTGAAACCCCTCACTACTTCCTTCCGTTTCCTCCTGTAATCTCTAGAACTTTCATGGCAGGAAACACAGATCAAGTGATTCTCCCACTCTGGCTAATGCCTAATTGCTTATGTCCTTGCCTAATGGGAATGGAAGTTATCTGGCACACTTTGGTGTTTTTTTTTTCCATCGGTATGTGTGTACGACATGCATTTGTGTGTGGATGCACATGAGAGCACACGCATGGGATGGCCCAAGGCTGGGCCTCTCCTGGGTCATGTTTTCACCTTACTGTTTTGAAGCTGGGTCTCTAATTAAACCCAAAATGCATGATTATGGTTTATCTGAGGACTACACTGGGAATTCCCTTTCTCCCAGTGCGCCTTCCCCCCCATCCCTGGAGCATCCTTTAGTGTGCATGTCAAACTTCCCTCTGGGTCCTCCTCTGATGAGGTGTAAGGACTCAGTGGCATTGCCTAAAGCCCTTTCTTGTGTTCCCCTTTAGTATAGGAACATTATTGTGGCTGTTAATCCCTTGCCTCTAAGGATCTTAGAGCCTGTGATCCATGCTAGACTTTGGGGGGGTCATTGTGCAGGTCATGCAAAGTCTTATTATGATTACTTCGGCCCTAACTTGTGTGGAGTATCTTGCATATCGTTGCTTCTCCCCATCTTTAGGCTCTTACAATCTTACTGCCCCCTCTTCCACAAATTTCCTTGAGCTTTAGGATGGAGAGAGATTACTGCCTGTCTACTTTTATGAGCTCCAGGATTCCCTCTGGCTTATCTACTCTTGTGGGGGTTCAGGCCTCTGTGGCAAATCAAGTGGCCTATCTTCGGGCTGCCTCGCTGATAGGGGCATTACCCTTCACTCATCCAGCCCTAGTCCCCAACGTTTCCACTGAATGTAATTATCTCTCCCAAGATCCTCACCTATCTATGAGGGCGTGTTGGTATGTCAGTCTTTATGCAGGTCTGGTAAGGACAAGTCTCACTGCAGTGAGTCACACTTGACTTTTCCATCATTTGGAAACTTAGCTGTAATTCTTCACAGTGGTTGAACCCTCAGTGGTTGAAGAAGTCAGGTGCCTGGCACTGTAGCACACAGAAGTCCAGCTGAGGAGACCTAGAACCAGATTTTGGTTTTCTTGTAGTTCTTTTTAAGTATGTTTCTCCACATGTATATAGCTTTCTTATGTGGCCCAGTGGCGCTCTCATGTGATCTGGTTAGAGTGGTCATTAGCTCTAACTACACACAGGCTGGGAGTTTGGAATGCGGCCCCACGCACCTAGCTGAGCAGCGTTGCCCACCCCATTTCTCCCCTTACCTAGAAGTCCATGGGCTGTCCCGGGGCAGCGCCGGCCTGGGCATGGGCCAATTGGAGACCAGCAACCGTCAGCAGCACAAGAGAAAATTCCAGGTGTTATGGGAAACCCCAGGTGTTGTGGGTAATACAGGTTGCAAACTGCTCATGGACAAAAGCCAAAACTGTTGGCTGTCAGCCAATCACGTAACTACTAAGTTGGAAGCTCCTTCCCCTTGCCAGTAAGCTATAAAAACTCCACCCAGACAAAGGGCCACGTTTTTGGGCCTGATACTGCTGCGCCGGTGCCTGTCCGTGGGTCAGGAGCCCGGGTTCGAGCCTGCAATAAAGCCCTCATGCGAATTGCATCAGTATGGGTTCCATGGTCTCTTGGGATTCAGAAATCTGGGCACAATACAGCTGCTCTGGAAAGGGAGGTCAGCTGAATCAAGGTTTCCCATCAGCCTGAGAAACAGCAAGGTCCCTGTGAGGGATCCCTGACAGCCTGACAGCCCTGACAGGGATCTTCCTGCTGACCCCGAGGGTGACAAGGTGGAGAGGGAGCCTGAGGGGAGGGAGACCCCTGATCCTCAAGTTGCAGATCCTTTCAAGGTTCTCTCGTGGGTCACCCCAGTTTCTAGACTCTTGGACTTCGATCCATTTCCCAGACTCTGAAAATTCAGGAGGGACCCTCCAGGGAAAGGCTGGACTCACCTTGGAGAAATCTACTTCACCCAGACATGATATGCTTGACAAAGGCTTGGGAAAGAAATTGAAAATCAGCCCCCTCCGCCCGACCAGCTGTGTCCCCTTCCCCACACAAAACCGATTGGGCCACAATGACGGGTCACTGGGTAGTTATAGAAAGCTTTTGGGTAACATAAACACCCCACACACACACACACACCCCGCATCAACTCAATTATTTATATTTTAAAAAAGAGCTCAGAGACTGGTGAGAAATCTTGCTGGGACTGTTTATTTACAGGTGGGCTACGGGCCCATGAAATCCTGAAGGTGTGATACGGTGCTATGTGACCCTGCATGTCAGTCCCTAGGAGCCTCTTGCTAACTCATCCTGAGATGGCTAAGGCAGGCAGGGCTGGGCACCTGAAAGAAAATACTAGATGAAGAGAATACTGCTCCCTCCCAACACCCCAGCCCCTCAGGACAACCTTAAATCACTATATGGAGAGTACCACACCCCAGAAGGACCCCCCTCCCCCAGGAATTAAAGAGGAAGGAAGTGGATCAGGAGCACAGGCCAAGGATTTCCACTTGGGGGCGGGGCATTCTCACACTCTGAACCCTAAACAGGGCCTCAGGGCTGAGAGGCCCAGGGGGAGGCAGGAGGATGTGACAATACAGGTCAAGATGGGGCAAGAAGTCGGGGTGAGGCAGGAGGCAGGAGCCAGCACCAAGCCTCATCTTGGTCCCACCCAGCTTCCTTTCAAGGGACCAAGCATGGAGCAGAGGACCCCTACGACACGTGGTATTTTCTTTAAGACTCTGAAAATTCAGGAGGGACCCTCCAAGGAAAGGCTGGACTCACCTTGGAGAAATCTGCTTCACCCAGACATGATATGCTTGACAAAGGCTTAGGAAAGAAATTGAAAATCAGCCCCCTCCGCCCAACCAGCTGTGTCCCCTTCCCCACACAAAACCGATTGGGCCACAATGACGGGTCACTGGGTAGTTATAGTATGTGAAGGACGCATTTGTATTTCGTTTTGTGAAGAAGGACGGGGGTGCTTGATGTCTGTTATAAGCAGGCAGGACGTGGTCATGCGCTCTCTGCTCACGGTTTGCTTGCTTTGAGTTAACCTTGAATCTAGATACCATCCAAGCTGCCACTGAGAAAGAATGCAAGGCTCGGGAGGCCTTGGTGTTTGCAATAAGAGCCCTACTCCCTGCCAGAGACAGACACACAGAGAGACAGAGGCACAGATGCAGAAAGAGAGAGAGAGAGAGAGAGAGAGAGAGAGGACAGTGACGGCAGATTTCATTCCACCTTCCCAGATCGCCAGCTCTCTGAATAAAGCACAGTGTAAGGATTCAATTCCTGGGTTCTGTTTATGTGACAGGCAGTAACAGCTGCTTGCAAAACCCTCCCCTGCCCTTTCTCCAGGCAGGAATTCTCTCTCTCTCAAGGGACCTAAACTCTCTTCTCATCCACTCTGTGCTGGTACTGGACAGATGACATGAACTACCCTATCACTAAAGACCACCCCCCAGGTTTGAGAAAGCTGTCAGCATGCCCACCGCCCAGATGAGAAGACTGAGGCTCAGAGAAGATAAGGGCCTAGAGCAAAACCACGCAGACGGCGTGTCACTCAGCGGACTCCAGAGCCCACGCTTCTTCCAGAACGTTCACTCCCAGAATAGAAAAGAACAGTGTCCAGTGGGAGTCTGCAGCAGCGGGACTGAGGCACACCTCCTCCAGCCGCTGGGTGCACCCAACCCGTGCTGTGCCACCTCCCACCCGGGGCCCCAGGGAGGCAAGGTCGGACCCACCCCTACCTTCATAATTGATGCAGCCGTTGGCATCTTCCTGCCCAGACAGCAGCTGCTCCACCTCGGACTCACTCATCTTCTCTCCTGGGAAAAGTGGGAAATGCGGGAGGGAGTTAAAGGTGGGGTCAAGGGTCTCAAATCACAACCTGGTACCTCCTTGAGAGTGTGCATTTGTGTGTGTGTGTGTGTGTGTGTGTGTGTGTGCGTGTGTGTATTGTGTGTGTGTGTGTGTGTGTGTGTTGTGTGTGTGTGTGTGTGTATGTGCGTGTACATGAGGGTATTTGAGTGTGTGCCTGCAGAGACCTAAGACTGATATCAGAAATCATTCTAGATTATTCTACCTACTTAGTGCTTTGCAAAGCCAGAATTACAAGGTGCCTCCATATCGGCCTGAAATTTTTACATGGGCTTTCTGGAGATTTGAACTCAGGTCCTTTTGGTTCTGAGGCAAAGGCTTTAACGCTGAGCTATCTCCCCAGCCCATGATGCCTCTCTCCCTTTGTCTACAGCAACAGAGGCAAAGGGAATGAAAAAGCTCCAATCCCCCTCTCTGGCCTCTGGAGTAACCACTGACCTGCCAACTGCTCTCCTCTCCCAAGGAGCAGAGAGGGGAGGGGCTGAACAAACCCAACTGCCAGGAAACATAGAGAGGGCGTCCCTGCAGGGCCCAGGATATGGCCCGCCAGATGCATGGATCCTTAGTTACAGCCCATAATATACCACCAGGCCCCTCCCTCCCTTCCATCTGCCCCTATGATCTTCATCTCTTCTGGGCTGACATACCCAGGGTGGCAAGGACATGCCGAAGCTCCGCCCCCATGACTGTGCCATTGCTCTCCTTGTCGAAGACACGCAGCCCCTCCACGAAGTCCTCGTAGGTGCCCTGCTCCTTGTTGCGAGAGACATGCTGCAGGATGGGCAGGAACGTCTCGAAGTCCAGCATCTTGGCATTCATCTCTTCCACAGGGCACGAGGAACGACAGAGACAGACAAGTGAGTGACACTCAAGGGATCAGGGTTAGGTACAGGTGTCAACATGACAGTTGAGGGTTTAAGCTCTGGGCACATTTGTGGAGAATTAGTGGTTGAGTTAAGCCCACAGCAAACCTGCAGAAGATTGTGTAGCTCATGGGGAAGGCGCAGCCCATGGTGGGTGGAACTAGGCCCTGAACAGATGAATAAAATACTGAGAACTGGTTAAGGAAGTTGGCATCCTTGTGTACACTTGGCCAGACATGCTGGTCTAGCAAGTAAGGATCGTCCCTCTCTCAGCCATTACATAGAGATGGTGTGGCCAGCTCCCTCGGCCCTGGTGTTGGTGCGTGCTCTCCCATCAGCTGGACTGAGATCTGTAACTGGACTGTCATAAGGAAATAAACCCCTTGTTCCCTTAAGCTGTTTGATGGTCATTTATCAGCAACTGTGCAGGTGAACTGCAACAATATTCATTCTGTTGATTCTGTGACTCTAGAGAACCCTGACTAATACATGCTCCCCTGCATCGCTTTTTTAAATGTGTGTGTGTGTGTGTGTGTGTGTGTGTGTGTGTGTGTGTGCGTACACATGTCATGGAATGTATGCAGAGGTCAGAGGACAACTTGGGAGAGCTGGATCTCTCCTTCCACCATGTGGATTCTGAGGTCACACTCAGGCCATCAGGCTTGACAAACAGCACCTTCACTTGCTTGAACCATCTTGCCAGTCCTGGTATCATTTTCCTGAAAGGTCACTGAGCAAATCCCATTAAGCTTTGGTACAAACAGAAGCTTCGTCATAGAGCTAAGCTAGAGTCGGCACTAGTTTGTAGCAGACAAATAATCTGCCAAAAACAAATTATTTGTCATATAGTTCAGAACAGCTGTGGGACACAGAGCTATGTCAGACACACCAACTAAGAGCTCCTGGATTGGGGAAGAGAGTCTGCCTGCCTCACCCAGTCTGCCTGCCATGGCCACATCCCTGGTACCATAGCTAGGGGACAGATGTTGGGAGAAGATGCTGAAGTAATAACCAGTCTCCTTGTTCCCACCAGAGCTCCCAATTCTAGGAGGGAAAGGAAAATAAGGCTGGATTATGTCCCTGGAGTCACTAAGTGCTGGAGCTTCTGGAGAATTCTTACAATGGAATTAGAGAAACATGGGTGGGCGGGGTTGGGCCCGCAGGGATAAAGGAAAGAAGAGAGAGGCTGAAGAGAGACCAGAGTGCATCATAGACCCCCAACCAGCCATGGGACGCCCACTGACCTTCAGGCTTGGGTTTGCCCAAGACACGCAGCACCTCTGCATTGGTGGGATTCTGGCCCAGGGCCCGAAGCACATCCCCACACTGCCCATAGGTGATCTTCATCTCTCCAGTTGGGGTCCGATCAAACAACGAAAAGGCCTCTTTGAACTCTGTAGAGAGACACAAAGCTGCAGCAATATGCCCCCAAGAGAAGGCAGTGCCTGGGACTAGTCAGCAAGATAGGGTTTTTTTTTTTCTTTTCTCTTTTTTTTTTTTTTTTTCATTTTCCTGTGTATGTGTTGGGGGGTACATGTGTGCACACATTCATGTTCACATGTGCATGGGCATGAGTGCATATTGGGAATCATCCTCCATCATTATCCACTTTATCCCCCACGCGCCCATGTGCCTGAGCCGTACTGGGGTTCTTTTTTGCCTAATGTGCCTGATGTACATGAGATACTTCCTTATTTTGCGTGTGTGCCCGAGCTGAATGTGTATCTTAAGGCTCTGTGTTCCTGTGGAGGGCCAGGGGTGACTTCGGGAATCATCCTAGATTGCTTCTACCTCCCTTTTGCTTTGCTCTGGGATTTCCCAGACTCTGCCCACCAAGGACAGAAGTGCAGGCCACCGCCATTTCTGCCTGGCATTTTTTTCTACATGGGACCTGGAATCCAAACTCAGAACCTTCTACTTGCAAAGCAGAGTCACAACCCCTGAGCCATCTCTTCAGCTCCCACTTTATTCTTTTTAAGACTAGATTGGTTGCCAGTTTCTTCTGAGGATTCCAAGTCTCTGCCTTCCGAGGCTAGAATTACAGGTGGGCTGCCATACCCACCTGGCATCTGACAAGGGATCTGGGATTTGAACTCTGGTCCTTTTGCTTGCGTGGCAACATAATTCAACCGATGAGCCATTTCCCTAGTTCTGAGATTGTTAAAAGATGCTAACAGTTCCCTTTGGCCACTGTTCCCACTGCCCTGGCAATAGCTCCCACCTTGTCTTCTGACAACTGATGCAGCTTAGGCCATCTGTGCCCTGTCCCAGCTGTGACCCTAAAGCTCTGTTCTCCTGACAACTGTAGGATTTGACTGTCTGCCTGTCTCCACCCTCCCATCCACTCATCCTTCCCTGACACAGGGGAGAGTCTGACTGTAGAAAACTGCAGAGAAGTGGACATGGCCCTTCTGGAAGAGACCCCCAAGTTCTCAGCCTGTCTCTGCCTAGTATGGTATGAAAGCCAAGCGAAGCTTCGATTTCCTTCTGCACACAAAGGACTCGTTTCTCTGCTCTCCCACCCTCCCATCACTTGAATGTCCAGAGAGGGAGCAGGATACGGAGGCACTTTGCAAAGCGATAAAGCCTGTTAAAAGTCAGCTGTTACCAGGGCTGCTAATTTCAGAGCGCTCCCCAGCCAGACAAGGTGACACTGTGGCCACGGACAGATCACACCAGCTCTGCCACTGGCTCACCAACACCCCAGGGCACACTGGAGGTCTGTCACTTCCTAGCTTTAGGTGGGGTACAGTGCCCACCTGCATGGGTTGCTAGTGGAATCACCAAGCATGCCACGTGTGGCAGTTTGCCTGAGAGCAAGCAAAGGATGATGATTATGTTTCTCAGCTGCAGAGCCAGCTCAGTACTAGAAAGATCTGAACTTTTAAAGCAGCAGGGCAGGTGTCTAAGGCGCTCTGAGACCCTTTGAAAATGGTCTTGATTGTCGTGTAGGTCAGACTGGCCTCAAACTTGCTAGATAGCCGAAGATGAGCCCGAGCTCTTGACCTTCCTCCTTCGTTAATTTGGATTCACCCAATTCATTAGCAGGGATAATAAGGACTGGCAGTGACATTGACAGCCACCTCGTGCTAGCAAGAAAGAAATGATTTATTAAGCAGATTAACTGTATAAACCAAAGAAAAATGTGTGAGCTATTAATACTGACAAGAAAAGCTATCTTTAATCCTCTCCAAGCACTTCAGAGCTGATTATTTCTTTAGAGGCTCCATGTGGTTACTTACAAATCATTTCACAGCAAAATAAATTACCCAGACTTAATTGCTTATGACTCTTGGGCTTATATAGCATGTGTTATAGGGAAGGTACATATGTATATACATGTTTGCATGTGTGTGGGCAACTATGTACATGCAGGTATACCTGCACATTTATGTGCACATGCATGTGAGGGTCTGAAGTTAATGTCAGGAATCTTCCTTAATCACTCTTCCGTCTTATTCTATGAGGCAGTGTCGTGATTTGAAATGTGTCTCCCACAGTCTCATGTGTTTGGGAAGGTCATGCATGGTACCTTTGAGAGGTGGAGCCTTGCTGGAGGAAGGCAGTCACAAGGGGTGGGCCTTGAGGTGGATTAGTCCCACCCCACTTCCAGGAGAAGTCTGCCTTTACAGCAAGCAGACTTACAGCCCTTAGCCTCACAGATGAGAGTGACATAGCCTGTCTCCAGCTTCTGTCAGCCCACCATATCACCTCCACCAAGGACTGTATCTCCCCTCTGGAACCGTAAGCTGAATAAATCTCCTTTTTTCCCTTAAGATGCTTGACTTTGGGTGCTCTTTCACAGCAATAGTTAAACTTGCATAACTTACAGGCAGAGGCTCGCAGTTAAAATGAGAGCTCATCAGCAGGCTGAGATAACTAGCAAGCTTGCCCTGGGGATTCCTTGTCTGCCCCCAAGGGCTTCAGTCACAGGCAGCCACTATGCCTGCCTGGCTTTTATAAAACAGAGATTCTGAGGCTTAAACTCGGGCCCTCACACTTGCAGGTCAAGTCTTAACCACTGGGCCACCTTCCCATCCCTTTTATTATGCTTTCCATGGATGTAAAACATGGGGCTTTTCGAGATAGGGTCTCAATGTAGCCTAAGTTGGTGTCAAGCTCACCAAATTTATCTTTAATCTGATCCTCCTCTTTTCACCTCCCAAGTGCTAGGATTACAGGGGTATGCCACTACATCTGGCTAAAGATGTGTCTTTCGCATACCTGAATAAGTAAATTCAAATTCATTTCTATTGTTTATACCTGTATGACATTTAACCACTCTAACCTCTTCTGTAAATAGTACCTATCTCATAGAGTTCTCAAATTATATTCAGACTAATACTAGAAATGTATGTAAATAAAATAATGTGTTAAAAATCTTTTTTTTTTCCTGGTAGCACTGGGGATTGAATGGATGACTCCCCCCAGTACTAGGCAAGCATTCTGACATTGAGTCACTGCCTCAAGCTAAGGGGTTAAGACTCTGTCTCATATGCAGAAGGTCCTGAGTTCAGATCCCAGGTCCTGTGTAAAAACACCAGGCAGAATGGCAGCAGCCTATACTTCTGGCCTTGGTGTGCAGAGCCTGAGAAATCCCAGAGCCAAGCAAAAAGGAGGTAGAAGCAATCCAAGATGATCCCTGAAGTCACCTTTGGTCCTCCACAGGGTCATACAGTGCCCATTCAAACACACACACCCACAAATAAATAAAAAAAATTTTTAAAGCTACCTTAAAAAAAAAAAATCTTAACCCAGGACTGGTGAAATAGCTCAGGGAATAAAAGCGCTTTTGTCCTCTGACCTCCCCCCCCACACACACACACAAATAAATAATAATAATAATAATAATAAAATTTAAATTTTTTCCAAGAAAACCCTTCATTTCATTTATTTGTTGGGGGTGTACATGCAGGGAGGGGGGGTGCCCTTGTGGAAGTCAGATGACAGCTTCCATGAGTTATTTCTCTCTTCACATGGATTCCAAATATAGAATTCAGGTTATCAGGTATGTGTGGCAAGTGTCTTCACCTGCTGAGACATCTGGCCAGCCCAACCCCCCAAAAAATTCTCAGCACAAACAGGCATGGTGACCTACTCCTATAATCCCAGCACTCAGGAAGCTGAGGCAGGGGGATTCTTGTGAGCTCAAGACTGATCTGAGCTGCATAGTTTATGGTAAGCTCCAAGTATCACGGTAAAACTCCATCTCTAAAAGAAATGGATGTGGCTCAGTGGGAGACTGTTGCCCTAGCATGCACGAAGCCCTCAGCTGAACCCCGAGCACTGCATAAACCAGGCATGGTGGTGCATGCCTGTAACCCCAACTTTTGGGAGATACAGGTAGGAGGACCAGAAGTTCATGGACACATAGCAAATTCAAAACCACTCTGGGCTACATGAGACCCTGATTCAAGAAACCAAAAATAAAACAAAATTGTTAATATATTGTCCAGCACGTTGAGAACACAGTTGTGAAGTCAGATTGCCTGAGTTTAAATTCTGGTTCCACCATTGCCTACCGTGTGACAATGGACGAGCCCCCCCAAATCCTCTCTGAACTTCAATTTTATCACCTATTTCATGAAAGCAGTAATGAGAGCAGTGTTGTTATGAGAATTAAATGAACTAATCCAGGAGCTGGTGAAATGGCTTAGCAGGTAAAGACCCTTGCCGTGCAAAGTTGGATGACCTGAGTTCAATTCCCAGAACCTGCATAAAGGTCAAAGAGAGAACCAACTTCTGAAAGTTGTCCTCTGACTTCTGCATGCACGCATAAGAAACAAATGAATTTTTTAAAAACAATTAAATGAGGACCCATGATGCAGCTTAGCAAGTAAGGCACCTGCTAGCAAACCTGGATGCCTGAATTTGAGCCCTCCAAGTCCACACGATAGAAGGAAAGAACTGATTTCTGAAAGTTGTCCTCTGACTTCCACTCCTGCATGGCATATATGTGTATTTTCTCTCTCATAAATAAATAAATAAATAAATACTAAAAATAATTAAGTGAGTTGATCCATATGAAGTGTCTAGGACTAGCACAGGCAGGTTTGCAAGCATAAGGGGACAGGCTGTTCCTTCTCCAGGATTGTTCAACAGAGAGGGAAAGTGGGTTGTTCATACTCACCTTCGATCTGGTCAGCACTGAAGTCTATCTGTGGGAAGGAAACACAGGCGTGAGGGCCGGGACTGCTAAAAGAAAGACTGGTCATCTCCAGCAGGCCACTGGTGAGGCAGGGAGGACACCGGGCTGAAGATAAACTGGTCTCCTGCTGACTGAACCACAACTGCAGCCTCCAAAGCTCTCAAGAGTGAGAAAGGGAAGGAGAGGGACAGGCAGAGGCAGAAGGTGAGGGAGAAGAAGTGAGGGAAAGAGAGAGAAATCTACACACTCTGGAACCTACAGCTCCTCTTATAATTCCTTTGGGTCTTAGTGAATTACTCATCCTCAGTCAAATGTAAGCTGCCCTGTCACCCCCAGATTCTTCTTAGGCCCCGAGTCTTTTAACAAAGTGCACCCTCCCCCACTGCCCACCTGAGACTCCCTTTCCTACCAGATTCTGCCCTCCTTCAAAGAGATTTTTCCCTCCCACCATCCCACCCCACCCTTCCTCTGGGCACTTTATAGTAAGATTCCTGTGTCCTGGGCTCTGTCGCTCTTTTCTAGTTGTGCCTTTAACCTGTGTGTTGGGCTACTGCATCATGTAGGGACCCTTCCCTCCTAGACAAAATAGTCCCATTACATAGAAAGATGCCTCCAAACACCCACGTGTTCTTCTCTCCACCCACGATGGCGCCCCTGGGCCTCTCTCTCCTCCTGGCTGGCAGGCTCAGCTCCCCCGTACATTCTTCAGATAACTGGACTCTTCTCTCGTTCCCTATCCCTTCCCTAGCTCACGTCCCTAATGCCTCGCTGGCTGTACTGTATATAAGCCGAGAGAAACGGACACCCCCTGCTGTTCTGTCCACTTGTGTTGGGACAGCCACTCTGCTCCTGCAAGAAGTCTCTTCCATGCACGTGGCCCGTGGGCTTTGCTGGTGCTGGACATTGAGGGGGATCCCTGAACAAACCCCCTTCACTATGCCTGCCCTGTTAAAGTCAGGCCTCCACCAGGCTAGACTTATCACACAGTAGGCACTCAAAAAAAATCTTCACTGAATGAAGAGATAGAAGTTGGAAAGCTTCCAAACTTACCACATTCTGTTGTACCTTGGTAAACCTGGTTGTTGTTGTTTGTTTTGGTTTTTTGTTTGTTTGGTTTTTTTGAGACAGGACTTGTTTTGCAATCTGAACAGGCCTGGGACTCAGCAATCCTCTTTAGACAATTTTAGAGCAGCCATGCTGGAAGCCTTCGAAGGTCTTTGAAGGACCTGAGGTTCTCCCCAGGGCTGGGATTATCCTAACAGAACATACCCTACTGACCTGAAGGAAATTATTTTAAAAATTTTATTTACTTACTTACTTATTTGTTTGTTTGTTTATTTATTTGTTTGTTTATTTATTTATTGTGTGTATGTGTGCGCCCTTTGCTGGAGTACATAAAAGGGGATTGTGTGTCCCTGTAGAAGCCCAAGGGTGACTTCAAGAATCTTCCTGGATTGCTTCTACCTCCTTCTTGCTTGGCTCTATGATTTCCCAGGCTTCGCCCACTAGGTCAGAAGTACAGGCCCCAGCTATTTCTGGCTGGCGCTTTTTACTTGACACCTGGGATCCAAACTCAGAACTTTCTGCTTCTGAGACAGTGTTTTAACCCGAGTCATCTCTCCAGCCCAGGAAATGATTTTAATCTTCCACAGAGAGAAAGTCGACAACCAGATCTGGAGACCAATTCTCCATTGCAGATAAGCCCTACCAAGAGGTGGGCTACAAGATCAACTGGGCTGGGTCCCAATGTGAACAGATGTAGAGGACTGAAAGCTCCAATCAAGTTTACAGAAACTGGAGTTAACCAATGAGGACAATCATTCCTCTTCCCCCCCCCCATGCGTTTAAGCCTATAAGTAAACCTAACCCTGTCAGCCATCTTTGGCTCCCTTGCTTGTGGCAAACTAAATGTCTGTGAGTTCTTTTCATTTCCCTTGCCTCTCATGGGACCCCATGTCTGGGTCTCTGAGTTTTTGGTGGCTCTCTTGCCCCTCATCAATGTCCGTGAGTTCCATCCTTTTTCTCCTCTAAATAAACTCTGCTTTAATCTTATATGTGTGTTCTGATTTCAATCTTCAACTCCTGAACACAAGAACCTGGACATGTGACGCCCCTCCCCCCCAACACACACAGAAAACCCTGCAACATTTTGATGAGCACAAACAGGATATTAAAACTCCAGAACATTCCTGCCTCAGTCTCCTGAGTGCTAAGATTACAGACATGTGTCACCACACCCAGCTAGAAATGGATTTCGGATGCCCCTTCCCCCATGGTGCTTAATAACACAATGCTGGACACAGAACACGGTGGAAGGTTCTGAAAATGGACTGTAATGACCAAGTATGAGTCATCGTTATAATTGGGATCTTGGATGTTATTTCCCTGCCCTTCCACACTCTACCCTGTTCATTCCCTCCCCTCCCTCCCCAGTGATGGATACCACCCCCCACACTCCCCCCAGCATCTTCATGTGCCACCATTTCTAGTCCCGGTTCTGTTCCTTGTGCTGTGCTCACCCTTTGCCTCTCCTTCCAGAGCCCACCTCTGCAAGGAAAAGCAGGAGGTGGGCCGGGTGAGCTCCAAAAGGACTTGGGAAGGAAACTGCCCAAGGAAGGATTTCCCAAGTGTTGGGGAAGTGCCCAGGAAGTAAACGGGGCCCCAGGTAGGGAAAGTATGGTCTGCATTAAACCTCTGAGCAAAAGGCACAGTTTACGTGCTACCATTTGCGAGTAAGTAAGTAGCGTGTAAGAGAAACCAACACAGAAGAAAAATCTCCCTTTGGGCTTAGTGTTACAGCTGTTCTCACTTTGACCCAAGAATCCTACACGCAAAGGAAGTGGAGTAAGCGTATGAAGTGGGGCAGAGGGGGAAAGTGGGTAGAGAAGGGGGGAATGGCTCTCATGGGAAATGCTGATTTTTCTCTTTCTCTCCTTTTCTTACTTTTTTCCCCACCTTAAAGCCACTTCCACAGTTCCCAAGGCTGCCAGCTGCAGATGCAGAAAGGACTGCAAGCAGGATGCTGGGAGAGGTGGGTGAGTGGAGGGGAGTGGCCAGAGGGTAGAGAACACCCACTTGATGCCACTGGGCAGCTGAAGCCCAGACACCAGGGACCAGGCAAGGTACTGGTCAGACAAACAATTGGAAGTAAAGACAGGGGGCTCCTGTGGCCCCATTGTCAGGCTTGATCCTTAGAAGGAGTGGCAGGGGAGGTAGAGGCCTGCAGGACCACCATAGCCAAGTTAGGAAAGGGACAGCCCCCTCCAGCTGTTTACAGGACAGATCCCTTGTGGGGATCACAGGGCTCCACCCCAGGGGCCTTGGCCCCATATTGTTAGGGACTCCCTGATGTGGGTCCGCAGACATCCTTGAGGGGCCCAGGGAGGATTCGGGTTCAGAGTCTGCTGGCGGGTCAGAGAACACGTGGTCCTGCGCTCTGATTCTGCCCTCTTCATCGCGGTCAGCCCTGCGGCAGGACTGAGCTCCCCGGGGCCCCCCACTCCAGGCCTGATATTAATAGCTCTTGTAGCAGTGGCCACTTGACCATCTCCCATTCTGGTGCCAAGTCTTAAAGACTGCTCTTCCCCTGCAGGCTTCTGGTCTCCTCCCCCTCCCTGCCTGCCCCTCCCACTCCATTCCTTGGGCAGCTGGGCCGCATTACTGAGAGGCCTCAAATGACTGAGCCCCCAGCTGGAGGCCCGTAGCAACTCCAGGGGGAGGGGCGTTCCCGGCTGAGAGGAGCAGGCCCAGGCAGGGAGGGAGGGATGAAGCCCGGAGGCCCGGCTCCCTGACTGGGTCAGAGAGCTCTTAGCCAGGGGCGGTTCCGTCTGCTGCAAACCACAGATAGGAGGCCAGGCACAAAGGTGGGGGGCCCCATCAAGGTAGGGAAAGAGTAAGAGAGAGACCCAGGCTACATTTACCTTCTCTGTCTTCCCCAAAGTGTCTGTGCGCAAAACCTTCCCCGGGTCCCCAGCACACAGGACAACGGTCCTCCCTGGCCATTCACAGCATCACCCACCATCACAGGGGAAAAATCTCACTGTGTTGTGTCTGTCTTCACAAAGATCTGGCTCCACCTCCCAGGATATAGCCACTCTCTGTACTGGACTAGGGTCACACCACCACTATGCTGGGCTGGCTGGTTGATGGCACCGGCCACCATTTCTCCCCCCCCCCATCATACAAGCTTAATAGGTACCCCGTCTCCTCCCTCCCTCCATGCCTCCCCAATTCCCCTTGCATCCTCCCCCCCTTTTCCCCTTCCTTTCATCCCCCTTCTTCCCTTTCTCCCAATGCCTTCCCTTCCCCCCCCCCCATTTCCTGGAGCATCCTTTTGTGTGAATGTCAAACTTCCCTCTGAGTCCTCCACTCTAGTGAGGTGTAAGGACTCAGTGACATTGCCCAGAGCCCTTTCTTGGGCTCCCGTCTGGTATGGGAACACTATTATGACTGTTAATCCCTTGCCTCTAAGGATCCTAGTGCCTGTGATCCATGCTAGACTTTGGGGTGGGGGAGACCGTTGACATGTCAGTCATTGCGCAGGTCATGCCGAGTCCAACTACGGCTACTGCGGCTCTAACTTGTGTGGAGTATCTTGCATATCGTTGCTCCTCCCCATCTTTAGGCTTTTACAATCTTGAACCGGCCACCATTTCTGATTCTGTTGGGCAAACCTGAGGTGACCAGGCAGAACCTCCTTGCACAGAGCTGCGGCAACCTGTGCTTCAGGAAGCCGGCCTCTGCCCCCCAGTCACCTCTCATGGGTTCCCGTCCAGTACCAGGCACACTGGCCCTCAGAGCTCTGACCTGAGACAGGGATGTCATGGTCCTCGCCATGAGAAGCAGATCTCTCAGCCCCAGCATGGGCAAGATCTGGAATGGGATCCCTTCCCCCACCCTGCGGGCTGGGCTTCAACTCACCTTCACGCTCTTGGGGTCAAAGGCAAGCTCTTTGGGGGCCTCAGGAGCTGAAGCTGGAGCAGGGGCCGGGGCTGCGGCTGGTTTGGCTGCCTCTTTCTTCGGCTCGGGCTTCTTGGGAGGCATGCTGTCTGGTTCGAGGGGGGACCTAAAAAGGAACCAAGAGTTGTGTGGGGCTCTTGAGAGATGAAAGACGGTGGTGCTTCGCTCTGCTTTTATCCTGGGCAGGAGCCCCCACATCAGGGGGGCTGGGGGAGCGCAAGAGCAACTGTTGCTGACTATAAAAGGAAGAAATGCCAGCAGGGTACAGCTGACATCTCGGTATTGTCACCAGGTTTGGGGCCACCAGCCCCTCCCCCCACAGACACACCTCTGGAGTGTCCCACTCTGGGACAGGCTGAACCTTCCCTATCAATCGTTGGAAACCCAGGAGTGAGGGCAGGAAAATAGACACTCTCCAAAGAGCCAGAGCAGCCAGAGAGATGAGCAGACCCGACCCCGAGATAACCCTCACACAAAGCCCAGGGGAGCGCCAGGCTTTTTTTAGCCACTCTGAGCACCAGCAGCCCACTCACTGCACATTCCTTTTATGCCAAGATCCTTTAAGCTGAGAGCTGTGCCAGGGGGGCTCAACTCTCCAGGCATGAAGCCCCCCGGGGAGAGGGGGGCAACAGCTGGTCCAGTCAGCCCCCCTCCCAGTCCTCAGGCCAAAACCGTGAATTTTGCAGGCATCCCAAGAACTCCTAGGATTCTCCCACCACCACCACCACACACACAGCTATTCATTAAACACCTGTGTGGGGACGGGTGAGGGAGTGGATCTTGGTCAAAAGCAGAGATGTGGCAAAACCTCAGGAGACTAGAGATCAGAAAACGTCAGATCTGGTGTGTACTTTACCTCTTATTCATTCTGTGCCACCAGTGTGTGTGTGTGTGTGTGTGTGTGTGTTGCTTAATATGCACCAGGCAGTAGGTATTATTCATATAACATCTCACAAAATCCTAAGTATATACTATTAAAATCTGGTGTTACACACAAAGAAGCTAAAAGTGGTTAAATTATTAGCTATGAACTTATATTAGAAACTTAAATTGTGAAAAGATAGGGGATATTATTTCCTTACAAAATTATTAATTAAGGTCACTTCAATTACTAGCTCTGAGCTGGTATTAGAAACTAGGTATGTCTGATTCTAATGCTCAATTTATATTGGAGTCCCACTTATGGGAGGGAAAGTGTGTGTGTGTGTGTGTGTGTGTGTGTGTGTGTGTGTGTGTTCATCAGGAAGAGCAGAGCACATCTGTGATCCCAGCCAGACCTTAGGAGGCATTAACAGGACCATGAGTTTGAGGATAGAAAGGACAACAAGACCCTCTCTCAACTGCCTAGTGTGAATTAGGACCTATGTTCAATCACCAACACCCCCAAAAAAACCTAGAATGGTAGTGAACCATGGGAATCTCAGCACTCGGAAGGTGGAAGCAGGAGGATCAAAGGTTCAAAGTCATCCTCGACTACATAGCAAATTCAAGGCCATCTTGGGCTACATATGTGGCAGTTAGGTTTAGATATACCAACTTGAAGGCTGAGCCTTTAGGCACGGCACATCTGTGAAGGATGTAGTTAAGGCAAACTTTGAGGTTGCCTAATCGTCTGTGGGAGGTTGTCTAATTGATACAAAAAGATCCAGTCCATAGTGGGTAAACCATTCTCTGGGCAGGTGAATAAGATGGAGGGAGAACAGATGAAGGACAGTTGAGTATTTTGGCACACAGACGTGCTAGCAATCAAGAAAGTACGTCCCTCTCTCGGTCATGAGGTGTGGCCCAGTCCCCTCAACTCTTCATGTTGGGCATGAACTCTCCTGCCATGCCAATGACTATCACTGAGAATCATGAGCAAGAATAAGCTCCAATGGTCATGTATTTATATCAGCAACAGAAGAGAAACTAGAACACTTTGTATCCAAAAAAAAAAAAAGTAAGAAAAAGAGAGACAGAGAAAATATCAACTGTAAGCAGCAGATGCACCCCTGGGGACCTAGGGGTAAGAACAAGAGGATAACAGTAGCTTCTTGCTATTTTCACTTCCTGTACTAATGGAAATTTTTATAACAATCATGTAGGGTTGCTGAAAAATAAGGAAAGAAAAGCTTTGAAAGTCAATAATGTTTAAAAAAAAAACAAAAAAGCTTATCGATCACGCAGAGCTCCGTTGAGGTGGATCTTTCGACCCGACCTCACAGAGTTCAGAGGAGAAAAGCTGATGAAAAAGAAAAGGGCCTTTTAGGCCCTTTCCTCACTTATCACGCCAGACTGCAGGGGCAGAGGATGTAGCCCCGTGGGTGGTGCGCTTGTATAGATCACACAGAGGCTCAATGTTCCATCCCCTGTGCTGTCTAGTGGGGTGTATTAGGTTCTCTAGAGTCGTAGAATCAACAGAATGAGTGTATAAATAGGGAATGTATTGAGTTGGCTTACGAGATATGGCCGAGGTAATCCAACGATGACTGCGAGTAGCTGCTCAGTCCAATGGTCTGGTGGGTAATGGCTGAAGATTGGAGGATTGCTGGAGAGTCTTTAGTCATGTTGAAGACTTGGAGGCTTGGAGGGCTAGAGGGTCCAATAGCGAAGAAACTGGGGGCCTGAGGGAAGAGCAATTTCTAGCACAGCTTCAGACAGTCTCTCCTCTTCTGCCTTCTGTTCTGTGGCTCTTTTAATCTGGTCCACTAGTGGGAGGTTCCCATAGGATCTAGGGAGGGTCAGATGAGATCTAGGGCTGATCTTTGTGTTAAACCAGATAATCTCTTCATCTGGTCTTATCTGATTTTAGTTAATGCCAGGTGTGTCAAATTAACACCCAAGATTAACTATCATACTGGGTGTGGTGGTGAATGGCTGTAATTCCAGCATGCAGAGGGGAAACGGTCAGATCGAAGTTGGAAGTCAATCCTCAGTTACAAAGCAAGGGTACATAAGTAAAACAAAGAAATCACCAAGGTGACTCAGAGGTGTGCAGTGCAGCACCAAGGATGGGAAAGCACATCCACCTTGCATCGTGCCTAGCATATCTGACACCATAGCACAGGCTTTCTGCCCAGCTAGGATGCAAACCATCTGCGATACCAAAGCTCCAAGTGGACGAATATAATGACCCTTGGTTCATTTACATATGTGATTCCCAACAATCACCCACACATTTGTGCCGTGAGTCAAGTAAAGTCGGGCTCCTCAAGAGCTCAGAAAGGACGGTGATCACAGACTGAGAGTTGAAAAAGCGCCATCGTTGCAAAACAAACAAAAAAGTAAAACAAGATTACTAGTTTGGTATCGTGGAGCACACCTGTGACCGTGACCTCAGCAAGAGGGCAGCTGACCCAGGAGGATGGACATTTTTATGTTGGATTGGGGTACATAGTGAAATCCTGCCACAAATAACAACAAAAAGCAAACCAACAAACCAGAGAGAGAGAGAGAGAGAGCAATTGGGCCTTCGAAATGGCTCTTGCTCTGTTGCAATTTGCCTGCATAGTTGCTGATAGATCACCATCAAACGGCTTAAGGGAACAAAGGGTTTATTTCCTTACGACAGTCTGGTTACAGTTCTCAGTCCAGCTTGACGGGAGAGCATGCACCAACACCAGAGCTGAGGGAACTGGCCACAACATCTCTACATAATGGCTGAGAGATGGACAATCCTTACTTGCCAGACCAGCATGTTTGCCCAAGTGTACAGAAAAATGCCGACTCTCTCAACCAGCTCTCCATGACTTATTCCAGGGCCTAGTCCCACCCACCATGGGCTGGGTCTTCCCCATCAGCTGGACAATCTCCTTCAGGTTTGCTCTGGGCTTAACGCAACCACTAATTCTCCACAAATGTGCCCAGAGCTCAAACCCTCAACTGTCAAGTTGACACCTGTGCCCAACTATGACATGCTCCAAACCTGATGACCTTAGTTCCATCCCTTGAGCCCATCTGGTAGAAAGAGAGGACAGAATCCCACAAGCTATCCAAGTTGTTCTTGGACATCAAAACCACACATCAATGTACACACACACACACACACACACACACACACACACACGAAGAAAGAGGAGGAGGAGGAAGAGAAGAAAAAGAAGTTGCTATTCTGCAGCTCTGGTCCCAGTGAGCTCCTGAGCCTATAATTCCAGGTGTCCTGGAGCCCCCACAGCGCATGGACTCTTCCTCACTCAGATCGTTGCTATGAAAGCCAAAAAGAGCCCTTAGATCAAGATCACTCCCTCCTGCCGTACAGGTGAGGAGTGTGAGCCCTTCGGAGCTGCCCAAGCACTGTGGGTGCTGAGCTGAGCCATGGGGCTCCCACAGTGTAGGGTTCTCCACTATCCCCCAGCCCCTCCGGCGGCCCGTATGAATCACCACTGGCTGCTGGCAGTCAGAGAAGCTGTCAAAGGAAACCGAGGCAAGAGAAGGAGCCAGGACTTGCCCAAGGGGATTCCAGAGCTGAGGCCAAGTCTCTGATCTTTCCTCATCTCGTTTCACCAGTTCGCTGCCCCTCTGCCTTCTCTCTTGCTTCTCGCCGGTGAAACCTGCTCCCTGGTCAACCACCGTCTTAAACTTCACGTTCGCGTCCTTTTGTGCTTTGTTTCTTTTCCCTCCCTGAACGACTTCTCCAGGGTGGTTAGGAGTAGAGAGGAAGAACAAGAGAGAGAGAGAGAGAGAGAAAAACCAAGAGAGTCTGCCATACCATCACTCTCCCCCCCTTTCCTGGACTAGAGATCCTGGAAGGGTTTTGTATGGAGAAACACCGAGGGACTTCGGTGAGACGTGGGATACCCTCTAAAAAACCAGAAAGAGTCAGAAGCTGGGAGACCCAGGCACTGTCCTGACTCACGAATCACTGCCTGTCTCTGCTGGGTTATCTCTAAAATGTGAGACAAACAGAAGCTTTCAAAGTGCGTTGGCCAGAATCCTGGTAGCACAGGTGCTTCTGACTCCAAGGGATGTGGAGAAGCCCAAACCTGGGCTCCTCCACCACTCCCACTTCAAGCAGCACCTTCCTGTGCGTTTGCTTGTTTTAAGGTAGGGGTTTTTATTATTAAGGGTTAATTTTTTTATTTAAGTATTTCATTGATTGATTGATTTGAGAGAGAAACAGAGACAGAAGGAGACAGAGAAAGAGAGAATATAGTGGAGCTCAGAGGACAACTTCCAGAAGTCACTTCTCTCCTGGCACCACGTGGGCACCTGGGGCTCGCACTCATGGTAAGCTTGCAGCCATGTGCTTTCCCCACTTATTTTGTCAATCCAAGTTTTTTTTTAATCTTTTTAATCATTTACAGGATAGTCTCACTCTCATCTAGAACTCACTATGTAGTAGTCCAGACTGGCCTCACACACAATCTTCTTTCCTCAGCGTCCCGGGGGTGCTGGGATTACAAGTGTGAACCCCTATAGCTGGTTTGTTTGGGTTCATGATTATTTATTTATTGGCTTTTTTTTTATTCAATTGTGCATGTGTGTGTGTGTGTGTGTGTGTGCACGTGTGTAGAACCACGGATGAATTGGGGAACCACCACGGACGCCTC
Source organism: Typhlomys cinereus (assembly GCA_023101885.1). Taxonomy (NCBI): domain Eukaryota; kingdom Metazoa; phylum Chordata; class Mammalia; order Rodentia; family Platacanthomyidae; genus Typhlomys; species Typhlomys cinereus. Next base: position 505,392 of record JALPQD010000298.1, on the reverse strand, counting down.
CACCTCCTCCTTGTTTACTCTGCCTTGGGATTCACAGGCTCCGCCCTACCAGAACCAGAAATGCAGGTTGCCCCCACTTCTGCCCGGCATCTATACATGGGGTCTAGGATCTGAACTCAGGACCTTCCGCCTGCAAGGCAGAGGCTTAACCCCTGAGCCACCTCTCCAGCCCCAGCTTTTTTTTTTTTTTTTTTTTTTAAAGTAGAGCCTTGCTTTAGAGTCCAGACTCTTGTGGAATTCATTACAATCCTCCTGCCTCAACCTCCAAGTGCTGGAACACCTGTGTGTTTCACATACTCAGGTTTTCTCAACCACTTACAAAGATGCACTTCCACTGTTTCAACTTTTAAAAATAGCTTTTTAAAATGAAATGTTCTCAACATACCCACTTCTAGTTTGAAAGGCAATCATTCTTGTCATTCTGGAAAGAAATAAGATCCTTAAAAGAAAGAGCTAGGAGATTGTTCTTTTCTTTTTTTCTTCGTTAAACAAACAAACAAAAAAATTCAGGACCGCTGAGATGTGTCAGCAGTTAAAGGCACCCGCTTAAAAACCTGACTATCTGGACAACCCGAGTTCAGTTTCCGGAAGCCCACATGAGAGAAAGAAAGAACCAAATTCTGACTTCTAAAGTTGTCCTCTGACTTCCACAGGTGGGCACTTCTGAGCCCCTTTCTCTCTTAAATAAAAACTTGTTAAAAAAAAAACTGGGCTTGGGGCAAGCCACAGTAGTGTTCCTATGCTTAAGGGGAACACAGGAAAGGGTTCAGGGGAATGCCACTGGGTCCTTGTATGTCATCGGAGAGGAGGACCCAGAGGAGAGTCAGGCATGCACATTAAAGGATTCTCTGGGGATTAGGGGGGAGGCACTGGGGGATGGGGAGGGAGAGGTGAGGGGAGGGGAAACAGGGGGTTGGGGGGGAGGAGGAGGGAGGGAGGGAACTGGTGTACCTATTAAGTTTGTATGAGCGGAAATAATAATAAAAAAATGTTTTAAAAAAAAACTGGTATAGATAGGTTAGTAAAATAGCTCAACGGGTAGATGCCTGCTCACAAATCTGATAACGCCTTCCATCCCCAGATAGCTACATGGTGGAAGGAAATTCTCCTCTGACCTCCATCGGAAGGAAGGAGGGAAGGAAGGGAAGGAAGGGAGGGAAGGGAGGGAAGGGAGGGAAGAGAGAGAGAGAGAAAGAGAGAGAAAGAGAGAGAAAGAGAGAGAAAGAGAGGAGGGGAGGAAAGGGAGGAAAGGGAGGAAATCAAGTCGACATGGTTCTAGGAGACTCCAAATCCAGCCAAGAGGATTGGGAAACAGGCAGTGATAGGTCTACGCCTGATTTTACCATTTGCAATCCAGGTCAGGACCTTTGCTAGGGAACATCTTTCTGAAGCTGCTGTGAGATGTGTCACATATAACCCAGGCGAGGCTGGCAAACCCCCCACCCATCCACCCCACCCCCCTACCCTCCCCCCTCTCCCCCCCACCCCCCACTCCCCAGGCGCAAGGTGTTCATTTCTCTTGACCTTCCCAGGCAGAGGAAGCCAGAGGTGTGTCCAGGCTTCTCATATTCCCTGAAAGAGGGGTCCAGATGAGGGAGAACGAGAGGTCAGTGGTGGGCGAAAGGGACTGTGAGATGTGGGTTTAGGAATGAGGAGAGGAGGAAAGGAATGGAAGAGGGGACGGGGCAACAGCTGAGAACCCAGGGTGTGAAATATCTGTGGCCCAGAAAGCATGTGGCAGGTCCCTAGAGCCAAGCAGCCAGCCTGTCAGCCAACACTCAGAAGAGGAGCCCGGTGGCCTCAGCCGCCATCACAGGGGAGGGGCCGCCCTTCGCAGAAGTTTCTGATGCTCTTGCCGCAAACCCAGGGAAAAGTGCCTGTAGGCCAGACACAAGGAGAGCTGTGGTTTCTGGGAAAGAGTGATGGCTAGGTCCGCAGACAGGAAGCACAGGCCTTGGAGACAGAGAGAGAGTACACATGTGTGCATTGTTCATTACATGTGTGTGTATTGTTCATTTTTTTGAGACAGATTCTCATATTGCACCGATTGGTCTCAAGTTCGTTATGTGGCAGAGGATAACCTTGAACTTCTGCTCTTCCCGTCTCTACCTCCCTAGGGCTAGGATTAGAGGCATGCTCCACTACACCAGGTTTATGAATGTGGCTGGGTTGTTTCTTTAATGCTTTATTTATTGTGAGGGAGAGAAAGGAGGGGTGTTCATGCATGCAACTGGAGGGCGTGGTGGTCAGAGGACCTCTTTCTCTCCCTCCATCATGTGGTTCTAGGTATGGAACTCAGATGGCCAGATTTGTACACAGGCACCTTTGCCCGCTACTAAAACTCATGACACCCCTTAACTGGAGCAAGAGGTTCCACCATCTAATGCTCTTTGTGCTGTGTTCTGGACACTGATGTTGACCTTTGAGCCTATGACAAGGACATGCCCTTGTGCGCACATTATGTTGTCCAGTCACAGAAAAGGAAAGCATTTGCTGTAGGGTGCGGAAAGCCAAAGGAAGGTGTGTATAACCATGGGTCCAGGCAGCCTAACCTCCGCCTGCAGGAAGTCTTCCCCCAGCCACTCAAATGCTCCCACCCGAAGGACTGTAAATTCAGTGGATTGAAAATGCAGGGTAGAATTTCACACTGACCAGTTTAAGTCAGGGGTCACACTCCGAGCCGAATTTACCAGAAGAACTGGCACCAGACCTTATTTTTTGGCTGAGCTCAGAAAGGCTCGCTGTGCCTCCCACCTTAGGTGACAAAAGAGACCACTAGACTCTCGGCCTGGCTGTGAACGCCTTGCCCTCATCCCCTGCCCTCCTTTTTTCTCATGGATGGCTCATACACTTGATGGTTAATCTTTCTCCAGAATGGAGCAGGCACTAGAAGTTGAGGGGGCTCGCTCCAGAGCCACATGACCTGGGTCAAAGCTCATTCAACTCCATGAGCACGCTAGCAAATATCTTTATGTCTCAGTTTTCTCCTCTCTAAAATGGGGCTGCTACCATGGAGCAGGTGGGAGGATTACATGTATGTTGTGTGACTTCCCTGAGGAGTCTATATTGTTTCTTTTGGCTGTTTTGGTCTCGGTTGGTTTGGAGGAGAAGGGGCTGCAATCCTTTCACTTGTTGTTCTTTGACAGTTTCATACATGTACACAATGTGTTTTGGTCATTTTCACACATAATCATTATCCTCTCTCATCCCTCTCCCACTCCTTTTCTTCCTTCCAACAAATCCTCCTCCTACTTCCACATATTTTTGCTGTTTTGGGCTTGGGGGTGTTTGCTTTGACCCACTGAGTTAAATTAGGGTTGTTTACATGAGCATGAGTAGGGTTAGTTACTGCAATGTGGCCAACTTCAGTGGTTACGGCACAGAAGAAATGACTGAGGTCTCTCTCTCTCTGTCTCTCTGTCTGTCTCTCTCTCTCTGTCTCTGTCTCTCTGTCTCTCTTTCTCTTTCACACACACACACACACACACACACACACACACACACACACACACATATGGATGTGCCAGAAGCTGACATCTAGATGTCTTCCTCTATCTCTCCACCTTGTTTTATAAGACAGAATCTGTCATAATTAGATGCACATATCAACTTGGCAGTTGAGAGTTTAAGTTCTGGGCACATTTGTAGAGAATTAGTAGTTGAGTTAAGCCCAGAGTGAACCTGCAGGAGATTGTTTAGTGGATGGGGAAAGATTGGTCCCTGGCAGGTGAATAAAATACAGAGAGCTGATTGAGGAAGTTGGCATCCTTCTGTACACTTGACCAGACATGCTGGTCTGGCAAGTAAGGATTGTCCCTCTCTCAGCCATTACGTAGAGATGATGTGGCCAGTTCCCTCAGCCCTGGTACTGGTGTGACCTCTCCTTCTAAGATGGACAAACAATTGTAACCAGGAATCATAAGAGAAAATAAACCCTTGTTCCCTGAAGCCGTTTGATGGTGATTTATCAGGAACCATGGAGATGAACTGCTACAGCATCTTTTATCGGACCATTTCTGCTAGACTGACTGGCCATGCAGCCAGCCCCCTACCCAGCACTAATGTTACAGGCACATGCAATCACATCTAGTTTCTCTGTGAGTACCTGGGTCTGAACTCAGGTCCTCATGCTTGCAGGGGGTCCTCATGCACGCTTCCTTTCCTTTGCAGGAAATCTATTTCTATTCTCAGAAAAGTGAATGGATAGAGAGTGATGGCAGACAAATAAATGATTGACTCAAATCTAGTGGACTAATGAATTTACTAAGAAGTGCAGCTAATTTTATGGGCAGCTATATCACCAAAGTCTCTTCCCCTGCAGTGATTGTTCACACTCATGTATCCTCCAGGTAGGGCCTCGTGGGTCTCATGAACTCTGCAGTCCTTTTAGGAGAGACTGTTCATGGGCCTAATCTTTCCTGAGGCCCCTGCTAGTGAGCACAGTTGATCTGACTCAGGGTGGCAAGAATCACCTCCAACCCAGAAGAAATGGCCACACAGCACAAGCTTAGAACAGTGTCCAGCGCAGAGCAAGTCCTCAAACATCCTTGGACTGGGGTCTTAACTTAAATGTGACCACCAGTCCCTCACCCAAGAACAAACACAGAAAAAGTACAAAGAAAAATATCAAGACATTAGGCAAGTTGTACAACATCTTTAGGTAAAAGAGAAGTCCTTTAAGCAGTGTGTTTGGAGGGTATTTGTGTGTGTGAGGGTGTGGGAGGAATGTGCGCGCGCACACGCGTGCTCGTTATGTGGGAGGGTGACTTGGATTTGGGACAGCAAGTGGCCAGGCACAATGATCTAAAACACAAACAACGACAAAAATGAATTCCTGGGGTTCCAATCTCTCTTTTCTAGTATTGCCTTGGAGCAAACAGTGCAACCCTTTACTTGTCATAACCCGAAACCGTGGCCAAGTGCTGATAAGGATCCTACCGTCAGGGTGCCGAAGTTGCACTGTGCTTGTGAGTTCATCACAATAGGCGGTAGGTGATGGACGTGCACCCGAGGGCAGCCCACTTGCCTAACACAGCTAAGACCTTGAGATCAAACTCCAGCACTGCAAGAAGCAAGCAGATGTGCACATGCGCAGCTGTGAGGTGGCCTAACTTTGGACAGATGAACTCCACCCCAGCAACATTAAATGCCAAGGACAGATGGATTACAATCGAAGAAGCGCTCTGTTCTGGCTAAAGCTACTTTCCCCAAGGGCAAAGGCAGAGCTCTGACGTGAGGAGTCAGGAATTGAGTTTGACTTGGTGGGGAGCGGCAGCATGTAGGCTCTCAGATGTGGGGTCCTTTCACTTCCAATCTTACCCTCCTAGATTTGATACAGAGCAACTGAAATGCCTAAGGGCAAAAGAAACAACACAGGGGAAGTACCAAACTAAGTCAAAAGATACAAGTTCCTTAATTTCCTGTTGTATCTTCAACAGGTACAACAGACAGAAAGTAGTTTAGCAGGATAGAAGGTGGCTCAGTGGATAAAGCGTTTGCTGTCCAAACATGAGGAGCAGAGTTCTAGTCCCCAGGACCCACGTAAAAAAGCTGAACAGGACTAGTGACCACCTGTAGTCTTAACATTCCAGAGGTGAAGCAGAGGGTCCCCAAACTAAGGCAACTAGGTAAACTAGTCAACCTGAATTTGATCCCCAGAATCCACATAAAAGTGGAAGGAGAAAATTGATGCTACAAAAGTTGTCTTCTCACACACACACACACACACACACACACACACACACACACACAAATATGCATGCACAAAAATTTTGTTTTACAGAAATGAAAATAAAAATCTAAAGTTAAAAAATAATCTGAAGAACTAGGGCTATAGCTCAGTGGTAGTATACTCACCTAGAATGAATGGGTTTAATTGCCAACACTGAAAAAATATGGTAAAGAACCACCAATGGTTATTCTAAAGAAAAGCACGTGGAGTCCTCTCTCTGGAAGGCTATTGCAGACTGACAGTGAAAAGGAGGGTGACTAGGAATACAGCTCAATGGTAGACTGCCTGTCTAGCATGTATAAGACCATAAGTTCAATTCCCAGCATCAGAAAGAGAGAAAGAGACAGAGACAGAGAAAAAGAAGGAAGGGAGGGAAGGACGGAGGGAAGGACGGAGGAAAGGAGAGAAAGAGGGAGGGAAGGAGGAAGGGAGGAAAAGATGGTGTGGTAGAAAGATCTTTGTTCTCAATTATAAAATAGAAACAAGGAAATGGGCAACTAAAATTATCTTACACCCTCCTGTAAAAAAATTTGCCATTAAGATCAAATATATCACAAAGGACTAGAAAGAAGTTCATGGAAAAACAGTACTTTCCATGGAGACTGAAAACTTAAATCAAAGTATCTAGAAGCTTCAGAGAAATGGAAGTGCAGAGACCAGGAGCTGGAAGTCATTCATTGAATAGTGAGATACAGTTCGGCAAGGGAACATATGCTACCAAATCACTTACGGGTCTCAAGAGGTACGGAAGGCTGTGTTACAAGAAAGGGCTCTTACTGCAGTACTAAGGAATCTAGGGAAGAGGGCTGCTAATTCAGTGCATAAGCCAGGAAATTATGAAATGTCTTTCAGCATGTGAAAAACCCGTGCTATGAAAAATCCGGGTGTGGTGGGTGTTGTTGGTCCTGGCGCTAAGGGAGGAAACAGGCAGATTCTTGGTGCTCACTGACCAGCCAGCCTCGCCTACTCGATGAGTTCCAAGCCAGGGAAAGAGCCTGTCTAAAAACAGTGGATGGTGCCTACAGAATGAATGACAACCTGAGGTTGTCTTCTGCCCTATACATTCAAGAAGTGCAGGTACACACACACACACACACACACACACACACACACACAGTGTACAATAAAAGTGTACAATGGAAAACTACTTTAAAAGGTTCGTGTGCATCTATTTCATGCTTTAATTGTATTAGAAACCGACAAAGCAGGCTTGGAGGAAAGATGCCGAGCACCTTTGAAAGCTTTAGATGCTGCTTTTTATAAAACACTTGAGATAGCTGAGCCAGCTGGGGAGCATTTCTTTCCAGCTGTTGACAACAGTGCTCCCATGAAACCAGTTCCAGCCAGTCTATTGGATGCTAGTGCAGTGGCTGCAGCAACGTACACAGTAGTTGCATGGACAGAGAAAGATGCTTACGTAGTTGCTTTTTCAGATGAAATGGCACTGCATTCTGTGACTACTGATATGACTTGCAACAATCTTTAATGGCTGTGATTCAAATCCCAGCAGGGGGAAGTGATCGCATCCTCAAATGGACTCAGAAGACAAATACAGTTGCTGACCTATTCACTGATGAGACCTGGGCTGGGACTCTCCACCCTGCTGCTGCTCTGAAGGAACCAGGAAAGAAAACGGACACTCCAGCTAAAGTGACTGTGGGGTGGCACCGAATAGCTTCACTGTCCACCCAGGTGTACAGGCAGGTTGGACACGTGACACTTTGGTACCTGACCTCCAGATGTAATATGAAATTTCACATTAGATGTGATTTATCCGTAAGCATTGGTATGACATAGGAGGTCTGCCTCCATCAATGATCTCACTGAAAATATAGCTACTCCCCAGTAAATCACAGTCTAGTGTAAAATAATGGAACAATATGTGCCTCATAAGGAGGGAAGGAGGGGAGGGGAGAGGAGGGGAAGAAGGGGAGGGGAGGGGAAGGAGGGGAGGGAGGGAAAGGAGGGGGAGGGGAGGGGAGAGAAGGGAAGGATCCAAGATTGTGTGTACTAAACCAGCTCTTAGGCAATAGCTCTTGAATACTGTAGCTTCTTCTGTCTAATAGAGAATTTCTTTTTATTATTTATTTGTTTGGATAGAGACAGAGATAGAACAAATGCATGGTGCAAAGGTGTCGAGAGGACACCGTTCAGAAGTCAGTTCTCTCTTCCACCATATGGACTTCTGAGTCTCGAACTCAGGTTACCAGGTTTGTGAGCAGGTATCTTACTACTGAGTTTTCTCACGAGCCCAGGAATTTCTTATTAATAGACACTGTGAGAAAGTCAACAGTTTTGATCTGGTGAATATGACGTTAGTACTTAAAAGAGAAGAAATCTAAGTGTCATTTGCTTGAGAAGTGTTCAATGTGTTTTTAAATGTTTTCATTGGGAAACGACTTTAATAATGTTTAATACTTTGAAATATTAAAAAAAATACTCTAAAATGTACTAGACCATGTCACTGTAAGGAATATGAAATTCACACATAAATTTTACTAGAAGGGTAAAGCATTAAAGTATTTGGCTAAATTATTAGTGAGCTTTACAAATTCCTTTCAGGTTTTCCAAGATAACACAAATAATGTTTTTTTTTTAATTTAATGAAAAAGATATTTGGTGAGATGGCACAGGGGTTAAGACTCTGTTTCACAGAGTATCTGGTGGTTTTTTTGTTTTGTTTTGTTTTTGTGTGTGTGTGTGTGTGTGTGTGTGTGTGTGTGTGTGTGTGTGTGTGTGTGTGTATCAGAGGCTACTATGTGCCTGTTGAGGCCCAAAGGTGATTTTGATTTTGGGAATCATCATAGATTGCTCTACCTCCTTTTTGCTTTGCTCTGGACTTTTCCAGGCTATGCCTTCTAGGGCTAGAAGTATAGGTCATTGCCATTTCTGCCTGGCATTTTTACGTGGGATCTGAGGATTCAAACTCAGGTCCTTCTGCCTGCAAGGCGGTGGCTTAACTCCCGAGCCATCTCTCCAGCCCCACCTTCATTTTTTTATACTCATATGATAACAGCTCAAATGTCTGAAGCATTTAGACTCCATTTATCATTTTGAAAGTATATCAAAGTATCAGTTATAAAAAAATTAAGAGTATGTGCCTATAACCTCATTGCCTGTGAATAAGCTAAAATTGAAGCACCAACAAAAGAAAACATTTATTATCGTAACTTAGCTGGACAGATATAAGAATTTCTAAGCTGAGACCCATCATAATGCCGCAAACAGAACCATGGAAGTTACAGCCTGACGCTTTCAGCCTGTGACGAGGTCTCAGGAAGGAAAAGGACTTGATCCCTGAGCAGACACTTTTTCTACGCATTTTGGGGATATGCTGTCAATGCTAAAAATGATTCTCTTTTCTTGGTTTCCCTCTGCACCAACTTCCTCTTTCACTTCCAGAATTCTCACCTCCGCAAAGACTTCCCTGAGGTCAGTCAGGCATTTAAAAAGAACAACTCTCTTTAAATGGACAACTCAGAACTGTTTTAATTTCCCTTCTTTCTCCAGATTCAACTATCTAGGAGGTTAAGAAAATGGAAGTACAGATCAGTCAAGACTCCCTAGCAACCTCTTATAGCACACCCAGCTCCCGGGCCTTCTCTCTTCCAATGCACGTAATCCTCAGCTGCTAAAAGCTCTCTCTCAAATTCCCTTCTCCTGAGATCACTCTCCAGCTCCACCAGCATCAGCTTCCCAGGTCTGTTTTACTACATATGAAGTCATCAGCTAGGAATGCAAAGACTTCTACTAACTGTCCCCAGCATTTCTTTTCTTTTCTTTTTTCTTTCTTTTTCTTTCTTTCTTTCTTTTTCTTTTTCTCTTTTTCTTTTTCTTTTCTTTTCTTTCTCTCTCTCTCTCTCTCTCTCTCTCTCTTCTTTCTTTCTTTCTTTCTTTCTTTCTTTCTTTCTTTCTTTCTTTCTTTCTTTCTTTCTTTTTCTTTCTTTCTTCTTCCTGACATTTTCATACATATATACAATCATTTTCACCCTATATTACCAGATCCCATCCCCCACTCTATCTCCCACTGAAAACCTTCTTCTCAACTATGTCTACTTTCATGTTTTTGTGGGTGTGGGTGTGCACTGAGTTTCATAGGAGTTACCCACATTAATAGGTGTCTGGGCTCTTGTTGGAGCATATATGGCTGTTATGAATAATATATCAGTGGATACATATGTTGATGGATAATATGCACTGCCCTCCAAAAAATGACTCCCCTTAATATCACTATTTCATTTATTATTTATTTATTTTAGTTTTACAAGCATATTGAGTACTTATCCCTGCTTCCCTCCATCCACCCTCCCTTCTATTCTCCTCCCTTCCTTTCATCACTCCATTCCACACCTTCCTACTCTCCTGCCTGGCCACTTCTATGGATCCTAGGGTTCCCTCTGTCTTGTCTACTATTGTGAGAGTTCAGACCTCTATGGCATATTAAATTGCCCCTTCTTGGGCCACCCCATTGATAGGGACATTTCCCTTCACTTGTCCAGCTCTAGTCGCTAAGGTTTTCCATTGTGTGTTCTTATCTCTCTTGAGTTCCTCTTAGTCTATGGGGGCATGTTGGTATGTCAGTCATTATGCAGGTCTCACTGCAGTGAGTTCCTCAATACAGCAGTCCTGCCTTGAATGCAATGTCTTGTCCAATAGTGGACCTTCCCATCTTTAGGTTTCTACAATCTTAAGGCCCTCTCTTCTGAAAGGTTCCCTAAGCCTTAGGATGGGGAGAGATTAGGTTGGCCTGATTCTGAGTGAGCATTGTCAGGTCACCAGTATTCTGCATTGTGGCTGGCTATTATTGTCCACTTCATTGCTCTTCTACGGCCTAGGCGCCATCCTGTCATGGTATTGAAATTCTTTACCTCTGTTGTAGAAGACGACTTCTAGGCTGAGTGTTAAGTGCTTTTCAAATCTATGAATAGCTATGTCAGTAGCTATTTACAGAGAAGATTGGTGTACTGTCTTCTTACCTATAGGTTCATAGGCTGTCTTTCCCTATTGATCTATTTCCTTCCCTCTTTTAGTTCTTGTTCTAGTTAACAGTAGTAGCAATGTGTTCCATTCTGGTAAGTGGGTCTTGAGTTCAGTGAGAAAACTGTTGGTTGTCTCCTCGATATTCATGCCACTATTACACTGGTGGTCATCTGTTGCCATAGTGATTTTCATTAACATTACTATTTCAACTGAACATTTAGAGTCTGCTAACCTGCCTGCTTTTAGAGCCTGCCATTCTTATTTATATGCTTTCCTGTGCATTCAATACACAAGCTTTAGGGTGGTTTACACATGTCAGAGCTCATCTCAATCAAGACTCATTCCTGACTAGCCAATATCTCAGGCACTGCCTTGAATTTATTTTTTAAAACTTTTTGGTTTATTTATCCTCTTATGAAGAATTCATAGTCAGCACAGATGAAATCATTGCAGAATCTTGATTTCTGCTTTTTTTTTTTTTTTTGTCTTTTTGAGACAAGGCATGCACCTCCAGGCCTGGCTTTACTTCTGCTTTTTGCCAGCACCAGCACTGGCCTTTTCAAGTCCCCAGACGTTCTTCATTCTGTCCTTGTTATTTCTCTTGATATTTTCTTGAGGTCTTTTGCTTCCTGTGCAGCTATATCTTGCAAGCCTTATGTTTGTGTTCATTTTTCTTTGTATAATCCAGAGGATCATAAGTCATGCCATGGTTAATTGTCTTGGCACCACCCAAATGGGTTCTGAATCAAAATATAAAGATAACATCCAATATGGTCTTATACATTTTGACTTATTTTTCCTGAACATCAGTCTTAGGTACTGTCGTCTTTCCAAGGTGAAGGATCTAATCTTGTGTTTGTGTGTGTGCACACCCACCCCAATCATGTGGTATGCATGTGGAAGCCACAGGACACTTTTGGGCATCATTCTGCGGCCATTGGTTTTTTGAGAAAGGGTCTCTCATTGGTCTGTACCTTACCAAGTAGGCTAAGTAGTCCCCGGATCCACCTATTTCTGCCTCCCCAGCCCTGAGATTGCAAGTACATGTCACCATGCCTGGAACTTTTATGCCAATTCTAAGGATTAAATTCATGTCTTTATGTTTACAAGATGTTCTACCAACTCTGCCACTTTACCAACTCCAAAGGATTTTGATGACCCTTCAGGTGGATTTTGCCTCATCTGAAGTAGTCAACTGGTTACATACCTTCTGATTTAAATCACTGCTGTGCTGTTCATCATGGCAGTAATCCTCAGGCAGTCAGAGAGGAAAAACTGCCTTGACTTTAAGTTCTTTCAGGACTTATGCGTCAAACCAACATGTTCTCTTCATCCTAAAAAGAGAAGACAAAATAACAAGTTTCAGTCTGTGGGAGACAAAGGTAAGTAGCCAAGTCATTTGACCATCAGGTATTCCAAAAATATGTACATACGTGGAATATTTTTTCATATGTCACTGTGCAAGATGATGGGGACATCATGGTGACACAAGGTCCCTGCCTTTGTGGACTTCAAAGAAAAACAACTAAAATTACCATGCATCTCATGAGAGAAAAGAACACAGGGCTAGGGAGATGGCTTAGTAGATAAAAGCATTTGCTGAGCAGGGTTGCCAAACTGAGCTCCATCCCTGGACCCAAGTAAGAAGCCAATACAGCAGGGACATGTTTGTAATAACAGCAATTCTTCAAGCAAGATAGAAGATAAAGATAGGAGATTGGGCCAGAAGCTGGCAGGCCAGCTATGGAGTATTCTATGCAGTAGAAGAAGAGACCGTGCTTCCAAAACAAGCTGGAAGGCAACAAATGACTCACGAAAGCTGTCTTCTGACCTCCACATAATTCCCGTGGAATACACTTCCCAAAAGTACAGGCCAACACTATTTCCAATTGGCATTATTATGTGGGACCTGGGATCAAAACTCAGGACCTTCTGATTTTGAGGCAGAGTCTTAACCCCCAAGCCATCTTTCCAGTACTATTTATTAATTTTTTGAGACCGGTTTCATGTAGCCTAGACTGGCCTGAAACTCCCCAGGTAGCTGAAAATGACTTTGAATTCCTGGTCCTCCTGCTTCCACCTCCCCAGTGCTAGGATTACAGACATGTTCTAAGATGCCCAGTTTTATGCAATGCTATTTTGCATGCTAGGCAAATATTCTACCAACTGACCCACATCCCCAGCTTTATTAATTGTAATGGTTACTCTTAACTATTGCTGTGAGAGAGCATTCAAAGTAAAACAACTTAAGGGAGAAAAGGAGATTTATTCAACTTGCAGTTCCAGAGGGGAGATACAGTCTTTCAACAGTGGAGACAGCATGGCGGGCTGGCCGAAGCTGAAGACAGGCTATGTCACACCCGTCCGAGAGGATGAGAGCTGCAAGACTGAAGAGTCTCTCTTTTTCCCAATTTTTGGTTCTGTGGCTCCTTTTATCTGGTCCACTATTGGAAGGTCCCAATGAGATCTAGTGGGTTCCAATCAGATCTATGGCTGATCTTTGTATTATCCAGATAATCTCTTCAAGTCCCAGCTGGTTTTGCCAACTGATCTTAGCTAATGCCACGTATATCTAGTTGACACCCAGGATTAACTATCACATTAATTAACTTGATTATTTACTTTGCCACAAAACCAGTTTATTAATTTAATACCCAAAGCCTGAATAATGTCAGGTCCTGTGAATATATTAGATGGAGTATAGAAGAAATTAAACAACTTTTAAATTTTTAAGTTACTTGCTTTTCTAATAGCATGATATATCTGACAACATTGCTATCTTAGGACATGAATCATCTTTTTTTCACTGTATCTATGCCACATACATTATCCACCAGAAAGCTACTTGGTGGATAACTCAGTTAACAAAACTGCACCAAATCCATGCTCAAGTAAACCTTATTCTACTTAATAGTAACCTGAAAGCACAAAAGTAAATAAGCAAAGAAAACCCAGTGGTAGTTCCTTTAATAGAAAAGTTGAAATCCCTCTACCTTAATAAGAAAGGAAAATGCTGTATACTAAGGATACTGATATCTATGGTAATTATAAATATTCCATATTTGAAATTATGAGGGAGGGGGCTGGAGAGATGGCTCAAGGGGTTAAACCTCTGCCTTGCAAGCAGAAGGACCGGAGTTCATAATCCCAGATCCCACATAAAAAAAGACATACAGAAGTGTCAGCATCCTATAGTTATAACACTGGAAGGCAGAGCCTGGAAACTCCAGGGCAAAGCAAAAAGGAGATAGAACAATCTAGGATGATTTCTGAAATTACCCTTGGGCTTCCACAAGCACACACAATGTCCTCTGATACACTATGACACACCACACAGACACACACAAAAGCACACGCATGCACATCTGCACACACACACACACATAAATAGATAAAGAGCTTGAAGTAAAAACAATAAACTAAAAAAAAAAAAAAAGAAATTGTGAAGAAGTTTACAAGGTTATGCTGTTATAACTCAAATTACAAAAGTTATAACCATGGTGCATAATAAGTACTTAATTAAGGAGCAATCTGGGGTTGCTCCTCAGTGATAGAGTGCTGGCCCTAAGTACATGTTCAATTCCCACTACAAAGAAAAAGAAAGAAAGATGTTGCCGAATCCCTGCAACGGACGGGACCGGAGGGCAGGGGCCTTCTGAGCTCGAGGAGAACCGACAACGGGGTCACCACCCAGACCCCAGGAGTCAGGTGAGAAACAGCAAGCAGAGGAGGAGTTGGCTGCAGACTCAGCTTTAGTCAGGAAGTGTTTGGGCTTATATAGGGTCAGGGGCCCAATCAGATGTGGCCACCTTCCCGTTCAGGGGGCGGGGGAGAGCAGGAACCAATCATTTAGCTGTTTACTAGGTGTCCATTACAGGGGCAGGTTAGATGGCCACTTCCCATTGGTTATTCATCCCTCCTTCCCATTGGTTGTTCATCCCTCCACCTGTATGGTTCCTCTATTGGGACATGTCCAGGGCATGTCCGTAGCCGGAGTCGGGGCTAGGGCTTCCCTGAAGCAGTAGTGCCACAGAAAGAGAGAGAGAGAGAGAGAGAGAGAGAGAGAGAGAGAGAGAGAGAGAGAGAGAAGAGAGAGAGAGAGAGAGAGAGAGAATTAAGGATCAGGACCATGGTTCAGTAAGCAAAGTACTTGCCATGTAAGCAGGACCTGAGTTCAGGTTCTGAGGATCCACATAAAGAGCCAAGTGTGGTGTGTGTGTCTGAAATCTTAGCTCCAAAATGGTAGGTAGAGGGAGACAGGAGGACTGCTGGGACCCTGGGACCAGCTACACTGGATGAATCAGTGAGATCCAGATTCAGTGAGAGACCCTGTCTCAGAAAATAAGATGGAGGGCTGGAGAGGTGGCTCAGGGATTAAGCCTCTGCCTTGCAGGCGGAAGGTCCTGAGTTCGGATCCCAGATCCCACGTATAGACGCCAGGTGGAAGCGGGGGTGGCCTGCGCTTCTGGTCCTGGTAGGGCGGAGCCTGTGAATCCCGGGGCAGAAGGAAGTGGAGGCGTCCATGGTGGTTCGCGATTCGTCCGTGGTTCTACACACACACATACACACATGCGCGCACATACATACGCACACACACACAATTGAATAAATAATAAAAAAAAAATAAATAAATAAGATGGAGAGTGACTGGGAAAGACACCCTAAGTCGACCTCTGGCCTCCATACACACATACACACAAGTGCGCATACCTGCACACACATGAAGACACATACACACACACAAAATAAACTGAAGAAGAAACATTACATTCAAATGTGCATATACAAGATAAAACAATATACAAACAGTATAAAGCAGTAAGATGGCATATCACGTGTTTTCTCTCTTAACACTTAAATCAATACATAAATAAGCAATTTAAAAATGCGCATGCAGTCTCTGAACCAAGACAGGAGATCAAGATGTTCCGTGCAGCTCAAATGCTGAATATAAAGGAGAGATGGGTGAGTTTGGACAATGAAGGTAATGAACTATCCTTAGTTTGGTGGGGTGGGAGGAAAGAGAGTTCAGATGTGATCAGACTTATTTTTGGAAGCAGGAAAGACTAGAAGCAGGAAGAAACATCAAGATACACTTGTGACGGGACGTTAGGGGGTTGTAGAGAATCAAATATGCCACCCCCGAATGTGCTGCCTTGGGACACCAGTTATTTTTAGTCGACGGCACTTGAGAAAACAGCAGATGCAAGAAGGACTATCTGACCTTCCTTTTTTTTTTTTTTTTTAAATTTTTGTGGCACTGGGAACTGAACCCAGGGCTCAAGTGCTGAACCACTGAGCTATACTCCTGGCCCTTGGCTTTCCCTTTGTTCCTGAAAGCAGATGACGAAACTCCCACTTGAACAGTACCCCTGTGAGCTGGGGAGTGGTTAAAACGCTTGCTGCTCAAGCAAAAGGACCAGAGTTTGGATCCCCAGATCCCCTGTAAAATACTAGGTGACCAGGTTGGCTACCTGGAATTCTAACTCTGGAAGACAGAGCCTGGAAATCCCTAGAGCAAGCTGGTTAGTCTTATAAGTGACCTCTGAGTCTAATTAGAGATCAATCCTCAAAACAATACAGTGGAAAGAACAATTGAGAATGTTTCCTAATGTCAAACTTGGGTCTCTACACAGACACATACACACATGTGCAAGAATATCTGCATTGCACATACACACATTTGCCTACCCACATACACACACACACACACACACACACACACACAGAAACACCATACATACATACATATGCACATAAAAAAGGGAAGAAAAATGCCTTCTCTTTGCCAGAAGAAAGACATTCACCGGAGATCAGGAGTTGAAACTAGGAGAAATCTGCACAAACGTAATTAATTTAACCTTTATCTGCCTCGTTACTTTTTCCATAATTAACTAACTACCCTAGTCCCATACTTTTTGTCTTGACATGTTCTCACTATTTACAATTCTTTAATCTAGAGGATAACATTGGGCTCTAACTGCTTCTTTAAGTCTTTGCCTTTCTTGGGAAGGTCCATATACATGTAAAAATCAGTAGCTAAAAGCTATGTGCTTTTATTCAGTTAATCTGCCTTGTATCAGTTTAATGAAGGCAGAGGAAATTTTTTTCGTTTCCTTCAGGATTAAAGAAAAAGAGTGGCTTCTGTTTCTGAGGCAGGAAAGGAAGATAGGAAAAGGTCAAGTGCATGTGGAAAAGGAAGACAGCCCTGTCCCTGACTTAACATCTCTTCCTATGCCAGGGCAGTTTCAGCACAACTGACTGGAGACTGCCCTACACAGACACTGTACACGGACATTATATTCCCTTCCTAACAACATTACACACAAGACTATTAAGGGCTGGTGAAGCCAGGTACAGTGGTGTGTGCCTGCAATCCCAGCACTCAGAAGGATGAGGCAGGAGGATTGCTTTGAGTTCAAGGTCTACTTGGACTATGTAGTCAGACCAGTCGGGACTATGCAGCAGTACTCTGTGTTAAACAAACAAATGACAAAAAATAGAAAAGCAAAAAACAAAATATCTCTAACAAACCCATTCTACCTAACATTCTACGTCCTCAAATTTCTTTTAATAAAGAAATGAGTAGATCCATGGTTCTTTCTCCCTCTCCCTCAACCTTAGCTACAGATTACTTCATTAAAATAACATAACCTCAAAGTCCCAAGTTACTTACAAAGCTTCCACTGCAGCTCCAATGCCAGCCCTGGGCTCTTAAGAGTTAGACTTTCTCCTAATCAACTTTGACCCTTCTGGAACGCTGTTAAGTCCTGGCCTCACCAAAGAGGCCCCACAGCCCTGAGGGGACCTCCTTGGGGCTAGCTGTGGGCCACAGAGAGCTACCCATGACAGTTTGAGCAATGAAAAAGTCAAGGATATCTTAAACAGGACTAGAAGACATTCAAGTATGGAGACTGTGGGGCCCCTTTGGGAACAAAGTACCTGCAATATATCAAAATAGAGATGGTAAATCGGAAGTTAGGCATTAGTTAGGGTTTTAGTGTTCTGTGAAATGATCCAGTAGAGATACATTTTTTCCAGTTAATTTTTTAACTTTAGTGTGTGTGTGTGTGTGTGTGTGTGTGTGTGTGTGTGTGTGTGTATCAGAGGGCACTGTGTGTCCCTGTGGAAGACCAAGGGTGACTTTGGGAATCATCCTGGATTGCTTCTACCTCCTTCTTACTTCGCTCTGGGATTCCAGACTCGGCCCACCAGAGCTGGAAATGCAGGCTGCCGCGTTTTCATCTGGCGTTTTCACAGGGATCTGGGATCTGAACCTTCTACTTTTGAGGCAGACTTAACCTCTGAGCCATCTCTCCAGCCCATATTAAAGTTAAAAAAAAAAAAGAAAAAAGCAGCATGAGAAAAGATCTAGAGCAGTCCCAAAGCACTCGATGTTAAAGGGGCTGACAGAAGGAAACTGATAACCAACAGTGCAGTGTGGGGGAAAACACGAGACTGTGTCATTGAGAAAAGCCAAAGAGGATGAAATGACCTAGAGGAACAAGGGAACATGGTGTGGCGGGGGAATCTCATGGTCAAATAAGATAAGCACATGAGGCATATGCAGCAGGAACTAAATGAAGAATGCAGACAAAGGGGACTGAAGGAGCTCGGAAAAAGAATACACTTGCTAGGAGCAGATATACATGCCTGCAACTCTGGTCCTTACAAGGTAGAGGCAGGAGGATCAGGAGTTCAAGCCTTCTCCAGCTATATAGCAACAGTAAGGCCAGTACGGACTACGTGAGAGCCTGTCTCAAAAGTAACAGCAAATGCATGTACCCTAAGCTGTCCTTCACCAAGGTGCTATATCCGGGTTTAGATGAAGCTTCCAGCCTTCACTTCTGACTGAATGTGAAGCAGATTGAGGTTTGAACCAACAAAAACCAACAACCTGCTGTTTGGGGTCTAATGCTGATTGTAACCTAATTCTCTTCTCCAGATGATCGGATCATGGATAACAGCAGGGGTGCTCAAGGGTTGGATGGATGGTGGGTGTAAGTCAACCAGAAACAGAGAAGCCCTAAAAATTCCCATCAGAGGACTTCAAGTAACATGATCTTGCAGCAGATGAGTAGAAAACCATTACAACAGATAATTAGCCTGGTGACCAGTAATCAGAGGTGTGCCTTGTATGTATATGTGTATGCATGTGTATGTAGAGTGTGTTACATGTGTGGGTGGAGGCCAGAGGACAACTCCGGGTGTCATTCCTCATTGTGTCGTCCATATTGCTTTTGAGATAAGATCGCTCATTGACCTGGATTTATCAAGTACCGTTGGACTAGCTGGTCAGAGAACCCCAGGCCTCCCCAGTGCTGGGGTGACAACCATGCCACCATACCTCAGCTTGTATATATGGGTTCTGGGGACGAAATTCAGGCCTTTGTGCTTAACAAAGTTTACCAACTGAGCTGTCTCCCCAGTCTAAGATGTTCTTTTTTTTTTTTTTTTTAATGGGAAAGAGAGCTCTATTTTAGGAAAATAGAGCTCAAGGTCACGAACCACAGCTTAGCCGAGCATCTGAGATGCTCCTCTGTGGTAAAGGTCCTACTTTTAGACTTTCAAAATGCCACTGCACAAATTCAAGACTTGAGTTGGCAGGCCCAGTATGTAAGGAAAGAGCTCAGTTTGCAAAATAACCACAATTTAGCACAAGCAACATTATGCTAAAAAGCATAAGCACAGGTTTGTGAGATGGCTCAGTGAATACGGGTGCCTGTGGACAAATTTGGTGACCTGAGTTCGATACCTGGAGGTCACGTGGTGGAAGGACAGAGAACATGCTTCTGAATGTTGTCCTCTCACTTCTGCGAAGGAGCTATGTCACATGCTTGCTCTCTATCTCTCTCTCTCTCACTCTTTCTCTCTCTCTCAAGTAAATAAATAAAATATTTTGAAAAGAGTATAAGCACAACAAACTGGATATGTTTGCACAGCCTCACAACTCCAGCACTTGGGAAGCTGATGCAGGAGAGTTGTAAGTTCAAGGCCAGTCTGGGCCACTAGACTGGTCTAGTTTACAAAGTGAGACCTTTTCTCAGAATAATAACAAAAGAATGCAAACACGGCTTTAGTCTATGTTAATTAAAGTATGGGATCGATATATCAAAATAATACTCTGTGATGGATAATCTTAATTGTCAACTCCATGGGTTTAGAATCACTGTGAAAATGAACCTCTGGGAATATCTGTAGGGAATTTACTAATATGGCCGTATGAAAAGAAGAAATCAAACTGAGCAGTAGCATTCATCTCTCTCTCTGCTTCCCAACTGCTGATGCCATGTAACTAGCTGCCTGCCACCTTCCCCGCTATAGCCTCAAACTGTGAGCCAAAATAAACTCTTTCTGAAGTTGCTTTTGCCAGGCATTTTGTCATAGCAGTTTGAGAAAAGTGACAGATGAAATCCTACAGCATTCTAAATTAGTAGAAAAAAATCCTGTGTTCAGTTTAAGACAGTATTGTTTTAAAGAGTGTAATTTTAAGAGCAGTATTTCTTACCCATCCTTTTCTTCCCATTCCTACTAACATATTCTCTCATTTCACACCTGGCATGTGGATGATTTCCTAAGATGATCTGAACTGAACTATAGCTTCAGTGGGAGAATTGTTTGTCTGACATTTGCAAAGTTCTGGGTTTCATCACCAGTGTCCGGGTGACTCGGAATCACAGATGGCCCACTAGTTCTCCCTTTAGCAAAAAGACCTCCTTTGTGATGTCTTTCTGCCATGCCTATCATCAAACACTGAAATTCATTTTCTTCCTAGTGAATCTAGGCTAATTCTAAGTCCTAATTTGACCACAAGAAATAATGGATTTGACCTACAGACCTAGGCCTAACGGGACCCTCACAGGGTCTATTTTTCTTCCTTCCTTTTTCTTCCTCTGTTTCTTTCTTCTCTTTCTTTTCATCTAAACCATTTTCATCATATGCATGCATGAAGGTGCTTGCATGCTGTGTATCCATGCTGACGTGTGTATGTAGATACATGTGCATGTGTGGATGCATGCATATCAAGGCTGATCTTAGGAATCATCACCGATCATCTTCTACCTTACTGTTTTGTCACAGGGTCTGTAGTCATACTCAATACTATGTAGAGATGGCTGGTGGGGAAGGATAAAGATTTCTGAAGAAAGAAGAGGGGAAGGAAGAGAAGGAGGAGGAGCAAAGAGAAAAAGAGGAAGAAAAGAAGGAAGAAGAGAAAAGGAGAAGGGAAAAAGAACTATGAGAATGATTCCCATATCACCCAAAGAAATGTGACCCATTTTAACTTCATGTCATGGCTACACAATGTGGGAATCGGATGAGAGCGAAACTACCCAGTGTTTTGAATGTAGCCTAGAGAAGTCCAAACAGAAATTTCATCTTTAAAACCCATCTTCTGTTTTTTCCCAGCCAGCGCTGAGCGATGAGTATCTCTTGGGATAACTGGCACAACTGAAACAAGAGAAAGACCTGCCACAAGGCGCGGAAATATGAACTGGGACGTCCTGTGACCAATACTGAGATTGGCCACCCCCATCCTATGCACACAGTTAGGGTTCTTGGAGGCAAATAAGAAGCACTGTGCCCCGAGACAGGATATGGGGAACTTCTCCTGGGGGCTCTGAATGTTCTACAGTGCGTCCAATAAGAACTGGTCCGCACCAAGACTCTGGCGGAAAAACTACATGGTCGCCCTTGTTGACCGCACTCAGTACCCATAGTGGTGCGTCCAACGACGCACTGCTTTTGGGCCTCAAGAAGGGAGAAGGGAGCAAAGCTGACCCCTGAGGAAGAAGAGATTTTACAAAAGTGATCAAAGAAAATTCAAATGCAATACGACGAGAAGAATCATGCCAAAATCAGCGGTCTTCTGGAGGGGCAGCTCCAGCAGGGCAAGCTTCTTTCCCCACACTGCATGGAGACCAGGTCAGCAGACGTTCCTGCTGGAGGGCAGGAGCCGGAAAGCCAGGAAAGACAAGTCATCACAGCTCATGCAATAAAAGAGTTTATTGTTCTATGTTTTTTTAAAAAACTGAAAAGCAAGATTTTAAAAATATTTTACTTATTTGTGTGTGTGTGTGTGTGTGTATGTGTGTGTGTGTCAGAGGGCATTGTGTGTCCCTGTGGAGAACCAAGGGTGACTGCAGGAATCATCCTGAATTGAAAAGGAAGATTTTAATAGTTCCCTCATCTGTTCTTTGAGGATGGGACAGGGAGACAGAAGTTTAATTTGCCACATGCATCTAATTCTCTTGAGCAATGCTTTTTTTTTTTTTTTTTGCTTTTATTTGTTAATCATTTTTCAAACGAAGCAAATAGCTTAGCTTGCCTAAGGACATTTGCCTACAAACCAAGCAGCTTAGTGCTACAGATAAAATTCAAAACCAGGTTATCAGATTTCCAATAATATACTCTTTCCAGCATACCAGATGGCTTCTCCTATCAAGAATAAAAATTTCAGTGGTGGACATAGTGACCTGTGACTAATTTCATCTCTTGGGGAACAGGCAGAAATATCTCAAGTTTGAGGCAAACCTGGGTTACAAAGCAAGACCCTATCACACACAGGTATAGAGTAAAAACTTGTAATTGCCTTTTAAGATTGCCTGAGACTGCATTGCCTAGTTACTATTTCATTTCTACTTTCACGCTTTTTTTATTATTATTATTATTTATTCAACTGTGCGCATGTGCGTGTGTATGTGCGCGCATGTGTGTCTGTGTGTGTGTGTCAAACCACGGACGAACTCGTGAACCACCATGGATACCTCCACCTCCTTCTGCCCCGGGATTCACAGACTCTGCCCTACCAGGACCAGAAGCGCAGGCTGCCCCCGCTTCCGCCTGGCGTCTATACATGGGATCTGGGATCCGAACTCAAGACCTTCCGCCTGCAAGGCAGAGGCTTAACCCCTGAGCCACCTCTCCAGCCCCTTTCACGCTTTAACAGATCAATCTCAACTTTTTTGCCCTTGGCTGCACTTTTTTTTTTTCTGATTTCGCTTATCTTTCAAATCCAGTTTAAATTTCCCCCCTTGTTTTATTAATTTTTGTTTATTTGTTGTGTGTGTGTGTCTTTCTTTGTATTGGAAGGCACTATGTGTGCCTATGGAGGCCCGGGGGTAACTTGAGGATTCACTCTGGATTGCTTCTACCTCCTTTTTGCTTTGCTCTGAGATTTCCCAGGCTCTACCTTCCAGAGTCGGAAGTGCAAGCCTTCTCTATATCTGCCTGGTATTTTTTTTTTATGGGATCTGGGGTCCAAACTCAGGTCCTGCAGCTTGCTAACCCCTAAGCAATCTCTTCAGCCCTTCATCAATTTTTTTTCCTTCATCAATTTTAATAGGTAACACATATGTAACCTCTTTATTATATCACACTTTTTTAAACATTTGAGAGGGGTGTGTGTGTATATGTGTGTTTGTGTTTATCATTTATCTGAGATGTGTGTGTGTGTGAAATGGGAGGGGATCCTCAAACTCACTTCTTCAAACGACATTAAACACCTTTACCAGCTGAGCCCATCCGTTTATTAGCCTTTTTTTTTTTTTTAAACTGATTCTCATGTAATGCCGATGGGCCTGGGACCCACTATGCAACAGAACAACTGATTCTCCTGCCTCTACTTCCTCAGTGCTGGGATTACCTCGTTCCCCACCCCAACCTTCATACAAGTTTGCAAGCAGTTCTGGGGATCAAACCCGGGGCTTCATGCATCCTAGACAAGCACTCTACCAACTAGCTATATTCCAGCTCAACTTTTATTTTAAATAAACTGTAATCTTCTTGAGGACCCGGCATCCTACATGTTTTTCTAAATTATTTTATTCTTTGACCGTTTCATACATGCTTAAAATGAATTTTTAATGCCCCACTGACCTCTGTCATCCTTCAGTTCTTCCTCACAAGTCACCTCTTATTTTCATATCTGAACCCTTAAGTTTTGGAGCTGACAGTCCTCCCCGATGTACCCCATTTACCTTGGAGTTCTAAAAACTCCTAGATCGTGATCTGAACTCAAGACTTTGTTTAATGAAACTCAGCCCCCGACTCGTCATTCAACCGTCACTCAATGCACCCTAGCCTAGAAAGGCGGAGCCGCGAGTCCACACCGCAGTTCCGCCACGCCACGTACTCGCGCCACTCAGTCATTCCACGCCCAGCCTGCGGGTCACTGATTGGGCGTGGCTAGGGTAGCGTGGCCGGATGGGCGTGGCGTGCGTGGGCGAAGGCGTGGCTGAGAAGAAGCGCCTAGGGGTTGGGTAAAATTCGACAGTTTTCGGCAATTCTCGATACTTTCCGGCAGGAGGCTCCGCCCCTGCCGATCCGCTTCGGGTGCCTCCGCCCTCCTTCGGGCTTTTCCGTCGAGCCCTCGCTGAGCTCTCTCCACTTCGGGTGTTTCCGGGCCCCGCTCGGAGGCGCTCGGTAGTCACTCGGCCTCCCCCATCCCCCGGTAACGGTCGCTGGTGAGTTTAAATGAGCCGGGGCTGGCCGGGTCGGAGCCGCTACGGGGGGGGGCCTGAGGCACTGCAGAAAGTGGGCCTGAACCTCAAGGATGACGGTGCTGCAGGAACCTGTCCAGGTAACGATCCCCCCTTCTCTGGAGCTCGGCTCGAAGCCCCGGCGGGGAGCCGCGCACCGCCACTCCGCGGCCTGCTGCGGCCTAGGCCCCGCTGCTCCCGCCTCCCCTCGGCGAGCCGTGCCCGCGGCGAGCCGGCCCCGCGGCCTGGCCCGCAGCCCCGGCCGAGGTTCTCGGCCCCACGACCCTTCAAATGCTTCGCGGGAGCGGAGTTCGGGGGTCGTGGCTGGTTTTCGGTCCGAACTCGCGTCCGGCCAGCCCCTCCTGTGGGTCCGGGGCCTGGCCGGGGGGGGGGGAACAAGGGGCCAAAATCGCGTTCCAGGTGCTCTAGCCCCTAGGAGGAGACCCAGAGGCCCCTGGAACGGAGTGGGTGGGTTTCTCCGCGGCGGGGCAAGTTTGCGAGGGGCGGGGGCGAGGGGCGCGGGGGGGGGGGTCGTGGTGGTGGGTGGTTTCGTTTGTTGTGAAAAAGTAAGAGGAGCTAGAATCTGTATTTTTTTGAGAATTTTTGTTTGGGGAGCAGACTCGGTAGCCCCGCATCACCTTCCTCGCCCCTTAGATTTTCCTTTGGACAATGATGATCGGAGGAGGGAACTCGTAGGCCCCGCGCTGCACCGAAACAAGGGGAGTGGGCGAAAGGGCGAGTCTAGCTTTCCCCAGTAACCCGGGGTGGGAATCAGGGACATTTTATCGTGCATGCTTATAAGATATTAAGGAAATGAAAGGAAAAATTACAGTTTTTCTATTTCACCGTCCTTACCACACCAAGGTATGCGCTGACGCACAACGCGGTGTCAGGAAAGAAATCCATGAGGTTAGAAGTATGTAAAACAGTGCCAGGTCATTTTTACAACACCCCCTTACAACACGCCCCCCCAACCGCTGCCATTTGAAGGAAATATACCTTTTGTCCCAGAGTGATGGGACCTAGTCTTAGATATTTTCGGTGTATCTTATGTTTATGCGATTTGAAGAATTGTCCCCCCCATAACTGCACTAACTTCGAAGTTTTATTAAGCAGCACACTTATTTTATAAATTTCTTCAAATTGTCCTAAGTAGGATTATGACATCAAATATTTTAATAGGCATTTCCTTCATTTTTTTTTTTCACAGAGTAAAATGTTGGTTTCTTCGAGTTTGGCTTTTCCGGCTGTTTACATACAACAGCTATTAGTGTTTGAATTAATGTAATAATGCGGGGTTCTGTCTGAAATTTGCCTGGATATACTGTATCAGTTTTTCCAAAGCTTTATGTTTCTGTCCAGTTTTCTCTTACTGGTAGAGTCCTCTGTGAAACTTTTGAAGGCTTAATAGGAAATTAAATGGATAATGTGATGACTCAGATTGCTTAATTTTAATTTCATATTGTATTAATTAATGATTCTTTTGCTTCACTGTCCCCCAAAGTTTTTAAAGTGATAAAGTAGTTGCACTAATGGCATATAACGCTATATAATAGTAATTTGAACATATATAAAAACATGAGGCGGAGAAATATTTAATCTGTTGGGTTTATTAACATATATATGCAGCGAAAGCAAATGTGCCTGTATCGTGAAGTGTGTGTGAAGTATGTGTGGAGTTTAAAGGACAACCTTCAGAAGAAGCCTATTCTCTCTTTCTGTGGTATCTAGGGATTGAACTCCGATCACCAGGTTTGCATGCCTGTTGGTAGTATCCATCATGTTGTCTATTTTTCCTTAAAGTATTCTTACAATAATACACAATAATTTTAAAGCTAAAGTCAATTTTGTCTCCTTTTCTCACATACTAATTTTGTCAATTAGATTTTTAAGATGGTGGTTAAGAAGTTTAGGATTTGACTAGGGGAGAATTTTAGTTGTGGTTTTTAAAAAGCCACCAATTAGCAGAGTGATGTATAAACAGAAGGATCAGGAGATCAGTCATTCTGGGTGAGTTTGAAGTCAGTCTAGGCTGTACACGATCCTGTCACAAAGAAAGAGCAAACAGGGTTGTGAGGAAGGAATCTCAGACAGTGGGAAGGACAAGCAGCTGTGGCTACACTCTAAAATTCATGAAACTCTGATTGTGGATGTGCTGAATATAGGGGAAAAATAGTAAGAGAATGAAATAAATGTAAAAACTAAACAAGAAACATGACTCATTCCATGTATTGGAAAGAAATCAGACTAAGTTGAGAAATTCTTCTCTTGGTTCCTTGTGTTGCCAGGTGTAGGAAAAAGTTGACAAATGATAAACAACCGTTTGTTCCTACTTTTCTTTTCTGTTTAAATTTTTAACATGCAACCAAACCAGTATGCCATATATACTAAATTAGGCTCTTCCCTAAGCAATCTTTTACAGAAAAAGTATTTGTATTTAAATCTTTACCCCAAAAAAATCTTTTTTATAGTCTAAGACAGAAGTTCCATTAGTGTTGAGGGAATGCACACTGACCTAAATGACTTGAAAAAGTGCTAATTGGATATTCTTAAAAGTTACCTGATAAAATTGGGAATCATCCTGAATTGCTTGTATACCCTTCTTGCTTCGCTCTTGGGATTTCCCAGGTTCCGACCAAAGTGCAAGTGCCCCTGTTTCCTTGGGTCCTGGTATCTAAACTCAGGACCTTCTCTGCTTGTGAAGCAGAGTCTTAACCCCTGAGCCATCTCTCCAGCAAGATTTTATACAGAGTAATAGCCTTTGAAAACCCCTTTAAGGAGCAATAGAATGGTTGGATACAAAAATCTAGTGAGATAGCACCTGCCTGCAGTCTCAACACTTGGAAGGTGAGACAGGGGTATCAGGAGTTCAAGATCAGCCTCAACAGCAAGTTGGAGTTCAGCTGGATTACATAAGACGCTTTCTCACAAAATGAAAAAAAAAATTAGTAGTTGAATCATGTATACATACCAACATTTTAGAGTTGATTAGGTAGTGAAGAATACCTTTGACTTGAGATAAGATCTGTGTAACATTAATTGAGACAGTACCATAGTATGGCTACCTTATAAGAGGTAATGGTGGTGGGACCAAGAGTAAAAACAGTAAACAGAGGTAAAGTAGCAACAAAAAATCCTTTTCTGCCTGATAAGATTGTGGCAGATTTGAAGGAGGGCAGTTAAGAACTGTTTTGAGTCAAGTAGTTGTAACTGTTGGTGAGGCTGCTAACTGGAAATATGGAACTATAACTCCTAATCTTAGGGTTCTGGTATTGCTGAAAAGATAATGTTTAGCAGAAAAAAAATTGGATAATGTTACAGGTGTGTATGTATTTGGTTGCACAGATAATAATAAAAGAATTCAGGGAAGAGATTTTTTTTGTATACCAGAAAAATTGGAATGACTTCTTGAATGAATAGAACAGAAAGCCCAAGAATATGGAAGCTTGAATTGACAGAGAAAGGAGGAATATTCTTGGCAAGGAATGGCATGAGCAGAGAAGCCCAAAGAGGAGAATATCATTTAGGAGAAAAACAGGAAGATTGTATTGTTGGATAGAATGGGAAATGAAAAAAGAAATTTTATTAGTCGGGTAGAATCAGGTTATAGGGGATTTAACATCCAGGCTGAAAAATTTAAACCTAATGTTTTGATAATGAATTCTTGGCCTTGAATTTTATGTAGAACAGGCTGGCCTCCAATTCACAATCTTCCTGCCTCTACCTCTGAAATGCTGGCTTTACAAACATGTGCTACCACCTCTGACAGCAAAAGAGATTTTGAGCAGAATAACTATGTAATGAAAACACTGCTTTGGGAATCCTACGGCTTATTTTGGTAGGGGGAGGTATGTGTGTGCTTATCTGCATGTGGGTGTCTGAAGTTGGCATCAAGGGTCTTCTCTGATCACTCTCTACTTTTACTGTTAAGGTAATTAAACCCAGAGCTCAGCAGTTGCAGAGTCCCATGACCAGCATGCTTACCTCACAATCCTTATAGGTACTAGAGTGGAATCAGCAAGAATTAATCAGGCTGGGTCAAGAGGGGATCTTGGAAAAGCCGAAAAACCAAGTCAAGTTTATTATGGAACCTAATCCCTTGTATACCATGAAACGGGGTGAAGTCTGTACATTGCACAGAGTGATGACATCAGTAGTGACAAACTGCAGGTGCAGAGTCCAATAAGTGGGACCACCACCAACAATACACCCCTGCCAATCCTTAAACATGTTAATAGGCCCTAATGGCCCCATACAGGGTG
Source organism: Typhlomys cinereus (assembly GCA_023101885.1). Taxonomy (NCBI): domain Eukaryota; kingdom Metazoa; phylum Chordata; class Mammalia; order Rodentia; family Platacanthomyidae; genus Typhlomys; species Typhlomys cinereus. Next base: position 476,941 of record JALPQD010000298.1, on the reverse strand, counting down.
GAGAAAGAACAGGTCAGGAACATGGTGATACAATTATACATCTTTGATGTATGCTAATCAATGTCCAGATGGCTTCCAAAGAACAGGAAGGAATACGTAAAAAACACCTCAGCCCTTGAACCCAGTTCGAGACAGGACAAGATCCATCCCTGGCCCTTGTGGGAAGGTCAACAGGAATCAGCCTACTACTATACTGGCATAAGCTGGCATCTGTGCTGACATAAGCACAGAGCTATGCTGGAATAGGAGGCACATTGCAACTGAGACTGCAAGGGATGCCCTTGGCATCCATCTTCAAGAAATGGAGATCTTGGGCTTGAGCGTTCCTTACGAGCTTGCCAGTTTACTCCAGGAATTCCTCGTCTTTCTAAGTCCTGAGTTAAAAGTGACTAATGTGCTTGCCCAGCTTTTCCAAGAGTTCTGGGCTTGCAAACTCCAGTCCTCCTGCTTGTACTATAGAGCAAGGGCCTTTTTATCCACTAAGCCATCTCCACAGTATGAAGCTTTGGGATTACTAATCTGATTTTGTTGACAAGGAAAGAATTAGACATATGTACTAATAGTATGACCCAACTACAAATAAATAAAGATCCAGTTATTTTCTTTTTGACATAAGCAAGACAATAATTCATAGTAGCTTTATTAAATTTGAATATAGTTTGCACAGATTTGTTTATATTGAAATAATATTTCAGTTGGACATGGTGCAGTGTGCTAGTAGAATCCTAGTACTTGGGAAGCAGAAGCAGAAGGATGGTAGTTTAGGCCAGCCTCTGGGTTACATAGTGATACACTGTCTCACTGTATATGAATAAAATAATATTTCATCAGGGGATGATGGCACAGGTCTCTAATTCTAGCATTTAGGAGGCAGAAGCAGGAAAATCAGCATTTCATGGCCAGGCTGGACAGGAAACCCTGTCTCAAAAACAAAACAGGTTCATATTTAAGGGGAGAATGGCTGAGGAAATGACTGGGTCTGTAAAATGCTTGCCACACAGGTGTGAACGCAGACCTGAGTTTGGATTACCATCACCCAGCATAAAAAGCCAGATACAGCGGTTTGCATCTCTAATCCCAGTGCTAGGAAGGCAAAGACAAATGGATCCTTGGATCTCTGCAAGGTCCAAGTTCAATGAGAGGCCCGGTCTCAAAAAATAAGATGGAGCATGCACATTAAAGGACTCTCTGGGGATTGGGAGGGGAGGCACTGGGGGATGAGGAGGGAGGGGTGAGGGGAGGGGGAGCAGGGGGTTGGGGGGAGGAGAAGGGAGGGAGGGAAGTGGTGTACCTATTAAGTTTGTATGAGCAGAAATAATAATAAAAAATGTTAAGAAAAAATAAGATGGAGATCACCTGAGCAAGACAACTGACACCCGGCTTCCCCGCATATGCTCACGCACACATGCATGCCTACACAAAATACACACAGGCTCCTCACAGGTGTGCACAACATGAGTGGACAACAATTAAGGAATTCCCAGCTTTGTGTTTTATTTTAATCTTTTAAATACCACCAAAAACTAAACCATTAGATTTATCAGTGGAATGTCTCTTAAACATTTTGTTGGAAGGGAAAAAGGAAAGAATGCTGTTCTGTTTGGCTTTATAACTTTTAGCAGATTTCGTCCATCTGGTTTTAATTTGTAGCGCTGCAGAAGTAGTGTACTGAGTACTGTTTTATTTTTTTAAGACACATAATATGTTTTGTTGAAGTATTTCATTCTGAGATAGATAGATAGGTAGGTGGACAGACAGACAGACAGACAGACAGACAGACAGATATCACATTTGTTTATGAAAGAGAGAGTGAGAAAACACATACATGCCAAGGCAAATGAGTAGAAGACAACTTTCTGAAGTCTTTCACCATGTGGCCATGTGGGCTTCTGGGGATTGAACTGGGGTCATCAGGTGGGGGTCGCTGTGCATGCCTATGGAGGCCCAAGGGTGACTTTGGGAATCATCTTGGGTTGCATTACCTTCTCTTTGCTTTGTTCTGGAATTTCCCAGGCTCTGCCTTCCAGGGCTGGAAGTACAGAGCCATTTCTGCCTGGTGTTTTTATGTAAGATCTGGGATCCAGACTCAGGACCTTCTGCTCGCAAGGCAGAGGCTGAACTCTTGAGCCATCTCTCCAGCCCCATCAGGGTTTTCGTTTTGTTTTGCTTTTTTTGAAGATTTATTTATTTGTGTGTAGTGTGTGTGTGTGTGCACATACACAGGCACGCACACACACACATGTATCTCATAGCACATGTGTGAAGGTCAGAAGTCAATTTTGGGGTGTTGGTTCTCTTCTTCTACCATGTTTCTTTTGGAAATCAATTCTCTCCTTTCACTGTATTGACTCCAGGGATTGAACTCAAGTTGTCAAGTTTGTACACAGTCATCTTTACCTAGTGAGCCATCTCACCATCTGTTCAAATCTTGATTTTAAATCAGAAAAGGATACAGCTCCTTAAATATGATACTTTTGTCCTTTTGTTTCTTTAACTTTAAAATATAGGGAAAAAAATTCTAAGACTTTATAGCTTTGGTATATGTATATCAAATTTTCCTGGTATCCATAATGTGATAGTAAGATACCTGTTAATCCTTTGAGTCTTTTGTGGCTTATGTGGTACAATGTGAACAATCATGGCAGATACATTAGAGACATATAAACTATTAACTATGTATTGAATTTGTTTATATTGAGATATTGTAAATGAAAAGATTTTAAATGCCAAATGGATACCAGCCGGTGCATAAGGAATGCTATAATATGTATAATTTCATATAACCCATACAACTCCAAGAAATAGAGCCCTATTTTTCAGATGAGGAAATTGACACTCACAAAAGATAAATATTTTCCCCAAGATTATGTTGCTGCAAGTGATGGGGCACACATATGATAGCGGGTCTCCAGTCTGTAATCCTGGATAGTGTCCTCTGCTTTCCATTTTTTCCTTTACAACAGGTAGGTTCTTAAGAAATCCTCAGTGTTAAATAAAGAAGTTAACACACATAAACATGCTAGCGATAAGAGAATTGCCAGACGCTCAAGATCACTTATTTTATTCAACTTACATTTACTGAACACCTACTTTAGAAGCACATAATAGATTTGGGAATATAATAACAGGCAAAGACAAATATAGTTCCCACTTTCTTGGAATATATACTGTAGTGAAGAAGAAACTACCCAAACACTTTCCTAAATTAGTATAAGACTACAATATGAGGACAATTACAAATTCTAGGTATGATTAAAACACTTAAAGTGTGGATGTTTGTGTGCGCTGTATATGTCTGTGGGTGCATGTGTGTGCACGTGGAAGCTGTAGTCGGTATTATTGTCTTTTGTTCACCACCTTATTTTTTGAGACAAGATTTCTCACGGAATATGGAACTCTCACCAGTTGGTTCGACTGGCTGGCCAATGAAATCTTGTTTTACACACACACACACATACACCTTATTTTTTGAGACAAGATTTCTCACGGAATATGGAACTCACCAGTTGGTTCGACTGGCTGGCCAGTGAAATCTTGTTACACACACACACACACACACACACACACACACACACACACACACACCTTATTTTTTGAGACAAGATTTCTTACGGAATATGGAACTCACCAGTTGGTTCGACTGGCTGACCAGTGAAATCTTGTTACACTCACACACACACACACACACACACCCGTGCTACATTTACAGATGCACATAACCATCCCTGACTTTTATATGGGTAGTAGGACAATCTCTCCAACCGAAGGATACCTAATTTTATCTGGGATTCCTCCCTGCCCCCACCCCCCAAGAAAAACCCGAGAAAGAGATATGAATAACACTAGAATTTGCATAGTCTGGAAGAAGGAAAGAGTGTGCTGTGTGAATGCATGTATAGAAGATCTTCAACAGGAAAGCATGGCAGTTTTGAGGAGCTGAAGAATTCTGTTCTAGAGACTGAATTCAAATACTTATACTTGCAAAGGCAAGCACTCCTCAGACCTGTGAAAGGTTTTGTTTTCATTTAGGTTTAGTTCTGATTGGTTTGGTTTAGACAGGGTCACACTGTCTTTGTCTGGCCTTGAATTCCTTATCCTCCTGTCTTTGCCTGCCAAGTGCTACCACATGTGGCTATAAGAGTTTAAAGAATTGTAATATAGTGGGTTTTTAATGAACAATGGAGAATTTTTCTGGCTCTAGACAAACGTGAGAAGTGGTTTAAAAAAGGCTAAAATGAGTTAATTTGACTATCTTTAGAGTTTGTACTTTATATTATAGGTTTTTTAGTTTCTAAAACTTGTTGGGCTTTCCAAGGTAAACTATTATTTGGTGAAAGAGGAAAAAAACAATGATTCTGGAAGATTATTATGACAAGAACTAAGCTTTGTTGTACAATTATTTTTTTTATTATTTATTGAACTGTGTCATGTGCGTGTGTATGTGCGCACGCGTGTGTGTCTGTGTGTATGTGTGTCTGTGTATGTGTAGAACCACAGACGAATTCACGAACCACCATGGACGCCTCCACCTCCTTCTGCCCCGGGATTCACAGGCTCCGCCCTACCAGGACCAGAAGCGCAGGCCGCCCCCGCTTCCGCCTGGTGTCTATACGTGGGATCTGGGATCCGAACTCTGGACCTTCCACCTGCAAGGCAGAGGCTTAACCCCTGAGCCACCTCTCCAGCCCTGTTGTACAATTATTAACTCATGAATTTCACTGGATTCTTGTGTTTTAAATGAGATGAATAACAAAAAGTTTAAACAAACAAAACCTTCATTTAAAAGTTAAGTTACTTACAGGGCTAGAGCTGGCTCAGAGGTTGAGGCTTTGCCTTGAAAACGGAAGGATATGAGTTGGGATCCCAGATCCCGTGTTAAAAACTCCAGGTGGAAATGGCAGTGGCCTGTATACTTCTGGCCTAGAAGACAGAGACTGGGAAACTGTAGAGCAATGCAAAGAGGAGATAGAGCAATCCAGGAGGATTCCTGATGTCACTCTTGGGCCTCCACAGACATATACAGCACCCTTTGATGCATATGCACATGCATACACAGTTACTTGCTGAAGACACAACTAGATCATAGGTTCAGGATTTGAATGGGACTCTCTGCTATTCTATTGCCAATGATGATAACTGAGGAAAGAAATTCTAAGACAGGATAAGTCACAGCCACTTAGGTCATTATTTAAAAGTTCAAAGAAGTCCTTTTTCCTCCATTTGTCAATGTGTGTGCTTGACTTCATATCTTACAGTGTTTTTGTTTGTTTGTTTGCTTTTTACTTTTTTTTTAGAAAGAGAGTTTTTTTATTATTTATTCAATTGTGCATGTATGCGTTTGTGTGTGTGTGTGTGTGTAGAACCACGGACGAAGTCGGGGACCACCATGGACGTCTCCACCTCCTCCTTGTTTACTCTGCCCCGGGATTCACAGGCTCCGCCCTACCAGGACCAGAAACGAAGGCCGCCCCGCTTCCGCCCGGTGTCTATATGTGGGATCTAGGATCCGAACTCAGGACCTTCGCCTGCAGGGCAGGGGCTTAACTCCTGAGCCACCTCTCCAGCCCCGCTTTAACTTTGGGAATCGTCCTGGATTGCTTGTACCTCCTTTTTGCTTCACTCTGGGATTTCCCAGGCTCTGCCCACCAGGGTTGGAAGTGCAGATCGCCGCCATTTCTGAGTTTATACGTGGGACCTGGGAATGGAACTCAGGCCCTTCTGCTTGCGAGGCAGAGTCTTAATTCCTGAGCCCTCTCTCCAGCCCCTCACAGTCTTTTCAAGATCACAAATAATAGTGGTTCCTAGCCAAAAAACAAAAGCAAAAATTATGAGCAAGAATTTGGTCAAAGTCCATTATAAGCATCATAACAAAACCAATTATTTTGTGTAATTAAAAAACGAGCTATGGGGCACCCTAGCTCCTCATGGTACTCAAGGTGTCATGAGTTCCTTTTCCAGCTGCCTGCTTCTCATGGAGGCTCTCTAGCCCCTCGTGGCACTCCATGTCTGGAGTCCATGAGTTCCAGCCTTTCTCTTCTCTAATAAAGTCTATCTTAATCTTCTAAAAAAAAAAAACGAGCTATGGAGATGACTGAGTGGGTGAAGCTTGACTGAAGACATGAGTTTGAATCCCCCGAACTCATATAAAGTTAGATACAGTAACATGCATTTGAAATCCCATCACTCCTACAGCAAGACAGCAGAGACAGGAGAATCCTCAGAAGCTCTTCAGATGCCTAAGCAGCAGAAAGCAATAAAAAGATCCCCATCTCAAGCAAGATGGAAAGCAAAGATCAACATCCAAGGTTGTCCTGTGAGCTTCACATGCACATTATGACACGTATGCACCCACAGGAATGCACATGTATACAAAATAAACTTTGATGGGATGAAGAGACAACTTAATCAGTGTAGTGCTTGCTTGCTATACGAGCATGAGGACGAGCTCAACCCCCAGCATCCCTGTCAAGAAGGAGGCACAGTAGCCTATAAATTGCAATGTTGGGGAGGATCCCTTGGGTTGCTGGCCAACCAGGCTAGCCAAATCAATGAACTTCAAGTTCCTGTCCAGAAAATAAGGTGGAAAACGATTGAGGAAAACACCTAAATGCCACATCAGGCCTCCATACACATGTGAACCCATGTGCATGTGCACCTGGGCATGGCGCATGTGTACACACACACACACACACACACACACACACACACACACACACACACACACCCCTCTCTGTAGGCTGGGAATTGTGGCTCAGTTGGTAAAGTGCATGCCAACATGCATGAAGTCCTTAGTTCAATCTCAGTACGTATAAACCCATCATTGGTGATTTCCCAGGCTCTGCCTTCCACCATATCTACCTGGCATTTTTATGTGGGATCTGGAGATCCAAACTTAGGTCCTTTTGCTTGCTAGGCAAAGACCAACCACTGATCCATTTCCCCAGTATCTAGAAGAGATGTTTTTAAAAAGAAATGGCTAGAGATGAACAAGGATATTTGTATGGATTATATGTTGCTTCAGCTAGGTTTTTAGGAATGAACAAGTTACTGGAAGCAGTTGGCAAGGAAGCCAACATTCCCTGGTAAAGGAAGGGGTACTGATGTACACATGCAGAGATGAGAGAATAAATTCATAGATTGCATTTGTGGAGCTATACAATGGAATTTGCTTTGTGGGTAATGGAATTTTATTATTTAAATTAATTCTAGGAGTTCCTCTAAAATTCACTCTCTCGTGTTCTTCCCTCTACTTTCAGGCTGCTATATGGCAGGCACTAAACCACTATGCTTACCGAGATGCAGTTTTCCTTGCAGAACGACTATATGCAGAAGGTTTGTAATCTGTTTGTTTGTATTGAACTTTAAATGAATAAATGGAGTATATAAATGTAATAGTTACTTTTTTGTGTTGCTGTAAGAGAATATTCAAAATCAAGCAACTTAAGGGAGAAGGAAAGATTTATTTAGTTTACCGTTCCAGAGGGGAGATACAGTCTTTCATGGTGGAGGCCACATGGCTGGCTGGCCGGTCAAAGCTGGAAACAAGCTACGGTCACACCCATCTGGAAGCTGAGAGCTACCAGACTGTTTGCTGCAAAGGTGGGACTAATCCACCTCAAGGCCCCATCCCTTGTGGCCACCTTCCTCCAGCAAGGCTCCACCTCTCAGAGATGCCATGACCTTCCCAAACATATGAGACTGTGGGGGACATATTTCAAACCATGACTATAGAATATGTAGAATTCTACCACTTTTTCTGATTAATAAAATTCTTAGTATCACCCTTCCTTCCTTTGGTCCTTCCTTTATTTGTGTGCATGTGTGTGCATGTTTGTTTGTACAGGTGTATGTGCACACACTGAAAGACAATTGCAGGTGTTATTCCTTAGGAGCCATCCACTTTTTTTCTTCTTTTTTAAGATTCTCTAACCAATTAGACTAAGTTGGCTATGAGTCTCAGAGATCCACCTTTCTTTTCCTCCCCAGTGCTAGGATCACAAGTGCATAACTTTTCAAAGGGTTCGAGGGTTGGACTCAGGTTTCTGAGGCTTGCAGTTCAAGCACTTTACTAACTGAAATTTTGTTCTGAGATAGGATTTCATTTTGTAGTTCAAACTGGCCTTAACCTCTCAAGTGCTGAAATGACAGATATAAGCCACCATGCTCTGCTTGTATTTTCTTTAGAATTGGCATTGGTCTAAAAAAGAAAACAAACCCTGCAGGCAGGCTTAAATGGGTCTACAAGTAAAGGTGCCTGTGAGCAAATCTTGACCGAGTTCAGTCCCTTTGGAAAGTTGTCCTCTGACCTACTTGTACAAGTGCAGAGACAGTCACTACTTCACACATGTGGTGCACCCATTCCCCTCCCCCGAAAAATTTGCACATGTAGAGAAAAAAGTCATTCCTCTCTTTCTGTAATGTGAGTTCCAAGGATTGAACTCAGGTCATCAGACGCCATGGCAAGCACTTTTATTGCTTGTATGTTGTTTCTTTTCAATCTTATATTTTTATTCTAATAGTTAAAAATTTTATGTATATATTTGACCTCCTATATTATCTTCTTTCAACTCTAATAAATATGTAGTGGTTAGTAGCTTAAAAATTTATAAAGAATTTATAATATTACAATTAGGATTTGAACCCAAATGTCTTTTATTTTACATTATTACTTATTCAGCACTGTTTAATAAATAATGGTACATTTCTTTCCACTATGTGATATTTTATTTATTTCAGCTTAACTTTTATTCTTTTAGAGTTTCATACATGAATATAACTAATTATTTTACAGTTATTATTTTACTTATTTTCCAATACTACTATTTTTTACCTTAATTACTCAATCCCATCCCCCCTCCTTTTTCTTCCTTACCAGTCTCCCCCTTACTTTCATTCTTTTGTGTGTGTCTGTGTGTGGCCTGTTCATCCAGACGCCTTTGCTGGCAAGTAAGTGCCTGAGCACTTGCATGCATCATATATCACTGGGTATATCATTACTTCATTTTATATTACAGTTTTTTAAATGCTTAGTTCCACATCCAGAAGCTTGTGTTCCATTAATTGGTTTTCTATTTTAGCTCACTATCACATCATTTTAATAATACTTTAGATTGTCTTTTAATAATTGCTACAACTTATTTCTCATCATTGCCTTTTTTATTTAAAATTTTTATTTTCATTGCTGTTGCCAGTTTATAAGAAACTGAAGCAGGATGCCAGAGAGATGGCTCAGGGGTTAAGTCTTTGCCTCACAAGCAGAAGATCTTAAGTTCAGATCCCAGATCCCACGTAAAAATGCTAAGTGGAAATGTCAGTGGCCTGCATTTCTGGCTCTGGAAGGTGGAACCTGGGAAACTTCAGAGTAAAGCAAATAGTAGGTAGAAGCAATTCAGGGTGATTCCCAAAGTCACCCTTAGACCGCCACCAGCATGCACAGTTCCCTCTGGTACACATAGACATACATATACATACACACGTACAAAAATAATAAAAAAATGTTTAAAAATTAAAAAAAGAAACTGAAGCAAGGGTTCATGGGCAGTAACAGATCCATTTGTTTGATTCCATTTTACCAAAGGTAGCAAATTCTGATTTGCAATGATTAGTAGTTACTACTAATCTATCATAGTACTCATCCCCACTAAATCAACCTTAGAATATTTGACTGACACTGTTGATCAGAGTTGATGATAACTGTAGGTACCCCCAGTAGGCTCCCTCCTATATACTAGTAGTAACTTTTGTATCTGGGGGAAAATGTCCAATAGACCATGAGCCTAAAGAGATTAGAGGACTGGGGAGATAGGTCAGTTAACAAAGTACTAGCCTTGTATCTGGGTTTTCCTGAGACTCACTTGCAAACCAGAATAGCCTACTTGGTGAGTTCAAGCCAATGAGACTCTTTGAGGGAGGGAAGAAGAATGACACCTTAGGAATGACATTAGAAGTTGACCTGGGCTCCATTTCATGTGCACATATTGTGGATACGCACCTACACACAAAAAATGATGGGTAGTGTTTTCTAGAAACTCTTGAAATAATTTCTCAATTTCACTAATCCTTATAACCCATTTGTCTTGCTCCTAAGAGATTTATATCCTGACTTAGATTATTGTTGTAAGTAAAGAGTAGGAGAATTTCTTACTTTTTTTATATTAGTCTTTACACTAGTGCTTCTTGGAAAATCATGAAATAGATTAGAGAAGAATTTTTTTGGATTTAGCTTTTATATATATATATATATGTATGTATATATATATATATATATATAATTTCTAAGGATAAAATTTCAGTTAATGTAACCTTGGAATGAAGTTAACTTTCTACCAAGATAGGACATTTTTCTTGTGTTTTAAAATAGTGGTTCTCAGATTTTACTGTGCCAGAGAATCATCTGAAGAGTTTGTTAGCACATATTACTATTTCCCCTCACGTAGGGTTCAAGAGTTTTACATTTACTTCTGGTGCTGGTACAGAGACCATGTTTTGCAAGCACTAGCTTAGATCTTTTGAACTATTTATTGCATGAAAACTCAAGTGTGGGTTTTCTTCTTTCTCATTTCCTTTTGTTATTGCTTCTGTAGATTTTTTTGGTTTAAGAGATTGTAAAGAGAAATGAAGTCGCTTTTGATTGCCAAGAAAGGGGACATTTCCTAAAATAAGAATAGGGTTCTGGGGCTGGAGAGGTGGCTCAGGGGTTAAGCCTTTGCCTTGCAGGCAGAAGATCCTGAGTTCGGATCCTAGACCCCACGCCAGGCAGAAGTGGGGGCGGCCTGTGTTTCTGGTCCTGGTAGGGCGGAGCCTGTGAATCCCGGGCAGAGTAAACAAGGAGGAGGTGGAGGTGGTCCATGGTGGTTCCCGAATTCGTCCGTGGTTCTACACACACACACACACATGCATACACATATGCATACACACACTCACACACGCATACACACACAATTGAATAAATAATAAATAATTAAAAAAAAAAGAATAGGGTTCTGGAGAGTTGGTTCAGGGATTAAGACTCTGCCTCCCAAGTAGAAGGTCCTGAGTTAGGATCCCAGGTCCCACGTAAAAATACCAGATGGGCCTGCACTTCTGGCCTGTAAACAGAGCCTAGGAATCTGGGGGGGGGCGGTTAGAAACAATCCAGGTTGATTCCCGAAGTCATCCTTGGTTTTCCACAGGGGTACCTGTGTGTGCGCATGCATACTAAATAAATAAACAAACAAACAAAAGCAAAAACAGTAGGGCACAAATTATTGAATAACAGCTTTTGTCATTAGAAAGTTTAATTTATATTACTGTAAAAATCTATCCACTGCATATTAAAATCATGTGGGTATTCTCTGAATTTTTTATATTGAATATAGTTTGGCATATATTTGGTGTCAGAAGCAATGTTTTATTGTTGGTGGGTGAGCGTAAAAATGGGAGAGGGAAAGGAAGGAGACACTTGCCATGGCACGTGTATGTCCTCTGGAACAACTTGAAGTTGGTTCTCTGCTACCACCTATGTGTGGGTTCTGGAGATTAAATTCAGGTTGTCAGCCTTCCACAGAGAGCACTTCACAGGGTAAGCCATCTCGCCAGTTCTTAAATTTTTTTTTTTTTAATGCAGGCTTTTTGATGTATAAACACATTTTAGCTTAGTAATGCGGCTTGTTTACCCTTAATTTCCTTTCCTAATAAAATTTAATTTCAGTCCTCCCGAGGAGCCTTTTAGAAAAATGTTCCCTAAAATGTGATGCTTTACTGGTAGTCTAAAAGTAGAAGGGCATGTATTTATGTGTGTGCATGTTTGCATTTCTCAAGTATTTGCAGATAATTGTCTTCATCGGATTACTTCCCTGGTTTCTTCTGGAAAGAAAATCAGGAAGAATTGACTTTCCTTCTTTTTCTGTGTAGCCCTGTCTAGCTTTGAACTTGCTAGCTCACCTAGAACTTTAGCTGATACTCCTGCTACTGCCTGGTGAGTGCTGGGATTATAAGCCACCATACCTGTCTGAGAACTGACTTTCCTACCAGCAATATATTTTTCCATTATTCAAATAAGAATCAATAATAGTAGCTTTGAACTAAATAGAATACTTTTTTTGTTGTTAAACTTGTTTATTTCCAGATAAAATGAATATCCAATATGTTGAATAGTAGTCAATTTTTTTCTTTCTCTTTTTTAATATTTTAGTACATTCAGAAGAAGCCTTGTTTTTACTGGCAACATGTTATTACCGCTCAGGAAAGGCCTATAAAGCATATAGACTCTTGAAAGGACACAGTTGTACCACACCACAATGTAAATACCTGCTTGCAAAATGTTGTGTTGATCTCAGCAAGTAAGTATTAAAATCTTCTTTAGCCAGTTTGTTCTACTTGCATTCTAGAATTTTGGATAAAATTCTTCTGACAGATTAAACTCTTGACTTCTTTTCCTCTTATTTGAGTAACAGTTGCAATGTTTGCACTGTTGCCTATAACATTATTTTGGTCTTGGAGAGATTTCACTGTTAGGAAGATAAATAAATAACAGATTTTTGTGTATGTGTATGCTATGGGTTGAACTCAGTTCTTCATGCTAACATACTACCAACTGAGTTACATTCCCAGCCCTCAACAGCAGAATTTAAAAGAATTTAATTCTTACCAGTTTCCAAAATGATCGTAAGTCTCATTTCCTTTGGCTTTCTTTGTCAGACCAATTTAAGCAAGCTAGAAGACATGGCAGTTTACATAAGAATAACGCGTTCTATGTAATTAATTAGTTTCTGGGATCATTTGAGTACTACTGTCTACCCCTGCCCCTTTGAAATGAAAGCCAGTCAATGAACTCTTGTTCATTGCAGTTAAAGTCAACTGTTAAAATCAACTGCCTCTATTACAGAAGGCAGCTGGAGCTATGGAAAGCTGTGACCTTTTTCTTTTTCTTTGTTTGTTTTTGCATGTGACTGTGTGCGCCTGTGGAGGCCCAAGGTGACTTTGGAAGTCATCCTGGATTGCTTCTACCTTTTTGCTTTGCTCTGGATTTCCCAGGCACTGCCTTCTAGAGCTGGAAGTGAAGGCTGCCACCATTTGCACCTGTCATTTTAACATAAGATCTGGGATCCAAAGTCAAAGTCAGTCTGCTCGTGAGGCTGTCTTAACCCCTGAGCCATCTTTCCAGCCATTCCCCCCTCTTTTTAATATTTTACTAATTTGTAATTTGAGAAAGAGGAACAGGGGAGAGAAAACAAGAAATATGAGTGGATCAGGATAACTTTCAGAAGTCAGTTGTCTCCTTCCACCATGTGGGCTTCTAGAGATCGAGCTCAGGTTACCAGATTATGAGCTGGCGACTTAACCCACTGAGCCATCTCACTAACTCCCAGTTGTGACCTTTTAAACTATTTTCTGTGCTGTAAAAAGTGAAATAATGCTTAAAAGTGACCAGACAGATATTTGTAAGAGTCTATATATTTTTTATAAGAGTCTATATTTTGTTTGTAAATTTAAATTCGAGGAATAACAAAGTCATCATATACTTATAAATATTACTTGTCTAACAACTAATTGATAACTTTTTAATTACACTGAATAAATATGTATACATTCTGTAAAAAATATTTAATAGATTATTTTAAATTTTAAATGTTTTAGTGTTGAACTCTTAAAATGCTACTTTCTTTAAAGTCTTACTGGGGGAAAAGAAAACGTTCTATGGACCCTGAAAGAACTTTCCACATGGTGATACTAATTGCTTTTAGTCAGTAAGTTAAAAACAAAACCAGGGCTGGAGTACCTTGAAAGTAGAAAGTCCTGCGTTCAGATCCCAAGTCCCATCAAAAAACCCATGCAGAAACTGCAGTGGCCTGCACTCTGACCCTGGTGGGCAAAGCCTGGAAAATACCAGAGTGAAGCAAAAAGGATGATTCCCGAAGTCACCCTTGGTCCTCCACAGGGACATACAGTGCTTTCTGATACACAACACACACACAAATAAATTTTAAAAAATTCAAATCATTACAAACCATTGAAAATATATGGTAAAATCAAGCAAGTGTTATGGTTAATTCCTTTGGGAAACATTTAATTTCTAGGGATAAAATAATAATAAAAAAGAAAAAAGTGCTATTCAAATTTCATTCTTAAAAGAATTGATGACAATAAATACATTCTTTTCAATTTAGATATGTTAGTTTTTGCTTGCACATTTCTATTCAAGGAATTATAGAAGTAAACACCATCACACTTGTGTGTAAAGAACCGTTCATAATCTCCCAAATTACAGTGATCCTCTTTCTTTTGACTAGATTTGTACATACAGAAACTAAATTCTAGTGAGTTCTATTTTAAAGGCAAACTGAAGTTTTAAGATCATAGATTTCTAACTTTCCAATGATTCTGAGTACATGTTTACCACTATTTTAAAAGCATAGAAACTTTTCACTTTGTCTCCATAGTTAGGCATACGTACATTAGTAATGAAGGATAACTTCATGAAGTGCTTTTACATTGACTTTTAATAATCTATAAATTTATATTTTAAAGGCTCGCAGAAGGAGAACAGATCTTATCTGGTGGAGTGTTTAATAAGCAAAAAAGCCATGATGATATTGTTACTGAGTTTGGTGATTCAGCATGCTTTACTCTTTCATTGTTGGGACATGTGTATTGGTAAGTAAGCGACTCAAACCACCAGGAAAGAGTTGTCCGTATTAGAGTGCTTCATAGTGTACAAAAACATTTATTGATGTATATTGGGGGCAGGGAACTTGCCTGAACAGTTGTGGATTCATTGTCCTCATCTCATGTTAGACCAGTTAATAGTTGATCCCATTTTTTTATTCACCACTTACCCTTATTGACAATAGCCACAGCACCTAACAGTCAGTGCACAGAACCTGGGTGTTTTTACTTTGGGTAAAGAGAGCATCTTGTGACGTACTGAGGAAAGAGAAGAGCGAAATCCCCTTAATATTAATATCACTGCTACTCTTTCAAAAGAGGCTCCGAGACAAGTTTTAATAGTAAGAGTAGCAGTTCACATCTGGCATGTCATGATTTTGAAGCATGTAATGAAGCAAGAAATCTCCTACAGTGGTATTTGGAAAATTAGTGAGTTTTCAAATACGTTTTTGATTTAGAATTTTTGTTTATTTGGTTGATTGCTCTTAAGAGTGTGTCTCACTCACCATGTAGCCCAGCTTAACTAAGAGCGTGCAATCCTGTCTAAGCTTCCCTGTGTGCTAAGGATTATATGCATGTCCCACTATGCTAGGCTAGAAATCATTCTTAAAATTTATTAAAATCAAAACGTTGAAAACAAATATGAATTCAAAATTATCACTATGTAAAATTAACATTGGGACTAGAAAGATAGCTCAGGGGTTAAAGCTTTTGCCTCTCAAACAAAAGGACCTGAATTCATATCTCCAGATACCACATAAAAATGCCAGGTGCCTACAGCGTCGACCTGCAGTTTCAGCCCTGAAAAGTGGAACCTGGGAAATCCTCGAGCAAAGCAATATGGAGGCAGAGCAGTCCAAGATGATTCCTGAATAATCCTTGGGGCCTCTGTAGGCACATATATTCAAGTGTCCTCAAGTGCACACACAATTGGTCCTTATTTTTATTTTGAAATACACTTGGTTATCTGTTATCTGGTCTTTTTTTAAAAAACCTTGGTATTTTAGAATTGTAAAGCCTTAAATGTTGGTACATGGCTGTAATCCCCGCATTTGGGAGATGGAGGCAGGAGTATTACAGTAAGATCATCCTTAGCCATATATAATCACTCAAGGCCAGCATGAGCTACAGAAAAGCAAAAGGTAAAGAAAAAGATTAATAATAGCTGTAGCTTGATTTTCTTTTCCTACATGATAATAAAATATTTTGAACTTCAGATCATCTAGTTACTGTTTTGTTTTTTTGTTTGTCTTTTGTTTTTTAATCTGGAAGGAATCTAACTAACTTCTCTCTATCTAAACGATCAGAAGCCAATAGGGCCATTTTGATGATTTCTGGATTGTTCAATTATACATATTTTCAGGGATATTATCTAGGTTTAAAATTAATCCACTATGTACATTATTAAAAAAGGAATATCAGGATCTGGTGATATGGCTTAGTGAGTGTAGTGTCTGCTGTCAAGCCAGATGACTGAGTTCAGTTCTCCAGACCAATATGGTAGAAGAAGAGAAGCAGCTCCTACAAGTTGTCGTACATACACATACATACACACACACACACACACACACACACACACACACATAAAATAAGTAAATGCAAAAAAGTCAATTAAAAAGCTACCACTACTACTTCATTCATTCACTAAAGAATCTGGTTATTTAACTATATCATATTTAAGGCATATAAGTTATTTAGAATTACCACTGGGATATTAGGTAAACAAGAATAAAACTAAACTATTTGAATGTTTTCTATATTTCTGTTCATTATCTGCAAAGAAATTAAACACCCAAGAAGTCAGCGAAGTCAAGCATTATGGTCCACATTTGTACCCTTAGCACAGTCTAAGGCAAGAGGGTTAAGAATTTAAGGCCAGTCAGGGATGTATACCAAGACATTGTTGAACAAGTGAGAGAAAGAGAGATTGAGAGAAAAGATGGGAATTTAGGGAAGCAACAAGAGTTTCTATAAGATTTACCTAATTTTCCATTTTAAAAATTATCTTTATAAAATGGGGGTTGTTGCTGGCTTAATCTTTTCTTTCTTTCCATAGCAAGACAGATCGGCTTGCCAAAGGATCAGAATGTTACCAAAAGAGCCTTAGTTTAAATCCTTTCCTCTGGTCTCCTTTTGAATCATTGTGTGAAATAGGTAAGCTCATGGGTGCAGTTACTCTTTCCTTACATATTTTCTTTAAAAAGCTTTTTTCTTAATTTCTGGAAACCAAGTCAAGCTAAATGCTATTGCAGTTGAGACTAAGGGGCTGGGAAGATGGCTCAGTTGTTAAAGCCTTTGCCTGGCAAGCAAAGGGACCTGAATTTGCGTCCCCAGATCCCATGTAAAAATGTTTGACTGCTTGACCTTTCTACAATTCTAGCTCTGAAAATAGAGCATGGGAATCCTTGGAGCAAACTGGCTAGCCAGATTAGCCCTAACAGTATACTTGGGTTTAATTAGAAACCCAGATTCACAGTAATAAGGTGGAAGAGCAACCGGGGATGGTTCCTAATGTCACCTTTGGAATTCTACAGGCACATAAACTGAAGTGCATTTGTAGGGCTGGCTCTGGGACTAAGACTCTCCCTCAAAAGCAGAAGGTCCTAGTTCAAATCCCAGGTCCCATGTGGAAATGATGGCAGCCTGTACTTCTGGCCCTGGTGGGCGAAGCTTGGGAAAATCCCAAAATGAAGCAAAAAAGAGATAAAAGCAATCTAGGATGATTCTCAAAGTCACCTTTGGTCCTCCACAGGTGCCCTCTTACATACACACAATATATAAATAAAGTCGAAGTGCATTTATGTATATACACCACCCATGTTTGCCCCATACACACATACCTAAAGGAAAAAGATCTAAAGGAAAATCTGACCTTGGCTATACAGTAAATTCAAGGCCAGACTGGGTCATATGTAACCCTACTTCAAAACAAAAAAGGAAATCAGTTTGATTTATTATAAAGTTTACAATTTATTTCTAAATTTGCATCCTAGAGATTGATTAATAAATGAGCTTTTAGGAAGTAAAATTCAGTATGAGAAGTAGAGAAGAGAGGATCAGCGAGATAGCCCAAAATGTGTGCTCACAAACTCAGCAACCTGTGTTAAATTCCACAGAGGTCCACATAGTAAAAGGAGAGATGACTTTGAACGTTGTCCTCTCTTTCTTCCTCCCCTCACTCCCTGAATGAATGAAATGAGAATTTTAAAATTCTTAAGAAAAATCTTATTTACATGTAGTTATGTATACTTGGAAAAAATTCTCTCTCAGAGGCAAATTGTGTTTTGTTTTTTGATTTCTGCAGGTGAAAAGCCAGATCCTGACCAAACATTTAAATTAACATCTATACAGAACTTTAGCAGCTGTCTGCCCAACTCTTGTACAACACTAGTATCTAATCACAGTCTAACTCATAGACAGCCTGAGACAGTTCTTACAGAAACACCCCAGGACACAATTGTAAGTGTATTTCTTCTAATGTTCAAAATATTTTGAAAACCCAAAAGAATAATCTGAGGTAAATAATGTATCATAAGTAACATGGTAGATATTTTCTGTTTCAGGAGTTAAACAGACTGAACTTAGAATCTTCCAACTCAAAATACTCCTTGAATACAGATTCCTCAGTGTCTTATATTGATTCAACTGTAATTTCACCTGATACTGTCCCTCTTGGAATGGGTACTTCCATATTATCTAAACAGGTTCAGAATAAACCAAAAACTGGTCGGAGTTTATTAGGAGGACCAACTGCTCTTAGCCCATTAACCCCAAGGTAAGTCAAGTGACATTTAAAGTGTATTGTGATATAAATGATTTATAGTGGTTCATATTATTAATAATATGAGTTAACAGCAACTTCCCAAATCATAGAAAAAGAGGCATTCTCTTTTTACAAGATGAAGTAAAAGAAGTATAGCACATGAAATTTAATATATTTAAAATTTAAATTTAAAAAAGTTTAATATACTGTTGGAACTTTGAAGATGTACTCAGTTGGTAGAGTGCTTTTCCTAGCATGCACGGAGCCCTAGATTCGAGTTCCATTACTGTGTAAATTGGGTAAGGCTGTACAAATCTGTAACCCTAACTCCCCAAAGGTCTAGAAGCAGGAAGATCAGAAGTTCAAAATTGTCTTCAGCTATTAGTTACAAGTTTTAGACCTGTTAATGTGTGAAACCGAGAGTGGGTTGAACAGATGGCTCAGGGATTAAGATTCTGCCTTTCAAGTAGAAGGTCTTGAGTTCGAATCCCACATCCCACAGAAAAATTACTGTACTTCCGGCCCTGTTTGGCAAAGCCTGGGGAAATCCCAGAGCAAAGTAAAAAGTGCAGGCGGAAGCAATCCAGGATGATTCCCAAAGTTACCCTTGTTCCTCCACAGGCATAGTGCCTTTTGGTATACACACACACAATTAATAAGGTTTTTTAAAGTATAAATGATAATAAAAGAGGAAATATAAGATTTTTAAGTATGCCTCAGTTAGTAATGTATTAAGAGATATATCTAACTTTATATCAGCAGATAGCAGTGAGCCTCTTAAAAATCTTGCTATGCTTATGATATAATCGTATTAGTAGTGATTATTGTCATAGTGGTATCTTCTGGAACATGGAGGAAGACTTGACACCTGTCAGTGTGAAACACTTTATCAAATTATTGGGAATATATTTATAGAGGAGTTCATCCCAGAATATGTGTGTGTTTGTGTGTGTGTGTGTGTGTGTGTGTGTATATACACACAAAACTATCAGGAAAAAAAATACATTAGCATAATCTATGAATGGGTCTCAGGGCCAGGGAGTTAATAAAATATTGTGACCATGAGATTAGGGCATCTCTAGGGACTACCAGATAATATATTGATCATTATTAGTTAATCACCCAATGGTGTATAGAGACATTGCCTCCTTAATTATGTCCAAGTCTTGTGGATTACAAGAATTGGAATTAATTTGATTTTTGGATTTTGGTGTTTTTTTTTTAATTGTTTCTAATGTAAGATCAACAGATGCTGCTAAATTTAGGTCCTTATCTCATTGTTTTCTAATTTTCTTCACTTAGTTATGATGGGTGGAATACTCTACATTCACAGCTTATTTTTAATCTGCCCCTCAAATCTTCATTGCCCCCCAGACTGATTTGCCATTCTCTTCCTTTTAGACCTTCTAATTTAAGTATACTGCTGCTTTATATATGCCTTGATGACTTTTTGACACCTTGATTTCAACCTCTTCTCAGTTTTGGGATTTTGCCATTAGAAACCCCAAGTCCTGGAGATGGATCCTATTTACAAAACTACACTAACACACCTTCTGTAATTGATGTGCCATCCACCGGAGCCCCTACAAAAAAGGTATTTTCCATGTAAAATGCAATTTGAGTGTTGATTAAAGAACCTTTTTAAAACTCCGTTGCTTAAAGGTAATTTCAGAGAAAATCCAATTCTATATAATTGCTTTTTTTTCTTTAAGACAAAAACTTAATTTTCATAATTGCTCTTTTCTGAAAGTTACTGCTATAACTTTAAATATAAAAGAATGTCATCATTGTCATAGCCTCATTGTCAACTCTTTTGGCCAATTAATATTCAGCTCACAAGTAGTCATTTCTGAATATAGTTAAAAAAACAAAATTAAGAATGTTTCTATCATCTGAACATAAATAACAGAAGTTAAGTTAGCCCTTGTTTTTACATGTTCCCACTACTTGTATGAATGTTATTGTTGCTTTTTGTTGTTGCTGTTGTTTAGATTTTATTTTTCTTCTGTTCTGGGAATCAAATCTAGAGCTTCATACATTCTAGGCAAATATCCCAGCCTATGTATTTTTTGTAACACTTATTGATAAGTGACATGAAAAAAATATTGCCCAGATAAGCCTGATCATTTTTTATTTTTTAGTAGTGCTAGGATTTGAGCTTCTAGCCTCAAGTACTCTCCCACTAAGCTATATCTCCATTCCAGTTATTTCCAATAAGATTTTTTATGGTGGCTTCTCATAGATATGTAATGACAGTTTTTAAAAATATTATAATGTAGTAAAATCAATAGAAAACATTAATTAAATTAAAGACAGCAAAGATAGGAAGAGACTTTTTTTCTCTTCCAAGGAAACAGAAACTAATGATGAAAGATTGAAAAAATAAGAAAGAAATAGTAATGCTAAAGAGCAGTAAATATTCTAAGAATTTAGAAAGTGATCAGGTGATTTTTTTTAATCTATACCTCTGAACTATTGAACCGTTCTAATAAGTACCAAAGGAGGAGTATGAAATCCCACTGCAATTGTTATTTTTATAAGTGGTAAATTAATTTATCCATTTTAAGATAGCATCATTGGAAAAATGTAGATGGAAGCATCATCGTGTCTTTAATCACTTGTAGTACAATCTATAATCACAAACTTAGACTTTTTGTGTTTTACAGTCTGTTGCCAGAATGGGCCAAACTGGAACAAAGTCTGTCTTCTCCCAAAGTGGAAACAGTCGAGAGGTCACTCCAATTCTTGTTGCACAAACACAAAGTTCTGGCCCACAAACAAGGTATCTGTCATGGTATCATCAGATGGCATTTAGCCCTTCTTGCTTATGTTGATTCTCTTTTTTCAGTTTAGACAGGTGACTCTCAATTCTAGAGTTTGAATATGCAGTGTCTGAGATTTTTCACTTACTAGAAAGACTAGTATAACTTTTAGTTGAGTTTTACAGTGCAAATAAATAGCTAATTTACAATAATTGCCTCGTGGATTTCTTTAAATCAGTAGTGAAATACTCCTTCAAAATGATTTTCTTCTTAAGTACATGACTTCTCTATAGCAAGTACAGATAGATTTCATTCTCTTTTCTTCCATTATTTATACCTGTACACATATCAGAATTAGACTTTGAATATAGACTTTGAATATAGAAGTCTTGAAACAGACACAATTTTACATGTATCTTAACCAAGAGGCATCTAATTCTAATCTCAATAAGCAGGTTAGGACAGTGTTTGGGGTTCTGTTATAAGAAGGAACTTACAGAGAAAGTGTAAGTGAAATGTAGAATCAGAAATATTCTAACAATAGTAAACATCAAGTGTTAATACAGATTTTTTTTTTACATAATGCTATTTTACTACTTTGGTGTTTGGATTTTTGTTTGGTTTGGGTTTTTTTTTTTTGCATGTATGCATGCATGCATGTGTGTTTGTGTGTGTGTTCTACATATGGATGATATGGATGAGGTGTATGTGTGTGCGTGAGTGTATAAAAGAGGGCACTTGTATGTGTGCCTGTGTTGGCTAATGGGTGACATTAGGAATCAGCCTGAATTGTCTTAAATCATTATTGCTTTGCTCTGGGATTCCCCAGGCTCCATCTACCAAAACCAGAATTACAAAGTTGCTGCCATATCTATTTAGCATTTTTTTAATGTGGGATCTGAGAATCAGGTCAAAGGCCTCAAACCCAGCCCATTGTTATGTTTGAGACAGGGTCTTTTGTTTAGCCCAGGCTAGTCTTAAACCAGCAACAGTCTTGCCTCAGCCTAAGTGCTGGCAAGATTCACTGTTTAGCGCACAGTAAAGACTGAAAATTCCCATACTGTGAAATTTAAAACTTTGAACACAGCCTAACACAGGAAAGTTCAAATTTTGCAGTAGTTTGGATAGTAGCTTTTAACATTAGGACTCTTTAATAAGTAAAGATAATATAAATATTACAAAATCCAAAAAATTTCAGGAATCTGAAGTGCTTCATGTGACTCAGGTATTTTAGATGAGGACTAGTCAGCATAATCTGTTGCAATTATAAAATTTGAAATCCGCATGTTGGCAGAATCATCCCCCCTCTACAAAATCTGTAGTTGAGGATCCTTGCCACTTCCAGTTCTGACATCCCAGTTGTTCCTTGACTTGTGACAGCATAACTCAGTATCTACCTTGGTCTTCATGTGGCCATTGCCCCTGTGTGTTTGTGTATACAAATTTTGTCCTTATGAGGATACCAGCGGGCTGGAGAGGTGGCTCAGAGGTTAAGCCTCTGCCTTGCAGGCAGAAGGTCCTGAGTTCGGATCCTAGACCCCACGTATAGATGCCGGGCAGAAGCGGGGGCAGCCTGCGTTTCTGGTCCTGGTAGGGCGGAGCCTGTGAATCCCAGGGCAGAGTAAACAAAGAGGAGGTGGCGGCGTCCATGGTGGTCCCCGAATTCGTCCGTGGTTCTACACACACACACACACAGACACACATATGCATATATACACACATGTATACATGCACAATTGAATAAAATAATAAAAAAAATCTTAAAAAAAAAAAAAGGATACCAGCTAATGACTTGATCATAACTCAGTTAGTTGCATCTGCAAAGGCTCTGTTTTCCAAATAGGTCTTCCTCATACTTTCCTTTCTTCTTTCCTTTTTTTTTTTCCTGGTATATTTGTATGTATACATGCATATATGCCGTAGTGCATGTGGAGGTCAGAGGACAGTTTTTGGGAGGAAGTTCTGTTCTTCTACTGTGGGCTTCAGAGATCAAACTCAAATCATTTTGACTTGGGTGGCAAGCACCTGTACCCACTGAACCATCTTGTTGGCACAGTCATAGGTTCTACTGCTTAAGACTAACTTTTTGGGAGGCCAAATTCAGTGTGGCCTTAGTAGCACTTTTATCTTGTCAGAGGCAAGAATACTTTTTGTACATTTTAAAATATAATATACATTTTGACTTATTAAAATATGCCATTAGGAACTGACAAGATGGCATCAGCTCAAGATGGTTACCTTAGTTCAGTTTGATCCTGGAGTCCACATGGGAGAAGGAGACAACCAATTTCAGAAAGTTATTCTCTGACTTCTACACACACTCTTTTGGCATGCATGAGCCTGTGTTTTCTCTTTCTTTCTCAAATAAATAAACAGAATCTTCACTCTCCTTAAAGCTCAACCATTCCCTTTATAATACCTTTTGAACCTTCATATTACTTGGTTCTTTTACTGTCTTTCTTCATTATAACTTTCCCTCTTTCAAGTTCCAGCTATTTACCTTCAAATTTCTTCTTCATGGCTGAATAATATTCCATTGTGTATATGTGGCACGTTTTCATTATCCATTAGCCAATGGGCATCTAAACTGATTCCAGTTCTTGATTATTATGGATTATGCTATGATGAACTTACATATATTGTTCTTCTTCTAATAGGGTACAGTCTTTTTGGAATATGCCCAGGAGCAATATAGCTGAGTCAGCCCAAACTTTTTTTTTTTTAAACAAGGTTTTTTTTTTTTTTTTAATTCAAGTGTGTGTGTGTGTGTGTGTGTGTGTGTGTGTGTGTGTGTGTGTGTAGAACCACAGGCAAATTTGGGAACCACCATGGATGCCTCCACCTCCTCCTTGTTTACTCTGCCCTGGGATTCACAGGCTCCACCCTACCAGGACCAGAAACGCAGGCCGCCCCCACTTCTGCCCGGCGTCTATATGTGGGGTCTAGGATCCGAACTCAGGACCCTCTGCCTGCAAGGCAGAGGCTTAACCTCTGAGCCACCTCTCCAGCCCCCGCCCAAACTTTTTGAGGAACCTGCACACTGCTTTCCATAGTGGATATTTCATTTTACCTTGCTACCAACTGTGAATTAGAGTTCTTCTTTCTTGTATCCTCACCGGCTTTTGTTGCTATTTGTTCTCTTGGTGTTCACCATTCTCACTAGGGCAAAATGAAATCTCAACATAGTTTCAGTTTATGTTTCCCTGATTTCTAGGAATATTGAGCACTTTTTTTTTTTTTTGCTATTTCTTGGAGAATTTGTATTCCCTTTGTGAACTTTCAGCTTATTTCCTTGGCCTATTTTTTTAAATTGCATTTTTTTTCTTTTTGATAATTTTTTGAGTTTTTTGTCAGTTGCAAAGCCAAGCCAAGAATTTCAACCAAACTAACTTTTATTTTTCAGAGTTTTTATAAACAGTTAAGTATGGTTAATGTAGTTATTAGGCACATGATTAAACTCTTAGTACCAGGCACCATGGAGGTCATGCTCTTAACTGGCTTAAAATCCCAACCCTATTACATGGAAGATCTTTCCAGAATGGCCATCCCCCCCACCATTTTTTCCACATAAATTAGCCTCTAGAACTCATGTCTATAAATTTCCTAAGGTATTCCCAGAATATATTTTAAAACCATGGAATAATGATGCTTACACAATCTTTTTCTAATATTTTGTTTGTTTGCTTGAGAGATCAAGCAGGTGAGTAGATTGAAGTCAGAGAACAGCTTGAAAAAAATCTCTTTCTGCCATGTGGGCTCCAGAGCTTAGGTCGCCAGGTTTGCACACAAGCGTTTTACCCACTGAACCATCTACCAGTCTATGCAAAATCTCTCTCTCTATCTCTCTCTCTCTCTCTCTCTCTCTCTCTCTCTCTGTCTCTCTCTCTCTCTCTAAGTTGATAAACTGGGACATGATTACATACACCAAATGATAGTGCTGAGGCTTCATTTCAAATAAAAGATTCTTTCACACACTAGTCACATATGAAATAAGTAAACACAAACTTAGTATTCTGATGCTTTTCCTACCACTATCAAGTCTCCCTTGGGACCTAACAGAACCTTAACAAAAATTATGGAATTTCTTTGCCAACCTCAAAACCTTAGCTGTTTCTGCTTTTTCCTTCACAGAAATTTACATTTGCTAAAAAAAAAAAAAAAAAAAAAAAATTTACATTTGCTTAGCCTTCTGTGTAATCTTAGCAATAGTCTCAAGTTTGTCTTCCCTATATATGCCTCATGTTGGGGAATCACTCCAGTTTCATGTTAAAACTCTTCTCTAATGAGCAATCATACAGACAAGATACATTTCTTATTTGTAGTATAAATCATAAAAAAAAAAAAAAAGGTTATCGTACTTTAAAAAAGTAATTGGGAGCCAACAGCATAGCTCAGAGGATAAGGCATCTGGTCCCAAACCTGATGACCTCAGTTCAATCCACGGAAGCCCACATGGTAGAAGAAAAGAAGTGACTTCTGAAAGTTGTTCTCTGACCTGCACCCGTGTGTCATAGATGCATGTGTATGTTCTCTCCCTGTCCCACTCCCTCTTTCTCTCCCTCTCCCTCTTTCTCTCTCTCTCTTTCTCAAAATTAAAATTCAAAATGAATTGATTATCCCTACATAGGTAAAATCCCCACATTGGAGCTGTATCTTGAAGGGATTAAAAATAGGCCTGTGCATGTTTTACTTACTGATCAGCATCTTTTATTTATTTATTTATTTTTCCCAGCATCTTTTATTTTTAAAACTTCTTTATGGCTGGAATGATAGTTCAGGGGTTAAGACTCTGTCTTGAAAACAGAAGGTCCTGAGTTCAGATCCCAGGTCCCACCTAAAAACACCAGTTGGAAGCGGGGGCAGCCTGCACTTCCGACTCTGGTGGGCAGAGCCTGGAAGCAAGAAGGAGGTAGAAGCAATCCAGGATGATTCCCAAGTCACCCTTTGTTCTCCACAAGGACACAAAGTGCCTTCTGATACACACCCACCCACACACACACATCAAATAAAGTATTTTTTTTAAATCTTTTTTAAAAACTTCTTTGACCCATATATAGGTAACTAATAGGATTCCCCATAAAGTATAAATAATCTAGCCTATAAACTTACCAACCCCCTACCTTGAGTTCAGTATGTAGTCAAGAATGATGAATTCTGATCCTCATGCCTCTTTGTCCCAAGTGCTAAAGTTGTAAACTATGTGTTAACACGCTTGTTTCTTGTGGTGCTGGGACTCAAGCGTGGGTCTTCTGTGTGCATACGAAGGTGGTGCTCTGTCGGCTGAGCTACATCTTTGGACCCTTAATCCATTCAATTACATCTTTTCAATTTTAAGTTTACTTGCTTTCTTCCTCTTTGGTTTTTTAAGATAGAATTTCACTCCAGCCCAGGCCATCCTTGAATTTAGAGTAAATTTCCCGTATTACCCTCCCTAGTGCTGGAATTATAGATATAAGCCAGGATACCCAGCAGTTTATTTTCTTTGATTTCTAAGAATGGAATTCTTTTATCTTAGGACTTGTCTTTAAGTAAACGTATCCAAATGATCATCACACTTTTTGCTCTAAACAGAATAAATCTTTGAAATAACTGCTTGAATTTACATTTATTCTAGTGATGTTAATTTATTGACAAATACTCCTTTAAAGATTTACGCTCAGTTGTCTTAACATTTTGTAGTTGTCAATGAGGGCTCAATATAATTGGATTATATCCTTATTTTAAGTTCAAGTAATTATTTCCAATTACAATGAAGCTCTGTCTATAGCCTTTGTCATTCCATAGTAATGTAAGTAACTTGTAAATACTGAGTTTTCATTCAGAGACCCAAAAGAAAATGACTCAAATTGTTAATATTAGAATATATATATATGATGAATGCGTATTTTAATAAGGTAGAACTGAAGTAATAGCTAATAGTTATCAAATAGAAAAAATTGCTTTTTATATATTTTTTTCAGTACAACACCTCAGGTATTGAGTCCCACTATTACTTCTCCCCCGAATGCACTGCCTCGAAGAAGTTCACGCCTTTTTACTAGTGACAGCTCTACAACCAAGGTAATTTAAAGATTTCTGAATATTATATTTACTTAGTGCTTCTTACGCTAAAATTTCTGTTCACTGATCTCAAGTAGTGAAGGTTGTCTTTTTGTTGTTGTTGTTTATTTTAAACTCACTATATAGCTCAGAGTGGTCTTGAAATTGTTGCCTTAGCATCTGAAGCATGGGCAATAGAGGTGTGTACCTCCATTTAGGAGGATGTGTGTCCTTCATTTGAAAAGCTAGTTATTTTTTGTGTGTGACTTTTCTTGGCTTTTTGGTAAATTTTATGTTATTCTTAAGTTGACCAAATTATAGTTTAAAAAAATTAATGACTTATTAGGAAATAGGGTTGGAGAGAGGGTATAGTTATTAAAATGTAGCACAGAAAAATTTCTTTGTTCTAGAATAGTGTTATAGCCTGGATTGTTCTATCTCTTTTCACCTTCTGGAAGTTCATGACACTGCCATTTCCACCAGGCATCTTAGGTGGGATCTGGGATCCTAACTCAGGTCCTTCAGCTTGTAAGGCAGAGTCTTAATCCCTAAGCCATCTCTCCAGCCCTATAACAAAAATTTGATGCCTTTATATATATTTGTTTTTATAAAAGTTTTTCTGAAAAATATAGATTAGTCCGCATTGTACATTTATTTTATATCTAATATTTGAGAAAGGGTTGAGGGAGAAGTTAAAAATAATAAGTATACCAAGTATGGAATTTTTTTCCTCTATTACAGGAGAATAGCAAAAAATTAAAAATGAAGTTTCCACCTAAAATCCCAAATAGAAAAACAAAAAGTAAAACTAATAAAGGAGGAATAACTCAACCTAACATAAATGATAGCCTGGAAATTACAAAATTGGACTCCTCCATCATTTCAGAAGGGAAAATATCCACAATTACACCTCAGATCCAGGCATTTAACCTACAAAAAGCAGCAGCAGGTCTGTTTTAAATGCATATTTTTTCACTTTTATTTGTTTGTTGCAAGTATGTATTTGGAGTTCAAGGGTAGGGACAAGTATGTCCAAAGGTCAAATTGTTTTTTTTCTGTCATGTGGACTCCTTGGATCCAAATGTCTCTACCCAGTGAGCCCTTTCATTGGCCCTGTATCTTATTTTTTTATTCACTTATTATGTTTATTACATTGCCTTCATTGTTTGTAGATAGATATTGAAGTTTTTAATGACATAATCTGTAATTAGCTTTTCTTTTTTAAAAAATATTTTATTATTTGTTGGGCGGGGGGATGGGAGAATGAAATACAATCAAGCACCCAGGTAGAAATCAGTACAACTTTTTGAAGCTCATCTACCAGGGATTGAACTCAGGTCACCCTGGTTTGCACACAGGCACCTTTACCTACCAAACCATCTTTCAGGCCCCTTGATTAGTCTTCCTAGAAAACCAAATACTGTTTTTCTCCTTTGTTTACTATATTGTTTTCTCCTAGAAGGTTTGATGAGCCTTCTTCGTGAAATGGGGAAAGGCTATTTAGCTTTGTGTTCATACAACTGCAAAGAAGCTATAAATATTTTGAGCCACCTACCTTCTCACCACTACAATACTGGTTGGGTTCTGTGCCAAATTGGAAGGGCTTATTTTGAACTTTCAGAATACATGCAAGTAAGTATAAGAAGTTGTTACATATACCTTTCTAGAAATAATTTAACTTTAATTAAAAAGTTTGCACTTGAAAAGGCTAAATCTAAAAAGGTCGATATTTATTATATGGTATTTATATAATTGTTTCAGTGTGTATAGTTGATGAATAAAATGCCCTCTACATTAGAAAATAATTTACATTTTGGGTCTTTCTTGAATTGAGTTTGTAAAAAGCAGAGTCATCAATAATTCATTTTTATGTGGAATATTTGTGCTCTAGTCAGTGCCAAAATACATATTTACCATATACATTTATATTGTAATTATACACTTATATTTATAATGTAAATTCTTTTTACAATATGCAGAATTATATACTGAGATGAATCTTTGTTCTTTAATACGTCTCATAAGCTTGAAGACTGCCTTACTAAAAATTGTATTTAATTGAAGACACAATATCTTTATCACAAGGTTTTATCCTCCTCATTTTTTTTTTGTTTGGTTGGTTTTTAGATGGGGTCTCATGTAACCCAGGCTGCCTTCACTTTGCTGTATGGCAGAGGATGACCTTGAATTCCTAATCCTCCTGCCCATACCTCCCAGCACTCTATAGGAACACTCTACTAACTGGGTTGTGTACACCTCTAGCCTATCGACTTAATTTTGTTAATTTTCCATTTCCCTTTTTTGTCCATGTCATGATCTTTTGTTTTGGTTTGGTTTGAAACAGGGCTCTTCTATGTAGCCTCGGCTTGTGTGGAGCTCACTGTGTAGTCCAGGCCAGTCTTCAGTGTCCTTGCCATAGCTTTCCAAGACGGGATCGCAGTCATGTGCCACTATACCTGGCCCTTCAGAATCACCTTTCTTTTATTATATTTATTTGTGGGGTTTTGTTTTTTGAGACAGGGTCTTACTGTATAATTCAGATTGGTTGTAAACTTGCAACGGCAGTCCTCTTGCTTCAGCTCCCAGATGCAGGAATATAGGCATGGACCTGCCCCCTGGCTCAAGATCACTTTCAAAGGAGGCAATAGATTCTGAAAAGCATGAGGTACCTGTATTTGGCCCATTTTTTAGATCTGTCATACTGTAACCAGTATCTGTTAGAAACATTTACTTTACAACTTTTAAGAAAAAATTTCCAGCTTTATACATGTTGTTTCCTTTTTTTTCTGTTATCTTCATTTCATTAAAGATAGTCCAAATATTCTTTATTTTGAACTAGTCTTTGAAAATTGTGAACTTGTAAGTTGATAAACTAGAAAACCAATTGGTTTTCTGTAATCTAAACTCTCAAACTTTGTGGAGAGAGAAACACAGCTCTGGAAGCTGAGAATATTGTGAGGGGGAAAAGTTGTGACCTGACAGCTAAGAAGAGACCCAAGAAGGAAAGGGCACTGGTAGGCATGCTTGCCATTCAGATGCCGTACGAGTGGGAGCCATTTTCTCTTGTTTGTTCCCTAGAATTTCCAACTCAGCCATTCAATAGATTTTTATCTTTTTGGTAAAAAACTTCATTTTTCTTTTCAGAGTTCATGTTTTTACCATAGCTTATACAAAAAAAGCTAGGCTAAAAGTGAGTTTAATTACATCAGTAGTTGACCTACCACATCAGGTTTGCTCATTTGTTGTTGTTCCTAATTCACATAAAAATATCATATGAGACAGCATTTAGGTCCTGTGAAAGCAGTAACCAGTGCTGTCCCTGTGCAAATGAAAATCGTATCAGTCTGTTTCCCCTCACAAGTTTCTTATTTCAGGCCGAAAGGATATTTGCAGAAGTTCGAAGGATTGAGAATTACAGAGTCGAAGGTATGGAAATCTACTCTACAACACTTTGGCATCTTCAGAAAGATGTTGCTCTTTCCGTTCTGTCGAAGGATTTAACAGACATGGATAAAAATTCACCAGAGGTATGTTAAACAAAATATTTTGTTTACATTATTTTTTGTTGTTGTTTTATTACTGGGGATCAAACACAGGGCCTCAAATATGTAAAGAGGTATTCTTAGTATTGAGCTATAATATTGCTATTGAGCTATAATATTGCCACACGTAGCTTTTGATTATCTTCAACAAATAAAGATGAACCAGTTATAGTCATATCTTACTTAATGACAAAGATATTTTCTAAAAATTCATTGTTAAGTACTTTGGTCATGTGCAAACCCTAATGAAATGTAATTACACAAATTAAACAACCACAATAGCATAAAGGTGATACAATTTTATGGGACCTTTGTCAGTATGGAATCATGAGTGTTCAAGTGCTAGTATGCCCCACGCCCGGTAAAGAAGAGAATGTCCTATAGTATGCAAACCAGAGTCATAAGTAGATTTTATTTTTGGAATGTTTCTTATTAAGAATTTTTCTAGGGCTGGAGAGATGGCTCAGGGGTTAAGACACTGCCTTGCAAGCAGAAGGTTCTGAGTTTGAATCCAGGTCCCATGTAAAATGGCAGCGGTCTACACTTCTGGTCCTGGTAGGAGGAGCCTGGGAAATCCCAGAGGGAAGCAAAAAAGAGGTAGAAGCAATCCAGGATGATTCCTGGAGTCACCCTTAATCCTCTACAGGGATTAAGTGCTCGCTGACATAAATACACACACAAATAATGATAATAATAACAAAAATAAAGTTAAAGAAAGAAATACTACAAAAACACCAAATCTCTAAAAAAATAAAAATAAAGAATTTTTCTAAATGTAGGAGAAAAAAATAGATTGCCCAAGTAATAAAAATGAAAAAAAAATTTTTTTAAAAAGTATTTTTCTTACAAAAAGTGAGTTTATGTCCTTTCCCTTCCCTCCCTTCTCCTCCTCTCCCACCTTTCTCCCTTTTCCAGTCCAGCCATGTCCTTCCTGCCCTGGTATCCCTTTGCATGAGCACAGGCCTTTCCTCAGGGCTCCTGTCCTAATACAGAACCAGGTCTCTGTAGTTGTATAAGCGGTCCTTCAGTGAGAGAACTCACAGGTGAAGAAGCTCACCTTCTTTTGTCCAGTGCCTGCCCCAGAGATTCTGAGTATAGTTTCTTCTTCAGCCTCAATGGTCCGTGGGGAATGTTGATATGTCAGCCATTGTGTTGATCTGGTGGTAGTAGATCTCGCTGCAGTGAGCTCTTGAATGCAGCTACCCTGTCAACACTGAAAGGTCCTGGCCAGCAGTACCTCCCCACCTTTAGGCTCTTACAATCTTACTGCCCCTCTTCTGATACAAATAGATTTTTTTTAAAGATGATTTATTCAGTATTAATGAAGGTTTGATTGGTTTTTGTTTCCAGACAGTCTCGCAGAGCTCAGGCTAGCTTTGAACTCTGGATCTCCTCCCTCCAACTCTCAAGTACTGGGATTCCAGGTGTACCTTACCATACCTGGTTTAAGATTCAACTCTTAAAGTTGCTGCTCCCAACCTTAGAAATCATACATGGGGAATTAGTGTGGCCTACCTGAGATCCTTTCTGAAAAACAGAAAGCAAAGAGAAAGTGAGGTTCCCAAGCATTAAAATAGTTTGCCTGAAGTTACCTTGTTGTAACAGGTTCCAGTAGTGGGATTAATGCTTTCGTCTAGCGTCAGCACTTCTGCACTACACTGCAACCTTTATCCTGTCCTCTGCTTATCTCTTTTAAAGCTGAAAATTGTCATATTTATCCTCAGCTGAGAAATGAACTGTTGGACAGTTCAAGTGTTGAGTTCACAGTGGTCACAAAATCACTATGGAGTATTAAGTTTACTTTTACAAATATATTATAGCTAGGTAGTTACAAATAGGTAATTTATGATAATAAAAAGGTATTTGCTAAACCTTCACTTTTTTTAATCTTCTTTTCTAAGTAAAGTCAGATCTGTTTTTAATCAGAGGGTAGGTTTTTGTTAGACTAGATGACATAATTATGTATTTATATTTTTTATTTCTGTTTTGTCAGGCCTGGTGTGCTGCGGGGAATTGTTTCAGTCTGCAACGGGAACATGATATTGCAATTAAATTCTTCCAGAGAGCTATCCAGGTTGATCCAAATTATGCTTATGCCTATACTCTATTAGGGCATGAGTTTGTGTTAACTGAAGAATTAGACAAAGCATTAGCATGTTTTCGAAATGCTATCAGAGTAAATCCCAGACATTATAATGCATGGTAAGTGTAAAGGCAAAGTGTTATTGATGGCTTTTTTAAATGAGGTATAGTTAACAAGAATTACTGAGCACTGATCAGTTTGTTTTGTTTGTTTATTTGTTGTGTATGTGTTTTAATGAATTATATCTCATTTCCAAGTAGTTACATTGCAGAAAGACAAAAAGAAACCAGCTGTTGCTGACACTGGGAATAGCAAGCTTGCTGACACTGCTTTCCTTTCATAGAGTCTGAAATATTTTAAGAATTCGGTTCTTAATAGGACTTATTTTTTTGTTTGTTTTTTAGTGGTTAGGGTCTCCACTTTGTAAAAGTTCCATCTTTTAAAAAAATTTCTTATTTATGGAGGAGGTAGAACAGGTGTGAGCATGTCATAGTGCTTAGTCGGAAGGCAGAGAACAGCTGTTGAAGTCAGTCTTCTCACTCCACCATGTGGGCTTCTAAGAATCAGACTCAGATTACTAGGATCGAGCATAGAACCTTTATGCAATGAGCCATCTCACTAGCCTCAATATGGTTTCATTATTAATAAACTTTATTTTATCAAATATTAGCTGTATCAAATATCAGCTTTTTACTAAAGAATTTATAGACACTTGGCTAAATGTATCATTCTAATTTTAAAAAGCAAAGCTTTTCTGTTTGCTATTTCTATTCTGTTATCAGCACAGTCTTTTTTTTTAATTTTTTTATTATTATTTATTCAATTGTGCTTGTGTGCGTGTATATGTGTGCGCGTGCGTGTAGAACCATGGACGAATTCGGGAACCACCATGGACGCCTCCACCTCCTTCTGCCCCAGGATTCACAGGCTCCGCCCTACCAGGACCAGAAGCGCAGGCCGCCCCCACTTCCGCCTGGCGTCTATACGTGGGATCTGGGATCCAAACTCAGGACCTTCCGCCTGCAAGGCAGAGGCTTAACCCCTGAGCCACCTCTCCAGCCCCAGCACAGTCTTTTTATACCATTATACTGATAAGCAAAGCCATTTGTGCCAATTTTTTTTTCTTATTCTTTTGTTGCTTATTGCACATAGATATCTATGGTCAAGGGTTTTCCTTATGTAACTATGTACAATGTCTTCAGTTGATATTTAGAAAATTCAGGAAAAATGTGCATATATCAACAGAATAAGCTACTACATAGCCTTATAGGCTTTAAAATTATAATTTTATTATATCCCATGATCTAACTTTTATTATTATTTTTAGTTATCATTAATTGTCTTAGGAAATGATACTTTTGATATGGGAAGTAATGGGAAGGAAAAGCCAAATATGACTATAGTACTAAAGTACTGTTACAATGACATAAAATACACATGTGGAAGACTGAGGAGGTGGCTTAATCGATAAAGTGCTTCTAAAATAGACATTAAGGACCAAAGTCAGATGTAAGACACAGTCTCCATGTAAAAGGCTAGAGGAAACAGAAGTTCTTGAATTTCACTGGACAGCCAGACTACTTGAATTAATGAGTTCCAGATTCAATGAGAGACATGTCTCAAAAAATAAGGTAAAGAACAAGAAGGCGTCTGGTACCGATTTCTAGCCTTCACTTGTATGCACACATGCGAACAGATACACACACACAAAAAAAATACACGTACATTTGAACAGAGTATGGAAATAACATCCTTACAAGTTCAGACTAGCTTCATAAAGGAAGGTTTTAGATAGAATCTTACAACTGTAATACTTTAAACCAGTTTATTAACTTCTTTGACTTTTCTGTTTTCTTATTTGAATTGGAAATGATAGCTATACTTATCTCCTTGAATCTTCCTGAGATTTTTACAAGATGATTCATATTAAAAATTAGCAGATGGGGCTGGGGTTAAGACTCTGTCTTACAAGCAGAAGGTCCTGAATTCTGATCCCAAGTCCCACATAAAAATGCCAGGTAGAAACAGTGGTGGCCTACACTTAAAGCTCTGATAGGCGGAGCCTGGGAAATCCCAGAACAAAGCAAGTAGAAGGCAGAAGCAATCCAGGATGATCCCTAAGTCACAGTTGGTCCTCCACAGCCACACACAGTGCCCTCTGACACATACACATATATATACACATGTAAATTTTTACAAAAATTATCAGAGGCTGGGTGTGGTAATACTGTAATTCCAGTACTCAGAAAGCTCGGATAGGAGTATTCTTGCCTAGTCTTCTAAATAGTAAGTTCCAGGCTAGCCAGAACTACATAGAATTGAAGGAACAGAGGGGTTACAGACCTGGGGATATACCTCAGTTGGTGGAGCATAAAGCATGTATAAAGTCCTAGGTTTGATCACCAGCACCATATAAACTGGGCATAGTAGGACATGTCTATAATCCCAGACAAGAACACAGCAGAATCAGAAATTCAAAGTTATCCTTGGAAACATAACAAGTTAGAGCCAGCCTAGGTTATGTGAGACCCTTCCAAAATATTACTTAATAAATAAATAACATTCTGATAATAAATCATAAAAAGTTTTAAAGGGGTAAGGGTAGAGAGATGGTTCAATGACTAAAGAATTTGTTATGTATAAGCATGATGATTAAAGACCCAGAGTTCAGGTCTTTAGAACCCACATAAAAGCCAACCTGGAGTATCAACACTGAGGAGATGAGGACGAGAATGTCCAGCATGCACATCCACACACATGCAAAACAAACACTGAATATTTTTTTAAAGGGAGGAGGCTGAAGAGATGGCTCAGGGGTTAAGATTCTGTCTCATAAGCAGACGGTTCTGAGTTGGAATCCCAGGTCCCAAGTAAAAGGCAGAAACAGCAGCAGCCTGCACTTCTGGCACTGGTGGACAGCCTGGGAAATCCCAGAGCAAAGCAAGGAGGTAGAAGCAATCCAGGATGATTCCTGAAGTCACCCTTGGTCCTGCACAGGAATGAACAGTGCCCTCTGATACACACACACACATATATACACACACACACAAAATAAATAAAATTACCAGAAAGAGGGAGTGAGATCTATAAAATGGCTCTGCAGGTGTTTAATCCTGGAAGCCTACATAGAAGGAGAGAACTGACTTCTGAAAGTTGTCCTCTGGCCCACTTAACTCTGTGGCATTCTCCCTTCCTCCCTCCCCCCCAAGTAAAATGTTAAATAAAGTATTAGAACGAGAGAGATTTATCATATTATTGTGACCTCTTTACTCATTTTAATTTTATGGTTATCCATCTCATATTGCTTCCTTATGTCATATGTTTTCTTCATAGACCAACAGTAAATAGTATGCCATCAAAGTACACAGCTAAGTCTAGGGAAGCAAAAGGGAATTAAGTAGTAACAGTCATGGTAATGCATGCAAATATTCCCTAGCTACTTGGGAGGCTAAGATAGGATTGCATGAACCCAGGAATTAGAAGCCCTCTAAGCACATGGTGAGATAGTGAAGTACTTGTCATGCACATAATCATTCAGCAAAAATTAGCCATTAAATCTAGATTATAATAGTGGGTTTCTTTTTTTTTTAATCATAGTTTTAGCTGATTGTTTAACTTGTCTTTCTGTTTTTGTTTTGTTTTCTTATAAAAGCTGTGTCCTACAGTACTTTAATGATCTCTATTCCGACTAAATACATTTTGCTTTCTAAAATAAGACCTCTGGCAAAAATTTTATCATTGCGTATTTAAATGCCAGATACTTTAACTCTCCTGTAAGTAGTTGAGCTAAATGACCAGCCAAAATTTCTGTCCTTAAACATATACTGTTTTGTACTTTCAGGTATGGTTTAGGAATGATTTATTACAAACAAGAAAAGTTCAGCCTTGCAGAAATGCATTTCCAGAAAGCACTTGATATCAACCCACAAAGTTCAGTTTTACTTTGCCATATAGGAGTAGTAAGTAACTTTCCAATCATATTACACTGTTATCTCCCTTTTAAAATGGTTTAAGTGATGTAATAGAATAAAAATGGGAATTTTCTTTGGCTAATGAAGTAGTATCTCATAGTCTTTCGCAAGCCTAAAACAGCACCTTTTTTGACTTGACATGAAGAAATCGCCTGTGGAATTGGGGATGTGACTCATTTGGTAGACTACTTGCCTTGCATGTATAGAGCCTAGGTTCTGTCCCTAGTGCCACATAAGACTGGGCATGGATATTCATGCCTACCATTTCATGAGAGGTAGAGGCAAGAAGATCAGAAGTTCAAGGTTGTCTTCATCTCCTTTAGCAAGTTGAAGGCCGGCAAGGACTATATTGAGATTGTCTCTTTTAAAAACAAGAAATGTTACTTGTGTGCTCTTTTTAGTTTTTGAAAGTCTCTCTGTGTAACCTCTATTGGCTTCAAATTTGTGACGATCTATTGCCACTTTATCCTACCTTCCAGGATTACGATAGGTGCCACCAAGTCTAGCTTGTGTACCCTTATTCCTTGAGCACATTGCTTAGTTTTTCAGAAATTCTTTTTTATGAATGACAAGTAACACTGCTTTGCGTGCTCAAGATTGTGCCTTGAGTGAATTTCTTTAAAATACGTGTGTGTGTGAGAGAGAGAGAGAGAGAGAGAGAGAGAGAGAGAAGATACTGTGTGTCCCTGTGAAGAACCAAGGGTGACTTCAGAAATCATCCTGGATTCTTGTTTTCATCATACCTCCTCTTTGTTTCAGTCTGGGATTTCTTGGGCTCTGCTTACCAGGGCTGGAAGTGCAGGCCAAAGCCACTTCTGCCTGATGCTTTTACATGCGACCTGGGATCCAAACTCAGGACGTTTTGCTTGTAAGACAGCTTAACCCCTGAGCCATCTCTCCAGCTCAACTATTTTTTTATTTGAGAGAGAGAATGTATGCTTTCATACATGCCATTGTGCATGGTGGAGGTCAGAAGTCAGCTCTCTCTTTTCAGCATGTGAGCTTTGGGATCCAACTCAGGTCAGTGAATTAACAATCAAATGCCTTACCCATTGAGCTATCTCACCAGCCCCTGAGTGAGATTTTGTTTTGTTTCTGAGACAGAGTTTCATATAGCCTAGGCTGACTTTGAATTTGCTATATAAAGACGAACCTTGAATTCTTGATCCTGCAGAATGCTAGATTACAGGCATGAACCACTACTCTTGGCAAGATTTCTACCAGTGAGCCATATTCCCAACTCCTCTTTCCAAGTAAATTTTCAAAGTAGGTAAAAGTATAATTATTCAAGTGACACAGAATTGATATATAGAGAGTCTTATGATTAGCAAAACCAACCCTTTGCTTACCTTTAGACTTGAAGGTTATCAAGTGTGCTGTAAAGGCCAAATCCTGGTTATCCTTTTAAGTACATAATGGCGAAACTAGATTTTTGTCCTACAGAAAATTGTTTAGCATCTCTGGAATTAAGTGTACCACCTTTAAAATGAAGCAGTTGCTTGCCTTGGAAAGATTTAGAGATCATCTGTTAACCATTCGATAAGTCAGTTCCAGCCACTTAGTAGTGAACAGTCCTGTGGACAGTCAGCTATGTGACCTCATCTCTACTAGTTTAATCTTTAAATTGTTTTTGAGTCACAGTATTTGGTTCTCAACTTTCTTCATAAATGTCAATTATAGGTTCAGCATGCACTCAAAAAATCTGAGAAGGCTTTGGATACCCTAAACAAAGCCATCGTTATTGATCCCAAGAACCCTCTATGCAAATTTCACAGAGCCTCAGTTTTATTTGCAAATGAAAAATATAAGGTAAGGTGTGTTTCAGTTTCTTTCATATTGTGTTTTTTTTTAATTTTTATTTATTCAGTTGTGCATACGTGCGTGTGTGTAGAACCACGGACGAATTCGGGAACCACCTTGGACCGCCTCTACCTCCTCCTTGTTTACTCTGCCCTAGGATTCACAGGCTCTGCCCTACCAGGACCAGAAACGCAGACCGCCCCCACTTCCGCCCGGCATCTATACATGGGGTCTAGGATCCAAACTCAGGACCTTCCACCTACAAGGCAGAGGCTTAACCCCTGAGCCATCTCTCCAGTCTCTCACATTGTGTTTAGTCATGTCTTCCCATCCCTTTTTGTGATATAAAAAATGTTTATCTTGATTTTTGATATAGTTTTATTTCAAAATGTATCAGTTTCATTTTATTTCTTAATTATAGGCTCACACCTATAATCCTAGTACTTAGGAGGCTAAGACTTTACCACAAGTTCCAGGTCGGCCTAGGTAACTGAATGAAACCCTGTCTCAAAAAATTTTTTACAAAAACAATAATAGTAATATTGAAAGGTAGAAACACTTCTAGAAAGAGCATACATGTGGATGTGAGAACACAGCTGAGGGAAAGGTGGGGGGGGGGTTGTTTGGTTGTTTGTTGTTTGTTTTCATCAGGGAATTATCAGACCTGAGATATTGTCCTCTAAGGACCAAAGTAAAGTAAGTGAAGAAATGAGGAATGTATGTGGCTTCAAAATAATTTATTAGGATTTGAGAAAGTATAGCTCGATGTTAGAGTGCTTGTCTAGAACACAAAAGGCCCTGAGTTCAATACTTACCATTGCCAAAATAAAAAAAATGATATTTATTGGTTACTTGCTGTCAGGCAAGTGGAGAATAATGATGAGTAATGCACTCATGTTTATTGCTTTGAAAGCTTACAGTCTAGTCCCCTTGGAGGGAGAACTGGCATTAACCAGTTAATCACAAAAAAATAATATATTCTAGCACAGAAAGTTCAGTGACTTTTTTTTCAGGATTTTTTTAAATCTGTGTGTGTGTGTGTGTGTGTGTGTGTGTGTGTGTGTGTGTGTGTGTATGTATATGTGTGTGAATGTTTGTGTATATTAGCGGGCGTGACTTCAGGAATCCTCTTGGATTGCTTCTCCTTCCTTCTTGCCTTGCTCTGGGATTTCCCAGGATCTACCTTCCAGAGCAGAAGTGCAGACCATCTCCACTTCTGCTTGGCTTTTTTTTTTTACATGGGATCCGGTCTGCTTGTGAAGCGTCTTAACCTTTGAGACATCTCTCCAACCTGAACTTTGGGTTCTTACTCTATTAAATTTTGCTCCTGTTAAAATAAGTAAAAGTTGAACTGGGCATAATGGCACACATCATAGAAAAAGATGAGATGGGCGCTGGAGAGATGGCTCAGGGATTAAGAAGACTCTGCGTTGCAAGCAGAAGGTCCAGAGTTCAGATCCAGTTCCCATGTAAAAAAATGCCAGACTGAAACAGTGACACCCCACACCCCACATGTGCCCCCCCAGTGGGCGGGGCCTAGAACTAGGATGGAGTGTGGGAAGTCTCAGAGTGAAACAAAAAGGAGGTAGAAGTAGTTTAGGATAATTCCTGATGTCACCTTTGATCCTCCATGAGGACATATAGTGTCCTCTGATAAACACATACACATGCATGCACAGACACACACAAACACAAAAATAAAAGAAAGAGAAAGGGAGAATGATAAATTAAAGGATAGGCAGTGCTGGAGAAAGGGCTCAGGCGTTAGGACTCTGTCTCGCAAATAGAAGGCTCTGAGTTCAGATCCCAGATCCCATACAAAAACACCAGGCGGAAATGGAGGTGATGTGCATATCTGGTCCTAGTGCGCAGAGCCTGGGAAATCCAAGAGTGAAGCAAGGAGGTAGAAGCAATCCAGGATGATTCCCGAAGTCACCTTTGGCCCTCTACAGTGACACACAGTGCATGTGTGCTCGAGCACACAATGAATGAATGAATGAATGAATGAATGAATGAATGAAATTGATAAATACATTTTTTAAAGGCTAAACTTTTTTTAAACCAGGTTGGAAATGTATCTCTGTTGGTAACAGTACTTGCCAATTATGCAGGGTTCACTTCCAGCACTGTACAAACTGTATACAATGCCACACACATTCTTGTAATCCTAGCAGTGGTGAAATAGAGGCAAGAAAGATAAATTCAAAGTCATGGGAACCAGCCAAGATAGCTCAACAGGTAATGCATCTGTTCACAGTCCTGGAGAGCTGAGTTTGATCTCCAGAAGCCCATATGGTAGAAAGAACTGATTTCATGTATGCATCATCTCTTGCTTTCCTTCGCTTGTGCTCCCCTTCCCCCCTTATAAATAAATGAGTAAAATATCTGTTTTTACAAAAAGAATTTCAAAGTCATCCTTGGCTTGTGCTACGTAAGCATCTGTCTTCAAAAACAGTCTCAAAAGCCAAGAAATCATATTTAGCCTTAGATATAGGGGGGAGTGAAGCTCTTTTGGAACTGTGAAACTTGAACTGGTACTTTATACCTTTTGTGTATATTTTTGGTTGTTTCTGTTTTTGAGATAGGATTGCATACATCTCAGGCTGGCTTCAATATATAGTCAAAGATGATCTTGAATTTCTCATTATCATGCCTCCCACTCATACCACAGAGACGGAATTACAGACATGGGCCACTGTGCCCCATTTAAACAGTGCTCGAGACTTCATGCATCTCAGCAAGCACTCTGCCAGCTCAGCTACATCCCCAGCCCCTGTACCCGTCATACTTAACGTTCCTTATGCTTATACCCTTTTTTTAAATTTTTTTAATTATTTATTATTTATTCAATTGTGCGTATATGCGTGTGTGTATGTATGTGTGTGTAGAACCACAGACGAATTTGGGAACCACTATGGACGTCTCCATCTCCTCCTTGTTTACTCTGCCCT
Organism: Typhlomys cinereus; assembly: GCA_023101885.1. NCBI lineage: Eukaryota > Metazoa > Chordata > Mammalia > Rodentia > Platacanthomyidae > Typhlomys > Typhlomys cinereus. Next base: position 435,384 of record JALPQD010000298.1, on the reverse strand, counting down.
GGGATTCACAGGCTCCGCCCTACCAAGACCAGAAATGCAGGCCGCCCCCACCTCTGCCTGGCGTCTATACATGGGGTCTAGGATCCGAACTTGGGACTCTCCGCCTGCAAGGCAGAAGCTTAACCCCTGAGCCACCTCTCCAGTCCCGCTTATACCCTTTCTTAAGAAATGTTTTTATTTTTTGAGACAGGTTCTTACTCTATTGCCCAGATTGTTTTTGAACACCTATGTTTAAGTGATCTCCCTGCCTTTCTTGAGAAATAAAACTAAAGGTTATACTAACAAGAAATTCCCTCGTGTTATCAAAATTCCCTAATTGTCTGATATCTTTATTAGCTCACTTTTTTTTTAATCATTGCTTTACTCTTTTATATCTATGAGGTTTTTTCCTATTTACTCACATGTAATAAGTGCACGTCATCTTATGAAAAACTCAAAGTTAAAGTATTAACTAAAATTAAGCGAGTTGAATGTGCTTCAGAAACTTTCCTTGTTCCAGAAAGAACAAGAATAATAATGTAGAACATACTTATCCAGATCTTTTCTTTATTGTTTGTATATTTTTAAATGTTGCTTACAAGGTAGAAAAGCAGAGTAATGCCCTTATTGGTTGTCCATCCATCATCCACTACCTGAGAATGTTACCTAACATGCCATTATCCATAGCATGACAAGAGTCTGCATCTTGACGGAGTCACCTGGATTTTCCAAGTGACCACATTCTAGTCACACATTCGTAAAACTAGAGCATATTTGCCAACTGTCTACAGAGACATCATGAGGACTCAAACCTCCCCTGCAGGTTTTGAAGAGGCAGGAAGGGCTACTGCTCAAGAAATTTGGACAGTCTGTAGATGGGAAAAACACATTGCTTTCAGAAAAGAAGATGCTTCTATGCTAAAATACCTTGATTATAGCTTAGTGAGATCCATGTTGGATTTCTAACCTGTAAGACTGTAAGATTATAAATTGTGTTGTTTTTCAACTGTCAGATTTGTGGTAATTGGTTATGTCAGAAATAGGAAATTTAGATAGCTATACATTTTATTCTTTTTAAAGTTTTTGTTGTTGTTTTTATATGTGGAGTGTGTGTGTGTGTGTGTGTGTATATCAGAGGGCACTGTGTGTATATCCAGGGAAGCCCAAGTGTGATTGCGAGAATCGCCCTGGATTGTGTGTGCTACCTTCTCTTTGGAGTCTCCCAGGCTCCACTCACCATGACTGGAAGTGCAGGCTGCTGCCATTTCTACCTGGTATTTTTACATGGGATCTGGGATTCAAACTCAGGGCCTTCTGCTTGTGAGGCAGAGGCTTAACCCTTAAGTCATCTCTCCAGCCTTATTCATTTTATTCTATATCTTGCTTCTTTCACTTAACTCTCCTCTACTAATATGTATGTGGGAGCCAGGTGTGATGTCACAGCCTATAATTGCAGCCCTTGAGAGGGTGAGGCAGGAGGATCAGGGGTTATCAAGGCCAGCTTCATCTATAGAGCAAATTTGAGACCAGTCTGGACTACATAGAATCCCATCTGAGATGGGGCGTATGTATATTTGTTTATTTACTCTTCATTATTTTACACCTCAATTTACACTACAGTTTGTTTTACCACAGAGAGATAGAGAAAAACATAAAGAAGTAATAAACTCTATGAACACTGATGAAAAACAGAAGGATGAGCTGGTGAGATAGCTCAGCAAGTAAGGTGCCTACTTACAAACCTGTACTTTGGTTCAGTCTCCTGAAACCCACCTGACTTCTAAAAGATGTCCTCTTCTACTCATGCACCATGGCATGTGTCTCTGTCCCTCTCTTTCTCTCGCTCTCAAGCCAATATGTAAAACTTTTTTAAAAAATAGAAAGCTACACACATACACACAATTATCATAGCAGTCATCCTCTTCCCAAAGGTAAGTCATTCTTCTTGGAGGTATAGGTTTGTGTTACACCTTTTTTCTAAGAAAAAAAATTTATGCATATGCTCACAAATATATTTAGAAAATATTTTCACATACATCAACATAAATGTATGTACTATTTTGTATCTAGAGTTGGGGTTTTATTTGTGTGTTTGTTTTTTGATGTGCTTTCTTATACTCTAATCTGGCCCTGAACTTACTGTGTAGCTAGGATGGCTCTGAGCTCTTGATTCTCGTGCCTCAACCTCCCAAATGCCGGGATTACAGACATGCACCACCATCCTAACTTTTCTTCTTTTTTTAATTTTATTTTACTTACTTTATTTTTGTTTGTTTAATGTATGTGTGTATTCAGAGGGTATTATATGTCCCTGTGGAGGACCAAGGATGACTAAGAGTGACTTTGGGAATCATCCTGGATTGCTTCTACTTTGGTTTTGCTTTGCTCTGGGATTTCCCAGGCTCTGCCCACCAGAGCCAGAAGTGCAGGCCGTTTTGGTTTCCATCTGACGTTTTTACCTGGGACCTCTGACGTTTTTACCTGGGACCTAGGATCCAAACTCAGGACCTTCTCCTTCAAGACAGTCTTAACCCCTGAGCCATCTTTCCAGCCCTTTCTTCTTTTCTTGATAGGGTCTTGCTAAGTAGCTTAGGCCAGCCTTAAACTCAAGATCATGCTTTCCAGTTGTTGAAATTACAGCGTGCACCACCATGACAGACTGCTTTTTTATAAATAAAAATACTATTTGTACTTATAGTTCTATTATTTCATATAGAAGAAGCCATATGTTATTTAACTAGGCTTTAATTAGATACTATGATTGCTTCTGATATTTTGTAGTAATGTTGATCTAAATTGTTTTTTCATATGGTGTTGGGGTTTGACCCAGGACCATCCATACGCCAAACAAGTGCTTTATCACTGAACTACGTCATCAGTCAGGGTTGAATCTTTTTTTTTTTTCTGCGTTGTGTATGTGTGCATGGAGGTGTGAGTGTATGGAGAAGAGGGCACCGCATGTGTCTGTGGAAGACAAAGGGTAATTTTGAGAATCACCCTGGTTGCTCTACCTCCTTATTGCTTGCCTCCTGGGTTTCCTAGGCTCTACTTTCCAGAGCTGGAAATGCAGGCTGCTGTCATATACTCGGGATCTGGGATCCAGACTCAGGTACTTCTGCTTTTGAAGCAGAGGTTTAACCCTTGAGTCATTTCTCTAGTCCACACGTTCTTACAAAGATGATTTGATGATTTTTTAGTATGTTCCTGAGGCATATGATGATACCTTAGTCCAGTCTTAACTATTAGGAGGCTGAAGCAAGGTTGTGAGTTCAAGGACAGCTATATAGTGAAATCCTGCGACTAGAGCTGTAGTTCAGCAGTGGAGTGCTTGTCTAGTTTGCTTGAGATCCTGGGTTTAATCCTCAGTACTAATAGTGCAAAAAAATCCTAATAGTAGGATTGCTGAACCAATGACTACATGCAGTTTTTAACTTAAGAAATTGTCCTCACAAACAGGTTATATCATTGATGAAAATAGCTGTTTCCTTCATCCATACTGTTTAAGAGATGTATTCATGTTTGTGGCTTTGCAGATTGAGCCTAGTCCTCACACGTTAAACAGTCGTTCTACCTCTATGTTACACCCCTGGTCCAGTGTTATTTTTAATGATGATAATTTCCCTCCTTTTTAAATACAAACTAAATTATTTCTCCTGTGTTCTCTCTCATCTCCAGACTCCTTAGCAGGTGTCAGAAATTACTGGACTCTTTTAACTCAGTTTGGGAAGTTAGATTTTGCTAAAATCATATAGGGTATTAAAAGCTTAGTGCTCGAATGAGAAAGAAGTCCAGACTTACTTTCTGCTATACTGTTTTCAAAGTACTTTCTCAAACTTCCAGACATGATTCATTAATTGTTATTTCAGTGAAAATGATGGCAAAAATAGGGGTCGTGACCACTTGGGTCTTTCAGAAGTAGTATATGTGTTTGCTTCCAGTGTGTGCTAATGAATGTCTGCCATCCGTTATTATTGTCACATAATTTCCATGAATTTATTTTCAGAACAAGAATGCAATACAAATTACATTGATTTTTTTTAGTAAGCTTTTCAGATTGTTTTGTTAAAATAATTAAATTTTATAAATTTTGTAAAAATTTTTTCTGTAAGTTTTTCCTTTGCTTTTTCAGTCTGCTCTGCAAGAACTTGAAGAACTGAAACAAATTGTTCCCAAAGAATCCCTTGTTTACTTCTTAATAGGAAAGGTAAAAATTGGGGCCACGTTCTTTTTTTTGTTTTGTTTTTAATTTATTTTTCTGCTCATACAAATGTAATAGGTACCCCTGTCTCCCTTCCTCCACCCCTCCCTGGACTTCTCTGCTCCCTCCCCCTTTTCCCCTTCCTTTCCCCCCTCCCTCTCTTTCTTCCAGTGCCCACCCCCATCTCTGAAACATCCTTTAATGTGTATATCAAACTTTCCTCTGGGTCCTCCTTTCTGATGAGGTGTAAGGACTCAGTGGCATTTCCTAGAACTCTTTCTTATGTTCCCCTTAAGTATAGGAACACTATTGTGACTGTTAATCCCTTGCTTCTAAGGATCCTAGTGCCTTGAGTCCATACTAGTCTTTAAGGGGTCAATGATATGTTGGTCATTGCGCAGATCATGCAGAGTCCTATTATAATTGTTTCAGGGGCCACACACGTTCTTATACTGTGACTTGATAAAAATAGTAATCTTTAAAAGATTAAATATAATATCATACAGCATCTGTTGAGCAAGTTCAATTAAAAGGTATAGAAATAATGTATTATATTCTCTTTAAAAAAGGTGAAAGTTAGCTGGGTGAAGTGATACATGAGACAGAAGGATTGATTATGGAAAGTTCAGGAACAAGCAAGGCTACATATTGCAAACCTGTCTAAGAAAATGAGAGAGAGGAGAGGAGAGGAAAGGAGGGAGGGAGGAAGAGAGGGAGGGAGGGAGAGAGGGTCTTCCTCAGCTACATAGAGTTACATCAAACTCTGTATTTAAAAAGAAAAAATATATATATTCTAATGAAAAGTGAGAGTGTATATTACACAATCTTATGGTAGGAAATCATCACTGCAGTAATGAGTTCATAATGGAGACCACTACATGAAAAACTCCTTTTCAATCCTTGATGAAATATTAAATATTTACTGTGAGTCCCTCAAGAACAGCAATGGAATTGTGTTGTCTTAATTAGAAGTTCTCGAGGACAGAGTAGTGATTTTACACCAAGTCACCAGGGGCTGGCTTAAGTGTTCAGTACCTTGGACAGATGTTAAGAAACAATGCACCTCCATTTATGGAGACTATAAATCACTGTTGAGTCATGTGCCTGTCATCCCAGAATTCTGGAGACAGAGGCAAGAGGCCAGCCTGAGGTACTAGCAAGACACTGTCTGGAAAAACTAAGGGTTGAGGATTTAGCTCATTAGTAGAGCATTTGGCATGCTCAAGGCATGGACTTGATCTCTGTCTAGCTCTGTGCCCAAAAAACATAAATAATTGTTACTCAATAGTTCCTATAATCTATTTCTTCCTATTGCCAATGTTCCCATAAGAATGAGAGGTAAGAAATTCTGGAAATAGTACTTGATTATATTCAAGAGATACTTAAAAGCTGATACAAGATTGTCTATAGGATGGAAATATACTGACTGCCTTTCTGAATGTACTTGAGAAATTAAATCAGAAGGCTAATTCTTGTTTAGGATTTTATAGTCAAAGGTCACAACTTAATGAAAAATGTAGTGCTGCTGTTTATTTTTAGGTTTACAAGAAGTTAGGTCAAACACACCTCGCCCTGATGAATTTCTCTTGGGCTATGGATTTAGATCCTAAAGGAGCCAATAATCAAATTAAAGAAGCAATTGACAAGCGTTATCTCCCAGACGATGAGGAGCCAATAACCCAAGAAGAACAGATCAGTGAGTATCATAAGTAAGATTTAATATCAGGGTAATTTTTAGGAAAACTAAATAGGATAACCTAATTCCAAAATGCACGTATAGTCAAATAAGTCAGATCACATTCCTGGATCTATTCTGCTAAGCTTGACAAGCCCTTTGCTGATTTGTGTGTGTGTCACAGAACCATTTTCAGGAGTCAGTTCTTGCCTTCTGCTTTGTTAAGACAGAGTCTCTCGTTTCTGCCACTGAGCAGCTAACTCCAGACTCCCGGCCCAAAGCTTGCACCTGATTCTCCTGTCTTTTCTTCCCATCTCTCTGTAGGAGTTCCAAGATTGAAATTAAATCATGAGGCTTGCACTTTTACCCGATGATTCATCTCCCTGACTCCTATTTTGCTGATTTTTTTTTTTAACCTGAATCTCAACTCTATAATAGTGGTTAATTAAATTCTATGAAAAAATTCTGGCAAATAAAATCTAGATACATATTTAATATATGTATTTATATTAGAGATTAAGAGATTAAAGAATTATATATCTGATTCATTTTTTGTTACTTTTTTGAGATAATCTTTTCTGTATAGCCCATGTTAATCTTAAACTTATAATCCTGCCTCAGCTTTCTGAATGCTGATTACATGCACACACCACTGAGTGCATATTTTAAGATAACTAGTGAGACCTAACAATATCAATATTTTTTAATAAGAGATTTGGAAACTCTGAGGTAAATTCTGATTGGATGCCCTTTCTTCCAGAAAACTTAGTGAAAGTCTTTTGTTTAAACTCTTGTGTCCTGTGATCCCAATAATACTTTTTAAAGCTGAAGATTGTATTACATATTTCTGTAGTCTTGCAGGGATTATCCTCAATGTTGAATCAGTGGTTAGGGAAAATGCTAGCCTTTTTGTTGCTCGTGGTGATTTTTTTTTTTTTTTTTTTTTTGTCTCCAAGACCTATTTTTAATTTCTAGGATATAAATAAAAAATTTATTTGGAAAAGAAAAGAGACAGTTAGGGATGTTGCTCAACTAGTTGAATGCTTGCCTACCATGCATGGAGCCCTGGTTTTGATCCACCAAATTTTATAAAGCAGTTAAGGAAGCACACACCTATATAATTCCAGAACTCAGGAAGTGAAGACAGGAATATCAGAGGTACAGGTTAATTATATGCAGTACAGTGAGTTTGAAACAGTCTGGAAAATACAAAACCTCTCTAAAAGTTTTTTATTATATTAATTAAAGGTTAAATAAAATAAGTTAATTTCAGAAAGGATATTGGGATTTTTATGGCCTTTATTTGGGGTCTCATCTCTGAACATAGTAACGTTTTTCTTGTTTTCTGAACCAACAAGATTTATTTGTCAGACACCTTACAGACTTTTGTTTTCTTTTTGAAGTGGGAACAGATGAGTCCCAGGAGAGCAGCATGACAGATGCAGACGACACACAGCTTCATGCAGCTGAAAGTGACGAATTTTAACTTCTGGAAACCACACTTTTGCAACTGGATGTGTGACTAGTGCTGACATGTTTCTTGTCCCTCCATATATTGAGTCTTCACTTGAGCCGACAGCGTCATCATTTATCACTTTTCCATGAGTGAGCCGCTTTCATTGGACCCTGACTGTTCACAGAATGAAAGGCAGTGCAATATTTAGCTGCTAATAAGACTGGCTCTTTTACCAGTATGAATGACAATTTTAGGGGGTTGGGCGGGAAACTTTCTTTTTTTTTTCTTTTTGTCTTTAATCTCCCTTAGTTGAAAGCTATCATGGAAGGAAGAGTTATATTTTATCTTGAAGGAACCATTATTAGATATGGTGATGAACTAGAACTTCATGGTCATTTTTCCCAAATTCTGTTTTTTATTTGGTTTTGTTCCTGATAAGCAGAGTGACTGACCTTCATTTCTAAGTTCTTCAAGAATGGTGTTAGCAAGTGCCAGATGGAACAATAAAAGACATTGCCTATAACAGAGTAACTTCATTGCCAAGGAATGTAACTTACCTTAAACTTGCAGTGTCTCCTATAAACAAATGTAATGGGCCTATTGGGACTCGTATGTAGGAATCATATATCCCTCCATACAGTATGCACTTATTCTTGGCAAGAATGCTTTAATGTCTAACCAAGAATTTTAATTTATTCATCTTCAAAGTGTTGATCATTGTTGTCTTGGTATTGCAAACTTTAAAATTGGTCTTTACCATGCTGCCTCTTCTCTTCAAGCTCTGTGGGATCACCTTTAACATTCTCAGGTGATGGAAGGGTTCCCCACTGAAAAGCCAAAACCAGGCCCTTAATAACCTCTTTTGTTACCAAAAGAATCAGTATGAGAACACTAAAGAGAAACTATGAGATCATGACAGAGAAAGCCTTAATACATTGGAATTGTACATAGCTGCGAGTCTACACTTTCTCAAGACAGTATCTCTTTGACTTTTCTAAAATACAAGCAGAACACAAGAATGTGTGATTATCTTTGTGAAGGTTATTGCCATTCTTTTCAGTCTTCTGCTTCATATTTTTAATAGTGCGAGACACCACATCTTGTACTTATATTAATTGAGAGTTTAAGATACTGGAAATGATTAGCCTGGAGAAAAATTTCTTATGAAGGAGACATGTTGTCTCTGAGTTCATCATAAATATGAATTGGTGTCTTTGGGGAATGGCCACAATTTTAAAGATCTAATTATGCATATAAAATGAGAATTATTGGAATTTCACAGTAACAGATTTAAACAGTCTTAAATTGTGTATCTCCTTTATTGTAATGTATTGAAAATTTTAGAAAAACTTTAGCATTTTATTAAGTGCCAATGTCAAAATATAACGAATTATAGTTTCTTATGAATGACAGGCCTACCGTTATTATTTTGCATTATTTGATGAAGGACAAACTTCCCTACTGGTTACCTGTACTTGTTAGTCAAGCTGTGAAAATAAGGTAGATTACAAAAAGATGTGAAAAAAAAATTAGTTTGTACTCAGTAATTTTCTGTCAGTTACTATTAATCTCATCCAAACATGGATTAGATTCCATTATAAATTCAAGTCCAAGTTTTGGGTATTAGGTGCCAGAGAGGCATTTAAGATAATTTCCTACCAAAATCTATGTTTATGTGCTGTCTAAAATGAAATAATTTATAAGGAAAAGTTGGGAATAAGTGAATATTTAAAGTTCCCAAAGGCTAGCACTTCGATTCTAACAGATATTCCATTTTATTATCCTTTAGTTATGTAAAGTTTAATTTTAGATTCTTTTAATTTTTTTATTAGCAAATCATAAGTCAGCTATATCTATAACAGTATCAAATCTAGAGTTTCATAGAAAGCTTTACCCTGAGTTATATGTTACAGAGCCTAGAGAAATCTAAGCTCTGAACATAATCTGCCGAAGTGTAATTATCTTTTGAAGTAGGAATTTATGTCGTGTGCCAGAGAGACTTTCTGGTACTGTTTTCGAGACATGATAGAGAATAGTTGTGGAAGGCGCCACGGCAGTAGCTGGCTGAGGGACACTTTCAGCCCACACTTGGCCTTGTTTCATTTTCCTCCTGCCTGCTTTTAAAGTCATTGAGGTGTCTGAAGCCTTATTTCTCACATAGTAATACTGTTTATTGCTTTTTCTTTTTTCTTTCTTTTTTTTTTCCACAGACTAGGGATCAAACAACTAGAAGAAACACATTTTAGTCAAGCAAATTGTTTTAAATTTTAGAAATTACTTTGAAGGAAATTAAGAATACTAAGTATTTAGTCATCTTTTTTTCTGTTTAAACTTTTCACACCTATACATACATACATACATATATATATACACACACATATATATACACACACATTTATATATATACTGCACACATAAAAGTTATAGCATTGGGGTTGCTTTTTCCTCCATGGAAATGGTTATTACTCTAGGATTTTAGAAAGTTGGAATATTTTTTCGGGAGAACAAATGGTACTCAAAATAATGAAAGGAGGTCCCTACTTTTTCTGTATTTCATTACTTTAAATTAAGATTTTTATTTTATACAAGAACTGCAAGTTACATTTAAACCATGCTGCTGTTGTACCTTAAACAAAAACTCAGTGATAACCAGTATTTAGTCTATTAAAAATGCTCTTTTTGAAGAAAACAGTTTCAAAGTCTCTGATTAGCCAGAGTGTAGTGTGGGTCTTCACTGAGAAATAAGATGACCTGTTTTCTTTGTGAAAACCTGGGAAAATGCAAGTGTGGGTGTGATGTGTGTGTTCTATTTGCATTGAAACAATGTAATTTTGTGTCTTCTTTTTGCTTTTCCTGACTTATTTCAGAAATTGTACAGTCTGGGGGGGAAAAGTCTTTTCTGTTATAATATATTTACAGTTCATTAAACAATATGGAAAATCCAAATAAATTACTTTTGAAAGCAATTTATAATCAAGTTGTTAAAGCTATATAAAAGCTGTGCCATCTGTATTTTCGTACTAAGTCACAGCAGAATCGTGATGAGAGATTACAATTTTATGTTCTACAAAAGCCTAGGGCAATGTTTCTCTAATTTTTACTTACACGCTTTTTAATATATCTATTTTAAAGTTCATACCCTTTTAGTATTATTTGGAATTTCATAATAAATATTATGACAAAAACAATGGTAATTTTAGAATATATTATTTTTAAATTTCAGAACCTCTTTATCAGCAGCTTCAACTTTGCAAGTCAACTAGCCAACCACTCTTCTCTGGTCGTGCAGTTTCTGAAGTCTCAAGGGGACCCAAAAGTGTTGCATCACAATTAAAATCTGAAAGTCAAGAGTGAAGCTGGGCACGGTGGCTCACATCTGTAATCCCAATACTTGGGAGGCTGAGAGGCAGGAGGATCACCGTGGTTTCAAAGCCAGTCTGGGCTACAGAGTAAGACCTTGCTTCAAAAGTCAAAAACGGGGAGAGGGTGGGAGATGACACAGTGAGCAAAGTTGGACCTGAGTTTGGATCCCCAGCACCCACATAAAAAGCCAGGTGAGGCAGCTCACACTTGTAACCTCAGCACTGGGGAACAAAGGCTGGAAGACCTCTGGGTGTGACCAGGCAGTCCCGCTGAATAATTCAGTTCCAGATTCAGAGAGAACTTGTCTCAGATGAGGTGGAGAGTTGCTGAAGAAGACACTGCACACACAGGAGGTAGCCAGGAGAGTCAGAAGTTCAAGGTCAGCGACTCACTGGCCAGCCTGGGAGACCTGAGAACCCATCTCAATAAATAAGCACATATCTGCCTTGCTTATATACATGCATGCATAGAAATAAGGTCTGGGAAAAGTAAAATTGAGTTTTACTGTTGAATCTGCAAATCTTTTGTTTAGGTATCTTGGAGACAGAAGGGAAAACAAGTTATTTCAAAGAACAGCAGCAGGGAAAACACGAAGTAGGAACTGAGCAGATCCGAAGAAACACTTAAATTTCCCTAGCACGTGCCATTCACTGCCTGCTAATACAAACTCGGAACTATTCTTTGTCTTGTTTAACTTCTAATTACGGTCATCAAAGTTTAGTGTGCAGTTTAAGGGCAAACAACTGACAAAGCTAAGCACTGAATCACTTGCTTTGTACAGTGTTTCCTACTGTGTGTGTGTGTGTGTGTGTGTGTGTGTGTGTGTGTGTGTGTGCGCGCGCGCGCGTTGCTCGCTTGGCTCTGGGACTTCACAGGCTCTGCCCACCAGGACCGGAAGTGCAGGCCGCTGCCGGTTCCACCTGATGTTTTTTTTTCCCATGGGACCTGAGATCCTGACTGCTTTCAAGACAGCGTCTTAACCTCTGAATCATCTGTCCAACCCGAGTTTTTCTTTTTTTAAAATACTGGGCTGGAGAGATGGCTCAGGGATTAAGACTATCTCACAAGCAGGAAGTCCTGAGTTCAGATCCCAGGTCCCAGAAACGGTGGCTGCTGGAACTTACAGCCCTGATGGGCCTGAGCCTGGGAAGGCCCAGGACAAAGCAAGAAGGAGGTAGAAGCAATTCAGGTTAATTTCGGAAGTCACCCTTGGTTCTGCACAGGGACACACATACACACAGAAATAAATAAAATGCCAAAGGGAGCCATGAAAAAATGGTATCGGGTTTACTGCAAAGGAGGGTCATACAGCAAGGATGGAGAAGACTCAATAGTAAGTGGAGATTTATAACCAGGGAACAAGAACCTGTGGGCAGAAAATTACTAAGCAAAATCATCAAGGATAAGGAATTTCTAACCAAGCTGAAGAGAAAAGGTTATTTCTGAAAGTCTAAGCATTTTGAACGGTATCCAGGATGGGAGGCTTAAGAAGATGATGTCTTGGCAGGTAAGAGCACTTGCTGCTCATGCATGAAGATGTGAATTCAAATTCCCAGTGTGCATGTACGCACACATAGGCATGCACAGATCAAGGGACTCCTCCCTTTTCTGCTAAACTGATTGAGCAGGATTCTTGTTCAAATGAAGTTCTACAAAAAGGGAAGAGCACACTTGGGTCTAGCCAAAAACCTAGTTTGAAAGTACTCAGGGAAGCCTGACTCAAAATTTTGGTCATAGAAACTGTTAACATGATCAAAATAGAACTTTTGATTTGGGTTTAAAGTCTGCTTTTAAACAAACTTTCAATTCCTTGAGAATGAAGGCATAATGTAATTGTTCATTTGTTCGATTGATTGTTTTGTATAGGACCTCAACTAGAGAGCAGACTGTCCTGAAACTCACTGCATGTAGCCCAGGCTGGCCTGAGTTTGTGAGAATCCTGACCCAGCTTCTGTTTTTATTTTGTTTATTTCTTTGAGGAGGGGGGAGGGAGCACACGCATACTGTCAAACATGGATGGGGGTCAGAGGACAACTTTTGAAATTCAGCTCTCCTTCTCCCACATGGGCTTCTGGGTATCAAACACAGGTGGCCAGGTTTGTGGGTAGACACCTTACCTGCTCAGCCAGGAGCCACCACAGACTAAAACTTTTTTTTTTTTTTTTGTCTCATGTAGCCTAGGCTAGCTTAAAACTTATGTAGCCAAGGACAATGAACTTGTGGTCCTCCTGGAGGTACTAGAAGTATGCCACCACTCCTGCTTTATAGGTTACTGGAGATAGAACCTAGAGCCTCATTGCATGCTTTGCAGTCATTCTAATTACTGAGCGATCTCCCCAGACCCTAAAACTTTTTTAAAAAGATTGCTGTAGCTCCGTGATAGAACACTTGTGTGGCATGTGCAAGATCTGGGTTTAATATGGTTTTATTAAAAAAAAAAAAAAAAGCCATAAATCAATGGTAGGGCACTTCAAACCTCACAGCTTTGTGGGGAGTGGGGGTGGGAGAAAAGGGTCAGAACAAAAAAGATGGGACAGGGGCTGGAGAGGTGGCTCAGGGGTTAAGCCTCTGCCTTGCAGGCAGAGGGCCCTGAGTTCGGATCCTAGACCCCATGTATAAATGCCGGGAGTAAACAAGGAGGAGATACACACACATACACACACACACACACACACAATTGAATAAATAAAATTAAAAAAAAAAAAAAAAGATGGGACAAACAGGACAAAATTAAGCTCTCTTTAGTTAGAACAATTGTATTGTCCTCCTACTGCAGACTTCCCGAATGCTGAGATTACAGTCATGTACTCCCATGCCTGGTGTGTGTGTGTGTGTGTGTGTGTGTGTGTGTGTACATATGTGTCTGTAGAGACCCAAGGGTGGATTGTTCTCCCTCCTCTGTTTCTACAAGCTGACCTAGAACTAACTCCTGGGTTCATACAGCTCTTCTGCTTTTCAGCCTACTTAACAGCTTACTCAACCGTATGTGCAACTTACAGGCCATAAGTGAATGCTAAGAGCCTGGGGAGGGCACGGGGAGAGGGCTCAGCAGGAAAGGTGCTTGCTGTGCAAGCCTGACTACTCAAGTTCAATCTCTGAAATCACATAAAGATGGAAGGAGAGAACCAATTCCACAGTCTCGTCCTTCGACCTCCACACATGGTCTGAGGCACATGTGCACCCCTCATATCACACACACAAAAATAACAAAGTTAAATAATAACTAGGGGGGAAGCAGGATTCTCAGTTTGTGTTTTGCTTTTCTGATACTACCAGGGGCTTAGATCCCCAGGACTTAGAATGTACCAAACAAATGCTGCCCCTGAGCCATATCCTAAGCCCTATTTTTACTTTTAGTTTGAGATAGGATCTAGTAAATTGTCAGCCTGATCACTGAGCAGTCTAAGCACACCTTGAATTTGCAGACCTCAGCCTCCAAGCAGCTGGGATTACAGGTGTGTGCACATATGTACCTATGTGTATCAGAAACACTGTTCCTGTAGAGGCCCGAGGGTGACTTTTGGGGATCAACCTAGATTGCTCTACCTCCTTTTTGCTTTGCTGTAAGTTTTTCCCAGGCTCTGCCTTTCAGGGCAAGGAAGTTCAAACCATTCCTTCCTAGGGATAAGCCCTGGCTCAGGCTTATCCCCTGATCCAGCTCTCCAGTCCCTCTGTATATTTCCCTCTGTGTTTTTTTAAAACACTAAATTCATATCTATACAAAAGGTAAATTTTTGTCCTTCATTAGGTGATTTTGAGCAATTCACTTAAGTGAATTGTGAGCTTTTTTCTCATCAATATAAAAAAAGATCAAGTCTGACCTTAGCTTCCTGACAGGACCGTGTAAGGCTGTTACATCCTGGAAGTGTTTCATAAAAGTAAAGCCCCACACAGATCCTCTGTGGCATGAATCAAATGGAGATGATGTCATGGAAAGCTGAAAGTCCCCTTACATGGCTCCTAGATGAGTTTCACATAGAGCGGTGACCTTTTGGTCTAGAGCAGAGGTTGCCTATTTTGTGGAGTCCGGTCATATCTATCTGTTTATTATCTATGACCATTTCTTCAGTAGTTACTGGAGTGGTTGCACAGAACTTGTTTGCCTATAGAGCCTTAACATGTATTGTTAAGTTGTGACTTAGAGGTTGTCATTTGTAGATTTTGTCTTTGTCATAGTTAGGCACAGGTGTCAACTTGACAGTTGAGGGTTTAAGCTTTGGGCATATTTGTAGAGAATTAGTGGTTAAACCCAGAGCAATCCTGCAGGAGATTGTCTAGCTGATGGGGAAGGCCCAGCCCAGGATGAATGGGACTAGGGAACAGGTGAATAACACAGAGAGTTGATAGAGTCGGCATCCTTGTGTACACTTGGCCAGACATACTGGTCTGGCAAGTGAGAATCGTCCCTCTCTCAGCCGTTATGTAGAGATGGTGTGGCCACTTCCCTCAGCCCTGGCGTTGGTGTGAGCTCTCCTGTCAAGCTGGACTGAGAACTGTAACCGGACAATCATAAGAGAAAATAAACCTCTTGTTCCCTTAAGCCTTTTGATGGTGATTTATCAGCAACCATGAACTGCTATCGTCTTTGTTTTGAGATTCTTTTTATTGGTTAGTTGGCTTTTGTTTCAAGACAGGGTCTAACCTCAAACTTGCTGTGTAAGCTGACTTTAAAACTCCTGATCCCTCTGCCTCACTCTCCTAAGTGCTGGGATTACAGGTGTGCAAACACCATGCCCAGCCAGTATTTACTACTTGACTTTTTCAGAAGTTTTGTGATCCACTGATCTGGAACTTAGAGCTGGATTGGCATAACCTCTTCAAAAAGTACCCAAGGAACATGCTGCTTAAGGTATAAGATTTTTCTCTGGACTTCATTAATTGATGCATCACTGAGCAAAGTGAGACATACTGAGTGAAAGACAGCAGTAGCTCTTAGTGTAATAAAATCATTTGCTTAGGATCAGTGTGCCTGTAGTCCTGGCACTTGGGAGGTAGAGGCAGGAGAATCAGGAGTTTAAGGCCTTCAAGGCCGGCCTGGGCTTATAGGAGTTCCTGTTTAAAACACAAAAGAATTAATGTTTGCAGATAATATAATTGTTTAAGTAGAAATGTTCAGTTCACGGAATAAATGTTTATTTTATTCCTATATAAAATAATTTTATTTCTCTTTTCATTTTCATTGATATGCCATGATATTTTTAATTTTATTTTTTTATTCATTAGAGAGACAGAGAGAGAGAGAGACAGAGAAGATGTCCACATGAGTTCCATGGCACATGGTTGAAGGTTGTTGAAGACACTTTTCAGAAGTTAGTCACCTGCCGAGCCATCTCACCAGCCCAACCCCATGAATCATCAATACTCTATCAAGCTGTAGCAGCCCTAGTGATCATTCATTGTGTTATTCTCAGCCTTTAAGGAAAATTGCTAATTTTCTCATTTTAATACTATCAATCGGATGGTTCATAAAACCAAGAATTTACAATTTGTTCCCTTTATAATTATAGCATTCAATTCCAACCTCTTTATTTTTTTAAATTCATTCATTTTTTTTTCTTTTTTAACTTTATTTATTCACTCTGTGTGTGTGTGTGTGTGTGTGTGTGTGTGTGTGTGTGTGTGTGTGTGTGTATCAGAGGACCCTATGTGTCTGGAGGAACAAAGGGTGACTTTGGGAGTCATCCTGGATTGCTTCTACCTCCTTTTTGCATCACTCTGGGATTTCTGTTCACCGGGGCTAGAAGTGCACCCTTTCTGCCTGGCATTTTTACGTGGGACCTAGGATTTGAACTCAGAAACTTCTGCTTGCCTCGCAAAGTCCGAACCCCTGAACCATCTCTCCAGCCCCCATTTACCTTTTATAACAAGGACAATTCACTTAGGATACCTCCAATGCTGTTGCTCAGTGGTTTACATCATGATATGGGCTGAAATTATGTCTTATAAGAGAAGCATGTTGAGGGCTTACAAAATGGCTGAGGTGATAAAAATGCTTGCTGGACAAGCCTGACAATTTGAGTTCCATCCCCAGAATCCACAGAAAAGTGGACGGAAAGAAACAATTCCAAGGAGCTGTCTACTGACCTCCACACACACACTGTGGCATGCACACCCATATATACTCATCATAAAAACATATACGCCATAGTAGCAATGATAATTAATTTGAAAGAAAAAGAAGAAAAGCTTGATGGGACATCTGGAGTGAAGACCAGCGGCAGTACCCTAGTTATAAATCTGTCTTTCACTCTCCTACAAGAGCCATAAAATTAAGAAGAGCAAATAAAACTATACACATACTATGAGTTCATTCCTGGAATACTGTGACTATGGGTGTGGAGGAAGAAGAAACAGGTAAAATTCCCTATCCCATAAGGGCAAATGGAATAGAGAACTTGAAGGAAGCACAGGCAGATTCTAGAAAGAAAAAGCGAAACCACAAACACAAAATCCTGAAGACAGTTTAGACTCAGTAAATCTTAGCTTCCAGGGGTGATGAGTGGGGGGGCGCCATTGAAAATGTGTGGACCTGAGAGCAGCAGCCTCATAAAAGCAGTGTTTCTGGGAGAAAAGGGGTTACAAGAAGTAATAAAGGGAAAAGGGGAGAAATGAAAGACTCTAGCAGAAGAGGTGGCACATTATCCCTCCTCTATCACCTCCATAAAATGCTCTAACTGTATAAAAGGGGCAGAGCTGGCCGATGGAGGCACTCGGATCAGGATTCCACCACACGATGTCTCCAGACAAAACCATGGTAGTAAGTCACAGTGACACATACCTACATAGCAAGTTTGAAGCCAGCCTAGGTTGCATGAGAGTAAATAAATAAATAAATAAAATAACTGGGCTAGAGAGATACATCAGTCAGAAAAGTTCTTTTAAATCCTTGTTCCCACATTTATCTTATGATATAAAATAACATTCACTTTCATTAGTTCTCAAAGTCCAAGGTTCAAAGTTCTCATAGTCTAATTTTTAAACAGAGATGGCTCAGGGGTTAAGACTCTGCCTTGAAAGTAGAAGTAGAAGGCCTGCACTTTTGGCCCTGGTGGGAGGAACCTGGGAAATCCCAAAGTGATGCAAAAAGGCAATAGAAGCAATCGAGGATGATTCCTGAAGTCACCCTTGGTCTTCCCCAGAAACACACAGTGCCCTCTGATACACAGAGAGAGAGAGAGAGAGAGATACAAATAAAGTTTTAAAAAATGTTCAATCAAGAAAGAAAGGAAAAAAAAAAACATTCAGTCATTACAAGTTCAATTTCAGGGGCTGGAGAAATGGCTCAGGGGTTAAGACTTTGTCTTGCAAGCAAAAGGTCCTGAGCTCGGATCCCAGGTCCCCTGTAAAAACTCTAGGCAGAAACCTGGGTGCCTGCACTTCTAACTCTGGTGGGTGGAGCCTGGGAAATCCCATCATGAAGCAAAAAGGAGGGAGAAGTAATTCAGTATGATTCCTGAAGTCACCCTTGGTCCTGCACAGGGACACGCAGTGTCCTATGATACACACACACACACACACACACACACACACACACACACACACACACACAAATAAATAAGTATATTTTTAAAAAACTTCCAAAAAAAAAAAAAAAAGTTCAGCTCCAACATTTTTCTTATTATTTCACTTTCATTCCTAACCCCAAGCAGAAGTGCTGTGGCTATTGGAGAAACAAATGTCTTTGAACAAAAACACAGTACTTTTCACTGGGATATTGAAAGAAATGAATACCACTGTATGGAGATTTTGTGTTTTAAAAATCTAGATTTGTTTTTTGGAACAAGGGCTAAGCTGAAGCTGTTTCTTGCTCTTTCAAAGTTTGGCTCCCTAGAAAAGGGTTTGGCCAGGATCAGCACACTGCAGTTGATACAGCAGGGATTAAAGCAGCATCCTCCAGATGGCACTGGTTTTGGTGCACAAATTGAGGGGTTCACAGAGAGCAACTGAGGCTAGTCACTAAATGGAAGGTTTAAAGTTCCTTCAAAGGAAGGCGAAGTTTATTATATCTGCAGTGAAAAACCCAGAATGCTGGAGACAGAAGAACCATGGGATACAGGCTGAGGACGGCTGTTGAGTACAGATTTGACCAGGTCCAGAGAAAAACTACCTGTTCAACTGTGAACTCTAAGGCTGAGATGACGGAATCACCCAGAATCTCAGAGACAACCTGACTACATAATAAGCAACATCTTCTCGATGTGGTATTTACTTTGCCAGACTTTAATTTTGAATTAATATTTTTTGTGTCATTTCAATGTTTATTGCCTGCTAAAGAATTTAGCTTGTTTTGGGGCAGGAGAGGTGGCTCAGGGGTTAAGCCTCTGCCTTACAGGCGTAAGGTCCTCAGTTTGGATCCTAGACCCCACGTATAGACGCGGGGAAGTAGTGAAGGATTAGTAGTTGGGTTAAATCCTGAGCAAGCCTGCAGGAAAATGTCTAATTGATGGCTCAATTCATAGTAGGTGCCGCTTTGATTAGTAGGTGGCAGGTAGATAAGATGGAGGTAAATGATTCAGATATTTGGCATTCTTTAGCATCTTTGGTCCTCGTAGGCGGAGCCTGTGAATCCTGGGGCAGAGTAAACAAGGAGGAAGTGGAGGCATCCATGGTGGTTCCCGAATTCGTCCCTAGTTCTACACACACACACATACGTACATACACGCGCACACATGCATACACGCACAATTGAATAAATAATAATGATAATAAAATTTAAGAATTTAGCTTGTTTTGATTTGATAGAATCTTATAGTTAAGAGATTTTTGGACTTTACAATATTGGAGCTGGGCTTTGAAGACTGCTGTCACCACAAGCTGCTCGCTGTCACCCCTGGTAACACCTAGTGTCACCACAGCTGCCGCTGGTGAGCCCTGAGGCTGAGTCTCCCTCTAGCTGTTTACAGACAAAGTTCCAAGAAAACGTCCTTGCTGTGAGCACTGAAAAGGATATGGTTATAAGGTTTCCTTCTTTCACTGAATTATTCCAAGATTCATATGTCAGAATGATAACCCAACACACTATAATGGCCCTGGTGGCAAGTCCATCTACAGAGAGAAATTGGAAGATAAGAACGTCCTACCGAAGTTCACAGGTCCTGTTGGCCAATGTTGGACCAATACAAATGTTTCCATTTTTTATCTGCACTGCTAACTAAGACCACATGGTTGAATGGCAAACATGTGAAAGCCATGGAGCACTGTGGATTCAGAAATGGCAAGACCAACAAGATCACCATTAACCAACCCACTGTGGACAACTCTAAGGCATTTGACCTGTGCGTCCATAACCACAGACCATTCCTTGTGTAGCTCAGAAGAGTGCCCTTCCTCACCATCTGCTCAAAATATCTCATAATCTCCCTTTCACTGTAGTTCTTTGGGTTCAAATTTTCCTTATTTGCCTCCAAGTCTAGCTGAATTGAAAGTGTTTATGATTATGAATAAAAGTGAAATAAAAAAAGTTGAACTTTTAATATTGGACTTTGAGAACTAATAAAATTGAATGTATTTTATATGGTAAAAATAAATGTGGGGACAGGGATTTAAAGGTTAGTTTCGAAGTCATGTGCTGCTATATCAGATTGAGACAGGGTGAAATGTGATTGATAGTTACAGGTGTCAACTTGACTATTGAAGACGAGCTCTGAGCACAGTAGTGAAGGATTAGTAGTTGGGTTAAATCCTGAGCAAGCCTGCAGGAAAATGTCTAATTGATGGCTCAATTCATAGTAGGTGCCGCTTTGATTAGTAGGTGGCAGGTAGATAAGATGGAGGTAAATGATTCAGATATTTGGCATTCTTTAGCATACTTGGACAGATACTGTCTGGCAAGCAAGGTTTGCCCCTTTCTGAGCAATACCACAGATATGGTGTGGCTAGTTCCCTTGACCTCTGGTGTTGGTATGAGCTCTCCTGCCAGGCTGGAGTAAGAACTTTGACAGGGCAATCACAAGCCAGAATAAAACTCTTTGTTCTCCTATAAGCTGTTTGGTCATGAATTTATCAGTAACATTCAGCAACTATGATTAGCCCTCTGGGACATGAAAAACCGGACCACTTAATATAAATGCCAAGTAAAAGCACATTAAGGGGCTGGGATATGGTTCCGTTGGTAGTGTGCTTGCCTAACATGCGCAAAACTCTGGATTTGAACCCCAACACCATATAAACCTGATATGTGGGATACCATAATGCTAACCTTTAGGGAGTGGTGGCAAGAAGATTAGAAAATGAAGGTCATCAGTGGCTGCACATCAAGTTCAATGCCACTCCTGGATACATGAGACCTGGTTGCGTAGCACTTTTTCCTCTGGACAGCCATTTTGACCTTTGCCCCAGTCTCAGGAAGTACACCACTAGTTATTCTCAGGAAGTTCCCGAGGATAACAAACTAGGGGGAGGGACTTCCCCCAGAATATGGGAAATGCATAAATAACAGCAAGGGGGTGGGGGGAGGATTGTCCTGCCAGTCAAGCAGATAAAAGGCGGACCGTTGGTAATTAAAGGCAGTCTGAAAGAGACCCTTGCAGTGAAGAACCTGGAAGAGGCCATGTCAGACAAGCAAGACAAGAGACCCTGGAGCCAATCAGGAGGCACAGAGAGATGGGGGGCAGCGAAAGCCCAGCAGCTGGAGAGAGACCTCAGCATAGCGCAGGAGCCTGGGAGAGACCCTCCTAGCAAGTCCTACAGCTCCAAGGGGACTTGTGTGGGCCCTGCTGGTGTGGGGTTGAGTTGTTCCTGCTCCTGTCAGTAACCCTCCCCCAACTCCTGAGAGTAACCCCAACAAACTCCTTAATTTGTCAAACGGGACCTTGGTGTAATTGTTTTCTTTGATCTGTTGTAGAACTCCTGTCTGGAGGAGTAGATGATTGTGTGGTGTCTCCCTGGAAAAGCAATTCACAAAACAGACCCTTTCTCAAAAACAAAATCAACCACCATTCAGCCAACCAACAACAACAACAACAACAAAATTATCCTGAGAAGCTGGAGATGTAGTTCAGGGGTTAAGTGTTTTGCCTAGAATACTTGTGTGTGGCCCTGAGTTCAGTTCCTAGCATTGAAAAAGAAAAAAAATTAAAGTTTTAAAATGTGCATATGCTATTGGATACTGTCTAGCAAAATGACATACAAATTTATTCTGGTTTACCTTGACTATACACCTCTACAATATGAAAATAAAAATACATAAGTGGGGCCAACAAGCTAGCTCAGCAGGTAAGATGATGCTTTCTTGGTAGGCTGCTTGTGGACCCAGTCGAGTTCAATCCCTGGAAACCTACAAGGTGGAAGAACTTAATTTCTGAAAACTGTTCTCTGACTTCTACCTATGTACCATGGTGTATTCATGGCGTTTATTCCGCCCCCCCCCCATCTTTCTCTCCAATAAAGAAAATATTTTAAAAATCCCAAAGTTGATATCAGATGTTTTCTTGGATTTCCTCGACTTTCTTATTTATTAGTTTGTTGTGTTGTGCATGCATGTGTGGTGTGGGTATCACTGTGCACAGGAGGAGGTCAGAGGACAACTTGTGTGAGTTGTTCTTCCTGCCACGTGTGCTCTGGGGACATCAGATAGGCAGGTGTGGGCAGTTACAGACTGCACTGTGCCTTCTGCTTTTTCGGAGGCGCAGCTGTTATCTGAAGGTCGTGGGATGTCCTCGTTCTGTAACTTTTATGCTGGCTGGAGGTCCCTGGAGTGGTCAGCCCTGAGTGTTGCAGCTTTCACGGATTCCCTGTCTCTGTTGTTGAACTTTTGTTGAATTAACTTGGTTTCCCAGACTTTTGGTGGCAGCACGTAGCGTACAGACAACATACCTTTGCTCGATGCCTTCTACAGAGCATGCGAGGGGGCTCCCCAGTCAAGCCTGCAGCACAGCTGGTGACTCACATATCAGCCTGCCCCTCCTTCCAGACCTTACCCCCTGGAGTACCCCTATGTTCCATTATACCCAAGGGAGAATTTTTTTCTAAAGTGTCCATGTGTCCCCCTCAACTGTTCTGTCCACCCAAGGTGAAGCATCAGTTCTCAACATTAACCACAAAAGACAAAGGAGGCTTAACCTTTCTTTCCAGATGAAGGCTTCTCGGTGAGTGACACCGCCCCAACACACACACACACACACACACACACACACACACACACACACACACACACGGCCCTACAAGGCAAGCTCCACACTGTTCAATGACATCAGACTCTCTAATGGTGGCTCGGGAAATTGTGTTTAAGTGTGTTTTTTTAGGACTAGTTGTGTATCTTAGTTGTAGAGCATTTACCAGTGCTTTGAAAGCTTTCAATTCAATCCTGGCAGTATAAAAACAAATAAGGGGGTGGGGCTGGAGATGGCTCAGGGGTTAAAGCCTTGCCTCGAAAGCAAAAAGACCTGAGTTTGAATCTCTAGATACCACATAAAAATGGCAG
Source organism: Typhlomys cinereus (assembly GCA_023101885.1). Lineage (NCBI taxonomy): Eukaryota > Metazoa > Chordata > Mammalia > Rodentia > Platacanthomyidae > Typhlomys > Typhlomys cinereus. The sequence continues at coordinate 412,292 of JALPQD010000298.1, read as the reverse complement.
CGGCCAACACTTCTGGCACTGGAAGTCAGAGCCTAGGAACACCCGGAGCAAAGCAGTAAGGAAGTAGAGCAATGGAGGAGGATTCCCAATGTCACCCTTGCTTTCTTCTAACTTGATCCTCATGCCGCTATGACTGGTGCCTGTTTTTGTGTGTCTTCCCTATAAACACCAAAGCAGGGGACACCATGTGATTCCCCATCACATTCCCGGGGTCATAGTGGTACCTACCATACAGCAGGTGATCAGTGATTATTTTCTGTAAGAAAACTTTACATGTATTTGTTTATTTATCGCGGCGATGGTGCGCGTGTGGTGATCCAAGGACTACATCCAGGAGTCAGCTCTTTCCTTTTACCACATGCATCCAGGGGAATCAAACTCAGGTTGTGAGGCTTGGCAGCAAGTGCCTTTACCTGCTGAGCTATTTCACTGCTCCCACTCAATAATTCTTTTTTTTATTATTTATTCAAGTGTGCGTGTATGCATGTGTGTGCGTGTATGTGTGTGGGTAGAACCACAGATGAATTCAGGAACCACCATGGACGCCTCCACCTCCTCCTTGTTTACTCTGCCCCGGGATTCACAGGCTCCGCCCTACCAGGACCAGAAACGCAGGCCGCCCCCGCTTCTTCCCCGCGTCTATACGTGGGGTCTAGGATCCGAACTCAGGACCTTCCGCTTGCAAGGCAGAGGCTTAACCTCTGAGCCACCTCTCCAGCCCCTCAATAATTCTTTTTAAAACGAACCATGAAATGGAGTTGGACAGTCACCTAACTGCCAAAAACAGATTCATGCTGCTGCTCATGAGGAAGAGTCCCCTAATCCACGGTATTATTAGATCCAAGAATAAGCACCTACAGGCATTTTACTTCTGCCCTACTGAATAGCTCTGACCATGGATCTCTTAATTACATCACTGACAGAGGGAATAGAAAGGAACGATACATATATACCATTTATTGTAAAGGAAATTAAGTGGATGGGTTTGACAGCAGTCCGCACAATAAGGATTATATATCCTCTTTTTTAAATTTATTTTTCAATTTTTATATGTGTATGTGGAGTGTGTTGGGGAGGTATATCAAAGGGCACTTAAGTGTGTGTCCGTGGAGGCCCAAGGGTCACTTCATGAATCATCCTGGATTGCTCTATCTCCTTAATTCTTTGCTCTGGGGTTTCCCAGAGCCCACCTTCCAGGACTGGGAGTGTAGGCTGCCCCCATTTCCACCTGATATTTTTATGTGGAATCTGGGGATTCAAATGCAAGTTCTTTGATTGCAAGGTGAACAAAGGCTTTAACCAGAGCCATTTCCGCAGCCCTGCATCTCTCCTTATGCTTTAATCCAGTGGTGCAGAGTCTGAGAGTCAAGATAAAACATTAGTAGCAGATAAACTTCACTGGGAACCGATTGTGTGCAAGACTCTCACAACAGCCTCAGGAGGCAGGTGTCACTGTTTGAAATCTGAGGGATAGAATCGCTAAATATTTGCCCACAGTCTGATAACTACAACATTGCAAAAACCGTGGCTTTTGGAGTTTGCTGTTAAGTGAATTACATGGTCTCAGATTATGTCCCAGTCACAGAGTGTGTGTGAGGTTTATATTTATTTTATCTTTTTTTGTGCACACGTGTGTGTGTGTGTGTGTGTGTGTGTCCGCGCACGCATGTATGTGTCAGAGGGCACTAAGTGTCCTTGTGGAGGACCAATGGTGACTTCAGAAGTTATTCCAGATTGCTTCTACCTCCTTTTTTGCTTTGTTTTGGGTTTTCCCAGGTTTTGCCCACTTGGGCCGGAAGGGCAGGCTGCCGCTATTTCTGCCTAGCAGGTTCTTTTGTCGTAGTTTTGTTTTGTTTTATGTGGGATCTGGTCCTTTTGCTTTCAAGGCAGATGTTTTAACTCCTGAATCATCTCTTCAGCCTACAATGAGGTTCATAAGGTGGCTGACTGAACCAAATTTGAAGAACTTTATGCTTTTGTTCCTTTTTTTCACATAAAAATAATTTTTATTTATTTATTTATTTTTTCCCACTCATACAAACTTAATAGGTACTATGGTCCCCTCCCTCCCTCCACCCCTCCCTAGTCCCTCTTGCTCTCTACCCCCTTTTTCCCTTCCTTTCACTCCCCTCCCTCCCTTTCTCCTAGTACCTCCCTCTTCCCCCCCAATCCCTGGAGCATCCTTTAGTGTGCATGTCAAACTTCCCTCTGCGTTCTCCACTCTAATGAGATGTATAGACTCAGTAGCATTGCCTAGAGCCCTTTCTTGTGCTCCCCTTTAGTATGAGAACATTATTGTGACTGTTAATCCCTTGCCTCTGAGGATTCTGGTGCCTGTGATCCATGCTAGACTTTGGGGGGTCATTGATATACCAGCTATTGCGCAGGTCATGCAAAGTCCGATTATGGTTACTTCACCCTAACTTGTGTGGAGTATCTTGTGTATCATAGCTCCTTCCCATCTTTAGGCTTTTACAATCTTACCGCCCCCTCTTCTGCAAATTTCCCTGAGCTTTTGGATAGGGAGAGATTTGGCTGGTGTGGTTCCAGGTGATTAATGTAGGGTCTCTGATGTTCTGAATTCTGGTTTGTTGTTATTTTCAGTTTTGCTGTTCCTGCACTGCCCTTGGCTCCATCCTGATTGGTATTGGATGTCACCTCCTAGCCAGAGATAAAAGGCTGTTAAAATGGAGTCTTACTATAAGAGGAGATTCAAAGGTAGATGGAATTAGAGTAGGAGACCGCGGTGGGGGGGGGTCAGTCTCCCATTTGCAGGATGGTTACCTTCTATCTCCTGGACTCTATGCCCTCCCTGACTGGTGCAATCAAACCCCTTCAGTTGCAAGTGGCCAGGAAGGAAAGTGAGTGAGCTTAGCCAGATGTCTCACTACTTATTTGCAGTACTTGATGGTGACCTATTTTCTCTGCTGTAGCATGATCCCCTCTCTCCTTTGAGATGGAATCCCATTTACCCCAGGCTGGCTTACAATTTGCAATGTTAACTGAGGATGACTTTGAACTTCTGCTTCTCCTGCTTCCCTGTTTCATTGGTTCACAGGTGTGGGGCCTTTTTGATAGTAGTTCCTGTGAATTGTCCTTTTTTAAAAAAATTTGAATTTAAAACTTTTATTCTTGTGGTTTTATTTACAAGCTTATCAATGAATTGTTCATGATTAATAAAAGAATTCAAGGGGCTGGGGAGCTAACTCAATGGGTAGGCGTGCCTGCTGTGTCAACCATGAGGGCCTGAGTTAAAATCCATAATATTTGTGTAAAAAGCCAGGGGCAGGGCTGGGGATAGGGCCCACGAATTACAGCACTTCTGTGTGAACAAAAGTGCCCGAGTTAGTATCCCCAGATCTCATGTCAAAATGTGGGGTGCATGGGGCGACCTGCCTACAATTCCAGCCCCAGAAGGAGAATCCTCAGATCAAGCTGGCTAGACAGACTACAGGTGAGCTCTGAGTTTAATTAGAGACCCGGGTTCAAAACAATAAGGTAGAAGATGATAACCGGCATCAGCTGTGGGTGACCTGCACGTGCATACACATCTACATGCAAACATGTACACACATTAAAAAAAAGCAAAAAAAAAAAAAAAAAAAAAAAAAGTCAAGTGTGGCCAGGTGCACCTGTAATCCCGGCGCTGGGGGATGGGAGAACAGGAGACTTTCGAGGCCTTCTGGGGCCATCGATGAATTTCCAGGTTCAGTTAGGAGAGCATTGGCAAGAGAATAAGGTGGAGAGAGACAGATCATCTTGGATGACATAGTGAGTTGTGGGCCAGTCTGTGTTACATAGCTAGACCCTGTCTCACAAAACAAAGCAAACAAAAATGAACGAAGAAAAAAACGGAAACCTACAAAAAAAGAACACCACCACAAACATAGTTTAACCAGAGACATCTGGTATAGGTCTGAAGCAAGGACAGGTACTGCTGTCGTGCATATATGTCATGCTGATATTTGAGATTTTGCATTTTCTTGTACATCTAGTAGCCAGGCTGTTGGGACATAGAGTATGCACATTCTTAATTCTGTTAGAAAGCACCAGCAGTGTTCCGGAATTGCTCCACTCTATTGATTTGTAGGAGGTCTTTTCACACAACCTCTGGGAAATTAGCCTTTGTAATTAGAACAGCATTCACTGGTTCCCACCCCCAAGACTGCAGTGCTTTAAGGAAGGCTTCCTTCCCTAGAGGAATGCAAAATGTAGTAGGAAAGCATGGAGTAATTTTACTTGGAAACTTTTTTTTCCCTTAAGCTCTTTGATGGTCATTTTACTTGGAAACTTTTAAGTGAGACATAAGCATTGTGGATTAACCTTCTTATTGCTCTTAATTTGCTGTTGCCCAAATCATTAATACAAGTAATCATCTCAAAATTGCAATAAAAAGGCATGGAATATAAGATGCCCAACATAGTGATAATGGTACTTAACCGTGGGGTATTTAGCCTGTGTCAAGCTTCTCTTTTGCAGTATGAGAGACAACCCGGGGCTAATGCTTGCTAGGCAAATGTGCTGCTGGTAAGCTAAGTTTCCCAGCCCTCCAGGTATTTTTAAAATCCGTTATATGTATTAACTTAATCCTCACTGTGTCCCTCAGGGAATACCCACAGGTAGGTACTACTTTTTGTTCTGTACCGTTTGGGGTGGTTGAAACAGGGTCTCATGTAGTCTAACCTGGTCTCGAACCTGCTGTATAGGTAAGGCTGATCTCTTGTCTCTATCTCAGAAGCACTGGGATTTGTAGAAGCCTTTGTTTGTTTTGTGATGTGATTGTGGGTGCTGACACACAGTCTCTATATACCAGATCGACCTGAATGAAGCTTGCTAGGTAGACTACACTCACCTCGGATTTGCAGATTCTCCTGCTCTCCAAAGAGTTGGAACTGCAGGCATAAAGCACTATAGGAGCTCTAAACGCAAGTGTTTATGTATTTACTTATTGGTACTGGGAACCGAATGTAGGCAGGCAGTCTGCCACCCCTGTCCCATTTTATAGATGGGAAATAGGGAGTTGGATTGAAGGACCTAAGCAGAATTAATCAACCTAGAGAAAAGATTCTTTTTTTTTTTAAATTTTATTATTATTATTTATTCAACTGTGTGCACGTGTGTGTGTGTCTGTGTATGTGTAGAACCACGGACGAATTCGCAAACCACCATGGACGCCTCCACCTTCTTCTGCCCCGGGATTCACAGGCTCCGCCCTACCCGGACCAGAAGCGCAGGCCGCCCCCGCTTCCGCCTGGCGTCTATACGTGGGATCTGGGATCCGAACTCAGGACCTTCCGCCTCCAAGGCGGAGGCTTAACCCATGAGCCACCTCTCCAGCCCCAAGAAAAGATTCTTAACTGACAGAGGTCCTTCTCCTCTTCCTCCTCTCTTCTCTTTTCCTCCTTTTCCTCCCTCTCTTCTTCCCAAGAAAGGGTTACTGGGGCTGGCTGGGGAGATGGCTTAGCAGGTAAAGGCACCTGCTGCCAAGCCTAAAGACTTGAGTTACATTCCCAGGACCCACATGGTCGAACATGAGATTTCACTCCTGCAAATCCTTTGACCTTCTACATGTGGCTGTGCATACACATGCATGCATATAATAAATAATATAAATAAATAAATGTAAAAAGTTAAACACAGGTCTAGAAAACAATAAAAGTAAATTTAAAAGACAAGTCTTGCTGTGTAGTCCAGGGTAGCCTGAAACTTGGAATCCTTTGCTTTATAATATCAAATTCTTAGGACTATATAGCACTGCCACACCCAGCTCAATACTTGAAATGTCTCTTTTTCTTTCTTTCTCTTTCTTTTCTTTCTTCCTTTCTTTTTTTGCTTTTTCTTTCTTTCTCTTTTTCTTTCTCTCTCTCCCTCCCTCTCTTCCTTTTTCTTTTTTGCTTTCTTTCCTTTCTTTTTCTTTCTTTCTTTTTCTTTCTCTCCCCCTCCTCTTCTTTTTCTTCTTTTCTTTCTTTCTTTCTTTCTTTCTTTCTTTCTTTCTTTTTTCTTTCTCTCTCCCCCTCCCTCTCTTCTTTTTTTTCTTTCTTTCTTTTCTTTTTTTTTCTTTCTTTTTTTCTCCCTCCCTCCCTCCCTCCCTTTCTTTCTTTCTTTCTTTTTCTTTCTTTCTCCTTTCTTTCTTTCTTCTTTCTTTCCTTCTTTCTTTCTTTCTTTCTCTCTCTCTCGTTTCTGTGTGAGTGCATGTAGTTGATGTATGCATATGTACTTCTTCAGGTATATGCAAAAGCATGGATCTGTGTGTGTGCCAGATATCAGGATATCACTTCCTCAATTGCTCTCCATCTTATTTATTATTTATTTATTTTATTTGTATATGTCCATAGATTCTCTCTTCCATGGTGAAAGCCACAAGGTTTGTGTTCTGGAGATGGAAATCATGTCACATGTGTGGGCACCTTGCTAAGATGTTTTGCTGGTTCTTGTTTTTATTTATTTATTATTTAATTTTAAAATATTTTATATCTTTGAGAGAGAGAGAAAGAAAGAGAGACAGAATACATGTTCCATGCATGCACAGGGTCACATAACAACTTTTAGAAGTCTATTCTCTACTTCCATCCTGTGGGCTTCCAAGGATTGAACAGACTTATGCACAGGTGCCTTCACCTCTGAGTCATCTTGCCAGCCTATCTATCTCTTTATCTCTCTATCTCTCTATCTATCATCTATCTATTATCTATCATCCATCTATCTATCTTCTATGTATCATCTATGTGTATAATCTATTATCTATCATCTGTCATCTATCAATCAATCATGTATCTATCATCTTTTGTGTCTCTTCACTGTACATGAAGCTAGTTGGCTAGCTATTCCAGCTGTTGCTGCTGCTTCTTCCCTTTCTTCCATGTGTACTGGAGATCTAAACTAGGACCTCATGTTTCATGGAAAAGCACGTTACCCATTGAGCCATTTCCTCAGTCTCTCAAGATGTTTCCTTCTTAGAAATTGAAGATATCTCATCCTAGCCTCTTTCCCCCAATGATTTCAGATTTGTCATATACCTCAATGTCTCCCGGTTTTTCTCTGTCTCTGTCTCTGTCTTTTTCAGGAGACTGCATCCAGGGCTTTGGAAATGCCAGGTAAGTTCTTCCACATCTATGACCCTACCTGTCTTGTAGTCCTTTCTTTCTTTTTCATTGATATATCTTACATTTTTCCTTCATCCCTTGGCCCTACTGCCTTGTTCTTTGCATCACAGTGATGCCAGACAGAGACATTTACGACTGAGAAAGGAGAAAGAAGCAGGGAGGAGAAACCCGGAGTATGTGGAAGGCGGGGAAGATGCTCTCTATGTCTACAGATGAGGAAATTCATGAACTTGCAACAGGAAGAGTAATGTGCCTTTATTTTTGTTACAGTTCAGATTATCTTTGCCTTCAATTGCCACAGTACCTGTGTTCTTGTCACTAATAGATCTTATCACCAAATGTCACCGACGTTTTTATTTTATATGACAGATTTCAATAAAATGACTTCAAAATGATAAATTCGATATATTAGTAAAAGACACATTTGGCTATGGTATATTTTTAGAAATATTTTAAAACTGGGACTGGAGAAGTGGCTCAGGGGTTGAGACTGTGTTGAAAGCAGAAGGACGTGAGTTGGGTCCCAAGTTGCACGTAAAAATGGCGGCGGGCGGAAATGGCGGCGGGCGGAAATGGCGGCGGGCGGAAATGGCGGCGGGCGGAAATGGCGGCGGGCGGAAATGGCGGCGGGCGGAAATGGCGGCGGGCGGAAATGGCGGCGGGCGGAAATGGCGGCGGGCGGAAATGGCGGCGGGCGGAAATGGCGGCGGGCGGAAATGGCGGCGGGCGGAAATGGCGGCGGGCGGAAATGGCGGCAGCCCGTCTTTCTGGACGGTAGAGCAGAGCTATCTCAGGACAAAGCACAGTGAAGGTATCCGAGATGAACCCCACAGCGACCCTTACTCGTCCACAGGGATACTCGGCGCGCGGACATGCACGCGTTTGGAAGTGGTCAAGCGTGACCTTGAACTTCTCTTCCTGTGTCTGTCTCCCACGTCACCGCTCTCGGCCGTGGCTCTGGAGACCGCATGCAGGGCATGCGCGTGCTAGGCGAGCACTGTGCTAACCGTGCTGCCCTGGTGGCCTCAGCTTGGCATCCTCCTGCCTCAGCCCCTCAATTGCTGAAATGGCAGGCATATGCTGCAGTGCCCCTCGTAAAACTATACTTCAGTAAAGATGGTTTCTTTTCTATTCCTCTGTAGCCCGTGCAATAATCATGCCCAAATTGGCTGGCATTTTCTGGATTCCTAAATATGTTTGGTGTAAATTTAAACATTCCGAGGCCAGTCGCTTTACCAGTAAAGGTACCTGGCCACAAACCTGATGATTTAAGCTTAATCTCTCAATTAAATAAAATATTGAAGGTCTTACTTTTTGCATTTGGTTTTCTCTTTTTTAATCCTCCTAATTTTAGGGGTGCGTGTCCTTTACATTTCCTTGGAGGAGTCGCAGATAATTAGGCAGAGAATAACTTATCTTTTTAAAGTTGTTTACCCTCTGTTCTCTTCCAAATTCCATTTGTTTTTGGGACACCTTCCTTTAGTTTATTCCTGGTATTTGAAACTGGACAAATTAGAAATGAAGAGCCTTACTAAATCTGCGAGTTGTCCTAAATTTTCCTTGATAACTTTTGTTTGAAGTACTGTGAGATTTTTAAAAATTATTTTTATTTGTGTGTGGGTACCAGAAGGCACTGTGTGTGCCTGTGGAGGTCCAAGGGTGACTTTCAGAATTACCTTGGGTTGCTCTACTTCCTTTTGGCTTTGCTCTGGGTTTTCCCAGATCACAGCCACTTTTGCCCTTTTACGTGGGATCAGGAATCCAAACTAAGGTCCTTCTGCTTTTGAGGCAGTGACTTAAGCCCTAAACCATCTTTTCAGCCCAACTTTTTTTTAATTTTTAATATTTTGAGAGAGAGAAAGGGGAGGGAAGAAAAAGAGAGATTGAGAGAGAGAGAGAGATTGAGAGAAAGAGGGAGAGGGAGAGAGAGAGAGGAGGGGGATCAGAGGACAGTTTCTGCAAGTCCGTTTTCGCCACCCACCAAGTGGGCTTCTGGAGATTGAACTCAGGTGGTCGTTTGTGTCCAAGCGTCTTCACAGCCCGTGTCACTAGTCTGTTTTTTTAAATTTTGTTTTTAAACAGTATATATATATATATATATATATATATATATTTTTTTTTTTTTTTTTTCTCCCTCCTTTTTAGAGTCTCTGAAGTCTAGGCTGGCCTTGAACTTAATATTCTCCTATCTGAGTCTCCTCCTTCTAAAATCACGACTTGCATATGCCAGACTAATTAAAAATTTTGAGTCGGAATATTTATAAATGGCACAAAAATCAATAGCTACAAAGGACGTGCCTTGAGGGTGAGTCTTCCTCTCCCTTGGTCCCCTGGACACAGAATCTCCTCCCAGGAGGTTACCAGTGTTACCCCCTCTGAGTGATTTTTTTTACTCATTCTTTTTTTCTTTAAAAATCAGTTATATCGCAATTCTCTTGTGTGTTAGACGTGTGATGTTTCCAGGCCCTCATGACTTCAAATCTGGTTGACTTTACACATATTCGTGCGTGTTGTATTTAATGTACACATATAAAATCTCTGCCTATGGCCTTCCGGCCTCGGGTTTTCATCACTTCGCTTCCTGGATGGAGAACCAGGAGCGGTGAGGGGCAAGGGCTGGGGGGTGACAGACCCGGGGACCTAAGGGACTGAGGTAGGGAGTCGAGTGTTCGCCTAGTGAAAAGCACTGTCGGGGGTGCCTGTTGGCGTTCCTCCCACCTCCGGCCCCCTTCCTGTTCGGCTTTCTCCAAGCCTCTCCTTTCCTAGGGCCGAGACAGAGACAGAGAGATACAGAGACAGAGACGCCGAGGCACCAGCATCCCTCTCCTCCTTCTGTCCCGCCCCACCGCTCTGACGGACATCCGAGCTCAGCCAATAGTGTCCAAGATCTGCCCTGGAAAGGCCAATGAGGAACGGAGGAGGGCGGAAGATTGCCCGCCCCTCACTTCTAGGCTTGGTTGAGCCGTGCAGGTAGGTCCGGGGCCGGGGGAGCCGCCGTTGGCACCGGTGCCCCGAGGGATGGGGGCGCGAGCGGCCCGGGGCGATGGCGGAGCGCTCGAGGCGGGCCTTCCCCGGGGGGAGCCCCGGGGACCGCCGCGGCCGACGGCCGGGAGGCCGAGGGGCCGGGACAGCGGGCGCCGCCGAGGGCCCTGGAAGCGGCGGGGCTGGGGGGAAGCGGGGACGCGCGTGTGGGGCGCGGGGACCCCCGGCCCGCGCCATCCCGCCCGCAGGCCCGGGCCGAGGGGCCGGTGGGCCTTGGCGCCGGGGCGGGGTCTCCCGGGCCGGGCCGGGCCGGGGGGCCGAGGGCGCCCAGCGGAGCCCGGGGCGTCAGGCCGAGCCGAGGTGGGACGGACCGCGGCGGAGAGGAAGGGAAGCGGCATCCCGCGGGCCGCCCCCTCCGGAGGCGACGCCGGCCACGGCCGCGGGCGCCGGGCCGCGAGCGCTCCGCCCGGTCGCCCCTCCTAACAATGGGGATGGAGCCGGGGGCCGCCGGGGGCCGAGGGTCCCGGCGGGGGAGGGGGCAGGGCGGACGGGCGGCTGTCCCCCTGCGGGCGCCCGGGGGTCCCCTGGGCGGGGGGGGGACGGCCTCGGGGGTCGCGGGCGGCGGCGCTCGCAGGCGCTGGAGACTTGGGTCAAGAGTCAAACTCCTGGCGCCCCACCCCCTCCCCCCGCCGAGCCAAGTGATGCCAAGTCCTCCTGCCCGGGTGACAAACCCAGAGCGAGAACAGATCCGCTCCAGAGATTTAAAAAAAAATTTTTTTTTTTTTTTTTTAAATGAGGAAACTTGATTCTGATTTTCAGAAATTTATTTTTTGAAGAGGTGAGTGCTATTATTTTTTGTTCCTGCTCGGGCAAGACTCCATTTTAAGTGAAGCTGTAACTGGTTAAGCTGGAATTTTCATTTGGGCCTAAGACTTGAGGATCTTACAAGAGGTCATTTAGTCCATCCTTCTGCCTCAGTAACCTTAGCACCTCTTCAAAATTGAGTCTTTTGGTCTGCTTTGAAAGATCTCTGGGAGAGAAGGGTCTTTTAACACTTGAGTCAAGAATGGATGTTATTTTCCATGTAGAATCAACTCTGGAGCTCTAAGTTTAAGAAAACTTCAGACAGTTGGAATCATCAAAGAGGTTTTTGATTTACTAAGTAAATGTGACAAGAATTTTTTTTTTTTGGCCAACAAATCACCTTTCACATGAATTATTCTGGATGATAACTTTCTCAGGGATTTTGGCATTCTGATTCTAAAGTAAGTAATTGCATGACTTAAAATGTGTTATTTCTCCTTTTATGCAAAGTACATTTCTATGCATATGCCCTTTTCCAAGAGGAATTGGATCTTGTATACCTTTTTAGGATGGAGAGGCAATAAGTATTTCAAATTTCTTCCCAGGTAGACTAAGCTGTTCGTGCATTCTAGATTCCTTTTTTACATCTAAATGAAAAAAAACCATATTTTTCAGGTCTTTTCAGATACTTTTCAAGACAGAAATCTTCATACCTTCTTCCTGTGTGGTAGTTGTGGGGAGTTGCTTAGACTCTCCTTTTACTTCTGAATCTCATCTGAACTATTCTTGACACTATGACTGCTATTTGGATGCTTCTTAAGGTAAGATGTCTGTTTTCTTCACCACTACTTTATATTTTCAAAGTCAGTATTTTTATTTGTTTGTTTTTGGATTTCGAGACAGGGTTTTGTTGTAGTCCAGTTTAACTTCCTACATAGCTGAGATTGGCCTTGAATTCCTATCATCTTGTCTCTGTCTCCCAAATGCTGGGAGTACAGGTGTTTGTGTCCTCTAAGAACTATCTACTATTCTTGAATTTAGTATACTTTAATCAAACCCTTAAAGGATATTTCTCTCCCATCAAAAATTCTTAGCTGCTTAAGATTTGTATTACTGCTGTTCTTGATTATCGGTGCTAAAATATTAATGATGTTTTCAAGTTAACTTTCATTATAATAATAGTTTGTCTTTTTAAGTGATGACAACAACCTACATAGTCGTAAAATTTTTGCTGCAATCTTGGTAGTATGGATTGGCAATTCAGACTTGAGTCCAGTTTTAAACAGGTATTTTAGAGTCACATGTAGTAGGGTGTGTCCCACTCTTGCAAATCAGTAGCTGATTCATGTGTTATAGAAGATGTGTCATTAACTGTTTGTTTTCTCTGAAGCTTCATATAGTATATGAGCGTGTTGGAAGACCTGCTGGGCTACGTGTACAACTCTTTAAAGAGCCCTCTTCCTGCTCCTTAGGCTATTGCATGAGATATTACATGATTATTTTTCAACAGGTAGCACTTGTGGTATATCTTCTCCCACAGTAAATCTCAATTGAGTGATGTGGACTGGTGACCTTAAGGTGAAAATGTTCCCTGTGATGTGGTTTTTCTTCCGTTTTTTTAAAACATCTTTTCCTAAATTCTTGTATATAGATGGCCAAAGAAATCTCCATCAGGACTAAGCAGAGGACAAAGTTTAAGACATGTCAGGAGGAAGTGGGAGGAAAAACCAAGAAATAAGTAGTGATGGGAGCCCTTCCTTCAGAATTGGATAGGAATATTGTTAAGTTTGTTTTGCGGCAACCTGCTCTTTGGATTCCAGATTACTACAGTGAATAAATGTAGTCTGTGTAACTTAAATATTTGAACTTGTGGGAAATTTTTAGGTAATGTAAACTGAGTTCTTACCCTCATTTATGTTCCCACTGCTATTGGTGAATGATGAATGCTTATATTAGTAAAAAGGAAACTAAACCAACACAGTTTTCCCAATCTTTTATCTCTGTAGAGCTGGAGGAATTGAATGAGAAAACACAGGGGCTGGAGAGATGGCTTAGGAGGTAAGCTTCTGCCTTGAAAGCAGAAGGACCTGCGTTTGGATCCCAGATCCCATGTACAAACGCCGGGCACAAATGGCTGTGGTCTGGGAAATCCCAGAGCAAAAAGCAAAAAGGAGATAGAACAATCTATGATGATTCCTGAAGTCAGCCTTGATCCTCCACAAAGACACATAGCGCCCTCTGATACACGCGCGCGCGCGCGCACACACACACACACACACACACACACACACACACACACACACACACAAAAGAATGGCAGCTTGAAACCAACATACAAAGCAAATCCTCCCCAAAATAAAGTAACTGACGTTGAGAATATGGAAGAGGGGAGCCTTAGTCAATGGTTGTTGGGAATGTACAACAGAGCAACAGTACAAGACAGCATGCAGTTCTGAGAAGAAAAATCAAATTCTCTTATGATCTCGCAATCACGTTTTGTTATATTCTCCAAAGCATGCTCTGATGAGTGGGCTGGAGGCCATATTTTACATCCAGATACACGCGCGCGCGCGCGCACACACACACACACACACACACACACACACACACACACACACACACAAAAGAATGGCAGCTTGAAGTTCTGAGGTCCTAGGAATTGGAGGACCTTGTTTGATGTTTCATAACACTTTTTTTGTGTGTGTGCATGTGTTTTGCATGTGGGTAGGTGTACATGTGTATGCAGACTTGTACGAGAGGGCACTTAAGTGTTTATGTTTCTGGAGGCCCAAGAGTAACATCAGGAATCTTCCTAGATTACTCTTTCCCTTATTGCTTTGCTCTGGGTTTCTCAGACTCTGCCTTCTTGGGTCAGAATTTCAGGCCAACAGTATATCCATCTAGCATTTTTTTTTTTTTTTAATGTGGGATCTTGGGATCTGAACTCAGATCCTTTTACTTGTGAGGCAGAGGCTTTAACCAGAGTCATCTTTCTAGCCCTTGTAATAATTCCAATGCAGTTGTTTGGTGCCAGGACCTGCCGGCCTCTGTGCTTGTAGGAAGCAAACAAAAAGTTTGGGATCTGTATAGAAGATTTCACGTTGTTGTTTCCATGGTTTTAACCAAGATCCTAAGTGTAGGACATCAGGTTTTTCAGATACAGTGCTGAAGGTTTTATTACTAAATCTTGTTGAACCTGGGTTATTGTAATACTGTAATTAATGATGTTGGACTATAGGCCTCTGGCATGGCAAGAATACAAAACACAAGTCAATGTCTCATTGTATGTGTATAATAATTCTGTAACTACTTGAGAATAGTTAGGTTGCTGCTTTAATTTTATGTTCATTATCAATCTTTTGGTCAATGTAAAAACATGTTCTAAGTTTGAACGATTTTTTTTTTAAAGATAGGATCTTGCTATAGCCCAGGATGGCCTTGAATTCATTGTTAGTCCAGATTGGCCTTGAACTCTGAATCCTCCTATTTAGCCTCAGTGCTGAGAAGTATCTGAGATATGGCAGGCTCACACCTGCATCCCATAACTAATCTTGATGTTTCCACGTCTTTTCAGGGGAAGGCATAGGTAAGGTGAAAGAGAAGGAGAAAATGAGAGAAAAATGTAAAGATCTATTGTAGATATTATTGAAGGGAAAAAACATTGTATTTGGTGTGTGACATCATTTATGTCTGTTTTTTAGGACAGTTGGCCACCTTAAGTGCTAGGTTGGCATATGGATAAAAGCAAGTAATAAATACTGTGACAATCAAAAAGATAGAATTAAATGTAATCCAATATGATAAAGAAAGGTCATCAGGGTATAGGAAGTGATGAACAAGTTAGATACAGAACAGACTATATGATGTTACACTTGCTGTGTAACAAGTCTGAGTAGCTGATCCTCTGTCCTCTACTTCTGTGTGCTGGGATTACAGGCATGTAATCCTATAGCTCACTTTGTGTTTTTGAAAAAAGGAGTCTGAGTTTATAGGTTAGTGGTGAGGCATATGCCTAGCATGTGTGAGACTCTTGAGTTCAGTCTTTAGTACCCAAAAAAAGGGTGGGAGCAGGTAGGAGATGGCTTGGTGGGTAAAAAGGCTTGCTATACAAGCCTGATGACCTGAGCTCCAGTGCCCTCTTATCCACACACACACCACACACAATAAAATGCAATATTAAAATAAATGAACAAACAAGAAAGCTGGGTATGGTGGCTTCTCTCTGCAATTCCAGAATAGCGCTCCATGGCTATCTGCAAAAGCAGCAACGGAAAGTTACCTGTTAGATCTAGGCACTGGCAGGTAGAATAGAGTGGGAAAGAGGCTTCTTACTGTATTAGGAATCAAGTTCAAATACAAAATAATAATTGACAAAAATGAATGTCATTCCTCCATTCCTCACAACTTGTTTCAGTTAAATCAGAGGATCACAGAGTATATCAAGTATATAGACTAGAGGGCAGAGTAGTTTTTAAACAGTGATAAAAATGATGTACAGAGTTCATAATTTAAGATTTGTTTTCTCTTGGAATCTTGAAACAATTTTAGTTTTTTTTACATTTTTTTTATTATTTATTCAGTTGTGCGTGTATGCATGTGTACATGTGTTGTGTGCGTGTATGTATGTATGTGTAGAACCACGGACGAATTTGGGAACCACCATGGATGCCTCCACCTCCTCCTTATTTACTCTGCCCCGGGATTCACAGGCTCCACCGTACCAGGACCAGAAACGCAGGTTGCCCCCGCTTCTGCCCAGCATCTATACGTGGGGTCTAGGATCCGAACTCAGGACCTTCCACCTGCAATTTTAGTTTTTTGAAAAAAGTTCTTAATGCGTTCCAGGTTGACCTCAAACTCATAGCAGAGGATGAATTCGAACCCCTAATTTTTTTACCTCTTATCTCTTAAGTGCTGGGATTACAGGCATGCACCATAAGTCTATATATAGTGTTGAAGATTGAACCCAGGGCTTCTTGCAAGTACTCTACCAACTTGTGTTTCATCCAATTCCTTCCACCTTTTTTTTTTTTTTTTTTGAGACACTATCTCAATATGTAACTCTGGCCTGGAACTGATTAATTAGATCTGACCGGACTCAAACTCTAGGTGATCCTCTTGCTCTAAGAACCTTCTGAGTGCTAGATTATTAGGTTGTCCCACAAGGCACAGATTAAAAAATGATTTTCAAAGTCTTTTCCTAGTAGTGAGCTGCAAAGTCTGCCGTAAAATATTTTTACTTGTTCTTGGTCTGGGGAGATGGCTCAGAGGTTAGACTGCCTTACAAACAGAATATCCTGAGTTCAGATCCCAGGTTACATGTTAAAATACCAGGATGTACATGCGCGTGTGTGCGCGCACACACATACACACAATATGTTAATTTTTAAAAATTTGTTTTTAAAAGTTTTAGTCAAAAAAGAAAAGTGTTTCTTTTTTTTGCATGTGTAGGTGTGTTTGGATGTGTATAGGGGGCACTGTGTGTACCTGTGGAGGCCCAACGGTGGCTTTAGGAATCATCCGGGATTGCTCTATCTTCTTATTGCTTTGTTCTGGGTTCCCAGGCTCTGCTTTCCAGGGCCAGAAGTTAGACCATCACCATTTCTGCCTGGCATTTTACGTAGGATTTGAACTCAAGTCTTTTTCCTTGCAAGGCAAAGGCTTTACCCCTGAGCCATCTCTCCAGCCCTAAAGTGTTCATTCTCTTAAGTTAGCGGTTAAGTATATAATCAACATTCTTGGCTGTGGGTTATTTTCTTAATGTGTCTGAGAGTTAGAGCCACCTTTTGTATTAAAATTTAGCAAAAACCCTTCAGAGAATTTTTGTGAACATTATATCTTTAAAGATATAGAATAATAATTGGCTGCAAAATTATAATTACTATTAATAATAATTGTTCATAGCCTATTGTTATGAGTAGTAGTATGACTCTGTGATATTGGGTGAGTTTATTAACTTCTTAGAACTTCAGTATCATTTGTGAAGAGGGTGTTATTGTACCTAGATTCTGGGGAGGACTTTGTGAGGATTAAATGTGTTTATTGATGTAAAGCACTTAGAGTAGCAGATGTTACATATTCAGTAAATAACAACAACTAATTTTTCTTCTTGACAAATGCTTGCTAGGGATGCTGTAACTTAGTGAATGGAAATTTATCATTTCTTAGTTCAGAAGACTAGAAATCTAAGGACAGGAGCATACTTCTGACAGTGCCCAGGCGGGGTCTGTTTCAGGCAGGACTCGTAGCTTCTGGAAGTTCTGTGGCTTGTGGTATTTTAGCTCCATGTCTCAGTGTCCACAATTTCCTTTCTATGAAGTTACATTGGCTTAATTAAGATCCATGGATCCTCATGACCTCATTTTAACTTGTAGCTCTGTAAAGATTTCCAAATAAGATTGCATTCTGAGATTCTGAAAGCTAAGAGTCTAGCTTATCTTTATTTGAGAGAAAGAGAAAGGGAGAGAAAAGAGAAGAGAAATGCTTGCCATGGTGCACAGTTGGAGGTCAGAGGACAACTTTTGGAAGTCAGTTCTCTTTCCACCATGTGGACTTCTAGGGATTGAATTTAGGTCTCTTTATGTTTTTACTGGTAGACTAGGAAGTACCTCTTATAGTTAGTCTTGACATTTCTTTGTATTTGTTTGCCTGTTTTTATTTACTTTAAAAATTATTCATTTATTTTAGGGGAGAGAGAAAGAAGTGGGAGCTGGTGTGCATGTCCTAGTGTAGGAGATCAAAGGATAACTTCTGGAAGTTGTTTCTGTTGCCACCATGTGACTTTAGTGATCAAACTCAGGTCACCAGGTTTGTGTGTAAATGCCTTTTACCCACTGGGCCATGTTGCCAACACTTGCACCTACTTCTGGACCTCTTCAGTCTTGGGCTGTTTTTCCAGTCTCCAATAACTCTCCCTTTTACTTTGATGCTTTCTTTCTGTAGCAGGCTACACTTGTACATACATTATTTGTCAAGTAAGGGTAAGATCTTCAGTGATGGCTTGACAACTTTTCTGCGGATAAGTACATGAAGAAATTTTTTTTTTTTTTTTTTTTTTTTGCATAGAAACTATCTTGTGAATGTTGGCATTTTGTATTGCAGTAATTCGAAACAGCCACATGAGAATAAAAGGCACTAAATAGAAAGAAAAAAAAAAGGGCTGGAGAGATGGCTTGGGTAAGACTCTGCTTCCCAAGCAGAAGGTTCCGAGTTTAGATCCTAGGTAGAAATGGCAGCGGCCTGCACTTTAAGTCCTAGTTTTTTTTTTGTTTGTTTGTTTTTGTTTTTTTTTAAGTGGGATCCAACGGACTGGAGAGGTGGCTCAGGGGTTAAGCCTCTGCCTTGCAGGTGGAAGGTCCTGAGTTCGGATCCTAGACCCCGCATATAGACGCCGGGCAGAAGCGGGGGCGGCCTGCGATTCTGGTCCTGGTAGGGCGGAGCCTGTGAATCCCGGGCAGAGTAAACAAGGAGGAGGTGGAGGCATGGTGGTTCCTGAATTCGTCCGTGGTTCTACACACACATACATACACACACGCGCACACATGCATACACGCACACTTGAATAAATAATAAATAAAAAAATTAAAAAAAAGAATTTTAAGTGGGATCAGAATCCGAAATCAGGCCTTCTGCTTGTGAGGCAATCTTCACTCTTGAACCATCTCTCCAGGCCCCCCGCCTTTTTTTTTTGAGACAGGGTCTCATGTACTCTGGCTGGCCTGAAACTCAATATGTAATGTAGTTGAGGATGAATTTGAACTAATCCTTAGGCCTCCACTTCCCAAGTGTTGGGATTACATTTGTGTGTTACTTTTAGCTGGAGCTAAAAGGATTAACTCTGCTACTTACCTGTGGCATTAGGAAAGTCTGGTAAACCTTTTAATACCTTAGTTACCTCGTGTATATGAGAATAATAGCACCTAACTCAGAACTCTAAGGAGGAAGAATTGAAGTAATAGATGAAAACCATATAGAAGAATGTCTGGTGTCTGGTACACAGTAAAATACATGGTATGTGTGATAGCTGTTCTTGTCATCATTACTCTTTCTAGCTACTCTTTTGCAATTTTGTTTGTAGCCTTTTTCCTTATTTTATTCCCCAAATCTTCAGTAATGTGCCTTACCTTAATCCTCTCTCTCCTCATCCTGTGTAGTTGCTGGGGAATTTAGATATTTGTGCTTCATTCTCTGCCATATATAATGATTTGCAAATTGTGCTTTTTCTAGCTCTGGTTAGTTTTCTGAGTTCCAGTTCCAGTTATTGACTGGACATTTCTTCTTGGGGGAGGGTTTAAAGGAACATTTTCAAATGTTCTCATCATCTCCTTCCCTAAGTCCAACCCCTTCCTGTCTTTTTATCTTTTTTAAAATTTATTTATTCAATTATGCATGTGTGCGTGTGTGTATGTATGTGTGTGTAGAACCACAGAGAATTCAGGAACCACCATGGACGCCTCCACCTCCTCCTTGTTTACTCTGCCCTGGGATTTACAGGCTCCACCCTACCAGGACCAGAAACGCAGGCCGCCCCGGCTTCCGCCCAGAGTCTATATGTGGGGTCTAGGATCTGAACTCAGGACCTTCCGCCTGCAAGGCAGAGGCTTAACCCCTGAGACACCTCTCCAGCTCCCCTAAGGTTTTTTAAGTAATGCATGCTCTTATTTTTACTAAGTATACAACTTGTGAATCTAAGGACTCTATTGCCAGACCTGACATCTTTATTTTGTTTCATTTGTTTTTTTTTTTTTTTTATTTATTTTTGCATTATGTGTGTGTGTCTGTGGGTGTCTGTGTGTCTATATATATGTCTGTGTTTCAGAGGGCATTGTACACCTGTGGAGGCTCAAGGGTGGGTTTGGGAATCATTGCTTTGCTCTGGAGTTTCCCAGGCTCTGCATTCTAGGACTAGAAGTAGAGGATGCCTCCATTTCCGCTTGGCATCTTTATGTGGGATCTGAACTCAAGATGTTCTGCTTGGGAGGCAGAGGCTTTAACCCCTGAGCCATCTCTTCAGCACTTTTTAAACTTTATTTGCTTTTTTGTTTGTTTATTTTAAGACAGGGTTTCACTGTGCAAAGTGATTTGGATTCATGCTGACCTCTACAGTTTCAGTCTTCTCAGTGCTGGATTACAAGTATGAACCACTACACCCAGTAGAACATACACCTTAAGGAGAGTATCATAGTGTTTGAAAAGCTGAGTCAGTTGTAGCTGTTTGCCAATCCTGGCCTTACCTCTTGGAATTACTCCAATGATTGAGTACGAGCAACTTTGGAGTGAGGATTGTCAAGAGTTATTGTTACATTTCTGCAGTGACAAGGACCAAACTGAGACCCTCAAGCATGCTAGACAAGCACACGCACAGCTATCAACCATTTATTTATTTACTTATTTGTCCATTTGTGCATCCACCCATCCACCCACCCACACATCCACCCATCCATCCATCCATCCATCCATCCATCCATCCATCCATCCATCCATCACCTTGCACCTCACTCTTGCTATCTCATCGCATATGCTGTCACTTATACTGTACTAGTGAGTAATTTCCTCAGATGTTTGTTTGCTTCTTTTTGCTTTGGCTGGCAACCAAATATCATATGGTAGTTAGACTCTTTCCCATTATTAAAGTATAGGGAAATTAATATTATTTAGACTTGTGATGTGCCAACCAGGTAGTATATCTATAGGGAAATGTTAGAATTCTTTGTGACAACTTCTTACACAATAGTGAGCAATTTGCCCTTTCAGAGGATCTTCTCCAGAAAATCTCTGTTAAATACAGTTTTTCTCTTTTGTCTGTATAAATTGTGTTTGTAGCAGTAGCCCAGAAGATAGGCAAGGCAAGATAGCCAGGTTTTTTTTCTGCTTCTTCATCATGGTTACATTTTTTTGACCAGCAGGGGGAGCCAAAATTATTAATATATGATTTCATCTCAACTGATTTTTTCAAGTCTGTCAAAAAAAGCAAAAAGCTTTATTGACAAAGAATATGATGCAGGGGTTGGAGAGGTGGCTCAGAGGTTAAGCCTTCGCCTTCCAGGCGGAAGGTCCTGAGTTCGGATCCTAGACCCCACGTATGGACGCCAGGTGGAAGCGGGGGTGGCCTGTGTTTCTGGTCCTGGTAGGGCGGAGCCTGTGAATCCCAGGGCAGAGTAAACAAGGAGGAGGTGGAGGCGGTCCATGGTGGTTCACCGAATTCGTCCGTGGTTCTACACACATATACATACACACACACATGCACACATGCACAACTGAACAAAAAATGAAATAAAAATATTAAAAAAAAAAGAATATGATGCAGATTTCCAAGGAAAGAAATGTAAATAACCTAGAAGCATATAATGAGCATTTTATTTTGGTAACTAATAACAGGGTAAGTGGCTTTTTTTTTTTTCACCTATCAATGGCAAATCAACTGCTCTCAAACTGCTAAAGAGTCCCTAGAAACTGGTAGTGGAAATGTGCACTAGGCCCAATTTTTCTGGAAGATATATTGGTAGCATATATGGGTAAACCTAAAAATGTCCTTTAATTCAGTAGCTCCATTTCCAGGAATTTATCCTAAACTGTGGGGGAGCTTGGGAATATAAGATTTGTAGAAATCATTCAGACTGGAAGATATGAATCTTTTAATTGTAACCTAGAATAAAGATATTTATTGTAGCTTGTAGCTGTAATATTAATCAATATATTAAGATTTTGAGGGTCAGGTTTACCATATTGATACATTTTCTGTTTTTTACCATAATTCCCTTGGCTTTCATGTTTTCTCAGTTACTGAAGTTCTTTGATGTTTAAATTTCACCTCCAAGGAAACTCTTCAACTTTAGTCATTTCTGGTTTGTATCTCTGGATTTTTGTCAGAATTTTGCTCTCTCCTGGATTTATGATAATGACTCAGAACTAACTGCCTTTTATTGTATTTCATTTTGTTTTATTTTATATTACTGAGAAAGAATCTTACTATATTACATAGTTAGGCTGTAACTAAATTGGTTCTCCTCTTGCTTCAGCCTCCAAAGCTAGTATTATTGGCATATACGCCTTCATTTGATTTTTATTTTAATTTAATTTTGGGGATGGTTGTATGTAGCTCAGGCTGGCCTTTAACCCACTGTGTAGCTGAGGATGAACTTGAACTTAGGATCCACCTGTCTCTAACTCCCAAGTGCTGGGATGATATAAGCATACATGGTGCTGGAGATTGAATCCAAAGGTTTCATTACATGCTAGGCAGGCACTCTACCAGCTGGGCTACACAGACACACAGACACACACACAGACACACGCACACGCGCGTGCACACGCGCGTGCACATACACATGTGCACAGTTGAATAAATAATAATAATTAAAAAAACTTTATTCATTCACTTTGTGTGTGTGTGTATGTGTGTGTGTGTGTGTGTGTGTGTGTGTGAGAGGGCACGTGTGTTCCTATGGAGGACCAAAGGTGACTTCAGGAATCATTCTGGATTTTTTCTACCTTCTTGCTTCACTCTGGGGTTTTCTAGGCTTGGATCCCTGAAAGTTTGGGCCACTGCTGTTTCTTCCTGGCATTTTTTACATGTGGGACCTGAAATACAAACTCAAGACTTTCTGCTTGTGAGGCAGTCTTAACCCCTGAGCCATCTCTCCAGCTCCCCTTTTTTCTTGATTTTTTTTTTTTGCATAGAACATTTTTTTATTTTAAAGGAGTATTCAATAATTATTTAAAAATAATATTTCTATCCTAGGTTTTTATTCTGCAATGCCTGACTTTCCACATAGTGTAGATACTTTCTATGTGTATAGCTGTGGATGCTTATCATCCTGGATTAACACACCCCTTTCCCACACACTTCTACTTCTTAATGAGCTAAATATCATTCTCCAAAAACTTGAAGTCATGTTCTTTCAAAGTCTATCCTGAACTTCATTACTCCAATCTCTGATATTTACCATCACAGCAGCCTTATGCACATCCAATCAGTATTCAGCAGACATCCAAACAGAAGCAATGTTTAGAAGTTTGAAATTTAGAAAATATGCTCTATCCTTGTTCATGGTGTTTATCACAGTTTTCATGCAAGTCTTTGTGTTGTTCACCCATCAGTGTCTCTCTCTTTCTCTCTCTCTCTAGTGTGTAAATCCTTTGTGGACACAGACAAATGTCTGCTTACTTTCAAATGTCTAGTTAATAGTTGTTGGAGAGGACAGCCTCATTGTATGGTATGAAAGGTCAAAGAGTAGTAAATAAATAAAATATTTGTTGGAGAAATGAAATAAAATAAAAAAAGAATTATCTGTATTCTTTTTGCTTTGCTTTGGGATTTCCCAGGCTCAGTCTCCCAGAGCTAGGATCTGAAAGTGTGTGTGATCTGAGATTTGAATGTAGGTCCTTCTGTTTGTAAGGCATAGATTTAACCCCTGAGAAATCTCTCCAGCCCATTGCAATTCTTACCTCCTTTTCCTGAATGGGCTCTTAGTGGAAACCCAAAGTAAGAGTATCTTATCTGTTAGGTATGATCATTAGAAAGTTTGAGTTGAAGTGTACCCATCTGCAATTTCCCAATTTTCTGTACATAGAAACTGCCTAGAGCAAGAGCAGTTTCTTCAACTGGACAGAACTTCCAATATTTAGACAGCTTTCATGCTTACCAAAGTATTTTCTAGACTGAAAATAATCCTACATTTTGCAAATGTGTTTCATTTGATGTACTTAAATATCTTTCTCATGTCTCATATACCTTGTTTTTCTAGCTCACGCTTTATTTTCAGGACATGTCCTTCCCTCTACAATGAGAAATTTTCTACATGTGTTTTTTAAAATTAATTAGAATGTCAAACATAGCATTTTCAAAGCCCTGAGATCTGTCTTCCCTTTGTTTTTTTACCTGTGAGGAAGTGCATTAGCAGCCACTCTTTAACTTTCATACCTAAATCATACTTCATCTGTGTAAATGTCAATTCTGTCACTCAACATTTTTTTCTTCTATTTAGAACTTTATTAAGACTATTTTGTAAAGTCCATGGAAATTATATTTACTTACTTTCTTCTCAGGGATTTGTGTAGGTTGGTTTACAATTTCTCCTTTTTAAAGCCACTTTGTCTTTTCCTTGGATTATATTCATGCTAATCTCTGGTTTTATTCCTGTTAAAAATTTGTCAGTTGTAGATAGGACCTATCCTTTAAGTCGCATTGATCACATTTTTTTATTGTTGTTCATTTTTGTTCAGCACATAGTTATTGAGAAGCTAGATAAGAGAGGTTTTTCTTTTTTTTTCTTTTTTTTTTTTTTTAAGCAGTGGGACTTGGCAAATTTTGATAAAGAGATAGACCAAATTCTGCCCTCCTGGGATTTATGGAAGGTCATTCTCATATGATTGAAAGTCAGTATGTTCCCTGAGTAGTCTATTATACTTAAGTGCCTTAAAACCCAGAGATTGTTTTGGAATTCCCTGATTACCTTGACTAGAGCTTGAAAGCATCTTGCTTGGTGAATGGTGAATGTGAAGGCCAGCGAAATAGCTCACGAGTAAGATATCTGCTTGAAAACCTGGTGGTCTGAGTTGTATCTTCAAGGCCCACATAGTGGGAGGAGAGACCTGACTTCCAAAAGTTGTATTCTGACCTCTAGCACCATAGCATGTGTGTGTGCGCCCCCTTTTTTTTTCCTTTTTCTCTCTCTCAAATTTATAAAATACTTTAAAAAAATAATCAAGTGTGGTTCACTCACAGTGATTTGCGTGTTTCTGGAAGTTGTTTTCCTTCCCTCAGGTCTTACGATTTTGAAACAAATAAAAATTGTATACCAGCATCACTGTTTGTACCCTATTTATCAGGTGACCATTTCAGACTTTATTTGGCACATATTCAACCCTTTCTCTTAGTAGCTTCTCCCTCCCTCCCTCCCTTCTTCCCTCCCTCTCTTCCTTCCTCCCTTCCTTCCTTCCTTTCTTTCTTTCCTTCTTTCTTTCCTTCCCTCCTTCTTTCCCTTTTTCCCTCCCTCCCTCCCTCCCTCCCTCCCTCCCTCCCTCCCTCCCTCCCTCCCTCTCTTCCTTCCTTCCTTCCTTCCTTCCTTCCTTCCTTCCTTCCTTCCTTCCTTCCTTCCTTTCCTTCCTTCCTTTCCTTCCCTCCTTTCTTCCCTTTTTCCCTCCCTCCCTCTTTTCCTCCTCTTCCCTTTTTTTTCCTTCCTTCCTTCCCTCCTTCCTTCCCTTTTTCCCTCCCTCCCTCTTTTCCTCCTCTTCCCTTCCTTCTGTTCTTTATTTTATTTTATTTTTTTTTATTATTATTTATTCAATTGTGAGTGTATGTGTGTGCACATGTGTGTGTGTATGTGTAGAATCACGGACGAATTCGGGAACCACCATGGACGCCTCCACCTCCTCCTCCTTTACTCTGCCCCGGGATTCACAGGCTCCGCCCTACCAGGACCAGAAATGCGGGCCGCCCCGACTTCCGCCCGGTGTCTATACGTGGAGTCTAGGATCCGAACTCAGGACCTTCCGCCTGCAAGGCAGAGGCTTAACCCCTGAGCCACCTCTCCAGCCCCATTTTTTTTTTTTTTTTTTTTTATTATTGTTCTTTATTTTTTTGAGACAAGATTTTGGTCTGTATCCCAGGCCATCGTGGAACTCAGTATATAGCCCTGTTTAGCAATTCATCCTGTCTTATTCTCAGTGTTGTGATAGGGGCTTGAGGCACCATGCCTATCAGGATCTTCCTACATATCTCCTAGTCACTGAACAGTTACATTTTATTATTTTTTTAAATTGCTTTTCCTCATTTGTGGTATTTTTCTGTTTTGTAAAGAATTGTTTTTCTTCACCCTTTTATCCTTTGCTGTGCTACTTAGAAGTTTAAAATTTTTGGTTGAACATGGGACTTTTTTGGACTGTTTCAATAAAATAATTTGAAGTCCATATCTATGATTATAGAGTACACATTTACTTTTTAAGTTTTAATTTTATGTAGCTAAAGTCTAGATTATGATATATATGTTATTACCTAAAATTGGGTGGCCATATACATTTTCAGCTGTTCCCTATGTATATAAAATGTTGATGATTGTGTTTTTTAATTTTATTTATTTGTGTGTGTGTGCACGCGCGCACGGCACTTATCAGAGTGCACTGTGTGTACTTGTGGAATGACTTTGTGAATCATCCTGGGTTGCTTCTATCTCCTTGTTGCTTCGCTCTGGAATTTCCCTGCCTACCAGGGTCTGAAGTGCAGGATGCCACTGTTTCCGTCTGGTGTTTTTTTTTTTTTTTTAATGTCAGACCCGGGATCCAAACTCAGGACCTTTGAGATAGAATCTTAATCCTTGAGCTATCTCTCCAACCTGGTGATTGTGTTTTTTATTTATAACTAGTGATTATACATGTCATTGTCTGATTGTGATTTAGAACTAAGTTCTGTTGTAACTGTTTATCTTAGTAGACTCATTTATTTTTTTTGCTTCAAAATTATTGTTTTTTTTTCCTGTCAAAGAAATTTAGTGCCTAATCTCTCCCCATCCTGAAGCTCAGGGAAATTTGCAGAAGAGGGGGCGGTAAGATTGTAAGAGCACAAGGATGAGAGGAGTCAAGATATGCAAGATATTCCACACAAGATAGGGCCGAAGCAATTGTAATAGGACTCTGCATGATCAGCGCAATAACCAACTTATCATTGACCCCTCAAAGTCTAGCATGGACTAAAGGCACTAGGATCCTTAGAAGCAAGGGATTAACAGTCACAATAGTGTTCCTATACTTAAGGGGAACACAAGAGAGAGTTCTAGGAAATGCCACTGAGTCCTTACACCTCATCAGAGAGGAGGACCCAGAGGAAAGTTTGATGTACACATTAAAAGATGCTTCAGAGATGGGGAAGGGGGCACTGGGAGAAAGGGGGGGGAAGGAAGGGGAAAAGGGGAGAGGGAGCAGGGAGGTCCAGAGAGGGGTGGAGGAAGGGAGGGGACAGGGGTATATATTACGTTTGTATGAGCAGAAAAACAAATTTAAAAAAAAAAATGACACGCGCACACACACAAAAAAATTTGGTGTTCTTAAACACATGGTATATTAAACCCCACTTCATTAGTAGTATCCTAGTTTATTATTACTGTACTTTTCATGTTTCTAAATCATTAAACCTTATTACAGTAAGGGAAACCTTGATTAATCAAGCTTTGGTTTTATATGTTTTATATAGTTTTATATGTCAAGAAGTTATCGATGAAGTTGTTTATCAAAAGTCACACAGCTACATCAGTCATATATTTACAACTTGAATTTAAGCCCAATGTTAATTATCTTAATCCAGTCAATACTGGGGGTAGACTTGTACTAATATCATACTTCCATTAGACTATAGTCATTAAAGGTTTTTGGCAATCCTCTCTCCACTTCTCAAAGGCTTAACTACATCCAAAACCATGCCTAGCTTCTTGTCACTTACTACTTCACTACATTTTTATTACTTTTTGGAGACAAGGTTGTTTAGTAGCCCAAGTTGATCTTGAACTAATTTTTTTTTTTTTTTACTCCAGCCTCTACAATGTAAGGTTATAGGTATGTGTCACTATGCCTAATGTTTTTTGTTTTTTGATAATACCCATTCTAATAGGTGAAGTGGAATATCTTTTTTTTTTTTTTTGAAGTGGAATATCTTTGTGGTTTTTTGCCTCCCTTGTCTCAATGGTGTTTCATACATGCTGGGTAAGTTCTATACTGCTGAGTTACATAGCCAGCATTCATTATGTTTGGAATTGAATGTTCTTTATTTTTTTTATTGTATTAGCATGAGTATGTGTGCCCTCACATTTATGTCATGACATATGTGTTTAGGTTAGAGGATAGCTTTGTGGAGTCAGTTTCATGTCTTGATTTATTTTTATTTTGTGTCGTTTGATTTATTTGAGAGAGAGGAGGTATATATGGCCATGGTGCATGAATGGTAGAGGTCATGTGATATGTCTCAGAAGTTTCCACCTTATAAGCTGTAGGAATTGAATTCAGGCTGCCTGGTTTGCATGCAAGTGCCTTTACCCACTGCTAGCCCAACTGTCTTGATTTTTGTAGCTTTGAATTACATATTGAAATCAAGAAATGTGAGTCATAACTGTGTGACCCTATAGAGGACTAAGGGTGACTTTGAGCATCATCCTGGATCTACCTCCTTGCTTTGCTCTGGGATTTCCTAGGCTCTGCCCATCAGAGCTGGAAGTACAGACCACTGCTATTTAGCCTGGCATTTTTATGTGAGACCTGGGATTCAAGTTCAGGACTTATGCTTATGAGTCTTAACCCCCGAGCCATCTGTCCAGCCTTGATTATTATTTTTCAAGATTGTTTTATGTATTCTGGGAGGCATCGAATTACTTTAGAAAGAATTTTTTTTTTTTTTTGAGACAGGACTTCATGTAGCCTTTGAAACCTCTGTATAGCTGAAGCCTTGAATGAAGGGTCCTCCTGCTTCATATCTGAGTGCTGGGGTTATAGTTAGGGGTATCATATTTCTGGTCCATGTTCAAGGGCTGTCTTCCCATTTAATTAGGGTATGTTGAACTTCTTTTGGCAATTTTTGTAGATTTAAATGTACAAGTTTTCATTTCTGTTAAATTTATTTCTAAGTTTTTGTTCTTTTTGATGTTATTGTGAATGGAATTGTTTTTCTTCATTTATATGTTGTTTATTGGTAGTATATGGAAATATAATTGCTGTTTGTATATTGATCATATTTGGCCTTACTGAAGTTATTAGCTGCAATATTTTATTTTTGGTTTCCTTAGGATTTTCTGCTTTTTTTAATTTAATTTTTTTTTAAAGATAGGATTTTATGTAATGTAGGCTGGCCTCAGACTTTCTATGTAGTAAAGCTGGCATTGAGGTCCCAACTCTCCTGCCTCCACTTCCCAAATGCTGAAATGATAGGCATTTGTCACCATGCCTGACTCACTTTAGGATTTTCTTCATATAAGATTGTGTTATTTGTAAATACAGGAGGTTTTAGTTCTAACTTTCTGTCCAAATGCTTATTTCTTTTTCTAGACTATTTGCACATGCTGGAACCTTTAGTATAATGTTGAATATAAGGTGTAAGAGTGGACATTTTGTTTTTGACTTTAAAGGGAAACATTTGTAATATTTGTTAAGATTTCAGGTTTGGTAAACTGGTTTGGGTCTGTAATCCTAGTACTCACGTGCCTGAGGTAGAATAGCCACAAAGTTAAGGCCAGCCTGAGCCACAAAGTAGGATACTACCTCAGAGACAAGCAAACAAAATATTAAGTATTTTCTTTTATAGATACCTGATATCAGTTTGAAAGAATTTCCTTCAATTTCCAGATTAATTTTTAAATTATAATAACTATAATTTATAAAGGCCTTTTCTGAATCTATTGATGCATAGTTTTTAGTCCTCTATTAACATCTGTATTGTACCAGACTTTCAAATATTAAACCAACCTTGAATTCCTGGAAGAAGTCACGTTTAGCAAAGGTATATAGTCCTTTTTTTATGTTGCTGAATTCATCTGAAGAGTTTTTACTTCTGTGTTCACAAAGGTACTGATCTGATAATTTTATTATTAGGTTTTTATCTGGTTTTGGTATCGGGGTAAGAATGGCTTTATTGAATAATTGAGATGTTTCTTTGGCTTATTAAGAAATAATTTTGGTTTAACTTTGAACATTGCTTATTAAGCAGTTCTGAATTCTAAGTGTCTAATTACTTGGTGAAGATAATAGTTAAAGGTATAACTAATGTTTAAAAAATCTATTACTGAACTTTAAGAAACCTAGAAACTTAAGGCAAGAGCAAATATTTGAGAATGAAATAGACATGCAATTAAATACAATTAGATTAGGTCACATGTTTTCTTTTTTTTTTAATAATCACTGCTTTTTTCCCCTTTTTTTCAATTTTTTTATTATTTATTCAATTGTGCGTGTGCGTGTGTCTGTGTGTGTGTGAGTGTGTGTGTGTGTGTGTGTGTGTGTGTGTGTGTGTGTGTGTGTAGAACCACGGACGAATTCAGGAACCACCGTGGACCGCCTCTACCTCCTCCTTGTTTACTCTACCTCGGGATTCACAGGCTCTGCTCTACCAAGACCAGAAACGCAGGCTGCCCCCGCTTCCACCCGGAGTCTATACGTGGGGTCTAGGATCCGAACTCAGGACCTTCCACTTGCAAGGCAGAGGCTTAACCCCTGAGCCACCTTTCCAGCCCCGACACGTTTTCTTTTCTAGACTTTTGGCCTGCATTGAGACATTTAGGAGAGTGGTAAAAAACAAGTCTAGTACTGAAAGTCCCTGCCACCTAAATGATTTCTTTGGTCTTTTCTCATTTTATTTAGAGTACTTGGTTTGTTACCACATTTTGATTTTTCTCTAAATAACACCTAATTTTAAAAGTTTTCTGTGATAATTTAAGCAAGCTTTGGAAAAGGAGGCCAGAAGAGAGCATGAATCTACTAAAATTTTGTTGATTAATATTTGCTAAAGTATTAGCTTTGAATTTTTACCTATTTAAAACAATGGATGCTTTTAACCTTTTAAACGTGTGTGTGTGTGTGTGTGTGTGTGTGTGTGTGTGTGTATGTGTGTGTGTGTATCAGAGGGCACTGTGTGTCTCTGTGGAGGACCAAGGCTGACTTTGGGAATCATCCTGGGTTGCTTCTCTCCTTTTTGCTTTGTTCTGGGATTTTCTACGCTCTCACTAGAGCCCGGAAGTACAGCCGCCATTTTCCTCCTGGTGTTTTTTATGGGATCCATACTCAGAATCTTCTGTTTGTAAGGCAGAGTCTTTAGCCCTGAGCCATCTCTCCAGCCCATTTTTAACTTTTAAAATAAATATTCCATTTATTTGAGAGAAGAGGGAAGAGGAGAAAGGGAAAACCAGGGAGTGGGGAAGGGAGACACATATTTGCCATGGTACATGGATGGAGGTCAGAGGACAGCTTGCAGCTTTCTTTCCACCATGTGTTCCCTAGAATGTCAAGTTTGCAGGCGTACATCTTTTAAAAAAAAATTTTTTTTTATTTATTCAATTGTGCATGTGTATGTATGTATGTGCGTGTGTGTGCGTGTGTGTGTGTAGAACCACGGACGAATTTGGGAACTACCATGGACGCCTCCACCTCCTTCTGCCCCAGGATTCACAGGCTCTGCCCTACCAGGACCGGAACGCAGCCCCCCCCCACTTCCGCCTGGCGTCTATACGTGGGATCTGGGATCCAAACTCAGGACCTTCAGCCTGCAAGGCAGAGGCTTAACCTGAGCCACCTCTCCAGCCCTGCAGGCATACATCTTAACTGAGTTATTTTACCACCCCTCAGCTTTTTTTTTTTAAGTGCCACATACAATGGTATCTTTTTTTTTTTTTCCAGAGATAACAACAGTATTTAGCAGTCAGTAAACATTTAGTAAACGTTTATGATTGAATGTGAGTTAATGGTATGGCTTTAAAGTTATGTCCATTTTTAGTGAAAATTAGAGGAACTGGGGGTTGACTTAGTAGGAGACAATTGCTTAGCATATTTTGAGGTCTTGCTTTCAGTTTCCACAGAGCTTCCCCTCAAATGTTTTATTTAGGGAAGCATGTATTATTGCTTGTTATAATAAAATTTTTTTGGTCTAAGTATTAGCAACAGTATCATATTTTGATGTTGTTACAATCAATATTTTTGGAATTGTGGGTAAAGTTTTTTCTTGGTTATCTATACAGGATTTTTTCTTTTTTTTTTTTAAATATAGATGGGACTTTATTACGTAGTCTAGGTTGTTTGGAATTCAGTATGTAAACTAACTGTCCTTGAACTCATGATCCTCTTGGTTCATTATTTCTGCTGCTTGGATTTTAGATATGTGCCAATATGCCTGGGAAGGATTCTTTTCTTGCTGATTTTTCAGATAGGTTTCTGGCTGTGTGGCTGAGGCTAGCTTGGAAGTTTTTTTTTTTATTTTTTTTTTTTAATTTCCACTCATACAAACTTAACAGGTACACTGGTCCCCTCCCTCCTTCCAACTCCCCACCCCCCTCCCTCCCCAGCCCCAAGTGCCTCCCCCTCCCATCCCCAGAGCATCCTTTAATGTGCATGCCAAACTCTTCTCTGGGTGCTAGCTTGGAATTTGAGATCATTCTGCCTCAGCCTCCCAAATAGCTCGGATTAGAGGTACAACACCACCATGTCATGCTTTTTTTCTCTTTTACTACAGAAAATACTTTCAGTTGTGTGTTTTATGTTTATGTTATTATGCACCTTCATTTGGAAAACAAATTTTAAATTTGTGTCTAAATGTGATTTAGGAATTAAAGTTTTAAATGTGGTTGAAAATACTGAATATTGGATTCTGTAATTTTTTTCAGTCTAATTAAAAGTCAGAAAAGATTGCCATTGGGAAGTTATGATTTTTTAGTGAATGAATGACAGAGATAAGACTTAATAGTTCCTGAAATCCAATCATATTTTCAGTATCTTTAGTTTCTTTGATAATATCGCATTCACAGTAATTTATATTGATGTTTTCAGGTTTTACCTTCTGTACAAAAAAAAAATTAGGGGTTTTGGGGCTGGAGAGGTGGCTCAGCGGTTAAGCCCCTGCCTTGCAGGCGGAAGGTCCTGAGTTCAGTTCCTAGACCCCACATATAGACGCCAGGCAGAAGCGGGGGGGGGGGGGGGGGGCTCTGCATTTCTGGTCCTGGTGAGCGGAGCCTGTGAGTTCCGGGGCAGAGTAAACAAGAAGGAGGAGAAGGCGGTCAATATACACATGCACAATTGAATAAATAATAAAAAAAGCTTTAAAAAAATCATTCTATATTAAAAAAAAATTAGGGGTTTTGACAGTATATGGCTGTCTTCGAATGATCTAAAACAGTGTTATTGCAATTTTTTCTTTTCATGTATTCCCAGAATCTTGGATGTTAGGAGCAATTTTTCATAAGCAGGACAAGTCTGTACAGACTTCTCTGCCAGGCATGGTGGCACATACCTGTAATTCTAGCATACTACTAGGGTAGCAGGAAAGTTCATGTTTTCACAATCTACTGGAAGACCCTATCAAAAAATAAAGTTCAACCAACAAACCAAAAATACTTGTCTTGTAAGAAATAAGAAATTTGTAGTTTGTTACAGAATTGTGTTTATTTTGGTAAAATTATATCTAATTTTATTTCCAAATTTGTTTAAATTGATACTCGAACAAGTTTTCTCATGTTTATTTAGTGACTTCAGGTACTCCTTAGTCTATCACTGTAGTGTTCTTGTGTATACATAGAACCCAGTTAAAGAACCCAGGAATTAGTGGATTAAAAAAGAATGCTTCATTCCAAGAATGATATGCTTTTCTTGGAGAAAACAGGTGTGCGATCTTCCAAAATCCCTAGGTTTGCAATGCATTGGAGCAAATTTTAAAAGTTTTCATCAAAATTTAGAATTGTCAACTGACTTCAGAAAAAATTTATTTGTATTTATTTACTGATGAATGAATAAGTAAATGACAAGGTCTTTTGTATTCTAGGCTAGTCTCAAACTTGCTGTCTAGCTGAGTAGATTATTGTTGAACTTTTGATACTCTACTTGAGTGTTAGGATTACAGTTGTGTGCTGCCATATCCAGTTTATGTGGTGCTGTGATTAAGTCCAGGACTTCATGTTATTCAAGCATTCTACCACTCTACCAACTGAGCCACATCCCCAAGACCCCAAGCCAAAGTAGGTTGTCTTCTTCAGTTACTCTCTACTTTTGATATGAAGGCAAGGTCTCTCAATTGAACCCAGAGCTCTCCAGTCATCTTTAGCTAGCCCTTTGGATTCTGTCTTTGCCTTCAGCCTAGCCTTCACATGATTTCTGGGGATCCAAACTTGAATCACACTTGCAAAGCAAGGGCCTTATTCACTGAACTGTTTCCCTGGTCTTCTCTCTTATTCTAGCTTGGCTTTTTCAGATCCTCCACAACTTGGTTGCTCAAAGTTGCTATGAAGTTATTCTGCATAGTTACCTTTAGGTTTTATGGAAAAGAGGTTAGGTAGTCTCTTGGTAAATTTTGGACAAAGTCTGACACTCAAGTTTATTAACACTGATGCAAATGTTTAGGCCCTCGGTCCTGGGCAGTATTTTTTTTTTTAAATTCAATTGTGTGTGTATGCATGTGTGCGCTTGTGTGTATGTATGTGTGTGTATGTATGTGTGTGTGTGTAGAACACGGATGAATTCAGAACCACCATGGACCGCCTCCACCTCCTCCTTGTATACTCACCTGGGCAGTATTTTTTTTAAAGCATTTCTTTTGGAAGTTGGTTCTGTCCTTCTAACAATGGACTCCAGGGATTGAACTCAGGTCATCAGGTTTGTGTGCAGATGGGAATTAATCACAGAGCCATCTTTTTGATGAGTTATTGGATCGATTCCTATGGTGAGAAAGTAGTAACTTTAAATGTTGGAGCTTGTATTTTTAGTATGAGGAGGGAGATTATCTTGATTTCTATGTAGAACTCAATTTAAAGAAATATTGTACTTTTTTTGGAAACAGGATCTCATAAAATAGCATACTCTACGAAAACCAATCTTTATGTTGATTACAGGTATGTGATCACTTGAATTGCCTTAAACAATCAAGAACTTTTGTTTTCATTGTCCTGTGGTTGTAAGTTCAGAACAGAAGTCATGCAAATACCAGAATTGGTGTTTTTTTTTTAATGTTTTATCTTGTGTGTGTGTGTGTGTGTGTGTGTGTGTGTGTGTGTGTGTGTGTGTGTGTGTGTGAGAGAGAGAGAGAGAGAGTGCTTGTGTGTGTGTGTCACAGGGCACTGTGTCCCTGTGGAGGACCTAGGTGACTTCAGGAATCATCCTGGATTGCTTCTACCTCCTTGCTTTGTTCTGGGATTTCCCAGGCTCTGCCCACCAAGGCCAGAAGTGGAGGCTGCTATGTCTGCCTGACTTTTTTTTTTTTTTTTTTTTTAACGTGGGACCTGGGCTCCGAACTCAGGACCTTCTGCTTTCAAGACAGTCTTAATCCCTGAGCCATCTCTCCAGCCCAGTAGTGGTTGTTTTGATGATGTAATAACATGAAAACAAAGATTCTTTTCTCTCTTCTGCCCTTTTTGATGCTGGTGTCATTTTAAAGACATCAGATGATCTTAACAGTTTAAGGTGTCATTGCCTTCAGGATGGATGTGACAGTCTAGTTTTTCTTTCATCTCATTTTAAGATCGAAGGTTTTTTCTCCCAGTTCTTCCTTGGTGTCCTCCTAGATAATTCCACTCATGTCTCATGCTCAGTCCTAATCAATAACTGGCAAGGAGAATAGATTCACTAGACAATCCCATGACTATTCTAGAAGTGATTTGACAAGTGAGGTTATATGTGTAGATTATTATTATTTGATAGAGTCTCACTAAATATCCCTGTCTGGCCTGGAACCTCCTGGGTGATCCTTTTGCTTCTTCCAAATTCTGGGAATTGTAGGGACGTGCCAGTATCCTGGCTATGTGAATGCATTATTTTTCTGGGGGAATTTTTTTATTGTATTTTGAAACTGGGTCTTATGTAGAGCAAGCTAATGTGTCTGGTCTTGAATTTGATGTAGCCAAAGATGACCTTATTTCTGATATTCCTGCCTGTACCTCCCAAGTGATGAGATTACAGGTGTGTGGTACCATGCAGCTGTATTTAGAGAATATTTCTCTAAACACTTTTCGTATTGTAATGGCTCCTCCCCCCATGCGTGTCTGACTCTGAGTGGGTCTGTGTGAATCTGGAGGCCCAAGGGTGATTTTGGGAATCACCCTGGATTGTTCTGCTTCCTCTTTGCTTTGTTCTATTTCTCAGGGCTGCCACCATTTCCACCTGGCATTTTTATGCGGGTTCTGGGATCCAAATTCAGGACCTTTCTCCTTTTGAGGCAGAGGCTTAAAGTCTTAGCCACCTCTCCAGTCCCTGTAGTAGCTCGCCTTTGGACAGATTTATAAAAGCTTGATGCCTAAGTAGAAAGACTGTGTGTGTGTGTGTGTGTGTGTGTGTGTGTGTGTGTGTGTGTGAACCCAAGAGTGATATTAGTTACCATCCTTGATTGCTCTACCTTTTTAATGCTTTACTCTGGGGGTTTTCCAGGCTCTGTCTTCCTTGGCTTGACATTTTTATTTGGGATCTAGGAATCTGAATTTAGGCCCTTTTCCTTGCAAAGCAAAGATTTAACTCCTAAGCCCTCTCTCCAGCCTGACTGAATTTAGATAAGAATATAAGTCATGTTAACAAATTTAAATACCATAAATGCCATAAACCTCCTGGCTCATGGATTAAGCAGTAATCGAAAGAGAAAGTTAAGAGTCTGTTTTTCTCCAAATGGATGGTTTTAAAATAATCATTTTTTACCTTTGTTCTAATCAGCTGGAGAAATATACTTCATAACCTTGCTTTTTTTTGAGGATCTAGTTAAATCAGATAGAATTTTTTTTAATCCGTTGTTTTGTTTATTTTTCTTTTAAGAAAGTGTTTGGTATAGTTCTGGTGGCCTTGAACTCCTGGATTCTCCTTCCTCCCAAGCACTGGGATTAAAGGTGTGGTCATGTGCATGATTTAGATAGTGGAGTTTAAGAGTTGGAATGAGAACAAGATTTTGTTAGTATGTTTCAATATATAATATTTAAGTATACACTGTAGAAGGCTCTGCCTTATTTAGTATTTTTCATTCTGCAAATTTAGATTTCAGAATTTTCAGGTAAGGGTTCTAGTTCGCCATCTATTGGTCCTGGAAATACATTAAAATACATGCTAAGATCTTTGTGAAACACTGTTTATGGAGAGGTGTGTGTGTATACATGTTGTATATGTGTTAAATCAAAAAATTCTTCCCTAGGATTATAAATTTAAAAATCCTAATTAGGAACTTTTCTGGTTCCTATGTATGCATATATTAATTTATCCTTTAATTTGACCTGATTCTAAACTGCCTACTTTTGATATTTGAGAACTATGATTATTTTTGATACGATTTTTTAAAAAAAAAGAGCACAAATGGAAAAATGTAGGTGTCTGTGGAAGCTGGTGAGTTTAGTGTCTTTGAGGGCTGACTAAAACTGTTCTGTAACGATAGGTTGTTTTTTGAGGAGACGAAGTGACACATAACACCGGATATTGGTTCTGGTAAACCACGAAAAAGTATTGAGCATTTTGCATTTTCCTTTTTGGTAAACTATACCCTTCTCATATGCTTTGTTTGATGATTAGTTGTTGAAATCAGTTTTTTTTTTCAGTTATTTAATTTTGGTGAACTTTAGCACTTTTTTTTTGGTAACTTTAGCCTTAAAGGATGGCAGACTTATATTTTGTGTAACCTGGCACTTTGCACTACATAGAATTTCTTAAATCCAGAAAAAATCTAGAAAAAAACGTCATTTGGGGGAAGGAATCAATATCGGGCTAACTAGTCATGGGAAATTACAAGGTGTTACCACTTTTAAGTCAACTCTGGAAAAGTGACAAGTTTGCTTTTTGTTGATAGGGGTTTCTGTATGGAGTTCATTGTTAAACTTTTAACGTAGCAATGAACTTTCATTTGGTGGTGGTATGAGAGTAAATCCTCATTGTGCAACGTCTGATGCTTATTTTGGCTGATCTGCCAAACCAGGACATCCAAAACTAGACGCATGCTTCTCTGCGAAAACTACAGTTCCCAGCGGGCCTGGCGCTGGTTGGGCCATCACTTCCCCCTCGCTCCCGGCTGCCCCTGCCCGGGCTAGCCCGGAGCTGGCCCCGGCTCGCGCCTGCGTAATGGCGTCTGCTTTTTTCTTTTTTTGGGTTTGGCGGCTGCGGAGTGCAGTGTTGGGGCTAGTGCCCAGCCGTGCTGCAGTGTACATAGGCGGTACAGGACAAAGGGCAGGCGGCCGAGACCGCGTCACTAGTTAGGGAGCTTCCTGTCGGGTTTAGCTCACGGTGGGGCTCGGGTTTAGCGTGGCGGCGACACCTTAGGCTCCTTCGCAGTGCACACAGTTCCTCGCTCTCGTCCCCTTTCCGCGGTGCCTGCCCACTCTCCCCGTCGTACCGGCTCGCGGCGCCGCCAGCCTGCGCGGAGGAAATGTGACGGCGTCAGCGCCTCAGGTTAGCCTCACCTGGGGCAGAGCGAGGGCCCCGCTCCGCTGCCGCAGTGCCGCGTGCCGCCGCACGTCCTAGGCTGCGGGACCCAGGGTCCCGGCTTCCGCAGACAGCGGTGCAGAAACAGCGGCCGCGCTAGGAGCCATGACTGAGGCGGCGGCGGCCGCGCCTCCTGGCGGCCCGCGGGGGCGGTGCGGCGGGCGCCCCCTGGCGGCGCGCCGGGGCGGAGCGGCCCTTCGCCGCCGCAGCCGCAGCCGGCGGAGGCGCTGCTGTCCCTCCTCCCCGTGTCCCCGGCGCTCGCCCGCTCGCTTGCTCGCTCCATTCTCCCTCCGCTTCAGATTAAAGGGGGGGAGGGAAAAGGAGCTCGGCCGCCATTTTCCCAGTGCCGCCGCCACCACCGCCACCGCTCGCCGAGCCGGCGGGAGAACCGAGCGCCGTAGCGAAGCCGACTCATCTCGCCGCGGCGGCGCGGGGGGCGGCCGGAGCGCGCTCCCCGGCCGGGAAGAAGCGTCCAGGGGTGGCGGCCGGGGTGCGGGCTCGGACTGCAGACGGCGGTGCTTGTTTGTGCGGGGCGGGGGGGCCCTTACCCTCTGCCCCTGCCCGCACGCCTGGGCTGCGGTCCCCGGCCGTGCCCAGGCCCCGTCGGAACGGAGGAAGGCCGGAGAAAGGGCTCGAAAGAGAAGAAAAAGCGGCCGCTCCCCGCCGCCGCCTTCCCCTCCCCCCTCGCCTCGCCCCCCCGCCCGGAAAGTCAGGGCGGCTCCGGGCGCCGGGGGGGAGGAGAGCGGCGGGCCGGAGCCGCCGCCGCGCGCCCCCGCCCGCTGGCCCTCGGCGCCCAGGCCGGGGGGCTGTTTGCAAACTGCGCCCATTTTGTGGGGCCGAATCCGCCCGGGCTACGCTCCTCCATCACGTGGTAGGTGCTGCTGCTGCTCCTCTCCTCCTCCTCCCGCTGCCCTTTCTCCTTCTCCTCGCTCTCCCTGTGGCTCCCATTTCTCCCTCTCTTTGTTAGTTGTAACTAGAAAGGCAGGGCAGGGGAAGAAAAATCCCCGGAACTTTAAATGGCCTCTTCGGGCTTCCCCGCTGCGGGTCCGGGCTGGGAGTCGCCCCAAGGGCGGGGGTGTGCGGGGGCCCTTTCCCACCAGCTGCCGCCTAGTTGCCGGGCTTTCCTTTCGCGTTCTATTTAAAAAGGCGGCATGGAGAACATGGTTTATTCCGGTTAAAAAAAAAAAGCAACAACAATTACAAAACCCCAAAACTCTTGCTGTTGCCTTGAACTTCTCATGACTGCAAAAGGCCTTTTTTTTTTTTTTTCTGGAACATATTTTGTATGTCTCCATGGTTTGTATTACAACTCTGATTATTAAAATTTATTTTTGTTGTCCAAAATTGAGGTCACTTATGTTTTCAGGTTTAGTTTAAGAAGCAGACGTAGTTTTTTTTTTTTTTTAACTAAAGAGGAAGAGTCATTTATTTGCCTAGTGAGTTGGAATCTTACTGCCTTTTGGGGGGCCTGTTTTCCGGCCGACGGTCTTTTGATTCTCAGCACAGTTTGATTGTTTTCCGTATTGTAAACAAACCTATTTTCGTATTTTACTTAAAAAATCCTTTTGTTTTACAATGTTGGAATCCCTATGTGGATTTTTAGAGAAACTCGTTACTTAACTATTGCTTATTGATTGCCTTAGGGGAAAAGGGGTGACATGATGGCGCCACTTTAAATTGCTCTTTCTTCCTCCTGTGTTTTCCTCCTTTATTCTGGAGGTCACTGAGCATTTTCCGTGACCTATTAAAAAAAACTGCACTTGAAGATGTTTGCAATACAACTCCTAGGGACTAGAAATTCGTACCTCAAGGATCAGGAGACCAGAATCCCGCGGTCCCCAAAGTTGTGAGAAATCTCTCTAGTCCTCCAACCTGCCCTCCCTCCACTCCATTCACAATCCCGGTGTTGCCATCTCCTTTGTCACGTGGCTAGCAATCATTGTTTTTTTTTTTTTTTTTTTTTTAATTTGTGTTCAGAGTGTAGGTTTTTAAATTGTAGCTCAGATGAACCTTCCTTCTCTTCATCAAAGAAATGGAAATTTTTTAATACAGTCGGAGAACGTTTTAAAATAAACGATAAAATTACATAACTTTGCCTTGCATAATCATGATATAGTTACAGATTGTTACTAAACTTCTCAAATATGTACTTTCAAGTAAGGGAAATAGTTACATTAGAATGTTTTCTATTTCTCAAAATGGTTTCTAGTTTGTATTTTCAACTCTTTTTAGGTTATTTAAAATATTTACCAAGGCATAAGTGGGTGTGTTTCCCTTCCCCCTCTTCTATGGGCTTTGCTTGGTTCCTTTTCCTACAGACTTACCAATTTAGAAATTTCAATTGACTGCAGGTGTTGTCAGTTGAGACTGTTTTTCTCTTCCAGCAGAGGATACTTTTGATAAGTACTTCTACGGAAGGATATTTGTTGTTTCTGTTGCATTTTTTGGTAGAGAACTTTTGCTTTTCTGTAGCTTTAGAAGAATATCACTCTATTGTTTTATTTCATGTTTTCCCCGTAATTAGGTAAATTTCAGTTATAAAATACAAAGTACATTTTTCTTTTGTCTCTGATAGGTTTACTAGTCTTTAAAAAAACACGAAATGTAATGATTCTTAAGTATTGTATGCGTTGATCTGTTTCTCATACCATGCATGTTTTCAATGGTTTTGACCAGTTTCTTTGCTACTAGTTACATCATGTCATGTGATATGTGCAGTGTGATGTGTTGTTCTAAAAATAAGTCAAGGTAAAAATGCTTCTCTCTTGGGAACTTAAAAAATGTATTACAAATAAGAGATGACTACTCTTGGTCATTGAATTCTGATTGGATTTCCACAAGGTTTATCCAACAGAGTGTCCAATTCTAACCTTTCGCATGTCTGGTGTATTTGTTAGTGACCTCAAACTTGAGGTGATTTACTATTTCTTAAGTGTGAACTACTTGGAAACATTTGACAGATGTCACAGGTTTTTAAAGTCTGTATTCTTGTGTAGATGGTCATTTTTTATAACTACCACCTTTAAGTATATGTGAAGTATTTGTGATTTGTGACTGTATGTAGTTGAGAGTGAGGATGAGTTAAATATTAGAGCTTTCCAGATAGATATTTGGTCTCCACCTATAAGAATTTGTTGAGGTACTGAGATATTTTCTTGAAAACCTTACACCATTAGTATTTGACTTCATGCTTTGCATAGTGATAACATAAAAATTTTGCCTGCTTCTTTTTGCTTGCCTTTACATGTTATTTCTATGGTTAAACCTGTAAAACTTTTTTTTTTTTTTTTTTTTTTTTTTTTTTGTTAGGTGGCTTATCCTATTGAAGAAAATTCTGGAAGCTAGACAAGTTTTATTAGTTCATTTATTTGCAAATTTTATTAAGCAGGGAAGAAAGGAAAAAAGTTTTTTTTTTTCTTTCTCCTTGAAACACTTGCTAATGCCCTGTTCTCTTTAGTAATGCTACACTGTAACCACTGTTGGCATATCTGGATGTTATTGCTCTGACCACAGATTTTAATTGTGTTTTAAAGTGCAAGTTTTAGATTTGTTCTTTTTGATACATTTGATTTATGTAATCTGGAAACATGGGACCCTTGTGATTGTGCTTGCTTTCAAAGAGTGTGTTAGTATTGAGTAGTTGTAATTAGATGTTTTGTGAGTAAAATTGTTTTTCTTGGTTTAGAAAACGTTTTTTATTTATTATTTCATTACTTCACAGTTTTTATTAGTGTGTGTACGTGTGGAAGGTCAGAGGACAAATTTGTGTGGTTGGTTCTCTTTTCTCATTATGTGGGTTTGGGGGATCGAACTCAGGTCATTCTAAAGCATTTTTAATCAGTTGAGCCATCTTACCATTCCAGAAAGAACAATTTTTAAAATGTTCTAAAAAACTTCAAAGTAATCTATACTGTATTCTCTAGACAATAACCATAGAAAACTTTGGGTTTAATGGTAAAGTTTATTCTTCCTTAAGCTTCTTTAGGTGGGGAGTTTGTAGGTGTTACTTTCCACACTTTTGGTGAGGCAATTAAAGCACAGAAACTGAGTGACTTTCTGAATAAAGTATGTGTGTGTGTGTGTGTGTGTGTGTGTGTGTGTGTGTGTGTGTTTGAGAGAGAGAGATTTAACACAAAGTTTATAGGTTTAACCATAGAAATAACTTGTAAAAAGGCAAGCAAAAAGAAGCAGGCAAAATTTTTGCATTATCACTATGGCAAAGCATGAAAGTCAAACACTAGCAGTATTTATTGATCCTTTTCTCTAACCTCAAAACTTTTCTTTTTCCTTGATTTGGAGGGAAAACTATAATTAGTCCCTTACTTTGATCATTCCTGTGTTCCATAATTCCCTCCCAGTCTGCATGTAACACCCAATTTTGTCAGGCAGCCTGAAAATGTTGGTGACTTTTTTTTGTTCACTGAGTTGAGATAATATTTTGGTAAATGGGAAGTACCAGTGAGAGTCCTCTATTTTGTATCGTGATTTACTGCACTCCATCAGAATTATTTTTGCATCATTTTTGGTGTCCAGAGGCCAGTGTATGCAGTTGGTTAGGTTAGACACTATAATTTTAAATATGTACTTTGAAAAGCAACATCAGGATTCAAAAAGTAGTCTTTTTAAATTTTTTCAATATTTTATTCGAGAGAGATATCACATATATGTTGTTGGCACACAATGTGAAGACCAGAGGAAAACTTTAATAAGTCAGTTCTTTTCTTCTACCATGTGTACTTCAGGGGATGAAACATGAGTCATCAACTTTATAAGCAGGTCCCTTATCTGTCAACCTGTCTCACCCCTGCATCCCCCCCCAAAAGTCTTATATTGACTTCTAAAACAAAAGAGCAGTTTGAGTCTTTTTTAGGAAAAGGCAATGGTCCAAATTTTTTTTTTGGCACTAGACATGGTCAGGCCAGGTGTTGGCCATTTTATTGGAGACACTTGCACTGTACTCCATCAAGGAAAGGACCTTGATGTAATGCATTTCTTCACACTAGAGCAACCTAGTCAAAGTAGAAACTTACTATGGAGAAAGGAGACAAAGAAAGGTGTTTTAAAATCTAATGGTGGGGTGTGCTCTAGGATTCATTTCTGTGTTTAGTCATGGGTCTGACTTTTAGGATATAGGATAAAATATATAGGAGAAAATAGTTAACAGGTGTGACTTACCAAAAAAGTTTGGAACTCCTAAGTGTTGTGTTTTTTTTTTTTTTTTTCTTTATGTGTTAAGCTCTTTCTTGTTTTGACAGGACAAAGGTAAAGGTGATGCCAAAATATAGAGTGCATGGAAACCAGCTTCACCAAAGCAGAGAGAATACAGCTCATGACTGAAAAACTAGGATAGCCTGTAAGAAAAACACAATCATGTGATTGTGTTTGTAGATGTTAAACCTTAATGTCAAGATGGCTACTTGTTTATTCATTCATTCATTTATTGTGTGCGCGTTTGTATCAGAGGGCACTGTGTGTCCCTGTGAAGGACCAACGGTGACTTCAAGAATCATCCTGCGGGGCTGGAGAGGTGGCTCAGGGGTTAAGCCTCCGCCTTCCAGGCGGAAGGTCCTGAGTTCGGATCCCAGATCCCAGGTATAGACGCCAGGCAGAAGCGGGGGCGGCCTGCGCTTCTGGTCCTGGTAGGGCGGAGCCTGTGAATCCCGGGGCAGAAGGAGGTGGAGGCGTCCGTGGGTTCACGAATTCGTCCGTGGTTCTACACATACACGGGCACACACACGCGCGCGGGCACATACACACGCACATGCGCACAGTTGAATAAATAATAATAATAAAAAAATTAAAAAAAAAAAAAGAATCATCCTGGATTGCTTCTTGCTTTGCTCTGGAATTGCCCAGGCTTCAGGGTGTAGGCTACCGCCACTGCCCCCCCCC
Source organism: Typhlomys cinereus (assembly GCA_023101885.1). Classification (NCBI taxonomy): domain Eukaryota; kingdom Metazoa; phylum Chordata; class Mammalia; order Rodentia; family Platacanthomyidae; genus Typhlomys; species Typhlomys cinereus. Next base: position 368,406 of record JALPQD010000298.1, on the reverse strand, counting down.
CATTTTAAATATAGGATACGGGATCTGATCTCAGGACCTTCTGCTTGTGAAGCAGTTGTCTTAACCCTCGAGCCATCTCTTCAGTCCAAGATAGTCCTTTCAATAATGGAGGAAAGCTTTTAAATTCTTAATTTCTCATTGGACACTGAACTGCGACAAATAGTTATATAGTTATTTATGTTTGTGCATATAAGTATGGTGCCGCTGTATGCTAACCCTCAGGCATTTCAAAATTGATTCTCACTATAAGTTGGCTTCCAACTCACTGTATAGCCCTGGCTAGTCTTGACCTCATCATTCTCCTGCTTTCGTTTCTTTCTTGTATGCTTTGGTTATAGGTGTGTGCCACTGTACCCCCTGCATAAAATTATTTTTTCTCATAAAAAGCATTTATGAGATAGAGTGGAGTGCTTGAGTGGAGGTCAGAGGGCAACTTTTGGAAGTCGGTTTTCTCCTTCTACCATATGGGTTCCAGGGATTGAACTTGTCACATATTGCCACGTTTGTGTGCAGGTTCTTTTACCTGCTGAACCATCTGGCCAACCTAAAAATAATTTTCTACATGTCTACTTTGCCAAAATTTCAAGCCAGATCCATAGTACATTAATATTTAAATGCCCTCTATCAGGAAATTATTTACCTGTAAAACTAACTACTGACTGCAAATTTGTCTTTTTTCCCCTCAAGTTCTGTTTTGCTGATTTAAAGGAAACCTAAATGATTGAGTCAGGAAATGTAAGTTGGAGGTAAATTTGGTGCAGCTTTATCTAAATGTTACCAAAAACTGTGGTTCTTGCTGCTTGAGGTTGAAATTCAAAATGAGATCTTTTAAGCACAGCAGATTCTGCTTGTTGGGAAGAAGTTGTTTGAGTGGCATGAGAGTCCCTGCGACCTTTACTTCTTTTTAGAAAAGGAAAGCTTGAGGTCAGAACTCTAGTTACAGTTTGTTGGAGAGGAAATGTTGAGGAATAAAAGGGGTAAGTAACAATTTTTGTTAAACCAAAGTTTACTGATACTAAGAACAGGCTTTCTCTTGTTATTTGCTATTTGGCATTTGTGACTGCACCTCCACCAGATGATGTGAAGGGATAAAGGCTAAAAAAAAAAAAAGCTAATTAGTAAGTTTCTGAATGTGTCTGATGTTTGTTAGTATAGGAAGGACTTTGTAGAAATACTAGTACTAGTGTGTTGGGAGTGGGATGGGGTAGGTGGTGGCCTCTGGAATATAGCTTCCCTAGGACTGGTAAGATCCTGGGTGGTATTCTTCTCCATGTGAGCATGCAAAGAAACACTAGTCTGGTAAATTTGATGAAACTGTTCATCTATTATCATGGAGAATAGTGAATGTTGGAAGATATTAGTGTGTGTGTGTGTGTGTGTGTGTGTAAAAATTGGACTATAGTTTTTTTTTGTAGCTGGTAATTTATTACTTCCCATCTATTCACCAGCCTCTCAACAGGGTGAAAGAAGGATGTTAGTATTAAAATATTTTTGATCATTAATTCAATTTTAAGGAATAAAATAGGTTTCAGTGGGATTTCTGGAATTTGACTGTGAACCCTAGAGAATAACCCTTTTTTTTTTTTTTTAATCAGCTTGGACCCATAAAGAGCTGTCTCTAGTTTTGATAGAGATAAGAGGGTTCTTCTCCCCCTCCCCAAAGACTGATAAGAAGTTTTTTAGGATAGAGTAGGACTAGATAAACATTGTTAATGCTTGATTATATAATCATCCTTTAAAATTTTCACATTCTCTTTCTTTGTCTCTTTCTTTTCTCTACCCCTTTTTCTCCTTCTCACACATGGGATCATACTTTTTAGATTACTTGGTATTTTTAATATTTAAGCTATTTTTTAATAATACAGTTCTTCAGTGAAAGAATTGTACTTACATCTTTACACTGACAAAAATATTTATGTTGGATGAATTCCTAAACATGAAGTTGCTAGGAACAGTTTGGATAATTGCATTAAAGTTTGATAGACAGTGCCTTCAAATTATTAGCCAAATTTAATAGCCTAAAAAAATGTAGTTGAAAAGTTTGTTGGTCTAGGTACCTAGAAGAAATGAGGCATTACTTGAAAGAGCTTCTAATTTTGGAGTGAACTCTTGAAAGAGTAGTATGAACAGAAATGGAGTAGTATGAACAGAAGTGTATATAAAATTTACATGACTGGTGACAGGCTATAGATGAGGTCTAATATAATTGGGAAGTACGCACAGGGAAGTTTGAATTCATTCTTGGCCTAGACACAGCACCGCGCCGCATAACTCAGATTTATGTTCCCTCTCTTCCTCCTTTCTTGCCTTTTATATAGTCATTAATGATTGTGGAGGTAAGATTGGAGACTTGCTGAGACTAGAACGAAAAGCAGTCGGAAATTATTACCACTACTACCTTAATTATTTCAGCACATAATGAGTTTCTGAAGTAAGTCATCGGTGTTAAAGATGTTACAAATGTGATCATTCTGCCCATTGAATGTTTCTCCACTTTTCTTTCAAAATTCAATCAGTGTGTTCAACATTTGTCCTAGGACAGAGGTGCTTTTGGATCATTGGATAAAGTGTCTTGTAGGAGTTTGGGTAGGATATGTGCTTCAGTGTAATATCTTATAAGCTCTATTAGCATGTGGATTACTCATTTGTCTGCATGAAGTGGAGTAAACTGTATCCACCACCCAAATCAGTAAGAATGTCTTTTCTTCCTGGATGCTTTCCTCTTCAGACAAGACAATGCATAGAACTGTCTTCACTCCTAATTTATATTAAATTTGTGTTGTGCATGGTGCATGCACACATACATTCATGCAGTGGGCAGAGGAGATATCCAGTGTTCTGCTCTATCACTCTGCCTTACTCTTTTTGAGACAGGGTGTCTCAGTGAGTCTGAAGTGTGCACTTTTGGCTAACCTGGCTTCTCAGCAATCCCTGGATCTGTTTGTGTCTCTCTGACTGTCAGTGCCAGAGTTGCAAACACATGCAACCACAGCTTCTACATGGGTGCTGGGAATCCAAAGTTGGTTCCTAATATTTGAGAACCAAGAGTTTTTACCCACTAAATCATCTTCCTAGCCCTATAACTGTTATTAGTGCCTCCAATACTAATGTCTCCTATATCTTTCTACTGACTTGTACTTGCTAGTAGCAGACATTTAATGAGATATTTATGTTAAAAAGTAAATCAGTGATTGAAATTACAGTTCCTTTTCATAGAGAATTGGTTTTGGGTTTGGTGTAGTTTGGGAGTGTATTTTGAGTATGGAATACTTACATTCTTTGTATGAGTAATGGTGAATTCTATTTAGATGCTTCTATTGCTAAATCTTTCCTGACTCCCATCTATTTCTGCCTGTATGAGAATCCAGTAAAATATGTTCCCTACTGATCCCCTTTCTTTGCTAGTCTTTGTCTTCCTGTATGTACTTCCGTGCAATGTTTTGAATGCCGTATGCATTTTAGTAAATATTTATTAGAGATAATTAACAGGTAGTTGTTCTCTCATAGACTTTTCCTCTAAGGGCTTAAAATTCATATTTTGATGTCAGTGATTAAAGCCTTTCCATTTTAAACTTAGCCTTGAGTTGCTTAGTATTTAGGGATTGTGCTTCTGCAACTTCATAGTCATGTGACCTTGAGCAAATTACTTATTTTCTTTGAACATCAAGTTTTCCTCATTCATAAAACAAGAACAGTAAGGCTTACTTTACAATGTAAAACAGAATGTTGGTTGGCACAAACAAAGGTCAATTTATGTTAACAGTCTTTTTTTATTATTATTTATTCAATTGTGATTGTGTATGTATGTGTGTGATATGTGTGTGTGTGTGTGTGTGTGTGTGTGTGTGTGTGTGTGTGTGTATGTCTATGTGTAGAACCAAGAGTGAACTTGGGAATCATCGTGGACTGCTTCTACCTCCTCTTTTGCTCTGTCCCGGGATTCACAGGCTCCGCCCACTGGGACCAGAAATGCAGCCCCCCTACCCCCTTCCGCAGGGCCTTTATACGCGGGATCTGTGATCCGAACTCAGGATCCTCCGCTTGCAAGGCAGAGGCTTAACACCTGAGCCATCTCTCCAGCCCTATATTAACAGTCTTAATAGCCTATCTTCCACTGATGATGTAATGATAAAATGTTCTCAGACTCCTTGTCATTGCAGTGTTAGAGACTTGGGAGGTCAGACTTTATTTATTTTTTTATTTTGTTTCGTGTTTGTCTCCTTTCTCCAGCATATTCCATAGAATGTCTACATATGTTTTTATGTAAAACATAAATTTTCCATCACTGCATCCCAGTGTTAAGTTTCCCACATTTCTATCAGAAATCACTACATAGCTACTGTTTTGTTGAGAAGCTGTACATATACCACTGTTGTATTCAAGCTGTTCTTTGAAGGTTTTCTCTCAAGTTCTTCTAATTTTGTCAGGTGTTGTTTTTTTTTTTTTCTTTTTTAATTTCCTTAACAAAAGTTTAGTTCTAAGGCCCACTGTAGGGAGACCCTTTGACTATGCTAGTCTTATTCAGGTAATGCTTATGATTTGTAACAAATTCTAGTTAAGTTGGGAAATATGCAAAGGAAGGATGCTTTATAGGAGTTTTGTTTTTCTTACAATCAGTAAGTTGCCAGTTGGAGAACATTCAGATGATTTTGAGTGTTACTGACTTAATATACATTTATAAAATTTAAGCAGGAAGAAAATGATAAGAATCTAAATAGTCAGGGAAATTTTGTGAAACTCTTGTGTATTGAAGAATTAATAGGTTTTGGGCTAGAAAGAAAGGTCTTTAGGTAAAAGTACCAACATCAGCAAACATAAAGAGTTTGGGATCTTTGGGAAGGAAAGGAGAGTTCTAGGCCTGTGACATCCTGATATACTTGCTCTGAAATTTTTACTTTCATTTTGAAGAATTTGAATTTGTGGTAAAAGTACTAGAAGCTTCAAAAGATGGAAGTGAGATGGTAAATCATGCTTTGGAGGACTTAGGTACCGGAAGTTTAGGGTGATCTGATGAGGGCCTGGGCTGTGCCTGTAGTTAGAAATAGAGAGAATATGTCAATCCTGAACAGCTTTCTGAGAAGAGAGATTAAATCATAAAGGTGAAGTTCTGGAGGAAAAACTTTCTCTTCAGTCTTTGAAAAAATTTACATTTTTGTATTTATCATGCAATTTGACTTTAATGTAGACTTTAGCCCATTCACATTTCTGGATTTAAGCTTTGAGGGATATGACTCATTTTCCTATGGTGACCACTGTAATAGAGGTTTTCATTGCATTCATAATAGTAGCTTCTTGGGCTGGAGAGATGGCTCAAGGGTTAAAACTGCATCGCAAGCAGAAGGTCCTGCGTTCAGATCCCAAGTTCCAGATCCCATGTAAAATTCCAGGCGGAAATGGTGGCGGCCTGCACTTCCCAGACCTGGTGGGAGTGGAGCATTGGAAATCCAGAGCAAAGCAAAAAGAAGGTTGAACAATCCAGGATGATTCCTGAAGTCACCCTTGGTCCTCCACAGGGACACAATACCCTCTGATACACACATACCACACACACACACTAAAATAAAATAGCTTCTTGATTAATCTCTGCCATCTTGAATGTCTTTTTACTTTCTTGTAATCCACCTGTCTAGTGGGTAAAGCTCAACTCTGCTATACAATCCTCTGTTAATGATATTTAGTCTCAAGACTGAGTAAATGTTGGCTTTTGAAGGTTATGTATTAATGATGGCCTCATATACTGTCTTTCCACCTTATTTTTTATTGCTTCTTCTATTAAAATATGCTATGTGGGGCTGGAGAGGTGGCTCAGGGGTTAAGCCTCTGCCTGCAGGCGGACGGTCCTGTGTTCAGATCTTGGACCCCACGTATAGATGCCCAGTGGGTGGAAGCGGGGGCGACCTCCGTTTCTGATCCTGGTAGGGCGGAGCCTATGAATCCCAGGGCAGAGTAAACGAGGAGGTGGAGGTGGTCCATGGTGGTTCCTGAATTCGTCTGTGGTTATACACACACACACACACACACACACACACACACACACACACACACACACAATTGAATGAATAAATAAAATATTTTTAAAAAATGCTACGTATTTCAAGAACATCATTTCTTTAACTGAGTGGTATTCTGTGTTTTTCTAGAACTTTTCCTTTTCTCTGATTCCATTTCCTCTCACTAGAAAGACACATCATTTTCTTGTTCTAGGGTTTTTTTTTTTAATAGTGAAAATTTAATTTTCAAATCTAAGCTGAAATTTTACAAGCTTTGCATACATTTTTTTAACCTTCTTGTTTCCATTTCTTTCATTCTTTTGTTTGTGCAGAATAAATAGTAAGGTTATAGTGAGAAAGAGGTTAGTGGAAGCCACATTATGGATGCACTTTTCTTGATTTGATTTTTGCTTGTGTTTAGTTTAAATGTGATCTGTTGTAATATTTGGCTTAAGCCAAATAACCTTAGGTTTCTGTAGCCTAACTTTTTTTAATAACTTTTTTAAGGTAAATATTGCTAGGTAAATTCATGTGCACCTGAGTTGACTGAGAAGATACAAAAGATAAAAATGAAGTTTTTGTTAATGGGCTTATAGTCCTGATGCGTAGTATTTAGAACAGCTAGGTGAGTTTTGTTCTCTGAAAAGAATGAGATTGTGTGTAATCTTTTATTTTTTAGTCAGCAGTTTTAGAAAGTTTTATGGAGATGGATCATCTGACATATCCAGAGAAAATTTTGATTGTTATGATTTGCAGACGTTACTATTGGAATCTAGTGGGTGGAAATTAGAGAACATGTTAAACATCCTGTGGTATACAAGTATTACTACTCTATCTCCTCTCCCAAGACCCCCCATAAGAAATTACTCAGGTGAAGGTATTACGGTTGAGGGACCCCCCTCCTTTGAAGTGCGTCTTTGTTTTCCAAGTGTCACTTGCATTAAATAGTTCCTCCTTGGATCTGTGTTGTAACTCAGAATAATTAATTGAATTATAACTTAGAAAGGGACTCTAGAGGAAATTTGTCCAAACTTATATTCCCCTAGGACAAGTTTTTGCATGATATTATAATGTAATGGAAAAAGTGCTTACTTGTGAAATAAGTTTGTTAAAGAGAAGCATTTGAATATTCAGTTTGATAAAGTGCTGTGCGAATCTCCATCAGGGAACTTTTTTCCAAGTATGTGCAATCAATGCAGGTACAGTAGAGTCATCTTTTTTTGTCAGATTATATTCTAGATAAACTAAAAATTAGGATACATTGGGCTAAAATTCTTCTAAGCATACAGTATAACCGTTAATCCCTTTCAATAAATGGAAATCGTAATCTGAGCCCTGAATCTACTGCTCAAGTTGTTATGAGAACTGGATTAATTATAGTTTTTAATGATTTGTGTTCATTGAAGAAAGGTGATTTGTCATAAGCTCATATTCTGTTATCACAAAAGTGTCTTAAGTTTGACAGGCTCTCTCTGATTTAAGTTGTTGAATGGTACTTTTTGGGATTTATTAGAGAGATCAAGTGGGATTATAATCACTACTAATCAACATTTTGCTCAGTATGTTAAATTTAAGAAAGTGAACTACATAGTGTATTGCTCTGCCTGTATTTTTTACTTCCTTTCAAAAATTTCTGCTAGTCTCTGTGTGATGTATGTTTTTTTTTTTTCATGTATATGTGTGAGCTTGCACACATGTATACCTGTGTGTGTAAGAGAATGTGGATGGACACACATGTGTACACAATGTACTTGAGTGTGTGTCTATGGAGGTCCAACAATGACTCTGGGAACCATCCTCACTCTTCTGCCTTATTGTTGTCAGCTATAGCATGCCATTAGAGCTGGTCTGGCTAGTCAGCTTGCTTTGTGGATTCCTAGGCCCTGCCTTCTGGGACTAGAATTACAATACAAGCAGGCCACCACACTGCCTGGTATTTTATATGATATCTGGGGATCTGAACTCAGGTTCCTTTGCTTGCAGGGCAAGAGCTTTAACCAATCAGCCACTTACTTCCCCAGCCTTGTGTGTACGTGTGCATTATACATGTTGTGGTAAAGATATTACAGAGGACAAAAATCTTACCTTTTAAATAAAGCTGAACTTGTAAGTTTCTAACATTTTAAAAAATATTGTTGCTGTGTAAGCATGTGCATTCATAACTTGTGTGTAGTAGGTACATGTGCCACTTGGAGCATAGAAATCAAAAGATAGCCTTAAGGAGTCAGTTTTCTCTTTTCACCTTTATATGGGTTCTGGGGATCAAACTCAGGTCATCAGGCTTGTGGAGTAAAACACTTAAGTCTCTGAGCCATCTTGCCTATCTCTCTATTTGAGAGAGTGAACGAGGAGAGAGGGAGGGGGAGAGAGAGAGAGAGAAGTGCAGAGGGCACTGTGTGTCTCTGTGGAGCCGACCAAGGGTGACTTCAGAATCATCCTGGTTTGCTATCTCCTTTTGCTTTGCTCTGGGTTTTCCCAGGCTCTGTCCACCAGGGCTGGAAATGCAGGCTTTTTTCACCTGGTGTTTTTTTACATGGGACCTGGGATCTGAACTCTTGGAGCCTTCTGAATGTGAGGCAGAGTCTTAAACCCTGAGCCATCTCTTCAGCCCTTGTGTTTCATTTTAAAACGTAATAAATTTTTCGTGTTAATAAGAGTAGTTGCATTGCTATTTTCTGTTGCATAGCATTCTATTATGTGAATAGTTTTGTTTGTGTGCACTTCTCCCTTCTCCTCTTCCCCTTTCCTCTTTTCTCATGTAGTCTAGGTTATCAAACTCACTGGAGTTCCTGATCATCATGCTTCGGTTTTCTAAGTGTTGGAATTACAGGAATGCATAACACCCAACTTGTTTTCCTTTTCTTATAAGTAGCACGAAGCAATACAATTAAATAAATATGGATATACAGAGAAAATAATATGAAACAAACAACACGAAGCAATACAATTAAATAAATATGGATATACAGAGAAAATAATATGAAACAAACATAAATTTAGGTGGTGTTTCATAGAAGTCAATTAATTCAAACTAGGTGCTGTATCCCATGTTTTGGTATGTGCTTTCTCTATCCAGTGTACGAGCTCTTGGTACAAGTGATGTAGAGAATCATTTGCTTTAGTTATTTTTTTTTTCAGGGCATTAAAAAAATCTTCGGGAAGTTTATTTCTTGTACGTAAACTTTTGTCTCTAGATTATAATCACTGAATAGTAATGAATATTTCTGTCAGATAGCAAGCTAAGTAAGTGAAAATGCTTATGTAATCGTGACAGCAGCATTGTAAGGTAGTTATGTACTTGTAGATGACGATGCTGAGGGAAGGAACAGAATAGTTAAGTAATTTATAGAAGGGGGAGCCAGGATGTGAGCTGCGTGCTTGATCCTGTTCTCTTCTTAACTGAATGCCTTTGGGAATAATAGTGACTCTCAGCATTTCAAGTCAATAAAAAGGGAAGATGTGGATTTATATATTTTTGAACAGTGTTGTTCTTTACTTTAGAAACCTAAAGATTTAGGGGTTCCAAAATAGGAATTTCTTGTGAAAAGGTGGTGCCTTCCTCCCTTTCCAATTAATGTGAATGCTTTCGAAAATGGGTATGGTTGTGTGTGGTTATGTATGCATGTGTGTGTGTGTGTATACATATATATATGGTGTGTAGATATGTATTTATTATATATTATGGTTGATACAAAGTTCATAGACAACTTGAAAAACAGAGAAGGCTTCTTAGAAGAGTTGGATTTGAACCAGCATATTTTTGTTTTTAATTGTGAGACAAAGAATTAAAAAAGATTACATCTTTTACAGTATGTTTATTAAAATATAACACTAGAAAAGAGGCATTTTTAGAATAGACAGATTTGACTTACATGTGTGTATTATTTTAATGAATTTTTAAAAAAGATTTGTGTTTGGGCTCTGCACATGCAAGAGTGTACTTATGAAGGTCAGAGGACTTGTGAAGGTAGGGTTGGAGGTTCTGGGGACAGAACTCAAGTTTTCAGTTTGTGGCAACTCTGGCTCTATCTCCTGAGTGATGGGATTATAGGCATAAAATGCCATGTGCAACTCAATTTGAAGGTTTTTTATATTAATCATTTGAAATGTCACACAATAAAGCAGATTAGTGTAATCCTATAGAATTTACCATTCTATTCTGATATTTATCTAAAAATGATTGTCTTGGAGCCAGAATGCACCTGTAATCCCAGCACCCATCATTTTTACAGTCTCACAAATCCATGATCCTGTAACATATTGTTGTGGCTGGAATATTGTTGGTTTAAGACCAGTTTGGGTTGCATAGTATAATCCTGTTTTTTTCATGTGGGGAAGAAATAAGTAGTGAATTTATCTAAAGTATTGTCTGCTTCTTTTTGTCATGGGGGGAAGATTGCACAGTTTAGTAAATTCAAAGTTCTTGGTCTTAGGAAACCTTTTTTGCTTTCAAATTGAGAAGACATGGGTAGTAACCCATAACTATAATACTAACAGTGAAAAGACAGAAGTAGATTTTATTCATTTTGGAAACTTGATCTATATACTGAGACTGTCCATATATATTTTTATAATGAGCATATGGTCATTTACTGGGTTATTTAGAACTTCCAGATACTAAAACTTATATCAGAAATTCACGTTCATTAAATTATCGCTAATCCATTAAAAAAATCAGTGTTGGAAAAGTGTTCAAAAGTTTAAGATAATGAATGTAACTTTTCAAAATACTAATATTTTCTTTAAAACCCTGGTTTTATTGCCAACAAATGTCAGTAACAACATTATCTGCTAACTACCTAGGGTTTTTTGAGATGATGGTCTGCCTATGTGTATTTCAGGTGGTCCTCAAATCCTCCATCCTTGAAGTTGTCTGAAGCTTCCTGAGTGCTAGTGTTGGCAGGAGTACTTCTAAGCTTGCTCCCAAGTTGGAATAATTGTCCTTTGTCAGTTGTTCTGCCTTACGAGTCAGGCTAGTTCAGCTTGCAACTCAGTGTACTGAGGATTCATAATGCATCAGTGTTTTATGCATTTTATTTGTGTTTATATTCTATTTCAAAGTTTTTAAAAAAAATTTCATTTAGCATCTATGTGGTGTGTAAGAGAGAGAGCACAAGCACTGTATGTTCCTGGGGAGGACCAAGGGTAACTTTAGGAATCATCCTGGATTGCTTCTGGTTTTTGTTTTGCTCTGGATTTCCCAGGCTCCACCCACCAGGGCTGGGAAGTGCAGGCTGCCACCATTTCCGCCTGTCAGGAGTTTTTTTGGGGGGGGGGGCGAGGGGGGAATTGAACCAAATTTAGGATCTCCTGCTTGTGAGGCAGAGTCTTAACCCGAGGCATCTCTTTAGCCCTTTCCAAAGTTTTTTTTTTTTTTTTTTTTGGTTAAATCATGTATGTGTGTGCATGGGTCAGAGGAAAAATTTCTGAGAGTTGATTTTCCACCACATGTTTGTGGGGACTAAACTGAGGTCATTATACTTAGTGACAAGTCCTTTAACCAGTGAACTTTTTCTCTAGCCCATACTTTCTCTTTCAACACAAAATAATACTCTCGGTCAAGATTTACTAAATTCCATAGTGTTTACTGTTTCATCAAGACTATCATTTTTTAACAAACTTTGGTGAGTAATGCAATGGCTATTATTGCTTGCCACTCCCTTTGATTTGTTCTGAGATGCTAGATTTACTCATGTTTATATTTGTAATTTCATTGCAAATATCACAATGAAAAAAGACAATGTTGTTTTAGTATTCTGTAAAAACATGGATCTCCAAAATGGTCTGAGATCTCCAGAAGTATAGAAAATGCGCTTAAAGGATAGTTGGCCTAGTCCTTTCTATAGGTTTCCCTTTGTTCCTAGACCAGATGGGTGAAGAGGGGATGAAGAAGCAAATAAATAGAGTTAAGTAGCTTGGTTAATCACTAAATAAAAGTGTTAGGAAGTGAAATGAAAGGGAATGAAACAGGGTGAGAAAGGAGTTAAGTATGTTGGAGAAAGAATGTGAGTTCTTTGAGGATTAGGATAATTAACGAAGTTCAGAAAATTGTAAAGGAATTGAGTTGAGAGAAGGCAAAAAGGGAGGGATCTCGGGCAGTATCATCATTCATGGGGCTGACAAGAGGAAGAGAACAGGATGACAATAGTGCCAAGAATGTCAGGAGAAGAAAATTTAAAAGAAAGTTATTACTACCTAATGTTTAGGAAAAGACAAAATGGGACCATGCATTTAAGGATTGCATTTGTTGAAATTACTGCTTACCTTTGGCAAATCAATATAAATAGGTAGCTGTTTATTTATTCTTCTGAGGAGTTTGGGGGTAGTAGAAAAAAAACGAGCTGGGCAGTTAATTTGAAGACAAAGACTTAGATTTAAAGAGCTAGTAGAGCAGATTGATGAAGCAAATTGGTCTTAGCTTTATAGTGCAGTCTTTATTTTGTGGAGAAGTAAGTTAATGAAAACTAGATTCCTGGTCAGAAAAATACATAAACCTATGGTATTTGACATAATTTTTTTTGTCATTTTTATTTTATTATTATTATTATTTCTGCTCATACAAACTTAACAGGTATACGGGTCCCCTCCCTCCCTCCACCTCCCCTCACCCTCCTGTTCTCCCCTCTCCCTCCCCATCCCCGGAGCATCCTTTACTGTGCATGCCAAACTCTCCTCTGGGTCCTCCTCTCATTTGACATAAATTTTTTTTGTATGTATGTGATCATAAGTTTCTTAGTCTTTTTTTTTTCTATCATTGAGTGTTCATCCGAAAAATTTGTTTAAATTCAGTAGTTTAAATGCAGATAATTATAACCATCTGATTATTTCAGCATGGAATTTCTGTTTTGACATTTTCTATTTGTGGTTAACAAGTGGCAAGAAGGGTAAAATGCTTTTTTTTCTCTTAGATAAAAGGCAACTTGAGGTTCTAGAATGGTTTTACAGTTTTCTTTTGGAGGCAGAATTTGAACAGTAACCTCAAGTGGTGCTTGTATTGAAAACATATGTTGTTTTTGAATGTGCTTGTATTTCTAACTTTGTTCTTTTCTCTCAGTCTGTTTGCAGGGGAGGCAGTAAGGGGCCCTGGAGCTGGCCTCAGCACTGGGAGAGGCTGGACTTCCTGTCTCTCTGTGCTGAATGGCTGCGATGGCGCCCGCTCTCACTGACGCAGCAGCTGAAGCACACCACATCCGGTTCAAGCTGGCTCCCCCATCCTCCACCTTGTCCCCTGGCAGTGCCGAAAATAACGGCAACGCCAATATCCTTATTGCTGCCAACGGAACCAAAAGAAAAGCCATTACTGCAGAGGATCCCAGTCTAGACTTCCGGAATAATCCTAACAAGGAAGAGTTGGGAAAGCTACAACCACTGGTGGCATCTTATCTCTGCTCTGATGTAACATCTGTTCCCTCAAAGGAGTCTTTGAAGTTGCAAGGGGTCTTCAGCAAGCAGACAGTCCTTAAATCTCATCCTTTGTTATCTCAGTCTTATGAACTTCGAGCTGAGCTGTTGGGGAGACAGCCAGTTTTGGAGTTTTCCTTAGAAAATTTTAGAACCATGAATACAAGTGGTCAGACAACTCTGCCACAAGCACCTGTAAATGGGTTGGCTAAGAAATTGACTAAAAGTTCAACACATTCTGATCATGACAATTCCAGTTCCCTCAATGGGGGAAAACGGGCTCTCACTTCATCTGCTCTGCAGGGAGGTGAAGTGAGGGTGTCTGACTCTGGGGACTTGAAGGGGGGTATGACCAATTGCACTCTTCCACATAGAAGCCTTGATATAGAACACACAACTCTATATAGCAATAATAGCACTGCAAACAAATCTTCTGTCAATTCCATGGAACAGCCGACACTTCAAGGAAGCAGTAGGTTATTACCTAATACAGACTCCAGCTCTAACTTGGCAGGTGTCAAGTTAGAGGTCAAAAAACCTCCCCCGTCTTCCACTCTTTTCAGTGCTTTAGATTCTGACACAAGGATAACGGCTTTACTGAGGCGGCAAGCTGACATTGAAATCCGTGCTCGTAGGTTACAGAAACGCTTACAAGTTGTACAAGCCAAACAGGTGGAGAGGCATTTACAGCATCAGCTGGGTGGATTTTTGGAAAAAACTTTGAGCAAACTGCCAAACTTGGAGTCTTTGAGGTCCCGGAGCCAGTTGATGTTGACCCGAAAGGCTGAAGCTGCATTGAGAAAAGCTGCGAGTGAGACCACCACTTCAGAGGGACTTAGCAACTTCTTGAAAAGTGATTCGATTTCAGAAGAATTGGAAAGATTTACAGCTAGTGGCATAGCCAACTTGAGGTGCAGTGAACAAGCCTTTGATTCAGATGTCACTGACAGTAGCTCAGGAGGGGAGTCTGATATTGAAGAAGAAGAACTGACCCGAGCTGATCCTGAGCAGTGCCATGTACCTCTGTGAGTAGAACCCCTGGTGATACGTAATCATTCTTGAAAAATGTTGGGCAAGGAAGACTTAAGTGAATTCTCATTTTGTAAAGAATATAATTCTTGTAAATCGGCAACTAGGTTCTGTTCATCTGTGTCCCTAGTTTTAGGGAAATGAATATGTATCTGAAATGAAAAGAATTTCTGCTATAGTAATGTTGCGTGCTATAGGCTAAAAGTTACTGATTTTCTTTGGAAGTCTTAAAAAATGGCATATTGGTATATTGATTTCTTTTACACCTATAACACATTTTATTTTAGGGGTGTAACTTGAGATTTTTGTGGTTTCCAGGGAGTAGGGACAAATGTTGAGTTGATTTAGATAAGTAGATGGGAATTTATAGTATTTTCAGTTCAACTTGCAGCAGAGAGCATGCTTGGTCTTATTTTCTTACTGTTGGAAAAGCAAATCATGTTTTTCTTCTGTTTTCAACTACAACAGAAGACACCTGTGAGCTTGAAAGTATGGGGATTTCCCTCCATCGTAGCAGCTAGTTGAATTGAATTCAGTTCTGACTCTATCCACCTGGAAATATTGCCAGATTCCACAGTGTGAGGGCTTGGTTCTCTGAAGATTGCCTTTCATCTCCTTCAGGTGCCAATTGCAAGTCTCATGGTTTTACCTACGCTTCTGGCTGTCTGTAAATCAAGATTCTCATAAATGTCATCCTCAATTTTGTTAAATTTGCTGTTTTTACTAAGTGATGTTAAAAATAATTCAGATGAATACATATATAGGGTTAGATGAGGGGGCAGGGACACAGAACTTTGCTGTCATATATAGGAACCTTTATTTGTTCATCTATCCAGAAAAACTCTGAACCCTGTCCTTTGGGTTTTTATGAAACTTTGGTTGCATAGGTATAACTAATTCCATCATTTGCTGTTGGTAATCATCATTCCTTTTCTCTTGCAAGGTTGGTAGGCGGGCAGGTGGTGGTATTGAAAGTGTGAGTTCTAACATTACCTTGTTTTTTTAGCGACTAACCCCATCCTGCAGCTGCTTTCGGCTGCCAATCTTCCAACTCAAATTACCATCAAAAAGACTCTATAACTGGAGATTGAAAGATTTTAGAAGTTAAATGCCAATAAAGAAAGACTGAATATGTACTTTACAATGTTCCGCTCTAAGGATTAATTAGAAAATGCTTCAGAATATTTTGTATGTTCCCTTTTTACATAGTTCACTTTTGCTACTTGATTCCTATCTGAGAGGCCTCATTTTTACCAATTCATGTATTTAGTTGTTTGTTAACTTGCTTTTTTGGGGGTGGGGAGGTGGGTGGGGATAGGCCAGGCTGTGTATTAGTCAGACTGTCCTCTAACTAAAATCAGTCTCCTTGAGCTTCTTGAGTGCCAGGAGTACAGATATGCCACTATGCCCAGGTAGATTTGTATTTTCTTTCAGCAAAGCTAATAAAAAATACATTTTTACTGTTTTGCAAATACCTTAGTTTCATAAAATGGTGCATGATCTCTTGAGGGTGACATTTCATAGTTTATTTTTTCTTCAGTCCTGCATTCATGTACTTAAGTATACTAATAGATCAATAAATCTGCATTTACTACTTGGGTTAAGTTTATAAGATCAGTAACAGAAGTTGGGAAAGTTTGGCTAGATACTAGAAAGTTAATCCTCTTGATTTCCTCTTTTGTTAGAGATGTTTTAAGGTTTGGATTGCTAGAGATGGCTGAAATGGTGTGGATATGTTGGAAAATGTTTTTTTTCCCTTGGTGGTAATAGAAAGGTGATTGCTTTCCACTGGAGAGTTTGACAAAGTTATGTCTTTAATTAATTAATTACCTGGTTTATTATTTGTTTATATTATTCACATGGATAATACTGCATACATGAAAGAAATTTTTTATTTCTATTTTAAAGGAAGGATAGGTAATTTGGGGGAATTTATACTTTGTGGATACTGAATTCCATTATCATTTGTTAGTCCTTGTGAACTCAAGAGTTTTATTTCCATGTTCACATTTAAAGCAAATATGAGACTGATGCAATAACTCTGGGTAAAGCACCTGTTCAAAAACCTGGCAACTGAGTTCAATCCTCAGAAGTGCACACAGTGGAAAGAGAAAACTGATTTCTGAATATTGTCCTTGGACTTTCATCCATGCATCATGTCCTTTCTCATCCTCCTTCCCTTCTCAAATAAACTAAATATTTAAAAAAAAAATTTAAAGCAGATATATTTCAATGATTGGCTACTTCCAGTTATCTTTCTTTAAATGGATTAGTAGCTTACATCAACTTGTAAATATTTGTGATGTTATTTCCACTGATTTCACTGTAACTGAATATTTAAAGATGTGAACATTAAGTTCATAACTCAGAGCTAACATTTTGTTTTTAGAAAGTGTAATAGACCCTGCTTTTGAAGCATTGTAAACTATGCAAACTTACTTGTATTTAAAAAAGGCATTTAAACTGTATGATTATTTTGTTCAGGATATATTGCATTGAAAAACTCAAATGGTTGGTATGTATGTGGACATCCAAGGGATTATTTTGGATGATTTTGGTAGTCAAAGTTGTATTTTCAGGGGTGGAAAGATGGCTCACAAGTGAGTCTAAAGGCCTGAGTTTAGATCCCCAGCTCCCATGTTAAAGCTGGAAACAGACTTGAGCATCTTTAATCTCTGCATACCTATGGGGGGATGGGAGATGGAGAATCTACAGAAGCTCTGGGCCATCTAGCTAGCTGCCTTACTTCTCATGATATAAAGAAACTCAGTCTCAAAACAAGTTGAAAAGTTGAGAACAGGTTGTTATCTGACTCCCAAACATGTCTGCCGACACACTTAAATATATATACACACATTGAATTTCCATGCATTCTAGATAGTATCATAGTGAGCAGAATTAGGGCAATGAAAGTAATGTTGAATGTAATTATTATTATTTAAACTAAACCATCAGAAAGGCATGAATACTTTAATTTTCTTTTTGAGCAAGATAACTGAATCTTCAGGGTTTTGACTCAAAAAGAAAAAATTGGATTCTTATCAGCTTTTTAAATTGTTATTTAGTAGTTTTCCCACCCATCTTAGCCATATTAAAGTAGTTGAGCCTCAGAATGAGAAGTTAGTAATGCTTCAGGTTCATTTTAACCCCTTCCCCTTCCTGCACCTGTTCTGTGTTTTACTTCTTTGCCAGAGATATGATCAGATAAATTTAATTTAGGCAGCTGTAATCAGAGTATTTTCTATAAGTGACTGTAGTAGCAAGTTTTAGGATAATGCTACTTAAATTATAAGTGGATGGTTCACTGCAGATTACAAGCTCTTCAATAAGCATTCACCTGTGCCTTTTCTTTTTCTACCTCTAGAAGCAAGATATTTATTAAGTCTGTATGTTTGAACAATAGCAGAACTTTTTTTTGTTACTAAAGTTTTGGCAAAATGAATGTCTTTATTTTGCTTGACAGTAAACTATTATGTCGATTTGATTTTTTTGTTTAATTGACGTGTGGTAATTAAAGCTCTCAAATAATTTTTTTTTTGTTTTAATCTCTTGGGAAAATCTTCCCAAAATATTTCATATATCCTTGTCTTGGTACAGTGTGGACATAATCACTGTTACTCTGAAAATGCTGCACTATTTTGAGTTTGATATAGCTTAATCATTGTTATTGATATCATTGTCGAAGGTACAGGGATTTTAAGCATCTGGATGGTGGGACTGAGACGCAGAATGTCTCAATAAATGTCTACATGTTTAATTCTTGTTTTTGTGTGTTTTGTTTTTTTGTTTGTTTTGAGGCTATTTTTGCAGTGTAGTTCAAACTGGCCTGAGCTCTGGATTTTCCTATTTATGCTTCTGGAATACGGGAATTAAAGATTATATGCCACCATACTTGGCTCATTACTGTTTTCTAAGTCTCAAATATTTTTTATTTAAGAGACAAAGACTACAGGTGTACATACATACTACAGCACACCTGTGGAAGTCAGAGGACAATTTTCAGAAGTCTGTTCTCTCAGTCTGTCGTGTGGTCTCTGGGGGGCTGATACTCAGGTTGCTGTATTTTTTGTGTAGGCATTTTTGCTTGCTGAGCCATCTCACCAGCTCTTTAAATCCTTTTTTGTGTAAGTGGAATAAATGTTTAATTATCTCATATTTAATATATTTATTGAGTTTGTGTATATAGGTTTTTATTTTTATACATTCCTTTGGCTTTTTTCTTCTAAAAGTTGTGTCTCTCACTTTAATTTCCAGCTGTTTAATTGTGAATTCCTGGACTCACTTTGCTAAATGTGGTTTGCATTTTCTGGGCTAATAAACTAATATTCTAAATAACTTGTTTAAATAATTTTCCATTCAGTCTCTCTTTTAAGAAGAAAAGTGCTCACGTGCATGTGTGCGTGTATTGCTCTACCTCCTTTTTTCTTTGCTCTGGGGCTTTCCAAGGCCAGAAGTGCAG
Source organism: Typhlomys cinereus (assembly GCA_023101885.1). Taxonomy (NCBI): domain Eukaryota; kingdom Metazoa; phylum Chordata; class Mammalia; order Rodentia; family Platacanthomyidae; genus Typhlomys; species Typhlomys cinereus. Next base: position 349,527 of record JALPQD010000298.1, on the reverse strand, counting down.
GTCACTGCTGTTTCTTCTGATCTGAAGTCCTTCTGCTTGTGAGAACCCCTGAGCCATCTCCAGCCCTCCACAGTCTCTTAAGTGTTCTCTTTTTTTTTTTTTTTTTTTTTTCCGGTGCTGGGGACCGAACCCAGGGCCTCGCGCTTGCTAGGCAAGTGCTCTACCACTGAGCTAAATCCCCAACCCCTTAAGTGTTCTCTTAGAGTAACAGTGTTATGGATACCCGAACCACATTTTGTAAACCTTTCCCTTAATTTTTTTTCACTTTTTTTCTTCCTCTAGATTGTTTCTCTTGAAAAAATAATCCCATAAAACTTCATTGTGGCTACAGTGCATTGAGATCTTTGTTATTACATAGTGCCTTAGGGAGGAAGTTTACAGCTACAATAATTCTATTTATTTTCTGTGTTTTAAGCCAATGTATATAATCTTAATTCTGTAGTTTGTGTTTACTAGGTTTTCAGGTTTTTTTGTCTTTTTTTTTTTTTATTTTGAAGACAGTTTTGTATAGTTGGATGACCTTGAACTTCAGGACAGTGCTTGCATTACAGGCATGCACCACTTTGCTCGGTATTTGTAGAGCTAGGGATTGAATTCAGGGTTTTTGGTGCCTTCTAGGCTGGCATTCTTACTAGCTGACCGGTGCCATAGGGTACCTTTTTAATTAAAAATGATGTAATATATGGTTTTCTATTGGTGAGAGCACACACATGCCTTATGTGCATGTCGTGGCTCCTGGGTTGTGATAGTCAGTTGCAAGTCAAATTTAGTTAAAAATGAGCTTATCAACGTGTGCAATTCAGTGGCTGAAGCACTTGAATTTTGTGCAGTCTTGATTATAGAGGCCTCTCATAAGTATAATGAATTTTCAGTGTTTTTGTAGGTTTTTCCTTTTTAGTTATTCTGAAATAGTATGTATTATAACTCCTTATTTTTGAATTTAGGTACATAGAGGTAAAGTTGCCAAAAATAGCAATCAAACTGATTTTTCAATTTTCTACTTTGTTTACAGAATAATGGGGTAAGAGAAACATCAGCTGATGTTATCATGATGAAGATTATTTATTAATCCTTCTCTGCTATAAATTAGCTATGTAGCCAGTTTTGTGATTAAAATGAAATGAACTAGGGAATGATTAGGGCTCAAGTTATTTTTGAAATCTTTTGCAACTTTATTTTTTACAGTGCTAGGTATACTAGACAAGTAATCTAAAACCTCTGAGCTGTAATCTTAGCCCTCAGAACTACTTTGTAATATAACTACAGTATCTTCTCACACTGTTGAAGCTGTTCTAACTACCCTTTTGGCATTTGAGAGTTAAGTCAGTGACAGAACTTAAAACAAATTTCTTAATTTGCTACTTTTAGCTTTGATCTCTTAATGCCTTTTTTCCCTCTTATTTTTGTTTTTATATTATAGTCGATTGAACCTTGTTTTTCTTGGTACGTGGATGTAATAAAGGAATATATAATAAAAAATACTTTCACCATGATCTTGCAGAATCTTTTTGCTCAATATCTTTGGTTTAATATTTCTTCCTTTTTTGTTAATCTATGCAACACAGTATATCTCTCTATATCTATCTATCTATATGTGGGCATGGTCAGTTCTTCCCTTTTTTATTCCTGAATATACATGTAGGTATTGAGAATTGCAGGATTCTAAAGAAAGTTAAGCAATATGTTTTCTGCGGGTGTAGTTCTTACATTTTTTTCTGCTACTTCGTTGACTTGAGTTTTCATTTTCTAACATTGAAAGTACTCCTACTGTATTTGGGCAGCTATGTGCAAATGTATAATACTCAGATTTGAACTTCTGATGTTCCTGTTTCTACCTTCTAAGTGCCGGAATTATAGTTATTAACCACCACCACTCCTGGCTTGCATTAAGTCTGTTTTTGAGGAGTTAATAGAGTGGAGAACACAGTGGGACAAAGTGAATACTTGGTGTTCAGTATGTAGTAATAGAAGGTAAGTTACCGGGTGTTACAAAGATAAAGAGATGTTAGCAGGAAGATCCATATTAAAGTTGAACCTTGAAGGATGATGGTTCACGTTTTGATAGGCAAATACTTAGTGGGAGTTTGTGGTATAGAAGACATGCGACTTTGGTGGCCAGAGTAAGACATGCTAGAAATCTATCAGTATAGGTAAAGTATAAGAAAGTGTAACCAGGAAAAGGAAGGCTGATGACCCAGTGAGGAAAGGCCTCTGCATGTAGATTGGAGACCTCAGCTCCAGAGAACATTATCTGAAAATTGTCCTCTGACCTCCATGTGTGCAATGGTATCCACCTCTCTTCCCATGCCCCTTCTTCCCCATATAGATAAGTACTTTTTCTTTAAAGGAAAAGGAAATCATTATAGGCATTTGTTAAACCATTCACTGAGCCAATCCCCAGTTCAAAGATAGGTCTTTTGAGGTTTAAAGTTTTTGTAATTAATTAAAGAAGACATGCACATGTGTGCCATGATGCAAGAGTGGAAACCAGACAACTTTCAGAAGCCAGTTCTATGGTGTGGATTCTAAGGATTGAACTCTCAGTCACCAGGTGTGTGAGTGTTGTTTTACCCACAGACTTCTCTCTTTGGTTATTGGAGATAAAGTATTTTTTGTTCTTGTTAGTCTTCTCTGGAGTTTAGAGCCGATAAGTGAATTATAAACAAGTACTTTTTGTTTATTTAAACATTTTCCTAATGCTAGGCTTAGTAGAGCACATACTTATAATCCCAGCATTTGGGAAGCTATGAGGCAAGAGGGTCATCAATTCAAGGTCAGCCTGGACTGTATAGTGTTAGCTTGGGTTACATTGCAAGACCCTGATGCCAATTAAATAATGTAAAGTTTCCCTTAAAAAAACTCTCCAATAAATTTTATTACTATAAGTTTTAAAGTAATGAAGAAACAGTTTTCTTAATTGGTTTTCATTTATTTAGTTTGCATTTGTGTCCCTGGGTAGGTATAATTAACAGTTGATACTTGGCTTTTGTTGATTGGGAAGCTACAGAAAACCTGAAAGATAAGCCAGAGATATTTTTAATTACCGTTTTTTGAATTTATGAAATTAGTAGTAAAGAGAATAGTATAGAAGAAGGAATTCTGGACCACTTTTGAGAACTGTTTATTTTTTTTGAGAATATTGACTTGTTTTATAATTACTGGACCAGAGCACTTAAGAAAAGCATCACTAGCTACATGTAGACATCTGCTCTGCTTTGTTGAGATAAGCTATGTGGCCATGAAACTTAGCTTAGAGCACTTGAATTTCTGTAGGGAATCAAACTGTGCCTCACGGGGGAGTCACTGGCAGAGCTTCCCCAGGCCTCTCTCATTTGTTTCTCTCATGAGGCAGTCTGTACTGTATGTGCTTATAGTAACCGTTGTTTGATTTGTGCCTGTGTGTGTTCCCACATATCGAAATAAAAAATTTCCACATACCAAAAATGAGTAAGATTATGCTGTTTTGAGTGGACTAGTAGGGTGTTTTGAAGCGAAAGAGTAGCAACAAAAATTTTTACCAAATACTGTAACAACATACACAACACACACACAGAGACAGATTATAAAATTCATCTTTATAGAACAAGTAAGATAACTTAAAGCCATCTAATCCCTCAATATAAAAAACAGAACTTAAGTTACTGCTTTTTAAGTGCATAGAGTCCTGTTTACAGATGCTTGCTACCACATCCAGCTTTATGTGGGTTCTGGGAATTTGAATCTAGGTCTCCTCATGCTTTTGTGGCAGTTGGCTTTATACACTGAGCGTCTCTCCCAAGCCCTTTTCTTTCCTTTTTTTTTTATTTTTAATTTTTATTTATTTATTCAATGTGTGTGTGTGTGTGTGTGTGTGTGTGTGTGTGTGTGTGTGTGTGTAGAACCGCGGGCAAATTCACAAACCACCATGGACCGCCTCCATCTCTTCCTTGTTTACTCTGTCCCAGGATTCACAGGCTCCGCCCTACCAGGACCAGAAACCCAGGCCGCCCCACTTCTGCCTGGAGTTTATATGTGGGGTCTAGGATCCAAACTCAGGACCTTCCACCTGCAAGGCAGAGGCTTAACCCCTGAGCTACCTCTCCAACCCCTTTTCTTTCCTTTTTTAAAATTAATTTTTAAAAACTTTTGAAAAGTTATATTTTTTGTGTATGTATGTATGTCCCTGTGGAGGGCCAAAGGTGACTTCTGGAATCATCCTGGATTGCTTCTACCTCCTTGCTTCACTCTGGGATTTCCCAGGCTCTACCCACCAGGGCCAGAAGTGCAGTCTTCCATTTCTGCCCAGCATTTTTATGTAGGACCTGGGATCTGAACTCAAGACCTGCTTGTGAGGTAGAGTCTTAATCCTTGAGCCATCTCTCCAACCCCTTATTTTTCTTCTTAAACTGGCACTTTGCTAGAAGATTCTCTTTTCTAGCAAATATTCTTTAGACATACTCTGTGCATACTGGATTTTGTAAGATCCTTGTTCTGAAGGCTAGAAGTACAGACCAGTCTTCTCAGTGTAAGATGAAAACAGAATGAAGCTTGCCTAAGACTATTACTTTTCATTTAATCTTTTATGCAAATGAATTTAGGCATTCACTGAAGCAATTTGGTTTGGAACTATGTCACTTATGTATGGAGGTCAGAGGACAACTTGTGGGAGTTGGTTCTCGGGTTCTAGGCATTCAAAGTGAGATCATCAGTCCTGATTACTGATTTACTCATCTTGCCAGCATGGTTAAGAATTTATTCTAAGTAACCTGATAATAAGCAGATCTTAGGTTGCAGAGAGGTACCGAGTACCTAGAAATTTTCAAGATAAATGTGCATTCACAGCGTTGAGATATGTATGTACATGTCATTTTTATTAGGTTACTTCCATGTATATTTAGAACAGTGTTAGGTTATTTAACTTTTTATGGCTCACATTCAAGCATTAGGATATTACTAGATAAATAAATGTCTGTAACTTGTTTTCCTTTTTTTTTTTTTTTAAAGAAAGGATTCCTTGTAGCCTAGGCTGGATTGGCCTTCACCTTCTTACGTAGCTGAGGATGTAGTAACCTCCGCCTCCTGAGTAGTAGGTAGAGTTAAAGGCATTCAGCACCATGCATGGTAAACATTCCTAATTTCATTCAAGAGCTTACAGAAAGGTAAGACACAGAATTGTTTATTTTCTTATTGGTTGACCTTCAAGCTTATGTTCATTTCTTTTTAATACATGATCCTTAAACATTGCTTGGAGGAGTTACCTTAAGTTGTTAATTTGAATAGAAAACAAGGTGTTGTCTTTAGATGTAGTCAGAATGTCATTAAGGCTATTCTAGAAAAGTTCGGAGTTTTTGTGAACAAAGACTAATAACATTTTCTCTTACATGTATATGTCTTTGTATGTGGTGGTGCACATATGTTCAGGTTCACATATGTAAATGTGGAGGCCAAAAGTTACCCCTAGGAGGTAGGCTTAATATTTTCCATTGTTCTTTCAGTTGAATCCAGAGCTTGCCCAATTAGCTAATCTGGCTAGCTAGCTTGATCTGGGGATCTTCTGTCTCTGCCTTCCTAATATTGGGAATTGGGCAGGCTGCCATGGCCACCTGGGGCTTCCAAATTCTGATCCTCAAGGTTTGCAGGTCATGCAAACACCTTAATTCAGTTTTTTTCCCCTTTTTTCCTGTCAGCACTGCATATTGAACTTTATGCCTCTTGCATGCTGAGCAAGTACTCTTAGCACTGAACTACAGCTCCAGCCCCTCAATTATAGCAACTTTCAGGGGGCTCTAATTACTTGGTAACTAGTTTTTCAGGATCATTTGTCAAGGTTAATTTTGCCTCAGAAGGACAAGGAAACTCTCCTGGAAATAAGGAATGATTTACACACTTAATTGAGAGTTTGGTTCTTTAAGGAGTAAATTCCTTTTGAGTTTTTTTTTTTTTAAGACATTGGATTAGTATTAGACACAGCAATAAATTTTAGCTGAAATGGTAAGAGTGGGAAGTGATCACTCTGGACTAAAGTGAGCAAAGATAGAAGAACCAACTTGAGTTTGCATCAGGGGTGACACTTAGAGTTTCAGCATGAGGAGATTCTGATCCAAGAGTGGTGATCAAGAGCTCACAATAAGGATGTGAAATGAGGTATCTGCCAAGCATAAAAGTTTTGAATAGAAAATGATACTGGAAAGACAAATTGGAATAACAGTTTTGAGTTCCAGGTTAGCACATTTGAATTTTATTGCAAGAATAGTGAGGAATCAGATATTAGGATGATTCAGGTATTCATAAGAGTCATTTCATATTATTGTCTGACATGTAGTTTGGTGGCTCACTGATAGTGTGGAAATAGGGCAAGGCTAGAAACAGAGAGGCTATTGTAAAAGCCTAAAAGACCTCAGACCAGGTCACTAGAATGGGAAGGAAGAATGGTCCATGTAAGACTTTACTCACTAGAGAATTTTAGAAGTGAATTTGGAGTTACGCAAAAAATTATAATTTACAAATTAAAAACTTAGACACCCATAAAGTGACTGCTGGGCGAAAAATAATTAGTCAAAGTTGAGGTCTTGCTTCCAATTCTAAAATCTTTCCATGATTATACCCCGCAAACTGGATGACATGACTAGTTTGCATCAAGGGTGATGCTTAGAAAATTGGCAGAACATAAATAGAAATAGAAAAGGCAAAAAAAAGAAGAAAGATAAACAGATGGATAGAGAGAGAGTATTTGGGAAGGAATGATGTTAAATGGAGTGAAGAGCTCTTTTGTTGTTGTTGTTGAAGGCTGTCCTGAAGACTGTTTAACTTTTGCATTTAGATCTGTAGGGGTTTATATATGATTTGAAGATTTTAATAATGAGCAACATATTGAGTAGATCACTTTTTTCCTCTGGTTAGAAATTCCATTTTCAAGGCTGAGGAGATGGCTTACAGACAAACAAATCTGACTTCAGATCACCAGATTCCATACCATATGCTGAGGCCTGCACTTTGGCCTTGGAGGAAAGAACCCTGGGAAACTCTAGAAGAAAGCAGTAAGGAGGCGCAAAGTATGATGATTCCCAATGTCACCCTTAGACCTCTACAGGCACACAAACACACCTCTTGAGGTGTGCTCTTGTATACACATGTGTATACCCACTCACATGCAAACACATACACATGTATTTGGACACATGTATCCTGTACACGTACATGAAAAGAAAAAAAATAGATCGTTTCTTAGTATATGAGAAAACTATCCTTTTCTCTCTTTTTTGCCTCTGAAAATACTCAATACAGTTTTTATTTTCCCTTCCTCTGTTTTGTTTTATTTTTTAAAATAGTTTGTTGTTGTTCTTTGAGGCATGCTCATGTAGCCTAGGTTAGTTTTGCAGTCTCTAAGAATCTAAAGATAGTCTTGAACTCCTACTTTGCTTACTACAACCTGATCACAGTTTTCTTTTTTTTTTTTAATTTTAAACATTTATTTCACAATTTCATACACAAGTTTGATTATGCCCCCTCCCTTAGTTCTCCTTTAGTCCTTCCTTCCTCTCAGTGTCCTCTTTGAACAAGTCCCCCTCCTACTTGCGTTCCTCCCCCATATTTAATTAGGTGTGCCTGCATGAGGATGAGTGGAGGTTTATTTACTTGCACAAAGGCAATGTACCGTTGACTGCACATGCCACTAAGGAGTATGGTTCTTTTTCCCCTAGCAACTATTAATTATTGCTTCTCAAGGAAAGGTGGGGCCTTTTGTACTCCTTCCTCCATTCATAGGGAAATATCGATGGCATAATCTTCTGTAGCTATGAGTTCTGGGTGCAGCAGCTATGACCTGTTCAGAATATAGTAGTTCAGAATATAGTATTTCACATCCTCTAGCTCTTTACATTCTTTCCTCTCTTCTATGATGTTCCCTGAATGGTATAGGAGTGATAATGGATGTATGTTTAGGGCTGAGTACTTTACTATGAGTCTGTATTAACCTTTATTTATTGCTAACGGAAGCTTCTGACCAAACCTGAGAACAGCACTAACTATTTGCCTGATTTTTGATGCTTACCTGAACTCACATTTCCCCACTGCTATGGGGGTTCTCTTCATTGCTCTTTTTGTTTGATATTTTACTAGACACTTAGTGACAGTGGCATTTTGTTTTTTAAATTGTTAGATTTTATTTCTTGTTTGAGTACATTTAACTCTTGTAGTACACTGATAAAGTATCACAGATGACTTTGTTTGATTTCTAATTTTAATGAGAAAAGTTAGCTGTGCTGATGAGTGTAACTTCGGTCATAAATTTGTAGTACTTGTTTATTGTTAGGTCAGGTGCATATCTTTCAGTTTCTGACAAGGCTTCTTATTTTCATTTTATTTTTTACTTAATTTTTAATGTCAGTATCTGACTATGTATCTTGGGCTGACTTTGAATTCATAATCCTCTTCTTTTAGCCACTCTAGTGGATGAAAGCTGTGGTTACAGGTATACCCTACCATAGCCAGCTCTGCTTTAAGGGTTTTTGTGTAACTGAGTTTTCTCTTTTCTTTTTTTTTTTTTTTTTTTGATTTATTATTGTTATTATTATTATTGTTATTATTATTTATTCACCTGTGCACATATGCGCGCGCGTGTGTGTGTGTGCGCGCGTCTGTGTGTGTGTGTGTGTGTCTGTGTATGTGTAGAACCACGGACGAATTCTCGACCACCACGGACGCCTCCACCTCCTTCTGCCCCGGGATTCACAGGCTTCGCCCTACCAGGACCAGAAACGCAGGCTGCCCCGGCTTCCGGCTTCTGCCTGGCGTCTATACGTGGGATCTGGGATCCGAACTCAGGACCTTCCGCCTGCAAGGCAGAGGCTTAACCCCTGAGCCACCTCTCCAGCCCTCTCTTTTCTTTCTTTGGAAACATTTTATAATTATAATTTTATAATTTATATATAAAAATCTCAGTAAGAAAGACCTTATATTAAGAGTCAAAACAACAAAGCAAAACAAAACCCAAATTATTAGAGGAGAAAAAGAATGGAACTCACAGATGTTAATTCATGAGGGGCAAGAGAGCCCTAGAGAACTCATGGCCTCCAGATGTGGAGTTTTAAGAGGGGCAGGCTTTTCTAACATTGCCTTTGATACATGAAGATAGTTTCAAGAAATCATATGTTGTATGTTTTATGTATAGTGATATTTACAAATGTATACATATTATCTCTATATACATGTGTTCTACTTCTAGACTTGTAAATTTGCTGATGTTGATTAACCCTTGAATTGAAAGAAATATTTTTCTATTTTTTATGTATTTAGCGTGTGTATGTATGTGTCTGTGTTGTGTCTGCTTGCCTGTGGAGACAAAAGGCTGACAGAGGGAATCATCCTGGGTTGCTCTACCTCATCATTTTGTTCTAGGTGTTTCCCAGGCTCTGCATTCCAATGCTGGAATTGTAGACTGCCTTTAATTTTCAAATGGGAGTCTGGGGATGTGAACTCAGGTCCTTGTGCTTGCAAGGCCAAGACTTCAACCCATGAGTTACCTCCCTAGCCTTTTTCTATTTTTTAAAAAATATTTTATTTATTTATTTTAAAATATTTTATTTATTTCATGTGTGTATGTGTATGTATCAGAGGGCACTGTATGTCCTTGTGGAGGACCAAGGACTTCAAAAATCATCCTGGATTGCTTCTACCTCCTCCGTACTTCACTCTGGGATTTCCTAGGCTCTGCCCAACAGGGTGAGAAGTGCAGGCCACTGCCATTTCCGCCTGGCGTTTGTAAGAGGGACCTAGGATCAGAACTCAGGACCTTCTGCTTGCAGAGACAGAGTCTTATCCCCTAAGCCATCTCTCCAGCCCCCTTTTCTTAAATTTTTTTATTTATTATTTATTCAATTGTGCATGTATGCATGTGTGCACATGTGTATGTATGTGTGTGTAGAACCAGGGATGAATTCGGGAACCACCATGAACTCCTCCACCTCCTCCTTGTTTACTCTGCCCCGGGATTCACAGGCTCCGCCCTACCAGGACCAGAAACGCAGGCCCCCAGGCCCCTTTTCTATTTTTTATTTTATTTTATTTTATTTTATTTTTAATTTTTTTTATTATTATTTATTCAACTGTGTGCATGTGCGTGTGTATGTGTGCGCGCGCGTGTGTGTCTGTGTATGTGTAGAACCACGGACGAATTCGCGAACCACCATGGATGCCTCCACCTCCTTCTGCCCCGGGATTCACAAGCTCCGCCCTACCAGGACCAGAAGCACAGGCCGCCCCCGCTTCCGCCTGGCGTCTATACGTGGGATCTGGGACTCGAACTCAGGACCTTCCGCCTGCAAGGCGGAGGCTTAACCCCTGAGCCACCTCTCCAGCCCCCCTTTTTCTATTTTTTAAAATTAATTTTTCCATTTTCATGTATTTGTGCATGTAGGGTACAGCAAGTTCGAATGTATATGTGAGAGCACCTGTGTGTAGAGACCTAAGGTTAAGGGGCATCATTCTTGATTGCTCTTTCATCTTATTGTTTGTGTGTGTGTGCACCTTTGAAGGTCCAAGGGTGACTTCAGGGGTCACCCTAGATTGTTTCTACTTTTTTTTTTTTTCTTTGTTTTGCTCTGGGATTTCCCAGGTTCTACCTCCTCCAGAGCCAGAAGTGCTGGTCGCTGCCATTTCCATCCTTTTACTTGAATCTGGGATTCCCAACTCAGGTTCTTGTGCTTGCAAGGCAGAGTCTTAAATCCTGAGCCATCTCAAGCCCCACCTTTTTGTTTTTCTAATGGGTATTAACTCACTGAACCATCTCGCTGGCCTTTTCAGTATTTTATGTGTATGTGCATGTTCATGGAGGTCAGAGAACATCTTTTTAAGAGTTCTGCCATGTGCTTTCTGAGGATTGAAATTAGGTTGGTTTGATTGGTTTGTGTATCAAGTGCTTTTTCCTGCTGAGAGAGAGGGAAGGGAGGAAGAAGGGTATTAACTGTAAAAGCCAGGCATGGAGATGCATGCCTCTAATACCAGTACTTTTCAGGCTAAGTTAGGATGATTGTGAGTTCAAGACTAGTCTGCACCACTTACTGAGTTCTAGAAGCTAGGCTGGGTTATATAGTGAAATCCTATGTTTAAAAAAAAAAAAAAGACAACACTTGGAAAGGGGCTTGCAGTTGTATTTCAATGTTAGTTTTGTCTCTATAACTTGTGATATTTTAGGCTTTTATAATGCATTGTAACGTTTTAAATGAAAAATGTTACTTGTATAAACTCAAATCTTGAGGGCATATTAGAATTCAAGTGGATATAAAGGTACAGTCTTTCCTTAAAACATTTTTGTTTGTTTTTGTTTTTGTGGGACAGGATCTCCCTATGTATCCCTGGCTCACTGTAGGTCAGGCTAGCCTAAAGTTTGAATCATCGTCCTGCCTGTACCTCCTGAATGTTGATTTTTACAGATATGGGTTACTTCATTTGGTCTGCTTAGAAAATTGGCACATGTGTGTTGCAGGTGGGTCACAGCACTTGTGTGGAAGCCAGAGGCAGCCTTATGGGGTCCAGGGATGAAGTTCAGGTCATATAGGTTTAGGAAAGAAGCACTTTAACTCATGGAACCATTTTACCAGCCAGAGAATATTTTTTTGGTGTGCAGTTTTTCCAAAACTTTTATATTAGCCAAATTTTCACAATTCTTAAGCATATCTCTTTTTTAAATTGTGTGTGTGTGTGTGTGTGTGTGTGTGTGTGTGTGTGTGTGTGTGTGTGTGTAAATCAAAGGGCACTGTGTTTCCCTCTGGAGGACCAAGGGCGACTTCGGGAATCATCCTGGATTGGCTTCTACCTCAGTTCTGGGATCTGAACTCAGGTCTTTCTGCTTTTGAGGCAGTCTTAATCCCTGAGCCATTTCTCCAGCCCTCAAGCATATCTCTTATGTAAGTGACTTTGAAAAAACTGAATCAGTTAATAATGTGTTTATTTTAATAGAACAGTTCTCAACTTTTGCTATACACTAGAATCATTGGACTAATTAGAAAGTATCCTGTGGCTATAGCAAATACTGGAACATAACATAATTTCAGGGGTCAGACCCAGACTTGTATATTTAAATTCCATGATGTTAGCCAAAGTCAAAAATAACTCTGAGATGATTTTGAGATTTGGACCCTTCAAAGAACTAAAGTTTGAGACTTTTGGGGGGCAGGGGAATGGGAGCAGTATAAGTAAAACTTCAAATTGAGACCCCATTTCTAGGAGTAGACATGACACAATAGATTTCAATGGATATTGTTGAGTCTAAGAAACCATGTAATCTGTAATGATGAAGGAATGAGTATTTCTTATTGCTCATAAATTGTTATTCATTCACTTTGAATCACTTTAAACATTAGCAAATATGTATGTAGTTTTCATATGCTTTAATCATAGTTGGTAGGTGTTAGTAGATGTCATGTCCCCCATAGACTCATGTGTTTGGATCCTTAGTTGATGTTAATGTTTGGGAAGGCTATGGCAACTTTAGGAGGTGGAATCTTGCTGGAGGGAGGCATGTTATAGGGTGCGGGCCTTGCGGTTAGGTAGCCCCACCCTGCTTCCTCAGAGTTTGCTCTTGCTCTCTTTTCTGATGGTGGTGGTGGTCAACTGACAGACCTTCCTGATAGAGGTGGTCTCCAGATTTTGCCTTCAACCATGCCTTCTGCTGTATTATTCCTGCCATAATGAACTGACTGTACCCTTCTGGAATTATAAGCATTGTCTCATAGCACAGAGAAAGCCCTGCCTTGCTTTCTTTAGTAGGCTACTCTGCCAGTCTGTTGCTTGTTCTGATTCCATGTAGGGCATGACTTAAGTTGCCTCCAGCCTCTTTGTGGCTTTTCTTCCATAATACACTGTATGCATTAAGTTTTCAATGCACTCTATTGTTTAAAATAATGTAATCATCAAAATGATGCATACATCACACTACTATTAACTTGGCTTCAAACCATCAGTGTTTCTTTCATTGTGTTAAATGTATACTTAAAATAGCGGCAAACCTCAAAAAAAGTAAATAGCTTGTATCTCTCCTTTAGAACTGTACAGCAATAGAGAAGAATAACTGCAACAGTAGGGATACAACAGATTTCTGTTTCTTGGGTAAGGGGACAGTTCAGACCATAATAAAATAATTGCCAGGCAAGCACATGGGCTGGAGTTAATTTCCAGCACCCACATAAAGCTGTCCCAGGGGGCACAGGGAAGGTGGAGACAGGAATGATTCCTGAGGTACATCAGGTATCAGCTTGGCCTAATCAGCAAGCCCCAAGTATCAGGGAGAGACCTCTTTCTCCTCTCTGAGGAGGGGACATTTGAGCTGATGAGATCTGTATAAGGTGTGGGTAGAGGATTTGTAAAGATTTTGACTGGAGAGAATAGTTATGAAGCCCTAAGGTGGGATTGAGCTGGGTTAATTGACTTTTCAGTGATTTTAGCTCTTAGAAATTTATGAAAGTTATAAGGTATAATAATTTAAATGGGTTTGACACTAATTTTAAATATTTTATTTCTTTTTAAATTTTATTAGAGAGAGAGAGGTGTGCACAGGCATGCTCACACTGCTGTATACTTGTAGAGGTCAGAGGACATGTTTAGAAATTGGTTCTTTCCTTCCACTATATGGCCTCCAAGGATTGAATAGGTTACCAGGTTTCCTTTACCCACGGAGCTATCTTGCTGACCCTAGTTTTTACTTTGTGTTTGTGTGTGTGTATGTGTGTAGGTAGTATACATGTATGTTTCTTTGCTTCTCTTTTCCCTCCCTCCTTCCTTTCCCCATCTTGTCCTCCCTCCCTCCCTTCTCCCCTCCCTCTTTCCCTCTCTTCCTTTTCTTTCTGTACAAGAGGGCATGAGTGTGTGTGGCTATGGAGACTTGAGGGACAACCAGGAATCATCCTGGATTGTTCTGCCTCCTTATTGCTTTGATCATAAGCCTCAAAAACCCAAGGCTTTATCCAGTATATATTCATAGAGCTGTATCTTCAGCCTGATGTTAATTTAAAATAGAATAAAATAAAACAATAGAAAAACAAAGGTCACTGGTATTGTGATAATTAAAGTCATTTAAGAAGAAAAAATAAAGTTTATTTGGTGATAAATTCTAATATAATTTTCACTATCACTGTAGAAATGAGTTGTGCAAATGATAATCTGTTTTTAAAGGAAAAAAAAAACTTCAGAGTTTTCCTAATATATTGTCTTCAAAAGTTCAAATGGATCTCATGAAGAGATTTGCCTAAAATCTTAATAGAACAATTTTAAAGTAAGCAAGCCAAGATGTGTTCTTTCCTATTGTGCAATAAAGCCCCAAATTTTTTATTCTATTTATACACGTGTGGGCGGGGGAAGGAGGGGCGCACTGTGTGTCCCTATGGAGGACCAAGGATGGCTTTGGGAATCATCCTGGATTGCTTCTACCCCTTGCTTTTTCTGGGATTTCCCAGGCTCTGTCCACCAGGGCCAGAAGTGCTGGCTGCTGCCACTTGTTTCCACCTAGCATTTTTACTTGGGACCTAGGATCCAACTCAGGAGTTACCCTTGAGCCATCTCTCCAGCCCCTGAGGTGGTTTTGTTTTGTTTGTTTGTTTGTTTGTTTTTTAATTTTTTTATTATTATTTATTCAACTGTGTGTATGTGCGCGCGCGCGTGTGTCTGTGTGTGTGTATGTGTGTGTCTGTGTATGTGTAGAACCATGGACGAATCCATGAACCACCATGGCCGCCTCCACCTCCTTCTGCCCTGGGATTCACAGGCTCCGCCCCACCAGGACCAGAAGCGCAGGCCGCCCCCACTTCCATCTGGCATCTATACGTGGGATCTGGGATCCGAACTCCGGACCTTCCGCCTGCAAGGCGGAGGCTTAACCCCTGAGCCACCTCTCCAGCCCGTGTTTTGTTTTTTTTTTTTAAGTGTTTTTCTTTAACACTTACAAGTCAATAACAAAATATCATAATAAGGAACCATATTTACTACTGCATTTCATTCTTTTGGAGTCTAAAGTTGAAAATGGCTTTCTTTTTCTTACGTTGCCTCTGATGTTTCTGTAAACTCTGAAATATTCTTAGTTTAGTGTTACAGCATCCTTTATACTAGTTTATTTGAGCTAAATCTGCAAGCTTTGATTTGCTTCCAGTGATTTTGATTTTAGACATGCCAGACAATCTTAAGAAAGGATAAGGGCACTGTCTTTTTGTCTCTTAAGATAAGTTAAATCTAGGGCTCTGTGAATCTACTTATAGTGGCAGAATTTCTGTTTGGATACTTTTCTGTCTGATAATCACTTAAATTTTTTTTCCTCCTCAATTTTCATGTGTGTGGCTACTCAAGATTGTTATCTGTGAATCATCCTTTTTATTGTTCTTCCACCTTACTGCTTTGAACCTGTGGCTATCTCAAACCCTGAGCTTGCCTATGGAGCTAGTCTGGCAAGGGAGCTTTCTCTTGGATTCCCAGGCTCCATCTTCCAGAGTTGAAATTATAGACTGGCCTGCATTTTACATCAGATCTGTGGATCTGAATTCCAGTCCTTTTTGCTCGTGTGGCAAGCAGTTTAATTACTGAATTATTGTGCTAGTCTAACCTCTGAATTTAAATGTGGATATCTTCTATCTCAAAAAACCTACTGTGTTTAATATGTTTTTTTCATTTTAGTTTGCATGTTCACTGAAGGGAATAAAAAGGAATTTCAGTTCAGAAAACCAGATAAACCAGTTTTCAGCTTACGATAGCTTTGTACTTGAAATTGTCTCAAAGAAATGTTTCAGCCAACTACTGCATACATTGTCTGTTTTTACAAACATATAAAGTCAATCACTGTTGGGGAAAATACTGTGTCTTAAATTCTATTATGAATTCTTAATATTTAGCACAGAAATCTAATTAGTGGTTCAGAATGATAAAATTACTACTGTACATCTTCATCAACTCCATCCCTTTATTAAAAAAATAGAATTCTTTCTCTCTTCCCTCCCTCTATCCATCCCTGTCTGTCTGTCTTTAGTGTAAAAAGGGGCACTTGAGTGTGTGTGACTGTGGAGGCCCAAGGGTGATACCTCCTTACTGTTTTGTTCAAGAGTTTCCCAGGCTCCACCTTTCAGGGCTGGAATTGCATATTGGCCTTTTTACCTGGGATCTGGCAATCTGACTTTAGGTCCTTTTACTGTGGAAACAAGCAAATGCTTTAATCCCTGAGCCATTTCTCCAGTCCAAAATAAGTTTCTCTTGTGGTCTATCTAGAGGTACTTTTTTTAAAAAAATTTTTGTGTTATATCTACAGTGCTACATTATTATTCCACATCTTTATGTGAAAATGTTCTGGTTCATGCTGGATAAGAAAATAGTGAAGTGTTGTTAGGGATCAATGACATTGACCTAGATATGACACACTAATGTTAATGTCTTTTTTAAAAACTGGTCTATATTCCTCTCCCAGAGATGAACACATATGCTAGGCATATATATATATATATATCTTTGCTACAAATTTATGTATTTTAGCAATTAATGCTGAATCTTTTCAACTAGATACTGACCTGTATGTTACAGAACAAGCATTTTCTGTTTTACTGTTTATTTTAGCATTTTATTTATTTAATTTTGTGAGAAAAAGAGTTTATGCAGGCACAAGAGTATGTAATTTAACACCATACAAATAGATGTCATGGTGTATGGGTAGAGGTCAGGACAGCTTTCAGAAATCAGCTCTCTCCTTCTACCATGTAAACTTCTGGTATTTGTGAATTCGTACCTTATCCACTGAGTTATCTTGCCAACCCTGTTTTTTTTAAATAACACATAGGCACAACTTTGCGTGTATGTGTGTGTGTATGTGTGTGTGTGTGCACACCTGTGGAGGCCTAGGGGTGACATTGGGAATCTCCCTGGATTGTTCCTTATTGCTTTGTTCTGGGGTTTTCCAGGCTCTGCTTTTAGGACAGAAAATGTTGGCCACTCCCCATTTCTGCCCGGCATTTTTATGTAGGATCTGGGATCTGATTTCGGGTTCTTTGCTTGTTGAGGCAGTAGCTTTAACCTCTGAGCCGTCTCTCCAGCTCCTCAACTTGAATCTTTTATTCTTTCTCAAATATCTGTTAAAACACTATAATCATAATTTTAGTATTTTAAATTTAAATGTAAAACACTTGTCATTTGACCTTATTTTGAACTTTATTTATTGCGTGTGTGCATGTAAGTAAAAGAGAGAGGATAGGCATTGTGTTTCCCTGTGGAGAACCAAGGGTGATTTTGGGAATCATCTTTGATTGCTTCTACCTTTTTTGTTTTGCTCTAGTATTTCCCAGGCTCAGCCCCCAGTGCCAGAAGTGCAGGCTCCCACCCGTTTCCACCTGGCATTTTACATGGGACCTGGGATCCGAACTCAGGACCTTCTTGCTTGTGAGGCAGTCTTAACTCCTGAGCCATCTCTCAAGCTCATATTTAACCTTAGTTTGAACAGTGGTTCTCAAAGGGTACATCTCTGAATGACAGAATCAACCAGTGCTACCCTAGAACATTTGAAGAATGCAAATCCCAATTTATACCCCATGTTTAAGCAAACATGCCTTCTAAGATGTTTCTAGTACAGGACAAATTTTGAAAACTGTTGATTTTGGCAAAGGATGCACATTTGGATTGTTTAATCTTAATCCAGAAGGGAAGTTGCGGAATATGTAACTAGTGGAAAAATCAAGGTTTTTTTGGGGAATGGGGTGGGTCACTTTTGCTGTTGGGATAAAAGCTAGGATCATTCATCATCTCTCATACTACAAAGATAGATTGTTATTGTCAAAACACCTTATGATGGTGTTTAAAAAAAGGTTTTCTTTTGAATGGTTTTGCCATCTGAGTGGCTTTTCCTTTTGTGTAATACATTTTCTGGTCTATATCATTTGTAAAGGATTTATTTTAAAACCTGAAATTAGTCCAAAATACTGACCAGAAAACACAGGAATACAATGATACATTTTCAATATTTAGGAAATAGAAATACTTCTAAAATATTATATAGATGGGACTGGAAGTGACATGTCTAGATACAACACTACATTATATTTCTTTTTAATTGAACATAAATAAGGAAGAGCCTTTGTGTCTTTAAAAAAATTTTATTGAATGAACGCATATAATTCATTCCTTTCTTTTGTTATGTAGCTCAGAGGACTTTTAAGAAGTTTTGTGGTACTCTTGATTCTTCCTTTCCTGTGCCTAGGTTATAATGTATCATCACTTTACTTAGCCCTAATTCAGCCATATAAAGTTTATAGTTCTTTGGTTTAATGCATTGAAAGTTGACAAACGGGAGGGAGCATGGTGTAGTTTTTTTTTTTTTTCCTTTCGAGATACTGGAAAATGAAGTCTTAAGAGCTCAAACATCTTAGACAATACACTCCCAGCCTCTTTTTTTTTTTTTTTTAATAAATTTACTCCTGCATATTAGTCATCAAATAGAACTAATCCAGGAAGTAACTCAGTTGTCTTTTGGCTAAATAGAGAGCAAATACTGTAATTTCCCTTAATCCAAAATTTCTCTTTCTGACATTTGGGTTACAAAGTCTGACTGACAGCGTTCTTGTTTGATGCATCATCACCAGGGGAAGAAGGTTAGTAGTAACCCTAGGTTGTGACAATGTCTTTGTCACTTACTTAACTCACGTAAGCATTATACCTTCTCACATGGCACAAAAAGGGTGAATGTAGTTCATTCAAATAATTTTAATTGTAGCAATCATCATAATTATTCTTAGTTCCTGATAATCTCTTACTAATTTATAAATTAAAGTTCATCATGTGAGGTGGGGAAGTGGAGAGATGGCTAAGCAGTTAAGAGCACTTGTTCTGTGATCATGAGGGTAGGATTTCAGATCCCAGTCCCATGTAGCAAGCCACATAGAGCTGTACATAGCTGTAACTATAGCTCTGAGGGCAGAGACAGGAGGATCTCAGCAGGTGGTGGACTGCTGCTTTTCAGCTTAGCAGAGACAGGTTCAAGGACAGTCCCTGCCTATCTCATTAGAGACAGAGGTGGAGAGTGAGAGTGATGGAAGAAGACATCTTACTCCCTCTTCTGGCCTCTGTGCACATAGGCGCATTCACCAGTTAGGGCACATGTGCATATACTCAAACACAGACATCAGAGGGTATATGCATGTATAGGGAAATACTGGATAATATAGATTTTATACTAGTAGTTTCAGACATCCACAAGTACAGAGATTTAGTTTGCAAGATAAAAAGTTATGGAGGTGGATGATGTTTGTTGATGGTAGTGTTGTATTATATTAGCACAGAATTATATGCTTTAAAAAAGTTAAGGTTTTTTGCTGGAGAGATGGCTCAGGGGTTAAGACTGCTTTACAAGCAGAAGATCCTAAGTTCAGACCCTAGGTTCCACATAAAAACACCAGGCTGAAATAGCAGTGGCCTGCACTTCAAACCCTAGGGGGGCATAACCTGAGAAGTCCCAGAGTGAAGCAAGAAGGAGGTAGGAGAAATCCAGATGATTCCTGAAGTTACCCTTGGTCCTAAACAGGGACACACAGTGTGCCTTTTGATACATACACACAATACATAAGTTTTAAAAAATTTTAAGTTTTCTTCCCCTCCATTTTCTTATGTATGTGGGATATGTGCTGTGTAGGTATGCACATGTGTATATAAGTATTCACATGGATGTGAATACCCAGTCATATGGAGGCTCAGGTTGATATCAGAATCATTCTTCACCATTCTTCCTCCTCATTTTGAGACAGATTCTCTAATCAAACCCAGAGCTCATCTGTAGGGCTTGTCTGTCTAGCCAGCCTTCTCCAGGGATTCCTGGTCACCTTCCCAGGCCAACCACACCAGCCACCAAGCATCATGTGAGATCTGTAGATTTAAATTTGGGTCCTTTTACTTTTAGGGCAAACACTTTAATTGCTGAACCTTCTCCCCAACATCTCCCCAATTCACCTTTTGATTTTTTTTTCATGCAAAGTAGAGTATAAAAGTTTTCTTTAAAGACTGCATGCATTCATTCATTCATTCATTCATTCAGAGATAGGGTTTCACTATGGAGTTTACTACACAGTCCAGGCTAGTCTGAAAGTCATGATCATTGTAGCACCATCCTCTTGAGTACTGACTTTCCAGTATGTACCACTGTATCCGATTATCATTACTATTATTTTTATTATTATTTTACTTACTATTAAGATAATTCATAATCTGTGTTATTTTTTAGAACTGTAAGGTATGGGCTTGCAATATGACTCAGCAAGTAAAGGTGTTTGCTGCAAATCCTAACCTGAGTTGGAACCCACAGGTCACATGGTAGAAATAACCCTATTCCCTCAAGTTGTCCTGGGACTTCCACATACAACTCACTGGCAAATGTGTGCTTATACATAAATTATATGTATGTATATATACATACATAAACATTAAAAAACATAAAGATTAAAAAAAATACAATCTATAAATGTTAGCAAATCAACTCTCTGAACAGATCCTTATATTGAAAACATACACATATATTTTAAACAATTAAAAACCCACTTTTAAAATGGTTACATCGTCCACCTTTAAACCTTTTTAATCTTGCAAACTAAATCTCTACACTCGTAAATGCCTGGAATAATCTAATAGCTCTTCCCAAGTATACATACAAATGACCAGTAAATACCTAAAAAGGAACATGGGCAATCATAAAGGCCATAACTTAAAGCCCACAGTCAGTAAAAAATGTTGGAAAAGGTGTGAAGAGATTACAATTCTCACATAATAATGAATCTCATATAAGAATGAATATTGCTATGGAAAACAGGCAAGTCCTAAAACTTAAATACACAGGTGTTTGTTTAAGTTTTAGGACTTGCCTGTTTTTTTTTTTTTTTTCCTGTTTCTTTCATTTTTCCATCGTGTTGGGGAACACACCTAGACTCTTACACGTGCTTGCCAAGTACACCACCACTGTGCTACATCCTGTTTTTACTTTCTTGGTGGTGTTGGTGTGCAAAAATTTTAAATTCTTACATAATACTTTGGTCAGTGATGGACTGCATGTTAAGATGTTGGTCCAAATATTATAATGGGGTTGAAAGAAATCTTTATTGCCTAGTGATGTTGTAGCCATTGTAAAATCTTAAAAAGTCTTATTTAAATCTGTTGCTACTTATGTGAAAGTATAGTATTGCAAACATTATTAATGACTTATACCTTTTATTATTAAAACTTCTTGCAGAATAGAATTTTGTACACTTAAGAAATTCTCATTATGTGTACTGTCTCTAGAGCGCATGAAGAGGCTACATTGAATGACTGACTGACTTAATGCATCTAGGTTTGTGTAGGATAAACCTACATAGGATGTTTACATAGTGGCAAAATAGCCTAACCACATTTCTTGTCATGTATCCTTGTTATCCACCAAGTCTAATTCAGCTGGTTTTCCTCTGTTTATTTGGGGGGGGGGATCATGTGTGTCTGTGGTAGCCCAAGAACGACTTCCGGAATCACTCAGGATTGCTTCTATCTCCTATTTGCTTTT
The DNA here is from genome assembly GCA_023101885.1 of Typhlomys cinereus. Taxonomy (NCBI): domain Eukaryota; kingdom Metazoa; phylum Chordata; class Mammalia; order Rodentia; family Platacanthomyidae; genus Typhlomys; species Typhlomys cinereus. The sequence continues at coordinate 328,019 of JALPQD010000298.1, read as the reverse complement.
GCTCTGGCCCCACCTTCTAGGGCCAAAAACATAGGCTGTTGCCGTTTCCACCTTTTTTTTTTTAAGGTGTGTGTGTGTGTGTGTGTGTGTGTGTGTGTGTGTGTCATGGCACTGTGTGTCCCTGCGGAGGGCCAAGGGTGATTTCAGGAATCATCCTGGATTGTTTCTACTTCCTTTGTGTTTCTCTCTGGAATTTCCTAGGCGCCAGCCACCATTGTAGCCTGATATTTTTACATGGGGCTTGGGATGTGAACTCAGGACCTTCTACTTGGGAGACAAAGTCTTAACCCCTGAGCCATCTCTCCAGTCCCCACCTGGTGATTTTTATGTGGGATCCAGGATCAATCTAAGGACTTTCTGCTTGTGAGGCAGAGGCCTAATCCCCAGAACCATCTCTCTGGCCTTCCTTTGCTTGCTATAGGCCAATTAGACTGTTTTTCTTTTTTTTTTTTTTTTTGCCTTTCATGTTATAACATAAGAAACTGCCGAACTCTGGTGGTCATGAAAACTTTGTGCCTATGTTCTTGTGTGGGAACTTGGGATTTGAGCTGTTATATTTTAGAAGCCCTGTGATTCACTTTGTTTTGGGTGTGTGTATTGTAAGGGCCCAGTACTGTTTTCACTGTTTTCTATGTAATCTTCAGTCCTCTGCACTATTTTTAAAAAGGCTCCTTTTTCTGCATAGTAGAAATAAACTATTAAGCCAGTTGTGGAAACTTCTTTAAATTTTTAGCTGAGTATATTAAGGCTCTTTTCCATATATTGGAGACAAAACTTTGACACAGAGTTATGTAATTAATCACTGAGACTTTCACCAAAGAATAGGGCAACAAAGAAGAAATTATCAGTTTTACAATATTTACGTCTTTAAAAATATATTGTCGACTTTTTAAAAAATATTTTACTTGTGTGTGAAAGAGAGAATGAGTACTGATGGCCATGGCTTTCATTAGAGGATTGGTTCTGGAGAACCTCCAGATTAGAGGACACCCAGGTCTCCTATACTAGTAGTATAGAATTTGCATATGTCTGTTCTGTGTAAACATTATCTATCTTGTAAACTCAAATAAAAAAAATCATTTCTAGATAACTAATGGTTAGTAATGTATGTGATTGTTACAGCGTTAAGGAAGTAATGACAAAAAAAAGTATATGCTCAGTCAGACATAATCTCTTTTTTTAAAGGAGGACCACATAACTTTTATTGTTGCTGGTGGTGATGGGGTGTGTGTGTGTGTGTGTGTGTGTGTGTGTGTGTGTGTGTGTGTGTGTGTGCACCCTGGTGTATGCTTGTGGAGTCCCAAGGGTGACTTCAGGAATCATTGCTTCTATCTCCTTTTTGCTTTTCTCTGTAATTTCCCTGGCTCTGCTTAAAGGGCCAGAAGTACAGGTCACTGACATTTCCACCTGGCATTTTTTCGTTTTGAGGATATGAACTTAGATCCTTCTACTTAAGAGGCAGTGGTAGGCGATCTAGCCCCTCATGGCCCTTTAGTGCCTTGAGTCCGTTTCCAGCTGCCTACTTCTCTTGGAGGCTCCCTAGCCCCTCATGGCACTCCAGTGCCATGAGTCTGTTTCTTGTTCCTTGCTCCTCATGAATTCCATGCCTAAGCACTATGAGTTCTCATGGGCTCCCTAGCCCCTCATGGCACTCTATTGCCATGAGCTCTGTTTTATTTCTGCTTCTCATGGAAGTGCCCTAGCTCCTCAAGGCACTCCACATCTGGAGTCTGTGAGTTCCAATCCTTCTCTTTTCTAATAAACTCTACCATAATTCTCAAAAAAAAAAAAAAAAAAAAAAAGAGGCAGTGGTAACCCCTGAACAATCTCTCAAGGCCCCTGATTTCTTTTTCACTTGAATATTTTTAATATGCTCTTAGTTGACATAAAGTCTGGTCATTTATATGGTAACTTGACACTACAGTTTTTGTTAATTAGCATTGTAGACATTATTGTCCTGGAATGTCGCAAGTAATGTTCTGTGTTTTGGAGATATAGTACTGAAGTAACACTTGTAGCTTTTCATTGTTCTGCTTTCTGTTTAATATGTTGGCACTTTTTTTTTTTTTTAATTTTATTTTACGTGTGTGTGTGTATCAGAGGGCACTGTGTGTCCCTGTGGAGGACCAAGAGTGACTTCTGGAATCGTCCTCAATTGCTTCTACATCCTTTCTGCTTTGCTCTAGGATTTCCCAGGCTCCACCCACCAGGGTTGGAACTGCCATTATTGTGTTTGACCTAGGATTCGAACTGAGGACCTTCTGCTTATGAGACAGAGTCTTAACTCCTGAGCCATTTCTCCAGCCTGGCACTGGTTTTTTATCCAAAACTCAAAGCTCATAGTGAATTTAGAAAGTTTTAGTTAGATTGCTCTTAAGTGCCTTTTAAGATTGATTTTTTTAAAGACACTGGAGATAATCAACAAAATTAAGTTTAATGACTTATCACCGAATTCCTTGTTAGAGCTAAAATTCGTGTCATATCTTCTAACATTGTGAGCTGTGTCTGTGTCTACTTGTTCCTGTTAGTTGTGGCGTCCAGATGTGACCTTCAGATGAGGAATATTACATATTTTTGTATTAGACTACTCAGTATTTTAAAGTACTTTGAATTTTCACTACATACCTATTCAAACAACATGCTCTTCTTGATTTGTGGAACCAGAAGCTAGTATTTATTTTGCGTATGTGGGCGCAGTCTCCCTCCTAAAGTCATAGCAGAAGTCAAAAGAATGTTTCTTTTGACAGCTAGCTTAACTGACCTAGCTTCAGTTGCAGTTTATTACTGTTCACTTCTGAGGACAGTAAGTAATCTGCTATTTATAGCAATTGTTTGCTAGGCTCTGAGAATGTGCTGTATTTTATTAAAGATGCTAAATTACATATGAAAGAAGTAAAATATTAATAAAGGCAAAAAGAAGTGTGTACTCTACAAAATAACCTCTATTTGAGATAGAAAAGAGGGTGACAGAATATGAGTGTGGTCAGAGGGAAGTTGGCTTCAACCGTCAGGGATCAATCTCAGGTCACCTGGTTTTCATTCCAGGCGCCTTTACCCACTGAACCGCCCCACTGGCCCAATCTTCTAGTTTAGAGAAAGGGAGATCTTGTCTAGTTGAAATATCTGGAACATTTAGCATATCTTGCTACTTTGACAGGGATGAGAGAGGATGGGGGAGAAACGAGTTTCAGAGTAGGAATAAAAGAGAAGTGGCAAGGGAATAAGAGGAAAATTGTCAGAAGAGTCAGCCAGCTATGGTGGTGCATCTGCCATAAAGGTAGAGGATTGAATGTTGAGGCCAGCCAGAGCTATATAGAAAGAAGACCCTTTCTCAAAAAGTCCAGAATGGGGGGGGGCTGGAGAGATGGCTCAAGGATTAGACTCTGTCTCGCAAGCAGAAGGTTTGAGTTAGGATCCTAGGTCCCATGTAAAAATGCCAGCCAGAAATCATGATGGCCTACACTTCTGGCTCTGATGAGCAGAGCCTGGGAAATCCCAGAGTAAAGCAAGGAGGTAGAAGCAATCCAGGATGATTCCTGAAGTCACCCTTGGTCCTCCAGAGGGACAAACAGTGCCCTTTGATACACACACACTAAATAAACACACACACACACACCAGAACAGGTGTTTTGAAGGATAATTGAAAGAGAAATTGTGGCAGCCATCTTGTCTTTCAAAGCTTGTCATTTTAATATTTTGATTTGTTCTTGTGTTCTTTAGAATTTCTTAAAATGTTCATTTTGTAACCTTGGAAATTTCATTATGCACTGCTATTCATGGTATGATTCTACATATGTTCTGATTAATGATGTTAGAAGGAAAAAGAGAAAAACAAATTGGAGTATTATATTTTCTTTAATATTAGAAAGGAGATTGATCGATTGATTGATTGCACAGATGCATACTTGGGCCATGGTGCATGTGGAAGTCAGGAGACAACTTCTCTAGTGGGTCCTCTCCTTCTACCATTTGGGCTCTGGGGATGGAGCTCAGGTTTGTATGCAACTCACTGAGCCATCCTATTTTTATTTTTTCTAGGTAAAAAATTTACCTAGAAATTTAGCAGTGAATTAAAGCACCAAGCCATCTTGAATTTACTCGTTTCTTTGGTACAGTGCAAGCCCAGGGGAAAGATGTAGATGAAATTAACATTATTTAGTGTTATGTTTCATTTCACAGATATTCTTTCCCTGAGTAGCCCACATAATATTTTTGAGAATTTCAAGCCTTATTTGCCACCACGCCTGACTCCAAGCCAAGCCTTTCATTTGTATTCCAGAATGCTAACTCTTTTAACTCACATTTTTTTAAAGTAATGGTTTCTTTTTTTTTTTAATTTTTTTATTATTATTTATTCAACTGTGTGCATGTGCGTGTGTATGTGCGCGCGTGTGTGTATGTGTGTGCGCGTGTGTGTCTGTGTATGTGTAGAACCACGAACGAATTCGCGAACCACCATGGCCGCCTCCACCTCCTTCTGCCCCGGGATTCACAGGCTCCGCCCTACCAGGACCAGAAGCTCAGGCCGCCCCCGCTTCCGCCCGGCATCTATATGTGGGATCTGGGATCCGAACTCAGGACCTTCCGCCTGCAAGGCAGAGGCTTAACCCCTGAGCCACCTCTCCAGCCCTTAACTCACATGTTAATGTGAATTTTTTTTTTAGATTATGGGTTTTTGTGTGTTTGTTTGTTTGTTTGTTTTACTTTTCGGGGAGATTGAGGGATGATAGAAAAGGCTGCCACATATGTACGCCATGGAGTAAGGTGGAGGCTAGAGAACAGCTTTCAGAAGTCAATACTTTCCTTGAACCTTTGTGGGCTTCTGGAGTTTGAATTTGGCTTGCGAGATTTGCAAGCCAGGAGCCTTACCCAGAGAGTCACCTTACTGGCCCAGGGGGAAAAAAATTAGCTGAAATCTTCTTTACTGATGCAAGTTGGTACTTAATTGGCAGCACATTGAAAGACTGGAAAGCATTTATTACCTCCAATTCTGATTTAATTGGTGGTCTCCATCATTCATGTCCTACACCTCTCTAGGGCTCAGTTGTTGAAGTGCTTACATTGCAAAGCATAAGGATCTGGTTTAGGATTTCCAGAATCTATATGAAAAGCTGGGCACATTGCCATGGGTTTGTCATTCCAAGAATGGTGACATGAAAGCATTGGCAGATCCCTGAAGTTTACTGAGCAGCTTGCCTCACCTTCTTGAAGTTGCAGGCTGATGAGACTCATCCAAACAAAGTGGATGGCCCCTGAAGACCATACAGGAAGTTCTCCTCTGGCTTGGCTGCATACACTTACACGTTCTCCCTAATAGATTCTAAAGTATTTTAGTGATAAAAGAATATTTTTTTTCTAGGTTTTATTTTTGGTGATTTCAATATATTTATTGGAGGAAAATAGCCCTCCTTCAGTTCCGACAAAAGGAAATCATTAATTTCAAAGCTGAACTCTAGCAAAACATAGAAATATAATCTTACAATTTTGTAAATTTGGGTGAAGCTTTGATTTGTTTTAAAAATAGTTGCTATGCTGGGAAGATGATTCAAATTAAAACCTTTGTCTTGCAACAAAAAGGACCTGAGTTTGAATTCCTAGAGCACAACAGAATGGAGATAGAACAATCCAGGTTGACTATTTGGGCCATTATGGCCATACACACTCAAAAGTGTCCTTTTGTGTATATGTACACCAACCCAAAAAAAGTATCTAAAAAATTAGTAATTTCTGACCTAACCTCCTCTTTAATAGACTTCACTTGCTAAAATGGTTGTGTGTGTGTGTGTGCATGCGTGTGTGTGTGTGCATGCGTGTGTGTGTGTTTGTCTGCAAAGGTCCAAGGGTGACTTCTTCAGGAGTCACTCTAGATTGTTCTGCCTCTTTTCTGTGGTATCAGGCTTCATCTTCCAGTGCAGAAGTCCACACCACTGCTATTTCCATCTGACATTTTTTACGTGAAATCTGGGATCCAAACTCAGGTCCTTCTGCTTTTGAGGTAAAGAAAGGCTCAACCCCTGAGCCATCTTTTAACTTCAAGGCAGTTTTTTTTTTTTTTTTTTTTTTTTTTTATTAGTCCACATGGTTTGATTTCTGACTGATTTACCAGATTTTTATGTTACCGAGGTCCAGGGATCTCTAGTTATACTTAGTAAACCATGTCTGTCCATTCAAGTAGTACTGTCAGGAAGTGGGGAACACAACTGGTAAAGTGCCTGCCAGGCAAGAATGAGATCCTGAGTTCAGATCTCAGGAATCACTGGTATGCATTTGTGATCCCAGCACACTGAAGGAAAAGATCACGCATGACTGCCTGAGGCTCAGTGGCCATCCAGCCTAGTCATTCACAGGCCAGTTAGAAAGACTTTGTCTCAGAAAACAAGTTGGATGGCACCTGAGCAATGACATCTGAAGTTCACCTCTGATCTCTACACACACAAAATGCACAGAAAAGTAATGTTTCTAGATGTAGCTAATCTTGTAATCTCGTGGCATAGTCTGCTCAGATTCTGTGATTTCTCTAAGTGAGCAACTTTTACAGTCATGCATTCCTTATTCATGCACGAGTGTCTTAGTTTAATTTGGGAGTTCAGTGAGACATGGGTATGTTTCATTTTCATCTGAGAATGTTAATTTCTGCTACTTAACTACTTAACAGTGTTTTCTCACTAAAATACATGTACTCCGTTCTTGTTCTGAACTGCTGCATCATTTCTGTGATTTGGATTTCATCACACAAGATCCCTGATTTCAGTGTGATCAGAAATATTCTTGTGGATGAAAAATAGATTCTTCCTTCATCTCTGTGTTCTAGTCTGTTGGTGAATGTTTCTATGTATATTTATTTTGAGAGTGAGCACAGACGCAACATGTGGAAATAAGGAGAGCTTTCAATAACTGGTTCTCTCCTTTCTCCATGTAAGCTTCAGAGATTAAACTGGGATCACCAGGATTTCACACAGGTATCTTATTTTGCCAAGCCATCTCTCCAACCTTCCCTGCTGTTCTTGATCATCTGTAATATATTCTCCACATAATGCTCACATGATCTAAATGTTTTAGTAATGATAACAAACTGTACTCTTTTTCAAATTTTCCAGAAACTTTACATCACAGTCTAAATTTCAAACTCCTTATGACCTAAAAGGTCCTGCAGGTTCTGTTTATCTCTTTGATTAGTCTCACCACTTCACCCTTGGCTCCCTGTGCTCGTAATATACCGATCATCTCTACTCAGCAAACTGCAGTCTTGTCTGTATATTTGTGATTTCCTCTGCTCGGAAATCTTCGTCCTGGGTCTTCTGTTAACTTGCTTCAGTTCCTTTTTCAGCCCTTTCCAGGTGTCTACCAGTAAGTTTTAGGAGGAGTGATTTTTACTTGCATGAAAGTATGAAGTTGCCTGAATAAGTTAGGTGAATTTACTTCTTAGGAAGAATGTATTTGCGGGTTGCAAACCTTTGTGTGTGTGTTTTCACTCAGGGAGTGCAGATGTGTGTGTGTGCACGTGGAAGCCTGAGGGTGGAGAAAGGAATCACCCTATATTGCTCTTCTGCCTTTTTATTTTGAGCCTGGGTCTTTTCTGATGGAGTAGCTTCAAGTGTTTATGAGGGTAAAGAAACTTAGATTTCTAAAATCAATTGTTGAAACATTAAATCATAACTTTGTGTAGGCCATTAGGTCATTCTGGCTTCTGTTTGTTACCAACTCTTACTTAATGTCATCTTAAGGCTAAAGGTACTGCCTCATAGGATTTGTTGTAATGATTAAATGCCAAAATATCATGTAATGCATGCACCACAGTTAATCACATCAAAGAAAACATTCAACCAGTGTTAACTACTACATGTAGATTGTAGCAGAACATAGACTTAGTAGAAAATCGACTGGTGGTAGAGATTTTGTTGGTGTTAAAGTTGGAACTATAAGGAATGTTTCACAGCCACCTATTGTTATTAATATATTTTTTCTAGTTTTACAACCATATTGAGTACTTGTCCCTGCTTCCCTCCATCATCTTCCCTTCCCTTTATCAATCCATCCCACTCCCTCCCACCCTCCTGCCTGGTTGTGTCTGTGGATCCCAGGGTTCTCTCTGGCTTGTCTTGTGGGGGGTTCAGGTCTCTATGGAATTCAGGTTACCCCTTCTTGGGCCACCCCCACTGATATGAGTGTTTTCCTTCACTCATCCAGCTCTAGTCAGTCCCTAAGGTTCCACTGTCCTTACCTCTTTTGAGTTCCTCTGTAGTCCGTGGGGGTATGTTGGTATGTCAGTCGTGCAGGTGTGGGAAGGACAAGTCTCACTGCACCATCAGCTTGTCTGGACATTGCCACCTTTCCTGAAATCCCCAACTTAAATGTGTCATGTAGTTGTATGTTTCAAAAAGTTCAGGATTCTTGCCTAGCTCTAATGAAGAGGCTTCCTCAGTCTGAAAGTTTGGACCATCACACAGGATTTGTTGTAATCACACAGGAAACTATTAGCGATGTTTATTATGGGACTGTAACTCAGACTTTTTGAATGAGAAACTTCGGTTGGATCTGACAACCAGCATTTAAAGTTAGTTTGCGACCTTTTTTGTAAGACATTGTTTATAATATGTTGCATTTGTACTTAAGTCAGTCCATCTTTCACTCGGGATGAATCGAAAGTGACTGTTCAGACCGCAGTGGTGTACTGTGACTCGGGAGTGACGAGTTGCAAATACGCAGAAGGGATGGGTGGTATTTCTTGCTTCTCATAACGCATGTTTCTGTATGTTAATGATTCGTAGGACTGCTGCTAAGTTACTAGAATTAATAAGTGTGTACAGGGTCCTTTTGCTGGTTATGATTTAAAAATTCTAATTCCTATTACTTTATTAGGTATAGTGTATAAATGAGTCAAACTTTCAAAATGGGAGTAGTTTTCAAATTGCAAATTATATGTAGATCTGAAAGGATCAGCTGTTGTTTATCCTGGTAATGGCTGAGAAGTTTACAGACTGTGTGTTAGCAGATCTTGTCTTACTAATGTCTTTTAGTGACTCACATCTGTAATCCCAGCACTCAGGAGGCAGAGGTGGAAAGTTACCAGGAGTTTGAGGTTAGCATGCTTTCTAAAATGCTTGCAACCATTAAAAAAAAAAGACACATTTGAAGTGATCAAAGAAAACTCAGGTACAAATAGCACAAACTTTGGAAAGGGGACCTCAAAATTTGACATTCCTAGTTAGGCATGGTGATGTGCCCTAAAGCTGAACCAGGAAAATTGCTGCCAAGTTTGAGATCACTATGGCATTACATAGCAGAACCCGCTCTCATAAAACAAAGCTTCACTTCCGCTAATGTGATAATTTTATTTGTACTTTTATGTAAATAAATATTCGCTTATATCTTTGAGTAGTTTGATAGGGCCTTTTTCATTAAAAAATTCTTTGTTGGAATGAATTGCTCATTTGTTGATTATTTACATTTAAGGATTTTATTTCAACCTTTTATTTTGTATTTTTAAGATACAGAAACTTAAGATCTTTTTTATTTATTTTGCGCGTGCGTGCGTGCGTGCGTGCGTGTGTGTGTGTGTGTGTGTCAGAAGACAGTATGTGTGTCTGTGGAAAACCGAGATTGACTTTTGGGAATCATCCTGGATTACTTCTACCTCCTTCTTTCATTGTTCTAGGATTTCCCAGGTTCTACCCACCAGGGCCAGATGCTGCAGGCTGCTGCAGTTTCTGCCTGGCATGTGACCTGGGATCCTGAGCCATCTCTCAAGCCCATATTTAACCTTAGTTTGAACTGTTGTTCTCAGAGGGTACATCTCAGAACAACAAGATCAACCAGTGCTACCCTGGAACATTTAAAGAATGCATATGTTTCTGTGGACCTGGATTTGAGAAGGTCGGGCTCTGACTTCAAGGACTTGCCATGTTGCCTGGTGATTAATCTAATGCAGTGTGCAGTTCTTTCTCTTTCAGAACTGGTGTTGGTTGTGATGTTGCTAGGAAGGGTCTAAATCACTTGATCCTCAACAGACCCTTTAAATTCATGATCCCTGTTGGTTTTTTGCCTAGGTGAGCGAGTTGGGTCAAGTAACGGCTAGTTAGTAGGGTTATTGAGCTGTTTAAGGTTTTTGAAGGAAAATTAGTATTACTTACAATTTGAATATTGTAATCTTAAATTGAGCTTTTGAAAAATTCTGAAATGTCATTTACTCTAGAAAGATGAGTTTTCTAGAAAGGAGACTAGACAGAAAACTGGTTCATTTTGAAGGAAGCACTCTGTAGGGGCATTACTTGGAATAACTGTCTCCTTCATTATTAACTTTGTCTTGGCAGGGTCCTGTTCTAAAAGACAGAGTAACTAGGCTAGCACTTGGTTTGGACTTGGCACTTCCTTCATCCAGTCAAGAAGGCAGACATGATTTCTGTAAGACTTGTCTTCTTTAGTTTTCTCCATTAAAATACTGCAATATATTTCAAGGCATTCTGGGTCTTTTACGCTTCAGTTAAATGTTTTTGTTGGCTTTTTAAACATAATAAAGTATTTTAATTATGTCAGGAAGGGATGTCTTAATTGGCTGACCCACGAAAACTAAAGCATCGAACTAAAGGTAGTTTTAAAGGGTTGTTGATGGTTAAGCTGATAAGGAAGTCCTCTGACTTCTGTGCAAGTGAATAATGCGTGTTTCTCTCTTGTGATCTCCATCTTTATTTCATAAATAAAATTTTGCAGGAGGTAGTCTAAAGAGAGCAGTTATAAAGTTCAGAAGTGTGATTTGTGACAAGTTTATAAATGGGCAATATCTGTAAACTGAGACATTCTAAGATAGACACATACCTTGTAAGAAAGAAAACGAAAGGAGAATCTTTTGCAGTTTTTTTTTTCTTCTTTTAACTCTCATTGGGACAAAGCAATTAAGAATTCAGGAATTTTTAAAGCAGTTTTCTACATTGTTTGAAGTATAGACACTTAACCATTGAATGGATATCATACCTTCCTGACATGCCTTCCTTCCTCATCGTTCTCCATGCCCTTGTCTCCCTTTTCCTGTTCTTAAACTCCACTTCATCTGTTTAAATTCTGACTTGTACTTTGGAGCATAAGTATCAATGAGGAGTCTTTATAGATTCCCAAATCTAAATGTGTCATAAAGTGTTTTTGGTAAATAGTTCCTTCGACATTTAATGGTAATGAGGAGAGTAAGTGAATTCACAGTAGACTAACTTCTTGGTTGACTAGCCTACCAGCATATACAAATCCATTTACTATCAGAGGTAATCTGGTTAAAATAGTAAAACTAGAAGGTTAAATGTTCAGGACCATCTGGAGTCTGTCAGGATGAGTCAGCATTTTAGAGGCAGCGCTGGAACATTTTGTTTCCTTTGAATGAAACATCTCTTGTAATCTAGTGGCGTTCAGTAGGACAAATAGAATATGAAGGGTAATATCTAGAGGGTTTTGTTGTCCTCACCTCTTGCCTTGTTTCTTCAGTCTGTAAATGTATAGAATGAATAATACCTAAAGTTGTGGTTGATGTATGTCTATTGTTGTGTTTATTTTAGTGGACTACCTTGGAATGTAACCATGTAAAGTGGAGCTTCTTAAAAAGGATTGTAAAACCAAAGCTTAAACTCAGACCTGTTTCTAATTGAAAACATCTCTCTCTTGAATTTGTCGGGTTTTAAAAATATTCTTTCCTTGTCTTATTTCCCTATTCTCTTTTCTGCCTTTTTATGATGTGAAATTAAAATCCAAGGTTATAGTTGTTATATAAATTGTTCTTATCTAATATACATAATATACGCAGTGTGTTGCAAGTAGAGATTACATCATTTTATGTTTAACAAAGCCCTATGAGGCAGATAACGCTTATTTCCAAAGGTCAATTTACATGTCCAAGATTATAAAATGTAATTAGAAGTGAGAGCTTGCTTGAACATTATTTTGCTCTTCCTTCCTCTGTTTGCTTCACACTACTTTGGAGTTACTGAATACTTGGTGGGTTTAGTTATTTTGTTTGTTTCCTACTTAGTAACTACAAGATTTGATATTTCTTCTTCTAGTGACCCTTTTATTTTGGATACCAGTAGTCTGACACCTACATGCTCAGGATGTTCTGAACAGTCTTCATTTTACTTACTCTGTTTTTTGTTTTGCTTTATGCATCATTTAGTATGAAGATTCAGAATTCTGGTTTTCTCAGGCTTTTTTACATACTTGGAAATACAGAGCTCCTTGTCGATTGCACACGGTTCTATTAACCATATAATTACTTTGTAGTCATTTCACATAGGATTTTTAAAATAGAAATACTGTTTTGGGTTAGTGAGATAGCTCAGTGGGAATGGGCTCACAAATCTGGAGGCCTGAGTTTAGTCCCAGAAACCCACATGATAGACAGAAAAAACTGACTTTTGAAAGTTGGCCTCCACCTGTGCACTGGGTCATCATGCTCGTTCTCTGTCTCTGTCTCTCTCTCTCATGCATAGATAATTTTTTAAAATAGAGCTTTTATTGTTTTATTGAAGAGCAGAATTTATCACCAAGAGGTCTCTTTGGCATTATTCATTGTTGTTTTAATGAGATTTATTTTTCCCCTACCAAAGGGAGAGTAGTATAATCTGCTAGTCTGGTTATTATATTTTTTGACAGATTTTTCCATCTTTACTAGAAGTGGGAGATTTAATTAGACAACACTAGGTTGCATGTTTGCCGTGTTGTTCAATGTCTAGGTTTTAGTATTTGTTTTAGATAAATTAGTAGCTTTTGCTGCAGTTTGATCTTTAAGGAAAAAAGGTGCCTGCTGTTGTTTATTGCCCTGCATTTTATACTAATTATAGATATTGAAGATGGGGTTTATAAAGTAAATACGTTTGATATAATTATTTGAATTTATGACCTACTAATGTTAGAAAAAGGTATATAGTATCGCAGATTATTATTGTAGCAGCAGAAAGTTTTACACTGTTTTGGTTTTCAAAAGCTCTTGGTTTGTAATCCACACTGTCTTTTATAAATTCATGATCTTACTGCCTTAGCACTTTAATTTTAGTGAAAAATAATGATGATCATCTCTGTGTTAATACAAGTCATTTTTTTCTCAATGGTAGAATAGAAAAGATCATATCCTTGACACCTTTCAGTATTTAGTATATAGTTTTTGCTAAATTAGAGTATGGTCTAAATATTAGAAAAGTTAGATTTCCTTACTGTCTGTCATCATTTTTAATAACTTCTTTAAAAACTTCATTGTGTGTGTGTGTGTGTGTGTGTGTGTGTGTGTGTGTGTGTGTGTGTGTGTGTATCAGAGGGTACTCTGTGTCCCTGTGGAGGACCAAGGGTGGCTTGAGGAATCATTCCTGGATTGTTTCTATCTCCTTTTTGCTTCACTCTGGTATTTCCCAGGCTTTGGCCACCAGAGGCATAAGTGTAGGCTGCTGCTGTTTCCATCTGGTGTTTATACTTGGGACCTGGAATTTGAACTCAGACCTTCTGTTTGTGAGGCAGTCTTAACCTCTGAGCCATCTCTCCAACCCTGTTTGTCATCATTATTTTATTTATTTATTTATTTGTGTGTGTATGTGTGTGTGTCAGTGTCAGAGAGCACTGTATGTCCCTGTAGTGACGTTGGGAATCATTCTAGATTACTTCTACCTCCTCCTTGCTTTGCTCTGGCATTTCTCAGGCTCCGCCCACCAGGACTAGAAGTGCAGGTCTTTCCACCTGGGATGCGAGCTCAGGACCTTGTGCTTGGGAGACAGTCTTAACTCCTGAGCCATCTCTCCAGCCCCATTTGTCATCTTATGAAACATTTCACTGACAATATATTCACTTATCTTTCCTTGTTATTTATGTTGTTCAGGATGATTTTAAAGTACTAAAGCAACCTTAAAAAAAGAACTAAAAACAACAAAAAATGCTTTTTTGTTTGTCTTGCTGGGAGAACATTAAACTGAGCCTTAAATATGAAAAGAAAAAATAAGTACTTTTGACTGTGGTTTATTTACAAAGAACTTTTTTAAGGAAATTACTTTTTTCCTTAAGTAAATATTCTTTGTTGGTTTTGGTAGCATATCCTCAGTTCTAGGAATGTGATGAGAATTTCTCCTAAACCTGTGAGAACTATGAAAGTTCACATATTTAAAATTGATACAGTAAATACTTTATGTATAAACCAGTACTGACTTGCAGTATCACCAAAAGCAAATGTTGGTGTTATACTTCATTTAGGTAACTGAAAAATAGTTATTAACGTGAAGTTTTAATGACTTTTATGTAGTACATGTGGGTAAAACAAATTTATCAATAAAATTTATAAAAGTAAGAAACATTAGGATATAGTGGTACGTAGCTATAATCTAAGTATTTGGATGCCAGGGCAGAAGAATTACTGTGAATTCAAATTCAACTTGGAATACATAGCAAAACTGCCCTTTTAAAAGGGGGAGGGGCAAAATATGAATTGAAAATAATTCTGATATTAACTACAGTTATTGCAGAAAAATATTTTGCTCCAGACGAGGATGATACTACTCTTTAGACACATGGTTTAAGGAATTATTTTATGAATTGCTAACATAGAATCAACAAAGGGAAAAAGTTAAAAGTTTCATTGTTGGAATCCACACCTTCAACATTGACACTAACCACATTAGTGTTGCAGTTACTCTGCATTCTTGGCCAATAGATCTATGACCAAGTGGCTTATATGGGAACGAGGGATTTTGTTTAATTTTTATGATTGTCCAATTACAGTTCTTAACCAGCTTGGCAGAACAATCTACACCATCAGGGGTTGAGGGAACTGACAACCCATATCCATGTCTATCCACAGTACTGCTGAGAGAGAAACAATCCTTACTTACCAGACAAACATGTCTGGCCAACTATATCAAAGGATGCCTCCACCTTACCCACCTGCCCATGGTCTAGTCACACCCACCATGGGCAGGGTCTGTCCAATCAATAGGACAGTGCTCTTGCAAGCTTTCCCAAGGCTCAACTCAACTACCAATACTTCATCACTGTGCCCAGAGTTCAACGCTTCACTTGTCAAGTTGATAAAGGTGTCCAACTATGACAATTAGAAACCTAATTATTTAGTTGACTTCTGTTTGCCCTAACATAAAGGAGTTGGTTCTTTTTTCTTTCTTCATTCTGCAGCTGCAACTGCAAGCCTGGATTCATTAAGCATGTCCCTAAAATTGAATTCGTATCTGATCATTTGTAATTTGAATATTGTTTCTACTTTTTTTTTTTTTTTGGTCAGTTGATTAAATTTATGTAGCTTGTTGTTATCAGATAAAATATGAGGCAGAGAGCTCTATTCTTTTTTTTAATTTTTTTTATTAAAAATTTAAAAAAAATTTTTTTACCAGTTCCCTCCCCCCCCCCCGAACCCTCAAGAGAGCTCTATTCTTGCAATAAGGTTTTGTGATATTCTGTTTTACAGGCTGGGATATGGCAACATTACAACTTACCCCAAACTTATTAGCTACACTTCTTTCACTTTTGCTGATAGTTTGTCTTTCTGCTCATAGTCAATAATTGTTTTAACACAAGATACTTTTTGAATTCTTAAAGGTCGGGTTTTCCATTTTCCATTAAAAATAATAGTGTAGGTAATGTTCTAGAATAAGAGCACTGAGACAATTTTTTCCTAGAGTCAGGTCCATTCTAAACTCTGGTATAGCATACTCTTATAAATGAAACCTGTTCACAATTTGGGAATTTTCTTATAATGTCTTTTCTGTAATTAAGTAATTCACCAGTCTCCCAAAAGTGTCATCAGGAGGCTTGGTTTGTGTTATTTAGAATAACTGCTGTGGACTATTCAAAGAATAATAGGCATGTTCCTTTCTTCCCCAACCTTCTTGACAGTACATAAGAAAGAAAAAAAAGAATTCTTTTGGCTACTGTCTACATGCAGAGATAAATAGTTTCATCTTTACTGAGCCCATTTAAAGTGCTTGGTGTCCTGGAACAGTGTCCTGAAAGAAGACGTACAGGCTTAGGAGCTAAATTCAGGATCATTGCTGGAGATTGCCTGGATTCTTGTCCATCAAAGGTGACTAAAGAGGAACTAGCATAAATTTGCCAAGAAATTATCTTTCCTTTGTTTGGGTTTTCATCAAAAAGATTTTATTTTCTATTATTACCAATTTGCTTTTTAAAAAGAACTATGTGAACTATCTTCAAATGGCTGCCCTTTTGTTATTTGTTTTTTTAAAAAACTGAAATTTTAAAATTATTTTTAAAATAATGCTTGACTTCTTTTTAAATACAGTGTTTCTTTGAAAACTCAGAGTAGAGGAGAAGTAAAAGATAGGAAGAAATCTGTTTTTGTTTCTTTTAGGTGTCCAGTGGTGATGGATAAGAACTTGTTAGTTAATGAAGTAGTAGCTTTATAAATGAAAGGAGCCTATTTTTACAGGCTAGGAAGATGGTGAGCCCTGAGCAGCTATTGCTAATTTTATCTTTTAATAATTATCTCTTTTTGTAATTTTATTTTCTGTTTGTCCGTCGGTCCGTCCGTCCGTCTGTCTGTCTCAGAGGGCACTCACTGTATGTCCCTGTGTAGGACCAAGGATGACTTGGAGAATCATCCTTGATTGCTTCTACCTCCTTTTTGCTTCACTTTGGAATATCCCAAACTCTACACCAGAGCCAGAAGTAGAGGCCACTGCCAGTTTCAGACTGGCACTTTTACATGGGACCTGATATCTGAACTCGGAACTTCTACCTTTGAGGCAGAATCTTAACCCCTGAGCCATCTCTTCCAGTCCGGAAACTAATTTTAATTTGTCCATGTAAAGAGCTGACATTTCCGTACCAGTTATTGAATAGTTCAGTGTATCCCCACTGAGTTGAATATCATATCTTATGTAGATCCAGTTATAAGACTTTTTCATATGTTTTGTTCTTTTATCCACTTCTACTGCTTGAATTATTGCCATTTTTACAGTAATGCTTGATAGCTAGTCACCCAATTTTTGTCAGACTTCAGATTTCTCTACTGTTACCTCTTAGGTCTGTTTCTCAGCTTTCATTAAGAAGTATTTAGAAGCCAGGCCATAGTGTCACAACACTTTTAATTCTGGTACTTGTGAGGTGGAGGAGGTTAAAGCATCAGGGGTTCAAGGTCATTGACTGTCTTGGTGTATATCTAGTTATGATGAACCCAGATACGTGGAATTGTTTCAAAAAGCACTCAAATCCCAGCTTTTTAGGACTTGAGAGTTTTTCAGATGTGTGTGAGGATTGGTTCTGCAAGCTGGGTAAGTGTGGAGAAAGGAGCTTGTTACCAAATCTTGACAGCCTGAGTTCAATACCTGAGACCTATATGGTAGACAGAGAGAAAAGGCACTTGCAAATTGTCCTACGTAATGCACATATTATTGGTTAATAGATTATTTATCACTACTTGGATCTATGTAAATTTTATTGTACGTTCATGGTAGATCTTTGTCTTTTCAAAGTCTGCAAAGATTTTTATGTTATGAATAGTACTTTTTAAGAAAATGAAACTTTTCTATTCTTGCCTAAATTTTCATCTGTTTAACTTTTATTCAGCCAAATTTCAGTACTAATTATACTTTAGAATCTTTTAATACAGAGTATTTTTATATATCTCATTTTGACATAGAAAATATTCTATCTCTTAAGAAGGTAGCATAATTTCAGAGGGATTTTGTGCCACATTATCAGAGGACCAGAAAATAGAAAATTATAAATGGTTTTGCTCTCCCTGTGTCCTGAGGATTATGTCTATGTTCTGTCTGTCTTGATTTTTTTTCTTCACATTGGTTAATTTATATAAGAATCTAATCATTCCCCTTCCCTTGCCATTTGATGTTCCTGCTACTGCTGCTCTTGGATTTCACTCTGTTTGTTTCCTTTCAGGAGACGAAGGTCAGAGTGGAGATGGGCTGCAGACCGAGCTGCAATTGTCAGCCGCTGGAACTGGCTTCAAGCCCATGTTTCTGACTTGGAATATCGAATTCGTCAGCAAACAGATATTTACAAACAGATACGTGCTAATAAGGTAAGGGATAAATATCTGGTGTTCTCCTTATGTCTAAAAGTTATCCTTTTTCCTCCCATCCTTTCACTAATTCTTAACTATGTCAGGACAACTTAATGATCTGAAAACAGTGGTTTAATTTAAGAGCCCAGTGTTGCTTTGTCTGGTGTAGAAAACAGAATGTAATATTTGATTGATACACATTGAGAACCAGCAATATATGTATCTGGACTATGACAAGAAGTACAAGAAAAAGAAGTTGCAATATCAACCATCATCGTTTGTTTTCTGGGGAAGTAGTATATTGATGACATGAACTTTCTTTTCTTGTGTTCTTATTTCTGATAATTACCTTGGCAGTAACACTGAGCACTTTTTCTTCTTGAGGGCCTCTTAAAAATTGTCCTGTTTATTTAATTTAAATTTGTCTTGAGGGGAAATATGCACAAAAAACAAATACTGGGTACTTAACTGCTTAATATCACTGATCTCTAAGGACCATAGCAGTGAATCCAAGTCCAAACTTCTTGGAGCTCACTTGCTTGCAAAGCTAGGTTGATATAGGTGTCAGCTTGTTAGTTGAAGGCAGAACTGCAGGTGCATCTGTGAAGAATTGACAGTCCCTAAGCAGACTGAGCTGCTATTGTCCTATTAAGATAGTCCCTAAGCAGGCCTACAGACAGGAACTTGTCTAGTTGATGAGGAAGACCTAGTCCATACTGGGCGAGACCATCCCCTGGGCAAATGGATGAGACAGAAAGAGGTGGTTCAATAGTTGGGCACACTTTGGCAAGTGAGGTTTGCCCCCTTTGTCAGCATATCCCTGTGGATATGGTGTGACCGGTTCCCTAGGGTCCTGGTGTTAGTATGAGCTCTCCTTCCCTGGAATAGAGAATTATATATGCAAGAATAAAATTACTTATTTCCCTAAGTTATTTGGTCATGAATGTATCGCAACATACAGACAGAATGCAAATAGCATCTTTTGTATTGGTTTGATGTGTTAAGTTCTATGAACACCTGGCCAAGATGAGTCTAGTGCTCCTAAAAATTACAAGTGTCATGATGTATTTTATCCAAGTCTTCAGAAAATTGTTTTTTAAACTTTTACAGAGGACCTAACCTCAGATGTGCTGCCTAACTTTTTGTGAAGCATGGTCTCCCTGAGGCCTGGATGGAACCCATTGAGTAGGTTATTGTGACAAGCCAGCAAGCTCCAGGAATCCAACCCATCTCTTCCTCCCCAGCTCAGGGACTACACAAAGTGCAAGGATGTATGTAAAAACTCAAATGTATCAGAATGTTCACTTCTCAGTATTCTCTTCCCCTTAAGATAAGGAACAGATCAAATTCTGAGTCACTGCTTTAAAAATTAGAACCAAACAAAAATTATTATTTCAGTAGTGGTAATAATTTTGGTTTCCTTAGATGATGTTAACAAAGGAAAGTCTTCTAGCTGTATCTAGAATGGGAACTGAGCTGGGATGGAAACTGGGAAAAGGAGGTGACTGGCTGCATCTTGAGAAGAAAAAGCAGGCCTTTGTATCAGTGTGGATCAGCTTTTATGGCCTGTAGTTAATTTTCATTTTCTGTATTTGAGAAGGGTAGCCTCTTAGAAACAACTAAGGCCAGGGGTTGGGGATTTAGCTCAGTGGTAGAGCGCTTAAGGCCCTGGGTTCGGTCCCCAGCACTGAAAAAAAAAAAAAAAGAAACACTAAGGCTAGTATAATAGAGTTACTTAACGTTAGATCTATTTTACATGCATTCAGAAACACATGCATGTCAGTTTATGTATGTGTTGTATTCTCCATTATAAAATGCTGTGTTTTATAGAATGAAAAATGCATCATTATTTTGTGTACCACAAAAGCATTTCAGTTAGATACAGGGCATAACAATAATTTTGAGATATATTCTGATTTTATATTAAAATCATAGCCATGTGTAAATGTATGGCTTAGAGTTAATGATACTTTTTTTTTATTTTAGCAATTCTTTAATGTTAGAAACTTGTAAATTACATAAACATACACAAGATACTTAGGCTTGTCTAAACCTCCCTCCCCCAAAATTAACTAATTTGAAACAGTTTGGTATTATTTTCCTGCTATACTTTTTCCTAGGGCCATAAGTTGTATAAATATAGTTATAATGTAAACCATGAACATTTCTCTGTTTTTTAAGAAATGTTTTTATTGAGTGCATTTTATTACCTTATTTAAATTATCCTTTGTCAAGTTCCCTGTGCTACCTGTGTCTCTAAGGAGGTGCGGCTGGGGACATATGCCACCATAGGGTGACATGGATGGCAGCGTGGAAAACCTAAATCCTCAATAATGGCAGTGAAGCCACTTTGGATCTATTTGGGGTGTGTGTGTGTGTGTGTTTGGATCTATTTGGGGTGTGTGTGTGTGTGTGTGTGTGTGTGTGTGTGTGTGTGTCTGTCTTGCACATGCTAGGCATCAGACTCCAGTTGCAGGTACTTAACCTACCAAACTATCTCAGTAGCCCCTTCTTAGTGTTTGTGTTTAAGCTTATCACCTAACAGTGAAAGCAATGTAGTTCTGGGAAATTTTTAAGAAAGCATTTTTAAAATCTAGAAAACTATGTTTTCCTGTTTGTGTATATGTGGGTTGAGCGTGAGATTGGCTTATCATTGAACATAATGCATAAAGGCACACTTGACTTGATTTTTTTTTTTAATATTTGAGTCCCCATCTTGACTTTTTACTACCTGATAACTGTATGACCTTAGAGGCAAAGGGTCACTTAATTCTGAGCCTCAGTTTGTTGGCTATGAAACACAGTATTCTAAGCAGTCTTTTCTGATACATCTTTGTCTAAAGTCTGAATATCCAGTCTGTTTTCAAAATTGTGACAAAGTATAACATGAGGATAATGTAGTTCCAGTAAGTACTCATCTAGAAAACTCAGCTTTGTTACATACATCATTATTTTGTTCAGCCTTTTTTTTTTTTTTTTTTTTGAGCAAATATATTAGTTTCCTAGGCTCCCATGAGAAAGTATCACAGAGCAGATGGCTTAAAGCAATAAAAATAAATTGACACAAAAAGTTCCAGGGACTAGAAGTTGTAACGTTAACTTGATCACTGTGCAATGTCTCCTGAAGTTCCAAGAAAGAATTTGTGCTTGCCTTTTGCTGACTTTGTGGCTCCTTCCAGTAACTCATGTTTTTGGCTGCCTTCACATCTCTTTGCCATTTATCTGAACCTAAATTTCACCCTTAAAAATGTGTTAGGTTGGCTGGCAAGATGATTCAGTGAGTAGTAAACATATTCACTGACAGGCTTGACAAACTGATTTCAGTTTGCAGAACCCACATGGCGTGGAAGGAAAAAAAGAGCTGACTTCCGCAAGTTTTCCTCCAACATGGACTTGCATGCCGGATGGATGGATGGATGGATGGATGGATGGATGGATGGATGGATGGATGGATGGATATCAAAAAATGTATCAGTGGTCTTAGGTTCATATTTCAGTTACTGTAAGGTATATATAACCTAAACAATTTAGAGAAACAAAGGGATTTTTATTCATGCTCACAGTTTTAGGTCATAGTTATGACAGAGCTTTACCAGCAAAGGGATCTAGCCTCACCTTACTCATAGTCAAGAGCTGATAGTTTGTATCTTTCAGATTGTCAAATCTACCAACATCTAATTAGCTCTGTTATCTTTATCCATCTGCCCAAGGAATAGTTCTACTCAGATAATATCCTACAGGCTTGCTTGAGGCCTGTCCTAACTAAATAATTC
The DNA here is from genome assembly GCA_023101885.1 of Typhlomys cinereus. Lineage (NCBI taxonomy): Eukaryota > Metazoa > Chordata > Mammalia > Rodentia > Platacanthomyidae > Typhlomys > Typhlomys cinereus. The sequence continues at coordinate 306,245 of JALPQD010000298.1, read as the reverse complement.
CTCAAAGGTGTGCCTGAAGATTCACTTCTCAAGCATCAGATTGATACCTGAAAATAACTGACAGCTTCAGTTGTTTTTAGGACTCACACTAAAGGCTTTATCTTGATGACATCTGGCAGAGATACCCCTTTTCCAAAAGAAGGTCACATTCTCAGGATCTGGATGGACAAATTTTGAAGTACTCTTCAACTCAGTTTAACAGATACCTTTCCCAATGATCCGTTAGCATACTATTTGTGCTTGGTTTTTTTTTTTTTTTTTTTATGTAGTGTTTTTATAATTGCACCTTTGAGTACTTTACAATGTGCCAGGCCCTATTCTAACTAAGCATTTTAATGTCGTTCACAATTTAGTCATTTGAATTGATTGGTGGCACTGGGGATAGAACCCAAGGCCCTGCACATGCTGGGCAAGTACTTCATTGTGCTGAATGCTCACGACCTGCCTTTTGCCCTTTCCCTTTCCCTTTCTCCTCTTTTGCTTTTTCCCTTCATCATTTTCCTTGAGATAGGTTCTCACTAAGTTACTTAAGCTGCCCTTGAACTCACTTTGTATCCAGACATGCTTTGAATTTTCAGTTCTGCCTTAACCCTCTGAGCAACCAAGGTTGCAGGCCTGCATCAAAGGCCCAACTCACTGTTTTTATTTATTATTTAATTTATTCTACAAGTGAGCACAAAGCTGAAGTTCTGCATATTTAATTTAAAGTTATTGCTCAGTTTAGCAGTTGCTTTAACATCTGGTTACTTTTTATTTTTAATGATTTATTTGTGGGCTGGAGATATAGCTCAAGGGTTTAGACTCTGCCTCATAAGCAGAAGTTTCTGAGATTGGATCCCAGGTCCCACATAAAAACACTGGGAAGCAGCAGCCAACATTTCTGGCCTTGGTGGGTAGAGCCTGGGAAATCCCAGAGGGAAACAAAAAGGAGGTAGAAGCAATTCAGGATGATTCCCAAAGTCACCCTTTGTCCTCCACAGGGATAACAGTGTCCCCTGACAACACACACACACAGACACAAATAAATAAAATTTAATGATTTACTTATATGCTCATGTATTTATACGTCAGTGCTTCTGTGCTAGAGGCCACAAGGGGGCATTGAGTAACCTCTTCCATCCCCCTCTTCCTGTTCCTCTGGGCCAGGGGCTTTTCTTGAAAACTAAGCTGGAAACCAGCAAGTCCCCAGCAATCCTTTTTCTTCCCTTTTGGGAGCAGAGTGGTTAGGCATTTTACAGCAGCATCTGGCTTGCTGTATGAATGCTGAGTTCTGAACTCCAGTTCTTGTGATTATAGAGCAGGCGCTCTTAACCTCTATCTAGCCCCCTTGGCTACTTTTTAGATTTTCCCTCCTGTGTTAGTAAAATGAGACACATTTTGGAAAAAAACAATGTATTTAAATTACTGCTTCAAGATTTGGCAAAATTACATAGGTGTTGAATAGACTCTTTCAAGAGATAAGACTGTTAGTAATTCTATTTCATAGTACAATAGCTGTACTATTATTGGTTTCTGCCATATCTCATGAATCCTGTTGAAACCCAGAATGCTAGGGAAGGTCATGATGGAATTGCCATGATAAACGAAACTCTCTATGTGGCTATATTAAACAGGAGCAAATATTTCCACAAATTTATTGTGGAATGTAACAACTTCTATGTGGAAAAAGGATGTTTTGAGGAAAATTTTAATCTAGTAGGAATCGTGTAGACTTGTAAATTCTAGCTTACATTATTAGCTTCTGCATTGAAGCTCTACTTAATTGCTGCTGTCACCTCACCTTGTCTAAACTTCTAGTCTAGCTTCATCATGTGGTCTGCTCATTTATCCTCAACTACATGAGATACTAGTTGTTACGGTTGTCGTAGTAAGTGGTAAGGCCAGCTCCTTATAGTGTAATCAGATACTTTCTTATTCTCAAACTTAAGATTTTACCATATCCTATACATGATGATACAGTTAAGTGCTACTTATCTAAATGTATTTAGTTATTTGAATACTGTTCTTACTGATCTTCAAGTGATAGTTCCATTGTTTCATTTTATATGTTCTAGGGAAGTTAGGGATCTTGGTTGTTGCAGGTAGCACATACGTGACCAATACAACAAAATGACATTTGAGTAAAACTAATGTGATGTGTATTCAAGGCCTGAACCAGATGGAGACTCCCGATTTCCTAGTTGCAGAGCCCCTAAACCTTGGCACAGTCACCATCTCCTTCCTCTTGCATCTTGCAAACATGTTTGTATATGTGATTATTTCTGTCTTCAAATGTATATGCACTATCTAAGCAGATGGTCTTTCTGCTTTTGTTTGCAGGATAATTACGTTAACACAATAGCTAGTGGTCCTTGTGAATTGCAATATGTTTTTTTTCCTTTCTGCTTACATTCCAGAGAACACTCCACAAGATTAAAGGTCAGAAGTACTTATAAATTACACCATCTTGAGCTTTCCCTCAGTTTACCATTAAGACTTTGGGTCCCTCTAATTTGATTCAGTTTATTCTATCCAGATCCTTTTACAGTTCTGAATCAAACTTTAAACTTAATATATTGGCTAATTTCTCCATTTTTCCTTTTTTTAAGATTTGCTGAAATGTTACTTTCATGGAATGACTTTCCCTGACTCCATAAAAGAAATAGTTCCTTTCTTGCTTGTCTTTTTTTCTTTTTTTCCTTTTCGAGAGTGTGTGTGTGTATTAGAGGGAGGGCCCTGTGTGTGCCTGTGGACGTCTAGGAGCGACTTCAGGAATCTTCTGATTGCTCTGCTTCCTTCCTCTCACCCCTTTGGGTTTCCCAGGTTCTGCCTTCTAGGGCCAGAAGTGCAGGCCAGCATCCATTTCCACCTAGAGTTTTTAATGTCTGGGATCCAAATTCAGGTCCTTCTGCTGCAAGGCAGTGTCTTAACCCTTGAGCCATTTCTCCATCCCAGGAAAAATAATTTTTAATGTTCTTAAGTCCACTAGAATAATTTTGGCTAAGAATAATAAATAACTCAAAATAGATCAAATAGATGATTTTGAATGTTTATCATATAAAGAAATAGTAAGCATCTGTGGTGGTAGATACGCCAGCTACCGTTCTTAATCATTATACACTCTGCTAGCCTTTGCTCCTAATCAGTCAGTCAGCTGTGGTGGTATATGCCTGTAATTCCAGCCCTTGGGAAGTTGAGGCAAGAAGATAATTGCATTCAAAGCAACCTGGGACACATGGTAAGACTGGAGAGGGAGAGAAAGAAAGTGGGGGGATTAAAATATGTGCTTAAAATGAGGGACTTGGGAACAGGTGAGTCGGTTAGCTTAGCCAGTAAGGCATCTGCCTGGTGACCAGAGTATGAAAATTTCCAAAAGTTGTTCTCTGACCCTCTCCCTCACACTATGGCATGTATGCATGTGCCCTCTCTCAAATAAGTAAATTAAATATTTTTAAACTGGGAGATCAGCTTATACATAAAAATATGTATATGTGCATACTTTAATGAATCTATTTACCTTTTAATCACTCATCCTTACTTTCCAAAAGCAACAATTTAACCTTTTTGTTTAGATGATACAAGATTGATTTAAGTATAAAAATATCAGGAAAATTGTTGGAAATAAGTAAATAAGGTAGGGCCCAGTTTGGGGAAGAATTTTAATGCAAATATGAATTTGGGGAGTTGGGAAGAATCAGTTGGTAAAATGTTTGCCATGCAAGTATAAAAGCATTTGAATTCAGATCTCAGTAGCCACATAAAAGGCCAGATGCAGTGGTGTGTACCTATGGTCCCAGTGTTGAGAGGCAGAAGCAGAGACAAAGAGGGTCCCTGAGGCCTATTGGTCATCAAGTCTAACTGAATTGACTTCAGGTACATCAAGAAGATCCTGTGTTGTTGAGGGTTTTTTTTTAATATTATTTATTATTTATTCAATTGTGTGTGTGTGTGTGTGCGTGTGTATGTGTGTGTGTGTGTGTGTGTGTGTAGAACCATGGGCGAATTTGGGAACCACCATGCACCACCTCCACCTTCTCCTTGTTTACTCTGCACCGGGATTCACAGGCTCCGTCCTACCAGGACCAGAAACGCAGGCCACCCCCAGCTTCCATCTGGGCATCAATATGTGGGGTCTAGGATCCAAACTCAGGACTTTCCGCCTGCAAGGCAGAGGCTTAACCCCTGAGCCACCCTCCAGCCCCTGTTTTTTTTTTTTTTTTTTTTCCTTTTTAAAGGTGGAAAAGCTATTAAGGAAGACAACTGATAGGTTAAGATTTCCACATATATACACACGCAGATAAACAGATAATACACACAACAGCAACAAACCCCATATATATATTTAGGATTGATTTATATCAAATATATAAGGATGTAGTTTAGGCTCTTAAACAGAGAGCATCTTTTTTGGCTGCAGTTTCTGGAGGTTTTGTTTATTTTTGAGATTAGCTTATACTATAGCCCTGGCTGTCTTGGAATTTACTTTGTAGCCCAAGCTGATTTTTAACTTGTAACGATCTTTGTGTTTTAGATTGAGCTACCATACCTGGCCTGGGTTTTTTTGGGTTTTTATATGATAGGAGAAGGTTCTCACATAGCCTAGACTATTCTTGAGCTCCTAATGCATCTGTGGGTTCTTCCAAAATTTAAAGTTAAATGCATGTACCACCATGCCCAGTGTAGAAGCATAAGTGAAATATTTTTCAGAACTAATTAATACATAAGATTACTTTTGGGCTGGAGAGGTGGCTCAGAGGTTAAGCCTCCGCCTTGCAGGCGGAAGGTCCTGAGTTCGGATCCCAGATCCCGCATATAGATGCCAGGCGGAAGCGGGGGCAGCCTGCACTTCTGGTCTTGGTAGGACGGAGCCTGTGAATCCCGGGGCAGGAGGTGGAGGCGTCCATGGTGGTTCATGGATTCGTCCGTGGTTCTACACACACACACACACACACACACACACACACACACACGCACGCACGCGCGCACATACATACACATATGCACACAGTTGAATAAATAATAATAAAAAAATTCAAAAAAAAACAAAAAAACAAAAAAGATTACTTTTGATTTGAAGTGATAAGAACGTTATACTTTGAATTAAGGAAGAAAAGATTTTGGGAGGAAAACGGTTTTCTTTTTTAATTTTTTTATTTATTTAGCGTGTATATGTGTTTCTCTGTGGAGGACCAAGGGTGACTTCAGGAATCATCCTGAATTGCTTCTACCTTCTTTTTGCTTTGCTCTGGGCTCTCCCAGGCTCTATTCACCAGGACCAGAAGTACAGGCCACAGCCGTTTCTGCCATTTTTACATGGGACCTGGGATTCCAACTCAAGTTGGACTTGTAAGTCTTAACTTCTGCTTATAAGGCAGTCTTAGCCCCTAAGTCTGGGCTGTACAGCGAGACCCTATCTCATAGAGGAAAATGGGAAAGGAGACCTAGAGATACTAAGTAAATTGACACTAGTCTTGGCAGTTATTTTTTTATAATACTTCCCCAGATAATTCTTGATCCAAAATTTCTATTAAATGTTTCTGCTTATTTGTTGTTGGTTTGTTTTTTCCAAGCAGGGTCTGTGTCCCATCCTGACCTCCAGCTCATTATGCTCTTGCCTCAGTCTCGCAAGTATTGAGGTTACAATATGCGCTACCAACTTCTTAATCTTGTTTGATCTCAAACTTATTTCTGATGATGAAAGTAAACTCAAGATTTGAAATTCTCAGGCAGGAACTTAATCTGTATTTTTTATACAGGTTCTGTATTTTTTGTAATAGGTTCTTTGGGGGCATATTTAAAGCTCTTTACCCCTCAAGCAGAAGGACCTCTGGGTAGTTCAGATCTCCAGATCCAATGTAAAAATGCCAGGCCCTGGAAGGCAGAATCTGTACAACCCCCAGAGCGGTGTAAAAAGGAGATAGAGCAATGGAGGATGATTCCTGAAGTCACCTTTGGGCTTCCATGGGCACACACAGGTACCCTCTGATACACATATACAGAGACACAAGAAAGAGGAAGGAAGGAGGGAGGGAGGAAGATTGGTTCTGTTTAGGGGGAAGGTTGGATTTTTCTATATCTAGTTAGTGATTTAGTTAGCTAAAAACCTCCATTGCCGATATTCTAGATAAGTTTAGTTGTAATAGGATATGAAATACTATAAAATAACCTAATCAGAAGATTCTGGATCTGGAAAATCTGAATAAAAGGTGCTAAATTAATAGACAGCATAGGTCAAAGAATTAGAGTAAAAGGAAGGGGAAGCTTGATATGTGTCTTAGTGCCTTGCAAAGTGTTCTGCTAGGCTGTTGATGGAAGTAATTCTTTTGAGGAGAGTAGAATCAAGGTCCTTGCGCATGCTAGGCAAGTACTATGTATACTACAGAACTACACACTCCATCCTTGACGTCTTGGGGAAAGCAAAGCTACTCCCTTTTCAGTTTGTCTTTGAGCCATCGGATATGGGGAAAGGTCTCTTGCAAACTAGTTCCCTGCCCTGCCCTTTTGAGATTAATTTGAAAATTGTATTTGCATTTTATATTACTCTCACTGTTTTTCTTCTCTTTGTCCTACAGGGCTTAATAGTTCTTGGGGAGGCACCTTTCCCAGACCATACAACAGACTTATTTCTTCCACTTAGTTCTGAGGCGAAGACAGATCATGGGACTGATAAATTGGTAAGTATGAAAGATAGAGAAGGGAAAATAGTGAGAATTCAAGCTGTGGCTTCAGCCCAACAATCCCTGAATTGGCTAAAGGAAAAAACTGTATGCCCTTTTATCACCGTTGGCATTTCAAGATCTGAATTCTTCAAAGGAGTGACCTGTAGGTCTCTTACTGCTCTGTAGCCTGCCCCAGATTTATGGCAACTCTTATTCAAGAAACACTCGAGATAAAATAGACTTGCAGAGTAATAGTTGGCATGAGGTTACATAGTTGGAGTTTACACACATTTGGTAAACTGTAATTTCTATAAATCGTAAAAAGAAATTTTGGGGTCAGTATAACAGAAACTAATAATAATACACCTACATATATGCTTACATGCATGCTGTGTGGGTGTGAGACCTTTTCATTAAAATGTTGTATTAAGGGCCAGCAAGAGGACTCCATGAGTTAAAAAGCACTTGCCACACAAGCCTGATTATCTGAGTTTAATTTCTGGATCACATGTTAGAAGAAGAGATCCAATTTCTAAAAGTTGTCTTCTGAGATCCACATACATAAACACAGTAATACATGAAATTAAATGAAAAAAATGTTGAATTAGGGCTAGGGATGTAGCTCAGTTGGAAGAGAACTTGCCTAGCATGCACGAAGCTCTTGGTTTAGTCCCTATTAGCACCACATTGGTTCATTATATAATGATCCCCCTACTATTGAGGTGGAGATTGGAGGATCATTAGGTTAAGGCCAGTCTGGAAAACTTGAGATTCTGTATCAAAAAAGAAAGAAAGAAAGAGAAAAGTTGCATTAGTGATCAGTCTCTCAAAAATATTGAAAATAGTTTTTTTACTTTGTAGTGAATATAAAGCTGTCATCTTCCATAATCTCTGTAGATTTAGATTCTAGCACAGAACTTTTTCTTGACTTTTTCTTACTCTCTTAACACAATTTCATTTTAGAGTCCAAGAATAATTTTTATTTCTTTGCTTTTCTTTCAGTTCTTTAAAAAGGCACTGTATTTTGTGAATATTAATGTTTCCTTTCTTTTTTAGTGTGTGTGTGTTTTGAGTCTTACTAAGTTTCCCAGACTGACCTTGCACTCCCTCAGTAATCTAGGCAATGAACCTTCCCTCCCAAGCCCTGGAAACTGTAGACTCACTATCAGGCATAACTTTTCACCCAGATTTAAATACCAATTACTGTTGCTGGGGATAAGTAGAATTAGTGATTGAAAGTTCTTAATGGGAAAGAAATTTTGAATAAAAAGCAGTGTCAAATTTTGTTTTTGTCCAGCTCTATAATGTGAGTTCATTTCAAGCTATCTCTTGAGGTTTTCATAGGTCAAAATAAAGTATAACTATATAACCCAGATTGGCCTGGAACTTGTGATCTTCCCTCCTCCAGCTTCTCAAGTACTGAGATTAAAGTGTGTGCCACCATGTCCGGCTCAGAATTTTTAAGTGAGAAGAAAACTTAAAAATTTAAAAAATTTAAAAAATCATTTGTATTATATTATTATATTTGAGGCATGTATAATTGGGAATAACTTCTGTATTTATACTTAATTTGTGTATAAATTCAAGGCTTATAAACTTTATTGTTTTTGTTTTGTTTTGTTTTTCCATGTGTGTACCTATAGAGGCTCAAGTGTGACATCAGGAACTATTCTGGATTGCTCTGTTTCTTCGTTTCTTTGCGCTGAGATTTCATAGGTTCCACCTTCCAGGGCTGGTATTGCAGGGCACTCTCTTACCACTTAATGTTTTGAGATCTGGAGACCCAGCTCATGTCCTTTTGCTTGTAAGGCAAATAAATGCTTTATTTAATACCTGCACTATTTTCCCAGTCCTAGACTTGTGTGTATGTGTCTATGTATCAGAGGGCATTGTGTGTGCCTATGATAGCCCAGGAGTGACTTTGGGAATCATACTGGATTGCTCTGCTTCCTATTTGTGTTGCTCTAGGGTTTTCCAGGTTCTACTTTCTAGGGTCAGAAGTGCAGGCCACCACCATTTTTGCCTGGCATTTTTTTTTTTTTTTTAATTTTTTAAAATTTTTTTATTATTATTATTATTATTTATTCAACTGTGCGCATGTGCGTGTGTATGTGCGCGCGCGCGCGTGTGTGTCTGTGTGTGTCTGTGTGTGGTGTGTGTGTGTAGAACCACGGACGAATCCATGAACCACCATAGACGCCTCCACCTCCTTCTGCCCCGGGATTCACAGGCTCCGCCCCACCAGGACCAGAAGCGCAGGCCGCCCCCGCTTCCGCCTGGCGTCTATACGTGGGATCTGGGATCCGAACTCAGGACCTTCCACCTGCAAGGCGGAGGCTTAACTCCTGAGCCACCTCTCCAGCCCTTGCCTGGCATTTTTTACATGAGATCTGGGATCCAAACTCAGATCTTTTTGTTTTTGAAGCAGAGGCTTGACCCCTGAGACATCTCTCCAGCCCAATTTTAAAGTTTTTGAAGGTTAAAACCTTCTTTTTGGGTTAGCTATAGTAGTCTTTATGTGGTACAATAAAACATATTTTGGACTGATAAATAATTATGAAAATAATCTATGTCTTATTACTATTTTGTTTTTATAGAAAATTAAGCTGCTTCTTTTCTTGTTAACCATTTACCTCCTGTTAAACTTTCTTTAAAACAAAACAAAACAAAACTCTAGAGCATGTTAGAAGAGACAAAAAAGAATTTTTCCCATGTATGTTACACTAGTGAAATGATTATAGATCTTTCTAAGTTTGTTCTGTAGTTAGCATACAAAAATGGGTTTATCATGACATTTCGGTGCATGTTTATCATTGTATTTTGTTTCTACTCACCCTCTTATTACCTCATCTTGTCTCCCTCAGCGTGTATATTTATTAAAGGTCATTAAATGACTTGGGTTACTTTACCAGTTTTTCAGTGCCAAATATTTACAAAGCTGTGGCTAATATATTTATTTGTGTGTGTGTGTCAGAGGGCACTGTGGAGGACCAAGGGTCACTTTGGGAATTATCCTGGATTGCTTCTACCTCCTTGCTTAGCTCTGGGATTTCCCAGGCTCCACCCACCAGAACCAGACATGCAGGTAGCCTCTGTTTCCATGTGGGGCCTGGGATTTGAACTCAGGACCTTCTGCTTGTGAGGCAGAGTCTTAACTTCTGAGCCATCTTTCCTGCCCTAGTAATAATAAGTCTTTTGGTTAAATAGCTTTTCTTTCTGTTTTTTCTTTTTTTTGTTTGTTTTTTTAAGGCGACTTCTTGTCTTTGATCTCTTAAAAATGCTAGTGTGGTGTTCCATACCTGTAATCTTAGCACTCAAGAGGCTAAGTGGAGAATATTGTATTAGGCCTTAAACTCTTGTCTCAAAAAAAAAAAAAAAAAAAGTTTAAAAAAGTGCAGTTTTGTTTAAAAAATCTCAAGTCACATATGGCAGAAAGCAGTTGTAAAATATGCCCAGAGCTAATCATTCCCTTTCTCATTTTGGTGTTAATTTCTTATTTCAAAATATATTTACTGTTCTTTTTATTTTCATTTTTTAAAAAAGTGGGAGCTTTTAATGTAAGATATGAGAAGTCATGCATTCCTGAAACTCCCTAAAATTAACAACAAACCCAAAATTATTTTAGACCTATCAAAATATGGAATGTCTAAAAAAGTTATATTACACTCAAATATGTAGTAATTTCCTGACAGTGTGAAATTAGTAATGATGTCTTGACACCAGAAATGAATTTTTGTAAGTCTTTCCCTTCCCCTTCCTTCCCTTCTCTTCCCCTTCCCTGCCTTCCCTTCCCCTCCCCTCTCCTTCCTTCCTTCCCCTCTCCTTCCTTCCTTCCCCTCCCCTTCCCTTCCCCCTTCTCCCCTTTCCTTCCCCCCTCCCCTCTCCTTCTTTCTTTCCCCTCCCCTTCCTTCCTTCCCCTCCCCTCCCTTCTTCTTTCTTTCCCCTCCCCTTTCTTCCTTCCCCTCCCCACCCTTCTCCTCCCCTCCGTTTCCCCTCCCCTCCCCTTCTCCCTTTTCCTCCCCTTCCCCCTTCCCCCTTCTCCCCTTCCCTTCCCCTTTCCTTTCCTCCCTTCTCCTCCCCTCCCCCCTCCTCTTCCCTGTCCCCTCCCCCTCCTCTTCCCTGTCCCCTCCCCATCCCCTTCCCTTCCCCTTCCCCTGTGCATATATATGTGTGTATGTGCATGGGATGGCACTTTGAATGTGTGCGTGCCTGTGGAGGCCTAATGGTGACATCAGAACTCATTCTAGATTGTTCTACCCTCTTTACTGCTTTGCACTAGACTTTTCCAGGCTCCTTTTGCTTTGGAGCAAAGACTGTAACAAAACCCTCAGCCATCTCTAGTCCCATAAATGAGCTTATATGGTGGATGACATCACTTACCTGCATACAAAATACTTAACATTCTACAGAATAAAGCCATAACTTTTACTTCTATGTCTTCTGTAACACATGCAAAACCCAAATCAGTTTAAACTCTAAAATAAACATTCCAGTTTAACATTTCTGTGATCTAATCAGTTACAAATAGTAAGCGAAACAAAATAGAAGTATTCCTGGATAATTAGGTAACTCTTGGGCCTCATGCATTCTCAGCAAGCACTCTGTTGGATTTAGTTTCATTCTTGCCCTTTGGCCTTTTCTTGGGAATATTTACCTAAATTAGTTGTTTTCTTTCTTGAATAGTTTTTAAGTATGTGTAGGTTAGTTCTCCTTTCGTCATTTTTCTTAAATGAGGAAAAGCAAACTGCTATTTATTTGAGAAAGGGTGGAACAAAGAGAGAAAAAGGTGTAATTTGGAGATGGGAGAAAATTCCCTTCCTATCAGCACACCCTTTTTGTTCAATCTTATTTCATGTTGGCATTTTTTTTTTACATAGATAAATATCACCAGCTACAAAGTCAGAGGCCTTTACTTCTCTCTTCCACTGAGCCTTACCTTAAATGAAGACTCATTTGCATGAGAAGTCAATTTGAGGCCTGCAGAACCTTCCTCCTCACTACTCTTTTGTTTACAAACAATCTGACCAGATATAGTGGCATCTGCTTATAATCTCAGCACAGGATGTAGAGACAAAGAGGATCAGAAGTTCCAGTTCATCCTCAGCTTCATAATAAGTTCAAACCCAGCCTGGACTATATGAGACCTTTTCTCTAAAACAGACAAAGAGGTGAAGATGGGCTATTTGGCAAGAGAGCCACTGTATCAATGATTTTAAGTATGGTTAGGATGGAAGTCAGCTACCAGCTAAGTAGAAAATAGTTACAAAGAGGGTTCTAGAAAGAATGAACATAGGTTCAGGATGTATGTAGATCTCTTTTAGATCTTGAGTTAACTCTTGAACTACACATCCTCAGGTAAGGTTTGCTATCTACAAAGCAAAATTTGTTGCACTAAAAATCTGAACCAGTAATATAGTTTTCTACCTAGTGTAGGAAACACAGAATTTGGGATCTGAATTCCCTCCTACCCAGCAGCACTGAGTCAAGTGGATACTGGACAAGGGCGCTATCTCTGAGCTATATAATAAATAGACTTTGAGAGTTGAAAACATTAGGTAAGGTGACTCTTTGAGTTAAGGAAAGTTTCTCAGGAGCCAAGTGTGGTCATTTCACTTGTGTAATTCCATTGTTTGGGAGGCTGAGACGAGGGTTGTTACAAGACCAACTTGAGCTATTACAAAAACAAAAATTAAAAGATTTTACAGGACTAAATTATTCACTGTATAATTAAAGAGAAAATAAGAATAAGTGCTCTATTATGCTTCTGTGAAAAGAAAACCTAGCTTCCATTAAAAAGGTAAAAATTAGTAACCTTTCTCTGAAAGTGAACTCATTCCAGCATCTCTATAGTGTATAGAGTGGATTAAAAAGGAAATGTGAACTTCAGTTCAGGGAAGTAAGAAAAAGAAAAACATAACATTGAAGAATCATTTATCTGATTTTTTGTTGTTGTTGAATGGAAAAGTCAACTTAAAGATAGCTTAAAAACTTGGAGAATAATATACTTGTGAACTGCAAACTGAGAATATGTTGGCAAAATACATGTACTGAAGAAATTACTCTAATTTGAAGGTACATAAAAATCAACTGAGAACACGTTTTTGGGGTAGTTTAAGGAGAGAGAGTACACTTAGTGAATAAGTAGTCAGTACAGGGACACCACTGTGCAAGAAGCATTAGCATACATAAAGGGTAACAGGTGGTCAGTTCGTACATAACACAATGGCACATACCCAGCACCATGAAAAGGCTAGAGAACATGGGCAAAATAAGAAAGAAAGTAAGAGAATAATTATTAAAATAGAAACCAAATAACTAGAAATTGAGGAAAGCAAAAGTTTGTCATTTGTGGGGCCCAGCAAGATGGCTGGTAAAGGTACCTGCTTGCAGTCTGATGACCTAAGGTCAGTCCTGGGAGCCCACATGATAGAAGCAGAGAGCTGACTTCTAAGACATCTGAAAGTTGTCCCCTGACCTCCACATGACCACACATAGCATGACCACTCACTTGTGCCTGTTCTTTCTCTCAAAACACTAAAAATTTCTAACAGTGAGGTGCCTTCTGAACATAGTAAAAATTCTTCAATAAAATGTCCTCAGTAAAATAATAGTAAGCTGAAGAATTGAATTTATAAATACATCGTGAACAATAAAATAGCTTATCCTAGTGTATCATTGGAGTAGTATTAAAAATTAACATCAAGGAAAGAAACATTACCATTCTAATAGGCACAGGAAACATTCACAGTATTTAATATGCATACATAAAAAATTGTCAGTGGGGCATGGCGGCGGAAGTCTGCAGTCAGCATGTGGGCAGTGGAGGCAGTAGGATCAATAGGCCAAGGCCAGCATCCACTGTATGGCAAGTTCAGGTCTGTCTCAAAAGCAAGCAAAATTGTCAGTCATTTGGAAATAGGAGTTAAAGTTTCGAGAAAATCTATACCCATTTTGCAATTTGATGAAAGCAGTGCTTTTTTTCTTCCATGTGTGTTTTATGTTTTATGTATGTTTGCATATATTCAGGTCTGTGTATGTGGAAGCCTAAGGTCGATAAGAGGGATAACAGTTGCTTTTCTGCCTTCTTTTGAGTCTGGCTACCCAGTTTATTCTAGAGATTCTCAGTCTCTGCCTTCCAAGACTGGAGTTACCGTGTGCAGCATCATTTTACATGGGATCTAAGCTCCATTCTCTCCGAAGCAGACACCTTAACCACTTAGCCATTTTCTCTCTATGAAAATCTATGAATTCCCCAATAGACGTTGTCTTCCAGAGTTTGAGGTAATAGTAGTGTGACTTTGTTTGTTCTTTGTTAGGTTAATTTTAATAATTTAAACTGTTTAATGTGCTTTTAACAGTGTTTGTAGTAAACGTGGTGAAAATTCATTTGTGAGTTCTGGACAGTATATGTACAAAACTTCTGAAAGAACTAGGTGTGTTTCCTCTGAGACTTCATCTTTGGTTAGATTACAGGAGTGCATAGGAAAAAATTATTTTCAGTTCTTCTAAAGGAAAGGAGAGTGTATTTTGAGGTTGTCTGTACTCTAATACTCCTGCCTTAGCCTCCTGATTACAGGATTAACTTGCCTCATCTAGCTCAGGAAGTCTTTTTTTTTTTTTTTTTTAACTTTATTCTTTCATGCTTGTGTGCGTGTGTGTGTATATACATGTGTACATGCATACGAGTGTGTATCAGAGGGCCAAGGGTGAGTGACTTCAGGAATCATCCTGGATTGCTTCTACCTCCTTGCTTTGCTCTGGGATTTCTGAGGCTCTGCCCATCAGGACCGGAAGTGCAGGACCTTCTGCTTCCCAGGCAGAATCTTAACCCCTGAGCCATCTTTCCACCCCAGCAAGTAATTTCATGGGGAAGGATGTAACTGTCCTGTGTATTAATGAACTTGCTGAAGGACAGTGGGACTGTGAATATCAGAGGGAAAGATGCTGGAGCCAGACATTACCAAGAAGCTACAAATAATTTTTATTTGATGAGATATTGGGTGTTTGACTAATGTATAGTGCACTTTGTGTTGATGTTAACCCAGAATTTAATTCTGTACATTACAGCAAACTGTAGACTAATAGCTGATTGATTTTATGTATATGTGGTATGTTCTTTAGAAATACAAGAAAATTTTCTTTAGCCCAGGTTGGTCTGGAAATCATATTTGCAAGCATTGGAGTCCTGCGGGTGTTTACCACTTTGTCCAGCTTGCTCGTGCTTTCACCTTCGTTTTATCATCAACTGAAAACTTGTTTCTATAATTACTGGTGTGTTCATGAGCAGTGCTTTTTCTGTTTCTTTTTATAGCATTGATTAAAATTCTAGGAAGAGCTGTCTTCTCATTCACTTCATTATTTCTGTCATGATGGAACTATTGATAATAGCTTTATTTTACAGGTTTACTTTTTTTTAAATTATTTAAAATATTTATTGTGTGGTGTGTGTGTGTGTGTGTGTATCAGAGGGTACTGTGTGTTCCTGTGGAGGACCAAGGGTGACTTCAAGAATAAACCTGGATTGCTTCTACCTGTTCCTTTCTTTGCTCTGGGATTTCCTAGGCTCTGCCCATCAGAGCCAGAAGTACAAGCCATTGCCATTTCCGCCTGCCTTTTTTGCATGGGACCTGGGATCTGAACTCTGGACCATCTGCTTGTGAGAAAAGAATATTAGCCCCTGAGCCATCTCTTCAGCCCTAGGTTTACTTTTTGAAATTCAGTTGTACCAGTTGTCTGTTTTATGGCATTGGGACCTCTTTCTGGTTGACTCATGATCTTGCCCCAAAAGGCCTCTTTCATTTTTTAAAATATTTATTTGAGGAAGGGAAGAAAGAGGGAGAGAAAGAGAGAGAAATGGTGCATGCTGACATACTCAAAAAAGAACCTGGTTCTTCTTTCCTTATCCTACTTTATAGAAGTGATGGGAAAACACTATTAAGTATTATATTAATATGCTGTCTCAGAAGAAAGGCATGCTAGAAATGTAAGCTACTTCAATCCAAGATGACTATTTTTAGTAAGAATAACCTGTCTTGCTTGAGTTTTTTCATTTGTCAGGAATGTTGAGTGGTCCCAACAAAGGAGCTTGTTGGAATATACTAGCCAAGAATATTCATATGCGGTACTTAACTTGATTAAGTTCTTTTAAGTTAATTGAGCTGTGAATAACTAAGTTAAACTATAAGGATTTACAAAATTAAAATGAGGGACTAGAGAGGTGGCTCAGAGATTATGACTCTGCCTTTCAAGCAGAATGTCCTGAGTTCAGATCTCAGATCCAACATCAACCACACAAGGCAGAACCAGCAGTGGCCTGCACTTTCAGCCCTGGTGGGTGGAGCTTGGGACATCCCAGAATGAAGCAAGAAGGAGGTAGAAGCAATCCCAGATGATTCCCAAAGTCACCCTTGGTCCTCCATAGGAGATAAAGTGTCACCCCACACACACACACACACGAAAAATTAATAATAAAAATTAAAATGAGGTCTGGGGGCAGGTAGTTCAATGATAAAGTTCATGCGCTAGTCCCTAGTTTCAAATCCCAGCATCATAAGGAGAAAACTTTTGTTTTGCATTACTTTTTTAAAATCACAGTGAGTTTGGGCTGGAGAGATAGCTCAGGGATTAAGAATCTGTCTTGCAAGAAGGTCCTGAGTTCGGATTCTAGGTCCCACATAAAAATGCCAGGCAGAAACAGCAGCAGCCTCCACTTCCATCCCTGGTGGGCAGAGCTTATGAAATCCCCAAAGCAAGAAGGAGGTAGAAGCAATCCAGGATGATTCCCAAAATGACCCTTGATCCTCCAGGGTGTGCTCGCGCTCTCTCTCTCTCTCTCTCTCTCACACACACACACACACACACACAAACACAAATATTTCTAAAAAACCACAGCGAGCTCTATGTAGTCTTGTCTGGCCTGATAGCTTATGTAGCCCAGGCAAGCATCATATTCTTAGTGGTCCTTCTACATCCGTCTCCCAAGAGCTAAGATTTCAAACATGAGCCACCAGACACCACCCAACCTCTTTTATCTCCTTCAATATTCTTGCATAATAGAAATAACTTTTGGTGATTTTTTTTTTTAAAGTATTTCAGTTTGGCACATCAGTTTAAGATCTTGTCTCAGAGGTAGAGCATTCAAGTTATTATTGGTGGATATCATTATAGTTGGTCACTTTCAAAGATGTATTTGTTGAGTTTTTTTTTTGCATTAAGTTAGCTAAAGTGTTTGTTGGAAACCAAGTTTTATATACGGAGTATATAAGAAGTCACTTTTCTGGGGTTCATGTATTAAACTTATGGTTAGTCTGTTCCTACACTGTGAGCTAGGCTTTTGGATAATTGTCTTTCCAGTCTGCTGTATTTTCTTGATACTGCTTAGGATTACTTCTAGGTCTACAGATCTGTTACAGTTTTCTTGGGGCATTTGAAGATGAAAGAAGTTCAGTTAGTACTTTAGAGAAAGCTAGAGAGATAGCTCAGGGGTTAAGGTCCTCTCTCCCAAGCAGAAGGTCTTGAGTTTGGATCCCAGATCCTACTTAAAATGCCAGGCAGAAATGGCTGGGTTCTGTGTACTTCTGGCTCTGGCAGATGGAGCCTGGAAAATTCCAGAGCAAATCAAAAAGGAGGTAGAAGTAACCTAGGATGATTCCCAAAATCACCTTTGGGCCTTCACAGGCACACACAGTAGTACCCTGTGAGACACAACATGCACAAATAATTTTTAAGAAATTAATACTCGAGAGAGGGGGATTTGGTTCAGTGACAGAACTAATAAATTAGCTTCAGACTTGAAATGTGCTAGTAGCAGATATAACAAATTCAGAATATTCCAAAGCAATTTTGAATGTAAGGAGGTAGAGACTATGACACTGACTTTCTGTGGCATTTTGGTAACCTCAGAAACAATGGATAGTTAGTGTTTCTGACTTTGTTGCCAATGTCTCAGAGACACAGTACAATAAGATGGACATCCCAACTTCCCTCTCTTTCCCTGCTCTCTTCTCTCCATTTCATTATTTTCGTTTTGTTTGTTTTCTTTTGTTTTGATACAGGGCTTCAAGGTACTTCTTGATCCCCTGCCTACACCTCCCAAGTACTGATATTACAGGTGTACACCTTGATGTTCCTCTCTCCATTATTTTATATGCAACTAGTAAATACAAATTTTGTTTTGAGTATAGACATTCAGAGTGTTCAGTTTTCTTACAGTTTTGTTATCTTGTTTTATTTTTTAAACATTTATATAAAGGTACTCATTAACCTATCATAGACATGTTTTATTCCACAGCATCACAAAAAAGACGGTAGTATCAGATTATATTCTTTTGATTTGTGTATGCGCATGCATTTTGTATATGCATGGTGCTGTGTGTGTGCATTTGTGTGGAGAGCAGAGATCACATTTGGTATCTTCCTTAGTCTCTTTTCACCAAATTTGAGGCAGAGTCTCACACTGAATTTGGGACTCATTGGTTGGACTAAGCTGGTTGGATAGGAAGCTCCAGGAATCTGTTTCTGTCTCCCAAACTCTGGGCAGCACAGGTATACTCATTGCTTTGTGTGGGTCTTAAGGATCCCATCTCAGGTTCTTGTCTTTGCAACAAGCACTTTACCCACTTGAGTCATCTCCCCAACCCTGAGATACAGTCTTTGAAAAGCAAGTTTTCATGGTACATCAACAGCAGTAACTACATTTGAATTTCCTTTTAATTTTGTAGACATTTGGGTCCTTCCAAGCTGATTCTCCTAATTATTTTATTCTACTCATAGAAGCTTTGTTTTTGTCAGAAACTTCAAGAGCTTTATATGAATAGAGTGCTCTAACTTAGGTAAATGTTGATGTATGTTGTTTTTTCCTTTTGCTCAGATTGAGTCCATTTCTCAACCTTTGGAAAGCCATGGTGCCCCTGTTGGCCACATTTCAGAGTCATTATCTAACAAATCATGTGCAACACTGAGACCTGTCAATGGAGTCGTTAACACGTAAGTTTGGTCCCTTCTATTTTTTCTGCTCTGTATCTTTGTAAAAGGTAATTTAGAGCTTCCCAGTCTTGTTCAGACAAGCAAAACCCTATCTTTCATTAATAATGGCTTGCCTTCCACTGTATCAAATTTAATTTTAATATGTTTGGAGTTAGAGAGATGATGGCTCAGAGGTTAAACCTCTGCCTCTCAAATCAGTAGGTCCTGAGTTCAGATTCTCGATCCCATGTAAAACTGCCAGGTGGAAGTGGTGATAGCCTGTAATTCTCAACCTGGCAGGTAGAGCTGGGAAACTCCAGAATAAAGTAAACAGGAGGTAGAGCGATCCAGAGTGATTCCTGAAGTCACCTTTGGGTTTCCACAGACTCACACGGGGCTCTCCAGTACATCTGAGCACACACACGGACATGCATAAAAATAAAAATAGTGTGTTCATGTATTTCCTTTTACTTATTATTGTTTAAAAGGAACTGGCCATGGAGTTGAACGAGAAGTTGTACAGTTACTGTAGTACATGATTATTGGTCATAATTCTGGAAGAATTGCCCAGAAAACTTTATGGGAACTTGTCTGCTCTAGAATATATTAGTCTAAAGGCTGTTTGTAAATAATTGTTTCTAAAATCTCCTGTATAATTGTTTCTAAAATCTCCTCTATATGTGGAGATTATATACCAACCTTGGAATTCAAAATTCACAAGAATACTGATTTTTAAGACATTCCACTAGTAAAAAATTTCCTTACCAATTTAATAATTTATACTTTAATTGGTCATATTTTTTAATACTTTTTTTTAATACTTTGAGACAGGAAAAACACATGGAAATCATGGTGCATGGATTGGGGTCAAAGGACAACTTTCCTTCTGTTACGTGGGTTTACAAGGATCAGACAGTCAGGTTTGCATGGGCCTTACCTGCTGTCCTATGTCTGTGGCTCCCATTAGTCATATTTTTTTTTTTCATATTTTTGTTTTTGAAGGAAACGTAATCATGCCTTGGGCCCAGCATGTACAGACTAGTACGTATTATTATCCAGAGATAACCTGCTCGTGCACTGTTGTTTGTTTTTGCCTGTGAGTGTTTGAAAGTAGAGGAAGTCAAATCTGTATTAGAGACTTGGTTTCCTGTGTGTTCTAAAAAGTGAACCATCTTTCTTCCCCTTTTGCAGTCTCCAGCCTGTCTTGGCAGACCATGTTCCAGGTGACAGCTCTGATGCTGAGGAACAGTTACATAAAAAGCAACGGCTGAACCTAGTTTCTTCATCATCTGATGGGACTTGTGTGGCAGCCCGAACACGGCCTGTTCTGAGCTGTAAGAAACGGAGGCTTGTTCGACCTAACAGCATCGTTCCTCTTTCTAAGAAGGTGGGTATCAGAGAAACTTGGTCATTATCAAAGCAGTGAACCAGGTGCTCAGGTAGAGATAGCAATCTGTTTTCAATTTTCATTTGTCTTTCATTTAAAAGAAAAAAAAAACTTAAAATATTTATATATATATATATTTTTTTTTTTGTCTTGCATTTTTCATAGTTGACTGATTCCAGAGGTTTCCTGTAGAGCTGTGGAGCCTTTTTTTTTTTTTTTTAATGCTTCTGATCCTGCTTTCTGATTCATTTGCTCTGCAATTAGGATGAAAATCACCCCCACTCCTTTCCCTAGTTTAGGGATTAAATCTAGGGCCTCATAGATGGCTAGGTAAATGCTCTGCTACTAAAAATCTTATGTCTTCTTCCACCTTTGTTCTTTCCCTCCCTCCCTCCCTTCCTTCCTTCCTTTCTTCCTTCCTTTTTCTCCCCCCCCCACTTTCCCTCTCCTTCCCCTTCCTTCCCCTACTTCCCTTTTCCTCTTTCCTCCTCCCTCTTCCTTCAGTGTCCCTCAGTGACACCTGCTAATGAGCAAGCATCTTACCTTATCTTGAGGTGTTGAGATTTGCCAGCAGCTTTAGTCAGTAACATCTGAGTGCCCAAGGCCATGAAGGTTTCATTGGTGAAGAGCATAATGTATTTCATGGCTCTTACAATTCAGTGACAGCAAAGATAATTCACTTTATGATGATATTTGGTTTTTTGTTTGCTGTCACTGTATATCCCTGGTTGGCCTGAAACATATGATGTAGATCCACTCTCTGCCTCTATCTTCCTACAATGTTACAAATAAAATCGTGTCTCACTGTATCTGGCTGAGTTCACATTTACTTTGGTAAGATTTACTTTCTAGTTTGTAAATGAAACAGACTCTGTTAAGCTGTATTTCTAGATTTATTCAAATTACTTTCTATTTGGTCATTACTTCATCCCCCAAAAAAGGTGAGAAAAGCTGTGTTTTCTTGAATATCAGATTTTTATATTTAATATGGACACTTCACTTTGCGTGTCATCCTTGCGCAGGGGCCATGCTAATCTCTGTGTCGTTCCAGTTTTAGTATGTGTGTTGCAAAATTAGCACTGAATGTCAGATTTTTTAAAAAGCTTATATTTAGTAACCATTCCTTGAATTTTAATGTTTCTCCTCCTTAAAATGTTCTTTTATTCTCCTTTATTTAAATTTTATTTGGGAAAGTAAGTGTGAGCTCTAGAGTCTTGGCATGTGTGTGGAAGTCAGAGGACACTTTCCCAGAAGTCGCTTTCTTTCCTTTTAATTCCATGGGCTGTGGAAATGAACTCACATCAAGTTTGCACATAGGCGCCTTTACATAATGAGCCATCTCTCAGATCCCCATTTTGCTTTATGTTGCTGTGTTTTATTCTGTACTTTATTCTGCTTCATTCCTTGTACTCACAGGTTTCTCTCTGTATAATTTACTATTACTATTCAAAAAAAATTTTTTTTTATTTCTACTTTGGTGTGTGAGCTTTTATGTCTAATATAGCTACTTTTAGAAGCATCTTTTTTATTTATGTGAACAATTTTAATAGCTCTGCCTCGTAGTTATCTACACTTTAATTCCTGCACTCAGGAAACAGATGGATCCTGAGTTTTGGGCCAGCCTGGGCTTTGTGACAAGGTCTATTTACAAGTAATAATAATGATACTGTTTGTTATCATTATTATTATTTTCAAATTCTATTTTCTTGAGGCCAAATTCCCCCCAACTCCCCTTCCCCTTTTATTTATTTTTTTTTTTTTTGAAACATCTGCTGACTACATTGTGTTCCTTATGGAATTTGTAGTGTTTGGTAGTGAACTTTCCGGATACAGAAACCTTTCATTTTTTTGCTGTTGGGATGGGCTCTCCTGGGTTCCCGGCCAGCCTTGAATTTGTCAGTGTTACCACATCTTTATTCCTTACATACATTTTCTCCTTAGATTTTAAAGAGTTCATTGGAGTCTGGATGAATTAGAAATTATCCAGTCCTTGGCATCACGTTCCTGGACATAAACTTCTAGTATTAATTCGGAATTCCAGTGTATCAGTTCTGATATTTCGGCTTTTCTTAGTAATTATTCCATTAAGATCCCAGAGTAGATAATAATCATCCTTATCAACTGGGTAATGGTGGATACCAGAACCTTGTACGACTGAGGCAGGAAATTTGCTGATTGGAGACCAGATTGAACAGGCTCCTTTAGTAATTCTTTAAATCATCAAAGTTTAGGGATAATTTTTAAATACTACCAATTTTTCAAATTCCTCCCATTTTTAGACTGGTCTGTGTTTGTCTCTGCTAATATGTTCCTCTCTCTTTACCTCAAAATGTTAACTTCTAAAATAGCTAGTTATAACTGCAATTTTTTTCCCCCCAAAAAAAAAAAAATAGTAATGAATGGTGTCTCCCTGGCACATTAGATCCAGGGTCATTGTTTTTTGTGGCATCCACAATTCTAGTTTACCCAAACTACCCTTCAAGGGACTCTCTTTTTATGTCACCCTTCTGTGCAGCCTGTTTAAAAGGAGGCAGTTGTGGAATATTGATAAAGGTCACATTGTTTTTGAATTCTTACCTTTCTCCTACATTAATTTATAAAAGCACATTGATATGTCTGAAAAGGCTGAAAAGTGGCCCTACTTGTAATTTCCAGCACTGGGAGTTGGGGGAAGCAGAATGAATAAATGAGCACATCAAAAGATGCAGAGTTAAAGCTGGGCATGGTGGCAAACATCTATAATCCCACTGTTTGGGAAGTAGAGGCTGAAGGATTCAGGCGCTCACTGCCATTGTCATAGTTAAGCACAGGCGTCAACTTGACTGTTGAGGGTTTGAGCTCGGGCACAGTTGTAGAGAGTTGGATGTTAAGCCCAGAGCAAACCTGAAGGAGATTGTCTAGCTGTTGGGGAAGACCCAGCCCATGCTGGGTGGGATTAGGCCCTGGATAAATCACAGAGAGCTGGTTGAGAAAGTTGGCATCCTTCTGTATACTTGGCTAGACATGCTGGTCTGGCAAGTAAGGATTGTCCATCTCTCAGCTGTTATGCAGTGATAGCGTGGCCAGTTCCCTCGGCCCTGGTGTTGGTGCATGCTCTCCCGTTAAGCTGGACTGAGAACTGTAACCAGGAATCATAAGGAAATAAACCCCTTGTTCTTAAGCCGTTTGATATCATTTATCAGCAAACATGCAGGTGAACTGCAACAGCCATTCTCAGTTACATAGCAGTTTCAGAGCTAACCTGGGCTGTGTCACAAGAGAGGAGATGGGGACAGGGTAAAATAAGAAGCCAAGTGTTTTGGCCCATACCTGAAATCTAGCACTTAAGAGAAGCTATTGGGGGGGGGTGATTATGATTCCTGTTGTCCTGACATTTGGGGGACCTAAGTCAGAATAATTGTTGTGAATTTTGAGGAGAGGGGTAAAGAGAACTGTTAGTAATAGGCAGAGTTTCTTTTTGTTTTCAATAGTTTGTTTTTGTTCATTTCAATAATAGCCCTTGCTTCTAGCATTCTGTCTCTTCCTGCTATTCCCAGGGAAAATTCTTTTCTTCCAGGGTGGGTGTTGTCAAAGATGATGTTATGAGTCACACTTTGGCAAGTACTAAGCTTGTTCTTTGTAGCACAGGATTGTAGGGGATCCCACATTCAGCATCTTGCCTTTTCTCAAACTCTGAAGTTCAAAAGTCTTGATGTTTTACAGAGCTAAGTCTTTTGAAAAAGAACTTATTTTAGTTCATTTCACTCTTGACCTAGCTGGAGAGGTTGATTGTTGTTGTTCTTCTTCTTCTTCCCTATTTGTGTAAAGGAAATTTAATAGAAATAATTTCTTTCTCCTTGGTATTAATCTAACATGAAAACAATAAATGTAAACTCTCTTACAAAATTTATTAAGTATGAACTTTGTAACAGTAGATTTTTAAAATTGGGTTAAAGAGTCTCTTATCCTGGGTGACTTGCCATCTTGTGTAAGAACACCTGAAAGTTTTTAAAGAAAGGTTGTATGTAGATGAGAGGTGTGATTAATTACTGAAGGTAGGCAAGTAGGTGAAGTTACTGCAGAGATTAAGTCCTATATTGGGAATCAGTAGCTAGCTACTTGGCATGGTGGTACATGCCTGTAATCCTAATGTTTGGGAAGGGAGAGGCAGGAAGATCAGGAGTTCCAGGCCAGCCTTTGGCACATGGTGCCATCTCAAAAAAGAAAACAGCAACAAATCTATTAGTGGAGTGATGAAGCCTGTAGGCTTTTTGAAGTATTCCAGAGAGCACAGTTTAGATAGTTCTTACATATATAAAAAATTAGGCCTTCAAGTAATTGGATTATATAATTGAAGAGCATGTCTCCTTAATCACTTTGATGGCCAATGTGTTAGAGAAATCCATCTCAACAGTTTGTTAGCAGAACCATGTAGCTATCTAAAAAAGGTTTATAAGAATCTTTGGAATGAGGTAGAAGATATATTTTTGTCAGATGCTGAATTGTCAGTTTTGTTTTGCTTTTCATAGGTTCACCGAAGCAGCACTGTTCGCTCTGGCTGTGATGTGAATCCCTCCTGTGCATTGTGTGGCTCAGGTGGTGTCAACACCATGCTGCCTGAAATCCAGTATGAAGCCCCTCTGCTGGAGCGTCTTTCCCAGCTGGACTCTTGTGTTCACCCTGTGCTAGCATTTCCAGATGGTAAGAAGACAGAATAATGTCTAATCATAGTGAGATCAGCTGATGTCTGCAGTTCAGATACTCTAAAACATATCACTCTCCACCCACATAATTTTCTTGGAATTTTGCAGAAAGGATGCAGTTGATTGACCAAAACAAAAGCTACTGCTAAAGATTATAACTTGTGGGGCTGGAGAGGTGGCTCAGGGGTTAAGCCTCTGCCTTGCAGGCGGAAGGTCCTGAGTTCAGATCCTAGACTCCACGTATAGACGCCGGGCAGAAGCGGGGGCAGCCTGCGTTTCTGGTCCTGGTAGGGTGGAGCCTGTGAATCCCTGGGCAGAGTAAACAAAGAGGAGGTAGAGGCGTCCATGGTGGTTCCCGAATTTACCCATGATTCTACACACACACACACACACACACACACACACGCACATACACGCACAATTGAATAAAATTATAATAAAAAATATTAAAAAAAAGATTATAACTTGTCTGTTGTTTAGGAGTGACCTGAAGTCAGATACTCCAACCACAGATAATCTGGTATTAAAGATAGACCTGAGTGTTGGTTGTGCTGGTGCAAGATTAATTCTAGCAGGAGGATTGCAAGTTCAAGGCTGGTTGTCATCGTTAAACTCTGAATCCTCCTACCTCCCAGCCAGAGGCTAGGGAGATGACTCAGGGGTTAAGGTCTTTTCCTCCAGAGCAAAAGGACCTGAGATCCCACATAAAAACGCTGGGTGGAAATGATGGTGGCCTTCACTCCTGGCCCTGGAAGGAGGAACCAGAGGAACCCCAGAGCAAACCATGAGGAGATAAAACAATCCAAGTTGACTCCCAGTGTCATCTGTGGATCTTTATAGACACACAAATGTGTGTGTGTGCGGACGAGCCATTGACACAAAAAAAAAAATTGAAACTTCTAGATAAACTGCTAAAAGTCACTGCTTTTGTAATCTAAAATAGTTTTTTTTTCACGTGGTGTCATAATCTGTTACCTGCTTACAGAAAACTTTTCGTCTTGAATCACTTGGTATTTTATTTCTGAGTTAGTGAATACATGTTAAGCCTAAATTGCTCTGAAATTAGTTTGCTTTTCTTCTTCTTTCCTCTGTCCTTCATAATTCTTTACAAATAGATGACAAGTTTTTGGAAGAATAACCTAGGGGCCAGAGAGGTAGCTCAGTGAATAAGGCACCTGAGGCGAATGAGTATCTAAGTCTGATCGCAGGAAGCTGATATAGTGGAATTGTGCACGGATGTGTATATCAAAGGGAATCATCCTGGATTGCTTCTACCTCATTTTTGCTTGGCTCTGTGATTTCCCAGGCTCCGCTCACCAGGGCTGAAAGTACAGGCCACTGCCATTTCCACTTGACATTTTTTATGTTGGAACTGGGATCCAAACTCAGAACCTTCTGCTTGTGAGGCAGAGTCTTAACCTCTGAGCCACCTCTGCAGCCTGCAGGGGAGAACTTCTGAAAGCAAATAGTTTACATTTTGTTTACAAATGACCATGGCAGTATTTTAGTAAAACAAACCCTTGTTCATTTCTAAGCCTTGATGTAGATAATTTTTCTTCTAATTGACATTTGGTCAAACATTAGATGACTGTAGTCCACTGTTGCTCATGTTTTTCCTAATGATTGCATTTTCTGTTAAACATTTAAATCCTATAACTACCAGGAATTTTAGCTTCTGTTATCAAAACCCCCAAGTCAGTTTGGTTTGTTAATACCAAGAATTTAGAAAATGGGGATCATGTGGATAGTAAGCCAGAAGGAACATACTGAGAAAGAAATTAAAACATTATCCTCTTATCCTTTCGTCAGAATCTAGAATCAATGATTATATTTCCCTATTTTGTTATTAGATTATAGCTTATTGTAATTATATTAATTGCTTGCATGGCATTTATAATTCAGAATATTTTCTCATTTGTTTCATTGGCTTCAGAAATTTTGTATGATTAAAAAACTTAGCGGAGTGTGCTGACCTGTTCGGTTCATTTTTTAGTGGTTGACTGTAGAATTCAAATCAATCATCTGGTGCTTATTCTTCGGGGAGATTATAGGAAAAACCAGATTTTACCTATTTCAGGATGATGAGTCAAGCAGAGTCTATAAGGATACTTGGAAACATTTCTTGAATTACTTTTCCAAGTTACATTTGTGAATTGTACGTATCAGTTTCAAGAAAGAAGCCTTAAACCTATATTTGTACTCATTAGATATTACCTGCTAAATAAGGTGTTCATTCCCCTTGTCAGAAGTATTATATTACATATGTAGTTTCAAATGGTGCCCCGATATCCAACCAAATAACATTCAAACCATTTGCTTCAAACTCTCATTAGAGTGTCCCCATTACCTGTCAGTCTTTCCTCCTGCTGTGACTGATTGCATCCTACCTGCTCCCCTACTCTTATTTTATCATCTCTTATGCTTTTCTGTATCATCCCCTCTCAAACAACTATAGGTAATAATGATGAGGGAGGAAAGACAAGGAATAGTATGAAACAGCCACTTTCTCTGGTTGTTATTTTCTTTTTTTTTGGTGGGGGGGGGTTGGTTGAAGCTGAGGAGGTTCTCCTGATTTGGTATCCTGAACCATGCCTGATTCCTCATGTTGATCATTTTTTAATTTTTTTTGAGTCTATATATGTTCTTGAGTCTTGAGTATGAATAAGAGAGTTGGCAATTAATCTCAACTTACAAGACTGTGAATGCAAATTCATATATTTTATCATCCAAATTAAATTTTAAAATATTTTTGCCTTTGGATTAGAGTTCTAAAAGGTAACCTATAGACCTAGTTACCATATTAAATTTTGTTCCTATTGGGGTAATTTTGCTCCTGTCCTAATGACTGACACATATTGTAATTAACCTGTAAATCGGAAAATTCCTCTCTAAGTGTATTCTACTGCAGAGGCTGCCATTCATATATCCTTTGTGATGGCATCCCTGAAGTTAACATCTTGTGGTTGTAATTGGATAGAGTTATACATCAGCAAAGACTTGCCCTTCAGCATAGTGATGAGAGGCCCTAATACTTGTACACTATGTTTGACTACTAGACTGCCCTGTGTCATTCTCTTCTCTGAAAGATAGTATAAATACTGGGATTTCCAGCTTCTTCAAAAAGCAAGATTATTATTTCGACTCATTGTTTAATTTTTATAGCTGGTTGCAGTCCTGCAAAATCTTAGTATGAATATGGTTCTCTTGAATCTTTCTTAAAATTTTTATAATTGTCGGGCTGGAAAGATGACTCGGGTTAAGAAGTACCTAAGTTTGGATCCCAGGTCCCACATAAAAAATCTCCATTCAGAAACAGGGGCAGCCTACATTTCTGGCCCTAGTGGGTAGAGCATAGGAATTCCGAGTGAAGCCAAAAGGAGGTAAAACTGATCCAGGATGATCCTGAAGTCACCCTTGGTCGCCCCACAGGGACACATAAAGTCCTCTGATACACTCAATCAATCAATAAGTAAGTGTCTGAGAGAGTGTTGCTAGAGCTAATTGTATAAACAATAAGACAATTGTGGGGTTGGTTTTCTCTATTCACCTTTTAATGTAGTTTCTAGGGATTGGACTCAGGTCAGCAGGCTGGCATAAGCAAGCACAGTCACCTGCTGAGGTAGTATCGTAGGTCAACCGCAGCCTCACTGTGAGACTGAGAGTGACTTTGAACTCCGATCCTCCTAACTCTTAATCCCAGACTGTTGGGATTATAGGTGTGCACACCATCCCAATTTATATGATGGCTGGGGATCAAACCCAGGATTTCATATATGTTAAACAAGCACTCTACCAATTGAGCTAAAGTGTAAGCCATTTTCATTTATTGGGAGTTCCTCCCTCCACATTTAGAATTGTCGGCCATAATGCTTAGCTGTTCTGTTACTACCATCACCACACACAATACACACACAAATAACAAAGTAGTATTTTGCTTGTGTTTCTTAATCAGTTATTAGGATCACAGTCAGCTGCCATTCATTGTTGTGATGTTATACTAGATAAGAAATTTAACCAGGGGACTGGAGAGAGAGCCCGAAGGTTAAGACTCTGCCTTGCAAGCAGAAGGACCCAAGTTCAGATCCCAGATCCTGGGTAAAAACGCCAAGCGGAAATGGCAGTGGCCTGTACTTCTGGCTCTGGAAGGCAGAGCCTGGGAAATCTCAGAGCAAAGCAAAAAAGAGGTAGAAAAATTCAGAATGATTCCCAAAGTCATCCTTGGTCCTCCACAGGGACACACAGTGACCTCTGGTACACACACTCATGCGCGCACACAAAAGTAAATGTCAACATAGAGAAGGTACAGGAGGACTGTCATGAGTTGAAGCTAGACTCTGTATAGCAAATATACAGGTCATAGTTGGCCCCATCTCGAGACTGAATAGATAGACAGGGGCTGGGCATGTAATTCTGTGATAGAGTGCTTGCCTACTAGTATGTGAAAGGCCCTAAAAAATTGAGCTGTATACAGCCTATTTTATCCTTGGCTGTGAAAGCATTAGGAATTAGAGTGTAATGATCTGTTAGTTTTTGAACAGGGAGCACCTTTGTTACCTTGTCAACTTATTTAATAATCAATTTAATCCTTACTTTGAAATATAGATGTATATGACCTTATAGTACAGAATGTTGACTATAAATATGAAGCAAGAACTTACTAAGAGCACCACCTGCTGGCCAGGGAGATCTATGCTGTCCTGAAAGACATTGAAAACCTGTACACATGAAACTCCAGCTTTCCAGCAGGAGGAAGTGAGCATTGCAAAACACCCCAGGAAAGCAGGCTTGAGAAAATGGTGGAAAGTAGTAAACAGAACAAGCAAATGAGTCATGGAATTGAGACAGTGGAGGAACTGTGTTTGTGTTTATCTTTCATTTTCTTTTGAGAAAATGGTAGCTTAAAATGAAATTATTTGGCCAGTGACACAAATTAGTGAGTAAGGCACAGTGCACTTGTAAACCTGGCAACCAACCTGAATTGGATTCCCAGAAACCCACATAGTGAGAGAAGAGAACTGACTTAGGAAAATTATCCTCAACCTCTACTACCTGTACCTCAACCTCTACCATGGCTTTTGTTTAGTACTTTCCTTTCCTCCTCATTCTTTCTCTGTCTCTCCCCCTTGCTGTCAAATAAGTAAATGTTAGAAAGTAATCAGGTTTTTTCCCCTTATTATTTACCTGATAAGGAGGATCTACATCTTCTTTGATAACAGCAGGTACAGAATACAGGTCATCCTCTGACTGAATGGATTCAGATCCCAGGTGCCACTTAAAACCCCAGGTGGAAATCATGCTGACCTGCCCTTCCCTGCCTGGTGGGCAGAGCCTGGGAAATCGCAGAGGGAAGCAAAAAGGAGGTAGAAGCAATCCAGGATGATTTCTCAAAGTCACCCCTTGGTCCTCCACAGGGACACACACACACACACGATAAATGAATGAATGAAACAGTAAATTTCTGATAGTCTTACAATGTAATTCTAAGTATTGGAATTATAAGCTTTCATCACTGTACTTGGTGATTGGTTTTCCTAAAATACATCTTTCTTCCTTACTAATAAAAGCTCAGTTTTTTCACACTGGCAAACAACTCAGGATAACAGTCCTGGCTAGAAGTACCAGGTCTGAGGGACTTGTGCTGGTATTCCAGCACTCGGGTGACTGAAGTGGGAATTGCCAATGAAATTGAGGCACATCTGGGCATTTCTTGAGTTTTACGCTAGCCTGGGCTTCCAGGGAGAGATCCTGTCCTCTCCACACACAAAATGGAGAGAAAAAAAAATGATCAGCTGGGTGCACTGGCAGAAGAAAACAGCTCTCTGTTCATGCCTGTACTCCCAGCAAAAAGAATTCTGAGTTCAACCTGAGCTATATCTACCACTAAAGGGGAGTAAAAAAACTAAACACTTGGCCTAGCAAGATAGCTCTGTAGATAAGCACTCAAAAAATTTGGTGATCTGAGTTCAATCCCCAGAAACCTACATGGTGGGAAAAGAGAACTGATTTCTGAAAGTTGTCCTCTTACCTCCACCTGTGCGCTAGTATGCCATGGCATATTCTCTTTTCCTCTCTTCAGTCGCAAATAAATACTTGGGGAGGGAAAAGAATAAACATAATGTATATATGAACTTGTTTATTAATAACTGGCAAACAAAAATGTTAAGAATACCTAAATAGGGTCTAGGGAGATGTCGTTCAGCAGTAGAGCACTTGACTAGTAAGAACAAGGAAGGCCCTGGGTTTAATCTAAGTACTTCCACCCTCCTCCACCCTCCAAAAAAGCAAAATATATGGGGAAAGATACATGTGCATCTTTCAAAAGACTCTGTTGCTAACAGTTTTCTCATTTTGTTCTGTAGTCAGTACAG
Source organism: Typhlomys cinereus (assembly GCA_023101885.1). Taxonomy (NCBI): domain Eukaryota; kingdom Metazoa; phylum Chordata; class Mammalia; order Rodentia; family Platacanthomyidae; genus Typhlomys; species Typhlomys cinereus. Next base: position 275,206 of record JALPQD010000298.1, on the reverse strand, counting down.
CAGCACAAGTGTATTTTTCTTTCTTTTTGGGAGGGTGGGTGGGGGGAGGGATTAACCAGGTCTTTTAAGTGTGAGAGATAGAGAATATGCAGTCATTTGGATATCAAGGGACAATTTCAGGTGTTGGTTCTTGCCTTCCACCTTGGGATAAAATCTCCATTGCTTTTCAGCTACTATATACTAGGTTTTCTGGGGATTTTCCTGTGTCTGCCTCCCCTCTCTTAGGAACACCAAGATTACAGTCACTTAAGCTGTTGGCCAGCTTTTCATGTGGGTTCTAGGAAAATTGAACTCAGGTTCTCATGTTTAACACAGCAGGTACTTTTACCCATTGAGCCAGTCTCCCCAGTTCTTGGTTTGGTTCTGGTTTTTGTTATTGTGTGTTTGTTTCTGGTGTTTCTGAGGCAGTCACCCTATAAGCCAAGCTGGCCTTAAGTTAGTTGTAGTCTTCTGCCTTCCCCGACATCATAATTTTATATATGATAGAAAAGTGTTTTGGGGTTCAAACACAGGACCTTAGACAAGTGGCGTATCACAGCCACAGCTAGATCATACATGCCCCTGAGCACATGGGTTTGGGGGTGTGTGCACCTGTAAAGACCCAAGGGGGTGTGTGCACCTGTAAACATCCTGGATTGTCCTATTTCCTTATTTTGCTCTGGGGTTTCCCAAGCTCTACTTTGCAGAGCCAGAGTTATAGACCTCTGCCATATCTGCTTGGCATTTTTCTGTGTGCTCTGGAGATTAAAATTCAGGTCCTTTTGTTTGTGAGGCAAAGACTTACCTCCAGAGTTATCTCCCCAGACTCCATGTTAACTTTTATTTGTGAGAGATACTGAATGAACAAGCACATTTGTGAAGACCAGAAGACAAATTTTAGAAGTTGGTTCTCCTTCCACTGTGTAGGCTTCCTGGATCAAACTCCCAACTTTGCCAGGTTTGCATGCAGCACTTTTACCTGCTGAACCATCTCATCAGCCTTGGTTTGTTTTTTTGTTTGTTTGTGAAACAGGATCTCTTTATCCTAGGTTGACCTCAAGCTCACTGTGTAGTTGAGGATAATTTTGAATTCTGGTCCTTTTGTTTCTACCTCCCAATCGCTGGAGTTATGGGCACTCAACCTTAGGCACAACTTATGTGTCATTGGAGGTCAAACTAGGACTTCATACTAGGCAACCTGCTGAATTATAATCCCAGCCTCCATGTATAAATTTTTTCTTTTTTTAAGCTTTTTTAATGTGTGTATGTTGTATAATGTGTGTATTTGTGTGTGCCACAGTGCACATGTGAAGTTTAGTTCCTTCCTTTACCTTTGCATGGGTTCTGAGGATCAAACTCAGATTTCCAGGCTTGTGTGACTAGTATCTTTATCAACTGACCCATCTCGTTGGCCCTACAGATGAACTCTTAATACTTGATGCATACTCCCTGATCGTATGATCAAAAGGAGATTTAAATGTTTGAAATGCTCCAAAAGCATTGGAATGGGATGTTAACAATCTGTCAAACTGATTTTCAACAAACTTATAGTAATACATGGGAGGGAAAATCTTCTATCAAATCTATCAAGAATGTTTGAAATGTTATCCCCTCTAATACTTGAAAATAAAAGGCCACGACGATAACAGTAGAATTGTTTATGAATAGAATGACCTAAAACGAAGTTCACATAAATGGAATTTCCATATTACCGCTCGTATTTTTGTCAAGTGAGAGGACTGGTTAAACCAGAGGGTGTACAAGGTATTGACTTCTTCACTTAAGACAAGAGCTCAAAAGCTGGATGATCGGACTAACCTGCATTGCTTTGTTTGTTTTTGTTTTTTGCAGATGTTCCCACAAGCCTGCACTTCCAGAGCATGCTGAAATCTCAGTGGCAAAACAAACCTTTTGACAAGATCAAACCTCCCAAAAAGTTTTCACTTAAGCACAGAGCCATGCCATGCAGTCTGCCAGATCCAGTTCGTAAAGACAGGCACAAGTTGGTCAGCTCCTTCCTGACAACAGCCAGTAAGTTTCAGGGAACTAGGGGTCCTCCAAAATCCCTGCGGCTGTGGTTTGTTTCTTTCCTCTTAAGTTACTGGTTGACTATGCCAGGATCCTGGTGTAGGAACAGCAACTGACATAAATCCAGCTCACCGTCTTTCTTCTGCTTCTTTTGGATGCTCTCAGATAGATACTGGAAGTTATTCCACATACCATGGATCTTGGGACAAGACCCAAAATGTTCAGTAGGAGCGATCACTAGCATGACATTGAGTCCATCTGTGAGCAGGTTGACTTGTGTAGTTAACATTTTTTTTTCTAGTTATGGCTCCTTGCCTGTCCTGGCTATTGTGCCGTTTACTAGACAATTCGGTCACAAGGACCGCCCTGCCCTGAGTGTGTGGCATTGTTTGAGGTAGAACTGAAGAGCTCAGCACTCCAGTAAGATTTGAGGGAAGGCAATTTACAGCTCTTCTTCTGTTCCCCTCTTCAGAGCTGTCCCATCACCAAACCCGGCCTGACAGGACCCACAGGCAGCACTTAGACGATGTGGGGGCCGTGCCTGTGGTGGAGCGAGTGACAGCGCCCAAAGCAGAGCGCTTGCTTAACCCACCGCCACCTGTACATGACCCAAACCACAGCAAAATGAGATTGCGAGACCATTCATCTGAGAGAAGTGAAGGTAGGGCCAGGCTGGCGCCTTGACCTGCATTTGCACCTGCTCAGAGCTTTTTGGGACAGCCCATGCTTCTCTTAATTGCACATCCCCCACCCCCGCCACCCCAGCTTTATTCATCATTTTCTAGGAAAGCATGGTGGGGAGGCACTACTGCTTCTAAGTGCAGGTCACTTACTGCTGCAGCAGCCTCTGTCCAGCCCATATTCTCATCCATTAGTTGGCTTCAGCTTTTTGTCCTCCAGGCTTAGAAAGCATTTTTGCCTTCAGGGTGTATCGCTGGCATTCCTAGCATGTGTTTAGAAGTAGAGCTGGTTAAGATGTATTCTTCTTTTCTGTTGATTTCTGCAGTGTTGAAACATCACACAGACATAAGCAGTTCAAGCTACTTGGCGCCTGCCCACCATACGTCACACAGTCTCTTGGTGCGACAGCTTTCCACCTCATCAGACACCTCCACACCCACCAGCTCCAGCTCACAAGTTCCAGCCAGCACGTCTGTAAGTATCTCTGTGCAGTTAACAGGACATCTCTGCAGGTTATAGGTTATCACTCACATCATCACTCTGGCAGACTATTTAAAGGGTGGGTTATGAAGCCTTAGCCATACATGAAAGCTCGTTTTTTTTGAGCCAAAATGGTACTTTGACTCTTTGCTAAATGGTTTGCTTTGAGTTTTTTTCCATAATAGCGATGTGTCCTTGGTGAGCTGTATATAGAAAACTTAACACAGAAGCAATTTCTTTTTTTCTTCTGGGACTGGGGGGTATGGGAAACTAAAATTGAAACCTAGGGCTGGAGAAATGGCTCAGGGGTTAAAACTCTGCCTCGCAAGCAGAAGGTCCTGAGTTCAGATCCCAGGGCTCACATAAAAACGCCAGGCAGAAACGGTGGCAGCCTGTACTTCCAGGTCTAGTGGGTGGAGCCTAGGAAATCCCAGAGCGAAGCAATCCAGGATGATATTTCCAAAGTCACCCTTGGACCTCCACAGAGACACACACAGTGTGCTCTCTAATATATGCACATACACATACCCACACAGTAAATAAATAAATAAAATATTTTTTAAAAATTGAAACCTAGAGCTTTGAACATGGTAGGCAGGATGTCTATTAAGGTATGACTTGCATACATAGGTTTGGAGGCAGGTTCTTAATTTGTGATTGCTCAGGATCTATAAAGTTAAGTGTTATCCAGAACTATAGAATACTATGTCGCTCATGCTGTTGGCCCAAGAAGTGGGCAAGAGAGGAAGGATAAAGAAGAGACAATCTTTTAGACAATCTTATAGACAATCAAGACAGTAATCACTGCCCTTATTTCTGCTACTGGTGAATGGCAGTGGAGTGCTAAGGATGGACACTGAATGTAGAAGGAAGAAGGTATAATCTGTTCTTTTTTAGGTATTCAAAACAAAGTTACAAATGTAGCAGGCTACTGTAATAGTAAACTACACATAGTACACTTATAATGACAGACTCTCCACCATGATCTTTTACAGTACCAAATCCCATCCAGGAAGCTGTTTGCATAGACATTCTGGAGATAGTCTCATGGTAATACTTTAGTGCCTGAAGGCATACCCTCTCCAACAAAAATCTGAAACTGACTTACATTTATTCTATTAAAGGGTGGTTTGTATACTAATTACAGTTATAGCAGTAGTAGTAGTAATAATGAAACTCTGGGCCATCAGTGCTTACCAAACACTTGGACACTGGGCATGATGGTACCTCTAAATCCTAGAGCTCAAGAGGCTGAGACCAGAGAATCATTCGCAGCAAATGGTATCATCTTGTTTGACTCTGTTCTCAAAATACAGGTAGTATTGTGGATCCTGGTTTTTATGGGCATAGAAACTAAGACTTCCCAAGGTTGAGCATATTGCATAGGATAAAGCAGCTTATGAGGGTTGCGATTGTGATTCAAACCCTTGCAGTCTGACTGCAAAGCCAGCTTTCTCACCAGTACACCACATGGTCTAAGCCTGGGAGGGGGTGTTGCAGAGGTGACTTACAAAGAATTTGGATTAAGAAACTCCAAACTCACAAAATGTACTCACTAGGCTCTTGGAATCAGGTAAGAATTCACATTGTTCTTTCTTTGCTCTTACAAATCAGTCCATCTTTTCCAAATAGCCTGCTTGCCCTTCCTCCTCTTCTCACAGAGTTTGTTGAAATAGGTATGGATTTCCTCATACTTTCAGTCACTTAGAAAAGAATTTTAGATAATCATAAGATAGAGAAGACAGTAATTCTGATTTTTGTTTTTTTAATCTGAACTGTTAAGTCCAGGACTTGGTGAATATCATCAATAGTTTTTTCACTTGTCGGCCTTCCTGAGTCTGGAGAATGTTAACTTAGATCTAGACGATTTGGAACTTCTATCTGCTGAGTAGAGATTTTGTGCATAGTACTGTGCTGACACTCAGGCTTTTATTGCTTAATTTGCTCAGTCATCAGGATTAGTAAGTAGAGTAATAGGCCACATTCAGGCTGAAAAGCTGTGTGGTGATAGGAAAGGGGCTGTCAGGTTATTTGTGGCACAGGGTCAAGCTGTGTCCTGGTCCCCCTTAGATCTTTAAGGGGGTGGGGGAAGATTGGGAAGGGGTTGGGGAGAGATTTCAGAAACCAGGCAGAGTGGCATACATTTGTAATCCCATCAGGTGTATCATAAGTTTGAAGCTTGTTAACTTTAGCTATAAAATAAAACCCTGTACTCTTCCCCCTCCCCCCAAAAAAAGTCCTTAAGAGAGGGAATCCCCACATCCTTTTTTTTTCTTTCTCTGCTTGCTTCTGTTATGAAACCAAGTTAGAAACTGTTAGCCATTCTCAATTACCTCTTCTTTATCTCTGGCTGTAAATAGGAAAGAGTGGTTAAGGTAGATCACACGAGTGGGATCTAAAAGAGAATGGAGAGGGCTGGAGAGATTGCTCAAAGATGGCACAGTGCCCTTTGACACACACGCGTGCGTGCACACACACAATAAGTAAATAAATATATAATAAAGTTTAAAAATAAATAAAAGTTCATGGAGAGCACAGGCAACAGGCCTGAGAAGATCAGGAAGCACACCTGTTTTTCCAGGAGCTTTATTCTTCATCAAGATGTTGGTAGGGAAGGCGCCCTCTTCTCAATGTCCTTACTTAACTGTTTAAGTATTTATTTATTTGCGTTTGTGTGTGTGTGTTAGTGTGTCAGTGTCAGTGTTGGAGGGCAGTGTGTGTCCCTGTGAAGAACTTCAGGAATTATTTTGGATTGCTTCTATCTCCGTTTTGCTTGGCTCTGAGATTTCCCAGGCTCCACCCACAAGGGTTGACATTTGCACCTCAAGTTTTTTACATGGGACCTGAAATCTGAACTCAGGTCCTTCTGCTTGTGAAGCAGAGGCTTAATCCCTGAGCCATCTCTCTAGCCCCACACTCAGCTTCTTCAGACTTTTCTTGTGTGGATCGTAGAACTTCTGCAGAGGTGACAGTGGTATTGAGGATGAGATCACTGATCCTCAGCTTCAGAATTTAGCTAGACAAGATTTGCAAAGGTCTCTTAAGCCATTTTTGTTATTAAACTGTGACTCCAAATTTGTGAGATCAATGAGATCTAGTCTCTTTGATAGGAAGGAAATTGAAGAAAGAACAATGTGATCTGAAAATCATTCATGACAGTAGCTGAAATCTTGACGTAGGAAGTGTACTGACTTTTAGCATTCTCACAGTGTTCTGAGATGATGGGATTAATAAAGCTCATCTTCAAGAGGGTGAAGTTGAGTTTGAGGGAACAGCTCATCTTCTTGATCTTGTTCATCTCCTTTCACTGTCCCCTTCCCGAGGCCTGGCCACACTTGGTTTAAGTTGAAGGCAGCCTGTTAGGTGCTTCCAGCTGTATGGTTGCCATGGTCGCGTGTTTGTCATCCCACTGTTTCTCTGTGTCCTCTCATAGCTTAGTTAACAGACTCTTTCAGGAGAAAGTATTTGTTGTCTGGCAAATAGATTTTCTTTCATCTAAGAGACCAGACCCTTTGCTATCTTCTTTATTCATTTCTGGTGCCCTGTCTACCATAAACACCCATTTCTCCTTCTTATTTCAGATCTTATTTTTGCAAAAATTTAATCCTCCCAGCTTCCCGTGGAACCAGCTTCCTTTCTTTGGGTTTGAGAACTATAGACAGATTCTTGTCTTCAATTTTCCTCCATTCATTACCGTTGATGGATTAGAATCTTTCCCCAAGAATAACAAAGATGAATTGTACAAGGACTGAGAAGTGTTTAGTGTAGGCTTAACTAAAGAGAGGAGGTCTTCAAGAGAAGTCATGAGAACCAGGTGAAGTGATTTGTTGAGAGGACCTGTTCTTTAAGCATCTTTTGTGATGAGAAAATTCAGTATTTTTAACCAGAAGGGTCACCACTGAATGTAAGCATTGTTTTTAGGCACTAATTTCTAGACAGAAATGAAAAGGAGAAATGGGGATTTTTAGAAGGGTGGATTAGGGCTAGAGTGATGGCTCAGGGGTTTAGCCTCTGCCCAGAAAGCAGAAGGAGCTGTGTTTGGATCCCAGATCCCGTGTAAGAAGACCAGGCAGAAATGGGGATGCCCTTCACTCTTGAGAAAGGCAGAGCCTGGAAAGCTTCAGATCAGAGCAAAGAGGAGGCATATAATCCAGGACGATGCCTGGTCCCCCTCAGACCTCCACACACACACAAGCAAGACATTAAAAAGGATTGGATTAATAGAGGAGTGGGAATCCCAGTAATTGGCATAAGACTTAATACCCTATAAGATTCAACAAGTCAGGTTGGTGAGATGGCCTGGCCAGTAAGGCAGCTGCTGGCAAATGTGGTGACCTGATTTCAGTCCCCAGAAGCCCACAGAATAGAAAGAATTGACTTTTGAAATTGTCCTTTGACCTCCATCTGTGTACGTGGCTAGTGCTCCTCCTCTCTCCTTCCCACACTTTACCTCATAAGTTAGTTCATTAAAATAATTTTCAACAAATCTTTCCACATGAGCCCATGAAGATGGTCAGAGGGATTTGAGAGTGGATTTATTCCTTAGGACCACTTGGTATTTTCCCCCAAGAATTCTGCTGCTGGAGATAATCTTCTTAGGTGTTAACTGCTGCTGTTGCAAACATCTCCAGATTCCCCCCTCCCCCAAGGAACCCAAGTGTGCCATAGGACTCTAATGAGTGATTTGAAATTGTGCCCTCCCCTTTAACCTTAACTTTTGTTTTACAGCAGCCAGTAAGGAGGAGACGAGGAGAGAGCTCATTTGATATTAATAACATCGTCATCCCAATGTCTGTTGCTGCAACAACCCGTGTAGAGAAGCTACAATACAAGGAAATCCTTACTCCCAGGTAGAATCCTTAAACAATCAGCTCCTCTCTCTCTTCTTTTCGGTCCTCTGTGTCCTTCATCCTCTAAGCTTTGGGTACTGTTATTGAATTGGGTCTTCTTTTTAAAAGAAAGTCTTAGATCAAGTGTGGTGGTAGACCCATGAAATAATTAGCTTTCCCCACTGTACACGGGGCTGTGGAGCAAGATCTTGTCTCTAAAAGCAATGAAAGTGGGCTCTGGGGAGATTCTTGACAAGCATGGCGGCTCGTGTCTGAATTCCAAGCACTTGAGAAGCTGAGGCTGGAGGATGACTGCAGATTCAAGGCCAGCCTGGGTTGTAGAGTGAAGCACTGTTCTAAAAGGTGTATGGGTGGCTAATGGACGTTCTTGCTGGGAATTATGGTCTATACCTGGATGAATTGCCATGAGTTTTTGAGACCAGCTTAAGCTACCTAGTGATTTCAAGCCCAACCTAGACTGTAGTAAGACGGGGATCTCCAAACAAACAAGAAAAAGTTCTTCCTGAGAGGAGTGAAATGGTTTCTGGTGTAGTTTTCCCATTGCATGAATCACTCACCAGAGGTCACAACCTGGCAGGTACCTTATAAAAATATATCTTGGCATAGCATGCTGACTTTAGCAATTGGGCGAGGGAATAAATATAATAAACAAGTAGGTAAAATTCTGACTTTGAGTTTTGAATTAGTTGTTGGCACCAAAGCAGAGCTCACATATTTATTTACAGCCTCTGTAGTCACATCAAAAGAGTCTTTGAACCTGCATTGCTTTGTGGTATCTGCACTGCATTTGTTTCTTTTAAACAGATGCTTTCCCTTGCTTCTCTTGTTTGTGTCCTTTATGATATCTGAATGTAGGGACTTCATATAGAGGTTCATTGAAGTCAGGAGTCATAACTGCCTAACATGTTGATTTTTTTGTTTTGTTTTTAATTCTTCCTGGGTTTTGTAGTTGGCGAGAAGTTGATCTTCAGTCTTTGAAGGGCAGTCCTGATGAGGAGAATGAGGAGGTAATGGCATGTTCATACTGTCTAAGGAATACAGATGTGGCTATATGCACACTAGATGCCTTAAGACCTATGAGTGTCAGATGCAAACTCTGTGTATTCCTTTCATGGTCAGAAAGTAACTCCGAGGGGTGAGGTGGGATGGGGCTGGTTCTGGAATTGTTTTATCCATTCATAAATTTAGCTTCTGAGGAAAGAGATTGATGAAACTGCTTTGTTGCAGATTGAAGACCTGTCTGACGCAGCCTTCGCTGCCCTGCATGCCAAATGTGAGGAGATGGAGAGAGCACGGTGGCTGTGGACCACGAGTGTGCCACCCCAGCGGCGGGGGAGCAGGTGATGGGGCAGACACAGGTCCCAAGGGCCTGTTGGGGGAAGGTGGTCGGGGACTTTGGTTCCTACTTGTATCCATGGAGTTACCCCCACCACGTTGCTACTCTTCATAGGAGTTCACTAGTAGCAGCAGAGAATAAGCAAGTTCTTTTATCTTTGTTCTCTTAAATTGTAATCACTGCTTGTGACTGAAGGCATGTTGAGCATCACGGTGATGTAGCCGGAGGAGTTGCAAAAGCCCTCACAAGCTGTCTTTTAGGTGGTGCAGATTTCGCATCATCTCATACCACTACACTGTTTCCATTCATCCTCAGCAGTGGTTAGAGGCCTTAGATTCTCAGGAATTTGAGGCCACTTGTTTTTGCTGCTGCTGTTCCTCCCCTTTGCTCCTATACTTTTGAGAATTGGAACTAATCACTAACTCAAGAATTCACTAGGCAGGTTTTAAACCCTGGTATTGTGCAGACGTAGCATCCACAGTTCTTAGGTGGCATGGCCAATACCTATCTATGTGGGCAGCAGTGGAAGCAAGGATGCTTTATAGATCTTGTTTACCTTCCTGGGATCGATTTTCTAAACAATAAAGTCATTTTCAGATGGGGGAGACGGACTCTGTTGGCATCAGTTTGCCTTAGTTCATTTGATGTGCTTTTTCATGCCTCTACCACACACCCCACAGAGAAATGAAAGATGTGTTATAACCCAGGAACTCATATCTGCATCCCTTGGTTCACAGGTCTTACAGGTCATCCGATGGCAGGACTACTCCACAGCTGGGCAGTGCCAACCCCTCCACCCCACAGCCTGCCTCTCCTGATGTCAGTAGTAGCCATTCGCTGTCGGAGTACTCCCATGGTCAGTCCCCTAGAAGTCCTATTAGCCCGGAACTACACTCAGCACCCCTCACCCCTGTGGCTCGGGACGCGCTGCGACACCTAGCCAGTGAAGACACTCGATGCTCCACACCAGACCTGGGACTGGATGAACAGGTGAGAAACACCACCTGTGCACGAGGCAGAGCTGCAAGACGTGGGGTACAGCTGGGCTAGGCAGCCCGTGCTGAAGATGTAGATTCCTCTCTCCTTCCCCATTTTGAGGAGACTTGGGAAAGAGGCTTAATTGATTTTCTAAAGGACCAATAGAAGTGTAGTGACCATTGTTCAAAGGGTGCCCTGGGAGGGGTCTTCCTAGATAACCCCCAAGAGCTCTATAAGACTGGTCATAAGTCCTGACTGGAAGTGTGGGGACAGCAAGTGACCTTGGACTTGGGTCATCCTATGTCTCTCTGCTCACAGTCTGTCCAGCCGTGGGAGCGACGGACTTTCCCCCTGGCATACAGTCCCCAGGCAGAATGTGAGGACCAGCTGGATGCGCAGGAACGGGCAGCCCGCTGCACGCGACGCACCTCAGGCAGCAAGACTGGCCGGGAGACAGAGGTGGCACCCACCTCGCCTCCTGTGGTCACCCTCAAGAGTCGGCATCTGACGGCAGCAGTCACAGCTCAGCGCCCAACTCACAGATGAGCAAGAGATGAGACTCCACAGACTCACTACTATGGCATTAAAGCTTCAGAAATCTCTGCGTTTGATATTCAAACATCATATGCCGGAAATTTTCACAGTTTTTAGTGAATTTAAGGAATTTAGATCCTCCTTTGGGTTTTTCTTTTCTTGTTTTGACTTTTGTTTTTTGTTTCCATGTTTTCTCGCCACACCTGAGCACTTCCTCCACTTGCAGACGGAGTCAGAGTAAGACCCTGCTGGCTGCTGGCACGTTCTCTGCACTGTTGAATCACTGGACTCACCAATAAGACGATCACCCCTCTCCTTCACACCTGCGGGCAGGGTGGACCAGCCAAATGGCAGGGGGTGGAAAGCTCTGTTTCAGCATGGCCTCCTTAGGTTAGGGTGGACTAGAGGAAGGGCGCCCTGGGCTCTACCCTTCCCTCCAGTCTGGGCTTGGCTCAGCTTTGACTGGGCCCTCTCAGTCTTCTGTGCTGAAGCACCCCACCAGCCTCTTTGCTATGTCTGTCAACTGAGCTCTCAGCCAGCAGAACAGCTTTTCTGTGTCACTGTCTGACCCGCACGTGGTCGTGTGTCTGTTGGTTCCCTACTGCAGTAACCTGCTGCGGCGGCCCAGGTCGCGCCATCATGTCTGTTCCTGTCCTCTCCTGTATGCCTCCCATCCACACACACACTCACTATTCCTTCTACCCAGAGAGGAATCGTCATCTGTCCTGGTCTATGACGGTAGGGTTTGGACTGCTTAACCCCTGTCCCGACTCCCTGCAGACTAGGATGTTGTGGAGTAAACGCCATTACCCTTGTATCATGTTTTCACTGGCTGGTTCACTTGATCATGTCCCTGCACCTCCAGTTCCCTGTCAGTGTCAGTTACTCTTCCTGTTTCATGCTCCTCTTGCCTGTGGTACACTGTCTGGTCTTAGCTGTGGTTTCCATCACTCCCATCAACCTGTTAACCTTGTGCCTGTCTCATGTATAATCACGTCACCAAAAAAGGGGAGGGGGGGAAGGAATTTTTTTTTTCCGCCATTTTATAATCGTATAAAAATAGTAGGCAAACTGCTTAATGGTTGGGGTTTTTTCACAATTTTCAACATTAGTGATTTTTTTTTGTTCTGTTTGCAAGTTAAAAGGTTTGTCATTGTTTCTTTAAACAACAATAATGCACCATATCCCTATGCATAAAGTGCTTCTTCTATTTATAAGGTTGAAAATTCTGAATAACCCTTTTAGCATTGTAAAAAAAAAAAAAAAGGAGAAACAAAAAACAAAAATTAAAAAAAAAACTTGTATTTTGTAAATATTTTCTTTTCCTGCTTTGAGCTGTGTAATGGCAGCAAAACATGTAGCTGTCTTTGTTCTATAGAAATGCTTTTCTTCAGAGAAGCTGATCTTTGTTAATGTCTTGATTCTGTTCGCAAAGCACAGACTTGTGCTTAAAAAAAAAAGGAAGAAAAATGAAAAAAATAATAAAAAAAGAGATACAGAATATTGTGTTTCAGGTCTTTATTCACACAATGATCTTGGTTGGGCATGCTAAGGTGACAGCCTCAGAGACAACTGTTAGGGCCATTCTTGGGGTTCTGGGACTTGCTGTGAACCTTAGAAGTCTTCACATGTGACGGTCACCAGACATGGCAGTTAGACTAAGATGGGTGAAGGAGAGGGTGGTCTGCACAGGTGGTCTGTGCTTGCTCAGTGGAAGGTTCAGTTCCTTTCTCCACCAAGCCCAGCAGTATGACTTTTTCTGCCTGTTCTGAATTTTCCCCTATTGGAGATTTTTCAAGCAGTAAATTTCCTGAGATTAGGATCAATGAAAATGTGCATCGTTTGTATGATAACTTGGGTGGGTTCTTACTCCCACTTGGGAGAGACCACAACTGTTTTCTTCTAAGGAAGCCAAGAGCCTTATTGTGAGACCATTTCTTTGGCTGACTTGCTGCTACTTCCGGATGCTGGACTGAACCAGCTGCCTCTAGATTAAGCACATCAAGAGGAACCAAGGAAGGCAGGATTGACCTTGACATGTTACTGAAGAATACGTTTTTTTTTTTTCCTTTGTGGCACTGCCAGAAGAATCTGTTGGGTATTCCTACCCGAAATTTCTCAGTCCACAATGAAGTTCAAAAGAAGCAGTAAGGAGTTTAAAGCATTCATGCAGCGTGCAGCTGGCTGACTGGTTTTTAGTTCAACCCTAAGCCTTTCTACTAAATTCCAGGGGCAAAGGTCATATAGCCTTCTCCAGTTTGCCCTTTCAAACTCTTGGATGCAGCCTGTGAGTTCAGCCACAAAGGACACTGACTCTTGGGGCAGGTCAGTAAGAAGGAACAAATCAGCTCTTTCACCCAGGGTCACAGAAAGCTGCTACTTGCTGCCAGACTGCTTAGATTTGATTGCTGTTGTATGTATGGGGGGGGAGGATACATACGTGGCAAAGTGTACACATGGTGTCAGAGGACAGACAACTTGAAGTTCTTTCACCTTTACATGGATTCTGGGGATCAAATTTCAGGTTGTCATGTTTGCTTTACAGGCACTTCAGCTGCTAAGCCTTAGTGGCCTCCAGTATTTATCAATACTATCATTTCCTATTCTGAGTTCTCTAAGGGTGGAAAAGAACTTAGAACCCATGAAAAAAGACTTTATGTAATCAGAGTAATAACTTTATTTCCAAATTCACTTTTACAGCAACAGTCAGTGTAAATCGTTTGTTAAAACACACAGTACACTATATGGACATTCACAAACAGGAAGCTAAGCTAAGATGATTTTATGTCCCTCCCCCCACCCTCGAAATTACCAAAGAAATCATGGGACTTGCAGATGCTGGAAAACGTCCTGCCCAGCACAACAAATGCACAGGCTACATTGTTAGGAGGCGAGACTCGAGACGGGTCACTACCCAAGGTAACCCTTTCAGTACCGAAGAGAAGTTGGAAGGCTCGTGAAGCCACAGACCCGCAGCTGACGACCACTTCTGCCCTCGTCCCACCCCCACCCTCCATGTTTTTCTGGGGAGCAAAGACTAGGGTGAAAGAAGAGAACTTGGCAGCTGCTGGGAATGTAGACTGGGTCTGGAACCAGTTGGAGGTGGTAACAGATGCCAGTGGCTTAGCGGGAAGGAGAGGGTGCCAGGGTTTCAAGAAGACAGGATCCTGGGCTCCTCACTCCACAAGAGGGCAGCAGGCCAAAGCATACCTTGGATCCCAACAGTCTAGATACCTGCACCTAAAGGGGGGGGGCAGGAAACTAGCTTGCTGCCGTCGGGGCTGGGAAGTCCGACAGTAAAAGCAGCAAAGCCGGGGGCCCGTGGGTACCTCCTTCCTCTACCAGGGTCAAAATCACGAAAACGGTTCCAGACAGATGCCTTAGCTGCTGTATTCCGAGACTTCCCTTTGCCCATGTGAACTATCTTACAAGTTCTTCCTCCCCCCTCCCCCCACAGTACAACAAGCAATCGCAAATAGGATACAGTCGCACCACTGAAGTCAATTTAAATGAAACTATTGATAATGTGAATTAAGAGCTTGGAGGAACCAGGCGTATGATATACCCTATCTAGCCCACCCCAGGACAGTGGCTCTGAGGGGGGCAATGGGAAGGGAGGAGTGACTGGCCCTGGGGGGAGGGGTTGTCCTTGTTAAAAGTCACAAGCCAGCATCCCGATTTTTATTAGCACTGACCTGGTCACCCTTATACCAAGATCCCTGGACTGCCCCCAATAGCCTGTCCTAGGAGAGAGAGCAGAATGCCCCCCATATACAGAAGGGACATTATAGGTACAAAAGCAGCACAGCCCGCAGGGTGAAGGACCAGTGTCTTTGAAACGTGCTCCTTTTTATTTCTTGACCCTCATCTGTGAGGACAGCGGAGATTCCGAGCAGTGGGCAGTCTCGCCATGGACAGTCCTGGGTCCACACAATACCTTGAAGGGAGAGCCCGGCTGCTTCCCGCCTCACCCATATTGTCCTAAACTCTAGCAAGTGTGGCAGAACTGGGCCACATGTAGGCTGCTGGGTTTCCGCAGAGTTCTCATGACAGCAGAGACAGAGCTCGAGCAAGGTCAGTGGACTGATCCCTCCTCTCACCCCTTCTACCCCGTCCTCAATCAGGCAGTCCATCCCCATCCCTCTGGTGGGGGAAGCTGTTCCCTGGGGAGGGTGTGGAGAGGACGGAAATGTCTGCTACAGGGTTGTGCTAACTTTGTATCTTATAGTCTTTTCCCAGCTTGGCGTTGATGTCTTTTTTTTTTCTTTCCTTCTTTTTCTCTCTCTTCTTTCTCTTCCTTCCTTCCTTCCTTTCTTCCTTTCTTTTCTTTTTCTTCTTTCTTCCCTCCTTTCTTTCCTTTCTATCCTTTCTTCCTTTCTTCCTTCCTTCCTTCCATCCTTTCTTCCTTCCTTTCTTCCTTTATTCTTTTTCTTCTTCCTTCCCTTCTTTCTTTCCTTTTTTCCTTTCCTTCCTTCCTTCCTTTTTTCTTCCTTCCTTCCTTTCTTCCTTTCTTTTCTTTTTCTTCTTTCTTCCCTCCTTTTCTTTCTTCCTTCCTTCCATCCTTTCTTCCTTTCTCTTTCTTCCTTTATTCTTTTTCTTCTTCCTTCCCTTCTTTCCTTTTTTCTTCTTTCCCTTCCTTCTTCCTTCTCTTTTTCTTCCTTCTTCCTTTCTTTCTTTGCTTCCTTTCTTCCTGCCTTCCATCCTTTCTTCCTCCTTTCTTTCTCCCTTTATTCTTTCTTCCTCTCTTCTTCTTCCTTTTTTCTTCCTTTCCCTTCCTTCTTCCTTCTTTTCTTCCTTCCTTCTCTTTTCTTCTCTTTTCTTCCTTCCTTCCTTTCCTTTCTTTTCTTCCTTTCTTTCCTTTCTTCCTTCCTTCCTTTCCTTTCTTTTCTTCCTTCCTTTCCTTTCTTCCTTTCTTTTTTCTTTTTCTTTCCTTCCTTCCATCCTTTTTTTCCTTCTTTTCTTCTTCTTTTTTCTTTTTTCTTTTCTTCTTTCCTTCCCTTCTTTTCTTTTCCTTTCCTTTTCTTCTTTCCTTTTTTTTTTCTTTCTTTCCCTTCCTTTGCTTCCTCTCTTTTTTCTTTCTTCTTTCTTCTTCTCTTTCCTTCCCTTTCTTTTCTTTTTCTTTCCTTTCCTTTTCCTTTCCTTTTCCTTTCTTCTTTCTCTTTTCTTTTTTTCCTTTCTTTCTTTTTTTTTTCTTTTTCTTTTCCTTTTCCTTCCTTTTTCTTTCCTTCCTTCCATCCTTTTTCTTTCTTTCTTTCTTTCTTTTCTCTCTTTCTTCTTTCCTTCGTTCCTTTTTTCTTTTTCTCTCTCCTTTTTCTTTTCTTCTTTTCCCTTCCCTTTCTTCCTTTCTCCTTTCTCTTTTTTTTTCCTTTCTTTCCTTTTCTTCTTCCCCTTCCTTTCCCTTCCTTTTCTTTTTCTTTTTTTCTTTCCTTTCTTTATCTTCTCTTTCTCTCTTTCTCTTTCTTTCTCTTTCTTTCTCTTTCTTTCTCTTTCTTTCCTTCTCTTGCTTTTCTTTTTTTCTTCTTTTTTTCCCTTCTTTTCTCTCCTTCTTTTCTTTTCTTTCTTTCTTTCTTTCTTTCTTTTTTTCGTTCTTTCTTTTCTTGTCCTTCTGTTTTCTTTCTTTCTTTTTTTCTTTCTTCTTTCTCTTCTTTCTTTCTTTCTTTTTTCTTTTCTTCCTTCTTTTTCTTTCCTTCCTTTCTTATTCTTTTTCTTTCCTTTTCTTTTTTCTTTCTTTCTTTTTTTCTTTCTTCTCTTCCCTCCTTTCTTTTTCTTTTCTTTCCTTTCTTTCCTTTTTTCCTTCTTCTCTCTTTTCTTCCTCTTTCTTTCTTTCTTCTTCTTTTTTCTTTCTTCTTTCTTCCTTTCTTTCTTTCTTTCTCTTTCTCTTTCTTCTTTTCTCTTCTTTCTTTCTTTTCTTCCTTTTCTTCTTTCTTTTCTTTCTTCTTTCTTTCTTCTTTCTTTTCCTTTTTCTTTGCTCGTTCTTCCTTTCTTCCCTTACTATCCTTCTTTCCCCTATTTCCTTCCTGCTCCCTTCCTTTTTTTCTTTCCTTTCTTTTCCTTCTTTCCTTCCCGTCCTTCCTTCCCTTCCTTCCCTTTCCTTTCTTTTTTTATCTTTTGCCTTTCTTTCTCTTTCTTTCCTTTTTCCTTTCTTTTTTCTTGTTAAAAAATTTAAATAATCTGTTTTTCCTTTCTATCCACTTCTTTTTGTCTCGTTCTTCTTTTTCCTTTTTCTTTTTCTTTCTTTCTTTTTTTCTCTTTTTCTTTCCTTTTTCTTTTTTTTCTTTCCTTCCTTTCTTTTTTTCTTTCTTTCTTTTTCTTTCTATTTCTCTCTTCTTTCTTTTTTCTCTTTCTCCTTTTCTTTTTCTTTCTTCTTTTCTTTCTCTTTCTTTCAATACAGGAGCTGTTCAGCATTATCAGGGCTGCTGTGGAACTTGAGCTGTGACTGAAGAGGACATTCTTCGGGGTAAACCAAGCCAGCCAGCCATGGAGCCGCTGACCAAGGAGCCGCTGTCTCCAGTCAGTCCTGTGCTTCAGGCTTTCGCAGCTGAGTGGTCCAGGGTTGTGATCCAATGACTGGGGTCCCGGAGGCAGAGAAACTTCAAAATGTGGTGTGCTCTGCTCCACCAGGGAGAGCCATACTGATCTCCTGGAGCCAGTTTTGGTGGGGTGAGAGACATCCAGGACTGCCCCCTCAAGAGGCATCCAGGACTGCCCTTGACAAACATTTCAAGATACATGCATCCTTTTTTTTTCCTTTTTCTTTTTACTATCATCATCATCATCACTCTGGTGAACCCAAACAAACAGACAAGTTCAACTACAACGCAACAAGGTGCAGACGGGGAGGGAAGGGCCACATCTATGGAGATGTTCAGCTGCTCCAGCAAAACAGGCAGGTGCTGCTTCCACTGGGACGGGGGGAGAAAACATTTCCAAGGAGCATGTTCCCCAAGTTGGGGTGCGGAGGGCTGATTCTGTGCATTGGGATGAATGTGACTGGGCTCTAGGAGGCTGACTGACAATCACAAGCTAGGGTGGAAGTGAGGGGGGGTGGAAGGAGTGTTGCCCCCACCCCGGGAGTCTTGTCTGCCCATTCTGGTACCAAAACTGGCACTTGACCTGCTGCTGCCAGCTCAACACAGGAAGGGCACCAGGCCTGGGACACTAGCTCCAGACACAACGCAAAACCTCCAGGGTCCTCTGCAGCCCTTGGCCGAGGCTCTCGTCTGGGGTGAGAGTAGGGGGAGAAATGACAGGGTCAGATTCCAGCCCTTAGTGCAGAGCAAGCGGGTTCCCCCACATCTGAGCAGGGGTGGGGACAGGGACTTGGGGAGCTGTGCAGTGGAAACAATGAGACGTGATGCGAGTGCGGCAGTGACTGGCTCTCACGGCAGACACACAGGCCTGGGGGGGACCAGCAAGGGTTTGCAGTGGCCATGAGACAGATGGGAGGCTGGGGACCCCTCCCAGACACGCCCCACACACACTGCAGGCATGCTGGAGGCCCAGGCTTGGGAACAGGCGATGTCCCCCAAGAGGCACAAGTCCTTACGAAGAACTGGTTAGCCCTAAAGTCTGTGAGGTGGCCAAAATCGTGGCTGCAGTTCCAACCTTCAGAACTCAGTAAAACAGGCTTCCATTGGGGCAGGAGGAGCCCCCCAGACCCCCTCCCTGCACAGAGGGGAAGAGGCCAGCACTCTGAGATGTCACCGTTGACCTTCTCCATGGAAGTGATGCATAGGGTGCCACCTTGCAGCCCACTTTCCTTCTGCCCACTGTGCCTTCTTCCACAGGCTGCCCTCCAGAAGGGGCGATCCAGAGGGTCCCAGCACAGAAGGTAGTGCCACATACCACTGCTGCGGGCAGGCGGGGACGCTTGGCCTCTAAGCTGCTTCCCGCTCTGCTTGCCAGTGTCCCCTCTTCCATCCCTTCTCCCCCCCCCACCCCCAATCTTCCTCATCTTCTGCCCACCCACCTCTGGCTTCCCCCTCTCTCACCCCATCCCGCCCCTCACACACAACTCTGCCAACTGCCTACAGCTCCGTGAACGCACCAAGTTTCCTTTGTTGCTGCTGCTGTCCCTGTGACACCCCCAGGATGGGACCGGGCGCCCCCGTTCCTTGAAATCTCCCCAGAAGCAGCTGTCAGAGTCTCTCCTTCACCCTCTAACACCCAAAGAGGAGGGAAAAAAGAATAGAGAGGAATTGCCCAAGGAAATGTTGGGTGTGGCTGTGGTTTTACGTGTGTTCCTTCCAAAAATACTTTATTGTTAGCCCACCAATGAATTTGGAAAGATGAAATTTGCTCTTACTCCCATCACTGATTTTGAAGTCCCCAGCCAAAGCCGAGCAACAAAAGCAGGTTAGGTGATGAGCGGACCAGCCCGTCTGAGGAGCAGCGGGGAGGGCAGAGGGCGGGGGCCGGATCATTCTTTTTTTTTCCCACACACTCTCACTCTCTCTTCTCTCCACGATTATTGACCGCCCTGGGGGCCTGATCACAAACCCTGCTTGGCCAGGGAGGCAGACACCTCGTCGGCTAGCGTGGCGAGCTGCGGCGAGTCCACCATGTTGATGCTGCCGGTGGAGGACACGTTGCTAAGGTGCCGCGGAGACGTGTCCCCGGACACCACGGGCGACTTGTACACGATTTCCGCCCCATGGTCTGTCTTGGCTTTGGCGTTCTCACGGAAGGTCAGCTTGTGGGTTTCGATCTGCGGGGAGAAGAGGGGAGGAACAGAAGCGAAGGTGAAGTCAAGTAGTGTCAGGGAGTAGGAACCAAACCCTGCTAAGTGCTCCTACTGCCAGGGCTGGCCTGTCGCCCTAGAGTCTTTCAGGTGTATGTGCGCACGTGTGTGTGTGTGTGTGTGTGTGTGTGTGTGTGTGTGTGTGTGTGTGTGTATGTGTGTGTGTGTGCATGTGTGTACACGCCAGTCTCCTGTAATCCAGGCTGACCTCAAACTCGCTATGGAGTTGAGAACGACTTTGAACTTCTGATCCTCTTGCTTCCTTGGCCCCGGCGTTCAGAAGACAGGCATGCGCCGCCACGCCTGGTTTCAAGCTGTGCTGGGGACTGCAGACTTCTGAGCTTCATCCCCAGTCCCCGCCCATCTTTTTTTTTTTAATCGTATTCCAATTAGCAATACTTGTGCATGGTCCTTCCCTGGTCTACCCAGGGACGACGATCACTACTTCTAGCAGCCTTCAGAGATCTTACACACAGACAAACATAGGTGCATGTGAGTGAGTACATATGTGTTCAATCCACATGGTGGCAATATACACAGTAATTTGTACTTTGGCTTTCAAACTTAATGCTCTATTACTTTTTATCTATTTTATTTGGAGTATGTGTGTGTTGTGTGCATTACGGTTACTGTGATGTGGTGTATGGAGGTCAGAGAACAACTGGGTAAAGTCAGTTTTCTCCTTCTGCCTTTACATAGGTGTTGGGGATCAAACCCGGACCATCAGGCTTATGTCCTTACTTGCTGAGCCACCTGGCCAGACCCTAATTCATTCTTTTTTGTTGTGTTTGCTTTTTATTTTATTTATTAGAGAGACGAGGTGTGCATATGCCATAGGGCACAAATGGGGGTCAAAGCACAACTTTCAGAAGTCAGTTCTCCCACTACGCAAGCACCCAAGGATCCAACTAAAGTCACCAAGTTTTTCAGCATTCACCTCTGGGTGGGGGAGAGGTGGGGAAAGACCTTGGGTGCAGCCTACTGTCCTGCCCCTGCAGCCGATGTCTTTCAGGTCTGGGAGGGCTCCTGCCTGGGAGAGACAAGCCATCTCCTCTTGAGAAAGGATCTTGCTTCTTAGCCTAAGCTGACCTTGAACTATCCATACTCCTGCCTCAGTCTCCCCAGGGCTGGGATTGCAGGTGTGCACCACCTTGGGCTCAGACTTTATATGAGTACACAAAGCATTTCCTTGCACTTGCTTGCTTGCTAATGACTACAGAGACTATGCACGTTTCAAAAATGATCTACTCCCCTGAAGATGGAAATTTAGGTGGTGCCAGTCTTTTGCCATTAAACAAAGGTGTGGATAACCTTGAGTGACCTTGTACACACATCATTTCACACATGTAAAGCATGTCCTAGAACTGGAACTATTAGGCCAAAAGGCCTGCTTCCCTAGGCCACTCCTCCCCACCCCCACCCACCATTCAGTGCTTGGGATGCAGCCCAGGGCCTCAGGCGTGTTGTGTACCACTGCGCTGTGCCCCAGCGGCTTCTCGAACTGGGTTTTGCTGGATTATCACCAGTTTGTAACTGAAAATGTTAAAGCAGCTGCAGAAAAACAAAGACTTTCTCCAAAGCCACTGATCAAGCCTGAGCCACACTCACGTTCTTTCCCTCAGCCAATGGCTGATGAGCGGTTTGCAGGTGGCAATGACTGTGGGCAGCACTGGCAGGTGTGCTAGAAGGTGTGATGCCAGGAAGCCCTTTCGTTTTGTTTTTTCGCATTAATATAACTCGTATGTATACTTATGTGCGTGCCACAGCTCGTGTGTGGAAGTCAGGAGACATCTTTCAGGACTTAGTTCTTTTCTTTTTTTTAAATTTTTTATTATTATTATTATTTATTCAACTGTGCGCATAGTGTGTGTGTATGTGCCCGCGCGTGTGTGTGTCTGTGTGTGTGTGTGCCCGTGTATGTGTAGAACCACGGACGAATTCGGGAACCACCATGACGCCTCCACCTCCTTCTGCCCCGGGATTCACAGGCTCCGCCCTACCAGGACCAGAAGCGCAGGCCGCCCCCGCTTCTGCCTGGCGTCTATATGTGGGATCTGGGATCCGAACTCTGCCTGGCGTCTATACGTGGGATCTGGGATCCGAACTCAGGACCTTCCGCCTGGAAGGCGGAGGCTTAACCCCTGAGCCACCTCTCCAGCCCCAGGACTTAGTTCTTTTCTTCCACTTTGTGGCTTCCAGGGATTAAACTCAGGCAGTAAGCTTTGTTTCTTTGTGTTTTTCATCTGTCTGTGTATACGTGTGTGTATATCTTCACGTATGGGCGTGCTTTCATGTATATAAATATGAGTGCATGCCTGTGCATCGGAATGTGGAAGTGGGAGGACACCTCACGTGGCAGTACTAACCCTCCTGACTCCACCTCCCCAGTGCTGCGATACAGACTGAAGCTACTTTTTTGGATCTCACCCTGCCCCGGGAGTGTAGAAAGGGCTGAGGGTCTGCAGATCTTGTCTAGATCACACCTCTGAGTGGGCTCTGCCTGCCCAGAGCTTCTTCTAGGGCCCAGAAGCCCCTTCCCCAGGAGGTCTCCAGAATCCAGAACAGCCCAGCCCAGTGAGTTTATCTCTAAGGTGACCTCAGACCTGTGAATCCCTGTTGGTGCCCTGGGGCCAGAAGGTGCCTGGAGCCTCACAGGTGTGGTAGAAACAGTGGAGTCCTGACTTTAGGAAGTCTCTCCAGCTTCCTAGCAGCTGGGCTGGGTTGCAAGCCCTCGCCTGCTCCTGAGCATCTGGGGGCTGTAGGTAGAGAGGGGCCCTTGCCCTGGGGTTGCAGGTGTGCTTCAGAAATTTCCAGTTCACTTTGGTGTCCAGAGACCAAAGGTGTCTGGACAGGCCATCTGTGGGCCGGGGACCTCTGCTCCTCTCGGCCCTGGCAGCGATACCGGTGCCGTTTCTTTACAATGTGACACTTGGAAGGTCCCATAAGCAGGAATAGTGCATCTGTGTGCCCAGAGGGATACCGAGGAAAGGTGGGGGAGTCGTGGTGACTGGCCAGGGCGGGGGTCGCCCGGGGTCCTTTCATTCAGCACCATTCTGGAACATTCTACAAGCTCTAGCAACTGCTGGGAGGGCTCAAGCTGGAAGCCCACTTCTGCAGTTTAGGCGTGGGCAGAGGTGGAGGCCGTGTTCATGAACAAAAGAAGGGGAAGGAAGGGAGAGAGGAAGAAGAAAGAAAAAGAAGGAAGAAGATGGAAAAGAAAGGAGGAGGAAGGGAAGGGGAGGGAAGAGGAGGAGAAAGAAGGAGGAAGAGGAAGCAGAGGGAGGCATCTCCACAGTCACACCTTGTGCTGGGTCCAGTGAGTTTGCCCAGAGCCGCGAACAACTTGTACCCCTCCCCCACCATGGAAAACAGGAAACAGTTGGGAACTCTGGGCCCAGAAGCCTGGGCGTGAGCATGGCAGACAGAGCTTGTGTGCGTGTGTGCATGTGTGTGTGCGTGCGCATGTGTGTGTGCGTGCGCGCGTGCACATGCATGTATGTGTGCACGTGTGTACATGTGCGCCCCTGTGCGTATGGGAGCGTGTGTATTCATATGTGTATGTGTGTGTATACACCCGTGCGTGTATATGCGCACACACAGAGAAACACATCTGGAGTCCTGCTCTATCACTTGCCACCTTGCTCCCTAGAGGCAGGGTCTCGCTGAAGCTGGAGCTGCCCAGCAAATCCCAGCAAGCCGCCTGCCTCTGCCCCACAGCGCTAGGGCTTCAAGGTGCACAGCCCTGTCAGCTTCTTTGTGGACTGTGGTGGGATCTGAGCTTAGGTCCTTCTGCTTGTACCATAAGCATCTACCTCCCCAGCCCTGTTTGTTTGTTTGTTTGTTTGTTTGTTTGTTTGTTTGTTTGTTTAAGATGAGGATTTCCTGTGGCCCAGGCTGGCTGGGAACACACTGTGTAGACAAGGGTGACCTTGAACTCCTGATCACCTTGCTTCCACCTCCTGCGGGCTGGGGTGCAGGTGACTGCCACTACACATGCTTTTACGCTATGCTGGGGGTAAACACCCCACCAACTGTGCCCCAGCCCAGCATCGCTGTTCTGCTCTCTCTGGTGGCCAGTGGAAAAGACTGACTTACATCTCTTGTTCTTGGTGCGCTGACTGGGCCGAAGCTGAGGACCCACCGTGAGCGGGTCCACACAGGCTCCCCCATTCCTTCATGCGGTAACACCCCTCCACATGCGGCCTCCTCCCTGCCTCCCTCCTTTACCTTCTTATTCCCTCCGCCAGGGACATGGGTAATGTTATCCAGGGACCCGATCTTCGACTGAACTCTGTCCTTGAAGTCCAGCTTCTCAGATTTTACTTCTACCTGGCCACCACCTGGAACACAGCCCATCCAAGAGCCCATCACCATCTGTGGTCTGGGGGACCTAGCATGTGACAACCCACACAAGAGCCCATCATCACCTTAGGGTGCGGGGGACCTAGCGTGTGGCCAGCAATGTTGCAGCCTGCACACTGAAGTCCTGCCACAACGCGACTGCTCTGATTCTGGCAGAGGCTGGGCCGGTTAACCCAAATAGGGAAGAACCTGTGGGACTTAATGAGGCCTTCCTTTATCTAGAAGGTGGCTTGAACACAAGGAAACCCTTGTGAATGGCCTGTCTTTAATCAAGGTTCACATCAAATATTTACTCGGCAAAATTTTCCTCCTGAAATAATTCAAAGGTAAACGAAGCTTGGCCAGAAGTTCTGCTAAATTCTAAATCGGATATTTTCCAACCCGTGGGATCTTTCCTCAGGAAGACTGTAAACCACAACCCCTCTTGAGGGGGCACTGAAGACCCTGAAACTGAAGAAAATGTCAAATATATGATGAGAGACCCTGCGCTTTTCGTTGACCCGGGATGCCACGCCCACATGTAGCAAGACGGGGGGGGGGGGGGGGGGGGGGGGGATATCTGGGCCTTTTTCTTGGGAGGGGAGGGAGAGGAGGTTTCACGATGCAGCTGATGCAGCTAGCCAAGTGTCCCCATGTTGGCTGGGGGCCTAGCTAGGATGTCTACCTAGCTGGATCTAGGGAGCCAGATCAGGCCTAGAGAATCCTTTCTACAGAGCTACAGGCTCGGGTCTGGAACTAACATCCTCCCACCTTACTTGACTGACGTAAAGGCCTGCTCAGGAGGGAGGTGGGGACAGACCAGCAGCTCCACACTCGGTGCTGTCCAGCCTAGAACAGCTGAGGAAGGCGTCTCGACCACTTCCCCACAGGTCCGGCCAGCACCCTGTGTCCAGTACTGGCCTTCTCCAAGGACTACCTGGTTTATGATGGATGTTGCCTAGCGAGCCGCACTTGGAGGTCACCTTGCTCAGATCCACTGGTTTATAGACTATTTGAACCTGTAGGCGAGAGAAAATGGGGAGAGGACAAAGAGGATCTTGTTACTATGGGTGTAACAGGGCAAAGCAGTGTAAGAGCCACATGGACCTCAGTCAGGGGTTCTGGTCAGCCTCGGGACACACCTTAATCAGGGTGGGAAAATGTGCTGCTGGAACTCAGCCAACCTACCCCACGGGAACCAGATCCTCACAAAGTAACTGTGGGATGGAGCAACTTCAATCCCGGCAAGAGCAGGAAATGGGTCCTCCCATTTAAGTGCAGAAATGTGACTCCCTTTGCTGACACAAGACTGACAGGTCACATTCGGTGGAGACAGGAGGGAAGACGTGACCGTCTGTGTCACTTTGAACAGTCTCCTGGGAAGGAGCTCAAAGAGGAGAGGTGAGGATGGCTGGCTCCATATAGGAAGCTTCCATAGCCCCAGACTGAGTCCAGAGGGCAGGACCCGGGCGAGAGCCAGGGCAGACACCCCGATGCTTCAGCCCTCACCGCGAGGAGCAAAGCGGCACCGACAGAAAGGACGTGGCGGAAAGCACAGCTTGGCGTCTTGGCAAGCGGAAACAGACACCACACACGAGGGCCTGCGGGCTCCAGGGTCCTTCGTGTGGCCCGGCCACACTGTCCACCCTCTATGACGGTCCCCCATGACAGATGGGACTCACGGAGGACCAGTCTGTACAGAGCTATGGCCCTCATGGCCTGGATGGCCAGTCACTGGCTTCCGCCTCCCTTGAAGTCATGGGGAACATGAGGTTCATCTCCTCCCATCCTGGGGAAGAGTGTATGTGTATGAACACAAGCTTCTGAAGGCCAGCAGAAAGAAGGGGGGGGCTCACTATGGGGGTCTCAATTACCCTCATTATTGTCCTGCTGACATTGCTGGAAGGAGCTGAGGACTGAAGCAGAGGGTCCTGACTGTGTGCTTAGTAAGTGGGGAGGACGCGGGGTGACCTCCTCTCTTCCCGATTCCAAGGATCAAACAGGTCTGGTGCATGGTGGGAACGTTGGGGCGGGCATTGGTAGAGAGTGCCCGTGGATGGCAACGGAATCTGGGCTTTCAGGGAGAGGCAAGAATCTCGTTCACTTCCTTCTGGCTAGGGTGGTTGGTATAACCAGGAGAGAGCGCCAAAGTATGACAGGGGTGGGGACTGCTGGAACCCGGAATGGCCAGAGGAAAAAGGATGCTATGAGGGTGTTCCCGCGGGAGACTGGAGCCCACAGAGGAAGAACGGCCCTGGGGAGAAGAGGCTGCAGTCCGGGCAAGAAGTGAGGTCTCTCCAAACGCAAAGGAGTGGCTGTCTGCTGGAAGTCCCACCAAGCTGGGGTGAGGGAGCTAGAAGCAAGCAGAGGAGGAGCCTGGGTCAAGGATTCTGCACCCCCCAAATGCCAGAAGTGAGTGGCACTGATAGAGACTGCGGGGCCTCTCCTGTCGTCAACCGTGGCCGTGGTCTGAGGACAGCATTCTCCGACAGCCTGTGCTACCTTGCGGCTCTATGTGAGGTCACGGGCTAGCTCACAGACTGGTCCGGGGCAGCGTGCAAGAGAGGAAAGTCTCCTGCCGGCTAGGACGCTGCCATCTCTTCAGACAGTCAATTGCCTGTGACCAGACCTGCACTGAGCCGAATCTTCCCAAGCATCCCCTGTGGGGACATCAGCCTGTGCAGCCCCATGGGAGCCAGGACCCTTGGCCTAGAAATCCATCAGATACGAGGCTTTTCTCCTCGGCTACAGTAAGCCAGTGGGAGGAAGCCAGAGGATCCCTACAACAAGCTCGCAGGGGCCCAAGGATTAGGGGTGGACAGGGAGTGGGGACCATCGGCAGCCTCCTCTCTTCTGAAGCAGAAGACAAGTGGGGGGAGGGCAGGAGCGCGGGGAGGGGGCACAGACAGCAGACACTGTGAGGAAGCGAGCAGCCCACGCAGCAACCACGGCCCGAGAGGCAGGTGCCCGGGACAGGAGCAGCACATTGCAAGAATAAACCCTGCGGGCCGGAGGCATTTTCTGGAACAACGGTCCACCCTAGGGCTCCCGCGGGCACTGGGCACGGTCCATGGGGGCGGGAGCTGCCCAGAGCATCATCCCTTAGCTGGGACGAGGACAGAGCTGACAGAGAAAAGCCTGAGGAGGTGAGTTCGCAGGACCTGCCCAGCCGGCATGAGCCACGCCAGAGGGTCAGGAAGACCCTGAGCCCATGGAGGGGACAGTGGGGAGAACCAAGTCCCACATCTGGCAGAGACCCTCTGAGGATACAGCAGGCCCCAGACCGAAGGGCTCAGAGCCATCCTTCTCCGCAGATTCAGGCGGGGCCCGGGCGCCCCCGACTGTGCCTGCAGCTGCTGTCCCAAGTTGATTCTGAAATCAACTCCTCCAGGGAAGAGAGTGACAAGGACCCTCAGTGTCCGCTGTCCAGAATGAATGAGCTGCCCACTCACAGCAAAGCCACCTAAGAACCTGCACAGGAAATGGGGGCAGCCGGGGACAGCCCCATCTCGGGCGCCACTGTCCCTCAGTGGGGACTAAGTTCCCGAAGGAGAAGCCAGAGAGACAATCACCTTCTCCTTTATGCTGGGGCCCTCCTAGAACATGGGGAAGGGGGGGTCTGGGGACAGCGGACACACGCGTGGGAACTTGTGGGTTCTGGGCTCCATCTCCCTGGGGAACACGGGAGGTCCTGAGCCTGCGATGATTTATTCTGTGCAATGTCTCACAGGGGCACACTCACGCCACCTCTCAAAGCGAAGGCCACGCAGCACACAGCACGCTGCGTGGGGAGTGTGACGGTACTCACACTGCCGCCGCCAGGGACGTGTTTGATATTGTCCTTTGAGCCACACTTGGACTGGACGTTGCTAAGATCCAGCTTCTTATTAATTATCTGCACCTTTGACAGCCAGAAAAAAGGATGAATGACGACCGCGCCCAGAGCCATCCGGCAGCACCAGACCCCGACCTGCCCGGCTGCTGGGGAGGGCAGGGCCTGAGCCCCACCACCCCAGGGGCCGAAGACCAGGGCAGCGGGTCCTCAGAAGAAAGGGGAGACGGGCTGCTGGGGACAGCGCGCTGCAAGTTTTGCAGTACTGAGATCACAAAACAGACCCTGGGAGTAGTAGGCTGTCTCCTTTACCAAGCAGAGGTTTACTTGGAGGACGGGAAGAGGCTCTTCTCCCTCAGGAGCTGTGACTGTAAATCAGTGGTAGCAGCCCACGAGGTTGAGAGGGAGTGACCAAGGCAACGAGAAAGACCTTTAGAAGTTCTGGGTGGTTACAGATTCTACAAGGCTGACTGGTGAGAATTTCCCTGACTGTGGTCAGTTGGAATGTAGCAGATCTCTAGCTTCCCCAACCCTGAGGCTAAAAATGCCCCAACCCTGAGGCTAAAAATGCCATCAGATAGCAGGAGGCCAGAGCAAACCTTCCTGCCTCCTTGTAACCTGCCCACCTGAGGTTCTTCCACCAACATATTTGAAAAGTGCTTTGATTTATGACTTTCTTTTGGCCCACGATTAAAAATTCTCATAGCACTGTGGAATGCAGTATTTGCAGTGACTCGAGTCTAGGTGCCTGGGCCATTCATATTTGGCTCTGGAACAAACACTCGCTCTGAGGTAACGACTGTGTTTTTGGGTAGACACATCCAGTGCCTTCATTGACACCACAACCACAGAACATCCTCAGGGAACTTTACATGGTTCTCAGGCCTGCGGGGCATCTGGGACCACCTGGGACCTGAGAGAAAACCTGAGCCTACGCTGTGGTGTGTGTGCATGAGTGGTGTATGTGTGTGGTATATGTATGCGTGTGTGTATATGGTGTATAGTATAAGTGTGTGTGTATGTGTGCATGTTTGGCGTATGTGTGTGTGTGCATGTGTGTGGTGTATGTGTATGGTGTGTGTGGAATGCCTGATGTGTGGTGTATTTGTGTGTGTGATGCATGTTGTATATGTGTGTGTGGTATATGTGTGCGAGTGTGGTGTGTGTGTATGTGTGGTGTATATATGTGTGTATGTATGGAGTATGGTATGTGCGTGTGTGTATGTGGAATGCCTGGTGTGTGTGTGTGTGTAGTGTATGCATATATACAAATGTGTGCATATGTGCGTGGTGCAGTTTCTATTTTAACCAGGACCCTGAGTAACCCAGACTAGCTTCAAATTCCATACACAGCCGAGGTTAATCTTGCACCCCTGGGGCTCCTGCTTCACCTCTGGAGGCTGAGATCACTGAAACATGGTTGCCCATTTCATAGTTTTTAGGCAAAATGGGTGAAAATTATTGCTCTCTAAAATGATGACGTCGCCACGTCTTCCCTGATCCTCGGAGAAAAATTTCCCAGAAATGCCTCATCAGGACCATCGGGCCACACCCATTTCCAGGGCAGCTGAGACCAGACAGACCTCACGCAGGTGGAAGATACTGTTTCCCTTAGGTGCCTGACCTGAGGAGGGAGAGAACGGAGGGCAGCTGGAAGGAGAGGTGCTCACCCACCTTCTGGGGGAACAGAACCCAAGCAAGAGTGCAAGTGTCAGAATGTCAGGGACCTTTTCTGAAGCGTAGCAGTTACAGTGCATGAGCTGTAATCCTAGTGCTCTGCAGATGGGGGGAGGGGGTCAGAAGCGCAAAGTTATTCTTGGCTACATGACCTGGCCTGCGATACAGGAGATCTAAAAAAAGAAGTATCAAGCAAATAAACACAAGCAGGGGAAGAAGCCAAAAAACTCTGGTGTCTTCCCCCCCTCCCCCCAGCTCTTGGGGTTGTGTGGCTATAGTGGGAGTTCCCAAATAAGAACCAGCAGTGCCATCGATTTGGTTTCTGAAATTTCAAAAGTGGAAATGGAGACATCTCAGAGAACCTTTAGCTGCTGGTTGGGGTCCTGACCTGGGGTGACCCATTGGGGCTTCCTGGGGGACAACTGGCCTGGTTGCTGCCATATCCCACCCCCCTTGACTTTTATTTTTGCTTAATTTTACTGATCTACATTTTTGTTGCTGTTAACCGTTCTGAGATAGTATCTCATGTATCTCAGGCTGGCCTCCAACTTGTTATGCTGGAGGCCAAGGGTGACCCCGACGACTTTCTGATCTTCTGCCTTTATCTCTTAAAGTGCTGCTAAGATTACTGGTTTATGCCACACGGCCTCTGCCACCTGAGCCACACCCAGCCCCTTGCTTTGATTTGTTTTGAGCTACTCGGGTTGCCCTGGCTCGCTGCACGAATCCATTGCATCAGGCTCTCAGCCTTCCCGCTGCGTAGCTGCCACACCGCCAGCGGCGGCCACTGCTGTCATCATGGCTTTGGGATCTTTCCCGAGATGTCTGGTGATAGCCCAGGCTGTTCTGGAACGCAAGCTCCTCCTGCCGCTGCCTCCTGGGAACATTATTTAACATCATGCCCTGTGTTGCTGTGTTTTCAAATGTTCGTACTAACTCCGTGGTAAGAGACATCACTGGCCTCCAGGAACATCCTTCTCATGGAGTTTTTCATATATGGATTCCTTTCAGAGCATGGAGTCCTGGAAGTAGAATTTCTAGGTCAAAGTCATAAATATTCTTTAAAAGTCCTCTCAGTACAACTCTCCGAATGGCTTCCTGGAAGGGTTAGGCTAACTCCCCGTGCAAGCTCCGCGCCACCGGGCCACACCACGCCAGCGGGCATTCCACACACACCATACACATACGCCAGCTCTGTGCTTAGCAGTGCTCGGCTCCAACCCTCAGATGATTCCAGCAGGTCGAGAACTTCTGGGTGCGGCTGCGGCTGACAGCCAGAAAGGCTGGGTGTGAACTTGGCTCAGCTGTTGATCCCCATGATCCACTGAAACTCTCTGTACCTCGGCTTCCCCACCTGCAAAATGGGGGTGCTCACAGAACTGAAATCCTACAGCAGGGCCTAGAGTACCCTGAAAACATGGCTCAGGGTATTTAACCACGCAGTAGACAACAATGTGACTGTCACCCTGGCTTTGGAATAGCTCCAGACCCTGGATGGGAGGCATAAAGCAAGTCCTTTCCTTCCTTCTTCCTCCTTCTTTCCTTCCTTCCTTCCTTCCTTCCTTCCTTCCTTCCTTCCTTCCTTCCTTCCTTCCTTCCTTCCTTCCTTCCTTCCTCCCTTCCTTCCTTCCTTCCTCCCTCCCTTCCCCCTTCTTCCCTCCCTTCCTTCCTTTCTTCCTTCTTTGCTTGCCTTTTCTTTCTTCCTTTATTGGTTTTTTGTCTTTCTAATTCTTTTTCTTTTTAGTTTCTTGCTTTGCTTTGTCTCTTTCTGTCATTTTCTTTTCATTCTCTTTCCTGGTTTCTTTGGTTTCTTGCTTTGTCTTCTCTCTCTCTCTCTTTCTCCTTTCTCTTTCTGATCTTCTTTCTGACAGGGTCTATAGCCCAGGCTAGCCTTTGTTAGATCATCAGGGGGAGGATATGGGGAGAAACTCCAGCCACGTGTGGGCACCATGTGAAGGTCCATGAATAAAGAGAAACCGACACAAGGAGGAGACTTAAGAAACAGAGGTTTAGAGTTAGAGAGATGGCTCAGGGGTGAAGACTCTGCTTCACAAGCAGAAGGTCCTGAGTTCGGATCCCAGGTCCCACGTAAAAATGCCAGGCAGAAATAGTGGAGGCCTCCACTTCCCCACTTGGGAAACCACAGAGTGAAGCAAAAGGGATGTAGAAGCAATCCAGGATGATTCCCAAAGTCATCCTTGGCCCTCCACAGGGACGCACAGTACCCTGTGATATACACAGACACTAAATAAAATGAATGAATGAATAAACAAACAAACAAACAAATAAATAAACAGAGCCAAGGGAGCCATAATTTAGCCTGGACACCTTTGGAGGTCCCTGAGATAAGGCCCCCACCCTGGAGGGGTACCCCTAATGCCACACCCAACATGAACCCCATCTAACTCTGAAGTTGCTAGAGAGCTTTGCTTCTCCACCTCCCTGCTGGCAGGAGGGGATTATAAGAACAGAGACTAATAGGGGGTGTAGGGTTTGGGAACCTCAATGGCAACAGTTCTATTCTAGCCCTTGGACAGAAGCAAAAACATCCTTCATTTTCTCTCTTCAGCTAGTCTATATTCTACAACTCCCTACAACAGCCTTCATAGTAGGCTTCCTTCTACACTCATCATCTTATCAGGCCAATCGATGCTGCCTCTACAAAGAAAGGATCCCTTCTCTGAGCTTTCTGGAAGTCAAAACCAGAAATGGTTATATAACTCATTTGACAAAGAAAAGTTACCAGTTTTCCAAAGAAGATAACTTTGTTTTCTGTATTAATTCAAAGAAACTAATCAAATTAATCGAAGGCCATGAAGCCATCTCCCTAGGTCCGCAACATACACAGGAAAAAAAAAAATGTTTTTTTTTCCATGTGACATTTTCTCTTTCCAATCCCACAGGAAAGACCACAAGCTTTTGTAGGATTCCACACAAGGATATTTACAAAGCAACTTGAATTCTTGCTACTCCTCCTGTTCAGTCAGCACCCCGGGCGGGAATCTCAGATTCACAGAGGGGAGAAGGGGAGGGGAAGGCCAGCATTGTGAAACTGTAATTCCTGAGCTTGTGTAACTCTAAGATGCTGAGCCTCAGCCCCGGCCAGACCCTGGAAAAACCCTTGCGGGGGTGCGGGTGATGTTTGAGTCCCAGGGGCTTGTAGGGTAGAGAGGCGGCAGTGGGGCGGGACCAGTTCATTGTGGTTTATCCATTTTTCAGAGAACCCAGCAGCCATCCCAGTCCCTTGGCTGGACTTTGATTTGGTTCTGCCTGGGTCAAACTTTCTGGAGCTGATCTCTTTCTAGCTCCAACTCTCCAGCCTTAGGGAGCTCTCAGACTGGGGGGGCATGAGCTGAGCTAGTGGCATGCAGAGGGCCAGGGCAATACCCCCTTGGGAGCTGAACCCAGTGTTTAGGACGGCAGTTTAAGACAGCAAACCTTGTCTTAAAATCCAAGGTGAGCAGCTTGGGAGTGGACACAGAAAATCTCTCCCAGTTCAGCCATCACAGGAGACGGAGAGGGCGGTCCCTAAGATTACTGACATGGGGGGATGGGGCTCAGTTGCCAGAGTACTTGCTTAGGTCTTGGGTTTGATCCCCAGCAAGACTTCAGTAGAGACTAAATGCAGAATTAACTAAACGAACCATTGAGGTAGTTATGTCTATGTGGGTTAAGGAAATAAACAGGATAAACTCGAGTGGAGTGGGTGGCTCAAGCATATAATAGCACTGGGTGAGAGGGCAGGAGAATTACAAGTTTAAGGCCAACCTCAGTGAGTTCGAGGCCAGCCTGTGCTACAAAAGACCCTATCTAAAAAAAAAAATGATGGTTGGTTTTCTGTTAGTAAATACACTGCATTTAAACACTTTAATAATTCTCTCTGTAGGTGGTTTAGGAAGAGAAGCTGCTGTCTACAGCAATCCATTGCCATCTTGTGGCAAGGTGTAATATTGCATCCCTAGCCTCTTGGAGTCCTGAGTTCTCTGCAAGTTTCTGACTTCTCTGGGTTCCCAGGTTCTGTCCTGCTTGTAAATCATTGGAGGAGGTAACTTCAGCTCCTTATGCTCAATCAACTACAGCACATCTATGCTTGGATGCTGAACAAACGTTGACATTGGTTTGTAATTTCTAAGTAGTTGTGACAATGTTGGAATCACTCAAATGATCAGGTCCTGGTCTATCACACTTTGGCTAGAGAATGAGTACAAATTATGCTTCTCTATATTCAGAGGTGTTTCTTTATAGATTTATTTTTTAATTTATTTATTTATTTATTTATTTATTTATTTATTTATTTATTTATTTATTGTGTGTGTATCAGAGGGCATTATGTGTCCCTGTTTGTTTGTTTGTTTAGTGTGTGTGTGTGTGTGTGTGTGTGTGTGTATCAGAAGGCATTATATGTCCCTGTGGAAGACCAAGGGTGACTTTGGAAATCATCCTTCTACCTTTCTTTTGCTTCATTCTGGGATTTCCCAGCCTCTACCACCAGGGCTAGAAGTGCAGGCCGCCGCCGTTTTTGCCTGGCATTTTTACATGGGACCTGGGATCTGAACTCAGGACCTTCTGCTTTCAAGATAGAGTCTTAACTCCTATTGCAAACTTGGTGACCTGAGTTCAATACTCAGAAGCCCTCAGGAGAAAACTGACTTCTGGAAGACGTCCTCTGACTTCTACTCATGTACCGTGGCCTGCATTGCTCTCTCTCATAAATAAACAAAATAAAACAAAGGGTTTAGGATAATGGTAGAAAGCTTTCCTAGCATGCATAAGGTTCTAGATTCAATATTCAGTACCCCCCAAAATTAAACGTCTGAACTAATTTTTTTTAGGGTTTTGAGAAAATAATAATGCTTTGACCTCCAGTGTTCAGTGTCTGCCGGACTCCTGGCCCTTTCTTCAAGGTGAACACTCGAGTGTTTTCCTCAAACTCTCTTGTTGCCGTTTTATTTCTTGAAGTCAGTGTCTCATGTAGCCCAGGCTGCCTTTGAACTCCTTAGATGGCAAAGGATGCCCTTGAACTTCGGATCCTCCTGCTGGGATTAAGACGTGCACCACCCGGGTCACGTGGTGCGGGTGACTGACCTCGCGGCTTCCTTCTCCTCGCTCCGGCTACATCCCAGCCTTCTCCAGGCTCTCACAGTTTTGCCCCTTTTGTAGTCAGATGAACACCTCCTCTGAGGCAGGGTCTTGCCAAACAGTCCTGCACACTTGCTGCACGTGGATCCAAATACGCAGCTCAACTCTCGGACCCTTGGTTGATCCTCACCGTCCTCGTCCGTGGTCCTGAGCTAATGACTCCTTCTGGTTCCCGGGGGTGCCGGCTGTCTGCCACCTGGCCGGGGCTTGTTCTAACCATCCTCTCGCTCGTGGACCAGCAGGGAGGCCAGAACGCTCTGTGCTGTCGCCCCAGAACTCCCAAGCTGACTCGGTCTCCTTCAGTCCTCAGTAGACAGACAGAAGCGCCATCAGCTCACTGCCCGGCTCCTCAGACAGGTCAGGCCGGGCTCTTTCCTTCCGGAGAACATGGTGGAATGCTGTGGTCCCTGTTCAGTCCAATTCCTGGTAACACTGGGGAGTGTTGCCCAAATTTCCAAACCACCCTCAGGTGGACCGAGGCTGCCCTCCACCCACACTGCAGGCTCTGCCCGTGCGTTCCCAGCGAGCTCCGGAAACCCTTTCTGTGATGGCAGCCGTGGGGGCGGAGATGCTGAAACTTGGTACCCCTCAGTTATCACCCAGCCAATGTCAGGGTGCCCAGGGCTGAGAAGTTAGGGAGCCTGAGTGCTTGGAGAGGTGGCAGGGGAACATGGGCCTGAGAAAAAGGAGCGAGGAAGAGAGAACATTGCGAATGGCAGCCCAATGGGCACAGGGCAAAGCGAGACAGGACCAGGGCTTCCCGGGGGCCAGGCAGCAGGAACTGAAGTTCAGTAGAGGGGTGGGCAGCAGAGTCAGGCTGGTGGTGTGTGTGTTGGGGGGATTACTGGGCGTAGTGCTGGAGGAACCTGCGGGACCACATCTGACTGGGACAGGGAATCCAATCTCAGCACAGGATGGTTCTGGGGAGGCAGCAAGGAACCAGGAGCAGGGACAGAGACGGGGAGTGGGAGAGACGGGAGCCTGGCTGCGGAGAGGCTGGAGTGGGATCTTGGTGGTGAGGTGCCAGGAGGGGACTGAGTGACCTCAGGGTCTCTGCAGGTTGTGGGCACCGCAACTTCCAAAGAAGACCCAGATGTATCTACCGCACGGTGGGCGCTGTAGCTGGGAGAGAAGGCAGAAAGCCCAACGCGGTGCTTTGTAGGCACTGAGCCCACCTGAAGTGCAGTGCCCGGGACAGTGATGGCCACCAGGGTCCTGAAGACTCCACAGGTCGTTTTTGAGCAGCAGATGAGGACTTGAAGCCTGTGGAGCTGGCCAGAGGCCAGTTGTGACCTAAGGTCATTCCACAGATTTCCAAGCAGTGTCTTTACCCACTGAGCCATCTCTCCTCTCCTCGCTTCTCAGTTCGTTTCCTCTCCTTTCTTTTTTCCTTTTTACCCTCCCCTCCCCTCCCTTCACCTCCCCTTCTCTCCTCTCTCCTCTCTTCTCCTCCCTCCTCTCCTCTCATTCCTCTCTTTGTGCTGGTGAGACACCAGCCAAGCTTCACCAACTGAGCTCCAGCCCCAGAGCCCATCTTCATTTTTCAAAATCAAATCAAACATTGTAACAGCACACAGTTTGCTTTAAGGCCAAGGAAGGGGTGGGATGCCTGTGGGAAACATCCCAGTACAGATGCTGCTTTGGGGGATTATCAAGGTGCCACCCCAGGACAGCAGTTCCAAGGCCTTCCTTGTTTTCTGTTTGCTTGTTTACTTATTTGTGTGTGTGTAGGACCAAGGGTAACTTCAGGAATCATCCTGAATTGCTTCTACCTCCTTGCTTTGCTCTGGGATTTCTCAGGCTCCACCCACCAGGATTGGAAATGTGACCCACCTGCCCTTTCTCCCCTCTCCCTGCCTCTGGTGTTTTTGCTTGGGACCTGGGATCTGAACTTAAGATCTTTGCTTGCAAGACAGAATCTTAACCCCTGAGCCATCTCTCCAGCCTGTTTTCTGGTTTTGAAATGGGACCTCAAACATGTGACCCTTCCAAGTGCTACCCCTGGCTCAGGGGCCCCCATGAAGAAGGTAGGTGGTGTTTTTCCTGTGTGGGGCAGCACCAGTGAGACTGAGCAGTTACCACAGGTCAGGACAAAACCAGTGATCCAAGCCACCAAGCAGTGACATCGTGAGATCAGTACTACAACACAGTGCACAGTTTGCCCTAAGGCCAAAGAAGCAGTAGAGATGCCAATGGCCTGGAGAAATGAGAGATGCCAGTCAGGCACTTTGTACCAGAGGCTGCCAACCCCTACTGGGCAGAGCCCTCAGGGCCACATGGACCAAAAGCCAGCAGGAGGCCCAAGGCTCCCAGGAAGCAAAGCCCAGAAGTGTCGAGGGAGACCCCAGCCACCTTCCCTTCAGCAAGCACAGCAGTGGAAGGGATGTCTGCTGCACTGAATGAGGAAGGAACTGCTGGCCAGGCACTCCGAGGGGTTCCATGGACTACCCCCCAGGTTGCCCAGAAAACTAAGATGTGGTGACTGGGGAACAGGCCGCAGTCCTCAGTGCCCCCACACTAGCCTCTTCACCCAGGGCTGGGTGGGAGGGGTACTCTGTCTTAATTGTGCGCACCTCACTTCCGAGTGTGATAAGTCATCAGGCATGACTGAACCGAAATGAGATCAGTAGGGTGGGCCTGATCCCACAGGGTTAGTGGGAGTCTAGAGACCCTAGAGCTGCACAAGGGAAGACTGACAGGCTAGGACTCCCGGGGAGGCCTCAGGAGACAGACTTGCTGAAACCAAGTAATTAATTGCAGAACCTCCAAGAAGCCTCTAGATGCTTGCCTGCAGGGCAGGTAGCCTGGGCAAGTCCCCCACAGGAGCAGAGAAGCAAAGTCTAGTCCCCATCCCCGCCCCAGGGGTCTTCAGACCCCTCCTCCCTCCCTCTCTCCATTGCTAAAAGTCCAGAGGCTCCACAGCCACAAAGAACCAGTTGTTGCACGTGGAACCCTCGAATACCTTCCTCCACCCCCCCAAAAACACGGATGAAAGCAAAACCCAACAAAGGCGGTACCTAGCAAATGCCACGTCCACCTGCCAGCTGCGCCCTGGTGTGGACACTTTGGGAGCCCCGCCTTGTAAACACACCGCTGTGATCTCTTCTGCAGGGGCAGAAGGGAGGAAGGAAAGAGCCAGAGCTTTGGCTGCCCGGCAGCTCCGGGAGGCGCCAAGGCGGAGCCCGACTGGCAGGGGCGGCGCCTGTCTACGCGCCGGCCACGCCCTTACCTTCCCGCCACCCGGCTGGTGTTTCAGGTTCTCGGTGGAGCCGATCTTAGACCTGACATTCTTCAGGTCTGGCATGGGCACCGGGGCAGTCTGCAGGCGGCTCTTAGTGGAAGACGGTGACTTGGGGGGAGTGCGGACCACGGCCACCTTCTTGGGCTCCCGGGTAGGCGGGGTTGGTAAAGACGGGGTGCGGGAGCGGCTGCCTGGAGTTCCCGGGGAGCCCGGGCTGCTGTAGCCACTTCTATCTCCAGATTTCCCCGATTCACCTGCAGGATGAGGGGAGAGGAAGAGCGTGAGGCCACCGTGCTGGGGGCACACTGCCCTGAGGGAGGGGGTTCTGCTAGAGGAGCAAGATTGACAGCTCCTGGGGTCCATCTGGGGAGAAGCTTAAGGTCGCACCTGCCTTGTCGTTTAAGTGTAGCGACACCCATTTTCCAAGAAAGCAACAATGCTGCTCATCAGCACCCCGAAACCCAACACTATCCCCCACCCCAACCTCCTGCGCCCTGAGGTGGAGAAGCAGCTTCCACTAGCTGTGTTCCTGAGGCAATTCGCGTCCCTTCTCTGAGCTCTGGCTGCAGCCATGAACCTGGAAGCTTCTAAC
Organism: Typhlomys cinereus; assembly: GCA_023101885.1. Lineage (NCBI taxonomy): Eukaryota > Metazoa > Chordata > Mammalia > Rodentia > Platacanthomyidae > Typhlomys > Typhlomys cinereus. Next base: position 236,778 of record JALPQD010000298.1, on the reverse strand, counting down.
TGTCTGTAAGGAGCTTGCCAAGGTGAGCATGGATGCTTTCTCTGCCCGTGGGGAGTGGGCTCCAGAGGGCACAATGTGCAAGTGGTTTGGCAAACTTGCCTCTGTGTGTGCCTTAACCTCAGGAAGGGAGATGCAGGGCCAGGCCCCCCCCCCCACACACACTGGGAGACTCACCTTGCCTCCCCACCCTGGGGTGCTCTTACTCATACTAATACCCGCCCACCTTTCCAAAGTCAAGCAGGTGCCAACCTTCTCCAGGAAGGCTGCCAACACCTTTGCTTGCCAGCAGACCTGGTTCTTTGACCTTCTGGATGTCCCCTACACCCCCTTTCCATTCAAAACTTTCAGGCCTGTTTTATGGATCTGTGTGTCTCACATTGGGGCCCAGACAGCCCTGTGCCAAAATTTCCAAAACTTTTACTATTTTCTTTTTTCTCTTTCTCTGGACAGGAGGGCACTCAAGTACATGTCCCTGTGGAGGTCCCAGGGTGACTTCAGGAGTCACCTTGGATTGTCCTACCTTCTTATTGCTTTGCTCTAGGGTTTCCCAGGCTCTGCCTTCCAGGGCTGGAACTGTAGGCTACCGCCATGTCTGCCTGGTGTTTTCACGTGGGGCCTGGGATCGAACTCAGGTCCTTTGACTTGTGAGGCAAAGGCTTTAACCCTTGAGCCGTCCCTCCAGTCCTTATTTATTTTTTGAGACAGGGTCTTATGTACTCCAGGATAGATTTGAACTTGCACACAACTTAGGATTTTATTTATTTTGTCAAATTTTTAAAAAATTGATGCTTTTCATATACACATACACCCCTTACTATTGAATCCCTTCCTCCTTTTTTTCCCACTGCATCTTGTTCTCCTTTCCAGCCAGTCTCTCTCAACTGTCCTCTTTTTTGTCCGCTGGGTCCCATCTAATCTTCTTGCCTCTCTAGTTCCTGAGTACCTGGACTACGCCTGTTTTTATTTTGGGGCGTGGGACTTTTTCTCTGGAACTTTTAGGAGGAAGTGGGGCTTGGGACATGCAGATTACTGGGTTCTATCCAGATCTGACAGCTCAGATTCCAGGCACGGGACCTGCAAAACTGGTCTTTCTCATGTGCCTTGCCCCGCACCGGGAACCGTCGTAGCCCAATACTCTCACTGCAGCCAATTGCAGCTTCTCTGTCTAGAGAAAACAGCAGAGCATTCAGCCTTTGACGTCCATGTCTGGGTGTCTCCAGTGACAGCTGCAGTCTCTGCATTAACTATGCTTCATGTTGGGGGGCAGAGGGGGGTTGGCAATGGTGGCCCACGTCCTTTCCAAGCCACGTGCAGAGTGACCTTGCGTGAGTCAGCGACCCTTCCCACACCTGTGTCCTCATCTGAAAGATGGGGGGAGATGGAAGCCCCGAGGACGGTGTTTTGCGGAGGGGTGTGTTTACAGATAAGGTCCAGAGTAGTGTCTGGCACTCAGGGTGGGCACTGGAGAAATGGAAGGAAAGCCAGGAGTGGTGACACATACCTGTCATCTCAACTGCCTGGGAGGCTGAGGTAGGACAATTGTAAGAGACCAGCCAGGGCAACAGAGCAAACGCATGTTTCTTTCTTTTTCTCTTTTCTTTTCCTTTTTCTTTTCTTTTTCTCTCGTTCTCTCTTTTGTGTGTGTATGTGTGGGGGTGTCTATATCTATGGCACACATGTCAGAGGAGCTGGTTGTCTCCTTTCACCATGGTTCTGGGGTTTGAACTCAGGTCCTCAGGTTGGTAGCAAGTGCCTTCACCCACTGAACTCCCCCCAAACAAAACAAAACCTCCCCATCCTTCTCCCAAGTTTCTTCTCCCAAGTTCCTTGCCTACCAGTGAGATTGCTCACTGACACTGTGGTTAGAGACCATCCAAACCTCCGGCATCCGCAAATGTCCTGAGGCACACATTCCCGCCTCAGCCCACAGCCCCTGAAGCAAATAAGAAGACTGGGATAGGAATCCACGTGGAGAACAGGGAGCGGAAGGTTCCACCTCTACAGAGAAGCCTGGAATGGGAGGCGGGTCCTCCCAGCCCTGCAGACAAGCCCAGGGCAACGGGCCCACAATTACCTCGGTCAGATTTTGCCCCTGCAGGGGGTGGTTTTCTCTGAGCTTGCTTGGAAGCTTAAAAAGAAAAATCCACAGACAGCCTCATTATAATCAGGGTAATGGAAGTCTTGAGTTCTTCAGGCGGCAGCACCTGGCTGGCCTACCTAGCATAGGAGATGGAAGTAGGGAACAAGTAGGAAAGGTGAGCTGCAAGGAAATGGGGCGGGGGCAGGGGGCTTCAGGCTGCTGAGACGTGAGTTGGCTGCCACAGAGTTAAGGAAAAAGGGTGAGGATGAGAACAGCGTGAAAAGCCACCACCACACCACGCTGCTAGTGGCCCAGTCAGCAGCACGTGGGATCACACGAGGCAAAGACACCAGGGGAAAATACCAAACAAGAGCGCTGTGGGCACCGTCCTTGTGGGCGTTGCCCTCCACACGCCTGCGTTCAACACCAGGCAGAAGCACCGTGCAGACAACAGTAGACCGTGACGGGCTGTCTCCAGCCAGGCGAGCGGGGACACCACAAGCCGGGCTAGGCCAAGGCTTCACTGCAGACTGCACAGCAAGTTCCCCAAGATGCTCAGCATGGGCTCTATTCCTCATGGCTCCACAGAGACACCAGAGAGCCTCACTGAAGCTCAGCTGGGTCCTTGGCATGACTAGGCTCCACTCCCAGGGGAATGGTCCTAGCATGCCACTGCTCAGTCAAGACCCTTGGATCTTGCCAGAAAATTCCTGCCATCCCAGCAAGGGAAGCTGGCATAGAACTGTGTAGTCCCCCATGATATTTAGCCCAAGCTACTTTTCCAAACAGAGAGCGTCCCGAGTTCCACTTTAGGCCTGAGAAAACCTCACGTCGGGGTTGGAGCCCTGGATATGTGCCCAGAGAAGCCAGAGACGCCCTTTACCTGCCACACATGCAGAACCAGATTGCATTTGCCTCAAGCATAAAATGCACTGAGTTTCTCATTGGTTAAAATGTAAGGATCTAATGTATCCACCACAGAAAACGGAACAAAAGATTAATTAGAAGACACTCCCATGCTTAGCAAGCTTAGAGGCATTGGTCAGGTGAGCGTTAAACCTTCCGGAAGCTTCTTGACTAACATAGAACATTCTCATTAGTACCTGGAGGGGTCTTTGGGCTGGGCGTGGTCTTGGCTGGAATCCTGGTGGTGTTGGATGAGCCTTTCTGGCTGGGTGGTGCAGCCCCCCGGGGTGTGGCGATCTTCGTGCCAGTCTTGCCATCCCCCTGTAAACAGAATCAGGAGAAAGGTGTTTTTACCACGGGGAAAGTGACCGTTTCAGAGGCAAGGCCAATCCCATCCTCCCCCCTCGACTAGGAGGGGGTGAGGGTGGGGTGACGGTTGGTTCAGTGGAGGCGGCAAAGGTCTTGAGGCTTTGCTGGGCTCACATCCCCACAGCCTGCCATGCATTAAACATCCAGATACCCATTTCCTCCTGGAGGAATTGTGTGAGCAGCTGTTCCATAAAAAGACAAGAATGTTGGGAGCAAAGACCAGGGTTACTGTCTACTCAGCGTGCTCAATGGGCAGGACCCGGGGGAACACGCGTGAACACGGCTGATGATGGCGGCTGGGTCCACCAGAGGCCCCTGGAGACACAGCGCTGGTGTTCTTTTCTCCTCTCGCCATGGCCTCGGGTCAGTAACTCCCCAGCTGTGGCAGAAGGCGGGGAGCCAGAGCTGGTGAAGGCAGGGTCTGCTGATTGTCAGTGGCCATGGTCCGGGCCTCACTAGAAGACCGGCAGACCTGACATGTCTGAAAGGAAAACATGTCAACCGCGGACCACAACCTGGCTCCCGAGGGAGAAGAGTGAGTGATGAATGGGTGGGGCTGGAGGCCACGCCAGCCAATAGCGGCATGAGGCGTGTGGCCAGTCACTATAGGAGCTCCAGCTAGAATATAGCTTTCTGATAAACATGGTAACGATGATGATGTCATCTTTTAGTTTTTTTTTTTTTTTTTTTTTTTTTTTTTTGAGACAGGGTCTCACTATGTAGCACCGGCTGGCCTGAACCTTGCAGCAATCCTCTTGTCTGACTTCCTGGTGCTGGGAAGGAAATCCAGTTAGACCTGCAGCTGCTTTATTTATTATTATTACTATTATTATTATTATTAGAGATAGAGTCTCACTGTGAAGCTCTGGCTGGCCTGAACCTTGCAGCAATCCTCTTGCCTCTGACTTCCTGGTGTTGGCATTACAGATCTAGATTCTTTTGCACTTTTTTAAAAAAACTTTATTTAGTGTGTGTGTGTGTGTGTGTGTGTGTGTGTGTGTGTGTGTGTGTATGTGTGTGCGTGCATGCACTTGGGGGGGCACTGCTGCTTCTAGAGGAGAAGGAAGCAAAAAACAGGGCAGAGTTCCCATTCTGTCCTGTGGGCAACCATTGGGTACCTCCTGTCAGGTTTCTCTGTGGAGAACATTCGGCCCTATGTTAGAGCAGCGTGGTTCCTGCCAAAGGGGTTCCCCTGTCTTTGTTCCACAAGGGCCAGTTTGGGGAAGCAGAAGAGATGGGTTTAGCAGAGGTGGTTGGCTCAGCACATGGCAGGGCTGGAGGGTTTGAGCAAAGGGTCTGGGCCCCCAGGAGTGAGGCGATGGGGGCTAAGGCAGGGCCTGTGGCTCAGGGTTTAAACACCTCAAAATAAACTCAAAATAAAAGTCAGCGTGACTAGAGAGGGAAAGAAACTGAAGAAACGACAAAAAACTAAATGCAAGGAAGGCAGGTTGAAAATCAAAGCAGCCCCATCCACAGCATCCGGGCCATGTCCTTCTCAGCCCCTCTGAGCACTAAGAAGGGACAGAGACCCTGGTCCTTCCACACACACATCACCTGTCAGCCACATACATGTGCTACACGGGCAACATGACAAAGACACAATTAGACTCACACAGCACAGAACTTTAGAGAGAAGATGAAGCATGGGTAGAAGTTCTGGTATGTTCTTTCTCTCTAGCTCATTGTCTCTTCTTGTGCGCCCCCCCTCCCCTCGTCCCCCACTGTGGAAACCACTGGCTTAAATGAGCTTTGTCCCAGTACACGGTTAGAGAAAAAGCTTGGGATTTTTCTCAACTCCGTTGTGTCATGAGTCACCCAAGCCCCACTCTTTGCTCAACCTCAGAGAAAGCGCTGACCAAGAGGGACCTCCCTACTATGGGAACCACCAGAGGAGGATTGTACCAGCACCAACCAAAACCTCCTGTGGGATGCCACCGCAGAGGTCCCATGACACACATGAAGGCTTCCTGATTGAAACAGGAATGAAGCTAACCCTAACACTATTCAGAGACTTCCGATCTGGCCAAATTAACTCTGAAACATATCCCACCTAAGGAAATAGGTGTCTGAGGCTGGACAGCCTCCGAGAGAAAGCTGTCTCCTTACACAAGGACATGTGAGGGCTGGAGACCAACTCCATGGCTCATCCTGGCTGCCTTGGGGGACTTCAGCTGGGAAGCATGGCCCTGGTGTGGCAGTAAAGGGTGGAGAGGCCAAGCCTGGGGCACTCTGGGAGCGAGATCCTGACTGGAGACTCCCCGGGGTTCTCCTGAGAAGGGGCTGAGACCCAGCATGTGCTCCACAGCCAGGAGAGCTCAGAGAAGAGACCTAGGCTGAGACCCTGGGGCTGCTGGCAGGGATGGGTACCGGCACTCCCTCCTTCCCTAGCCGGGCAAGGTCCGTCTCCTGGCAGCTCTCTCCATCTGACCAAAGTGTGCAACAGGCCTGGGCTTTTATTATACTGTGCGTAAGTCTAGGCAGGGATGGTGTACCCAGGTGTACCAGATGAATGATGAATGAATGAATGAATGAATGAATGAATGAACACACACAGGAGGCCTCCTCACCCAGTACCAATGTGCACCACAGCTGAGAAGCAGCTATTACTCCTGCAGGCAGGGCTCTCCAAGTCCCCACAGGATGCTCAGTGGCCTCCCTGGGCAGGCCTGTGTGATGGGGAACCCTGATTTGAGGGTGACCTGAAAATCTCCTTGTCATGGACTGAAATGTGAGTTGTTCTTCACAGGTTTACGTGTTTGCATCTTTAGTTATTTGGGAAGGTCACGGTACTTTTAGGAGGTGGAGCCTTGCTGCAGGAAGGCAGTTGCAGGGGGTGGACCCTGAGGTTGATTAGCTCCACCCTATTTTTGGGAGAGGTCTGCTCTTGCAGTTGGCAGTTTCACAGCTCTCAACAACCTCCATTGTAGATGTGACCTCGGCTGCCTCCAACTTCTGCCGGCCAGTCACGCCTTTCCTGCCATAATATGTATCTCCCCTCTGGATCCATAAGCTGAATAAGTTTCCCTTTTCTCCCTTAAGTTGCTGGAGAATGAGTGCTGTCTCATAGCAACAGAGAAGAGTAACTGGTACACTCCTACTATAAAGCTCAAGTGCCCCCGGCTTCATCACTGACCTAAGCCAGATCTTGTGGCAGCATCCACACCGACAGGTCTGACCTTGGCCATGGGGGGATTGTCCCAAGAGACACTAAGACACAAAGTCACCGAGAGGGTGAAGGGCAGCAAGAACAAAGAGCTGCCAGGGACACCTGGGAGCTGGGTGCGGGGATCAGCTGCTGAAAGCCGACTACAATTTACTCCAAATCACCACTTTGGCAAGATTGAACCATGGCGTCTACTACATCAACCCATGTTTCTCCACTTGGCATTTGAACTGTGGGCGAGTTTCCCCTCCTTGAAAATCCTTCCCACTCATACCAGTCCTACCTGCATTCCGTGGCCAAGTTAGCCTGCTTATCCTCCCTAGACTTCCGCTTCCAGGTTTTGCCTCAGCTCTTTCTCCCCTTCCTCACTCCTCCTTCCTGTCTTTTTCCCTCCTTTCTTGCCCTGCAGAATGCAAACATGGTTCCTTTCCTGCTGCCTCCCAGCAGTTCTCTGAGGCTGACGGAGAACCCTGCCTTTGGCAGCTGATCACTTCCTTGCTCCGTACGTTCACACCCCTGATGGATTCTGTGTGCCTCTGAAGCATATGTGTTTGCTGAGTCTAGCTCTGTGGCGGCAAGAAGTCCAAACACACAAATTCAACCGTGGAGAATTCACATGTCTTCATTTAGACCATTTGTGCAAACAGCATGAGGACAGGAAGTCAGGACCCTGCTAGCCATTCCCCTGGGTAAGGATTGAAACTCTGAATTTCTTAAAAGCGCATTGAAGTGACAGCGGTCCTCTAGCAACGAACATCTCCCCCTCCCACCCTCTGGACGTCACACACAAGAGCACGCGGCACGGTCTTCTGGTGACCTTGATAGATCAGAATCACTTCCGCAGCTTACCTTTGCCTTCTTGTCGTCGCTTCCGTTCCCGTCCTTGCTTTTACTGACCATCCGAGCTGGTAAAATACAAGTGAGATGTATATTACACCTGGTTTTCACGGTCCTAGAAAGCCAGCCGTAGTTTCATGGGAGCTGGTGGTACAGGTTTCCTATGGTTGCCTCTGGCAGAAACCATTGGCTGATTTTCTTTCCTTTGAACCTGGTAGACCTCTTTGTTAGTATCACATAACACACTGGCCCCTTGCTCGGAGCATCCTGGCGTGAGGGGGCAGCAGCTAGCCGAGGGTGGGGACATGCACAGGGAACGCAGCAGACATTGTTAGAAGTGGATATTGACACAGGGTGGTGGCGGCTCCCTCCTGTCTCTGCCAACCCTGCTCCACAGAGCCATTGAAAAGTCTCAAGGCCAAGATAGGGGCAGCTCAGCCAGGCTCTAGACTCCTGCTGGATTCCAGGATAAGGGTGGGGAGTTGTCTCCCCAACCCTCTTCCAAGCTAGGCTCGAACTCGGGAACTTAGATTTCTCTGCAGTTCTCACTTACCTTTTGACCTGGAGTCACCACCTGTTCTGCTCCCCCAGCTAGAAAGGGGTCCTAAAGCCTACCTGCCTGATGGTCTGATGCTGACCACTGTACCTCCCAGGGGCAGCCTGACAAAGACATCTTCCCATACTCTGGCTTCAAATGAGCCTTTTCCGCTCTGCCCCAGCCCTGGTGATGATGGTGGTATTTTGCCACTACCGAGGGGCCTCCAAGGAGACCACACTCTTGGCACAGCCAGCCCACCGAAGCCCAGCATCTCCGCTAACCAGATGCTTTCCTATGGGCAGATTACAGGTTTTTCATCTTGGTTTCAACATCCCATTCTCCTGCTCCGGGGACCACATGTCGACCTTGGCTCCCTGTGCCCGCTGCAGACTGGAGGTTTAGAAGAAGAGCCAATCCTCTAGTACAGAGGCCTTTCAAGTTCACTGTGGCAGAATCACCCGGGAAGGGTGGGGATGCAAGCCTATCAGATACTCAGGAACTTGCACTGCAGTGGGAATCCAAGTGGATCTGACTCATGCGTCAGATTGACCACATGGACTTCCGTGGCCACGCCGAGACATTTCTGACTCCAGGCAAGACCATGGGTTTCCCAAAGCCAGGCTGTTGCTAAGCTAAGTCCAGAGGCCATTGCTCCAGGACAAGGTGACACTGGAATACTGCAGCGCATATAACAAACTCTATTTCTGTCTTCTTATGTCTTGGCAGATTCTCTCACTATCTGCCTATCATGGCCGTTGGGGCAAACCTGCACCACTGCCTGGCCTCTAGATGAGCGTTTGCTCACTCGGGATGGAACTCAACCAATTCTCCTGGATGTTACCGGGTGGCATCAAATACACTTGGGAAATCCAGAGTATGTATCCTTAGAGGGCCACAATGTACATTAGTATATTAAAAGTTCTCAAAAATTCTATAGAATATGCTTCTTTGTTTAGCCTATTTCCCCTCCCTTCAAACTCCCTGTGTCATTAGAACTACACCCACTCCCTTCAACCCTGGACACACTTACTGATATGTGGGGGACTAAGATTCAATTGCTCTAGGAATGATTAAACAGTCACTTTCCTCTAGTGTTTTGGAATTTAAAAATAGGACATAGGACAGTGTACTTCACAGGTCTCCACCACTCGAGCGCTAGGATTAGAAGCATAGGCTACCACTGGCTAATTTAGGATTTTGTTCATTTGTTATTTTGAGACAAGGGTCTTGTTGTGTAGCACAGGCTAGCCTTGGATTCACTAGGTAGCACAGGCTGTCCTCAAAAATCTTCTTGGCTCAGTCTCTTTGTTGCTGGGATTACTGTGGGGGGCGGGGGAGAAGACTTCCATGCCTGGCTAGCCTCCCTTAAATTTTACACACAGGTTCTTTTACTTACATTAAGTGTTCTCTACAAGTAGATTCTATCAAAATTTAATAGATATGACTGAGCACTTAAGAGCTATCAGTTTTCTGGCCCTGCAAATAACTGTAACATGCTAAATATTTTGTGTGTCTGCTCTGACTCCAACTTCCAGTGTCAGAATTGCAGACTGACATCATTCCTGCCCTTCATTTTTACCTGGGGTCTGGGGGTCTGGACTAAGGTCCTTTTACTTGTAAAGGCAAAGGTTTTAACCCCTGAATTGTCTTCCCGAACATAAATGCTCAGTATTCTAAAATCCTGAGGCCTAGAGACTCCTGGGGAATTCCCTCCCATCCCTTCTGCCTTCAAGGGCTCGGGTGGGGCAGCGCTGAGACCTCAGGAGGCCAGCCAGGGACCCGGACTGGTCCTGCCTAGAGGGGAGCGCTTTGAACCTGGAAGGTGCTCTTCTCTCTGTCTCTGCCATAGGTGGGGGGGAACAGACGGGGTAGAAGGGGGTGTCAGCTGTGGGCCAAAGGCTCAGTCTATCCTGTCCAAAACAGCATGTTGCTGCTGCTGAGAATGTCAGAAGACCTGCCGGTGGCCTCACCTCAGACCTCTGCAACAGGAAGACACCATTCTAGCACCTTCTAGAAGGCATTGTGGGCCTGTGGCTTTCAGAGTGGACCTACCTGCATTCTGAACTTACACTATGGGGCCATCAGCAGGTTCATGTACCTCTCTAAACTCAGTTTCTTCATCCGTAAAGTGGGGTGAGCCATGCTTGCTTAGGAATTCTGAGAAGGTTCTATGTTACAGATGTGAGATATATCATAAATCCTTAGCAATGGGGGCAGCTTGTCATTCTCCCTGCAGGATGTGTCCACCAGCCTCAGGTGGGCTGGAGGGCCATGGTGGGTATACGGAGGGGCTGGCTGGAGAACCGAACGGCAGAAAGCACAGGGCGGGGTGTCGGTGACATGCAGAAGAGTGGGCAAGCGCGAGAGGAGCGCGTGCTGCCAGAGCCTGGAGGGCAGGAGCCGGGGAAGGGGTGCAGCGGTGCCCAGGGGAGTCAGTTTAGTGTCTATCCCGGAACCTGGGGTGCAGGAGTCGAGGAGGGCTGGAAGCTCAGAGACAGTGCCCGCAGCCTGGCAGCACAGGTGGTACCAGGAAGCAGCGAGGCAGCTTACAACACAGACCTTTGAGTTGAGGGACCCGACTGACCGGCCGCCCTGGCAGGCCAGCCGCAGGCTGCTTCTCAGACGGTCGCAGAGGGCCAGCCTCTCTAGAAGCTTCTCCTGCGGAGGGGCCCTGGGCCTGCGGCTCCTCTCCGGGGGCACCCAGCAGTGCAGCCCCTTCCGAATCCTGCTCCTTCTGCATGCTGGTTTTGATTTCTATGTGGAACCTGAATTCAGGGGCAGCCTCATGCCCTTCCTCCGTGGTGCCTGTGCCGGGCCCATCTAGCTGTGAGATCTGGGTCTCCGTGGATACTTTGGAGATGAAATCGACAGGAAGTGGGATGGCGCCCTTGGCTGGGCATCCGGGCACGCCGGTGGCCCCTCTGGAGACAGCCCGGGGGGGTGTCCCAGCTAAGGCCGGGGAGGCCTGGGACGGAGGGGACTCCTGGGAGGAAGATTCATCAACGTCACGATCTTCATCCACCTGGTCCTCTACCTCTAGCCCGTCTTCGTCCTGGTCCCCCTTCTGAGGCAGTCCGCCCTCCTTGTCTTCCAGACGCTTTGGCAGCTCGGAGGCCGGGCTGCTTTGCTCCTGATCTTCTCGTCCTGACCCAGAAGGCGGGACTGTGGCCTCTCTAAAGCCTGGTGGCAGAGGAGGACCCTCAGGCACGTGGGACCCGGGCTGGAGGCTCCAACCCAGGACACCTGGTTCTAGGGCCTGCCTTTCATGGCGCCCTGGCTTTCCAAGCAAGTGTTCCGGGAGAAATCCGACCATCTCCTTCTCTGTGTGGCTGTATCCAGTGGAGGGGGGCTTCAGAGCGGCGAGGCCCTCCTTGGCTTGGTCCCCAGGCTCTGGTCCCCCCCCATGGGTGGGTTCCTGAGTGCCGGCTGGCGGAGGTGGGACCGGGCAGGTGGGATGCTGCTGAGGAAGGCCAGCGAACACATCTGGTTGTTTTTTCCCCAGAGGCTGCAATGAGACCCCAGAAACTTCTCCTCGGAGTCTAGGCTGGACTTGAACGCTAAGCTCCTTGCCTAGGAGTCTCTCGGGTGCGTCCCTTGGCTGGTCAGGAGCTGTCGCCTCCTCTGGGTTTAAGAGGCAGTGGTAGCAGAAGGTTAACAAGGTGGGAGCATTGTGTCTACCATAAGAAAAGGCCCTTCGAAGACACCGCAGCCCACTTAACCGAGAACAGCGCCTGGTTCTACTGAGAAGCTTGCTCTCTTGGTCTGTCTGCCACCAGCTTGTTATATGGGTGCGAGCTTTGGAAAAGGGTGCCTAGACCCGATGTCTCCTGAGGCCTCGGCTGGGCACACAGCCAGCAACATCTTTGGAGCTGCCCAGCATGTGCTTGCTTGGGACTATAGAAGAATGTCCCCCTTTACAAGGACACCAAACTCCTTGAAGATCCCGCCCCCCCCTCCAATGGCCCTGGCTGGGTGGGTATGGCAAGGGTCCTCTCTCTCTCCCTTTCTTTTTCTCTCTCTCTCTGCCTTCCTGCAGGCAGAGAGAAAATTAGCAAGTGCTACCAACCACCCAACCTCCAGCCCTGCTCTCATCAACTTGGGAAATCCATGATTTATGATCATCAAGGACGGAGCCTTGATGGATGTATTCACCGTCTCCCATCTCTCACGTCAACCCTCAGGGCTGGCCTTGCCTTAGGAGACGCGGGAGCATTGTGGCTCTGGGATCCCGCTTTAACGGTTCACCTAGCATGTTGCCCACAAGTTCAGCTGGTCCAAGGGACACACTTTTTTTTTTTTAAATTGTGACTCACTCATGTGACATTTATGGGAAACCTTTAGAGTATCTGAAGGTGCATTCAAAATGGGGAAGCCCTGATCTTGGAGCACTGTTTCTTGTTTTGTTTCATTGTTGTTCATGTCATGTAGTCCAGGCTAACCCCAAACGAACTTGCTATGTAGCAGAGGATGACTTTGCGCTTCTGAGCCTCCTGCCTCTTCTTAGTGGTTGAAATTAACAGGTGCATGCTGTCATGCGGCTTTGCTTGTAACTCCCGATTTTTTGAACATTCTACCTGATCTCCACAGAATAACCCTAACAACTCCCAAGCTCTCTTCTAACCAAACCTAGAATTTGGGAACGTGAAAAAGAACAAATTTTGAGGAAAGAGAAGCAAAAAAGAATGCTTGCACATTCACACACATGTGCAACTGTGGACACATACAAGTAATATGTTGGTGAGACCTCTGTCCCTAAGCCAGTGGGACCTGGCTCACTACCCCCTTACCTGGCCCCAACTTGGCTTCCTCTTCTCTTACACCAGGCTGAGCTCACAGTCTCATTTACTTTTTGGTCCCAGCCCTGGGCACCTGCCACATAGCAGGTGATCAATAAATACCTGCCACATGGACCAGCTGGTGTCTGGAAAATGCACTGATTTCTGCTCCTTACAAGGTCCTCAGGGGGCTTATTGGTGCCCATGCACTGACTTCAGAGTGACAGCCCCAAAGACAGACACCGACAGTCAGCAATGGCCTGGCTCTCTAGTTGCCCTCATGGGTCAGTCAGCTCTCAGGCCAGAGGCCAAGACAGATACTGGCTATGGAGCCACACAACAGATTGGGTCTCCACTACCTTCCAGAAAATGCTTTCTAGAAACTGCTCTTGACTGGGATGTTTTAGATTCAGCTATACTACAAGACTTCCAAAGACCCCCAAACACGACTAACAAACAGACTGCAGCACTCTGTGTGTGTGTGTGTGTGTGTGTGTGTGTGTGTGTGTGTACGCGTGAGCGTGCACGTGCTGACTGATGAGCCCAACATAACTCAGGAGGCAGGAGCCAGGTTGGGAGAACATTCAGCTCCCAGGATACCATGGAGTGCTGAGTAAATATTAAACAGGGCTGGGGATGTAGCTGAGTTGGTAGTATTTACCTAAGCTCGCTGGAGGTGCTGGGTGGGTTTGTTCCCCAGTGCCACATAAACTGGGTGTGGTGATACAAGGAAGAGAAGAAAGAAGAGAATAGGAAGGGAGGAGGAGGATGACAAGAAGGGAGAGGAGGAAGAAAAAGAGGAAGAGGAGAAAGAAGAGGAAGAGAGGAAAGATAATTGAGTTAATTCTGTAGTTTGTGTGTGAGTGTGTGTGTGTGTGTGTGTATGTGTGTGTGTGAGAGAGAGAGAGAGAGAGAGAGAAAGACAGAAAGAGAGAGACAGAGACAGAAAACAAGTCTGTGTGTCCCTGTGGAGGACCAAGGGTGACTTCAGGAATCGGCCTGGATTGTTTCTACCTCCTGCTTCACTTGGATTTCCCAGGTTCCACTCACCATGGTCAGAAGTGGAGGCCACTGCCGTTTCAGCCTGGCATTTGTATGTGGGATCTGGAATCCAAACTTGCGAAGTAGAGTCCTAACCCCTGAGCCATCTCTCCAGCCCAGCCCTTTTTGTTTTTTAATTGAGTGCATGGTGTGTTAGTGTGTGCGTGTGTGTGTGTGAGTGTGTGTGTGTGTGTGTGTGTGTGTGTGAAAAGGCACTGTGTGTTCCTGTGGATTACCCAGGGTGACTTCAGGAATCAACTTGGATTGCTTTTACCTCCATTTTGCTACGCTCTGGGATGTCTCAAGCTCTGCCCACCAGGGCTGGAAGTGCAGGCCCTTGCCATTTCCACCAGGGATCCCAACTCAGGACCTTCGGCTTGCTAGGCAGTCTTAACCCCTGAGCCAGTTCTCCAGCCCCATCCTGCAGTTTCACACAGGCTGGAGAGGAAGCTCATGAGAGGAGACGAGCTGCGTCAGCACAGGCTGCATTTTGCTGAGGGATCAACTTGCAGGCCTATGCTGAGCCCTGTTCCGAGGAGGAGCACAGGTGTTACCCTCTCCCTCAGGGATCAACCCCAGCACCGTAGTTGCACATGCCTGGCAAACACTTCACTGAACTCAGCCTGGGTCCAGGCCTTTCTCTCTCTCTTTTTTTATTTTAACATTTATAATTTTATTTTTATTTTTATTTTGTGTGTGTGTGTGTGTGTGTGTGTGTGTGTGTGTGTGTGAAAGGTTACTGTATATCCCTGTGGAGGACCAAGGATGACTTTGGGAATCATCCGGGATTGCTTCTACCCCCTTTTTTTCCCCCATGCTCTGTCTACCAGGGCAGGAAGTGCCCACCGTTGCTGTTTCTGGCTGGCATTTTTTACATGAGACCTGGGGTCCAAACTCAGGATCTTCTGCTTGCTAGGCAGCGTCTGAACCCTTGAACCACCTCTCCAGAGTTCCAGGCCTTTCTCTTAAAGGTGACTGCAGACTCCAGGCCCTGAAGAGTAGTGGGGGTGGGGGTACAGTGTGTCCTGATGGTTGTTTTAGCTTGCACTACTGTCTGCTCTGGGAAGAATGTGGTGCATATACATGTTTGTTTGCTTGTTTGTTTAAGACCGAGTTCTGTAGCCCATGCTGGCCTCAAACTTCTTAGGTAGCCAAGGATAACCTTGTACTTCTGAACTATCTACCCCTCTCTCCCTAGTGCTGGGATTACAGTATGTATCACCAAGCCTGTTTTTCCATCTAATAGTTTATGTGCAGTAGTGTGTGTTATGCATGCATATGGGTGGATGCCTGTATATGTCGGTGCACATGCACATGAGTGTGTCAGTGGAGGCCCAAGGGTGATATTGGGAATCATCTTTGATCACTCTTCCACCTTATCATTGTGAGCCTGGGTCTCCAATTAAACCAAAGCGCGCCATTAGAGTCAGTCTGGCCTGACATAGTGCCCTTGGAATTCCCACGTTCCACCCTCCAACAGGCAGGCTGACAACACTTCAAGGCATTTACTGGATCTGGGATCTGAACTCTGGTCCTTTGTCTGTGTGGCAACTACTTTAATGGCTGAGTCATCTCCCCAGACCCTCCTTCAAATAGTTTTGAAAGCTCTTTGCTAGGTTCAGAATAAAAATGCAATTCTCTTTGCCACATGAGATAAGAAATTAGTATCTGCAGGCTGGCTGGAGTGGAGGACGGGGGTGGGTGGGGTGGGGAGTGCATGGGGGGTGGGAATGGTCTGAAGCCTCAGCCAGCACTGCTAACAGTGCACAAATACCCTATAGCTTATAGGAGAAAAGAATAGCACCTTCCCAACTTTTCTGCAGTCTAGAAGCCTCTCCATCATATAGTAGACTCTTAAGTTTGTTTATTCAGAAAAACAAAGAAAAACAACCCAGTTCATGTCAGAGGTTGGTCTCCATTTTTTTTTTTTTAGAATTTTTAAAGCTCTTAGTGCATTTGTGAGAAGCAGCTACAGAAAGCTGCTTTTCTTGAGCATATTTTTGATGGGACCAACCCCCAGGACTCCTGGACTTGTGTGAGTCAGGACCCTTGTGAGCCGGGGTAATGCCCAGGGGAGTGCTCCCATCTCCCTCTTCCCAACCCACGTCCTTGAAGCAACTGGGGACACTGACCTTGAGTTACATGGCCAGCGGCTTGGTCCTCCTGGCCGGGGGTGTCTCCGATGCCTGCGTCTTCAGCTGATCCAGGGCAGCCAAGGAAGAGGACAGAAGCAAAGACAGTTACTGCTTGCTGGAAACCACGCTCTTGCGCCTCCCATATCTTGTCTGAAACCTGAGGAAGAGCGTGTCCTTTGGGCCAGGTGCCGTGTTCTACCCTGTCCAAAGGTCTCTGCTGAGGGGTGACAAGTGGTGTCTACACATAATCTATGGGCAGCATCTATATATCTTCCATGTGATCATGCCAATGACAAAAGTGTTTTTTCATAGATGCTAAGGTCTTGCCACTTTACCTGGTTCAATAAAACCACGGGGGTTGGGAAGGTCAGAGAAATCTCTGTGGCACTGCCAGTCGTGGCCAGCACCACAGGAGGGAGGGGGGAGAGGCTGTCCCCCTGGGAGAGGTGTCAAGCAGCCGGTGCCAGGGAGCTGTCACTTGCTAGACTTTTCTGAGCTCCTTGGAAACCTAAAGGAGATGATATGGGTTTGTTTCATAGGAGTAAGAGTAATAGAGCTTTATATAGTGAGAGTAACAGAGAAGAGAATCTGCCTGGCACATTGGTGGTACCCCCAAGTTGTTCAGCCTCTTCCCCCCAAAGCCTTTTCATGTCATACCTAGAACTGGTACTCGCTGGCTGGAGGGAGGTCAGCAGGGCCAGTGAGTAGCCTTGGTGGGTGGAGGGGGCATGTCTCAGGCTCCTGTTTGAGGAGCTGCTCCTCAATCCCCCAAAAGAAGGCTAAGCAAAAACTCCTAACACATCAGTAGAGCCCAAGTTGGTGAGTGCTGATGTCTAGAACACGGGAGAAGTTAAGGCTCAGTTAGCTACAGGACAGCGCACGGGCCTGTTACGCGGAGAGCTGACCCTGTGCTGAGCTCACGGCCCCCGGGCAGGCCAGCGGCTGTCCTCTCTGAGAAATGTCTAGATGGTGCTGGTTGGGGCCGTGAGCCTTGTCTGGGGCTGAGATGCTGTCTCTGTACTTCAGAACAACAGGCCAACACCATCTCTCATGTAGGCCTGACAAAGAGGGGGCAGTAGGCTCAGGAGCTTTCCACCCATTAGCACAGATACCCCGTGAGTCCCCACCGCCAGCGGTGACAGCTTCTGGCCAGGGAGGCAGAGCACAGAGCATGGCATTGCTGTGAGTTTTGGATGAGGTTATGGAAATGGAAGACAGGCCAGAGTGATGGAAAGACCCCAGCAGCCACAGGGTCATCGGGACAGCAGACACAGCAAGCATCCAGGGACGCCGTGGCTGCCCCGGCCCTCAGGGAGCCAACTCATCTTCCCACTCCGAGCCAGGGCTGTGATGAACTGGCCCTGGTGTGGGATGATGGGCTGTCAAAGAGTCTGACCCCAGCAACGGGGTATCAGAGCACTAACGGGCTCTGTGTCCCTTGGGAGCATTTTCAGGGAAGCAGGTAGTGGTTAGCCACGCCCTAGCCCCAGCTGGACATCCATGGCGAGTTTCACTGGAGCACAAGATGCAGCACACAGTTGTATCAGGTGACTACAGAGGGAAATCCAGACTTAGTTGACAGCTGCAAACCCATCAAGATCTGAAGGGCTGGGGGTTAAAGGGGTTCCATAGAGTCTTGCTGTGCTGCTCAAACTGGCCTTGAACTTCTGATCCTCCTGCCTTAGCCTCTCAAAGTGCTGGGAGATTACAGACACACGCCACCATGCCATCCTGGCTCTGTGGTCTTCAATGTATCATCTAGAGACAGACATTTGGGCTTGGTTCCCTCTGGCTCAGAACCTGGTGAGTTGCAGCCAGGACTCTACCTGGGAACATTAGAGGATGGGGGGAGGGGACGGTCCTGCTTTGGAGCAACAAAACCCAAGGTTTGCTTGCTGGTGTTTCTCATGGATCTGTGGGCGCAGGTTAGAAATGGTGTGTGGCAATCTTAAATTATGCCTAACTGGCCACGAAGAGGAGTGAGCCACGTTCCACTGAGATGAGATGACAGATAGATCCAGGAGAGATGGGAAGGGGGATATGTCCGCTGCAATCCAGGGCAGACGAAGGAATCTTCAGCAAACCAGGAGATGGGGGTGGGGAATAAGAGTCTAGAAGTCAAGTAAGGATTCTGGGGTGGTTAACAGCCATTGCCAACTTGACTGGGTTTGGAATCACCTGGAATCACACCTGCGGGTATGTCTGAGGATGTTTCCAGAGAACAGGTAGGATGCTTCCTACCCTGAAAGTGGGTGGAGGGGAGGGCGATAAACAAAAGCTGATAAAGGAGAAAGCCAGGCAAGCCCTATAGGTATCCCCTCTGCTGCTTGTCTGTCAAGAAGTGAAGAACCTACTCCCCCATGCAGATGCCACAATGCTCTCTCTGCCCAAGACCATGGGCCCAAGTAATCATAGAATGAACCCCCTGAAGCTCTGAATCAAAATAATCTCTCATTTACAGTGTTTCTGTCAGATACTTGGTCTGAGTGTTGAAAAACTAACTAATATAGTCTCTGTGAGAGAAAGCGGCTCTAAATCCCTGCAGGGAGGAGGAAGTAGCCCGCCAGTGCTACCCCACTGTGCCCCTCTTTTCCATCTGCCCCACACCAGTGCAGAGTGGGGACCACTTAAGAGTGAGATTGGGGCCTGACTGTTACCCGTGACTATCTTTCTGATGAGTATTGCATGTGTTTTGTGGTTATGGAGACTAAAGTACTTCTGATTATCCAGGAGAAATGGAAAAAAAAAAAGCGCCAAGTTTTAAATCCCAGACAGGGAGTGAATTTCCTCAATGACAAAAGGCAGTCATGACCCCATCCCACGAGTCGTTCCCATAGCCATCAACCGTCCTTCATGCTCAAAGCTGAGGTCCTGCTGGCTTGGAGAGCGGGTGGTCCAGCCGGCTCAGAAGGCTTCGATGCTAGCCGATGGCCTTGTAAAGCAAAAGCTCGTTCTGAAGGCGCTCGGGGCTACAGCCCCTGAAATAGGCATTCTCAGTGCAAACAAGAGAGAGGACACAGGCCCGTGATAGCTCATCTTCCTCCTCTACCTCACTGAAGTGGGAATCCGCCTAGGAGACACGCCTCTTGGGTATGTCTTTAAGGGAGTTTCCAGAGAGGGTAAACTGAGGCAGGGAGACCCACCCAGAATATATGTGGCACCATCCTATGGGTTGGGATCCAAGGTGGGGAGACGGAGGGAGGCAGCTGAGCATATGCGTCCGTGGCTCTTACTTCCTGACTTCACGCAGTGCGACCGGTCATCTCACAACACGCCTGCCATGTACCTTCTCTGCCAAACAGACTCTGTCTCCTCAGACCCTGCGTCCAAACACACTCTTCCTTCATCAAGTTGCCTTGGCCCCGCATTAGGTCACAGCAAGGAGAGAGGTAACTAACATGGCGCCGGGAGTCCATTGTCAAGAAGGACGGTGTCCATCTCTAGTGCCCTAAGGTCCCACGCAAAGCAGAGGCGAGGTTTTTGTCGGGCCACGTGCAGTTCACCGAGCTAACTGCTGGAGTCTTCAGCGAGCCTGAGGAAGAGGATGCCAAAGAAAGGCAGCGGGAGGAGCTTCCGGCAATGCTGACTTCCCCAGGGCCCTTGCATGGGGGGCCTTATGAGTAACTGGGCAGTCCCATCACCCATGTGGGTGGAGCAGGGTACAAAGACAGTGTCAGAAAGCCACAAAGTCCTAGAAATAGATATGAGCGCCCACTTTCAAAGTCCCGTGATGATTATCCCCTCAGACTCCCAGAAGGTTCCAGCTGTGTATTCCCTGCAGTGTGGCTGGCGCTCACTAGGGTAAACTGCCACCTAAGGGTGATCTGCTACTTCTGGAGCCCAAGCCAAGCAACTGACTTTGGGTGTGAGGAAGACACACTATCTCTGCCTGCCTGAGAAAACCCTGCTGAGAATTCTGGGGGCCTGATATGCCACCTAAAGCCAGAATATGGATCGTCTTAAACCCTACGGGAAGCTGGAGAAAAGCGCTGGTTTCTGCTTCTAATTACCCACAATCCCTGGGAACCAGTGTTGTCACTCACGTCTGCCTCACTTGGACAGGAGGATGACTTATCTCTGCAGCAGGTCGGCTGAGCCCTCGCAGCCCTGGGGGATCTGGGGTTCACCCTCACCTGTGTCTCCTTCTGGGATCTCCGTGTGGGGCTGGGCAGTAGCCTGCTCGCCGGGGGCTCTCTCCTCCACTAAGGGTGCAGTCACGTCTGGAAACCACCAACAGTCACCTTTCTGCTTATTCAGGGGCAGTGCGGGGAGGGGGACCCGCTGCATGCAAGAAGTGCCAGCCCAAAGCAGGGCCTCAGTCCTCCTGCCCATCTCCCCAGGAAGCGTGTTAACAGGGCTGAGGCAGCAGGCCACCTGCCAGAAAAAGCTCCGAGGGGCCGTGTAAGCGCTGCAGGGACACCACCTGCTAGGGCTGGCTGCTTCTGAGGTTTCTGAAGAGATCTACTGAAATCCTAATGACAGAGCCGGGTTGTGTGAACCTCTAGCAGCACAGGGGGCCAGAGCTGGGAACAGGCAATGCGGCAGGATCCTGAGGATGCAGACAAGCCTACTGGCTGGTCCTGTGCGGCTTTGAGCAGGTCTCACGTGCCCTTTGAGCTTCAGTTTCCTCATCTACAAAATGGAGAGTGCGATGGTCAGTTTCCATCAGTTCTAACTGCCTGGTCTCCAAGCCTGATTAGGAAACAAAGTCCCCTGTGTGACAATAACCAGGTTGGGTCCTGGTCAGGACCAGCTTCCCTGCTGAGGCAGGAGAGAGGGATCACTAGCCTGCATCCCCCAGGGGCAAACACTTCAGACCAGAGCCCCTTGATTCCTCACTAGGTATCCTTTTTGTTTAATTTGTGTGTATATACATAGGTGGGTACAAGCCAGTGTGTATACATGTTTACATGTGTGTGTGTATACATGTGTGAGGGCGGTCATGAACATAAGCATATATGTGGAGGCCCAAAGTTGACATCAGGTGTCTTTTACAATTGCTCCCCACTTTTATTAGTAAGGTAGGATCTCTGGGTTGAACCCAGAACAATCACTTAGACCAGTCATTCAGTTTGCCATAGGGATTCCATCTTTGCCTCCTGAGTGCTGGGCTCACAGGCCACACTTGCCCAGCTTTTATATGAAATCCGGGGGAATCCAAATTCTAGTCCTTACCCTTGGGGTAAGTGCTTATCCACTAGCACTTAGGCAAGGCACCTGGTGCTCACATATGAACAGGTCCAGGAGGCATCGAGGCCTGGGTGGGAGCTTCCTTTGGACAATGCTGACAGAGCACTGAAAGCTTCGCTTGGGAAGCTGGCACCAGGTCTGGCACCAGGTCTGGCACTAGGTTTCAGGACTTACTCAGGGTGGTAGGCAACTTGCAAACCTGTCCTAACCAGACAGACAGGAAACATCTTGACTTATTAGCTTTCAGGAGTGCCAAGAGAATCTGACTTAGGATGTAGTTCTCAACTGGCTGAGACCCTCAGGGGTAAAGGCCACATTGGCTGCAACCTCCAGGGATGTGCCACCATGCCAAGCAATTGGCAAGCACTTGACAGCCATTTTTGACTAATCTAAAGGCTGATGCTCGGGGAGATGCTGGGGCCAAGTTCTTACCCTGCGACAGAATTCCCAAGCAATGAGCAGGGCTGGAGAAGTGCTGGGAGTGGAAACTCCAACTTCCTTGGGGAAGGTGGAGAGATGGAGGGCAGAGGCCGTGGGCAGGTCACCCCTCAATGTCCTCCTCCTGCCATTTTTTCTACTAAATGGATTGAAAAGCAAAACGCTCAATAGCCCAGCCCGCAAGTCAGAGGTGGCCATGAAACTCAGTTCTGGCCGGTGGGATACATGTAGAAATCCATCAGGTGGAACTCAGAGGAAAAAATCTTGCTTTCCTAATTGAAGGGAACATAGGCAGCCTTGGAGTCTTTCTGGCCATGATGCCTCATACTTCTTTTTGTTCTGAATGCAGATAGGGAGCTCGGAAATGTAGCAGACACCTTGCAACCCTAGGGCAGTACCATTAAAGACAACAGAAGAGGAATACAGAAGCTCATGAATGACGTCAGAGAGCTGATGTGCAAGTCCAGACATCTTATTATATGAGACGAACCAGCCCCTTCATTTGGTTGTGTGTTCTGTTTCCTACAGCCGGACACTGTAATCATGAAGGGGCAAGTGAGAGAGAGATGATGAAAATCAGGATTAAGGAGCATTTCAGAAAACAGACAAGAAGCTTTATAAGGACCCTCACAGCACATAGCTGAAGTGGACAGTTAGAAGCAGATCTGGGATGCTCTGTGCCCAAAGTCCAGAGGCCCAGCCCGTGCCTAGAGTCTAAGAAACGAACACCACACCAAAATCACTTCCAAAGCAGGGCCCTGGAGATATCTGACGTTTCCTTCCCCTGCCAAACAGCTCTTCTGAGTCCTGGCAGCATAGTGAGACAAGTGAGGTGGGGCTTCTGAGGAGATTGCGGCAGACGGCGGCTACAAGACAGGGCTCTGTGCAGCTGTGGTTGGCTCTCCTTTACCACCCGGCACAGCTTCTCCCAGTGTGGAGTGTCCCACACACACAGGATGAATTGAGATGCCCGCTGCGGGCACTGAAAGGCAGGAAAGCTGGGACAGCTCCCGCGGGATCGCCCTGCAAAGCAATGGAGCAAAGCACATCTCTCAGGCAGCCGAAGAGGAGGCAGCGGGTGCAGCCGCCAGGGCGACCACGCAGCGGCACAGGCAGCGGACGCGTGGCTCAAAGCAAAGCCAGGCACAGGCGAGGAGCAGGGAGGAGCTGTCTACCGTGGGAGAAGGGAGGCCCCACCTTCAGCCGTCGGAGTGCTCTTAGCATCAGAGGTCTCCGAGCCGGGTTCCTCAGATCCGTCCTCAGCAGGGGTCTGTTGGGGAGATGCTGGAACACACACAGTGACCCCTCAGAGAGGCAGACTTTCCCCCAGGTTCCTCGGACCTCAAGTGGAACTCAGGAGCCATGTCCTTGAGCTGCTAACCCCCCCCAGTGTGGACCCCATGGCCTTACCCTCCATATAACCACACCCCACCCTTGGGATTATCGGATGAAGACAGGTGGGTGGGTCAAGAGATGCCTTTTATTTACTTTCATTCTTTTATTATTAATTTTTTGGAGACAGAGTCTCATGTAGCCGAGGCTGGCTTCAAACTTACTGTGAAGCTGAAGATGACCTTGAAACTTCCGATTATCCTGCTTCCACTTCCAAGTGCTGGAATTACAAGCGTGCACCATCACCACGCCTAGCTTTTGTGGTACCAGGGATTGACCCCAGGGTTTTGTGCATGGTAGACAACCCTCTACCAACTGAGGTACATTCCTAGCTCCAATAGGACTTGTAATCAGCCAGTTATAAATAAGGCAAAAGGTCCTTGTATTGACAACCAGCACAGATCCAGAAAGCAGGACTACCATGAATTTGTTACTTTGCCATTTCTATTACTTAAGTAGAAATCTGGAAAACCCTCCGTGAGCCAGGAGTCAGCCAAGGGAAAGAAAGCAGCTGAGAGCACACAGAACACACAGACATGGGAGTGTGTGTGGCCCTCGCCCAGAGCCTCTGTAAAGAACTGATGAACAGCCGTAAGTTACATTGTAAGCATCAGCCATAGGTCCTTTCACAGCATGGTCCTTTCAGAATCTGAAGCTTGGTGTTGAGGGGGGGTCTCAATGTCCATGGTGGTCCAGAGTCATTACCCTCCACCATAAATGGCTTTGGTATGGTGACTTTTGCTGCTCCTTCACACGTGCCATTTAAACCGTTGGTCTCGACCTGAGCCTGAACATTTTTTGGATTTATCCACAGTTCCCTTAGTATCTAGTGCTGGATGAGCTGAAGTCTTAAAGTGTAGAAGGGCAAGAGATCCTGAGAGTCCCGTGTCACAGAATCAAGCTGCTCAGAGGCGCTGTCCGCAGTACCGCCGTGTAGTGAGACAGGACGGCCAGCCAGCCACACACAGCAAAGGGCTCCAGAGTAGAGGGGTTCTAAATAGGGCCAGTAGAGACTGTCTCTTGGAAGGTCCCCTAATAGGCAGAGGGAGTTACATTTGGATATTGGACTGAAGGCCAAGCTGCCTGGGTTCAATTCCTGGCTCACTTTTTTCTAGTCAGGCAGTGTTCGATGTGCCTCTCAGGACCTCAATTTCATTACGTGTAAATGGATGCTGCAGACCGGGGAGATGGCTCAGTGCCACCTTGCCACGCAAGCCTGGTGACCTGAATTCAGTCCCTGGAATTCATACAGGTGGAGGAGAGAATGAACTTCAAATGCTGTCCTCTGATTTCCACACCTTCACTGTGGTCCATGTATACTCACACACACGCATGCGCGACTGTATAGAGGGCTGGATGGGGGCTGGAAGACGGATGGATGGTGCCATGTTTGGAATGTGAGTTGTCCCCCTGGGGCGCATTGTCTGTATTTCAGCTGATGCTAATGTTTGGGAAGGTAGTGCACCTTTAGGAGGTGGAGTCTTGGAGGAGTACTCCTCACAGGGACGGGTCTTGAAGTTTTGGTAGCTCGGCCCTGCTTCCTCTCAGTTCTGTCTTCCTCATGGTATGGGTGGTGACCTGAACCAGCCTACTCCAGTTTCTCCCACCTACCATTCCCCTTCCACCACCATGGACTATGTCTTTCCTCTGGGATCGTAAACCAAATAAATCTCCCTTAAGTTGTGAATGGGTATTATCTCATAGCAGCAAAAGAAAGAGTAATTACAACAGATGGGTAGATGTTTGACTAAGTAAATGGGTGGATGGCGGTGCGGATGGACAGATGGATGAGACAGAGTCCTTTGCAGGACTTCTCAGTTACCTGTTTCCCTCACCATCTGCGGAGCCTGCCCCTGAGTGCCCACAGCGGCCTCTCCTGTCTTCCCAGTGGCCGCTTAGCCATCAGTCGCACGCAGCCCCTAAGCTCAGAGAATTCGCTTTTTCTAGATGGTAGTTTCCTCACTCTTCAAGCCTATGTTGGCTGAAGGGTTTTCCCGGCGGCTTAACTGTGCCAGGCTTCTGTGAGCCCAAAGGTGCTTAAAAGCGTAAGCAGGGCACTTTGCATCATGTGGGTATGGAGAAACCTTCAACGGTGGCCATCACTGCCGTTACTATACCACCTTAGTTGAAGGGCCCAGGGTTGCACTGTGCAGTAAGAGCAACTTGCAGGTGTGTGTGTGTGTGTGTGTGTGTGTACAAGAGGGCACTTGAGGGTCTCTGCCTGTGGAGACCCAAAGGTGACATCAGGAATCACCCTGGATTGCTCTTCCACATTATTGTTTTGCTCTGGGGTTTCCCAGGCTCTGCTTTCTAGCGGTGGGATTGCAGGCTGCTCCCATAGCCGCCTGATATTTTTACCTGGGATGTGGGATCTGCACTCCCCAGGTCTTTCTGCTTGCAAGGCAAAGGCTTTAACCCCCGAGGCCCTTCCCCTGTCCAGTCCCGCCCCCCCCATGGTGTTAATAAGGGTAAAGATGTTGACTGTGAACCCCTGGAGGGCACCCGAGGCAGCTGCCCCTTGCATCAGATGGACAAATGGATTCTGGACATGAGAGAAGTCCAGTGTCACTTGGTAATTCTAGCCCACGTAAGACTAACACAGCACAGACATTTCCTCTGTGCTTCCTTGGATACAGAGCTCCACTAGGACTCAGCGCATTGGCACAGCAGCGCAAAGGCCATATCTTCAGATTGAGCAGGGGTAGTTTGGGAGTAGGACATCCAGGATCTGTCCAGGAGGAGCTCAGCTGGAAGGGCGCCCTTTGGTGCGGTCTCCCCTTCTTCCTTGCTCACATTTCTGTTGTTATTTTCGAGACGGGGTCTCATGCACCCTAGGCTGACCTAAACTTGCTATATATCTTTTTTTATTTCTTATTTATTCAATTGTATGTGTGTGTGTGTGTGTGTGTGTGTGTGTGTGTGTGTGTGTGTGTGCGTGCAGTGTGTATGTGTTTATGAATATGTAGAACCACGGACGAATTCGGGAACCACCATGGACGCCTCCACCTCTTCTTTGTTTATTCTGCCCCAGGATTCACAGGCTCCACCCTACCAGGACCAGAAACGCAGGCCGCTCCCCGCTTCCGCCCAGCGTCTATACGTGGGGTCTAGGATCTGAACTTGGGACCTTCCGCCTGCAAGGCAGAGGCTTAACCCCTGAGCCACCTCTCCAGCCCCAAACTTGCTATATATCTGAGAATGATTGGCTCCCCTGCTCTCCAGTGTAAGGGTTATGGACACGCATCTCCACACCGGGCGGGCCTCAGTCTCTGGTTCCCGAAGCCCTGCTGACCCACGAGACACCTTGAAGGTGGAGGTCATGTGTGCACAATGGCGAGTTTTCTCCCCTGTGAAAAGTGAAGACCATTCTCAGCTCTCTGGCGATACACCCACTGGTGTGGGGCTGTCAGTCCAGGGCTGTGCTCGCCCAGCCTGGCCTCAAGGAATGGCTTTTGGTCCCCGGGGATGACAGAGCGATGGAGGAAGCATCACAAACCATAGGGATGCTGGGGCAATGCCAAGATTTGTGGTGAGGAGCTCTGGACAGGGGAGGTTAAGTGTGAGGCCCCCAGGAGGGTGGGACTCCGAAGGGTTCAGTAAGGGCTGGACAGGACGACAATGGACCATTGAGGCAGGCAATGTTGGATGTGGTGTGACTGGAGCATTCATGTTGACCGACACTGTCTCCCAGGTAACAGTAAGGATCTGAGGTTCAAGCAATCTCAGAGAGAGTTTCAGGATGTGGGTGGGGCTTGTTCTACGCATAAGACAGAACACAAAGGTTTAAAAGGCAAGTGGAGTTCAAGTACACTGCACGATCAGATGCTTCGTAGCCTCCATTAAAGCACAGCTTTGGACACAGTGCTAGCTAGATATATAGGTGTCAACTTGACAATTGAAGACTGAACTCTAGGCACAGCCCAGTTTGATGAATTGGTAGTTAAGACAGGCTCTAAGCAAACCTGCAGGAGAGTATCTAACTGATGTGGGAAGACTCTGCCCGTAGTGTAGCGGACCATTCTCTGAGCAGATAGAGAACATGAAGGTATATGCATGCATGTCATGGCATACAGATGAAGGCCAAAGGACAACTTTCAGAAGTCAGTTCTCTTCTTTCACTATGTGGTTTTTCTGGGAATTAGACTCAGACCATTAGGTTTGCAAGCGTGCACGTTCCCCACTGAGCTATCTTACCAGCCTCAAACTCCCATTTTACACCGGCCCCCTGCACACGCACAGCTCCTTGGTCTTGGAGCTTGTGAAAAGCCTGTAAACTGCTTCAAGAAGGTTCTGGGTGAATGGAGAGGCCGTCCATGCCGACTGCCAGTGGTCTTATTAACCAGATGGGCTGTGGGGCACAGAGAAGCTACGAGGGGGTGTGGCGACCCTCCCCGCTCACACCATCTCCATCCTCATCATCAGCATTATCCTTAGAGGGATGGAGGATGGAGTAAATGTAACAAGTCCACTTATCAGCACCTTTTAATTCATGAGGATTCACAATTTTACCAGCTAATCTACCTCACGCACTTTGCAGCTCTCTCTGGCTGGATCCAGTCCTATTCCAGCTTTTAGCATCTGCTACCTTTTGTTCTGGTATTCAGTGTATAGTTTCTTGTCATTATTCAAAATAGCCTTTTGTCACTTTCCTAAACTGCTGTGAGTGCAGCGATAACTTCTGCCACATTGAAGCCGTCACTCCTCACGTGCAAACAGCTCATTCTAATCTTCAGAAGCAAGAATTAATTTGATGGAAACTATGAAAAGTGACACTGGTTACCTTGGGGAGAACAGGAATCGGCACCTACAGCACCTTTCACACCACAGCACGTTCGTAGGCTCTGTTAAAGCACAGCTTTAGACATGGTGCTAGCTAGATATATAGGTGTCACGGTTAGCAATTTCAGTGTTGCTGTGTGCATATGCGTGTGTGTGTGTCTGTTGTGTGTGTGTTAGAACAGAACATGTTTTTGTTTCCTTTCTCCCTCCCATCCTCTCTCTTTTCCTTTCTTATTTCTCCTGAGCACTCCATAATTCCTGAACACACAGCTACACAGTGAAACAGATCCGTGTGTTTACAGGAAAGGACCAAGCCAAGTCAGTGTGGCCAGAGGACTGGATTATAGACTTGTGGACTCGATCTTTATGAAGAATATATATTGATTAAAAAAAAAACACACACAAATAATTAACTGATGCAGCTCTTCTGACACAGAGTCTTAACTACATAGTCCCGACTGGACTGGAACTCACTATGTAGATCAGGCTGGTTTTGAATTTGTGGTCCTCCTGCCTCTGCCTTCTGAATGCTGGATTACAGGAGTGCGCCATGACACACAGCCTCCAATGCAGTTTACTACGTGGATACACTAAGAATCCCAGTGCTAATCTGCCCTTACCTGACACAGACAGGAAATGCCTGATGTAAGGAAAGGGATAGAAAGTAACAGATAAAGACATATATTCTGTGTGTGTGTGTGTGTGTGTGTGTGTGTGTGTGTGTGTGTGTAGACCCAAGAGTGACTTCGGGAATCCTGGATTGCTCTATCTCCTTTTTGCTTTGCTCCAGTGTTTCCCAGGCTCCACCCTCCAGGGCCATAAAAAATGGCTGTTGCCATTTCTGCCTGGCATTTTAGAGGCTTAAGCCCTCAACCATCTCCCCGTCCCCTAAATTCATATATTCTATGTGCAAATGACTGTACAGGCAATGCATAGCTAAAGACTCACAGCGTCCCGCAGTGCCGAGTGACAAGCCCCTCCCTATGTCTGGCACTCTTTTTAGATAGGTGAATTTTCAACATTTTGACTTATCTTGACCCATTCAAATGAAGAGGCACCTTTCTACTGACAATCTAACACAAGCTATCGAGGACTCCCTTAAAAAGCCAGGATCCGAACCACAGCAAACAGTGGGCTGTCATCCAAAGTGCGTGGCCACCCACTGACCTTTCAAGCCGTGGTCCATGTCTCCTTCTTGGTCTTGGAGCACGGTGTAGCCCCCAGCATGATCATCCATTGTGTCAAACTCCTGGCGGGGCTCAGCCATCTTGCTTCAAGGTTTTACCTGGGGAAAGAAGATGGCAGAGTGAGGGCAGGTGGGCTGCCGAGGCCAGGGACCTGACTCTCTGGGGTGGTGGGACAGAGCAGAGACAGGGAGAGAAACACTCCTTCTTCCCAGACCACAGCAGTGGGGCCTCGGCTTCCCCACACCCCTGTCCAAGGGCAGACGGTGCCAGTCTCACATGGCGCTCCCTGTCCCTGCCACGGGGCGTGACATTTTGTGTCCTCGCAATCCACCGTCACATCAGCTCCTATTCAAAACCTCTGGGTGAGCTATCTGCTTGTAATCATTCCCAGAACCACCCCCGCTTCATTGAAAAGTAGGTGCTGCTGCCTCAGAGTGCAAATATTAAGGAGAGGGTCCACAGGGAAGGCGACCCCAGGGTCTCTCTGCTCAGCAAATGAGGCGCGGAGAGGCAGAACGCTGTCCCAGGGATGGCCACGTTCTAATTAGCATGTGCATACTTCATCTTTAGCAAGGACATGTCATATTTTTCTTTGGATGTTTGGACTTCCAAGAATGCCATTTTGCTCTAGTTTGGGCCTTATGCCAGTCTAGGCTGGTTCTCTAATACTGAGCCACACCCCCAGCTGCCCGCACCTTTGGCAGCCGCATCTCCAAGTGGCACGCTGACACTGCACTGGTAAGGACTCTGGGCTTCCACAGAACACTATCTCCGTGGGGTATGGAGTCACGGGGCCTGCTTGAAGTATCTGAGGGTCAAAGGCCATTTCTCAGGCCTCTGTCAGGCCAAAGTGACCCCGGGAGGGAATGCTCTCTCGAGAAACAGGCGGCAGAGCGTGAGATAAAGCTCACACCGGGGACTGTTCTGTTCTCTCCTCTCGTGAAGTCAGGTCGCCCCTATCCCAGGGCTGCCCACATTTTAGAATCTCAAGTTCTAGGGTGAGCAGAGCCTCTGAGGGGGTCCAGGAGCTTGAGAAAGCAGATACACAGTGGGCTGTCATCCAAAGTGCATGACCACCCACTGACCTTTCAAGTCGAACTCCGCTCCTTAGATCCCCAAACCCTGTCCTTCAGCCTGAAAAAGACAGGCTTACATTTACCAAGCCTCACCTCTGCGGGTTCCCCATCCTGCAAGCCTCTGCGCAGCCATGCACAGGGGTTCCAACTGCAGCTCGCTCCCTGCACAGTGGGAGTGGCCCGGCTGACCACGGGCTGTGACACTGGCACTAGCTCTAATAGCACTTTGGCTCCCCAATAATTTCTAACAATTTTCTTTCCTTTCATTATTTCCTTTCCTTCTTCCTTTCCTTCCCTTCATCCTTCCTTCCCTTTCTTTCCTTTCCTTTCTTTTTGAAACTGGAGTTTATATATCCCAGGCTGGTCTTGAACTCACTTTATAGCTAAAGATGACCTTGAACTTTTGATTCTCCTACCTCTGCCTTCTGAGTGCTGGGATGGATATACCTCCAGACCTGGTTTATACAGTGCTGGGGACCAAACCCAGGCCTTTGCACATGCCAGGGAAGCGCTCTACCACCTGAGCCACATTCCCTGCCCCCTAAATGGGTGAACAGGATGGAACGTCACGTGTAGTGAACGATTTGTTCTTGGGATGTAGCTCACTTTGTCAGAGGGGTTTCCTCCCCCCTGCCTTGCATTCAGATGGGAATATTTGCTACAGCTGCCGGCTCCCCTCCTCCAGCCTCTGCACCTCCACCTGGGTAGTGATGAATGGAGTAAACCAGGAGACCTTATGGTGTCCCTGCTCCATGTGGCGGGGACTCTGTTCAGCGGAAGGGACTGCAGCAGAGACCTGCCCTAAGGGGAACTTGGCAGCAATGCGCAGAGCCAATGGAAGGGTAAGGAGTGTCTGCTGGCAGGACGGTGTCCCCCACGGTCCAGGCGAACAGTTCAAAGGAGAGAACTAGAATGTGGGCAGAAGGGACAGAAAGGAAGATGGAGGCTCAAAGAAGCACAACTTCGTGTATTTGCCAGGCCTTCAAAAATCAGGCTAGTGCCAGGCAGGGAGTGAGTGTATCCTCAGGTATACTAAAGGCAGGGGTCTGGATGGCCAGGGACAATAAGATAACTTGGGGGCGGGGTTAGTGGAAGGAGCTGAATAACAAAGGTAGTTCTCTTTTGAGAATATCTGTGCTTGGAGACGACCCTACCCCCTGTGTATTCTGCTTCACTTTCTGAGCTCTAGGAATCTCCTCTCCATTCCATTCCATTCCATTCCATTCCATTCCATTCCATTCCATTCCATTCCATTCCATTCCATTCCATTCCATTCCATTCCATTCCATTCCATTCCATTCCATTCCATTCCATTCCCTACCCTGATAATTTCTAACAATTTTCTTTCCTTTCATTTTATCCTTTCCTTCTTCCTTTCCCCTCATCCTTCTTTCCCTTTCTTAAACATTAAATAGCTTTAAAAACACACTGCTTTTCATTTTGAGGTCCGCTCTTTCCTTTTGTAGGGATGAAATACCAGTGAAGAATTGTCTAAGGGGGGACAGTCTCCCCAATCCTGGAAGAGCAAATGCCCTTAGGCTCCTGCACCTTCTTTGCACCCTCTATGGTTGGACCCTGCTGGCTACGGTCTCAGAAGCCACAGGCCAAGCCCAGGCCGGGGATGTAGCTCAGCAGGAAAGTACCAGCCTAGTATGTACGAGGCCCGAGGCCCATCCACAGCACAGGAGGGAACAAGGGAGGGAGGCAAGAGAAGGAAGGCAAAGAACCACGAAAGGTAAGAATGGGGTATCTGTTGTCCGCAGGACCCAGAAAGAACAGATGTCTGGGGAACAAGAACAAGCAGTCCTTCTCCCAGCACTGATAGCACAGGAACAACGGACCCCCATGTGGCACCTTCCCCAGACTAAGGTTTTCGGGGTCCCAGGGCCTGGCATCAGAAAGTACTCATAGGTTACCTGCCAAAAGGGGTGTTTTTCCCTGCGTCCAGGCCCCTCGAGGTGCCCTCACAACTACCCTGTCAGGCGAGTGAGCTCGTTGCCATCATCATCTTTATCCTTACACCAGTTGCCAAGAATCTGCAGAGTCACCGGCCGCACATCCCACAGTCAGGAGGCAAGGAGTAAATGCCGTGTGTCCTGAGCAGCAGGGACTCTCAGCTGTCCCTCATGGCCCACGCTTTTATCCCGGATCCTAAAGCTGTCTCCACTTTCTGCCTGCGATGTCAGGGTATAGATTCAGGCTGGGAAAGAAGCAGAGGCCTGAGCTCATTCCCAGCAAGCATTATGTGACCAAATCATTCCTCTCCATGCTCAAGTTCAAGCCCCTCAGTGTTGCCTGGAGACGCCTCAGTTCCCTTCCTGTGCTGGCACTTTATTCTAGGCAGGGCCACTCCATCTGCGGTCCTAAGCTGGGCGCCATGATGGCAAGCAGGGGTTGTCCAGTCTAGGTCTGAGGAAGAGGCAGGAGACCCTAGCACTGAGTCTCCTTCCTCTCCCTCACTGACCCCCGCTGCTACCTTCCCCTGCCAGCCACGGGCAGCATGAGTTCTCTAGAAGAAGTGGACATGTGATACACCCAGACGAGAAACGGTGAGGCTGTGCGTCCTAGCTGAAGACACACACCAGACACTGCGGTGTCCTGCAGAGCTCCATTAGCTCAACAAACACACAGACCAGAAAACAGATATCCAGGTGCCTTCCTGTCTTATGCTTCTCATTCTCTGTCTCTCTTCTCTCTATTCTTCTCTCCATGGCCCTGGGTGATCAGCTTCTCTCACAGAACATCGTCCTATTTTTAAGATCCATCGGGGGGGGGGGTGGCCCGTGCCAGGACTTCAAGCCTGGGATGTAATATCCCACTGTGTGGACTTCATCACATCTGATACCCACCCATGAGATCCATGTTGAGAACAAACCAACATGGAATGTTTTGACTTTCTGAAACTGGTGAAGAGGAGGTGGTGGAGGGGAGGGGGGAAGAGCAGGGAGAGGGCCCACTGGAGGCGGAGTCTGCTAAGCTCTGGACACCTCACGAGGTCCAGCGATGTGTACAGGAGGCCCAAGGCCCTTTGCCGCCTGCCAGAGCAGGTTCTCCCCAGGCTGGAAGATGGCACACCTTTGCCTGGTGAACACATCTGAATGGCTCATCTGACACCTTGGACTGATGACAGCTCAAACACACCTCTGGAGCTCTGACAGGCCCTGCTTGCTCTCTGGGATGTGCCTGTCATTTCCTGGAATCTTCTCGTGACAAAGCATCCAGAGAGACAGGTGAGGGAGCATGGGGGGTAAAGGACCCCAGGGACTGACAGACCTGCAAAGCCCTGGAATACATCAAAGATGGGGCTGATCCCTCTCGCAGCTGCGTGAGGAAGCAAGGTTCCCCCAATACTGATTCCTTCTCCCCAGGGGAATCTCCACTTACAAATGCCAATTGGCTATTCTCTGGTGCGAGCTTTCCCTGCGGGCTGCTGGAGCAAGCCCAGGCCTCTGGCTTTCTTTCGTTTCTCGCAACCATCTCCCACAGGGATACTGGCCCTGCGTGGGCTGCAGGTGTGCCCGCCCAGTCTGTCACGTTTGTTACCAGATCCAGACCCAACAGGCTTCCTGCACCTGTCTGGCTCCTCCCCCACTTCCCTTCCTCCTGACTTTTCTACTCCAGGCAAAGCCGTCGGTAACCAGCGCTCCGGAGTTCTGGAGCACTCCTTGGGCCAGGGAGGGCTCTTAACACTCGCTGGCAGTTAGATTATTAGTAGCTTCTGTTTACTTGAGCCCTGAAGTCATTCAGTGGCACTTCGGAGACTCTCTGGACATCACCACCCCAGGAGGAGGAGGAGGTAGTGCCCCCACTTTCTACACCCCGGGAACTGCGGCTCAAGAGAGGTTTAGTGAGCAGGGGACAAGCTGAAACCCACTTCTAAGCTAACGGGAGGGGCGGGAGGGGGGGCTCCAACACGTGCCTTTCCAACAGGTACAAGGGGAATTGGAGATTCTGATTCAGACCTGGCTCAGAACTGACTCGGGCCGCTCCCCTGTCCTTGGCTCGTTTGGGTCCCATCAGGACGCAGTGCAGGCCGGAGATCCAGTTAGGGCTTCCTGGTTTAAATACGAGGGTGCAGGGTCTGCAAGTCCCGGGAGCGGCGCCGGGTGGGGTTTTTCCGCCGCGCTCGGGTACCGCTAGGGGGCGTCAGACGGCGGGCCGGGGGGGGGGGGGGGGACTGCCTAGATGCCCCCATCGTGACTCAGCTGAACCGCGGTGGCTGCAGAGCCTCTGGTCCCCAAAGCAAGGCCGGTCCCCGGTACTCAACTGGCTCAGATAATAGGGGTAACTGCATGCTTTGCACATATATTGAAAATACTTGGAAAGGGAGAGACTCTTCTGGCATGCGAATTATGTCCATACATTTATTTCTTAATGAAAAAAATCCTACACAACTATCTGCCGGATAATTGAAAAATTAAGAAATGATTAGAGTAAGGATCCCAAACACTAATAATCTGTTTTTTTTTTTTTTTTGACTCGTGCACCCCCATTTCCCCCCTGGTCTCCTTCCTTTTTCAGCGCCCCAGGAATTTGCCAGTAGGCTTTGATGGGAAACAAATCCTGTAATGATACCACCCGTGTTTCAGGCAGTTCTGGCTGTGGACTCATTTAGTCCCACGACAACTGTGACAGACGGTTCAGAAAGGCTGAGTAATTTCTCCAAGTCACACGGAGCGCGTATCATGGAGTCAGGGTTTAAAACCCAGTACTTTCCTGGGGGTGGGAAGAGGGGAGGCAGGAGGCTCAGGGAGTTCAAAGACCCCCCTCAGCTACACAGCAATTCTGAGGCCTTGGGAGTAACTGACAGTAGCTGGTAACAGCTAAGGAGTGTTACGTGCATTGGCTCAACAAAATAAAGCTCCAGTCCAGTTTCCTTCAAGAACTGTCTCCTATTTTTTACACTCTAGTTGCCAAGCCTTACGTTGAAACTCTTCAATGTTCCCATAGGAAGGATTAGGCAGACCCCTAATCTTGAGGAAATATCTCTTCCTAGGCAGAGGAGAACCAGGGAGGGGGCCGGGCTGCAACTACAGGATAAGATGGAGCCTCGAAGACTTACAAGAAGGTCTTGTGGGGGCTGGGCTGTGACATGTCAGATGCTAGAGGCCCTTAGCAATAGTTGGTCTCTTCTTTTCCTACCCTCCAGTCTCGCCAATGAGGCAGGCGGAGAGAGGTGCTCAGTAATACTGGAACGCAGACAGCTTCACCAGCCTCAGAGCTTGTGGTCACATCACAATGCAGCCTACCATGGAATGTTCTAGAACCAATTAATAACAGGCCCAAGCGTCGAGCAGAAGTACCACACTAAATGTGGAGAAGATGATCGATCACACAGAGAGGAGTGATGGATGCAGTTGACACTATTTCTGGGCTCCTTCCCAGGAGAACAATCGGGAATTATAATGGACGTGAATGGGGGCTGCTTTGGAGAGGAGGTCCGGGGCCGCCCTGTGCGCGAGGACATGTCATGCTGATGTCAGCTGGCTGATGTCCATCATCACAGAACACCGCACAATTCTGATGTCTGTGCAACAGTCTTAAAAGGCAGCCCAGGCTGACCTTGATTAAACGCATGGCTTTCCTGCTTTGGCCCCCCTGGTTCTGGGATTACAGAGGGGTGCCATCACCCCTGGCTGCGGTGTTTTTGAGTTTAGATTTCTGGGGATTTTGTTTGCTTGTCTGAACTGAAAGTGCCCTCATGTTTGGACAGCTTTTGTTTCTAGAGGAGACACTATTTTCTTCTAGTTTGCCTTTTAAAAAAATATTTTATTTATTTAGTATGTGTGTGTGTGTGTGTGTGTGTGTGTGCGCGCGCGCTTGTGCACACCCTTGCGAATCAGAGGGCACTGTGTGTCCCTGTAGAGGCCCTAGGAGTGACTTCAAGAATCATCCTGGATTGCTTCTACCACCTCCTGGCTTCCCTCTGGCAGTTCCCAGGCTCCACCCACCAGGGCCTGAAGGGCAGGCAGAAGCTGTTTCCACCTGGCATTTTTACGCGGGACCTGGGATCCAAACTCAGGACCTTCTGCTTGTGAGGCAGAGTCTTAACCCTGAGCCATCTTCTCCAGCCCTTTAGTTTCCCTTTCGAGATTTGTTTTCTTTCAGTGCCGGGGATGGAACCCGGGCCCTCATGTAGGCTTGGCAAGCGCTGTGCCACTGTGCCACGCACTGGCCCCAAGCAGTTTTTGGTGTGGCCGGCAGCTGTCCTGTGAGACAGCAGAGTGGTGGTAGCGCCCTCTGTCCAGCTCCAGGGTCACCAGTGTCTTCAGTCGTCACTTTAAGTCAGCCTGAGTCCTGGGAATTCAGGGCCCTAAATAGTGAGGTTTCCTCTGATGTCTGAGCCAAGAAAACTCAAGCGAAACACAAACAAACAAAAAACCATGGTTTCCCCGGGGCAGACCTCTGCCACTCTGAGAGGAGGAAGGGCAGAGAGAAGCTTCCTGAAAGCAGTGAAATGGCACAGTGTGGAAGAAGAGAGCCTGCTAGATGCCCGGGGTAC
This sequence comes from Typhlomys cinereus, assembly GCA_023101885.1. Classification (NCBI taxonomy): domain Eukaryota; kingdom Metazoa; phylum Chordata; class Mammalia; order Rodentia; family Platacanthomyidae; genus Typhlomys; species Typhlomys cinereus. Next base: position 200,370 of record JALPQD010000298.1, on the reverse strand, counting down.
CTCTTACAGACTCCTTCACACTTGCACGATCCCGGGCAGCAGCCTCAACCACAGCTGCTATTCTGAAGCCCCTTTATTCACTGAGCAATACGCCTGCAGAGATGGGCTTTATCCTAATTTCCTGTTAGTCTCCAATGGGTAGATTTCCAGGGTCCCTGTCGTGTACGTATATACAGGGAAGGGAATTTTTGCCTTCTGTCTCTTACAGACAGCGGAAAATCCGCAAACCAACACAACTGCCCTTAATTGTGCTGGAAAGGGGGATTTTAAAAGTTGTTTTGTTTTATTTGTTTTGATAGGGTCTTACTATAAGGTCCAGAGTGTCTTTGAACTCAGTTTCCCAAGTGTGTCACCCCTATGTCTGGTCGACAGTCCCCTCCCCTCTATGTAAGTCATGCACATGCTCCTTTAATAATGACAGGAGGGGCTGGAGAGGTGGCTCAGGGGTTACACCTCTGCCTTGCAGGTGGAAGGTCCTGAGTTCGGATCCTAGACCCCACGTATAGATGCCGGGCGGAAGCGGGGGGGGGGGCTGCGTTTCTGGTCCTGATAGGGCAGAGCCTGTGAATCCTGGGGCAGAGTAAACAAGGAGGGGTGGATGTAGTCCATGGTGGTTCCCGAATTCGTCCGTGGTTCTACACACGCGCACACACGCGCACACACACATACACACACATACATTCATGATTGAATAAATAATAATAAAAAAATAATGACAGGAAGTGAGTCTATAACCGGCACCACTTGTACATGTTCTCTACTTAATCCTTGGGTCCCCACCCCACCCCAGGGGGAAGCAGGGAATGTTACTGTCTTATCCCATCTCCTGCTTGGAGGCTCGGCTGCCCCAGCGGAGGGCCCCGTGGCTTGGAGTCTGCGGTGCTGCCCTTCAGCCTGGCACTGGGTGGTGGTCCTTCGGAGACTCATGAAGCTTCTCCGAAACCCTAACGCAGAAGGCGCCGCACCCACTACACGTCTGTGAAGGGCAGGTCTTTTGAGCTCCCATATTGTGGGTGAGAAAGAGCGAGGCACGGGACCGCAAGAGGGACCAGAACTGGTGGTGGGTTGCTCGGGGGTCTACTAGTGACGGTGGGAGCTGCGGGTGGATCCGGCTCCTTGCTCTGGACTCTAAGATCGGCCATCCTCTGATAGTGAACGAGTCCCTCATCCTGCTGTGATGTTGCGAGGTCTCTGAGGCATCCTTGGGGGTGGCCGGAGAGCACTCAGTGCTCAGCAGCCCCGCTCTTCCTCAGCCACTACCTGACTGACAGTTCCACCCTCGGACAAGACTCATCTTTTGGCAGGGGATGGAGGAGGACCAAAAGGGAACCCCGAAGGCCCCCTGTTTGGCTTCTACTTGGCCCAGACCTCACGATTTGGAGATGTCCTCTCTGAATCAAGCCTGTGTGCACAGAGAGACCCCTTAACCTGACCCAACCCTCCTGGGACCCACCAGGTCCTGGTTGCTAGCTGCATTTGTGGCTGACTCTCTGAGCCTCTAGCTTCTGAGGGGAGGGGCTGAGATCGGAACCTTTGCTGCTGGCGCACACCTCTCCCGAGAGATGGCAAGGACATCCGTGTGATGTCCTGGGGACACATCGATTTGGACGCTCAGGAGGCTGGACGCCATCTGTCTTCTCGGGACCACAGGTCCCTCACCTGTAACAGGATGGGAACATGGCTGTCCGCAGGGTGCTAGGAGGGTCACTGGAAATCAGCACCTTGGTGCCTGCGGGGCTGGTGGGAGGGGCCGATCACCACCGTGGCACCCGGTGCAGGAGACGATTTCAAGGCTTCTGGCAGCAGTTCAGCAGCAGGACCCTTGCCTAGCACCTGAGGGGGGCTCCACTGCCACGGGGAGACCAACCACCGAACTGTGACTTTGGGCCAGTGAGAGAGTTCAGCGGGAAAAGCACCTGCCGGACAGCCTGATGGCCTGTGTTCAGTCCTCGGAAGCCATATGGCAAGAGGGGATGCATGGCTTCTGAAAGCTGTCCTCTACCCCCACCTGTGCACCACAGCATCTCTCTCTCTCTCATCTCAGATAGATAGATAGATGATTGATAGACAGATAGATAGATAGATAGATTATAGATAGATGATAGATAGATGATAAATTATAGATAGTGATAAATAGATGACAGATGATAGATGATAGATAGATAAATAGATGATAGATAATAGATGATAGATAGATTGGATAGATGATAGATAGATGGTAGATGATAGATAAATAGATAAATGATAGATTGATAGATAGATGATAGGTAGGTAAACATACAGACAGACAGATAGATGATAGATAGACAGATAGATAGACAGACAGACAGACAGACAGATAGACAGATAGACAGATAGATAGACAGAAAGACAGACAGACAGATAGACAGAAAGACAGATAGACAGACAGATAGATAGACAGAAAGATAGACAGACAGACAGACAGACAGATAGATAAATAGATAGATAGATAGATAGATAGATAGATAGATAGATAGATAGATAGATAGACAGACAGATAGATAGATAGATAGATAGGCTGGAAAGGAGAAGATCAGCCTGAAGGCAGGTGGGCACTTAGGGACCTGCTGGAGAGGAGATACTACAGGTAACGGTTATGGACAGGGTGGAGGTGGGATGTGTTGGCTGGAGAGAAGGGGAGGGGAAGGGAGAGAAAGGAAGGGAAGGCTAGGGAAAGGGAAAGGAGAGCAGGGGAGGGAAGAGAAAGGAAGGGAAGGCAGGAGAGGGGAGGACAGGGGACCTCGAGTGACGGGGTCCTGGCTCTCCATTCCTTCCAGCACAGTCCCCAGATGAATGACAGCAAGCAAAAGGGAGAAGACAAGGCAGATCTGGGGCGGGGGGGGGGGGTGTTAGGACGAACTGAGCCTGGAAGAACTTGCCCAAAAAGGACTTGAAAGGGCCACAGCGGACCAGTCTGGAATTGGCTCTTTTTTTTTTTTTTTTTTTTTTGCCATGACATTTCACTAGACAGGGACAAGGCAGACAGGGAGGGGAGAAGAGAATTAGAAAAGGAAAGTGATAGTTTTTCAGATGTCTTCATTTCTATTTTTTGAGTCTGAGGACATGCCCCGAGGGAACGCGGGGGAGGGGACAGGCGGGAGTGTGCGCTAATCAGCGGTTGTCTTTTCAGTAATGAATGACCTGAACTCCGACCAGTCTCAGAAGCACAGAGAATAAATAGTGTCTATCAGCACACGTAAGAAGCGCCACCCTGGGTCAAGCACACCTAGGCTTGAACTCTCTCACTGCGACAGCCCAGGCTGGGCTTGAGCCCTCGATCCCCTGCCTCGGCCTCTCAAGTGTGCACCCACACACCTGGCTGCCCCAAATCTTCCCTGTGGTGACTGCAGGGCCAGAGTCTACAACAAGGCAGGACCCGCTCATGCACAACTGCCTGAGTCCACTCTAGATTATTTACTACCTAGCTATGCCATCCTGGGCTAGTCACGCAACCTCTCTGGGCCGATTAGTAGTCTTGCCTATAAAATGTAGGGATTTAAACAATACACAACACGTTTCAAAGGCTGCCTAAGTGTAGGTCGTTAAAGCCTCATCCATCTAGCCCAGCCTTTTTTGGGGTGTTTGTAATTTCAAACTCATCAGCTTCTCAGGGCAAGGGGCCCCCACTTATCCAGGATCCTGGCACGAGCCCCTTTTCCTACATTTGCTTTAGAACAACACTCTGCCCTCAGACTGCCCTTGAGGGGAAGGCCCTGAGTTAGTTCTGGGACTGGGAGTCTCCCCTGGGGGGAATAAAATGCCCTTCAGTGAGAAATAGATGGTAGAATCGCCAGCTCTCTCTGAGGGCTCCTGTTTGAAAATACTTGGGGCACGTGGTGCCCCCTTGGCCTTCCCGATGCAGCCTGCAGCCAGGCAGGGCAGATGGCAGACCCTGTGAGATCATCCCCTGGTCCCGTGACACCCTGGGGACTGGGCCAAAACTTTGTCCTGGTGCACCCAGTGTGATGCCAACCGCTCTGTAGGAGGGGTGAGGGAGAGGAGGACACACTGGCCCTACAGAGGCCTCTCTGCGAGAGTGGACAGCAGCCGTGAATATAATTCCGCATGAATATAATTTTTACAAACAAGAAAATAACACAGCCTTCCAGCCTGCGCTTCCAATCTATGTCGTCCTCATTGTGCTGTTTTGAAAACACATACTATATTTACAGGCTGACGAAGAGCAATAAACACTCTCCTATTTGCAAAACAAAGCATCCTTGTACCAGAGTCCAGACCACTGAGGACCAGCCCCCAGCACAGGGAAGGTTTGGACCAATGAGAACTGATGTATCGGAAATCTGGGTCAGGGAGAGACAGGAAAGGAGGCCCGTGTGGACACATTTAGATTCTGGGCCCCGAGAACACACCGCTGTAGCAGGAGCCTTGCTCAATGCCAAATGTCCACTGTGCAGGAGAAAGGCCTGAGAGGGTCTAGATGGCCCTTATGCTTATAAGAGGAGGGATGGGAAAAAGCTGACAAGAAAGAAGTATCAAGAGCTCAGGCTCATATAGGAAATTCAATTCTAACTGAAAAAATGACTCTTGCTGCCTGCCTCTAGTGTCCGACGCTGAATCTTCTGTCTCAGGAGTCACTATCAAAACCACACACAGCTCCCTCCTTTGATGCTGGCGCTGGGGAAGCTGAGACAGGAGAATTGCTGCAAGTTCAAGGCCAGCCTGGGCTTCAGAGTAGGATCCCAGCATTCAGGAAAGTCCTGGATTCTAATCCCTAGCACCCTCTAAATTGGCACTATGGCATATGCATATGCAATCAGCAGGTGGAGCCAAGCCTATCTAAAACAAAACAGAACGAAACAACAAAAACAGAACGACACCACCACTGACAAAAACCAGCACTCAGGAAGCCGAGGCAGGAAAGATGCTATGAGTTGAAGGCCAGCCTGGGCTATAGATTTCGAAAGTTGTTTAGAAGGCTTGAAATTAAATTCATTCTCTTCGGTTACATCTAAAAATAGAGGTTCCTTTAAAGCCTGGGCAGAGCCCGGGTCCCGGCTGGCCTGCAGGTACCAACGGTAACTGGCTCGGCCTCCAGGCCTGCCTCTCAGCAGGACTCTTCCAGCTCTGTGGGGGTAAAAAGCAGTTCGCCCTAAGGAACAGCTTGAACACAAATGTCTCTGCTTGCCAATCTGGCTTCTGCTCAAGCCGAATCCCTGGGGAAGGTTTGTCGGTATTAAAACAAACCGCCAAGGTGGCTTCCTGTCCTTCTTAGAGTCCCAGGAGGAACGAGGGACCCACTGGTGGAAGCTGGCGCTGCAGCTCACCAAGGGGCAGATAAAACACCTGGCTACAAGGCACCTTGCTCGTGGGCGTGGGCTGCTGCGGCTGCAGGGGGCGCACAGGCCAGGCCCTGGACTCACCTGTCGAAAGTAGAGTGGACCTCACAGGGCAGAAGGAGCTGCTTGCTGCCTGCTGGAAAAAGGCCAAGCCGCCCAGGCGGAGGGTGGGTTTCAGAGGGGTCTTCTTCCTCCCAGGCAACCCTCCCAAGCTGGAGAGAGGTGACCCCACACAGGTCTCTCAGAATTTAGAAGTAGTCCACACATAATCTTCCCTAATCCCACCTTCTTCCCTGGATGATCAGGCTGGAAATTTACACTCCAGTAACTTTAAAATTTTTTTTGCATGATTGTGTGTGTGTGTGTGTGTGTGTGTGTGTGTGTGTGTAACAGCTTTGTGTGTGTACCTGGGGTGGCCCAAGGGTGACTTCAGGAATCATCCTGGATTGTGTTAACTCCTCTTTGCTCTGGAGTTTTCCAGGCTCCGTCTTCCAAGGCTGGAAGTACAGGCTGCCACTATTTCCGCCTGGCTTTTTTTTTTAAGTAGGGTCTGGGATCTGAACTCAGGATCTTTTGCTTGTGAGGCAGAGGCTTAACCCTGGAGCCATCTCTCCAGCCCTCCAGAGACTTTTTGTAGGTAAGAATCACGAAGATCCCGCTCTCCAGCTGACACGCCGCAGGTGGGTCCTGTTGTGTCACACTCAGATGGTCCTCTCTGGCATCCCAGCAGGGCTAAGTACTTCGAGGGTAGAGATCCCTGAGTGTACTATTTTGAGCTACTGTAATCTGCTCGGGAGTGCAATTCTCTGAACACTTGTAAACACTGGGTGCTCCCCAAATGTTAAGACACACCTGTAGGTGACATCTGGGACACGCTTCTCCGTCTCACCACGAAGCAAACCCCCTGGGGTCTGTCGGAACATCCCCTGCTGCCTGGAGCCCTAGACTGTAGCAAACTCCAGTAAACGCTCGCTGCGGGTGCTGCGATTCCTCTGATGCGGAGCGCACAGCCAATATCCTCGTGCCCCTCCTCCCCCACAATGCCCTCAGCACCTGGCTCACGTGTGGTTTTAGTCTGGCACAAGGAAGACGCTGAGAAATGGTGCTGAAGGAGTGAGGGTGTGCGGCAGGAGGGGAGTGGGTTTGGGAAGAGCCATGGACATAGATGTTCCCGGCTTCCACTGCCAAAGCACAGAGCTCAGAACACAGGTCAAGATGTTCACCTCTGGGCTGGGGAGATGGCGCAATGGTTAAAGCCTTTTCCTTGCAAGCAAAAAGACCTGAGTTCAGATCCCATCTAAAAAGGTCGGTGGATGTGGTGGCGACCTGTAATTCTGGCCCTGGAAAGCAAGAATCCCTGGCAAGGGAAACACCAGAGCAAAGCAGTAAGGTGGAAGAGTAATCCGGGACGATTCAAACTCACTTTTGGGCCTCCACAGGCACAAACATGCACTGAAGTGCTCTCTTGTACACACACCTACACACATGTACACTACCTACATGCAAAATATACACATGTATGTATCCCATCCACATATACCCTGAAACAAAAAAATTCTTTGCTCTTGCATGGGCTGACCCCCATGGAGAGGATTCGCTCCTCTGTGAGGGTGGGTTAGGCTCCCATCTGCAGATGTCAAGTGACTAGGATGAGAAATAACTTCCGCATCTCCTGAGCATGGGGCTAACCTTTGTCTACAACGTCTCTCCCACTTTTCCCTCCTACCTCCAGACTTGCTCCCAAAGAATCTGTCTGGTGGCCTTGCTTAGCTACCATAGTCCTAGGTTTTCAACCTTGAAAATGATTTTTTAAAATTTTTTTATTATTTATTCAATTGTGTGTGTGACTGTGTAGAACCACGGGCGAACTTGGGAACCGCTATGGACCGCCTCCACCTTCGCCCTACCAGGACCAGAAATGCAGGCTGCCCCCCGCTTCTGCCTGGCGTCTATATGTGGGGTCTAGGATCCGAACTCAGGACCTTCCGCCTGCAAGGCAGAGGCTTAACCCCTGAGCCACCTCTCCAGCCCCCTGAAAATGATCTTAAAGGATTTTTTAACAGCACCCACAATGAGGCCATCTGGTTTTAGAGCGTGTTCAAAGCTGGGGACCTCATTAACTCTAGGGGGGTTCATTCTATTATACTATGGTCACTTAAACTTTTCCCTCTAATTTTATTGGTTGATTGACTATGTGTGTGTGTGTATATATATATATATATATATATATATAAGAGAGAGAGAGAGAGAGAATGCATGTGTCTATCAGAGGGTACTGTGTGTCCCCGTGGAGGACCAGCTGACTTCAGGAATCATCCTGGATTGCTTGTACCTCCTTCTTGCTTCACTCTGCAATTTCCCAGGTTCCTCCACCAGGACTGAAGTACAGGCCTTTGCCATCTCTGCCTGGCATTTTCACATGGAACCTGGGATCCAAGTTCAGGATCTTGTGCTTGTGAGGCAGTCCTAACCCCTGAGCCGTCTCTCCAGCCCTAGACAGGCCCTTTACAGATGCAACAAGTACAGATGTACCTGTCTCTCCCTCTCAAGGCTGAACATCCCCTGCCTTTCTTCTGATTCTTACTGGCCTGGACTGAAAGCATCCTGGAGTATGAGGAGCAGCTCCAGGCGTGACATACCAGCATCCCCTGTGAACTTCCCGTGAGCCAAGTGCGTGGATGAACCAAGTTATCACGTGTTCGGCACAACAGCCTTGGCAGGAGACTATATCCTGAAGCCGCAATTCACAAATGAGGACTGGAGGAAAGAGGAAGTAGCTGCCGGAGCTCACAGCCAGGACTCAAATCTAAGCCAGCAGCACATGTCACTCAACAAGGCAGAGCAGCTTGAGGCGCACTGGGCGCTGTAGGTCCAATGCTAGTCTGGGTTCACTCGGAAGATGCCACAATGTCTCGACCATCAAAACAGACAGCTCCCGCGCCAGAGATGGGTTCAGGATGGTAGAGTGCTTGCGTAGCACACATGAAGCCTTGGGTGTGATCCCTGTATTGCAAAAAAACAGATAAGGCGGTCCAACCCTGTGATTACACCCTCTGCAGCTGGAGACAGGAGGGTCAAAAGTCAAGGACATAGTTGGCTACATGGTAAGTTTGAGGCCAGTCTGGGTCAAAAGAGACCTTGAAATTTTTTTTTTATTATTCAATTGTGTGTGTGTGTGTGCGCGCGTGCGTGTGTGTGTGTGCGCGCGTGCGTGTGTGCATGTGCGTGTGTGCGTGCGTGTGTGTGTGTGTGTGTGTGTGTGTGTATGTAGAACCACAGGTGAATTCGGGAACCACCATGGACCCCCTCCACCTCCTCCTTGTTGACTCTGCCCCAGGATTCACAGGCTCCGCCCTACCAGGACCAGAAGCGCAGGCTGCCCCCGCTTCCGCCCGCCCGGCGTCTATACGTGGGATCTGGGATCCGAGCTCAGGACCTTCTGCCTGCAAGGCAGAGATTTAACCCCTGAGCCACCTCTCCAGCCCCGATTTTTTTTTAATGCAAAACTTTTACTCCATCTTTGTCCCTGTCTTTGTCCCTCTTTGTGACCCCAGTATAACACAGTTGTGTTTCCAGGCAGAGAGAAAAGGATCCGATGCTTTTCACCTACGGGAGTTAGGTCGCTGAGCAGGCCTGTGCCCACAGAAGGACCTCCGTGAACACGGCTCCCATCACATACATGCTGCAGACGGGGAGCAGCCGACTTCCCTTCCATACTGTGACTCAGGAGCAGGTGGCGTGGGGCGCACTCTGGACTGCTCCCTGTTATCTGACCCCGGGCTTGCCTGCTGGGTGCACCGAGATGGCACGTGAAGCTCTCACGGGAGAACGCTTTGGGAACTGGTGGTCAATGAAGCGATCGACGGAGGGTCTTCTCCTGCTCAAAGGACGGAGTCCAGTTCACTGCGACCAGTGCTCCACACCTCGGGCATGTGCCACTAGTCTTTTCAGTTAAGATCACTTGAAGTGAAAGCCATCAGGCTGGGCCCATAGAAAACATGTATTATTAAGAGAAAGAGAGAGAGAGAGAGAGAGAGAGAGAGAGAGAGAGAGAGAGAGAGACTCTAGAGCAACAGGCACATCATCTGCAACTTGCAGAAGCGGGCCTGGGAGTTGAATCAGATCTGTTATGTGGAATAAAGAGAGTTTCTAGCTTTCTATGTGTGATAGGCATTGTTGGGGCTGCACTCGTGATCCCAAAGGTATCCCAGGATGCCTGCGGGCAGGAGAGTGGGAGGAGCGGTGAGGGGACCATGTGTACAGGATGGAGCCTGCCACTGGCCCAGCTTTGGCTGGGGGGAAGGGGGGAATCTAGGTACCAGGGCATCAAGTAGATATGTGGGGAAGGCTCGTGCCAACCCCAGCAGGGACTGAGCACACATGGCCTGGCACTTGGATAGACCTAATCTAGCCAGGGGGAATCGTCTGCAAATAGAGAGTAACACCCAGGGATCCTTTCAGGTCCACCAGTTGATGGAATTGGGTCTACCGTGTCAGGGCTCCTGACGGGGTAAGGGGTGGAAGATGTGGTCCCTGTCCTCTAGTGTCCAGAATGGCAGAGGACACAGGGAGAAGCACAATCCAAAGCCGGTCGGGAGAGGGAAGCCATTCACGCCCTAAGCGCTCGGGGTGCTGGGAACCGTATGCAGAGCAGGCACTGAAGACAATGACTGTGGATCTGAGAGGAGATGGGTGGAAAGAGGAATGTGAACTCTAAGCCTTGAAAGGAGCTCCGGCTTGGAGAACACTATTCCCTCCTCCTCCTCAGGGCTGGATGGAGGCTGTGACAGCACCATCGTGGGGTGACAGAGGAGAGACTGGAGGGAGCCGGACCCGAGCCAGGAGAAGCTGAAAGCCAGCTAGAAGCCTGCGCAGCATTGCAGGGTGACTCCCAAAGGACCACAGGATCACATGCCAGAAGTCAGCAGAGGACAAAGAGCATCACCCGTAGGCTTGGGCTTTGGAGTTGGTGGCAGGGTTCTCCACAGTTCAAATTCCTGTGGCTCCTCTGAGTCCCAAGAGTCAGGGGTGGTGAGCCCCTGACCCCTGACCCCTGATCTCCACTCCAAGTGGATCTTGGGCCTGGGATAGCAGTGATTTACCTCTGTACAGCTGTAAAGATGCTCTGGATTTGGGAAAGGAAAGAAAAGGGGAGGGAGTGGAAGAGGAAAGGGTACAACAGGGGCAGGCCACCCCAAAACACGGGGTATGTGTGCATGTGGGGGCTGCCCCAACTGTTGTAGGGAGTATGGAAGACTTTTAGGGTGCCACAGTGGATTTTAAAGATTTCCATGAGGGGCTTGTGGACAGCACCCGTCCCTGGGGAGCCTGGTTCCAGGAGCATGGGGCTGCAGACAGCGCAAGTGCTTTCCTAGGCTCTCCCCAATTATTAACCCACAGTGGTTAAACTCAAAGGAGAAAAGCCTCAAGTCCAGGGTCCACTTTGTGTGTGGGGAGAAAAGAGCCTGCCGCTAGGGTAAGGCACAACGAGGCTAAACAAGATGTGGCGAGCTGCCCAGCCAGTCAGGAACCGAGGAAAATGCCAGGTTAGCTTCTCCTCTGGGGCAGAGCATCTTGGGCAGTGCCAGTCTCGGCTGGTAGCTTCTGTATTTCTGAGAAGCATTATGTGCCCAGTCTGCACCTAGGCCACTGCCCGTGGTCTTTACCTGACCAGTAGCTGTTGGGCAGCAGTAGTCTAGTGACCAAGGAGCTGCCAGGACACGTCCTTAACCAGATGGCTGGTGATATCATTTGGGCAACTGTCCAGCTGAGTTGTTTTCTTTTTCTTTTTTTTTTAATTTTTTTATTATTATTTATTCAACCGTGTGCATATGTGTGTGCGTGTCTGCGTGTGTATGTCTGTGTATGTGTAGAACCACGGACGAATTCGCGAACCACCATGGGCGCCTCCACCTCCTTCTGCCCCGGGATTCACAGGCTCCACCCTACCAGGACCAGAAGCGCAGGCCGCCCCCGCTTCCGCCTGGTGTCTATATGTGGGATCTGGGATCCGAACTCAGGACCTTCCGCCTGCAAGGCGGAGGCTTAACCCCTGAGCCACCTCTCCAGCCCCTGAGTTGTTTTCTTTAAAGTTAAATTCAAACCCCTAATATTAACTACTCTCTGAGAACAGAAAAAAATGTATCCCTTAGATTCAACATACCATCTTTAAATATTAGTATCTCCTGATGATCCTAAGTGGAAGAAACACAGTCAGACCGCAGAGCCGGAATGACCCCCGGAAGCCTCCCTCCTGGTCCATCCCTAGAGGTGACGTTAGAGAAGACTGTTAGAATGCAACTCACCCCATCCCGGAGCAGAGTAAACAAGGAGGAGGTGGAGGCGTCCATGGTGGTTCCCGAATTCGCCCGTGGTTCTACACACACACACACACACACACACACACACACACCACACACACACACACACACACACGCACAATTGAATAAATAATAATAAAAAAATAAAAATAAAAGAATGCAACTCACCCCAATCACTCACCTCTACCACCTCAAACTTGACATGTTATTTTTTGCTATGTTTTTAAGAGAAAATCCCATTGGAAAACTTTTTTAAAAAAATTCTTAAAATTTTACTTATCAGTTCTGGAAGGACATGATCTGAAGTTCAGCCTCTTAAACAAAGAATCACTTCACTTATGGCTGGGATTTTGCATTCAGTCGTTCAGAGGCCTCCAAAAGGCAGGCTACAGACTTGGACAAAAGGTGTGCAGCTTCTCAGGGATACAGATTGGATTCATCACAAATTTACAAAATCAAGAATTCTGATAGAGTGTTTCAGCCGACTCCTGAAGATCATGAAAAATATGGTGGGAATCCCACCATTCTCATAAGCTAAATATTGTCACCAGAATAAGAAGTATAAGCAGGCGTCTATATTGGGAAGAAGATACAATAAAGAAGCTTGAGCTAGAAAAAGCACATACCCCTCAGATTCGCAAGAATATTCCTTCCATGAATGAAAAGCTGAACGTGGTTAAACACTTGATAAAGACCAAGTCCCTGAAGCTGCCGCAAGGACTTCCACAGAGGAGAACATGTCCAGCACGTGTCTCAAGGGCCCTGGGGAACTGGCAGTGTGTGTGTGTGTGTGTGTGTGTGTGTGCATGAGAGAGAGAGAGAGATTTCAGTAATCATCTGGATTGCTTCTACTAGCTTTTTGCTGAGCTCTGGGATTTCCCAGGCCCCACCCACCAAGGCTGGAAGTGCAGGCTACCTGATTTTTTTTACATAGGACCTGAGACCCATTTTTATAAATTATTTGTGCATGAGTGTGTGCGTGCGTGAGTGCGTGCGTGCGAGCACATGTACCACTGTGCTGGTGTGGAGGTCAGAGATCAGCCTTTGGGAGCTGGTTCTCTCCTTTCAACATGTAGAATCCAGACAGCCTGCCTTGACTGTAAGTGCCTTACTGACTTCTCACCAGCCCCTCGCCAGCTTGGAAGGTTTTGGTTTGGTTTGGTTTTCTGGCATTATTGGAGATTGAACCCGGGGCCTCTTCTGTGCTAGGCATGAGTTTAGGCGGCTGAGACAGGATGATTAGCCACAAATTCAAGGCCAAGATTGGCTTTACCTTGTCTCTAAAACAAACAATCCAGAAAGTAACTTTTGTTGATACTTCTTCTACAAGTGCTGGGGCTACAGGTATGTATACCAGCATACCCTGTATAATTTTTACTTTTATTTCAATTTTTTTTAAATATTGGTATAATGAAATATACAGTAAACGAACTGTGGGTTTTCTTTTTTTTTCTGGCCATTTTTGCAATCACTTAATTCCATGATCATTTCTGAAAGCAATACTGTCATATAGAAAAGGGGGCCATTAAAGCAAAGGTCAGCTCTGGGCATCTAATGGCTGGGACGCCACTTGGTCCATAGGGTGGCACCGGGTCACGTGGCCAGGAAAATGAAGATGGAGGATTCCTGAGCCCATAAAATGACAGACTACTGCTAGTGTCTGTTTCTCCAGACGCTGCCTCACCCAGCAGCCACAGAAGGTAAAAGCTCAGCAATGAGAAGGCTGGCGATGCCCCCCCCCTCGGTCAGGATGTGCAACCCTAGCAAAGCCCTCGGAGGCCGATGCTCCTGGCCGGCTCTGGGCTGTGCTCAGCCCTGGAAACAGAGGCAGCAGCCTGCGCGTGTGGTCCCTGCAGCCGTGACCTACTTCCTGGCCTACTGGCGGGCAGCGGGCAGCTGTGACGAAGCAAAAATAAGTGAGTTTGGCATGAGCCTCGGCTCGCTTCTGAACAGTAGTCATAATATTCTGGGGCTGGAGTCATAGATAGAAAGTCTAATCTTGGAAATGAAACAATGCACCAGAGGTAGCAGGAGGGAGACACACACACACACTCACCCCCCCACACACACACACATTGAAAGATCTGGTTCAAATTTTGGTTTGTTTTTTAAATTGTGTGTGTGTGTTTGAACACATGTGCCACGTGTATTTGGGTTCACAAGACAACTTTCCAGAGTTGGTTCTCTCCTTCCGCCTCGCTGAGGCAGGGCTTCTAGTGTCTTTTCTGCGTGCCACGCTCCGGCTACCGTCATCTTTCAGATGATTCTCCTCCTGTCTTCACCTTCCATCGCGTACTAGGAATGCTGGGATTGCAGACACATGCCACTACACCGGAAATTTTACGTGGGTTCTAGGGGTCAGATTCACGTCATCGGGCTTGCACGGCAAGCACCTCTCCCCGCTGAGTCATGTCACTGGCCCCAAATTCTGGTTCTTACTGTGCTGCTATGTGATCTTTGGTAAGTGGCCTGGCCATTCTGAGCCTCAGTTTCCTTCTTTGGAACTCGAGGCTATAGAACTCCTCTACCTCTAAAAACCACTCTGAGATGAAGAAAACCCTAAGGACTGGTGCCATTATAGCTGATCTCCTTTTGTATCAAGAAAAGAACATCTGCAGGAATGGAGTCAAGACTGGCTGGGTGGTCGGCCCAGGTACTTCTCTAGGGATGCACTGCGCCACACCCCACACAGAAAGGAACTTAGCTTTCCAGAGGTGCATACCCAAGGCCTGGTACCATGATCAGCTGCAGGGCTCGGCTGGCAGCATACAACAGCTCCCACCGAGCTGCGGTCAGGTGATCCGGGAGCTTCCACAAAACACGTGCACATATTGGGGCATGACTATACCACGGAACACTCTATACTTGGGAAACTGGAGACTGGATCGCAGGTGGGGGACCCAACAAGGAAAGAGGGCAGCTTTAAATTGTGATTTAACAACAATGAGGTTTTGTTTTTGCTTGGAGGGGCGGATCCCAGTTGTTGAGCTCTTCCCTACTAAGTAGGTCACAAGCCTGGGCGGGTTCTTGAGAGTCTCAGGTTTGTAGAAAGTTCCCTGAGGATACTTATGCACGAGGATGAATTCTCAGGGAAAATGAGGCGAGCAGAGGAACTGCCATATAAAAAGGCCATGGGGGAGGGGGGAGGGAGAGGGGATATAGAAGTTTCGAGAAGCTGAAGGAGGACCACAGGCAGGTAGACTGTGCAGCAGTGCACAGACCCGTGAAGCCACTGGAACGTGGGCCTTGCTTGTTACTGGGGCACAGACCTAGCTTTGCTGACTATTACAAGTGGTTCCAGGAGAAAGGTGGGGGTCGAGTGCTGCTGTAGTCCAGTGGAGAAGGTGACCACACTGGGAAACCAAGCGTATTCTTGACAATATCCAGCTGGAGCCAGGCCTGGAGATGCAGCCTGTAATCTCAACCATTTGGGAGGCTGAGGCAGGAGCATGAGTTCAAAGCCAGCTTGAGCAACTTAGTGAGACCCTATCATAAAATAAAAACAATTTAAAGGGCTGAGGATATAGCTTAGTGGTAGAGACCTGACCTAATATGTGTAAGGCCCGGGGTTCAGAAACCCCGGGGTACAGAAAAGCATAACAAACAAGCAAATAAACAAAAGTAAAACGAATCCAGCTGGAAAAGGAGTCAGGGTGGGAGGATGAGAGAGGCTTTGTTCTGGAAAAAGGAAGAATTATCTAAGCTTCAAATGCTGGCAGGGAGGCAAAGGAAGGGAGAGAGAAATAGAAGGAGAAAGAAAAAAAAATCTAAATGAGGTCCGTGAGCTGGAGGGATGGAATCCGCCCTCTCCTCCCTGCCCCCAGGGGTGGGAGGCTGTGCCTCAGCAGAGCTAGTGAGAGCGGTAGGCAGAGGTGTCCCGAGGGGCACACCTGGGCCTTGAATAGGGCCGAGTCCGGACCGCTGACAGGGACCTTCCATCTCAAGGGTCAGCGGAGCAAAACACCCAGACCTTGAGAGCCTGGACGCTTTCTTCTTCCTACAACAGCGGCACCCCAAGAGTCTCGCTACCAACAAATAAGGACCATCAAGGTGTGTCATAGTTAGGCACAGGTGTCAACTTGACTGTCGAGGATTTGGGCTCTGGGCACATTTGTAGAGAATTATGGTTGAGTTAAGCCCAGAGCATACCTGCAAGAGATTGTCTAGCTGATGGGGAAGCCCCAGCCCATGATGGGTGGGACTAGGCCCTGGAATAGATCACAGAGAGCTGGTTGAGAGAGTTGGCATCCTTTTGTGCACTTGGCCAGACATGCTGGTCTGGCAAGTAAGGATTATCCCTCTCTCAGCTGTTATGTGGTGATGGTGTGGCCAGTTCCCTCAGCCCTGGTGTTGGTATGTGCTCGTCAAGCTGGACGAAGAACTGTAACTGGGAATCGTAAGAGAGAATAAATCCTTTGTTCCCTTAAGTCATTTGATTGTCATTTATCAGCAGCCATGCAGGCAAACTACAACAAGGTGTAATGAAATCAAAATTTCCAAATTATATGGATTCTATTTCCAACATGGTGATGGGGGGGGTCAGGATGGACTGGGACTCTTTCTTCTAAGTTTTATTTGGGAGAGAGAGGGGGCGGGTTACATTCCACATTCCACATGTGTGTGGAGGTTAGATGACAACTTTCAGAAATCAGTTTCTCTCCCTCCACCATGTGGGCTCTGGGGATTGAACTCAGGTCAACAGGTTTGGAAGCATCTTTTACCCAGTGAGCCACCTCGCTAGCCACTGTGACCGCAATGACCATCACATGCCCACAACTGCCAGCTGTTCAAGTGGCTTCATTTCTACTTTTTTGACATGTGTACACACCTATTTACATTTGCTGGAATCTATATAATCGTATGTATATCTATATCTAACTAAAATATGTTTTATATTTCCATCTATACAATAAAAATTAAATAACTTTGATACATATCCTAGCATGTATCCTTAAAATAAAAAATGTAATTAAGCCGCATCTTAATGTATACATTGGAGAGATATTTAGCACATATTGCTAAAATTTTAAAAGTTGTGAAGAATTACATTTTAACTTTACTTACATATAAAAGAGGGGGAGAGAGAGAAAGAAGAGAGAGAGAGAGAGAGAGAGAGAGAGAGAGATACTTGCTTAAAAAGGTTATTCCAGATAGAGTTACCAGGAGTTTCTCAGGTAGAAGTCAAAAAGGTGCTTACAAACTTTGGGAGATTTTAATTACTGCTTCATGTTTTTGTACCATTTTAGTGTGTTCCTTTTTTCCCCCAAATATCAAATCTCTTTATCATGAGAAGTCAATATATTGGTTATTTCCTGTGCTAAAGAACATTTGTCCCCTATTCTAAAGTGAATATCACACAATACTAAGTTTCATGACAACACAACTGAAATATTAAGGCAAAACAATGAAGTCAAATATCCATTGCCTTTCAGTATCCTACCCAAAGGCTGGGATTGAAACTAGGTGTGGAGTTCTAGCCTACGAGTGTGGTATTCATTACTTATGCTACTGGACTCTTCCTTTTTTTTAAATTTAAAATCCCCTGATCCGAGGGGAGAGGGCTGGGTGTCCCAACTGGGGCTGAATGACCCATAGTCATCTTTTCTCTGCCCATCGTTGACTATTGCTAAGCACGGCTTATGGGCTAGAGACCTAGGTATAGATTATTAGTAAAGCCGAGGGACAGAGACATGCTGTCCATCTTCTCACTTGTCCCCTCTTTGCTTTGTACTGTATATTTTACGTTTATTTATTTGGTTGCTTATAGTTTATTATTTCATTATTATCATTGTGTATGTGGGCACATAAGCCACACTGTACATGTAGAGGTCAAAGGTCAACTTTGTGGAGTTGGTTCTCTCCTTTCACCTTTACTTAGGTTCTAGGGATTGAGCTGAGGTTATCAAGTTTACTCAGCAAGTAATTTTACCTGCTGACCCATCTTTCCATCATCATCATCTTCATCATCGTGTGTGTGTGTGTGTGTGTGTGTGTGTGCGCGTGTATTTGTACAGGAACATGAGTCTTGGCTCCCATGGTGGCTAGTAGACAGCTTCCAGGTGTTGTTTATTTCTTTCTATCTTGAGAGCATCCATTTGATTCCTGTCTGTCATCTCGCTGGAAGATTGCTGACGACACAGCTGTGAGGCGCTACATCTGCCTTCTAGTGGATTCCCGGAATCAAACTGTGATCATCAGGATGGCACAAGTGCTTCTACCTGATGCGCCATCTATCAGCCCTACTTACGTTTTTTGAGAGATGATCTTGCCGTGCAGCCCAGGCTAACCTTGAACTTGCAGCAATTCTCCTGCCTCAGTCTCCCAAGAGCTGAAGTTACAAGTATGAAGTATGAACCACCAAAAAACCAGCTTTCCCTGAAGATATTAAAACATCATTAAGATTATATCAGATAGGATTGGAGAGACGGCTCAGCGGTTAAGACTTTGCCTCACAAGCAGAAGGTCCTGAGTTTAGATCCTAGATCCCATGCAAAAAGGTGGCAGCCTGTACTTCCAACTCTAGAAGGTAGAGACTGGGAAACTCCAGAGTGAAGCAAACAGGAGGTAGAAGCAACCCAGGGTGTTCCCCAAAGTTACTCTTTGGACCTCCACAGGCACACACAGTGCCCTCTGATATGCCACACACAGACACACAGACACACAGACACACACATACACACACACAAGATATAATTTATAAATTTTATAAATACATATAAATTTATAGATACAATTTATGCCATCCTCTTTTATTATGTCCAAAGTGTTTTTTCTTGGGGCATCTGAACCCAGAGGATGGACATGTAACTGCTCCTGAGATTTCTTACCATCAACAACTTTGATAACCATCTTCATAGAGAGGTTGCTTTCCCGCTCCCTGTGGCCTCCCTGTGACCCTCCAACTGGTCGGTAACTTGTGATCTTCCTGCCTCGGTGTGCGGAGTCAGCCTGGGATGACAGGCATGTGCCACCACGCCTGGTTCTAATACAAGCCTTTTCCTGTTAGTAATTACTTCCAGGAAGTACAGATTCCTAGAAGTGAAATTCTGGATCAAAGAGCAGCAACCTTTTTAATACGTCCTGCCCTAAACCACTTCCGGGCAATTTGTCTACACTTTCCCTCCCTCTTGCACTATTACTGCAACTGCTAGAGCAGAGGCCGCAATTGAGTGGGGACAGAGCCTGCGTTGACGGAGTAGGAGGGGACTGAACCCACGGCAAACCCAGCAGAGGAGTAGGGAGGCTACTGACCCCAGACCTCCCACTCTGCCTGGCCCACGAGCACTCATAAAAGGGCTTTGGCGTGAACACGCACCTCCACCGTCATTTCTGTCCAACATGAGACCGAGAAAGAAAAGAAATTCAAGGATGAAACAGGCCAGAGGGCGCGGTTCAGCCCTGTGCACAGGCAGGAAGCTCTCCCCGCAACACAAGCCTGGCTCGGTTCAGCTCCTCCGTTCAGCTCCTCCGTTCAGCTCCTGGTGTGGCCCTTGAGAAGGCTCAGGAGGAGGCTGGGGCTGTAGCTCCGCTGACAGTCTAGTGTGCAGGAAGCCACAGCTAGGGGCCCACGGAGTTCTCCAGCGCTCTATAAACCAGGCGTGGGCGTGTGCATGTCTGTGATCCCAGCGCTCCGAGGATCAGAAGTTCAAGGTTATCCTTGGCAACGGTGAGTTTGAGATCAATCTGGCATGTCTGAGACCCTGTCTCCAAAAAATAAATAATGCAAGTTCTATGGCATACTTTACAGAGAGAGAGAGAGTGAGAGAGAGAGAGAGAGAGAGAGAAAGGACACAGGACAGATGGTGTGTGCGCATGTGCCCCCCCCAACCCCACAACTGCCCAGAAAACAGCGGTAACATTCTAGAAGGAACAATGTTCCCAGGGAGCCCCAGGCCTCTGCTGACCAGCAGTTCTGACCCTCTGCCAGGAACTTGCCAGAGAAAGGCTTTAGCTAGAGTAAGGCGATGTGCTCTCTGTGTGACTTGACGTCACCTTGCTGAGTAGCAACCCTGATTGTCACCCTGACTCCATGTGGGTCAGAGCAACTCCACTAGCTGAGATGGGCTGAGCGAGCCTGGGGTGCCCCACGGGGGACATGCAGCCCTGGCTGTGTGGTGAGGATGCTTTGGTTTCCAGGGGTTCTCAGGGGCTGATGGCCAGGGACAATAGGCAGGACATCGAAGCCACCCCCTCCCCCCTCCAGGAGAAGTTGGGTCCGGAAAGTTCTAGAATTCCAGGACTTCTTTTCCCAGTGTCTGGCACCAGTGCGGTTCTTGTTGGGGCTTCAGTAGGCAGGTGATGGTGAACAGGCTGCAGACTCAGAGGAAGGGAAGTTGGGGGGTGCAAACCCCCATTCCTACTACCGCTGCTAACCCGGAGCCAAGAAGCGTGAGTGACTGGCTCCCTGGTGCCCTGAAATGGGCTTTGGAGACTGAGGACTGTGAGCACCGGGGCTGGAGGAGCCTTGTTCTGCCTGGAGCTGAGCTGCCTCTTCCGACACACAGACGCGCTGAGGCCTGTCTCATGGCTGCAGGACGGTGATGGCTGGAGACAGAGCCCCACGTGACATCACAGCAAAGGCCACGAGGAGCGCCTTAGGAGTAGTACTTAGGAAGCTTTTCTTTCAGCCAAGCACTAATATGGCCCTTACCCCATGCAAAGCTCTACTCCAGGGAATGTGACCAATCTTAATCCACTGACTGTTCTTTCTCTCCCATTGTTTATCTTACAGACAAAAATGAAGAACCACTTACCCCAGCCCATAGGATTAGGACTGTGAAGAATCAGGATTTGAACCCAGGGCTGCCTGACTACAGAGTATGTGTGTTAGTGAAACTACAGGGCAAATGTGCTTAGGCACGTGACCCTCCCAGAGTCCGTTTCTCCACTGGTTTGTATTGCTCAGGTGCTGCGGCTAATGTGTGTAGGTCGTGGTACACCACGTGGTGCATGTGGTGCACAGAGGTGAAAGTTGCCGTGTCAGTGGACAGCTGTATGCTGAGCGCATGAGAGGAAAGACCTGAATGAAGGAGCCTCAGGTCACTGTGACAGATGGATACGGATATCAACTTTACAATTGAAGGCTCTGGCTCTGGGCACATTTGTACAGCACTAATAGCTGAGCCCTGAACAAGCCTGTAGGAAGTTCGTCTAATTGATGGGGAAAGACCCAGTACAGGGTGGGGGGGGACTATCCCCTGAACAAGTGCATACAACGTGGGAAGATGGCTTGGTAGAGTTTGGCATTCTTCAGCACCAGACTGGGACGGCTGAGATGTTCAGGGCAGAGCAGCGAATCCCATGAACTGAGTCCTGTTGCAGTCCTGCCTGCATGGTTGCTGATAAATAACATCAAACGACTTAAGGGAACAAGGGATTTATTTTCTCTTATGATTACTGGTTATAGTTATTAGTCCAGCTTGACCGGAGAGCACGCACCAACACCAGAGCCGAGGGAAGTGGCCACACTATCTCTATGTAATGGCTGAGAGAGCGACGATCCTTACTTGCCAGACCAGCATGTTTAGCTAAGTAGACACAAGGATGCCAACTTCCTCAACCAGCTCTATTTTATTCACCTGTTTAGGGCCTAGTCCCACCCACCATGGGCTGGATCTGCCCCATCCACTAGACAATCTCCTTCAGGTTTGCTCCAGGCTTAACTCAACTACCAATTATCTACAGATGTGCCCAAAGCGCAAATGCTCAACCATCAAGTTGACATCTGTTCATAACCATGACAAGCCCACTGCTGTACTTCTTTAGCTGCTTCACGGAGTTGGCATATTTAGGCCTACTGGGACAGACATGCTGTCTGATGAGTGACAAGGCCCTCTCTCACGGTCCTGTTCATATGCTGTGGCCAGTTGCCTTAGCCCTTGGCGTTGTTCTCTAGTGATACGGCACTCAGCAGCAGCTGCAGCCAGGTCAGCCTTGGGGAGTGGAATTCCATGTTACATAGACTCCTGGTGTTGGTATGAGCTCTCGTGCCAAGCTGGACTAACGGCTGTAACCAATCTCTTTACTCTATGAATCCTCAGATCTTCAACCGTGCCCCACAATCCCCTTGTTTCACAAGAGAGTCTAGTTCTCTGATTGTGGAAGGTTCCTGGATGGTAGAAGTTTGTTTCAGTCACATCCAAGCAGGACATTGTCACAAGCCTGCTCCCAGCCAGGGTCCTCTTGCTGCCTCCCTGGAGAGGGGCATGACACGCTGGCCTTCTGCATCATAGATAAGGAACAGAGGGTTCTCCAAGAGGTCCCCTTAGACTGTGACTCAAGGTCACCTAATGGGTGACAGAAAGAGATATTGGAGGAAGTGGGGGGGGGGCTCCAACACTGGCCACATAGCTCCTTGGTGGGTTTCTGGCTCTGACTTGCCCTCTGCTGGCTCCCTTTGAACATTTGACTTGATCTGAGCCCAATTTAGGGTCTGGGACAAGGTTGGTTATCTCTCTTCTTTGTTTCTGGATTGAGAGAGTTTGCTGGTGCTTCTGGGGACCAGTTGGCCTGGCTGATCTCTAGGAGACTAGTTCCATCTTTAGACCCTGTCAATGAAAAGCCCGATTGTGGCAGAAGACACCCCGTGTTGGAGAGAGCAGGCGTCAGGTAATACCCGCCCTGGGCATACTCTTTCTCGGGTCTCTGGGCATCAGCGTGCCTCAGGGTAGTCACGCAAGGCAAAGCTTCTAGTGTATATCAGCAGTGGTGTGGTGACGCTCTCCGTAGGCGCTGAACTTTTTTGTTTGTTTGTTTGTTTTTAATTAATTAATTAATTTTTTCCACTCATACAAACTTAATAGGTACCCTGTCCCCTCCCTCTCTCCACCACTCCCCATATCCCCTTGCTCCCTTCCCCCTTTTCCTCTTCCTCCCCCCCTCCCTTTCTCCCAGGGCTCCCTCCCCCACTCCCTGGAGCATCCTTTATGTGAATGTCAAACTTCCCTCTGGGTCCTCTTCTCTGATGAGGTGTAAGGACTCAGTGGCATTGCCCAGAGCCCTTTCTTGTGTTCCACTGAACACTACTGTGGCTGTTAATCCCTTGCTTCTAAGGATCCTAGTTCCTGTGATCCATGGTAGACTTTGAGGGGTCAATGCTATACCAGTCAGGGAAGGCATAGAGACTGGCAGATAGATGGTAACCATCCTGCAAATGGGAGACTGACCCCCCCCCAATGCTGAACCTCTTAAGGACAGGAATTCGGAGGGTCCCAGGCACCTGCAGGTATTCAGTGGACGTGTTGGATATTTTCAAACTTCAAGGTATGGTTCTTTAGATACTTTGGCTGGGTATATTAACAAAACAGCCTATTTTTAAAACAGCAACCAATGGGCATGCTGGGCACGTTTGTAACTCCATCAGTCAGGAGGCCGAGGCAAGAGGATCACAAGTTCAAGGGCAGCCTGGGCTATAAGGAACCCTGTCTAGAACCGAACCGAACCGAACCAAACCAAACCAAACCAAACCAATTAACAAGCGCCAGATTCAAGGAGACCTGAAAGGGCAAATGGCCCTTATAATAAATCACAGAGCGCATAGTCAGGAGAGAAGCCAGGTGTATGTGAAGGGGGGGACGTAGGCACTTGAACAACTTGCTAAGGCTGTGGGTGCCTGGGCTATGCTGAGGGGATTCTTCCAGTGCCCTGCATCTCACCCCAGCTTGCAGACACTCAGAGCACCCCATGTCTCCCCCTTATTCACAGTCTCGGAACACTCCCCCCAGGAGGTTCTGTTTCTGCACAGGGCTCGCACCAGATCATATTCGAGGCAGATGCAGCCAGCCCAGAAGCACACTGCAGAGTCTGCAATTCTTAAGCTCGTTCCCAAGCTGAAATTCTTCAGCTTGATGATAGGGAAATTTAATGGAAGCCGAGTCTGATTTATCTTGAAAAGTTGGGGCTGACCTGGTTGACTTGGGCTGTCATTCACTCCCATGGGAGATGAAATCACTACAGGGGGAATTCACAGCATCGTCCATAAGGGACGAACCGGTGGCACGGTGCTTGCTCCATTGGCTTAGTGAACTTGCCCCTGGGTAATGAGCATATTGCTGCCACGATTATCCTAAACAACCTTGTGACCCTCAGCTCCCCTTCAGGCCAGGGGATCCCAAGCTGAGCCTCCTCTTAAGCGAGCTGTCTGCTTCTGGCTCTTGGAGCCTGTGCACAGGGGAGAATGCTAAGCAACCACAGGGCTTGGGCTGAGCTAGGACACACTCCACAGCATCTGCCAGGGCTCTATGCATCAAGAGGAGCCCGGAAGGCATTCTCCGCATTGTACCAGTGCTCTATGCCTACATCCAGAAAGTTCCCTTGGCAGCCAGGTGCCCAGGCTAGCCCACAAAGGTCTGGAAACAAAGCATGTATCTAACACAGATTGAGCTATCCGGCCCATCTCAAGTCCCTTTAACCCATCTTTTTTTTTTTTTTTTTTAAATTTTATGTGTGTGTGTGTGTGTGTGTGTGTGTGTGTCAGAGGCCATTGTGTGTCCCTATGGAGGCCCAAGGGTGACTTCAGGAATCATCCTAGATTGCTTCTACCTCCTTGCTTTGCTCTGGTATTTCCCAGGCTCTGCCCACCAGGACCGGAAGTATGGACTGTCAGTTTCCACATTTTTTTTTAATGTGGGACCTGGAATTCAAACTCAGGATCTTCTGCTTGCGAGGCAGAGTCTTAACCCCTGAGCCGCCTCTCCAGACACCTTTAACTCATCTTTAAGCCTCCTCAGCCTCCCTCCACACACAGCTCAAGGGAGGGGAAGGAGGGAAGAGCAAGCAGACCTGCAGTGATCACAGTTGCTCTGAATTTGAACCCATCACTTTCAACAAAGGCAACTGTGGATCCAGCTGTAGGAACTGGCTGTGGGCAGAATTCCCCGTGAAGGGAGAGAGGGAACTTCTGGATCTCTACAGGCTATGGGGGAGGTGCAGGACTAGACGAGGACTTTGCAGCCAGGCAGCTTCTCTCCAGGACTCTGTCTGCAGAGAAATACCCATGAGGTGCAGACTCAGGAGGGAGGGGTGCCCAGGCTGAGGGCAGACAGGCAGGAGAGGGGCCCAGATGCTGCCCAATAGGCATTTATTCCTGGAGGCCAGGACATCCAAGACAAAATTTATGACGGGCACATCTATTATTTATTTATCTATCTATCTATCTATCTATCTATCTATCTATCTATCTATCTATTTATTTATTTATTTATTTATTTAATGTGTGTGTGTATTACATGCCTGTGGAGGCTAAAGGTGACATTGGGAATCATCTTGGATTGTTCTACCTCCTTATTGCTTTTGTTCTGGGATTTCCCATGCTCTGCCTCCTAGGGCCAGGATTACAGGCTACTACCATATGTGCCGGCTAATTTTATGTAGGATTTGGGGATCTGAACTCAGGTCCTTCTACTTGCAAGGCACAGGCCGTAGACCCTGAGCCATCTCCCCAGCCCAAGAATCTTATGCATGTAGGTTTCACCTCCACCAAAGGCCCCATCTGCTGATACTATACCTTGGGGACAGGGATGGTGGTGGTGAGGATTCTAATACATGAATTTCAGGGACATGAACCATTGCAGACTCAAAATGATGGGTATATTGGAGCAGACAAATTTCTGAAAATATTGTCTACTTTTTTCTGATTGTAAAAATAACTTGTGTACTTTTATATAGGATCTCTGGCAATGAGAAATCTATTCAGGTGTGACTTGTATAATAAAAGGGGGTTGGAAATATAGCTCAGCTAGTAGAGTGCTTGCTTAGCATGCACGAAGCCTTCGGTTTGGTTCCCAGCACTCAATAAACTGAGCGTAGGTGGCACACTCTTGTCATCCCAGCACACGGGATGTGGAGACAGAGGACTGGGTCATCTTTAGCCACATAGCAAGTTTGAAGCCAGCCTGGATTACACAAAACCCTACCTCACAAATACATACACAAACAATGTTTTTAGCTATGTATAAAAGAAATGAGGAACTCCTGGTTTTGGATACATGTTCTGTTTCTAAACCATGTGGGCTAGTCTGGGCACCTGACTGCTTTGGCCTAGGGGAACCTTCTAGACAATCTGGAGGCGCAGAACACAGATGCAGAATGTTCTTTCTGGGCTTTGTCCATATGTGAAGTGTCCTGGCGAGTGTGGAAAGCAGAAGCCGCCGTGTAACCACCTGCTTTACACAAAGCAGGTGTGTGTGTGTGGGGGGGGCTTTGAATAGGTCTCCCATCAGGCCAGGCTAGCACAGTAGGTTAACCTGTCCCGAAGGGGGCGGGGCACCAGCCTCGTGTTGTGTTCTGTTTTACACATATCACTGCTGTTCCTTACTATACCCCTGGAAGACGGGTGATCTTATTCCCATTTTCCAGGTGAGGAACCGCCTCAGAGAAGTTGAGCTGTCTACCTCAGGTCACGCAGCTAGCAGGAGACAGCCAAGATTTAACCCCAATCAGCCGTCCTCCAATATCTGGGCACTTGTCAACACATGTCACCTGCTTTCCAGGGTGACAGGAAGAGGCGGGTCAATAGTACCTCATACCTCAGCAGAGAACAGGCTGGCCAGGCACAGAGCGAGGAGAGACGAGGCTCTCCCTGCCCCCTTGCAGCAGCTGTCCTGAGACAGGCTGACTTTGCAGAGGGGCCATCCGAAGCGACAGGCAGGTGCTCTTACACGAGCGCCCCTCAGGAACTACAGGTGCCCGCAGTGGGTGCACCAAAGCACCGCAGTGGCGGCTCTGGGTGCGCTGCGCCTCCCTGAGCAGCGAAGTCCCGCGAGCCTAATTGATTTTTTCCAGCAGCAAATGTTGCCCAGGTTGCTCACACACCAGGGAGAAGAGCGATCGGCTGGCCCTGGAGGCTGCGGGTCACCCGCATGGCAGGAGATGGGCGCTTTGCTGCTGCTTTGGTGACAGAACCCACTGCCATGGACACAGCCCTGCCCCAGAGGAGAGCTCTGTCTGTCTGCTTCTGTTCTGACGCATTTTTCTCCCAAGACACACAGTGGTGGTGGTGCTGCAGGGATGACCACTGAGTCCCACCACTGGTCACTAACTCAGGCTGAGGTCACGCCTCTAACACACAGCTCAGCCATGCCACAAAGAGACAGGGCTTGTCAAATTTAGTGAACAAAGACCTACGAGAGGAGACGGCAGGAGAAGAGTTCTTCAGCACTGTGGAAGACAACGAGAAAGTTCTGGAAAGCTGCGATGGGGTCACATCCGTAAAGCACACCACATGTCCCTGTGCCTGGCCTCCACGGGCAATGGGTTTCCTGGCCCTGCCAACCAAGGAAGTCTGGGGGCCTCTCAGTGGGGATGCAGGCACTAGAGGGAAGTGATACGGGACATGTGAAGGGATCTATGTGGGGGAGAAGTTTCTTCTAATCCTGTTTGGCTGTGTGACTTTGGGGAGGTCACTTTACCTCTCTGGGCTCAGTTTCATCCTTCCTCAATTGACTCTGATATGTGGTCCTTTACGCCTTGTGGTCCTGGCACGGCTCTGTGACAAGTCCCAACATTATTACCTCAGAAAGCAAGGGGGGTGGGGGAGAAGGGAGACCCCACAAGGCAGTACGTACACTGGGAGCGCTCACCAGAAGCCTGTGCTGAATTTAACACGTAGGCACCCCACCAGGGATTCTGCTGCAAAGCTGGCCAGCAGGACTTCTAAACCTGGCCCACCAAGGACCACCAACCAAAGGTCAGGGAGGAAACCAATAGAAAGTTTCCATTTTCAATCCCCCAAAAGTTCATAAAAGGGGACCCTGGGTTCAGAGCTTTGGAGCAAGACTTGGAGCAGTCTTGCCTCCCCTCTGGCTGCCCTTGGTTCTCCCAAGCAATCAAGTGACCCTTTCTCCGCTTTTCGATAAATTCTACTTAAACCATTCAATGGCATCTCAGCTTCAATCTGGGATGCAAGAACTTAAACAGAATTTGAAGTTCTGGGGCTGGGTCTCTGGTCACTTCTGGGGCATGGGAGGTACCCACAGAGCAGGGCTCCAGGACTGTGCCCTTGGTCCTTCATAGATGTGGGGGATAACCTGGGCGAGTGGGGATTCTGGCGGACTCTGTCCCCATGGTTTGTGGCCATGTGGGGTGAAGAGTGTGGAATCCACGCCCACCCGGGGAGACAAGGAGCCAGGCAGCATCCGTTTCCTCTGCTTCCAAACAGGAAGTGCCACCAGTCTGAAGTGGCCGGAGAATACAATGAGGTCATCTGTGTGGGAACGCAGGGAGAAAACAGCACCGAGACTGTCACTGACAGAAAAAGAATCTGGCATTAAAATCTTGAAGCCACATGTCAGTCCAGCTTGTCTCAGGAACTGCTCCGTGGGGAACCATAACATGCAGGGACTAGGGTAGCTAGTGAGTCAAGGGTTTAGAGACTTAACCACAGAAGCCCATCTTGTGTGTCTGCCTATCCCATCAGCCACTTCTGCCTCCAAGGCGACACGCATACGTACCCGCTCATACCCACACACAAATGTAAGCACATGTACACACATACATACAGAGCCATGTGAGTATATTCTATTCCGATGGCTCATCTGGAAGATTCTTTTGTCTAAGGCAGTGAAATATCAGGCTAACTTAGACCTTTCTCTTTTCCCTTCCTCTGTGACATAACACAATTAGTCTATGTCAGAGCTTCTTATCCCGGGATGTCCCACAGGTCACCTCTACTTGGGGGCATTTAAAAGGAGTGTTATAGGTTGGAGAGATGGCTCAGGGGTTAAGACTCTGCCTCGACACCAGGATCCTTATCGGCAAGGGATTAACAGTCATAATAGTGTTCCCACACTAAAGAGGAGCCCAAGAAAGGGCTCTGGGCAATGCCACTGAGTCCTTACACTTCACTAAACTGGAGGATTCAGAGGGAAGTTTGACATTCACAATAAAGGAATATCCAGGGAATGGGAGGGAGGAAGGGGGGGGCACTGGGAGAAAGGGAGGGAGGGGGTAAAAGAAAGGGGAAAGGGGGGAGGGGCAAGGGGGACTGGGGAGGAGTGGAGGGAGGGAGAGGACGGGGTACCTACTAAACTTGTATGATTGGAAAAAATAAATAAATATAATAAAAATAAAAAAATAATAAAAAAGGACTCTGCCCCGAAAGAAGGTCCTGAGTTTGAATATAAAAAACACCAAGGAGAAATGGCAGTGGCCTGCACTTCCAGGCCTGGTCTGGGAAATCCCAGAGCAAAGCAAAAAAAAAAAAGAGAGAGCGAGAGAGAGAGAGATTGAGAGAGAGTTTAAGAGTTTAAGGCCTGAAGACAGTTCTTTTTTTTTAATTATTTCTATTTATTTACTTATTTATCTATTTATTATTCTATTTTTATTTTGTGTGTGCGCGTGTGTTTAAGTGTGTCTCTCTATGCAGCCCAGGCTACCCCTGAGTTCACAATCCTCCTTACTTAGCCTTCTGAAAGTGCTAGAATTACCAGCATGAGCTGCCATGTCCAGCTAAGAAGCTTCCTTCAGGTAACTTCCCGCTTTTGAAGTATGAGTGCTGCCATTTATCTTTTAGAAAAATAATATATGCATATGGAAAAAAAAGCAAGCGCAGAAATGGACGTAGGGTGAAGATGGCCTTTCTTGTCCCCACTCACAATTGTCCCCCACAGGGGTAACGATGAAACAGAGTTCCATGTCTCCTGAGTTCCTCCTCTCCCCAGTGAAGCGGCACTCATCCTCCTTTACAGTCTGGATGGGGTAACCTGTGCTGCTCACCTGCTGTGCATGGACCCACGCATCTGAGGTGCATCTGCAGCAGCCTGCAGGAGCACAATGCGTTTCTTTAAGGAACACACTTTACTTGAGTAGTTTCCTCCCAAACTCTTGCATGACAGATGATTCCCCACTAGTGTAACCTTTGCTCACACAGGAAGAATGAACACCCGGGACCACAATGCTCTGTCAAAGGCTGCCTGATCGATTGCAGTCGTCTAGCCGGGCGGACTAGCTGCCCGTCCCCTCCGGATCCTTACTGTCTGGCGCTCAGCAAAGGCATCTCACTGTGGTTTGAGCAGCAGCCTTTTTATAAAGTGGTGAGATGAAGCGGCTTTTCGTGTTTAATCTCTCCTTGTCTTTTTTTTTTTTTTTCTTTCTTTCTTCTCTTGGGAGGCAACTGTTTTCTCTTTTGCCAGTTCTGGAGGGCAATTCTTGGGTCATTCAGCTTGTTCTGCATAACCCAAAGCCCCTTAGGCTCTAGGATTATGGCTCCTATGAGGAGCCATATGAGGGTGGGGGCTGCCCAGGTGTCATAGCCAAGGGTAATAAGGAGAAACCCTCACAGGACAGCACTGACCCCCTGCCTGTGTGGGAGGAGCCCCCTTCACATGGGCAAATGACCTCCCTGGTCTCTAACACTTGCTCTCTATAGGGTGCATTTCAGTGTGATGCGACAGGAAACATAGTTGACATAACTCTTTAAAAGATGGTGATGGGAAATTTTATCACTCAAACTCAAGCGCACACCTGGATACCCACCCACTTTCCAGATGCAAAAGGGTAAGTAGGTAGTTTTGTGCATGGTGCCCTTCCTGAGCACCACCCTTTAATTTTTACCACCTTCATTCACTCATCCACGTCTTCCTGCACTCAGCAGTGACTGGATGCCCATTCTATGCCCTGCACCACACCAGGGATCGAGGACACACACAGCGAACCTCCATTCGACAGATGGGAGAGCCGGTGGAGCCTGTTCCCAAGAGCGGAAGGAGATGCTGTCAAGAGAGCTACGCAAAGCCGCACAAACAATGGGAGAGGAGAAAAAAATTCTATTTGATTTGGAACCAGACAGAAAATCGTTAATTTACAAATTATCTTTAAATTCTAGTTTCTACTTTGGGCCTTTAGTTTCATATCTCAAGGTGATTACTGAACCGTGTCTATCTTAACCTATCGTTGGCCTTTTCTCCAGGTGTTTTCTAGGTCCCTGGAAACATGGGTGAGCTCTGGCTGCTGACTAATCTCACTACCCTGGCTTCAGCAGCCAAAGGTCTCCTAGGACATTTTGACCAGCCTGCAGCCTCCACCCAGTTCCATTTAGCTCAGTGAGGGCCGCCTAAACCGTCTTTTCTTTTTTCTTTTTCCCATCTGTATCCACCTCACTACCGAATGGGGAGCACTATGGATCAAATTATGCTTACCCCAAGCACATCTTAGTTGGGATAGCTTTTTTTTTTTTTTACTTAAAGGAAAAAGCAATCTGTTCCTTTATTCATCGTATGACACAGTCCCTTAGGTTGAAATTCCAGGGTCTTGATCCATCCATCCATCCATCCATCCATCCATCCATCCATCCATCCATCCAATCATTTCTTTGCTTGGCCTTTGAGACAACACAGTGAGGTCTATCTTCACCCTGCTCAGGCTCTGGAGGTTTAAGCAATGGCAAGACCCCCCACGTGAACGATGCTACACTTGAGAAGTCTTGGGTTTTAATTACTTGCTGGCCTCAAACTACTCATGTGATTCCAGCGCCATTTAACTTTCTCTGCATCATCGTCCTGAGTCTCAGTGTCTTAATGTCTTCCCTTCCCCACTTTTTTTCTTCTTTTTGTGGAGTTGGGGATGGAACCCAGGGCCTCGGACATGTTAGGCAAGTTCTCTAGCATTAATACATTCTTACCCTGGAAGAGAAAAATTCTTACTTTACAGTCTTATGTCAAGAATTAAGTGACATTATGCAAATTGTAAAGTGTCATCTCCTTATTAGCAATTTGGGGTTTTGGGGGCATACCACAACTTGAAATCACGGTGCATAGACAACCCGAATGTAAAGCCATCCTGTGTTCCTATTGAGGTGTTCCACATTACTTCTTCTTTCCAAACACACAGAGGTTAAAAGGACTCATTATCTCAAAATTAGCCAAAATCAGATCAGCGTTAGTGTACCTAGAAAGTAAGTCCCAAGTGAAAATCAGATAAGTGTTAATGTACCTAGAAAAAATGTCCCAAGTGGTCTTTGCAAAACTGGGGCCCACTGAGGGGCAGTGTTTGTCCCACCAGCAGGTGGCAATCCCAGGGGCCTTACTAGTGGAGTCCCAATGGCGGATGGTCGGGAGTCTATCACCTGGCGCGACCATCCACAATGAGGTGATGTGACTAGTGGGCGACTGAGGGAGGTGTCCTCTTCCCACCCACCATGTGGATCCAGGGCTGCCACAGACGTCCACGCTGTAACTGCAGGATCCGCTCACCTGTGCCAAGTGTGTGCTCAGAGCCAAGGTTGGCCATGTTTCTCAGTAGCTGTGACCTTGGGCTTCAGTACTTTTAAAGCATTTTCTTATAGAACTACTCACTTCTCACCCTGAATGCCTTTTATAGACTGTAATGACCCATCTCCTACCTAGCCACACACACACAAAAAAAAAAAAAAAGAAAAAGAAACCGGGTGGGATCTCACATATGGTATCTTCACTTTACAGCTGGTGGATTTAAAAAATTTTTTTTGCTGGCGAGAAGGTGGGAGGCAAGAAGGGAACAGAATGGTGGCTGTCTCCCTTGGAGGGAGGTGTTGTGGAAGATGCATCAGTGCTGTGAAGAGCCCCCACAGTGCAGATTCCTGGCCACAGAAGCCCAGCCTCCCACCTCTCTCTCTCTTCCCATGATTCCCCTGTCCCAGGTCCCAGAGCGTGAAGCACACTGAATGATTAAGTGTGAAGTCGGGAAGAGGAAGATTGCTCTCTCCACTCCGACCATCCTACCCTCCCGCCCACCCACCATGAGGCAGAGGCTGCCTTGGTTGACCTTGTCCAGGGAAACTGCCCCTTTAATTCTCCCTGGAGATGCTGTCTGGGAGCTGCCCTTGCTCTTCCCTATGTAGTTACATAAGTTCCCTCATCCTTCACCCCTGGGCACATGACTCCCCCCTCCCCATGGCACTGTGGTGGATACGAATGCTGCTCGTGAGTAGAGCCGGGTAATTTAGAAAGAGAGGCTCTGCTCGGTAAGTGTGGACTGGTCTGTGATGCTAAATTTGGTTCTGCCGTCATGGGCCTACATGAAGCAGCAGCCGGGTTTAGCGGCTTTTGCTTTCGTGTTAAAATAATTTCTTCGGGCTCGTGTTACAGGTGACCAGTTCCAAGAGGCTGGAGGGCATGCGTCCCAGGTCCTTAGCACTAGACACAGGCCCCTTGGCTTCTCAGGGGCTGGCAGAGAGAATGGGCTAGGGGGAGGCTCTGAGGGTGGAAGACAGGTGCAGAGTCGTGCCTGATTAAGGACCACCCGGCTCTCTTTCAAATCCTGAGATCTCCTCGCCTCAATCTGTTGCTCTGCAAAATGGGACAATGACCTAGGCTTTGGGGGGAATGATGACTGACGGGTAATGTTTCTAAGAATACAAAGGAATCTGGACTACCGTGGAGACTGTCGGACTGGCCTCAAGAAGAGTGGGGTGATAACAATGGAGTATTTCTTTTTTTATTTTTTATCTATTATTTATTCAATTGTGTGTGCGCGCGTATGTGTATGTATGTGTGTGTAGAACCACAGGCAAATTCAGGAACCCCCATGGACCGCCTCCACTTCCTCCTTGTTTACTCTGCCCCGGGATTCACGGGCTCTGCCCCGGGATTCACGGGCTCTGCCCTACCAGGACCAGAAACGCAGGCTGCCTCCGCTTCCGCCCGGTGGGGTCTAGGATCCGAACTCAGGACCTTCCGCCTGCAAGGCAGAGGCTTAACCCTTGAGCCACCTCTCCAGCCCCAACAATGGAGTATTTAAAAGGAAATGTGACTTATGTTTTCCGACACTCAGTGCAATGGGACTACAGACTAGTAGCTGGAGGACTTGTTTCATTTAGCAGGGGGATTTACCAAAAAGTCAGGGTCTCCCTGGGCTCTCCAGTGAGTTCTAGACCAGCCTGGGCTAGAGTGAGACCATGTCTCAAAAAGACCAGTGAAAACTCAGACCAGGGAGTGCTCTAAGTTCTGAGCACACTGGCATGGTGGCTGTGCAGGGTCAGGTGAAATAGACTCTGACCTCTCACTTCAGCGAATGGCCAATCAGAAAGGGGATGGGACCGGCACACAGAGCAGTTGAGAGAGGGGCAACTAGGCGTCAACTATTGCAGCAGTGATGAGGATGGAGGAAGCGCATGAGCCCTTGGATCTGTTGTACAATAAGGGGGAGGGACAGTGAGGGGACATCTTCTGCATAGCACCTGAATGGAGGGGACAGCGACAAGAGCTGGGGCTGCCTGGAGCAGGGAGGCTGGAAGGGAGGCCCAAGGAAGCCCAGGACCTAGGCAGGCGGCATGAGGGCAGGCTTGGCTTAGCAGGTGGCAGAGAACTGGTGACTCATGCTTGGACGTGGGCATGACAGACGACATGTTGCTCTGGGAAGAGCCGGGCAATGGAAGGCAAAGTGGATGGACGTGAGCTTTGGACATCACATTAGGAATTATTATCGCTTCCATGATGGTGCCAAGGTGAGGATTAAACCCACTTAGGAGCCAGTGAAAGTAGAATGAGAGAGAGAGAGAGAGAGAGAGAGAGAGAGAGAGAGAGAGAGAGAGAGAGAGCCAGGTGGCATCTGCAGGAAATGGCACAGCTTTATTCCAGGTGTGGAAGGAGGAGGACATTTCCCATATCACAGACTGCAAGGTGGCAAGTTCCGATGACCCAAGTGGGGAGGACCAGACAGCGATGAGGGCATTTTTGGGATTCCCAAGGAAAAGTCACATAGGGCCACTGGACACCAGGATTGGAGCTGAAGGCCAGTTTTGGGGTCCAATCAATAGGCCTCCCACCACGTGCACAATCGAGAAACCCTCCACTCAGGCTGGGGATGGAGCTCAGTAAACGGAGCATCTGATTAGTATGCAAGAGGCCCTGGGTTCAATCCCTAGTGCTGAGGGGGGTGGGTGGGGAAGAGACAAAGAAACCCTCCACTCACAGAGCAAAGCAAATGAACTTCAGCCCAGCTCCAGTTTAATTCAAAGCTATTCAATTAATGAGTCACCAAAATATTATGCCATCAAAGTCAGTGGTTGGCGTTAATTTATTCACTGTTGCCCTAATCAATTCCCACACATGCTAAACACGGAGTGGCAGGGAGAGCCCACCCTGGACGTAATTAGGATGTGAGAGATTCTGTACCAAGCCCCATCTGATCGGGAAGAAATTGAATATTCCAGAGAACATGGAAAAGCTCCCAGGAAATTCCATTCAAGGGTCATGACATGAGCCGAAAAGGAAGTCTCAGCTCTTTTCCGGAGAAGTCTGACACGGGTACAGGCTAAAAGTCACTTAGAGTCACCCCACCCACTGTCCTGCACCCTGACTTTAGGTCTCCTCCTCAAAAAAAAAAAAAAAAAAAAAAAAAAGAGAGAGAGAGACCAAAATGACCAGTACAGGCTGCTCTGTGTCTTCCTGTCTATCCTCCTGGTGTTCACCCAGGGGACCAGCTGCCCCCGGCTGGCTGGAGCCAGGATCTCGGTGGCAGCAGCTGTACCATCTCAGGAGGAAGCTGCGCTCAGCCCACAAGAGGCTTCAGATCAGGCATCTGCCGGGCTCTCTGGAGGAAGCTCCTCCCTGGGCACCGACTTCTGAGATGCTCACAGGAATTTTTACAGATGCCGCATTCTAGTCGTGTGGCTGCCAGTGAGAAAGAGGCCTGCACATTCTCAACCATTCCATCCCATTCCCCGGGGAGACCGCTTAATCCTCACATCACAGGTGAATGAGGGTGGTCCAGGAATTCTCTATTTTTTTTGCCAGAAGTCTTTTTTGTTGGCCAATGGAAATGAAGTTGGTGATTAAACGTAGGACCCAGCAAGCCCGGCAACCTGTGATGACGGAGACCACAAAATGAATAGATCACAAGCGTCTGTAATTCCGTCTTGCCAGCAACAGATGACACGTCAGATATTTTTAAAGTCTTACTTTAAACCTTGGTCCAGACTGTCAACTTACAATATGAATCCTGCTGATAAGAAAAAATTCCTGCATTTCTCACCAACCATTAAACACTGTCCATGATTATTATAGCAAATAATCACCAAAAGGGATGTACTTCAATGTCCTTATTAACACACTACAGGGACCAGTTCAAACATTACTGACCCTTTCTCAGGCACAGCTGAGACATGCACAGGGAGGGACTTTGGAACCAGGAGGAGGAGCTAGTTTAGCGCTAAGTCCTGCAGGAGAGGCAGTGTATCCCCAAAGATTTACTGGGGTAAATATTCAACAGGCTTAAAGAAAGTCCTGGTGAAGGTGTGAAGATCTCTCCATTATTCAAGCGGATTTAGGAATTCCCTGAAAAAAAAATCCATCTTGCATGAGAAGAGATGTTAAACCACTGTGGTGGGAGCAGAGGTGGGACTGAATTTCTGGGGTCCTGGAATATTTCCCTTGTTCTCAGGGAGTAAGACCAGACAGGGAATGGATCAAAAAAGGCTGGCGACGTCTCCAAGGGCTATTCCTATTACTTCTTGGCATTGGGCATCTTCAAAAGAGACCATTTGTATCGGTCTCCACCGTGATATTCATTGTGCCCCAGGACAGGGGATTGCACTGTCTGTTTCCACAGCCTGTCTTTCCTCCACTTACTAATATCAACCGACTTCGATTCTGAGGCGCTGCCAACACCAAAGCTGAGACCTATTCAGGTTTTCTTTTTTTTTTTTTTTTTTTTTTTTTCACTTTTAAATTTTTTTTTATTATTATTATTTATTCAACTGTGTATATGTGCGCGCGCGTGTCTGTGTGTGTATGTGTGTGTCTGTGTATATGTAGAACCACGGACGAATTCGCGAACCACCATGGACGCCTCCACCTCCTTCTGCCCCGGGATTCACAGGCTCCGCCCTACCAGGACCAGAAGCGCAGGCCGCCCCCGCTTCCGTCTGGCGTCTATACGTGGGATCTGGGATCCGAACTCGGGACCTTCCGCCTGCAAGGCGGAGGCTTAACCCCTGAGCCACCTCTCCAGCCCCTATTCAGGTTTTCAACAAACTCAATGCAAACACTCTATAGATATACAACAAATAAGGCAATGAATATTCATTCGTGTGTGTGTGTGTGTGTGTGTGTGTGTGTGTGTGTGTGTGTGTGTAAAATCAAAGATACGCACATGAATAAACATCAGTGGCTTCTTTGCTGATTTCCAACTGTTTTTCAGTTATGGACCTTGAATAAAATTCTTTCCGAAGGGGAGTACATATAATAAAAGGAATTTAAATTTATTAAGGAATCTGCCATGGAGAGATTTTTAGTCATGCTTCCTTAAATTAGTATTCTATGTAAATAACTTCAAAATTCTGAGCTTGAATGAATGAATATAATACTTCTATGGTTCAAGTTAAGGCAAAATGTGTAAAATTATTTTACTTTAAGGGCATCCTTATATATTCTAGACCAGCATCTTATTGCCTTAGTCTCTTGAATGTTGGGGTTATAGGCACTGGGTTTATATGCATCTTTTAAAAAATGATTTCCTGATAGGATTTTAAATTTAATGTATTACGTTTCTTAGTGTTAATTTCACGGATCAGAAGGCTTAAGCCTACTTTATTGATTTCATGCAGGACTCTGATTATTGGATGGTTGAACTTCTTATGCTTCGATCACCAGGGCTGTGCTTTAACTCATTTGCTTCTATACCTCTCTCCACTCCCCGGCATGGAGTCTGCTCACCAGGTTACTAACCTTGCCACACTGTGAATCATTTCATTTGCAAGGTCTCCCTCACATCTGCTGCCTTCCACGACTTCCATCAGCTTCTCAGTCATCAGGGTCACTTTTATTTAACGAGTGAACTAGAAAGACCTCTGAACCCGTGAAGCTGAGCTAGGTCATCCTCAGAGAGGGAATGAAGGAAGGAGGGAGGGAGGGAGGAAGGGAGGGAGGGAAGGAGGGAGGCAAGTTCAGGGTGTGGAAAGTCAACTGTCTACTCCTGGCATGGACCAGGTTTCAGGAAGGAAGAGGACACAGCCCGACAATAGACAAAGAGTTCTGTGTGTCCATTTAAACATGTGTGTACATGATCTCGGAGACCACTTCCACCCAAACAATGCCTGGTTCCAGAGGGAGCCTGGATCCTGGATCGATGGCTTGATTATAACAGATCTCAGCACTAGGGGCCGCAGACGCCTCTGTCCTTCACCCAGCCACAAGTGGCAGGATACGGCCAGCAATGACATTTGCTGGATAGCTGCGACATGCCAGGCCCTGGTAAGCAGAGCAGCACCTCATTTAAACCCTGTGGCAATCTTCCAGGTAGGCACTATCACACTCCAAACTATAAGTGACTGAAAACTCTCTAAAGGACTGAAGAACACCGTAGGTCCTGCCATGTGGGGAGAGCTGGGACTAACCCCAAAAGCTCAGGTCTTCCGTCCATCCCTTTGTTAGGTCAGCTGGCCTTCACATACAGGACCCTGCCTTGCCCCGGGGACCTGTCCTCCAGGCATTCACAACCTTTCCTTGAAACACATTTTCTGGCTTTCTGTTGAGTGGTTGATTTGGTTTAGCATAGAACTTGCTAAAACATGAGCAAAGTGGGGGGGTATGTGGAAAAGAAAATCAGCAGTTCTTTTTTTTTTTGAGTTTGCATTTTTCTGAACCCAGTTCTATCCACATGCCTATGGCACTCTCCAGCACTCTAAAACCATCTGGCATGAGCTTACATCACCTCCCCTACATTCTTGTGGAACCATCTAGACAGGGAAGGGGCTGGACAGAGGAGGCAGGAGCTTGGTATTTGGACAGGAAAGGACTTCTTGGGTAGCAATCCTGCTGGCAAGCCCACAGGAATGAAACAGGGGTGACAGTGTCTGCGCCATCCTTGGCACTGGTGGGTTGGGGGGGGTGGCTCACAGCTGCTTCACACCTTCGCTTGTAGAGCACCCCATGGGTGACGATGTCTTAGCAGTCTCATGGCCCACACAGAAATCTTATTATCCCATAGCATAATGGAAATCTCCTGCAGAGCCTGGTCAGGCAATGCCCACAGCTTCCAGGATGATTGCAATGGGGATCCCTATGCCCGCCTATGGCATCAGGGTTGGGCTTGCAGCTATGGGAGGCCAAAGCTCAATCTCTAGGAAGCTTAAAACATAAAACAGAAATCAGATGTTCCCAAAACCTCAGCGACTTTACTCTGGCCACAGGTGAATCTGGCTGATCCCTCCCAATCTTAATCAGCAGTCTGTGAGTCAATCAAACACAGCTGTCCCTTCACATGACAAAGGAGCCCAGAATACCTGGATATGAGGAAGAGGTTTAAGGCCCTAGGGAAGACGCTTCTTTCTGTTTGACAAACGGAACACTTAAAGTGGAATGCTCCTCGTGCTAGAATCAGATACTGGGAGCTTAAGTCCGCATCTCTCTAACTTATCCCGGCCATTTGAAAATCAGACACTTGCAGAAGCATTGGGTTATAGCTTCTGATTGGATACTAAGCTAGTTCACAAAGTTTTATCAAAAATCACATGGTACTGAACCGAGGAAGCTGGTCTTGGGCACACAATACCATCCCGTATTAGCTGTGTGATTTATAGTTGGTTATGAAGTGTCATAGTTAGGCACAGGTGTCAACTTGATGGTTGAGGGTTTGAGCTCTGGGCACATTTGTGGAGAATTAGTGGTTGGGTTAAACCCAGAGCAAACCTGCAGGAGATTGTCTGGCTGATGGGGAAGGCCCTGGTGGGTGGGATTAGGCCCTGGAATAAAATACAGAGAGCTGGTTGAGAGAGTCGGCATCCTTGTATACACTTGGCCAGACATGCCAAGTAAGGATCATCCTTCTCTCAGCCATTATGTGGTGATAATGTGGCCAGTTCCCTCAGCCCTGGTGTTGGTGTGAGTTCTCCTACAAAGCTGGACAAGGAACTGTAACCAGTCTATCATATCCCTTAAGCCATTTGATGGTAATTTATCAGCAACCTTATAGGCTAACTGCTACATGAAGCCTCTCTAGGCTTTGGTTTCCCTGTCTGGAAGAGATTGATATCAGTTCCTACATGGGGAATAGTTGCTGCGATTATGCAGGGAAACACCAGCAGTACAGAACCTTCCTAGGAGACACTCAATAGATGTCACTGAGATGACTGGCACAGCAGCACGGTTTCTCTCCCCAGTCACATCTGTGTACTTGCAGGGTGTTTAGCGCATCTTTGGCTCTGCCCAGGAGATGCCAGTAGCAGCCTCCCCCAACTATTCTCCAAACAGTCACTGAATAGAGGACCACAGTATTCCAGGAAAAGAGCCGCATTCCTCCCTGCTAGCACAGCATTTTCGTCTCCCTGGCAGCCCAGCTGGATGTAGGGAGGCTGCGTTCTTCTCTCCCTCCTCGCCTCCCCAGGGT
The DNA here is from genome assembly GCA_023101885.1 of Typhlomys cinereus. NCBI lineage: Eukaryota > Metazoa > Chordata > Mammalia > Rodentia > Platacanthomyidae > Typhlomys > Typhlomys cinereus. Next base: position 160,433 of record JALPQD010000298.1, on the reverse strand, counting down.
CCTGAACTCATGGGTAGGGCAAGTGAGGACGGGAGTATGGAAGAATGCGGGAGTGTCCAAAGTGGGTGACGAAAGCAAGGCAAGGAAGGAGTGGAGAGGTGGGGTTCCCCTCCTCCATCCTAGTCACCTGCAGAAGGAACATGGTCAGCCCCCCATGTGGTAGGCAGGTGGGATGTGGCCTCTCCCCTTCTCTTCCTTCCTCCATTCTGGCCAATGAAGGGCCAGTGAGGCACTGTTAGGCTCTTAGGTCGGAAGCAGGGCACGGAGGTGTCATTTAGACCCATGGGGACAAAAGGGACTTGATTTGTCCTTAAGCCTTCCAGACGTTGTGATCGTGAATAAGCACATCTAGATCCCTCCATGCTACTTCCTCTTCACCACTCTCTCAATCTCTACCTCTCTGTGACATCCATCTATTTGTTTGTTAGCTGAGTATGGACTAAATACTTATTGCATGGTTAGCCCTACAGTAAGCCTCTAAGGGTGTGTATTTGTGAGCACGTGTGTGTGTGTTACAGTACACTATCTGTCCCTGTGGAGGATTCAGGGTGACATCAGGAATCATCCTGGATTGATTCTACCTCCTTTTTGCCTTTTTCCCAGGCTCTGCCCACCAGGGGACCAGAGGTTCAGACTGTTTTTCTGCCTGGCATTTTTTCCATGCATGACCTGGGATTGGAACTCAGGACCTTCTGCTTATGAGGCAGAGTCTTAACTCCTGAGCCATCTTTCCAGCCCATGTAGTTTTTAAAAATTACTTTATTACAGTAAGCAGCAATACAGAATATATCAAAGTCTTTCTTTTTGCAGCAAACATCTAACAAACATTAGGAAAAAACACAAATAATGAAGCAGAACATATATAAGCATATTTTTCTGTGGACTATTTGTTTAAACTGTTTTTTGGAGTGATTATTTTCCAATGAGGGGGAGCAAGGAAGATATTAAGCTAAATAAACAGAAGATAAGGTACAGTTGGAAATGGTCACAGGGAAGTAATCAACGATTACAATATCCAGCTGGAAAAGGAACATAGTGCACACACACACACACACACACACACACACACACACACACAGAGCTAGGAAACTCCGAAAACCATGTACAAGAGACATAAAACACAATTTCTTAAAATTTTCAACAAATGAGCTGCACGTAACAATACTGAAAAGCAGAAGGAAAAGTCCCCACGTACACAAAGGGCGCCACAGTTCTATCTAGTGGCTAATCTTGACCTCCAAGGATATTTTGTGTCAAAGGCTTGTGCAATATACCATCTCCTTCTCCCAGTGGGAATAAACCTGACCTTTCCTCAATCAAACCGATTCTAAATTTTCTTCTTGCAGTGAGGGCATTATCTATTTCCTTTGTTTCTCTCTGGGGAACAGAGCCTGACACTAGAAGCCACTTAGAAGCCACACCCTTCCACTGCTTTGGGAGTAGGCAGACAAGGTCTATGCAGGGTAGAGACACGCAGCCATGGGCTGTCTCTCATTCAAAAACCAGCCAAAGCCAACACAGCCTATCTCCAAATCTTCCACAGGTGAATCCAAGCCAGGTTATTGCTGCATACACATCTGCTAAGGAATGGATTAGCCTCAAATCACTGCAGCCGGCTAGGGAGTTGGGGGGGGGGGAAATGGATGGCACATTTGATTAGCTGTCCATTTATTTAGAGGGAAGCTTTGCAGGTGGGGAGTAGGCAAGCAATTCTTATATGGCAAACATATGCAGCATCATTAAACACAAAACGGTATCTCAGAAGTAACCACAGGTTTAAGAAAGACATTTCCCTAAGATACTTCCTTTTCTGCAATGAGATCTGTCAGTTAAAGGAGCCGGGCAGGAATCGTGCAGAACTCCCGGCGGTATTGCGCCTGGCGAGATAGCGCAGTCTCTGTCCCAGACCCCAACATCCAGCCCAATCTCAATCACCCAAAACCCACACTTGGAGTTACAAATTCCTGAGCGCCGGAGGGTGAGGCTGGTGTTCTGTGGCATAAAAGAGATTCTCCCGCCCATTGGGTTTGGGGAGAGGGAGGTGCGATGGCTTTCTGGTGAGTACCAGGGCGTTTTCGGATGCATGGTAAGGGGTGGCTCAGCGCTCAGCACTCTACAGTTGGGGTGTCAAAGCGAACGCTTCATCCCTCTAGGTTCAGGGATGTTAAAGCGAGCGCAGGACCAAGGGATGGAACTTCTCAATCACACACCATCCGCCAGCCTCAGAAGCCTCGGCTAACAGCCCGGGCCTTGGACGACCCTAAAACCGCACGGAACAACCAACTCGCTTCAAAATGGAGTGAATTCGCAGACGCGTGGCTGCGCTTTGTTTCTGTACTGTATGAAATGCTCTCCCTCTCCCCCCTCCCACCGACCTAACCGACAGGGGGTGACATCTCTGCCCCCAGAGCCTGGCTGCGTCTAGAACGGCAACCCCGTGCCCAGCAGCGGGTTTGAATTGATCCTCCAGCCGCGTGGGCAATCTGCGCCCAGCAGGCCTAGCCACAGCTCCGAACTTGGGATAGCCAAGGTTCGAGGCCCACCCTTTCCCCCAATCCTCCTCCCCCCACCACGGCCGGGAACAGTGGCCTGCCCGGGGGAGGCTTCACCCCCCCCAAAAAAAAACCCAAAATATTCCCCGGAATTCAGATCAACCTGGACGGTCCGCATGGATGATGCAGGTGCTCGGTGGGTCTGAGAACTGCGCCCCCATATCCGTTTTTCAGCAACAGATTAACAAGAAAACCGCTAGGAGCAGGCTCACTGCAGGGCGGCGAAGCTGACACTAGTTCGCTTTCCATTCCACATGGTTTCAAGGGCGTCAGTAAATTCGGACCTTGAAGCCTCATTTAAATAATATTAATTAATATGCCTATAATGAAAACACATCAGGGACGCCTTATCTGGGTGACTGCGGTCGCGGGAGCCAATCAGAACCAGGCTCAAGTCAGAGACCAGAGACTCTTTCCCGCGTCCTTGGGTAGGACAACTAGGCACCTCAGACAACCCCAGAGTCCTGAATCTCCGCGGGCAAGGGGTGGGGCAACGCCTGAAAGATCCTCCTCGAGGCGTGTAGTTCCCATGGCAACACCCCCTCCGTACCTCCCCTTCTGGTGGGCTGGGAGAGATGGGTGGGGCCGCAGCGCCCCCTGAGACCTTATACACTCTCTTCACATTCTCCGGGTGGGAGAAGCAACAGGGTTTAAAGGCTGAAGGCACTGTGCCTGAGGGCTCCCTCGGTCCCTGAGGGTTGGGGAGGACAGGTGGCGCCCCTCGTTGGGAAACCTGATTGGGTGTGGCTCCCAGGATGCTCAAGGTGTAGGGAGGGGCGTGGTTCCTTTGATACCCGCACCACAGACCATTGCCTGGAATCCCACCCCTTCGGTCTTGCTAAGGCTTCTTCGTGTTGGGCCGAACTGGGGGAGAAGAGGGTACGTGGGGTCACGACCGTTCCAAGTGAGTCCCTGGGTAGTGTGTCTCGACCCCTGCAAGCCGGGGGGAATCCAACAAAGGGGCTGAAATGAGGGGTAAAAAAGAGGATTTGTCGGGAGCGCGTGGCTAAATATCCCCGCAGAATGAAAGCCAAAAAACCAAGGCTGGAAATGCAGTTCGATCGCGCAACCTCTACAAACAAAGCAGCGAGCTCCCCCAGAAGATCCGGGGGAACGCCCCCGGTGCTCACGCCCGCAGCTGCAAAATGCCCAGATTTCCGCGCTGACCATCCCCTTCCCTTTAAGGCCGGTCCCTGCCCTGTGCTCCGAAGCCCAGCTACCGGACTTGGCATGGCGCGATAAAGACGTGACACGCCGCAAAAAGATGGCACCTCGCGTTCAGAGGGGGAAAAAAGGGGGAGGGGTGGGAGTGGGAGGAGGCACATCCTACCCTCCCCCTCCTCGCCCACCCAGGTCCACACCCACTGCCGCAGTAAGGGGCGAGCGCCACGCGCCACCGCTCTGGAGGCAGCCCGCGCACATGCCCCGCGCCGGGCGCAGAAGGCAGAGAAAGCAATCGCCTCCGAAATGCACCTGCAGCCCCCCAAGTGGGTCTGCGTAGGGCTGCGACGGGGCACGCCCTCGAGTGGAGTCGCGGATTCAGCTCACATCTCAAGGCCAGGTGACCCCCTGCCATTTCGAGCGTGCACTACCTTCTCTCGGGCACGGCGCTGAGGCAAGCGCGCGCAGGAGGAAGGGCAGCCCAAGCGACAGCGCCTAGACCCCTCCCCATCTCCCCCATTCCTCCCAGCCCCCAAATGTCCCCTGCCGGTTTCTGAAGGAGGAAAAGGGGAGGGGGCGGGCCACCGCCTTAAATCAGGGGTGGCGAAGGCCCTGTCGGAATCGCTGCCAGGGAGGGGTAGAGAGAGAGGTATGCCAGGAGTCATCTTTTCTAGAACCCTACCCACACATTCTATAGCAAACACGAGTGGAGAAATCCGATTTCAGGTTCGGTTTCGGGGGTCGTCATTGGCTCCCCTTAACACACATAGAACAACGCCCATTGCGGCAAAAAGACTGTGAAGGAGAGTGAGGAACAGCCCCCTCCCCTGGGTCACCACCATCCGCGCCCCACCCTGTGGGCACTGTGTGCCCCCCCCCGCGCCCCGGTTTGCGCGAAGCGGGTTGTGCGTATCCCCAACACACGAGACCCACGCATTCGCCCGCGTGCATGCATCTCTTGCACGCGTCTCTTTCCAGACCGCCCTAATCTCAGCCCCCGAGAGCCGCGGGCGCAGGTAGGGTCCCCGCCGTTGCCCCCGACCGATGCCCAGGCCACTAAAACCATCTCTTGGCCGAGGGGCGACGCGGAGGGTGGCGCAGAAGGACAGGCAGGGAGGCGGATTTCAGAGCTCGGGCGCTTACCTGAGTGTCGACAGAAGGCGAGGACGGAAGAGGATCGCGGAGGAGAAGGCGGCTGTGGTGGCGGCGGCGGCAGAAGGTGGGCGGTGGCGGCGGCGCTGCTGCTGGTGCGGGAGGCTGGTGGGTGGCGGTGACCGCGAACGCGCGCGCTGGCGAGAGCGCGTGCCCGAGGCCGGCGGGCGGCGCAGGCGCGAGCCGCGGGAGCGCGAGCCTCCCTAGGGGAGGGGCGGGTGGCGAGGCCCGGGCGGGCGCCTTCGCCCGCGGCCGGCAGTGGGCGCGCGCGAGCGCCCCTTGGCACGGCCCTGTCGCCTGGCAGGCTCCGCTCGCCGCTTCCCTTCCCGGGTCCCACTGCCGCCTCGCCTCGGGCCGCGGCGCTGACCGCCACGCGCACGCGCCCTCAGTGACGCACGCGCACTCCCGGCCTCCCGGGGCTGCAGCCTTTGTCTTGTCCGGGGGTCTCCTCCCTCGGGCTTCGTGGGGTCGATCCGGGCGAGGCGGGGTGCGGGCGCTGTAGGTTTGCAATCGCTTTCCCTTCGGACAGCATAGAGAGGCCCACAGCCGGCTCCCTGTGCCCTGCGGGTTGGACTGCGAGGCGTCCCGGCAGGTGCCCACAGCCTTCAGAAAAAACGGTTCTCTGCCAGGAGAACGCGTTCTGGGGGAGACGCTTGCTTTTTGCTAGTTTCCCTCCCCCCCTTTTTTTTGTTATTAGCCAAAATGAATCACTTCCTTGACAAATCCATTTAAAACACGTGAACTTGGTCATAATATAGCAATATAAGGTTTAGGGATCTTGTGAAAAAAATCTATATTTTTTTACTGAATCAAGGAGCATTCGATTTGTTAGATATCTAACGGTGACCTTAGGGAGAAAAAGTCTTAAATAAGGTAAATTCTAACGAAACCTGTTACATTGCAAGTCATTTTCACCCCTAGTTATTTTTATCTCTTTTGTTGACACACCTTTGTGCTTAGCAAGTACAGCTTGAGAGCTGCTGGAGATAGCCACCTGGATGACACTGGCCAGTGACCGTCCTTCTCCCAGCCACCTAGGCTCTGGGCACTGGCCTAAGCTCAGATTTCTCACTTAGCCAATGCTCTTAGAGCTTGGTCATTGCCAGGCTGTGTATGGGGTAAATGAGAGCCACTCTTCCTGGAAGGTGGAAATTTGTCTTGAAGCTTTAATTTGCATGACTTTGATTCTTTTGTTTTGTTTTTTAAAAGCCAGAGTTGTATCAGCTCAGAAGGAGGCTGACATCCAGAGTCCCAACATTTAAAAGTCTGAAGCAGGATTATGGAGACTTGTTAGCCTGGGCTACAGAGGAAGACCCTATCTCAAAAAAAAAAAAAAAATTAAAGAGAAGCAACAGTTGTCTAATGTGGAAAGCCCTGGTTTCCATTCCCCAAGCACCACAAAAATGTTTTTTATATAGTTATCATGTTGTCAATTGAGAGCTCTGGGTATATGATAGACGGGAGGCTAATTTCTTAAGCCTCTGTTTCTAAGTTCCTAGAATTGGCTTTGCTCTTGTTCCAACTACACCCATCTTTCTTCATGACTTGTTCCAACTATACACATCTTTCTTCATGACTTGTTCCAACTATACACATCTTCCTTCCCGGCCCCTACCTTGGTTCTAGACATCTGGGACCTTACCAGTCCCCCTGCTCTTAGTTTCCCCCTCTGTCAGCCCACCTACACTCCTTGTCAGATCAATCCTCTGACCCAGTCCTTTCAATCACAGCGGCATCTTGCTCAGAAACATCTAGAAGCTTCCAAGCGAACTTGAACTCCTTGCCCACCATTCATCCCTCCCCCATGATCAGAACCCCTGTCTTCTCTGGTTTTCTCTCTCACCTACTCTGTGGCTACCCGAGGCGTAACTGGGTCTTTACCTACCATCCTACTCTGGGGCTCATTCTTCCTACAAAGTTCTTGCTCCCCATCAATATCCTACCTAATCCTCGGACTCTAGCTCATTTTTTTTCTTTCCCCATTTTTCATGTGTATGTGTATATTGAGCGGGGTGTACATGTGTGCATATGTGTTTCCATGTGAGTGGGCACACATACGTTTGTATACATGAGTGCATGAGTGCACATAGAGGACCGAGGTTGATATCAAGAATTCTCTTCAATCTCTTTTTCACCTTATTCTTTTGAGGCTGGGTCTGTAATTAAACCCAGAGCTGGCAGGTAGGGCTAGTCTGGCTAGGTCAGCTTGCACTGGGGATTTCCAGGCTCCACCTTCCAGGGTGGAATGACACACAGATTACCATGCCCATTAGTCATTTTATGAACGATTTGGGGGTCCAAACTGGTCCTTTTGCTTGATCAGCAAGCACTTTTAACTGTTCAGCCATCTCCGTACCTACCCTGACTCAAATTTCACCAGAGCAATTTCTGATCACCTCAAGTACAGGATATTTCTGGTCTCTAAACATTACTCATGAGGAGAGGGGTGGAATTATTATTTGTCGTGCAGGGTTCATGTTTCATTATTGTTCCCAAGAGTTGCTTTTTCCTATGTGGGGATTGCATATCCTAGTCGATTGCCATCTCTGTGTGGTAAGCACAGAAGCTTTAAAAGGCATTACCAGTCTCTACCACCTTGTCTCTCCTTCCATCACCAGAAGGACATACTGCCTAGCATTGCTCCTTCAGCCCACATTCAGAAATAAAAAAAAAATGGTCTAAGGAAGTACATACAGCATGACCAAGAAATAAAAATTATTGGATAAACCACCAAGATTTTGGGAGCTGGTTGTCACCACAGCAAAACTGAATAATACAGAAATGTTATAAGGTATGTACGTGTGCAAAGTTTCTTACACTATAACAAACAGCATCCATTAAATGATAAATGCTATAATATATAATAAATATTTCATCACCTTCAAAATCAATGCTTTTGTTAGACATTATTTTCTTTTTGGCATTATTTTCTTTTTAAATGCGAAGTAATCTATAACAGTCAAATTAACAGTCCTCCAATTAAAATTTTCATTATTTCCCTCTCATGTAGAGTATAATTGAGAACTGTCAGGGACCTAATGACATTGTAGTCCCCTGATACTGAATGGTCACATTTGCCCACACTAAGTGGAGGTAATGAATGTGAGGGAGAACTCTGAGCAGATCTATCTTTTAAATGCATGTGACGTGGGGTTGAGTGTTCATTCCAGATAATTTGATCACTGTGGGTAGCTAATGGCTCACTAATGCAGGCCAAGAAAATACATTCTCTCTCATCCTCCGGGCCCTCCCTCTTTCTAAAACAGAAATCTCATGGCCTCTTGGGCACACAGCACAAGCGCACACAGTGTAGGACCATCAAAGGCACAAGGGAAGGAAAATTGGCAAGTAACAGGAGAGGCAGGTTCAATCTTAGCCATCTCGTGTGACCTTACACAAATTCATAACCTTCTTTGGGCTTCAAAGACCTTAATTGAATGGTGTCTCAAATAGACTTAGAATTGAGAGCTGTAAAATTGGGAGGCTCTGATACTAAATCTATTCACAAAATAAAATGATGAATTAAAACAAGTAAATCCCAAATGAAAGGTGTCTAAACTGTAGCAGTTACTCTGCATGCTGCTGATAAACTCATAACAAAACTGCTTAAGAGAGCAAGGGGTTTTATTTTGACTTATAATTTCTGGTTACAGTTCCTTGTCCAGCTTGGCAGGAGAGTTCACACCAACACAAAGGACTGAGGAAATTGACCACACCAAATTGGACTGCTGAGAAGGACAATGCTCACTTGCTAGACCAGTATGTCTGGTCAAGTATACAGAAGGATGCCAACTTATTCAACCAGCTCCCTCCTTCTTATTCACCTGCCCAGGGACTAGCCCCCCACTCACCATGAGCTGAGCCTCCCCATCAACTAGACAGTTTCCTGCAGGTTTGCTCCGGAATAACTCAACCACTGATTCTTTACAAATGTGCTGAGCTTAAACCCTCAGCCATCGAGTTGACACCTGAACCCAACTATAACACCAACTGTCATGGTTTTATGTGAATTGTCCTCTACAGGCTCATGTGTTTGAATCTTTAGTTGTTTGGGAAAGTTATGACAGCTTTAAGAAGTAGTACTTTGGCAGAGGAAGGTAGTTATGGGGGTTGAGGAGGGGAGTGGGCCTTGAGGTTGGTTAGACCCACCCTGCTTGAGCTAGCGAGTCTGCTCTTGAGCTCGTAGCAGCTCAGAGCCTCCATGATGTCTGTAGTGACTTAGGCCTCCTTCAGCTTCTGCTAGCCAGCAGGACTGTATCTCCCCTCTAGAAGCACATGCTGGATAAATCCCCTTTTCTCCCTTAAGTCGTTTTGAGTCTTGTTGGTATCTCATAGCAGCACAAAGAGTGACTGAAACACTAACCGACCCACCTAGAGTCCAGGTGGGCGTTCCAAGTCAGTGGACAACCTCCTCTCTGGGAAGTTCTGTAATCCAGGCTCCTGGTAGGCAGTGGAGGAAGACATTAAAAAGTTGGGGGACGGCTACTAGAGAAAATACCGTGGGAAGTCAGGAGACCCACCAGATGTGACTGTGTCACGGGGAGGCACAAAAGTCAACAGAGAAAATGAGGAGTATGCTGACAGGAGGGAGAGGAGTCTCCATAAGGAGTTCAGAGTTCAGAAGTGGCCCTCAGTCACTATCAGTCAGGACCAAATAGTTTTTTACAGATTAAGCCTATGGATGGCCATGGGAATGGCAGGACAAGATAGGTGCGGCCCTTCATTGTGCAGGCACAAAGTTAATATTACCTGGTTTGGGGCAACTCTTTTATCTCCAGTGGAACCTAAACCACAGTACTCTTGACCCATGTAGACTGGAGCTTACAAGTTAGTGAGTAACACAGTTTTGTTCTGAACCTAAAGAATAAAATAAAATAAAATACTAGAGACAATCTAGAAAAACCCTATTAAGAGATTATATATTATGGGGCCCATAATGTACACCACATGTACTCCCTAGTATAAAGTAGCTTGGTCCTTTAGTATGTGGCTTCTCTGTGTCTACTCCAGTGAGGATCCACTCTAGCTCTGATCCACAATATAGATCCTTAATAGATAGTCTTACCCAGTCTGGCTGCAGGAGTCTCTTGGACCCATAGGCCCCACATATAGTCATCATTGTCAAAGTTCTTACTGAAAAATTGTGACTGACATACTTAGCAGTGGGAGCACCATTACCTGCAGCCCCAGCTGATACAGGCTCCTCCCTCTGGTTGGCCTGTGGATTCAAATTATAATAATCGAGAAGCTTCCAAACACTCCTTTTCACTCTAGGTTAACATACTAAGCCAGAAGCAATATTGTATCTCAGGATGAGGGAGTTGAGGAGATCAGTGTCTCCCTCAAGGAGCTAAGGGAGCCAAAGGTGGGGTTCTCATCGTAGTTCCAGTTAATTTACTCATTTGGCTCATGCAGAGCAGATAGAGTCTGGAATGACAATGGACTGTGGCAAGTTCTGTGGAATAGCAGTAATGTCTAGCCAAGACAGAGGTATGGATGGATGAGTAGTCTCAGAAGCATATTATGTGACTATTGATAGCAAATTCACTTCATTCTCTCACACACAGTTTTTCTCTTTGTTACGATAAATTCATGATAAAAGGGCTTATAGGAATAAGGAGTTTTATTCTGGCTTATGATTGTCCAGGGGCATTTCTTAGTCTGGCTTGGCCAGAGAGCTCATACCAATATTAGGAGGCAAGGGAACTGAACACGCCATATCCACAGGACTACTGAACCTCACTTACCACACAGTATATCTGTACAGCAATGCAAAGAATGCCAACTCAATAAGCCTGCTCCCTCCATCTTATCCCCCTGTCCAGCGAAAAGTCCTGCCTACCATGGCCTGGGCCTTCCCTTATCAACTAGATAATCTCCTGTAGTTCCTCAAGGCTTAACTCAGCTACTAACTCTTTACCAATGTGCCCAGAGCACAAGCCTTCAATTGTGAAGTTGACCCCTGCTGGCTAACTACCACACACTCTTTTAAAAATATTCTTTATTTGTGGGTGTGTGTGTGTATGTGAAAGAAGGAGACAGAGAAAATACACATATGCATGATGTGGGCTTTTGGGGATCAAACTCAGGTTGCTAAGTTTGCAAGCAGGCGCCTTACCCTGCTGAAATATCTTACCGGACCATGTCACACTCTTCTTAGTTGAAAAGATTATTATTCCAAATAATCCATTTTGACTTAGGAATATGAACATTTACAGTCCTCGCTTTGGTGATTTTTCTACCCTGTGTCTGTTTGTTTTACTTTTGAGCCAAGGACTCATTCTATAGCCCTGGCTTGTCTAGAGCTCACTATGTAGACCAGGCTGGCTTCTAATCTGTGCTGATTCTGTACCTCTGCCTCCCAGGATGCCTTACGGCACGCGCCATTGCATCCAACAATCTGTGTGTCTTCCAGTTCATTGCCCCTCATCTCTAAGCCCTTTCATCCCCTGCTCTGTGATATGAGCTGGGCTCGTTAAGCATTTCTCCTTATTGTGGATCCTACCGCTAAGCGTTGCTGGGCAATACTCTAGAGTGACTGCAGAAAGAGGACGGCTTCCCAGGACTGGTTCTGTTGTGCATGACTTTTGCTTCTTCCTGTTTTTACTGTTAAGATGCTAGCGGTGCCTGGACCCATCTGTATGTTCAGAGTGCACAGAACTGGGGGTTCCTGCATCCTGAAGGGGAGTTTCATGAGGTCTTCTGACCCAGACACTGCTCACCCCAAGTCTCAATGCAGGTAGACTGTTGATGCCCAATTATCTCTGTGTATCTCCAGCTGCTTTATTACCACTTTTCTGGTAAAGATTAAAAAAAAAACTACAAGGTTTCATGTAGCCCAGACTGACCTCGAATTCACTATGTATCTGAGTGTGACCTTGAGCTTCTAATTCCCCCTGCCTCTAACTCCCCAGTGTTGAGATTACAGGAATGTACCACCATACCTCACCTGTGCTAGGCAAGCACCTCTCTACCAATTGAGTTACATCCCCAGCCTGTAAAGATTCTTTTAATTAAACTTTTCCGGGTGAAGTTATTTTGTGGTTTCTGTCTCCTGTTTGAGCCTTAAATAATACAAAGTGATCTGGGCCATTTGGACACTCTTCAGAGCATCACTTCGATCCATTATCCAGTGACATCATGCTGAATGGGAAGATAAAGTGGGTGTGGTAATGCACACCTACAATCACAGCACTTGTGGGGACGAGGCAGGAGGAACAACAGTTCAAGGCCAGCATAGTGAGTAGCCTGGGCTTCACAGTATACACCATGTCTCTTGAGCCACAGAGCAAACTCGCACACATTCACACCCACCACGTGAGCTAACAGTGCCGAGCACATTAAAGATGTTGGTAAGCTCCTGCACTTCGGTCTACAGGCAGGTATGTGTGTGGACTTAGGGAGTTGAGGATGGGAAGATGGCTCGACCAGCAAAGTCAGGGCAGTGTTGTGCAAGCATGAAGGCCTGATTTTGGATTCTCAGCGCAGTGGCATGTACCTATAACCCCAGCACTAGGAGGTAGAGGAAGGTGCATTCTGGGGGGCTCACTGGCCAGCCAGGTTAGCAAGAACACTGAGCTCCAGGGTCAGCGATAGCTTCTATCTCAATAAAGTGGAGAGACAAATGAGAAAGACACCTAATGTGGACCTCTGGTTTACACACACACACACTCACAGACAATTTAGGGGCTTGCCAAACCAGTATCAATTTTAGGAGTCAGGAGGTTGGGGGCACATTAGGACATCCCATCCAAAGACTAAGTCAAATTACTACATCTGGTAGACTATTTCTGATAAAAAAGAAAAATTCAGTGTCCCAAAATCTAAAACTTTCTGGGCTGGAGAGGTGGCTCAGGGGTTAAGCCTCTGCCTTGCAGGTAGAAGGTCCTGAGTTCGGATCCTAGACCCCACGTATAGACGCCAGGTGGAAGCGGGGGCGGCCTGTGTGTCTGGTCCTGGTAGGGCGGAGCCTGTGAATCCCGGGGCAGAGTAAACAGGAGATGGAGGCGTCCATGGTGGTTCCCGAATTCATCCGTGGTTCTACACACACACACATACTTACACACATGCACACACACATATATACGCACAATTGAATAAGTAATAAATAAAAAAAATCTAAAACTTTCTGAGAGCTGACACGATGTTATGAGCGAAAAATATTTGATTCACAACATTATTTAAAAATTACTGTGTGAAATAACCCCCAGACTCTGTATAAAGCATATAGGAAACATGAGTGAATTTTGTGTTTCAGTTTAATTCTCATTCCTAAGATATCTCAGTGTGTCTATATAAACATTCCTAAATCCAAAAGAATTTGACATCATGACTTTGGTCTGAGCATGTTGGATAAAAATATGGGATGCGTATTTCACAGTGTGACAAAGAAAGTGAAATGGGAAGAAATTCTCTTCAGATCCTGGATAAAGCTTTCCGTAGCTGGAGATACCATTTTGACCAGTCCTTTTCTGAAAGATATGGATGGCTTGGAGGCAAAAGGTGGTTACAGCTGTCATTATGGAGGCAAAGAAAGTAAGTAACGAAAAAGTAGAGCAGTGCCGTCCATCCTTAAAGCGCACCCCATTTGTTTTGCTTTTTAGTAAATTCAGAGGTTCCGCCTCCTGAATTGCCATAGCCTTCTTAAACGTTGACAGCAGCTAAGGATTCAAACCCATGAATCTGTGGGGGACAACTTCTTTTCAAACCATCCGCAACATGATATGGTGACACACACCATAGGTAGGAAGATGATGAGTTGAAAGCTGTTCAAGTTACTCTATTGCTGCCGTGATAAAATTACTCTGACTCAAGCAATTTAAGGGAGAAGGAGCTTATTTTTTAAATTTTTATTATTATTATTATTATTTATTCAACTGTGCGCATGTGTGTGCATGCGTCTGTGTGTGTGTGTCAAACCACGGACGAATTCGGGAACCACCATTGATCGCCTCCACCTCCTTCTGCCCCGGGATTCACAGGCTCCACCCTACCAGGACCAGAAGCGCAGGCCGCCCCCACTTCCACCCGGTGTCTATACGTGGGATCTGAACTCAGGACCTTCCGCCTGCAAGGCGGAGGCTTAACCCCTGAGCCACCTCTCCAGCCCCGAGAAGGAGCTTATTATACGGGCCCATGGTACCAGAAGGGATAAAGCATTCTCATGGCAGAGAACACACAAAAGCTTGGCTGTGACATTGCAGAAATACTAAGGAAGCAGAAAGACTGAGAACAGAAAGTAAGATTGGTTATGAAATCTTTTTTTTAAAATATTTTATTTATTTATTTATTCAATTGTGTGTGTGCGTGTGTGTGTGTGTGTGTGTGTGTGTGTGTGTGTGTGTGTGTGTGTGTAGAACCACGGGCGAATTCGAGAACCACCATGGACTGCCTCCACCTCCTCCTTGTTTACTCTGTCCCGGGATTCACAAGCTCCGCCCTACCAGGACCAGCAACGCAGGCCGCCCCTGCTTCCGCCTGGCGTCTATACGTGGAATCTAGGATCAGAATTCAGGACCTTTTGCTTGCAAAGCAGAGGCTTAACCCCTGAGCCACCTCTCCAGCCCCTGGTTATGAAATCTTAAGACCTACCTTCCCTTTCGTGAAATACTGTCTTGAGCAAGACTCCAGCTCTTAAAGTTCCATAACCTTCCCAAACAGCACTATCAGCTGGGAATAACTGTTCAAATACATGATCTGATCCTGTGGGGGACAGTCACACCCCAGCCATGACAGTAGCCAACCTTGACTATAAAGCAAGACCTGGTCTCAAAAACAACTTGGGCTGGGGATATAGCTCCGTTGGTAGCACTGTTTAGCATGCATGAAACCCTGGGTTCAATTTCCAGCAGTACATAAACTACATGTGGTAATGTGTCATAGTTAGGTACAGGTATCAACTTGATAGTTGAAGGTTTGAACTCTGGGTACATTTGTAGAGAATTAGTAGTTGAGTTAGGCCTAGAGCAAACCTGCAGGAGATTATCTAGTGGTGGGGAAGGCCCAGCCCATGGTGGGTGATCCCAGTTCAGGTGGATAAAATGGAGGAAACTGTTTAAGAAGGGGGCATCCTTGTATACACTTGGTCAGACATGCAGGTCTAACAAGTAATGGGTGTCTCTCTCAGCCATTATGCGGAGATGGTGTGGCCAGTTCCCTCAGCGTGGTGATGGTATGAGTTCTCCTGCCAAGCTGGATTCAGAACTGTAACTGGACTATCATAAGGCAATTAACCCCTTGTTACCTTTAAGCTGTTTGATGGTAATTTTATCAACAGTGATACAGGCAAACTGTGATATGATACATACCTGAAATTCTAAACCTCAGGAGGTGAAGGCAAGGAGGATCAGAACTTCAATGTCATTTTGTGCTACCTATGGAGTTAAAGGTCAGTCCAGATTCTATAAGACCCTGGGACCTGCGACTATGCTACCTTACATAGCAAAAGAAACGCTGAAAATGACATTAAAAGTACAGACCTTGAGATGGAGGGACATATTGGATTAGCCAAGTGATCACACTGTAATTACATCTGTCCTTAAAGTGGAGTCTCCTTTCACACTGCAACATGTGGCATGGAGGAAGGATCTGGTAGATATGATGTAGGGGCCTGAACAGGGAGGAGGAAGCCAGTGCCAAGGTGGTATCTAGAAGGTGGAAAAGCAAAGCCATAGATTCTCCCTGGAGCCTCTGGCAAGGAAGGCACCCCACTGAGCCTTCCGGTGCAGCCTCAGGTGACATCTTTGTAGGGCTTCTGACTTTAGGAGCTGGAGATGATACATCTGCATTGCTATAAGCCACCAAGTGTGCAGTCATTCATTACGGCAGCTGTACAAAACTTATGCAGCTCCAGTAAGAAAGCATGTATGGCTCTGAACCAAGGGTGGAGGCCGAAGCAGCCCCACTGTCATAGTTAGGCACAGGTGTCAACTTGATGGTTGAGGGTTCAAGCTTTGGGCACATTAGTAGTTGAGTTAAACCCAGAGCAAACCTGCAGGAGATTGTCTAGTGGATGGGGAAAGCCCAGTGCATGGTGGGTGGGACTAGTCTCCCGGCAGGTGAATAAAATGAAGGAAGCTGTTTGAGAGAGTTGGCATCCTTGTGTACACTTGGCCAGACATGCTGGTCTGGCAAGTAAGGATCGTCCCTTTCTTCACTGCTATGTCGATACGATGTAGTCAGTTCCCTCAGCCCTTGGAGTGGCTTCTCCTGCCTAAGCTGTAACAGAAACTGTAACCAGTGTATGGTAAGAGAACAAACCCCTTGTTTCCTTACATTACGTCCTTTGATGGTGATTTTATCAGCAACAATGCAGGTGAACTGCTGCTACGCCCACCTCTTCACACTCCCTATGAGTCCCTTAGTTAGCTTCCTGTGACTGACAAAATGCCCCCAAAAATCAACCTTAAAAGAGGAAAGATTCAATTTGGCCCATGGTTTCAATTGGTGTTTGGCCAGCACTATTGCTTTCAGACATGTGGTAAGGGCAAGATATCACCCTGGAAAGGTCCAGTGGAAGAACACTGCTTACCTCAGTGGTCGGGAAGCAGAGAGAAACAGGAAGGAGAAAGCTCCGACAAGACGTATCATTTTAGGACACACCCCCAGTGACCAACCTACTTCCTTTAACGAGGTCCCGCCTCCTACATTTGCCACCATCTCTTGAACCAAAGTTCCAACCCACAAGCCTTAGGCAACAGTTCAGATCTAGACTCTGGGTTCTGTCTCAGTTACTTTTCCTGTTGTTATGATAAAATACCCTGAAAAAAAAAAAACGACTTCAGGGCAAAAGGTTTTGTTCAGGCTTAGAGTTCAAGTTCATGGCAGGAAAGCTAAGACAGCAGGTGCTTGAAGCAGCTGGCATCGCATCCACAATTAAGAGGCTGAGCACAACGAATCATTCTCTGTCCCCTTCCTCCATTTATACAGCTCAGAAGCCAAGGAATGAGGTCCCCCACAGTGGTTAGGCCTTCCCTGCCTCCATAACTAATGGATAACCCCAACAGGCTGCCCAGAGGGTGTTTTTCACATGGTGTCAAGATGCCAATTAACACCAACCATTACATATCCTTTCCCGCTACGGGGTGGCTTCCCTCCCTCCACCCCTCCCTGGATCCCCTTGCTCCCTCTTTCCTTTTCCCCTTCCTTTCCCCCTCCCTCCCCTTCTCCCAGTGGGGGCGCCCCCCATTCCTGGAGCATCCTTTAGTGTGCATGTCAAACGTCTAGGTCCTCCTCTCTGCTGAGGTATCACCTCTGCCTCATATGCTGTGTTTACAGGACTATGCCAGCATACCTGGCATCTTTTGGTCCTCTTTTGACCACCCAGGACTGTTGAGTGACAGGTGTATCATTCTGGCCTGATAAAATGGATTTGTTTCCTGATGCTGCTATATTGAACTGTCACACAAGGGTCATGTCTTACGGTGGACTGGAGGCTTCATCTTATGGTCCTGGAAGTCCATAACGGGCTACCTGGCTAGAATCTGCGAGCAGGCAAGAGGTGTGCCATTCCTGACCAGAGGACATTCTACTTCTGTGGCTTTCCAGCCTCAGGGTCTGCCTGAATTCAAGGATGTGGTCAGCCTAGCCTGACCTCTGATTTTGCTTTCTCCTTTTCTCCAGACACTCAGGCTTCCTTGTCCCACCTATCCAGATCCT
Organism: Typhlomys cinereus; assembly: GCA_023101885.1. Lineage (NCBI taxonomy): Eukaryota > Metazoa > Chordata > Mammalia > Rodentia > Platacanthomyidae > Typhlomys > Typhlomys cinereus. Next base: position 142,911 of record JALPQD010000298.1, on the reverse strand, counting down.
TGTGACTGTACCTGGCCGTCCTCATGACCCGGGATCATCTCATACCACCCTGCTTTAAGCTGCTTGGGTTAACTGAAATCTGCAAAGGCCTTTTGCCGTGTAAGGTAACACGCCCACAGGAGCCAGTACATGAATGTCACTGGTGGAGCATGATTCTACCTGTCTGAGATAGGCATGGTGACTGGATGAAGCAGGCCTGGATCATGGAATGAGGAAGTTCCAGGATGAGCAAAGATGACAGCTAAGGCAGGGGATCTGGATTGGACAGTCGAGAGGCTGATCAGCAACAGGGGGAGGGACAATCCACGCTCCAACTGTGGTGCTGGAGGTCAACCAGGAGAACTAACTTTCCTTTTGCAAGTTTCCCCTGAGAAGAACCATCACTACAGCAGGTGAAAAATCACCCTGGATCTGTGTGGGAAGACAAAGCTGAGCAGGTTGGAGGGTGACTGTGATAGACAGGAAGCTCCCCCCATTTCCCCCAGCAGGTCTGCGCCCAGTCACTGTGCTGTTGGCTTACATTTTCAGCCGTCACATCCATCCAACATTGTCTTCTAATACCAGGCCTTTCTGGGGTACCTGCATCTCCTGGCTGGGCAAGGTGGGTGTAAAGACAAGTCTAGAGGGTCTTGTTAACCCCACAGTTTCCATGTGGTCAGCTCAGGCGGCGGGTGGATCTGCACCTGACCTCCGCAGCTGGAAGGAACAGCCGTCTTCTTCGCTCCACAGACATGATGCTCCGGGACTGTCCAGTAAATACTGCCAAACTTCAGCTGAGAAGCTGATTCCAGAAAACCCAGATGGCTTCTTCGCTGTTGCCTTACATTATGACATTTAGCAATGGGGTCTAATAGCTCTTACTTCAAATAGTTGTAGATGCATATCAGTTACTCTTCTTGTTGCTGTGACAAAGCACCTGACAAAAGCAACCCAGGGAAGGGCAGAAGGTTCATTGTGACCCACAGCTTGGGGGCGTAGTGCGTCCTGGCAGAAGAGAGGCTCTAGCTGTGGCCGGGGGAGACAGTCTCTGTTGGGTGTTTCCTATCCCCAGGCAGGAAGGAGAGGTGAATGCTGGTCCTCAGCTTGTTTCTGCCTTTTTTTTTTTTTTTTTAAATCCAGTTAACTGCCTCAGTTGATAGTATCGTGCTGCTTCCATTCAGACTGGTTTTCCTCAGTTGAATCTCTCTGAAGGGCAGGGGTAAAAAGTAGACAGTGGGTAAAAAGCTTGCCTTGCAAGCACGAGGACCTGAGTTCAATCCCCAGAGCCCATGTAAAAAAGCCAGATATGGTATCTTGTGCTTAAATCCTGGCACTGGGGACATATAAATAGGTGGGTCTCTGGGTCCCATTGGCCAGACAACCAAGCCAAATTGAGTTCGAAAGATGAATAGTGCCTGAGGAATAACATCCATTGTTGACCTCTGGCCTACACACACACACACACCCTCACACACACACACATTCACACCCAAACATGCAAACACATATACATGTGTAAATGCACACATGCGCACATGCAGAAAATCTTTCTAGAAACTCCTTCAAAGGCACACCCAGAAGTATGTCTCCCAAGTAATTCCCAAGGCCGTCAAGTTCACAATGAAGATAACCCACTACAAAAATCTAACTGGTCTTTTGAGCTCTCCAGTCACGAGCTGACACCAGAGAAGATATGTCCCTGACAGTCACTTGAGCTGTTACCTCCATTCATCCCAGAACTGCTGAGTTTACAACAAGGTTGTAAGGAAGACAAATATCTGCCCTTCTAAGTTCATGGAGCTTCAGGTGAAGACCCTTGTCTTTGCCTATGTAGTGCAGCAAAGAGATGAAATGGGCACTCTGTCAATAACTGCCTCAATTAGTCTTCATTTAAACACAATGAAATCTCATTTCTCTCTTGCACCAAAGCCCAGAAATTAGGAGACAAGAACATTTTTAGGTGCTCCTGGGTCATCTAGCCGCTTGGTTTCTCTATCATACTTAGCATGCTGCCTCACAGTCCAAAATAACTGCTTGAGTTCCAGGTGTTACATCAGCCCTCGTAAGAAGCAAAAGATGAAGAAGAGCGTGTTCCTGTACTTTAAGGACATTTCCTATGGATTCGCACATGATAGTGGCTTTGCTGTTGTTTCTTCTAAGACAGTCTCACTATAGCCCAGGTTGGCTTCAGACTCTCAATCCTCCTGCTTCGACCACCTGAATGCTGGGATTACGTGTGCACTGCCACACCTGCCCACATTGGACATTCTTCCCACATCCTGCTGACAGAATTTGCAGGTGACCCCACGTAGTGGTCATATTTTGACAACTTTGACTGAATGTAGCATTTTAATAATGAACGTCATAGTTGTACAACCAACTGCCATTACGTGTGTGTGTGTGTGTGTGTGTGTGTGTGTGTGTGTGTGTACAGAGGTTCGCATAACCAGATAAATATGGGAAACACTGGGGAAAGGCTCAGGGCTGCTAAGATGCTACCTCACTTGGTAACTGCAGTTGTGAATGAACAACTCATTCTTTCCCTTTGAAAGTTCCTGTAAACACGTCTCTCCAAAAGGCATCGTTGAGCAGGTGACAAATTTCAAAACCGGCATTCCTTTTTTTTCCGTCTGCATTCAGAAACCCTGATTCAGGGCATATTTAGACAAGTCTAGCGTGCATTTGCTCAGCTTGATAGCTACGGGGGTGCAGTGATGAGGCATCTGACAGTCTCCCTCACCGCTAGCCTGGGAGACTGCATGACATAGGCAAAGTCAGCCGGTGAGCATGTGCCAGGCAGCCAGGCCAGGCTGTATGCCACAGTGTAAAGGGCCCTTTAGTCACGTGCTCATTTGTAAGCATCTTGATGTATCAGGTGAGGTAGATCTCTACCTCGTTCTGATTGTTAGCGAAACTAAAATTTCCTTTCCGACTTGATATTCTCAAACCCTCCACAGCCCCAATGCCAGTCACCCCTTGTCTAGGTTTCCTGGGTTCTGGGAAGATGCGGAGGAGCTGCAGGCGAAGGCTTCGGTTACACATGACTCAGCAGAGTAACCATTGTCCAAGAGGAAAGGATGATCCTGGGCTCCAAAAATAGGGACAAGGCTTAATGACCGTGAGGTTATCTTCCCGAGATAGTTGGCTTCGCCCCACACTCTGGATATCCGAGTCTGGGGACAGTTTGATCATGTGGGTGGCGTGCAGAGTTTCAAAACTTGCCAAAGGTAGGCAGACACCCATTTCAATCGTGTGCCATTTGCAAAGTCCCCCTCTGTTCAAATGTCATCAGGATTCTGAAACTTGCATCTGCAGATCCGAGCAAAGTCTCACAGCTGAACGCCTGGTGTGTATATGTAGTTTCATGGTTTTGCAAGCTGTTCTGTGTTCAGACTAAAAAGAACAAGCAGCTCATTTTCTTTCTGTTTTCTGTGTGTATGTATCATGTGGTAAATGTGTGTGTGTGCATATGATGTCTGTGGTCTATGTATGATGTCTGTGAACGCCTGTGCCACAGTGTATACACACGACCTCAGGTCCTCACTTTACACCATCTTTGAGGCAGTCTCTTGTTTCTCTGACCTACATATGCCAGCCTAGCCATCCTTCGAGCTTCCAGGGACTCTTCTGTCCCTGATCCCATTTCATCAATGGCACACTGGGATCACAGATGTCTGCTACCATGTCCAACCTCACATGGGTTCTGGGAATCTAAAATCCTCTCCTCCACTTGCATAGTGATGATTTATCTGGTAGCACATGTCCTGGTCTCTCCTTTTAAAGACAGGGTCTCATGGAGCCCAGGCTGACTTTAAGGATGACTTTGAACTCCTGATCCTCCTGGGTTCATCTTCCTAATGTTTGAGTTTGATGCCTGCTCCACTGTGCCAGCTGGTATCTCTTTCCCTAAGGGCACTGCTGAGTGTCATTACATTGGTGTTTCGGTTTTCTTTCTGGAGAAACAGGATGTTGGTCCATCCGTCCCTTCAACAGACATAGGTGTGTCTGCAAAGCTCAGAGAATATTCACAAGCTGCTGGGGGTTCTACTACCTAAATTCATCTGAAAAATCTGGAGTTAAGGGGCCAGTGAGATGGTTCAGTGGTAAGACACCTTCTTGAAAACCCAGCGACCAAAGCGCAATTCCCAGAAGTCCACATAGCGAAAGGAGAAAACTGATTTCTGAAAGTGTCTCTGACCTCCATCCATACTCCCTCTCTCCCTCCCTCTTGCTCTTTAGCGCACGCTCTCTCTCAAGTAATAAAATATTTTAAAAATTCTGGAGTTAGCCTATCTGAGAGGGCATCACCTCTATGCCACTGGACAGTTTCAAAAGGCAAAGCTAGAGGCAGTGATAAGACCTTGGCAGGGCATGGTGGTGCACACCTGTCACCCAGCACTCGGTGGGCAGGAGCAGAAGGATGACGACGTAAGGTTGGCACTGGGAAGGTGGAGACGGGAGCTCCCCGGTGCTCGCTGGCCAGTCTGCCTGGCCTAATCAGTGAGCTCCAGATTCTAGTGTTTCGAGACCCTGCCCCACAAATACCAGCGTCAGCCAGAGGTGGGGACAGGGAGACTAAGCAGGTGGAGAACCTGTTCTGTGTGATCTCACAGCAGTGGGGACACGTTGCAATGATTGATTTTTATTGTTAACTTGATGAGACTGATTTTGTGTCTATGTGTTGGGTGTTCATGTGGAGGTCAGAGGTCAGTCTTGGTTGTTGTTCCTTATGAGCTGCTTTTTGAGATCACCAGGACCTGGATCCTTGCTGATGGATGAGATGAGGCTGGCCGGCCAGAGAGCTCCGGGGAGTCTCCTGTCTCCTTCTCCCCAGTGCTGGAATTACAAGTGCCAGGTTTTTTACTTGTTTGCTGGGGATTGAATTTAGGTCCTTGTGCTGGCCTGTTGAGTACCTTACCCACAGAGCTATTGTCCCAGCCCCTGGATAGGACTTAGAATCACCACAGAGACACATCTCTGGGTGTGTCTATGAAGACATTTTTCAGACAGATTTGACCAAGGAGGATGGACCCACCCTGAACGTGGGTCACAACATCCCGTGGGCTGGGGCCTCTGAGTGATACAAAGGGAACGCCAAGCTGGGCACCAACATCCATCTCTCTCTGCTTCCTGACTGCAAATGACATGTGACCTCCGCCTCCTGCTCCTGCTGCCACCTTTCCCTCCACAATACACTGTCCCTTCAGACTGAGCCGGAATAAGCCTGAGGTAGTTAAATACAGGCGTCAGCTTGACAGTTGAAGACTGAGCTCTGAGCACATCTGAAGAAGTGAAGAATTGGGAATACGCTAAGCAACTCTGTAGGAGATTAGCTCATGGATGTGGGCAGCACCAATCTATAGTGGGTGGGACCATTCTCTACAGTGGGTGGGACCATGCTCTACAGTGGGTGGGACCATTCTCTATAGTGAGTGGGACCATTCTCTGGGGAGGTGGATAAGGTGGAGGGAGCTGATTTACAGGTTTGCTGTACTTCAACATACTTTGGCCAGATCCAAGTCTGGCAAGTGAGGCTTATTCCTTTCTCAGAATTTCCTGTAGACATAGTATCAGTTCCTTTAACTCTGTAGAGGAGAGCCTATACGAATCATAAGCAAGAATAAAACCTTTTTGTTCCCCTAAGCTGTTCATTTGTATTTTTATCAACAATATACAGACAAACTGCAACAAAACTTTTTCTTTCTTAAGTTGTTCTGCCAGATATTTTGTTTCAGCAACAGAATAGTAATTAACTCACCTGTTATTGTACTTTTCTCCAAACTTATATATACACCACCAAGGGTGCATATATACCCTGCTCTTCTTACTGCTATGAGACAAAGCTCAGATACAACTAAAGAGAGAGTGAGGTTTATTTGACTTGTGGTTCCAGAGGGCATCAGGGCAGGAATCTCATAGCAGAAGGCATGACTTGGACACAGAAGCAGAAGGCTGGTTAAAGTCACCACCATCATCCTGGAGGCAGAGAGAGCAAGAGCAAGCAGAGCTGGGCTACCAAACCTCAAGACCTATTTCCTGTGCGTCCCTTCCTCAGGAAGGCTCATCTCCTAAAAGTACGGTTACTTTCCCAGACATTAACATCGGCTAAAGCTGCAAGCACATGAGACTGTGTGTTTGTGTGTGTGGGGGGGGAAGGCATCTCATACTCAAACCATGACAGCCCTGAATGTGAACTATGGATTTGGGCTGATAATAGCGCATGGAGAGTGACAAATGTCCTCTGCTTGGCTGCTGATAGGGGACAAGGATGGTGTAGGGTGGGTGGCCTGCAAGGTCTTTGTATTTGCTGCTTAATTTCATTGTAGATTTAAAATTGTTCTAAAAGACAAAATCAAATTTTTATTGATTACCAAATTAATGTGTGTGTGTGTGTTCATGTGTGTGTATATATGTGTGTATGTGTATCAGAGGGTGCTATGTGTGCCTGTGGAGGCCCAAGAGTGATTCCTGAATTGCTTCTACCTCCTTTTTGCTTTACTCTGGATTTCCCAGGCTTTGCCTTCCAGGACCTGAAGTACCCGATGTTTTTAAGTGGAATCTGAGATTTGAACTCAGGTCCTTCTGCTTATGAGGCAGAGTCTTAACCCCTGAGCCATCTCTCCAGCCCAACATTTTTCTAAATTAAAAGAAAGGGGGCCTGAAGATGTAATAGCTTGTTGATAGGGCACTTTGCCCATCATGTACAAAGTTCTGAGTTTGACCCCAGTACCGCATAATTGCAATGTGGTGATGTGCCCTTGTCATCCAAGCACAAGTTCAAGGTCGTCCTCTGATAGACACAGCAAGCTCGAGGCCAGCCTGGGATCCATTGAAGCCCTTTATAAAATTGAATGAAGTTAATTTAAAAAGAAAACATACAGAAATAAAAAATTAGGGGCTGGAGAGGTGGCTCAGGGGTTAAGCCTCAGCCTTGCAGGCGGAAGGTCCTGAGTTTGGATCCTGGACCCCATGTATAGACGCCGGGCAGAAGCGGGGGCGGCCTGCATTTCTGGTCCTGGTAGGGCGGAGCCTGTGAATCCTGGGGCAGAGTAAACAAGGAGGAGGTGGAGGCGGTCCATGGTGGTTCCCGAATTCGCCTGTGGTTCTACACACATACACACACACACACACACACACACACACAATTGAATAAATAATGATAATAAAAAAATTTAAAAAAAAGAAATAAAAAATTAGGCCAGATATCACTTAAGCAATATGAAACAGTTCATTTCAAGTTATCTTGTGCAGCATACATTCTGTGTTCATGTGTGTGTTTGTGTGTGTGTGTGTGTGTGTGTGTGTGTGTGTGTGTGTGTGTAGACCTAGAACCCGATTTTGGTTTTCTTTTAGTTCTTCTTAAGTATGTTTCTCCACATGTATATTGCTTTCTTATGTGGCCCAGTCGGAGCTCTCACGTGGTCTAGTCAGAGAGCGGCCCTAGCTTTAACTATAGACAGGGAGTTCGGAAAGCGGCCTCTCGTGCTTGCAAAGAGCAACGTTTCTGCTCCACTGGAGTTGCCCACCCCCTGCTCCTCTCCTTACCATAGAAGTTCATGGGCTGTCCCAGGGCAGCACCGGCCTGGGCACGGGCCAATCGGAGGCCAGCAACCAATTAGCAGCAGAACAGGAAAAATCCCAGTGTTTTGGGAAACCCCAGGTTTTGTGGGTAATGCAGGTTGCCAACTCAAACTGTTCTCAGGCAGGTGGGGGGGAACTAATCCCTCTGCCCCAAGATGTTGGCCGTCAGCCAATCATGTAACCAGTAAGTTGGAAGCCCCCTCTCATTGCCAGTAAGCTATAAAGACTTTGCTGAGACAAAGGACCACGCTTTCGACCCGATACCGCTGCATCAGTGTCTATTGGTAGTGAGTCCAGGTTCGAGCATGCAATAAAAGGCCCTCATGTGATTGCATCGGTGTCAGCTCCATGGTCTCTTGGGATTTAGAAATCTGAGCACAACATGTGTGTGTAGGAGGGCACTTGGGCATGTGTACCCATGGAGGCTGAAGGGTGACTTCAAGAATCATCCTGGATTGCTTCTACTTCCTGTTTGCGTTCCTCTGGGGTTTCCCAGGCTCCATCTTCCAGGCCCCAAGTGCTGGCTGCCACCATTTCTGCCTGGCATTTTTACGTGGGATCTGGAATCCAAACTCAGTTTCTTCTACTTGAGAGGCAGGGGTTCAACTCCTAAGCCATCTCTCCAGCTTCAATATACATTCTTTAACATTCGCGGGTCGGCAGTTGTACTTATTCTGTATGATAAACAAAATCCCTGTTGCACTTGGGTCAGAAAGGAGAATCTATCCCAGGGGGTTTGGCCTCTTATGTCTTTTTTTTCCCTCCCATATGGAAGAAGCTGTCTGTGCCTTAAAACATTAAATAAAACCTATCCGTTTTATTCAGTGCTTCAAATCCGCCATTGCCTTAGGAGAGCCCTGGGCATCCTCTGCTGGAAGAGCGTATGTATCGCTGTCTGGAAACGTCGGAAGCATCACCCGGGTAGCTGGTGTCGCGGTACGTGGATGAGCAGATAGAGCACGTCCTGACAGCTGCTGCCATTCCTTCCACCTGTGGATGTCAAGTGTGCAGGCTGACAAGCTGGGGTCCTACAGAGACCCTCAGGCTCTGAGATACGTTGCCTTGTCTTGTGTGGGAAATGAGTCGCCAGTCACCCGACAGAGGTCCTGCATCTCTGGCCTTCAATTCACTTTCTTTTTTCATTTTTGTGCTTTTTATGGGCGATTTTGCTGCCTGCAGAGGCCACTGAGCCCGGGTGCTGGTGAGTGTCTCCAGGCACGAGAAGGCTGCCGTGCACCTTATGGAGGAAACACTGTGTTTGACCAACTTCATTCTGGTGCTGTGGGCGGTGAGCTCATGAACAATGGCACTATTATCAGATAAGGGGGGCTAGGAACACAGAGTACGCATCCAGCAGGGACGAGATGCTGACAGGGCTCACAGGAACCTATTTTCCCTGGGGAGCCATGGTTCGATGGTGTTTGCCAAAATCGTTGATAAATATGAATAACAAGAATCAACTGAGTGTTTTTTTTGTTTTTTTCCTTTTGTGTGGTATACAGGAGTGCTTGTATGTGATATGTGTGTGTGCAATGTATGTTCGGGGTGTGTGTACACTCTGAAGCCAGGGAAAGATGTTGGGTGTCCTGCTCTGTTACTCTACCCTGTTTCCTTGAGACAAAGTGCTTCGCCGAGCCCCGAGCTAGGCTGGCAGCTAGCAAGTCCCGGCAACCCTCCTGTCCCTACGTCCTGACAGTGCTGGGGTTATAGGCACATGTATGGCCATCTCTGGGCTTTTTATGTAGGGGAGGGGATCTGAACTCAGGCCCTCATGCCTACACACTGAGCCGACTCCCCAGGCACCTTTTAAAAATATTTAATTTATTTATTATGTTTATCTATTTTTAAAGAGAGAGAGAGAGAGCATTTACCACACAGAGGCATGACCGCTGGAGCACGCTGTGGGCTGTGTGTGATACCCTGGTGGGCTGATACGGGTTTTACTCAGATTTCTTTTCCGAGGCGTCCACAACCTCATGCATGCTGAGCAGGCGCTGTACCCCTCAGCTGCACCATAACCCCTGGATTCCTCACCCCGGAACAGTGCGTGTGATATAGGAAGACTTTAGAAATGGCTGGTCAACTGCAAAAAACCACCAGGGAGAAAATTCCTGAGAAACAGGTACTACAGCCCATCCCATCTCCAAAAGCCCTTTTGGGGGCTGGAGACGTGGCTCAGGGGTTAAGCCTCTGCCTTGCAGGCGGAAGGTCCTGAGTTCGGATCCTAGACGCCGGGCGGAAGTGGGGGCGGCCTGCGTTTCTGGTCCTGGTAGGGCGGAGCCTGTGAATCCCAGGGGAGAGTAAACAAGGAGGAGGTGGAGGCGTCCATAGTGGTTCCCGAATTCATCCGTGGTTCTACACACACATACATACACACACACACACACACACACACACACACACATGCACAATTGAATAAATAATAATAATAAAAAAAATTTTTTAAAAAGCCCTTTTGTATTGCAGCCCAGGGAAGTGTTAACGCAGCTGGACACCATCACCCCGTAGAAACGGAAGAAGAGTGACAGCTCCAGGCAGCTCTGGCTCTGCAGCTGGCAGGGCAGAGCTGGCCTCTCGCCTCTGTTTTCCAGAAGGCCTGACTCACTGTTTTGATGGAGCGGCCGCTCATTAAATACCTCTCACTGCCTCTTGAGGTCACTGTCAGGTTTTATTGGATGCCGAGGCGGATCAGATAGATCGTGGGTGGTGAGGAGCAGGGCCTTCTCTTCGCTCCTCCTGCCCAGTCCTGATTACGATTGACCAAGAGCAAGAGACCAGGGAGGGGCAGCATGCTAGAGATACTGCAGAGTCAGTGACGGCAGCTACAATTCCAGCTTGTTGGTGGCTTTCAGCTGAATTATGATTCTAGAAGAAACAGCACACTTGCACATACACATGCATCTGCATGGATACATGCACACACACACACACACACATACATATACACACCCACACACACACCTCCAAATCATTCTTGGGTATATTGTTCTTATTTCTATATACGGCTTCTTCCTCCTCTTCCTCCTCCTTCCCCTTCTTGAAAGAGTCGCACTACAGAGCTTGGGCTAGTCTTAAACATAGCCTCAGACTCGTGAACCCCCCCCCCCCGCTTTACCTTGCTGAGAGGTACAACCACACCTGGCTCTGTGGTGGGCTTGTAGTGGGGAAGCTCAGGGGCAGTCAGGAAGTACCTCCTGGTTCCTCCCCAACTCCTTTCCCCCAATTTCCCCCACAGGCTCTCAGACCTCCCCTTCTGTCACCCAGGCCTTCCCACCGTGCAGCGACATCCTTCACTGAGTGTGTGTGTGTGTGTGTGTGTGTGTGTGTGTGTGTGTGAATGATGAGTGTGTGTGGTATGTATATGTGTTTGTGTGTGTGTGTGTGTGTGTGTATGGGTGTTGTATGTGTGGGTATTGTGTGTGAGAATAAGTGTGTGTGGTATGTATATGTGTTCGTGTGTGTGTGTGTGTGTGTGTGTGGTGTATATGTGTGTTTATGTGTATGTATATGTGTGTGTATGTGGTATGTGTGTATATGTGTTTTGTGTATATGTTTTGTTTGTGTGTGTGTGTGTGTGTGTGTGTGTGTGTGTGTGTATGTAGAGGGACTGGAGCAGAGTCCAAATGAAAAATTCCACAAGCTCTGAACTGTCATTAGGAATTAGCTTGTTTGATCCTGTCGATTCATAGATACATGGAAATCGAGGCCCAAAGAAGGAAGGGATCAACTCAGGCCTCCAGGTTTGTGCCTCTTCTCTCTGAGACATCTCATAGGCCCATGGTGTCTTGAGTTGGAATGCTGAGTTGCCTACTGCCCCCCTCCAAAGGCTCATTCATGTGTTTGAATACTTAGTGGTGTTAATGCTTGGGAAGGATGCGGGAGAGGTACATCTGTTGGGGGGGCAGGCCTTGAGGCTTAGTAGCCTGACCTGGCTCCCTCTTGCTCATTTGCTCTCTGACTCCTGATGGCTGTTGTGACATAAACTGGCCTCCTTCTTTGGCTTCTGGCCACCGTGCCTTCTGCTGTGTGATTTTTGCCATAGATGGACTATAGAGCCTTCTGGAACCTTAAGCCATAAATAACCCTTTCTCTCTTAGACTGGTTATGTCAAATTATTATCTCATACAAAAGACGAACAACTGCAACGTGTGGACATATGCATTTCTGATCTAGAAATGGTCTTTTGTATTATAGCACAGCAGCATAGTAACACCCCTGCCTTCCGTCCATTAGATGCCAGCAGTGCCCCTGTGATGCTGGCCACATGTCCTATTACTTGGTTTCCTCTAGGGCTTCACTCATAGTCAGCACTTAATCCTTTGACTGGTTGTTTTGGCGCAGGGCTCTCCTGAGTCATCCATTCCCTGGCCCCATATGAAGGGAGATGTCTGCAGCCAGCCCTGCTGGGGTCTGGGCTGACCGATAGACTACTTTTCCCTCCTTCACGAGCTCATGGAGACGTGGAGTCCTTCATCTCTGTCTCCCTCGCCTTCCTCTGAGTTACGTGAATGAGGTCATGTGGCTGCGTCAAACTAAATTGTTGAGAAGGCAGGTGACACGTGTCGGCATCAACTAGAGTATCCCAGGACTGTTCAAGGCCATGCAGAATTCTCTGCATCTCTTGAGATGATTGCGGGTGCTCCAGAGTCCCTGTTGGTCCTGGTGGTGGTGGAGGGACAGGGACATGTGCAGAGGACCAATTTTTGGCCACTAGGAGTCAAGTCTGATTTGTTGTTGTGCCATGAATTAGCCCGTCCCGACTCTCCCACACACAGACATTGACCCGTATCCGAATGAGACAACCCAGTTCAAATCAGCGAGTAGAGTCCATTCAGATACAGAGATGATGGACGGCTGACAACGCCGCTCACAGGGTTCACTGACAAATATGTCATTGAGCTAAAACAGCAACACAACAACTCGTCTGCATTGTGTTCTGTGTTGTTTACAGATTCAGGAGGGTCACGCAGAGCATGAGCACGGGGCGCGTGCCCTTCTCCTTGATGTGAGGGATCAACTCTGCAAGTCACAGAGGACCTTTTGTGTCCAACTAATAGCATCTCTGATTCTCATGCTTTGTTCCTTCATCCACAATAGCATCTTTCTCCTGCCAGTGGCCTTGGTGTTGGGTTATAGAATCAAAATTATGAGCAGAACAAAGATGAAACATGGCCAGACAATGATAAATATCAGGAGTATTACTTTTAAGGAAGGTGTGGGTGAGAATCCATTAGCAAAATCCAGACTAGAGAGATTCTTTCACAAAACATCCCTTTAGTCCTGACTTCCCTGGTTCACAGGCCCTCCAAAATGCCTGAGGGAATACTAGCTAAGCTTCATTACCACCAGAGATGGGTCATATGTAAAGATGAAGCATATTGCAGATGAAGGCACGGAAGAAAAACATGACATTTAGTATTCATGTGGTTACCAAAATGTCTGTGGCCTAAAGTTTTTGTATGTGTAGGTGCCAATGTGTATGTGATAGGAAGAATGTAAGTATGTGTGTGTGTGTGTTGAAGAGGATACTGTGTGTGCCTATGGAAGTCCAAGGGTGACTTCAGAGTCATCCTGGATTGCTTCTACCTCATGTTTGCACTACTCTGGGATTTCCTTGGCTCTGCTTTCCAGGGCCAGAAGTATAAGCTGTTATCATTTGGATATGTAATCTGGACTCAGGTCATTTTGCTTTTGGGGCAAAGGCTTAATCCCTGAGTCACCTCTCCAGGTCCTATCGCTTAAACTTTAAACCTTAAAATAAAGCAAGGGCCATCTGTCCAGGAAAACTTTGCATTTCTAATTTTTTAAATATTATTTTATTTACCTTTTGAGGCATCTCATGTAGCTTAGGTTGGCCTTAAACTTGCTATAACCAAGGATGACCTTGAATTTCTGATCCTCCTGAATGCTGAGATTACAGGCATGGATTACCATGCTTGGTTTATGCAATGCTGGGAGCTGAACCCAGGGCCTTGCTGGTACTAGTTAAACATTCTCCCAATAGTGCTCTATCCTCATATAAGCATGAAAACCTGAGTTAGGATATCTAGCACCCATATAAAAAGCCAGGGACGTGCCAAATGATTTTTAAAAAGGAAAGAGAGACAGAGACAAAATAATGGATAAATTAAGGGGGAAGAAAATGAGGAGAGAGAAAGGCTGAAAGAGAAAGAGGAAGAAGTGCTGTGTTGCTGAGCCGAGAGATGTTCTGGAGATTTGGGGTTTCATGGCAAGGATCTGAAGCCAAATGAGTGGGGAGGAAGCTTAGGCTGCCAGCAAGCCAGGGCATGGTGGTCCCTATTAAGGGGGCGGGGTCACTGTCTTGCAAAGGGTCACTGGAAAATCCAACCCCTTGGCCCACACCCCTCCCGCAGCACCACCTGCCTCCTGGCTGCTCCACCTGCCTGCACTCTGGCCTGTCTTGTGTTCTGGGGTCAAATAGACTGATAGGGATTGGGCAATGGGGTGGTGGCCATAGCTCCCCCCCCACTCCCATTTAACCTCACATTGCCCTCCAGTACCTTGCTTCTGTCCACAGGCCACATCCGTGAGCTCTATCCCTCCGCCTGTGTGACAGGGAAAGGCCAGAGGCCTCGCTGCAGTGGGAGACTCTATCATGGGTTATGAATAACAAAGGAGCAGTTCGTGGAGATGGGGCCAGAGCCCACAGGACACACAAAGGCCCTGTGATAGGAAAACAGAATTTAGCACAACCCAGGACATAAGTGGGAAATTTGTTGACATCTGAACAAAATCTATAATTAACAGAATTATTAACAGTGTTAACCTTTTCGTTTTGGCCATTCTTTGTGTTTTGCTTGCTTGCTGAGGAAACCAGACTCTGGTGGGGTGGGGACCACTGCGACGCTGCGTAGACTCAGCAAGGATCAGCAGCCCAGGACAGAAGCTCTGCTTCAGTTAAAGAGATTCCAGGAGGACAGGGTGGGAAGCAGTGGGAGGGGGATCAGGACCCTCACGATCAGCCTCTGATACATAGACCTGGTCACGGGCAAGCAAGGTAGTTGAGTGGGTAGGGAGTCTGCTCACAAACGCAGAGACTTGAGTTCAATCCCCAGGGGCCCACATGGTTGAAGGAGAGGACTGACTTGGGAAAGTTGTCCTCTGATCTCCATGGCAGCATTTGTATGGCATGCATGTGCACATTCTCTTTCTCTCTCTCTCTCTCCTCTCTCTCTCTCTCTCTCAGTTAATAAATAAAATATTTAAAATAAAGACCCTATCTCAAAAAAACTAACCTCACTCTGAAATATCAACCAACCAACCAACCAACCAACCCCTCGTACTTGTAATCTCTGCATTTGGGAGGTTGAAATAAGGATTGCCTTGAGTTTGAGACCAGTCTATATAGTAAATTCCAGGCCAGCCCAGGTTACCTAGTTAGACCCTGTCTCAAAACAACAGCAACAAAGCCAAAGCAAGCAAGCAAAACACAAAGAATGACCAAAACGAAAAGGTTAACACTGTTAATAATTCTGTTAATTACAGATTTTGTTCAGATGTCAACAAATTTCCCACTTATGTCCTGGGTTGTGCTAAATTCTGTTTCCCTAATTACTAGCGTGGCTGAACATCTTTTCCTACGTTTTCTGACCATCTGTATGTCTTCTGCAAAATGCCTGTTCAGATTCTTTGCCCAATTCCCCCCTCTTAGACTGCTCGCTTTTTCCTAATGATTCCGAAGGGTCGAGAATGCTTCCTCGCTCACACAGCCAATTAGTGACTAACTAACCCACTTCCTCTTTCTTGCCGCCCATGCCTGTCAACAGTTTCTCCTTTGACCTGTGCAGTGACCGTGGCTATCATAGCCCTCAGGGACTCACAAACATGGGGGGGAAGGGGGGCGCAGGACTGCTGCTATGTTCTCATGTCACGCCCCCTTGCGGAGCTAATCACCCTAGAAGCTGTCTGGGTGGGGTCTTGCCTGGACGCAGGGTGCTCCGTTGCTTTCTGAGAAGTCTCTCTTGGCAGAGGCAGGCTGCACAGAGGGCACTGTTCGAATGCACCATTTGGCGGATGGTCTCCTTCTTAATTGCCATCCTGGCAACTGTAAAACTTCCTGCGATGGCAGAACGGAAGCTTCGGAAGGTTTTTTCTGCTCGTCTCAGCGCGCTGGCCCTGCAATTCCCAGGTGTCCATCCAAGATGCTCCACTCTCCCCGAGGGGATGATCTCATCCTTGGCCCCAGAGTCGGGCAGGAGGTGGCGAGGAAGTGTGGGTGCTGCCGTGGGTGGGAAGGGGAGGCGTCAGGTCTCTCAGCTGCTCTGGTCTCATTCCAGGAGAGCACAGGAACCTCGTCTGGTTTCTTTGACATTCCCTCTCCGGCTCTGACATGGGCTAACCGAGCATCATGCTTGTAGTTCTTGTAAGGATGGAGATGGTAGGACACCGTTTGTCCCCAGTGTTCCCCTGTGTGTTTGGTGGAGAGGGATGGAGTGTATTGAATGACCATTTGCTCCCATAGATGGCCACCCAGAAGCCATGAAGGTGACCCCTGAAGCCATGAAGGTGACCCCTGTGGTTAAAGGATCTTTTTTATTATTATTACTTATTCCATTGTGCGTGTGCGTGTGTGTGTGTGTGTGTGTGTGTGTGTGTGTGTGTAGAACCACGGGCGAATTCGGGAACCACCATGGACCGCCTCCACCTCCTTCTACCCCGGGATTCACAGGCTCCGCCCTAACAGAACCAGAAACGCAGGCCGCCCCCGCTTCCGCCTGGCGTCTATACATGGGGTCTAGGATCCGACTCTGGACCTTCTGCCTGCAAGGCAGAGGCTTAACACCTGAGCTACCTCTCCAGCCCCAAGGTTAAAGGATCTTTGTAGATGTAGTTGCTAAGTGTCAGGCTGGAGAGATGGCTCAGGAGTTAAGACTCTGCCTCACAAACAGAAGGTCCTGAGTTCAGAAGCCAGGTCCCACATAAAAAACACCAGGTGGAAACTGTGGCCACCTGTACTTCTGGCCCTGGTAGACTGAGCCTCGAAAATCCCAGAGCAAAGCAAAAAGGAGAGGGAAGCAATCCAGAATGACTTTGAGAACACACATAATGTCCATCAACACACACACACACACACACACACACACACACACACTAAATGAATGCATAAATAAAGTTTAAAAAAGAGAGAGAGAGATTTAAAAAAAAAGAACTTCCTGAATAGCTTGTCCTGGGCCATCCAGGTGGATCTTACATCCCATGATAAGCACAAGAGAAGGCAGAGGGAACTTCAAGACCTAGGAGAACAAGGCTGGAGTGTGGCTCAGTTGGCAGAGTGCTTACCTACGCATCTTCCACAAAGCCCTGAGTTCAATCCCTGTCACAGCATAACCAGGTGTGACGTAAACCAGGTGTGATGTGTGGGCCTGTAACCCCAACATTTGGGAGGTAGGAGTAGGAGGATCAGGAGTTTAAGGTCATCCTCAGCTACATAGCAAAGTTGAGGCCAACCTGAGCTACACAAGACCCCCTCCCTGACACACACACACACACACCCAAAACAAAAAAGCACAGAAGAGATAGAGATGGAGACTAGAATTATATAGTTGTAGACAGTTATTCTAGGCTATTTGGGGGAAAAGTTGGTCACTTCCTAGTTCTGATCTCTATGCCCAGAGGCATCACTGTCAAAAGTTTCTTGTGTCTCTTTTAATTTTTTTTTGACAAAATGGGAATACCTCTTTCCCTCTTCTTTAGCTTTGCATTTTCTGCCTAAACCATATATCCTCAGTGAGTGCTCTATAACTTTCAGATCTTCCTTCATACGGGTGGCTGTGTAGTATTCTAATATGTCATGACTCGTGAGTGGGTTATACGAATCCCTGTTTACAAAGGACAGGAAAAGAATCTGATGGGAAACAGACACTACCCTTCCTGTCCCTCTCTTTGAAGTGGCTGATGTGGAGTGTGTAGTCCAGGCCCGCTCTACGCTTGGGTTCTAATTGTTTGTTTGCACGTATCCCAGCTGCTTTATCCCCCATTCCTCTAGGACTGGGTTCAGCTAACTGCCAACCCACCCCACCTTTGGCTTTTGCCAAAGTCTTCTTGGAGCATGACAGCGGTGTGCTAGGTTTCTATTATAAACTGAAGTACGGTCTTGCAGTTTCTGTGGGTCAGGAGGCAGCGGTTGGCTTAGCTGGATCCTCTGCCCAGAGTCTCACCAGGCAGAAAATCAAGGTATCTACCAGGACTGCCATCTTAGAGAGATTACAGTCTCTCCTAACACTTGCACATTGTTAGAGAACTTGGCTTGGGCTGATGACATAGCTCAGCAGATAAAAGGGCTTGTTGTACAAGCCTGGTGACCGAAGTCCAGTTCCCAGAACCCACAGTGGTAGGAGAGAACCGACTCCCAAGAAATCCATTACATGGGCCATGGTATGAAGGCCCGTACTTATACATCACACACACACTAATAATAATAAATAAATAACAACCAAATAAGCAAATAAACTAAATAAAAAGAGAGAATCCAGTTCCTATGACTGAAGTACTAAGGGCCCCACTTCCTGCCTTTGGCTCAAAGTCATTCTGTACCCCGTCCCAACATGGCAGTTTAACTTCACTTTCAAGGTGGGTAACAGGGCGTCTCATAGTCGCCATCTCTGACTTCTAAAAATCTCTTTTAAAAGCCCACCTGGTGGGCTGGAGAGGTGGCTCAGGGGTTAAGCTTCCGCTTGCAAGCGGAAGGTCCTGAGTTCGGATCCCAGATCCCACGTATAGACGCCAGGCGGAAGCGAGGGCGGCCTGCACTTCTGGTCCTGGTAGGGCGGAGCCTGTGAATCCCGGGGCAGAAGGAGATGGAGGCGTCCGTGGTGGTTCGAGAATTCGTCCGTGGTTCTACACATACACAGACACACACACAGACATACACACACGCACACACATACACACACACATGTGCACAGTTGAATAAATAATAATAATAAAAAAATTTAAAAAAAAGCCCACCTGGTTATGCCGGGCCCACCTGGGGGGCAATTTCTCCTTTCCTTAACTCCATCAGCTAATCTATGCTCAAGGGGAGGAGCCTTGTATGGGGTGAAGGCATGGTGGGGGCGCCAAGAACTTTCCCACTGTATATGCCCAGTCTTTGTTATTGAGAGACTGTTTTTAGGGAGACCACAAAGTCTCTAAATATTGGCTGTCTGGCCCTTGTGGGAAGAGCTTGCTGGCTGGTCCCTGCATGTTTGATGCGCATGGAATCAGTCTCTTGCAAGGGATACAGGGGAATAATGGCTGGGACTTATCCCTGCTGTCAGACTCAGCAGGTCTGGGGCAGGGGCCTGGGAAGATGCATTTCTAACAGATTCCCAAGTGATGCAGAGGCTGCTGGGTCAGGGACTCCAGCTTTGCTGTGTACACGAATCCTTCTCAACCTGCAGACTGTGGCCAGGAAGATGGATCTCCAGATGCCACACCACCCTTTGTGCCAGCCGACCCTGCTGTCCTCAGCCGATGGGATTCAGGTGGACACACGGGTTCACCCCGACGTCAAGCGCTCAGGGACTTACCCACAGTCAAGGCCAGGACTTCAAGTTTTGCCAGGCAGAATCTCTTCCTCGAGATCCTGAAGGTGGCTCACACGGCCTACTACTGTTGCCTTGAGAGGCAGGAGCAAGGAGCTGAACCACCACAGGCTCAGAGCACATGAGGGAGCGAGGCACCCAGCTTGGGGGGACAGAAGAGGGAATGGAAGGCCCCGAGAAGGTGCAGATTGGAGAGTGGGGTGGGGGTGGGGTGGGAGGGTAGGCTTCCTCCATCACATACCCACAAGCCCCTCCAGAGCTGCTTGCCCTGGGTTCCAAGCGACCTGTCATTCTCTTGGTTCTTTTGTTTGAGCTCCTTTAGGTTCTTTTATTTGGAGCCTTTTTTTCCCTTTCATGTATGTGTGATATGTGTAAGGTGCGTGTGCATGTGTGTGGGTGTATGTGTATGTGGGTGGGTGTATGTACATGAGTACACTTGAGTGTGTACTTGTGGAGACCCAAAGGGGTATATCAGGAATCATCTTCAATTGTTCTTCCATCTTATTGTTGAGCCAGGGCCTCTAATTAAACCCATAGCACACCATTGGGTCTTATCCGGCTAGTCAACTTGCTATGCAGATTCCCAGACTTTGCCTTCCAGGGCTAGAATTGCAGATGGGAGGCCACACCTACCCAGCAGGCATTTTTAGGTGGGATGTGGGGATCACAACTGTCATAGTTAAGCACAGGTGTCAACTTGATTGTTGAGGGTTTGAGCTCTGGGCACAGTTGTAGAGAGTTGATGGTTAAGCCCAGAGCAAACCTGCAGGAGATTGTCCAGCTGGTAGGGAAGACCCGGCCCATGGTGGGTGGGATTAGGCCCTGGATAAATCACAGAGAGCTGGTTGAGAGAGTTGGCATCCTTCTGTATACTTAGCCAGACATGCTGGTCTGGCAGGTAAGGATTGTCCATCTCTCAGGGCCAGTTTCCTCAGCCCTGGTGTTGGTGCGTGCTCTCCTGTCAAGCTGGACTATGAACTGTAACCGGACTGTCGTAAGAAAGTAAACTCCTTGCTCCCTTAAGTTGTGTGATGGTCATTTATCAGTAACCATGCAGGCGGACTGCAACAACAACGCAGGTCCCTTTGCTTGTGAAGCAAGGGCTTTACCCTCTAAGACATCTCCCAGACCTTTTTTTTTTTTTTTTTTTTTGAGACAGGGTCTCTGTGATAGTTTATCCTGGAAGTCAACTTGACCACACTTGGCATTAACTCAGATCAGCTGTCAGACTACCTGATTATCCAGATCAATACATTTACAATACAAAGACCAGCCCTAGATCTGACTGGAACCTCCCAGTAGCAGACCAAGTGAAATGAAGCATAGAACAAAAGACTTAGAAGAGAGACTTTCAGAAGCTGTGCTAGAAAACTCTCTTCCCTCCCGGTGCCCAGCCGACGAAAGCATGATGCAGGCTCAAAGCATTCCGCAACTGGACAATGCGAGGACCATCGGTGCTCTGTCTCCAAACAGGTGGTCCGCAGCGCGTTTGCCAAGGGGAACAGCAGTCTGAATGATTCGGGTTATTACCCTCTTGACCCAACCACAGCAAAACTTTCCCTCCAACCCCCACCTTTCTTCCTGAAGACTTCTCCTATGTCGCCAACCGCCGGTGCCCAGAGACGCTCCCGTCTATGAAGGGCCGGATAGACGTAAACATGGGTGGGATCAGCATGGGCGCCACCCACGAGATCTTCTCCAGAGATCTGGCCATCAAGCTGGGGGGGGCACTGGAAGCCTTCCCATTGCGAGCCTCGATGGCAAGTGGCCATCCTCATCCCTTTCCAGAACCTCCAGGAGCACCTTTCGGATCCTGCTGCGACACTTGGTTCCCACGCTGCGGTGCCAGCGGCTGCAGTTTGCGTAAAGGTGGAGCAGGTGGATACCCAGTCCTTCCACCCAGCCCTGCTTCTCAATGTCGGTTTTCAAGAAGCCACGAGGGACTTGGATTGAGACTGCCTGATCTTTTATGACGTGGATCACACTCCAGAAAGCGACCTCAAGCAACTCTCACAGGTGCAGACAGACGCCCAGGCACTTTGCAACCAAGTTGGATACTTATACTTGCTTTTCCTACACCGAGTTCTTCGGTGGCGGGAGCGGCTGATGGTGGAGCCATTCCAGAGAATCTATGGCTTTCCTCGTGCCTTCTGGGGCTGGGGCGGAGAAAATGACCATCCTTGGAATAGAGTGCAGAATGCAGGCTATGCTGGGAGCCGGCGAGGGGGACACGGGGAAATACAAGTCCAGTCCCCACCACCAGGGAGGGAGGTCCAGTTCTCGGAAGGTGCGCTCTGCGGAGGCAAAGGAGCGGCAAGAGCTGGACGGCCTGAGCAACCTGAACTATTTCGAAAAGGTCACCTAGGATGCCCTGTACAAGAACATAACTTTCACCTAGGATGCCCTGAAATGCCTGAATACTGAGAGGTGGGGAGAGCAGAGGGCACCTGTCTGCCGCCTCCATAGAAGCATTCCCCTGACACAGCTTGGGGGCAACACAGGACCAGGGTAGAAACATAGAGTAGAGGAAGGACCACAGGGTCCGAGGATGCGGACAGAAAACACACACACACACACATACACACACACACACACACACACACACACACACACACACCGTCTTCAGTCTCACTAGGGAGCCCAGGCTGACCTCAAATTTTAGATCTTCCTGCCTCTGCATTCCACACACAGCTCCTTGTGGGTCCGGGTCAGCTGGCATAGAAACACACACCTGTAGTTCTCGAGTCCTCAGGAACCTGGATTCAGGAGGATCACTTGACCCCAGATGTTCAACGTTTAAGGTCGAGAGAGAGAGAGAGAGAGAGAGAGAGAGAGAGAGAGAGAGAGAGAACAGGAGACTTTGCCTTCGTTCAGCCTTTACGCACCTGCCTTCCACTGTAAGATCTTCTTGGTCACATAATGTTTTCAGTTCCTTTGAGGACCTTGGGGCAGGTTGAACAGGGCCTGGGACGTGAAGGCGGCGAGCACCGTCTGGAGTACAGAATATTCACGAACGGTAGCAACAGCAACATTGTGGGTTGGTAAGTGGAACGGCCGAGCAGACCCTTGGGAGGCTGAGTTCATGAGAATCATGTGCATGAGGTGGGGGCTCCTGGGCAGGATGTGTGTGTGTGTGGGGGGGGGGTGTGATGGTGGAAGGCTTAAAGGAGCGTGGCTTGTCAAGCATTAGGGAAACATTGGAGTTCCCGCAGCTGGTGGGATGGACACACATTAGTTTCCTTCTTTTCTATACAAGGATCCTAATGGCCCAGGTGATAGACATTTTGAAACAAACCTAACTTTTCTTAAAATAATGAACATATAATAGTTGTACACATTTATGGAGTTTTCTGTGGTGTTTGGATACACACATATGGTGTGTAATGATCAAGTCAGAGTGATTAGCATATTCATCACCTCAAACATTCACCATTTCTTTGTAGTAAGAACATTAAAAAAATCCTCTTTTCTTGCCGTTTGGAAATATGCAGCACCATTGACTGCAGTCAGCCTCTGAGCCAAAGAGTAGGAGGATTTATTCCCACCATCTTTAACTCCATGCCCGAGGTCCAGCCTCTAGCCGGTTCCCTCTCCTCCAGCCGACCCCAGCCACATGGAAGGCTTTAACAGTGGAAAGGGAGTGATGGAATCCTGAGCTGTCCCCAGGGTAAGAGGAACAGGAGATAGTAACCGATCGGCCCCTGCTCAGTCCTGGAATGATGAATATCCCTTCCCAAGCCGGCATACAGAAACAATAGTCCAAACCCACAGTAACAGAAACAATAGTCCAAACCCACAGTAGCTGTGAGAGGAACAGATTGAAACAGACGCTCCTCTCCAGCGCCGCAGTCAGCAGAGATGTGAATGGGGTGGGGGAAGCTGCTACTTCCACATTTTGCGGCCCACGAAGAGAAATGGAAACCCACGATTTGGAAAGTAATCTCACAAAGTGCGTTGAGAGGGCTTGGAAGATTTCCATCTTCCCAGTTTCTGGGACATGAAATGACTAGCTTTCTTTTACAAAAGTCACCTGAAGCATAAAATAGTTTACAAGAGCGAAAAGTGGACAAAATATTTGAACATTCCTCCAAGGAAGCTAGGTCGATAAAGAAGTGGTTGATAAACATATGCAAAAAGGGGTTAAGCACGGTAGGAAAGGAGATGTGCTCGCCTGTTTTAGATGTGAAAAGTGCCTTAAGTAGACTTGCAAAGTCACAAGCAGATGGGGGCATTAGACCCTCTGCCCCATAGTCAGTGACCACAGTCCCTTAGCTCATTGCAAAAGGAAGGTTTAGCAGGTAGCCTTGCTATGTGACGAAGTGCATGCAATGAAGATTTTTGTTTTATTTTTTAACTTTATATTTATTTATATATTTTGCACGTGTGTGTGTGTGTGTGTGTGTGTGTGTGTGTGTGTATGTGTGCCTGTATCAAAGGACACTCTGTGTCCCTGTGGAGGACCAAGGGTGACTTTGAGAATCATCCTGGATTGTTTCTACTTCCTTTGCTTTGCTCTGGGATTCCCCAGGCTCCGCCCACCATGGCCGGAAGTTCGGGCTGCTGCCAAATCTGCCGAGTGTTCTTTTCAGTTGAGTTCAGTCTGAACTCAAGACCTTCTGCTTGTGAGGCAGAGTCTTAACCCCTGAGCCATCTCTCCAGCCTGTAATAAAGATTTTTTTAAAAGTTAGGTGATGTCCAGGAAGACCGTATCTCTCCTGAGTATCCAGTCAGTTGGAGCAAAAAGGGATTCTGTATCTATGAACATAAATACTTTGCCTCATTTTTGGGTGATGTGCTTGCCATCATGCTAGTATTGACTCTTAGTCTTGCAAGGTTTTAATAAATTAATTCTCTCACTTTCACTACCCTGTATCTCTAACTTGTCAGTCAGTACGAGGTGTGTGTGTGTGTGTGTGTGTGTGTGTGTGTGTGTGTGTGTGTGTGTATATCTTATTTTTCCCAGCATTGCCATGTATTAAAGATACACAAACCAAGACGATCATAGGTAGCACATTGTATCCACAAGGATGGCTGCCATTGAAACTCTAGAAGACAAGTGTTGGCAAGGATGTGGAGAAACCAGATCCCTTGATGGTGGGAATCAAAGGTAGTGCATCTCCTGTGGTAAACAGCATGGTGAACCCTTCAAACATGGAGCCGAATGATTCCATGATACATCAGCTCCATCTTGGGATATTACACTGGAGGAGCAACAGCAGAGTCTTGGAGAGGTGCTAGTCACTGCTGATGCACGTACAGCATTACAATCTGTAAAATATGGAGGCCGCCAAATCTCCATCAACGGGTGAGATGATAAGCAAAATATGTTACGTTTGTGTGAGGGGATGCTGTTTAGTCTTAAAAAGGGAGTTGTCAGCACAGTATAATACAGATAAGTCTCCAGAACTTGAGAATCAGTGAAACAGAACTTTGTGGAGAGACAAATGTGGGGCTGGAGAGTTGGCTCAGGGGTTAAAATTCTGCCTCACAAGCAGGAGGTCCTGCAGTTCAGATCCCAGGTCTCACATTAAAAACGCCAGGGAGAACCAGCGGCAGCCTGCACTTCCAACTCTGGTGGGTGGAGCCTGGGAAATCCCAAAGCGAAGCGCGGAGGAGGTAGAAGCAATCCAGGATGATTCCCGAAGTCACCCTTGTTCCTCCACAGGGACATACAGGCCCTCATGCACGTGTGTGTGTGCGCGCGCGTGCGCGCGCGCACACGCACACACACACACACACACACACACACACACACACACACACACAGACAGAATAATTTTAAAAAAACGTGTGATCCTAACTAGAGGAGGTATTTAGAGCGGTCCCATTCACAGAGATAGAAGATTGAGGGGTCAGAAACTTAGGTCAAAGGTAGAGTGCTTGCCTGACAAGTGTGTGTGTGTGTGTGTGTGTGTGTGTGTGTGTGTGTGTGCGTGCGTGTGCGTGTGTGTGTTTATCTATCACATGACAGATAATTAATTCCCCATGGGAATTATACCTAAGTTCCCTGAGTATAAGTCTGTCTGCTATTACATACTTATGACCAGCAGGTGGCAGCACAGGAACACACTTGAGCCAGAGTTGCAAGGGGAGGGGTCTTAATCATCCAGTTGAGGTAACTGGAAAGGATGCTTTCTCCTGGAAACGTCACCCCACATTCACCCACACAATGCCCCTCTGGTAGCTGGTTTGGGAAAATGGGACTCTGCATTACAAGTTCTGTCCTCGACACTTGAGCTGATCTGGACGGCAGGTGATACACTATAATTCTGAGCTGTGCTCAGCAAGCAGTGGCCGTGTGCGCACACGCCTCACCTTAGGGCAGAACACAGGGTAGGTCTTAGTAGCCCTGGAACCACAGTGACTCAGCTGTTAGGTGGTTCCCACATCCCCCAGCACCCCCAAGAGTGTGATGGGGGCTTGAAAGTAGAGGAGGCCCCCAGAGGAGGCTGGCCGACCCCACTTCTTGGAACAGTTTGAGAAGTGAGTTCTCTCCTGCAGGGGGACCTAAGCTTTGCCTGTCTGGCTTTGATCTGTGGGTGGGGACCTCGACTATTTGCCCCCCAAGAATAAGAAATCCATGGATTGGCCCTTCTACCACACACATAGGCCTAGAAAAGACCTGATAGGTATATCCATTGCTGAGGGTAGCAGGTCAAAGCCCTTTGCGTGTGTGGGGGTGTGTGGGAGGTGTGGGTGTAAGGCGTGCACAAAGAAATATGCAAGTCCTTAGTACAGTTGCAAAGAGGTGGACGTGCATGTGTGGGCTGTGTACATACATGTGGATGTATGCAAATGTATAGATGTGTGATTGTTCACAGGTTTGGGTCTATATGTGTGTGTGTAATGTGCAATTTTCACATGTGACTGTGATGTGTGTGTTTACGTGTGTGTGTGCCTGTGTGTGCATCCATGCAGTATCCTGGGTCCTTCTGCGATTCAGATGGAGACTGTCCACTCTGGGTACCTCCAGTAGAGGGCAGCTTGATTCCAATCACCTAGACTTTGACCAGACTTGGGAAAGGGACTTTCAGAGTGAAGTAGGGTGCAAGACTGGGTCGGAGCAGGACACTGGGCCATCAAGAGCAGCAGCAGGAGGAGCAGCAGGAGGAGCAGGAGCAGGAGCAGCAGCAGCAGCAGCAGCAGCAGCAGCAGCAGCAGCTGAGATTTCTGGAGGCCTGACTGGACCAGGCAGGGGGCTCAGTTCTTTCCTGGAGAAATTAATATTTATCACAAATCTCTAGACCAGGTAGTGTTATTAATGTCTTTCTTTGTGTTTGTAGGTAAAGATATTTCGTGTTCCCAAAATCACAGCTAGCATTCATTCAACAAATGCTTTATTGAGCACCTATCATGCGCCAGACCCCATGTATGATAAGCAAACCCAAGTGCCTGTCTTGGGGTCAGAACATTCTAGAGCACAGAGGAGAGTGAAGCTGATTGGTGAGTTGGGGACACTTGGCCTACTTCCTCCTGTTCAAGGGTTAGTCCAGGAGTAGGGTGGAGGTTGCCAGATGGGGAGGCAAACTTGAGAGGGGTGTCTATGAGGACCCCAGATTGGATGCATGTGCCAGAAGGGAGGCAGGTCTGCCCTGAGTCCTGCATCTTGAACCCTGGTCTCTTTCTTCCCATCTCTTTGATGGCTCAACTGAGCAGAGGGGTTCAGTCTGTAGTAGGGACAGGACCCCATCAATCTCACAGATGCCTGGTTCCACTCAGACCCACTGATTCAGAACCTAAAGCCCAGAAACCCTCATTTTTAGTAGGCGCTACTAGCAGGTACCTGAGATGCAGTCGAGCTTGGGTGTCTGTGCCTACATCGCCCAAGCTTGCAGCACCCACCCACGATCTGTGCCCATCCCCACAGGCTCGCTGTGGTGCATCCTTGGCAGAGAAAGAAAGGCATTGGCCCTCTGCTGCCTCCTCGCCCTTCATCCTCTCTCCTCCTCCCAGGCAGAGCAACCGGGCATAGGGAGGGGATGGAGGCTGTTTTCCTGTTTGCAAGCAGGCTGTGATTCCTGCACAGTGCCTTAGGATCCTGGAGAATCCCAGGCAGAGGCAGAGGGGCCTGGACTTTGGGAAGACACTGGGGAGCCTGGGTGGGGAGTCCCTAGTGATCTCTGGAGCTCAGGCTAGTAGAGCAGAGACTTTGCTGTGACATCCTGGGCTGGGGGTGGGGGTGGGGGAGCTGTGGGCTGCACTGGGGGGGGGGGACAGGGGGAGAGAGGGGGGAGCAAGTCCTAACAGACCAGGAGGAGCAGGGCTTAGACTACACTGGGTGGGACTGGAACCCCTAGTGATGGAAACACATCAGGTTATCTCCAGCTCAGCAGCACCCAGAATCCCCGTGGGTCTCTAAATCCTGCTAAGCTGAGGGGGAGGGGTCGCGGCAAGACGTTCAAACCCCCTGAACCTCCCTTCCCCGGCTCCTTCTCCCCGGAGGCCCAACGCCAACCCTGTCACTGCCATGAGGAGCTCTGGCAGACATCCTCAGGCCCACTATTGCGCATGCTCGGGGAAGGAAGCTCCTGACATGTCTCTCCCGCAGTACTGAGGGGGCTGAAGTCCGGGCTGTGTCCCGCCCTTCCCCTTGGACCCGGCAGGTGTGTAGGCTGTCCACCCGCCTCCACCTCCCACGGACCCAGTGACGCAAGACCTGCAGTGGGGAGGCTGCCCGAGCTGGGGCTGAGCCAGGCCTTGCGGCGGGCCCCTCTGTCCAGACCAGATGGACTGTCCGCAGTGGGAGGGGTTGCCAATGCCTCGGGCCAGGGTCCTGGCCCTGGTGCTTTACCTGCCCTGTCTAGCTGGGCCTCAGCCACTGCTTGGTCAGGTGTGTTCCTTCTCGGGTAGTGAGGCCCTGAGGCACCCCTCCACTCTGACAAAGGTCCCCCAAGGAGGTGGGCTGGGCAATGAACCCTTCCCTCACGGCATGCCCATCCTCCACAGGGATAGATGCCTCATTCATGCATGCATTCATTCATTCATTCATTCGTCAATCCAATGGACAGCAACCAAACACCTACGAATACCAAGTCCTGTCTTTGGTCCTGAAACTATACTGATAAGCAAGAGGGACCTCGCAAAGCTGGACTTCCCTGCAGAGAACAAGACAAAGACAAAACGTACGCTGATACGACTAGGGCAGGAACCTTTACAAAGGGTAACGAGGGAGGCCTCCCTGCCAAGGGATAAGGGGGGACATCGGCCTGCAGCCTTCCTCTCTGCTAGACATTGTCTTCCAAGCTTTTTTAATAACCCCACAGTGGGTCTGTCCCACCGTGGAGCACGAGAGGCAAGCGGCCTCCGCCGGGTCAGGGAGGAGCTGGGCTTTCGGACTTTCCTTCCCTGTTACACCGCACTGCTCTTGTTACACAGCACAGGACCTCCTAGCCCCCAACAGTGCCCCCTTTCCTCCCGCTTGACTCTGGCTTCTCTGCTCAAGCAACTTCTAAACACGCCAACATGACCTAAATAAACCCCTGTGGGGTTTTAAAGGCGTCGATTTGTCCATAAAGTCATATTTTGCAGGTGGAACCATGGAGCCCAGAAGAGCCCCGGCATTATGCAACTTGTGTGGGATCTGATCTTAGTCTGCTGCCCTCTCTACCCGGGTCTCTCCTCTCCAGACCTTCCCCACGTCACATACTTTAAGGCAATTCTCAGGTTGATTCTTACCTGCCCTCCACCCCTGCTCTTCGTCCAGATAGCAGGGTCTTCTGCCTGTACCTACCGTCGTGGTGAGGCTGCGGCTAAGAGGCGGTAGCCTGCGGCAGGGACAGACTCAATGTTTCGGGGCAAGTAGGAACTGGGTGTAGGAATGTGCAGCCCTCAGAGCTGGCCCCTAGGCCTGGAACTGAGCCCCCGGGAGCCAAGGTTGGAAGGAAGCCTCCGGATTTACTAGCGAGCCAGGGATCTGGGATGGAATCTCTGTGAAGGGCATCTTCAGCAGAGGGAGCAACACGAGCAAGCGGAGAGAGGGGGAGGAGCAGGGACCGAGCGGCAGCACAAGGTGTTGGTGCTGGGGGCGGCAGGATGGAATGGGGGGGCGCATCTGTCCGGCTGAGGAACTGGGACTCTGGCTTGATGGGCTCAGGCAGGGATAGTAAGTAGCTACGCTGGGAGCTCTGGAGGGCAAATCCCAAGTGACCTTGTGCTAGTCACGTGACCTTTCGGAACCTCTGTTTCCCCTCTGCATGATTTGGA
The DNA here is from genome assembly GCA_023101885.1 of Typhlomys cinereus. Taxonomy (NCBI): domain Eukaryota; kingdom Metazoa; phylum Chordata; class Mammalia; order Rodentia; family Platacanthomyidae; genus Typhlomys; species Typhlomys cinereus. The sequence continues at coordinate 113,602 of JALPQD010000298.1, read as the reverse complement.
CACGGTACCAACCCACAGGGACCTTCTTAGTCCTTGCAGAGACCAATTCTGGGGTCACTGCCCTGTTAGGGTCCTAGCAAGGAAAGAGACTGCTGGGAAAGATAGGGAGTTTCTCTAATGCCCGGTCTCTTCTTGGCCCGTGAGACTTTGCTGGACAGTGTTCTGCCAGCCCTTTGAAAGGCCCAGGTCCCAAAGTTCTATTCACAGGGGAGCCTGGGTGGACATGCTCTTCTTTACCTTCAAGCCCTTCCTCTTGTGGAGCCCTGTCCAGGGCAGGGTGGCACTGTGGGCCTGGGCCTGAGGGTGGATGTGGCCCAGCTCCGAGGGCGGAGGCGTGGGTGGGATCAGTGGGATCAGCATGCCCAGTGGCATCAGCTCCTCCAGGGCCCCGGGTGAGTTAGAAGGCAGTTCATCAGGCTCCAGGTTGGCATCGCTCCAGCCCTCGGAGCTCTCGCTGTGGCCCTCGGGACTGGTGGCTTCGTCCTCAGAGAGGGTAATCATCTCGGCCGCGTCCTCCTCGGCGTTGCTGTCTGCGTCTCCCGCCTCTTGGTCAGTGGCCCCCTCACACCTGCTGGATGTACAGTCACCTCCCATGCCCATCTGCTTCAGCCTGGCCTCTGCTATGGGAGCTGGGCAGGCCCCTGCGGGCAGCCCGGCTGTGCCCTGCCCCGTCCAGAAAAGGTCGAGCTCTTGGCGGCAGGCAGCCACGGTGAGACTGGTGAGCAGAGTGCTGGACACCAGGTAGAGCAGGGCGGGCTGGCCCGTCTCCATGAGGACCATGGCGACGAAGGTGGTCAGCAGGCCCACCGCATAGGCCACGATGCAGGCCACGTAGTAGACCAGGTGGGAGTGGACTTGCACGTCGAAGCGGTGGCAGTAGGCCACCAGGAAGCCAGGAACCACGATGTCGCCGAAGCCAAGGATGGAGAAGGGCTGGTCACACAGCGTCAAGGCCGAGAAGCTCAGGCGGGGCACTTTGAGCACCATGGGCAACCTCTCTCGGCTAGAGGAATCGGTGGGGCCCGACGCCACCTCCACCATGATGCTCTCGCCGGTCTTGGTGAAGAGCGGCGTGACGAAGACGAAGAAGACGTCGAAGGCCAGCAGGGCCAGCAGGAAGGAGGTGCAGTTCTTGAGCGTGGGCAGTCGCACTCGCCGCAGGACAAAAAGGCAGTAGGCGACCCCCAGCACGTCCTGCAAGAGCCATGCCCAGCGGTCCTCGTTCCGGTAGAGGATCCAGAAGAGGGTCACGGCGATACACAGGCCCGCCAGCAGCAGCGGCGGCAGCTGCGGACAGGTGCGGCGGCCAGCCAGGGACCACTGGCACCCAGACAGGGGCGAGTGGCGCGCCACGGGCTCCAGGCAGCTGTAGAGGCCCGTGCTGGCGCCCAGACTGAAGATCCCGATCATGACGTAGACGAAGCAGTCGTAGAAGAAGTACAGCAGCACCATGATGGAGCAGGACATGGCCACCACCATGCCCGTCATGGCTGGCGTGAAGTCCACGGGTTCGTCGTCGTCATCTTCCTCTTCCTGGGTGCTCTGGAGGGTCCCGGCTGCTACCCCTTTCGGTTGATTGTGACCTCCAGGCCCCCCTCCTCCTCGGGCCCGGTGTCGCTGCAGCCGATCTGCCTCCACGAGGCCGGCCCAGTAGCCTCCCAGGGCCACGGTGCCCACCGCCAGGATGAAGATGACCACCATGTTGTAGTCGATGATGGGCTCCAGGGGCGCGTATATGGCCACGCGGACGTCGCGGTGGCCGTGGGTGTGGCTGAGGATGTCGAGCATGTCGGTGTAGCGGAGCACGGCCACCGGAATGGTGAGGCCAGGCTGGGGCTTGTGGGGGTCCTGGGGCTTCAGGGTGGTGTCTGAGCACTGTTGTTCGTTGGCCCTGCTCACGATGAGCAGCCCGTGGGCGCCCTGGCCCTGAGCCAGCCAGCCCTTGGCGTAGAAGCTGCAGTTGCCTCGCATGACCATGGCGGTGGTCTGGTGGAGGGGCCGCTGTTTGGGGGAGTTGGTCTGAACCTGGTGGAAAACGTCCTTGCCCGGGCACCACGGTGTCTTGGTGCCATCATGCAGGGGCAGGAGAGGGGCATGGCGCAGGTCGCGGGGGAGGTTGACATAGTCGGAGCTGTACAGTACACAGTAGTCCTTGCTCCAGTTCTCCGACACGACGTGGACCACGCCGTACTCCCCCCGGGCCACGAGGCTGAGGAGGAGGAGGAGGAGTGAGCCCACGGGGAGGAGGGAACCCAGGCATGCCATCCTCCTCAGCCACTTACTGCGTCCTCCTGAGGGGGCAGCTGCCGGGGGCTCTTTCCCTCCTAGGGCTGGGCGTGGCCCTTTGTCACAGAGCAGCTTGGCCACACCTACCTCATCATAAAGTGCCTCAGGGCACTGCCCGGGGCACACAGGGTTCCTGTGGGGGTCATGCTCCCAGCCTCGGATCCAGAGATCATCTTATCCCTGCACAGCCCCCCCCATGACGCTAGACCAGGTAACGTGAAGAGGCATGTGGATGGGCAGAGGGTCCCAGGCAGTATTCCGGGTCCCTTTTGCGTCTTGCTTCTTGGGTAATTTAGGTAGCTCACCTCTTTCTTCTGGACTGGTTTCTTTGGTTGCAAAGAAAAGAGAACATTGGGCCAGTGAGCTTCTAGACTCATGAATGTGTACGGTGGCAGTTTCTGTTCACATTGTCCATAAATTCACAACAGTCGACTTACAGGGGAACAAGGGTTTTTATTTTTCCTTATGATGGTCAGGTTACAGTTCTTAATCCAACTTGGCGGAAGAATCCACACCAATCCTAGGAGCCAAGGGAAGTAGCCTCACCGTATCCATATATCCACAAGACTGCTGAGGACAGTCCTTACTTGCCAGAGCAGCTGCTGTGAGTGGGAGGTCCCCTGGGGCCCCTGGTACCAGAAGGGAGGGGCTGGGGGCTGGAGTGGGCGTCTAGGTGCTGGTGTTCCCACGCTTTCCCTGTTAGCCAGTTCCCGTCACTGCCTGTCACTCAGCTCCTTTTCCTGGGATGCGGTGAGTCTTACTGCTGGAGGTGAACTCTGCCACTGACTTGGCAGTTAGTTTTAGGTGTCAACTTGACAATTGAGGACTGATCCTTTAGGCTCCCCTATGAAGAATTATTTAATTAAGGTAGGTCTCTAGCAGATGATTTAATCGTGGGCGGGGCCACTTCTTGGGCAGGTGAGTAAAATGGGGAAGACCAGTGGCAGATTGACACACTGGCTGTCATGGGTTGAGTGTGAGCTGTTCCCCCTTCTCCCTTGTGTACTTGGATCTTTAACTGTGTTAACATTTGGAAAGGCATTGTGGCATCTTTAAGAGGCACGGTCGTGCCGGAGTCACCTCGCAGGGCGGGGCCATGAGGCGTGGTGGCCCGGCTGTGCTTTGGCCCGGCTGTGCTTCCTCCCAGTTTTGTTCTCACTCGGTGGCTGCAGTGACCTGAACAGAGGCCTCCTGCTTCTGCCTTCAGCTACGTCCTCTGCTGTGTCATTTTTTGCCATCATGGACGACACCCCCGGGGAACCATAAACCAAATAAATCCCCTTTTCCCTCCTGAGTTGCTTGAGTCTGAGTCCTGTCTCTCAGCAGCAAAAAGAAAAGTGTCTGCAACACTGGCAGCCTGGCACATGTAGAAGGTAAGCGCTGGTCTTGCCCATCTCTCGTCTCTTCCGGTAAGTGCGGTGTGGTCGGCTTTCTTGGCCCCTGTTGAGCACTCTCCTGCCTTAACGGACAATAACCTGACGCCGTTCCCCTAGATTGTTTGGATCATGCAAACTAAGACGATTTGGTATCAGAGAAGTGGGGCGTTGTTGCGAAATGAAGATGGGTGGCATCTTCTCCCTGGGGACTGGCCCAGGTCTCTGGGGCTTGTGGAGGTGGCAGGAGCACAGCAGGGCAGCTCAGAGCTGGCTTATGACTTCAGCCCTAGGATTCGGCCCCAATAGAGGCCTGTTGGCCCTGCATGATTGATTTTTCTTCTTCTCTTCCCTTCTGCTACAGTTATTCTTTGTGCTGACGATACTCACGCACAACATAGAAGAGAGATGTATCTGGCTTAGGATTGCAGAGGGGCTAAGACTATTGTGGCAGAAATCCCATAGCAGTGGTCATGACTGAAGGCAGAGACAGGAGCTTGGTTCAGATTACTGCAGAGAGCAAGACCAGACCCCGAGGAAGCAAGGCCCGACTTCAAGGTCCACTCCCTCTCACCTGCCTTCCTCCAGCAAGGCTCCACATCCTAAAGCTGCCACAGCCTTCCAAACACATTAACATCGGCTAAAGATTCAAACATATGAGCCACGGCTGGAGAGGTGGCTCAGGGATTAAGTCAGCCTCATAAAGCAGGACCTGAGTTCGGATCTTGGATTCCATGTAAAAAACGCCAGGCAGAAGTGGCGGCGGCTTGTGCTTCAACTCTGGGAGGCAGAGCCTGAGAAATCTCAGAACAAAGCAAAAAGGAGGTACAAGCAGTCCAGTGTGATTCCCGAAGTCACCCTTGGTCTCCACAGGCACACACGATACCCTTTCTCTCTTTCTCTCTCACTACACACACACACACACACACACACACACACAACAAAGCAAAGCAAAACAAAACAAAAGACATGATCCTAAGGTGTGGACAACTTACATTCAAGCGATTACACTTTCTCTTCCCTTTCCTTCACCTTCATCTCCCTTCTCCTCCCTGTCTTCCTCCTCCTCTGTCCCCTTCATTTTCCCAGAGATTTGAACCCAGAGCCTCAAGTAAGCCAAGCACTGTGTAGCTGAGCTGTCTCCCCAGCCCTGCTATCCTGCTTTCTGTCCCAAGAAGTCTCCTGGGGGGTGCAGCCCACGCCACTTACTGCTTGCTTCTGTCATTCAGGCTTTAACTTCGCCTCCATCACTGCCTCTAGTATGTGGGGCGGGAGGGGGGGGTCTTCTCTCAGCACCCTGCTAGCTTGACTCACGTTTTACTCTCTGTCCTAGTTGGATACCGGGATCCACGTGCCCATTGAAGGTTCCGAGCTCTGGATGCAGTTGTGAGAAATTAGTAGTTAAGGCCGTGCCAAGCCTCCAGGAGGTGTTTAGTTGATGAGAAAGGCCCAAGCCGTGAGGGGTGGGACTAGCCTCTGGGCAGGTGAATCAGACAGAAGGGAGCCGGATAAGGAAGTGGGCATCTTTTGGTATACTTGCTCAGACATGCAGGTCTGGCAAGTAGAGATTGTCCCTCAGCAGTCCTGTAGATGAACAGATAAGATGGCCGGTTCCCTTGGCATTGGTACACTGCACACTCTCCCACGGAATGTGAGAATAATACCCTTGTTCCCCTTTGGGCCGTATCCTGAATTTATCAGCAACAGCGCAGACAACCTGCAGCATCCTCACACAGCGCTTTTTACGTAGGTTTCTGTCTGGCGACATTCTGGCTCCTTCCGGGAAGCATTGGAGCCACGAGGACAGGGATGTCGTCTAAAATGCCTGAGTAGAAAACAAGCGTTCAGCCTTTTGGCTCCCGGAGCAGCACCATGGCAGTCGGCAAGAACAAGCGCCTGACGAAAGGCGGCAAGAAGGGAGCCAAGAAGAAAGTGGTTGATTTTCGAAGAAAGATTGGTATGACGTGAAAGCACCTGCCATGTTCAATATTAGAAATATTGGAAAAACGTTAGTCACCAGAACTCAAGGAACCAAAATCGCATCTGATGGCCTAAAGGGTCGTGTGTTTGAAGTCAGCCTTGCTGATCTCCAGAATGATGAAGTTGCGTTTAGAAAATTCAAGCTAATAACCGAGGATGTTCAGGACAAAAACTGCCTGACTAACTTGCATGGTATGGATCTTACTCGGGACAAGATGTGTTCCATGGTCAAAAAATGGCAGACCATGATAGAAGCTGTCATGTTGATGTCAAGACAACTGACGGATACTTGCTTCGCTTGTTCTGTGTGGGTTTTACCAAAAAACGCAACAACCAGATACGTAAGACTTCTTACGCTTAGCACCAACAGGTCTGCCAGATCCGAAAGAAGATGATGGAAATCATGACCAGAGAGGTGAAAGAAGTGGTCAATAAATTGATTCCAGACAGCATTGGAAAAGACATAGAAAAGGCTTGCCAGTCTATTTATCCACTTCATGATGTCTTCGTTAGGAAAGTAAAAATGCTAAAGAAACCCAAGTTTGAATTGGGAAAACTCATGGAGCTTCCTGGTGAAGGCAGTAGTTCTGGAAAAGCTACTGGTGATGAGACAGGCGCTAAGGTTGAACGAGCTGATGGATATGAACCACCAGTCCAAGAATCTGTTTAAAATTCAGATTTTTAGTGATGACAAATTTTCCTGTATGTGAAAAACAAAACAAACAAACAAACAAAAAAACCCCACAAGCGTTCAGGAAACGTGTGAGTCGCCAGATTTACCGTCACAGGACTGAGGTGCCAGGCAGTCAGGGACTTTTCCAAGGTGCCACTTCAGATTAGGAGCCAGATTCAAACCCAAGCTGCTGGGCCACAGAACAGCTGGCTAATCCCTTGCCGCTGCCTACGGGGCTCACTATGGGTTCTGGGATTGATGGTGCCAGGGACTGGGCATGGCGTGGGTTTATTACGAAAGTCGATTGAAGAGAAGAGTCTTTTTTTATTATTTATTTATTCAATTGTGCGTGTACACGGGCGAATTCGGGAACCACCATGGACGCCTCCACCTCCTCCTTGTTTACTCTGCCTCGGGATTCACAGGCTCCACCCTACCAGGACCAGAAACACAGGCCGCCCCTGCTTACACCCGGCGTCTATACGTGGGATCTAGGATCCGAACTCGGGACCTTCGGAGGCTTAACCCCTGAGCCACCTCTCCATCTCCCAAAGAGAAGAGTCTTTAAAGAATATAAAATTTATGAGAGAGAGAGAGAGAGAGAGAGAGAGAGAGAGAGAGAGAGAGAGAGAGAGAGAGAGAGAATGCATACACAGCACATGGGTGAGGTCAGAGAACAACTTTCAGAAGTCAGTTCTCTCCTTCCACCACGTGGTTTCTGGGGATTGAACTCAGGTTGCCCCGGTTTATGAGCAGGTGTCTTTACTCAGATATCTCAGTGGCCTTGAGCAGAAGAATTTTTAAACACCCCTGTTGATTTCATGTATTGCTGGGCTGTCTTAATAGCTGATCAAGAAACACATGGCTGAAGCGCCAGAAATGGAGCCAGGTGTGATGTCGCAGACTCAGAATCTCAGCGCCAGGGACGCAGAAGCAGGAAGATGGCAAACTCAAGGACAGCCTGGGCTACATTGCCAGACTTTGTCTCAACAACAACCTACCTACCCCCAGCCAAAGCAAACAATAGGGTACAATCCAGAAATGCATTCTCGACAGTTCTGCAGAGCCTCGGTGGGCTACAGACTGAATATTCATGTCCCTGTAAGTGCGCAAGTTGAAGCCCAGCCTGTGGTGTGATGGGAGATATCCGATCCCGAGGGAGGAGCCTCCTGGTAGGGTTAGAACCCACTGAGGAGACACAGGGGAGTTGATCTTTCTGCTAGTCTTGTGGAGACACAGTTGAGAAGCGTCCCTTTCAAACCAGGAAGAGAAGAGCCCTCACCACTGGGGGAAATTAGGTCTTTTTTGTCAAGCCAAAGTGCCTCAATGTCGGCTCCAGCCTCCATTTCATAAGGAAATTTAAAAAATATTTTTTGTTCATTTTTATTCAACTGTGTATGTGTGTGCGCTCGTGTGTGTGTGTGGTGTGTATGCGTAGAACCACAGGTGAATTCGGGAACCACCATGGACCGCCTCCACCTCCTCCTTATTTACTCTGCCCCCCCATTCACAGGCTCCGCCCTACCAGGACCAGAAACACAGGCCGCCCCCGCTTCCACCCAGCATCTATATGTGAGGTCTAGGATCCGAACTCAGGACCTTCTGCCTGCAAGACAGAGGCTTAACCCCTGAGCCACCTCTCCAGCCCCTATAAGGAAAATTTTGAGAATTGTTTGCTTGTCTCATTTATCAAAATGAGACCTCCTTAAAGGTATCTTCTAGCTTTCTTAACCTCCTACTATAGATTACATATTATTTCTTAACTTCTCAGCTATGTGTCATTTCTTAATTCCTCAGACAACTTCGCAAATAGAATGCGAGCCCTGCTCTCAAACCAGTGAAGTCTTGAAGGACAGAATCACACCCTGCATTAGGCAGAAAAGATCAAATGAAAACCGCTCTTTGGGCGTGCTTGCTCCCTCCATTAGCGAGGCCACACATCCTTCCACAGAGGTAAAATCTGCCTTGTTTGCTATGCCCTGGTCAACATAGAGTCTGTTTTGGGCAAGGGAGGTTTTCATTTCTAACACCAGGAACCGAATCAGTGGGTACTTTGAGCTTGGGCTTTGCAGCTTCCAGAACCAGTGAGGGGAAATGCTGGGGATTTGAACCTATACATATACAGCCCCAAATGAAGGTGTCTGAGTAGTGTTCTTGCTTACTTTGTCCAAGGTGGTGGCCAGAAAGCCGTGGGGCCACCTTGGCTTGCACCTGGGTCCTTTTGGTCTCTGTCATGGTAGTTACATGACATTCTCTTTTTGTCTCTGTTTCTTGTAAGAGCACCAGTCACAAACGTTTACTGCACATCTCATTTTAATGTAATTAAATTGTAAAGCCTAAGTTTACCCCCACACCAGTGAGAGGAGATGAAATACCACCGCAGACACCCAGCTGTGGGTTTTTGAAGTGAAAGACATGTGGAAAGGACTTTGCAAAGTAGTCAGCAGGCAAGCAGACCCTGTCTAGTGTGGCCATCACACCTCCCTAATTATTTACACTTGTTTTGCCAATACTAATTTGACAGCTCTATTTTCTTTTTTGGAGGTGACTCATTTCTATTCTCTTTTCAGAACATTCAACTGAATTTTCATAAGAGACATTTCTCTTGGTTTGTATACCTCTGATTTATCCATTAACATAACATTTAATTAGATTACAAACAGTAATTACAATGACAAGTGAACTGTCAGAAACACTTTAGGGAGCCAACACAACTGACTGGCGACTTGCCATTGGCTGGCAGAGGAAGCATTCAGGGCCCCAGAGAGGCTGCCAGCGGCCCCTCAGGCCCCTTATGAGAATTCTCTCCACCCTTTCTTGAATCATGGATGCGCATGTATGTATATAGGTGTGCTCCTCTGTGTGTGTACATGTGGGGGTCAGAGGTTGATGGGCATCTTCTATTGCTCTGTACCCTGGTTTTTATTTTTTTTTGGTGACAGGGTCTCTCTCTGACCGTGGAACTTGCTATTTTAGCTATGCTGATTGCCCAGTGAATCCCCAGCTATCTTCCTGTCTCTGTCTTGGTTCCCCCCACCTAACCCATAATACTTGACTTTCACGTGAATTCTGGGGATCCAAACTTGGGTCTTCATGTTTACACAACAAACATTCTACCCAGGAGCCATCTCAGGTCCTCATAAGGGTTCTTATTGTATGGGGGGGTTCATTGATTAAGGGGCATAGTGGAGGGGGGAATCTTATCACAGCATGTGGTAGTATCTCCTCCGGGTGCACTTCTGTGGATCCAGGCACCTAGCTGCTGGCGACACAGCACCATGTGCTATGAATGATGGAACTCTAGTCCTTACTAGGACCCTGTTCCCCGTAGGGAGCGCTGGTTCTTTTAGAAACCAAGACCGATATGTTCATGTGGTTTGCTATTATTAAAAAACAACACACACACACACACAGACACACACACACACACACACACACACACACACAGACGCGCGCGCACACATACACACGCACACACAGACACGCGCGCGCACACATACACACGCACATGCGCACAGTTGAATAAAAAAAAAAAAAAAGAGCTGGGGGTGTAGCTCACTGGGTAGAGCGCTTGCCCAGCATGCATGATAACCCAGGTTCAATCCCCGGCATTGCATAGAGCCATTAAGAGGTGGAGACAGGAAAATCAGAAGTTCAAGATCATCCTTGGCTACACAGGCGTTCAAGGCCAACATCGCTGCAATGAGACCGAGTCAAAACAGACAGAACCCCTAACGAGTGAGGATGTGGAGAAAGCCGAGCATTGAAGCACAGCTATGCACAAACCGGGGGCACCGTGGGAAATAGAGTCATCACCCTCTGCTCCGCCCTCGGATAGTCCTTCTGAGAACCAAAATCAGATTCACAGTGGCCATGGCTGGGCCAGGAGGTTTGTGGGGGAGTGACTGCTGGATGGGATTGGCGTTTCCATTCAGGGCGATGAAAACATTCTACAAACATAGTGTTGATAGTAACATGTTGTGAATGCATTTTTATTGATATATAGCAGTTAATCATTTATGGACTGTGCATATATTACTATCATTAAATTGTACACTTTCACATGAATGAATAGTAACTTTTTTTAACCATTTTATTTATGAGAGAGAGGGAGACAGAGACAGAAAAACAGGCATACACACGAGCACACTTGTGGTAGGTTGAAGAACAGCTTTCAGAAGTTAGTTTTTCCTCCCACTATCTAAGCTCCAAGGATGGACCTGAGGTGGCCAGGTTTATGTGAAGGAATCTTTATCCACTGAGCCATTTCCCTGGCCCCAAGTGGTAAGTTTTGTAACACACACACACACACACACACACACACACACACACACACACACCCCTATAATAAAGCCCCCAAAGACCAGGGTCCAGCTCTCCCCTATGACAGCACTTCCTCAGGACAGGTCATAACCCTGTCAGCCAACCTGCACCCCCTCAAAGTCGAGCAAACATGGAAACCCCAGAGTGACCTTGATGCACTTTTCCTCCACATCAGCCCTCGGGCTCCTGCTGCTCTGGGCTCACAACATTCTCTGGAAACGCGCTCACTCTGCATTCCTCTTGGGGGCTCTCAGAATCCCGTCAGCTCGTGCTTCCCCAGACCCCCCAGCCCATCAGCTCTGGAGCTGTTGCCTTGTGTGGCCTCTTGGTACCTCCATCAGCGCAGTCACACGAGCACCTGGGGTCTTCTGGACCGCAACTGTCCCCAGGTTGAAATCTTGTTCTGAACTGCAGAGAGCTGCCCCATGGCCTTTAGATCTGTGTTCTCGGATAGCACTTGTGCCTCCCCCACGTGCCCTCCCAACTAGGATCTCAGAGGCTGTCTTGGGCAGCCAGGGACAAAGCCTGTGCCTTCTGCGGGGACCTAGGCCCTAGGTGACAGCTGGAGCTTTATCTCCATGCACTCAGGGCAATGAGGCTGCAGATGGGGGCAGAGTGTCTTGGCCTGGAAGGCAGGGAAGGAACTTTGTGCTCTGATCCCCTTCTTGCCATGGCTTGGCCGGTCCCCACTTTCCCAGCTGCAGCAGACCAGGAAGAACCTAGATACTATGTGCACCCCATCACCCTGGAAAAAAGGGTTGCTTTTCATGCTGCCCACCCTAGCTGGGTTACCTGTGCTACTCCTCAGCTTCCATAAGTCCTTACGAGGTCCCCATATCTGCTCTCCGCAGTGGCCCTACGGGCGATGCGGCTGGATGGCAGGCGTCCCGTGAGTGTGTCTAGCACGAGAGAGCTTTGCAAAATATCCAAGGCTCAAGTCTCTCTGCACCCTGAGCGTTGGTAGGGCCTGCAGGGCGGGTGAGCAAGTGGAAGGGCGGGAGGTTATGTTCCAATGTGGCGCTGGGACGGGCTGGTGCATGGGGAGATAGGTGGTCTGAGGTCTGTGTTATGCAGACTCCCTCAGCCTGCTCATCTCTGAATGTTCTTCACCCACTAGCCGTGAAGCGGAAGAAAGCCCCGGGGTAGGAGTTGGAGGAGGCAGCGGGGCATAGAGCTGCCTGACATGGCACCTTGCAACGAACTTCCGGAACTCAGTAGGTGTAACACTGGAGGCCCCCTGCAGCCCCCTGAGTTCTCATCCAGCCATACCCCTGCTGTGTGTTCTCTGGCGGGTCTCTGACCCTTTCTGAGCTTCACTTTTCCCATCCGTTGAGTCGGGATAGCAGCGCCTGCTTCACAGGGTTGAATGAAGACCTGTGTGATGCGAGATCTGTGCTCAGCTCAGGGCCACAGCTGTGAGCCCCACAGAGCGTCTTCCTGTGTTTGGCCCAGTAGACAGGTGTATTGGAAACTGGCATGCTGGGTGAAACTCCCTGGGCTGGAAACCGGTGTAGCCTGTGCAGGGGCTGGGGACAGCCTGGGCTGGATGCTGGTTTGGGATGCTTGGTTTGAAGCTACGCAGTATTTGAAGGAATGGAAGCAGGGATGGTGGAGGCGCTGGACACACACGGCTGGCGTTGCTCCTACAAGGCTGGCCAGACATTGGCAGCAACACACCCGTGCGTGCGCGTCTTCACCTGGGACACATCCCAGGTCAGCCTGAGACCCTCAGTTGTTCTCATTGCCCCTCGCCCTGGTGCTGCTTTGTGGGACTCAGCCTCCCAACCCCGAGTCTGAGGACGCTGAGCAACTTAGGGGGAAAGAGCCCTGGACATGGAGCCAGGCCGTTCACCTCAGGGGAGTGGCTAAGTCCTCCCTGCTTGGGCGAGCTCAGGGTCAGAGAGCACGTCAGAGTGCAGTCTGTGGATGGCAGGGCAGGCTGCAGGGACCACAGTTACGCTATGATGGAAGCCAAGAACCAACTTCCCTCCCTGCCTTCCTCCCTCCCTGCCTTCCTCCCTCCCTGCCTTCCTCCCTCCTTCTCTCCTTCTCTCCCTCACCAGGATAAGGCCTTCCCAGATCTGGCTGCCATCTTTCCTGGCCCAAGCCAGCTGTCCCATCAGCACAGGGCCCCATAGGAGGGCATGAGCAGGGACCTGGACCCCAGGGAAAGGGATGTGCCACCATTAGAGAGGAGTAGCCTAAAGGGAAGCAGGGAAACTGCTTCCGCTGTTCTGCCATCCACCAAGAGAAATGAATCGCTTTCGGAGACTCTCGGGAAACCGCCCCCTGGATGTAGCATGGAGAAACGTCTTCTGGGCATAAGCGAGAGCGCCCAGGAACTCCGGCTAGCAGCTGCCAGACCTCTCTTCCAAGTTAGTTGATCACTCACTTCCAGAGGGGTCTTCCCCATCCCACAAGCCAAACCCCCCAGCACAGAACAGCCTCTGGAGCCTTCCTTCCCAGCCTTCCTTGAGGCTGTCCCAAAGCCTGGAAAGCAATCTACCCTGAGGGAGTTTAAGCTAGTTCTGAGTGAGGCTTTTGGGGGCTCAGAAGACTCACTGCCCTGAAGCAGACCTTCCTCTTCACAGTCTCTAGGCTGGAAGAAGCCGGGGCTCACCTGGAGCAGCCCCTGCCCACCCGGGCACCTCCTCTAACTTCTCTGTGACCACGATGGCTCAGTCCTCCATCTTGGGCACGCGCCACCCCCGCCTCCCCATCCCATCTCAGGGCGGGACAAACTTGCTCTCGCTCTTGCTCTGAATGAAAGGCAGAGAGAAGAATCATCCCTGTGTGGCCGCCTGGTACTTACCCACTGACATCATCCCGAAGGATTCTTCCTTGTTGCCCCCAACTTTTCCATATTGCTCTAGAAGCTGTCGGCTTGTGTCTGTCCTGGTGTTCTCTGAGTCTCCTGGCACGGAGTGTTGGCAGAGCAGGGTACCCCAAACACCCTTCAGCTCCCCCTCCACCATGGAACCCTTTTCCCTCAGCAATTGCAAAGCTCTTGGGACCAGCACAATCTGCTTATAGTTTCCTCACAGCAAGTGCCTTTGCTGTGAGGAAACTGTGTGAGGAAACTGTGTGAGCAAGTGCCTTTGCATGCGAGTGTGAGCGCGCGTGTATGTGCATGTGCTGGTGACCCTCCTCCTTGGCCAGAGACCCAGAGACGAGGTGCAGGTGATTCTGGAGCCCTCGCAGAGGGTCTGGTGTCCCACCTGTCCCCACACAGTGCTTATGAGGCAGCATGCACTGGATTTCAGAGGCCTGCAGAGTATTGGATTCCCAGCTCTACAGCCACAGAGGGAGCTATGTCGCCTGGGTACCTAGTGATGAGCAACAGGAATTGCTGGGTAAGCACCCCGGCCCAGACCCCTCACTCGCGCCTCCTCCCCCTAATCCCAGGTTCCTTCAGCTCTCAGTTCCTGTGCTGTGCTGGTATGTCACGTGCCCTTTACTACTTCCTTCCTTGCCCGACCTCACCTGCCTTTCATCCAGTGCCTTGAGTTTGCCCCAGGGACAAACTCCCAAGGCTGGGGTCCACTCCTGCCTGATCCCACTGCCATACTTCTGCTCCAGCTGTCCCCACCCACGGTAACCCTCCCACACTTTGGCAGCCGATGGCCCTTCTCTCCCTCTCTCACATTCTGACCAACTAACCAGCTGTCCCTTGCTAACCAGCTGGTTCACATCTATCTCTTCTTGGAGTCTCCTGCTGCGAGCCCTCAGGTTCATCCTAGAGTGGCATCAGGTTCCCAACCACACTTAGAGCCTAAAGGCCACTTCCCAGAGCCACCTCTCCCCTAGCCCCAATCAGAGTGTAGACCTTCACAAAGGTGGTTGAATAGATAAATATTATTATTACATCACCGCCACTCCAGCCCTGCTATGGTGGCCCGGCCCTCTGACGTGGTGAGAGATGGGCCATTCCAAGCCTGGGAGTAAGGGACTTGCCAGTTACTTGTCCCAGAAGCCACAGGCCCTGGTCCAGGGCACTTAAGTAAGAGAGGGTCCTTCTTCCTTTGCTCAACTCATGAGCCTGCCCCAGAGGCCGGTATTAAAACCAGTGGTTCGCAGGGTCCTCTTCCTCCTCCAAGGCTCATAGGCCTCCTCGTCCCCATCCCATCCTCACCTTCTCACAAATTGGGAGATATTGAGGCAGGAGGTGGCAGACAGCAGGGCGAGGGACAAGTGAAGGGGAGCTGGAGTGGCCTGCAGAATAGTAAAAAGTCCAAGGACGCAAGGCAGCAAGGCAGGGCTTTCCAGTGGCTTTGCCACAGTGCTGATGGTGTATGTTCTCGAGGCTTGAGAGCTACTTCTAGGGAGGCGGAGTGATGCCTGATGATGTCATCCGGTTTCTTATGCTATATCTAGGGCCGTCAGCCAGACCGCGCGGTATTGGCTCCTAGTAGTGTCCAAAGGCATCCCTAAGACCCAGAGACATCATGGTTCTTCGGATGCTGTCATGAGTTTCCCATGATGCTCTGGGGCAGTGAGTAGCCTCTCCACAGCTGCTGGGGGATTCTAGATCTCCAGTGGGCTGCTTGGTTTGTGCTCTGGGAGAAGACAGCTCTTGTAGGGCACCCTGAGCTGCTGCTCCGGGGTAGCAGCCCCCCCCCCTGCATCTCCACCGTTTCCATTTCCACTCTCCGGGGAGGATGGGTAGTAGCAGAGACCCAGAGGCACCAGGCCCAGCTCAGAGCTATGGACTGCTGTCTACTCATTGGCCCAGCTAAGCTGTGCCTGCACTGGGCTGGGGGAGGGGTTGAGCCCTCCCAAGCTGTCAGGTCCCGGGGGTGGGAAGGCAGCCAGCAGCATCCAGTCTGGTCGTGACCCTGGCCATGTCTCCCCCGCGGTCCCAGATCTCAGGTCACTCAATGGCCTGCAGCTCAGACCGCCGTGGACTGCTTGATGCTGTGGAAGCTGACCCGGGTCGGGGAGGTGGGTATGGACATGGCGCGGGCCACTCGGGCTCGGATGGAGTGCTTGTCCTGCCACCTGTGCCACCTCTTCCGGATGGCAGAACGGACCTGTGGGCGGAGGACAATGTGTGACATCTGAGCGCAGGTTCGGGGATCCACTCTCAGGGCGTAGGACCCACCTCCAAGGCCAGGACCCTCATCCTTCCTGGGTGACTACAGCAGCTGTGCAGGTGTGTGGTGCACGGTCCCTATGGTATCGTGACACGTGTACCGTTGCTACAGCTGCTTGACTATTTGTTGAGCCAATTTTCTCAAGTGAGGAAGGCGCAACCTTTTTCTAGTCTCACAAAATGCGCTAACTGGCCTTTGTCACGTAGAATCCCCACACTGTCCTTCATGAGACAGAGACCCCAGCTTCCAGTCCCCTGAACACCCCATGCTGTGCATGAGGGCAAAGGAGAGGCCTTTTCTTGTAGGTTCAGATGGACATAGCCGGGGACTTCCCGGGGCTCCCAGGGGCATCTCACGGCCTTGCAAGCGGACAGGAGGAAGCGCGGTGACGAGTTCCAGCACCTCAACATTTTGAGCCCAGCCCTGACCCCATTCTGAACTCACCTCACTGTTGAGGAAACAGTAGAACACAGACACGAAGAAGCCCTGGGGTTGGGAGGAAACAGGCGTGGTCAGAGGAAGAGGAGGGCCCGCCGGCTCAAGCTTCCCCAGCCACAAACGGTGCCGACCTGTCCCTCCAGAGCTGGGGTGGGCAGTACCTGGAAGGACTCCAGGAAGGAATTGAAGTAGATGAAGACCACCCGGGAGACCTCGTCCTCGCCGGGGTTGACGAAGAACAGCATGTAGGTGATGCCCAGGAGGGGTAACAGCACCAGTGTGGCCTTCACGGCCTTCCTGGGGGGGGGGGGCAGAGGCCAGAGTCACAGTTGACCCAAGAGGGGTGGGGCTGCTAGCTCAGAGAAGGGAGCTGGTTTTTGGAGGAAGAGAAGTACGGACAGGTCTCAGATGTCCCGGGCAAAGGGAGTTGCAGCTTCATGGGGGATTGCCCAGGCTGAAGGAAAATCTGGCGCGGAGACAGGGACTGCGGAATCCCCCTCTGGAACCAGGTACCTGTATTGAATGGTCTCAGATGTGGTGGATGCCCGGAGTTTGGTCATGAGGATGCGGACGATGTTGAAGAGAAAGATAAAGTTGATCTGCAATTTGAGCACACCGGCAGGGACATGTGCGGGACATGGGGGGGGGTGGGATGGGCGAGCCGGACCCTCAATCCTCTCAACTCTGGCTCTCGTGCTCCCACCTCCACGCTCCCGGCCCAGGTCCCCTCCTTGGGGAGCCCCACCTCAAGGCAGAGGATCCTTTCTGTCCACAGCACGCAGACTGTCCCTCCCCACGATGGCCTCTTTGCCACCTTCCCAGGCTCTTACCAGCAGGACTAGGATCATGGGGCCCTGGTAGATGTAGTCGGTGTACACCCCGGGCCGCTTGCCAAACCAGCACCTAGGCCACAGAGGACGGGGAGGGGTGAGCAAGGGGGTTGAACTGGGTCACTCAGAACCATGGAGCGGGGCAGTGCTTGGTAAGGACAGGGTTTGGGCTAGTGTTCTGAGCAAAGCTGTCCCAATTTGAGCTGCGGGGAGGCCAAGCCAGCTGGTCCCACTGGATTACCTCAATGATCCCATCTGCAAAGTTGACCACGTCCCTAGGTGCGGGCGTGAAGTAAAGCGCTGGGGAGGGAGGGGGCCTGAGGAAAAGGCCTGAGCAGCCCAGAAGCAGGCTGGGGCCTGACACAACATCATCTCCTCAGGTGCCCCACGAGGGCCCCTGGCTGTGGCTAGGGCTGAGCATGTTCACTGGGTGCCGCCTGAGTGGGTACTTAGTTAGCAATCTGACGCCCCTGGATTGCTGCCCGCACAGCCACAAGGCAGAGTTTCACAGGCGCCACCTGTGGCAAAAGGTAGAGCTGCTTGGCGTTTGCCATCCAGTACGCTCCAGGAAGTGGTTGGGGACAGGGCAATCGGAAATCCTGTGTCCTTGTGGACACACAGACCTGCAGTGACTAGATGACAGATGGCTTCCATAAGCCAGAACGTAAAGTTTGCATGTGAAACCACTTTTTTTTTAGAAGGTTGGCTGCAAAATCAAATTTTCCAAAAGCACCATGTGTGTAAAATACCATGCAAGTTCAGCATTGTTGTTTGTAGACCCCACGGTGAGACCTCCCACTTCTGATTCCCACATCCAGAAGCCTTCTGCTACCATATCTGCATCTGACCACCAGGTGGCGCTTGAGGGCCACTCAGACTTCATTCCATTTTCAGCCCAGATCCTTTCTGCTCCAGGGGAGGGTTCTCTTAGGCAGATCGCCCTCTCCTTCCTCTCCCTCTCTTTCCATCTGTCTCTCTCTCCTTGCCCCCTCCTTCCTTCTTCTACACACACACGCAGCACACATCTCCGTCTTATCCAAGGTCTCCTATGCCCCTGTTCTGAGTCAGCAGCACCCCATTAGCAATGAACAGGCCTACAGCTTCTGCAAACTCCCAGCCACGAGGAAGAGGCAGGTACCTGAAGCGCCCCTTTCCTCCCAGTCAGTCAGTCAGTCAGTCAGTCTGTCAGATAGCTGGGGCCTGGGAACACTTATTTGGCACAGATCCTGGCTTCTGCTCTGGCTGGCTCCTTCCATCTTTTGTCTCTCTGTGATGTTCCTAATCTTAGGTCAGCATTGGAACCTCTCGGGCAGGTTGAAACAACAACCAAAGTCCTGGCTCCGAGGCCGATCCCCAGGCCCGTGGCATCGAGTGCCCCACGGTGCTACTTTCTAGAGCTTCCCATGGGATTCTCACGAGGCGCGTCTGAGAAGTCCTGCCAGGTGTGAGCTGAGTTTTCGGGGGGTGACGGAGAATGCACAATCTCCTTTATCAGGAACTCCTATTTCAGAGCTGGAGACAGTCTCTGAGACCACCAGTTCCCACAAAACCAGGGAATCATGCAGAACATACCTTCATGTAAATAAATGCTTATATAGTCTTGAGTGGGCCCCGGGCCCCATGCTATGCACGTTGGTGCTCGTCATCTCCACCACAGCCTTGAGGGAGGTGCTAGTATTATAAAGATGCCCATTTTGCGGATGAGAAACCTAAGGCCCACGGTGGTAGTTACCCCAAGGTCACATAGCTATGTGCTGACAGTCACTCGGGACCCGGGCTGCCTGGCTTTTAGGACTGGTTTTGTTAAAGCTCCAGAGGGATTCAGGGCTGGTGCCCTGCTTGTCCAGCTCCGCCTCCATCAATGCCACTGACATTAAGGCAAACACCCAGCCCTCCGCCCGCGCTGATGCAGAAGCTTCTGTTCTGACAAGACCGTAGGACACCCCAGATCCTCTGGGGATGCCGGGCAGAGCCCAGCTGAGACTCTGCGAGGAGACAACTTACTTCTCATTGTCATAGTACAGCTTCCCGATGGCCCAGGCCACAATGATGGGGAAAGGCACACCTGGGGAAGATAGGACTCGTCATTGGAGCCTTTGGTGAAGTCTGGAGGTATATGGGACCTGGAGGGTCCAAGAACACCCCACAACCTACTATGGAGCAGAGACTTCTGTGACCCGACCCTCCCGCCAAGAAGGATGTCTAATACACCCCACCATCCTGACCCACTGGCTCGTTCCCTGCTGAGGAAATGTGTGGGCGGGGCTGGTCCAGCTCACCCCAGCCAATGCAGACGAACATCCACTTGCGCAGCCTATCGGTGGAGTAGGTGAGCACGATGGCCGTGTGCAGGTAGCAGCCCTCTCCAAACATCCAGAAGAAGTTGGTCACGTGGAAGTAGTTGTAGGCGGCTGTCACCAGCCTGCACCAGCCCTGTCCCCACGAGAGATGCCAATCAACTGCCAGTGGTCATTGGTGGTGTCCTATGCTACCCGGGCCTCCTCGTTATACTGCTCCTGCACTACGGGACCCAGGCCTGGCAGCCCCGCCCGGGCACCTCTGACCCCAGACTTGACCTTTCCTGCTTTCCGTACTGGAGAACTTACCACGTTGCTCTGGTGGACCTCAGGGCTCATGGTGAGCTGGACCACGAACCAGGTAGCATTGCGCAGGATGAAGGCTGAGATGAGGTTCCAGTGGATGATGTTTCTCAGGCACCGGATGCTCCTGGGGCAGCAGGGAGGAAGAACAACCCAAGGACAGGAGGTGAGCGAGGACGAGAGGGATGTACCAGCATCCCGCCAGCACAGATGCGCAGATGGGGAGACAGGCTTAGAGTGAGCAGGGCTGGCTGGTCAGGGGTCTTCTGAGCTTCCCAGAGCCTTTTCTGCCCGTAATCACCCAGGTATCAGCACTTGGTAGAACCCGGCACGGTCTGTCGACCAGGCCTGCATCTCACTGGGGAATCCCCTCCATTCCCTGCGTTCCTGAGAGCCAGAAGACCAATTAGCAGGAGAGTCTCTGGCAGGAAGCCCCCTCCCAGCTCTCAGCTCCTTGCCCCCAGTTCTGCCCTACCACTTTCGTCCTGACACAGCCTAACCTAAAGGGGGTGCCACTGCATTGAACTCTCACCTTGAGGCCACCCCATGGGAACTGACCAGCCTCGGGGTGTTGGTGACCTGGGTGAGACTAGACTTTGTCCCTCCCCATCCTCACCCTCCAGTAGTTCCAGGCACACGGGGCTCTGCCAGGGGCCCAAGGGACCTGAGACTCCAACAGACGCCATCCTCTTAAACTCAGGGAAGGGGCAAGTCGTTGGCACCTGCACCTCAAGGATCTTACTCTCCCTCCCCTGCTCCAAGGACGAGGGAAGGCTGGACCCAGGCTCTCTCACCTGAGCCGCAGAAAGAGGACAAAGGCCACCAGGAGAGCCACCAGGGAGATGCAGTGGCCCAGGTAGTTGATGATGACGGCGATGTGGTAGTGCACCTTGCTCCTCTTCTGCGACAGGAGAGAGGGACAGAGGTGAGGCTCCCACAAATCATGCTCTGCGCCCGAGGGACCCCACAGTTCCGTGTGGATAGTGCGCGATGGGCAACAGTGGCAGGCTGATGGCACTCCAGGGTCCCTGGGTATCGGGTGCCACGTGGCGCAGCACCACCTGCTTGGGACTGGAGCTCCCTGAATCCAGGCTCTCTCCGCCATGCCAGGCCGTTGGACATGTGCTGAATTCCCCTCAGTTACACGGGCTTCTGTGTCTCATGCATAAATACTGCGCCCATTTACAGATGTGCTTTCCTGTCCACAGCTGCCCACAGTTCCATTTTCTCCTGGCACCAGGGGCTCTAGCAGATGTAAACACCCCAGTCCTTAAAGACTCCTTTCCTTACTCATTTCTGAGCTGACGCCACCTTTTCCTGGAGTCCCTGGCTCCGGGGCAACCCTCTTACTCCCCAGGAGAGGGAGGACTGGGGCAGAGGAGGTGACCTGGTGGGCATAACGCTTGCTGTATAATCGTGAGAACATGAGCTCAGATCCCCAGCGTCTATGCTAAACAAAACAAAACAGAAAACTAGCGCAGCCATCTGAGAAGGGCAGAGAAAAACAAATTCCCCAGAGCTCTCTGGCCAGCGAGCCTAGTGGAAATAGTGAGCTTCGGGTTCTGTGAAGGGACCTTCCTTCAGAAGATGATGTGGAGGGTGGTCGAGAAGGCACCTGACCTCAACCTCTGGCCTGCAAAGGTGCACACATATGTAGCTACACATGCACATACATATACCACACTACGCACATGCCAAATACACTGTATAACAGGCTGAAGTTCTCCTTTCCTTGACTCTGGCCCAGGGGCTGCTCCAAGTAAACAGGATGTTCTTCTCCCTCCCTTTCTCTCTCCCTCTCTTCCTTTGCAGCCTCCCTTCCTTCTTCTTCCCCAGTGTCAGGGATTGAACTCAGGACTTCCAGCATGATCGGTCAAGTGCTCAACCTGGTGTGAGCACTGCCTCCCTGTTTCTTCCTCATTTTCGGAATTCGCTGAGTATCTGATGGACTCCAGCTCCCTCTTTCCACTAATCTTCAGCCCCAGGAGTGAGAAAGCTTTCCCACTTGCAGGGGGGTTTCCTCCGCTCACAGTTTCACGGCAAGCCCGTGGGAAAAGCTTAGACGAGCATCAGGAACTTGTTTTGCCGGAAGGGACCCAGGATGGTTGCTGAAAGTCGCCAGCTTACAAAGCTTCTTACCTGCTTCTTGGCTACACGTGAAGACTGGCAAAGTGCTATGGCTATAAGCCCGTCCCTACCCTGCAGTGGGAGAACCAGTCTCCAGTGCCCAGCTCTCTGCAGACTCCCCCCATACAAATGAATGAATACAATTCATTCATTTTCTAGAACCCAGGGTCTAGGAACCCAGATCACAGTTCCGTAACCATGTGCCGAGCACAGAAAGGAAAGGGGGAATCTGGAAAGCAGGAGGCTTGGAGACACGGGGGTGGGGTGGGGGGGTGTCCCTGCTGACATTTCCCTTCCTTACCCTTGGTGGGTTTGGGGGTGAGGTGGGGATGACCATGCACAGAAACTGGCCATGAGCAATGCCGAGAGAGGATGTGTTTGTGGGTCTACTGATCCCTTCAGAGCCCACAGAGCTGCCCGTCCTCTCTAGACCTGCCTGTCCCAGTGCCAGAACTCACGGAAGCCAGAGATGCTCCAAGAAGATCAAGTCTAATCCTATCTATCTTCGGGATAAGGAAAGTGTGGTTCAAACCCACCCAACAATAGCTTTGCCTTTATGGCATGATATCTAACAGGCGCCCACCCCAGAAGTCTCAGGCCAGCCATCCTTCATTCTGCCATTCTGTTACACACACACACACACACACACACACACACACACACACACACACACGCACACACACACGCACGCACACACGCACACACACACGCACGCACACACGCATGCACGCACGCACACAACCAAAGGGGACAGAAATGACCAGGAGCATGACAGGAAATCACTGTTAGCAGCTCAGGCCTCTCTCTGTAGGGTTGGGACTCCGTCAGGAGGGTGGGCATGCAGGGTGGGAAAGACCGAGAGAAGGAGCCAGAAGCCTACCCCACCCTACGAATGCAGGGGCTCCCCAGACCCTTTCTGCAGATGCCGGGATCTACCTAGAGGCTCCAAATAGAAAGCGTGAAACAGAGCCTGTCTGGAGCCAGTTGCTTGATTCCCTTTTATTAAATTTTTCCACACAAGCGTGCTGAGAAGCCCCTGAGTACTAACCACATCTGGGCGCTAAGCCCTATGCTGATTTCATCCTCTAACCCAGGACAGTGGGGGGGGGAACCTGTGTTAGATTACCCCCTCATCTTGGTCCCTAGTCAGGGTGCACCTGAATAGTTTGGGGAGGAGTCGTTTATTCAGCACCTACTGTATGCTGGGCCCGGTGCCGACTTCCTGCTTTTCTTTTTCACAGGTGGGGTCCAAGACTGGTCCCCACATCCCTGCTTTTTGGTTGCAGACTGCACCACTGGTCCAAGCCACAGAGTCGCAATCAGAAGTTGGCCCAGCCTGACTTGAAGGGTTTTTTTCTCTCTGTATCCGTGGAATATTTGGCAGTGGTACAAGTAGGGATTGGGGAATAGGTGCTCTCTGCGGGGGGTGGGGGATCGGGGGAGGTTCCAACTCTCTTAACTTGCTGGGCCCAAGATCCTTGGGGAGCTTCTGCAGGGAGGGTGGCTTTTTTCCAGGAGAGGTGAAGGGGAGAACAAGACCCAGCAGCCGTGGGTAGAGGCTCAGCTGAGTCAAGCTCTGACTCCCACTTGCTTCACGGGCCAGATGCTAATCCGAAGGTCAGAGATGGCTTTTGGCAGGAGCTCAGTGGTTGGGTACTTGCCTAGCATATGAGGGGTCATGGATTCAAATCCTAGAGCTGTCAGAGAAAAACAAAGCCAAGGATCAGAGAACCAAGGAGACAGCTGTAGGGACATTAGTGTCGGAAAGTGCCAGAAATGTCCTGAGAGATGGCTAACTGCTCTGATATGAAGGTGTCTCTCAAAGTTCAAGGGTCAGAAATATGGTCCCCAATGCAGAGGCGTTGCGATGTGGGGACCTTGTGAAGAAGCAGAAGCCTTACTGAAGGAGTTGGCTTCCTCAAACAGGGCGTTCAGCCCCACCTGCTCTCCCTACCCTTTCTTTGCCCTCTGTAATGGGATGACACCGTGGGAAAGCTTTTCCAAGACCCTAACCCCTAAACCTTGGACTGGGACCACCAGCCAGTACATTTCTGTTCACTGTGTAGCTCCGGTGGTAGAGTACTTGCCTGGCACGCACGGAGCCCTGGCTTGGTCCCCACCTGTAAGCTGGCAGCGTGGCTTCCCCTGCAGTACTGTAATCGGAAGGAAAAATGGATGGAGACCTAGGAGGGCTTTGCCTTGTCAGAAGACTCAGGTGCAAGATGGGGAGGTGGGGGAGAGAACAGCTATGGAGACGCTCAGTTTTGCTAAAATCTAAGGGCACAGAAGTCCAGCCCTGCGTGTGGTGGGGGTGTCAGTCCCATGGCGGGGCAGCTGGAGAGAGGCACCGGCAGCCTTGGGCTCTTCAGACCCTGCAGAACTAGGTAGTGTCAGGTGGTAGCAATGGGGAGCCTGAAGTTGTGCCTTGCCAACTAATTCCCATCTGTACCTCCCTCACACCGCTGGGCAAGAACCACGGCCTTGGATTTGACTTGCCTTTCAAAGTACAAGCCCTGCCTCCTTCTCTGACATGGCTAAGGAAAGAGTCCTCATCCCAGCTCCCTCCTCTGGCCTTCCTGCTTCCTAACTGCCCCCTGACACTTCTGCAGCCCAGGCTAGTCCAGGCTAGCCCAGGCTTGCCCAGGCTTGCCCAGGGTAGCTTCCCAGAAGGTTGGACAGTGAGGATCAGAGGAGATGGCTAGGTAAAGCGTACCGTCTGGTACATAGGATCTGAGAATTCAGATCCCCCTTACCCTACTTCCCAAGAAACTTCTCCGCCCAGCAGGGTAACAGCATGACACCCTTTTAGCCTAACCATTGACCTGCCTTTGCAGCTTCTAGAACGAGGCAGCTGAGCCCAGGAGCTCAGTGGCTTACAGCCAGGTCCCCTGGGGCAGGCAAGCTGCTGCCCCCGTCCACCTCGATTCACTAGTTACAACAGGCAGAGGAGGACCTGGCGTCTAAAGCCCTGAGCACCACCCTGTGGCTCACACTGACCATGTGACCTTATGTAAGTTACCACCCCCCTTTTGAGGCCTAGTCTCCCCATCTGTAAGAGTATCTTGCTTTTTTCCCCATGCACAGGCTAACGTGGAAGATCTGTTAAGACAAAACAAAACAAAACAAAACACAAAGCCCACTCCCAGGTCTCCCTTGAGTGATGGGATCTGAGGCCTATGTGTGGATGAATTCAAGTCTGGGGACCTCAGGATGGGATGGAGGCCTCCAGGTTCCTTCACAGTTCGGACCACTTCAATGATGGGATTCTCTGAGCCCCTAGACCAGTGTTTCTTCCTCACTCCTCAGTACTGTGCTGATGTTGCTTTCTGCTCACTTGTTCTTCCAGTCCCCGGGTCCCCACCTACCTCAGCATTCTCTGAACTACGGGGTGTAAGAGGGACCAAGCACAGCAGTAGCAGCAGAGGGAGCTGTATATTCGTTCCTTTGACTATTCGTGGATGGCGATACAGCTCATAAAAACCAAAGACTGAGACTAAAAGTTGGTCTGATAAGTTATGCAGCATCTGGACAGTGAATGTAATGCAAGTATCAAGAGACCAAAGATGTTCTTTTGTGTATCGACATGAAACAGTGTCCCAGACAGATGGTACACAGCGAAGCATAGGTGACGCACAGTGCACAATGGGTGATGTTTAGGTGAATCCCCCCAAATTATACGCAGCTACGATGACTCATACAAGCAAGAACACTTAATCTGGCAAGGTAGCTGCCTCTGGGGAGATGGTTGGTGGCTGGGGATGGTGACAGAAATAAGATTTCTCACTGCAGTCCTATCTGTACCTTTTGAATTTTGTACAATGTGTAAGCAATATCTGCTCCAAAGCGTTTCAGTTTTTCAAAGGGTCCCAATACTTTTTCAAGGCGCAATGCCATTTCACTTCCATCCTTGGTTCTGACACAGGTCTGTGGCTGGGATCTTGACATTGCCCTCAGGTCCAAAGAGGTGAGAAACCCTCACCTGGACTCACCATGCTCCAGTCCTGCCCCGCACCTGGCACAAGCAGCTGCAATGAGTGTGGGTGGAGGGAAAGAAGAAATGGGGACCCACCGCTATGGCCTGCCCAGTGGCTTCCCGTTGCTTCCTCAAATCAGGGTCTTGACATCAGCATTTAGTCTCCCTCTTCCCCTACTGGTCACACGGCTCCTTCTGGTGGCCCTGGCCTGTCCCTCCATGCAGTGGTCTGTTCTCACCTCCTCGTTGAGAATCTCCTGGCACTCCGAGTAATTCACACGGGCGGCCCAGCTGCCGTTGGCCAGGCACTCCCGGTAGCCATTGTCTGGGAAAAGAAGAGAAGTCATGACAGAAGAGAAGCTGGTGTCTGTCCATCTGTCTGGGCCAGCACCGGGCCTACTGACCGATGTCCCTGGAATGAACCTAGAAGAGGGGCTTCCTGGCTGCCTCAGCTGCCCCACGCCCTCCCTCTTTCTGCTTCCTGCGCCCCACAGAGCCACAGCCAAGCCTTAACACCTGCTCAGAGGGCCCCAGCTCCCCGGCTGGCGTGATTCTACCGTGGGACTGGCCTATGGACAGGTGTGGCCAGCTCTACCCCCCAGGAGCTGCCTCCCTGAATTTCTGAGATGTTCCTGTTTGGGGGTGGGGGGGGCGCCTGTATAATCACAGATCCCACGATTTCACGTACATTCAGCTGCTGAGGTGGACAGGTGGATGGTAACTGTTCACACAGCCACTTTAAATGACAGTGTTTCTTGGGGGTGTGCCTCCCATTGTAGTGTTTTATATGGGGTGTGGGGGGGGGAGTTCACGGGGTCGTAGACTTTGTGGGAGGATCCCATGATGCCATTTTCCCACATTCACAGGAAAGATCTGAGACAGAAAATGGCAGGTGACAAGGGATGTGCTGGGGGGATGTGACCAGGTAGGTCTTACGTGGTGGGGAGCTCACTGCTAGAACTGTCATGCCTGCTTCTAGCCTGGCCATGACACAGGGGGAAGAAAGCAGAGGACGGCCCCACGCATTACCACTGCAGCCAGCACCTCTTACCTCCCACAGATAGGGAGGGGGCCCCAGGGCTGCTCTGACTGGTTTTAGGGCTCTGAGAGGGGCAAGACTGCTGCCCAAAGGGCTCCTCTCACCAGCTTCTTGCCTATGCCCTAAATCCAGCAGATAGGGGCCTGGTGTCCCATATCCTCTGTGGGTGATGTCACCCCGCCGCGCCCACACTCTCTCCAGCATTGGCTGTATTAGCCATGTTTCCTTGAGTTAATTCTGGCTCGAACTCCAGGTGGCACCGACTGTATAAGGAAATGAGCCCTGAGCCATCTTTGCTGCAACTTCTCTTACTGTAGCTCCCTCAGCACTGACTGCGGGGCTGGAAGAGGGCTGGGGAGGCTTCCCGAGTCCCTCAGCCTGCCGGGGTCAGAGACGCAGCTCAGCCGTAGCTACGCAGTTGGAGCGACCTCTATCCGTTTCCAAAGGTGGAGATGGGCCAGTGGGTCCCTCAGGACCTCTATCAGCCAGGGAGCTGCCTCTGCAGGCAGCAGCATCAGGACCAGAGGGGGATGCATGCTGGGGCACCCCAGGAGAGGGAATCGCAGGCTGCTCTCCAGGTTAGAAACACTGTGGCCTCCTTTCTTTTTTTAAATTTTTTTTTTATTATTTGAATTGTGCGTGTGCGTGTGTGTAGAACCACAAGGTGAATTCAGGAACCACCATGGACGCCTCCATCTCCTCCTTGTTTACTCTGCCCCGGGATTCACAGGCTCCGCCCTACCAGGACCAGAAAGGCAGGCTGCCCCCGCTTCCGTCCAGAGTCTACATGTGGGGTCTAGGATCCGAACTCAGGACCTTCCGCCTGCAAGGCAGAGGCTTAACCCCTGAGCCACCTCTCCAGCCCCATTGTGGCCTCCTTTCTAAGCTGAGAAGCTGTTTGAGCCATAGCCAGCTGGAGGGAAAGCCGTCTCCATGGGATTCTCCAGCTGCGAGCAGATGAGTCCTTGGTAGGGCTATGCTCGGAGCACATTTCAGCTACTCTCTCAGTGCTACAAGAGATCTGAGCCCCCAAGGGCTGACGTGCGTGTGTGCGTGCTTGCGTGCGTGCGTGTGGGGGGGGGGGGTCCTTCGATATTTGTGAGAGCAAGAAACCAGAGACCAAGGGACTGACTGCACCACCCTGCATGGGTGGGACGTGCCTGGGGCAGAAACCGCTCAGAATGTCTGCAGAGATAGAGGATTGGGAACCCCGAAGGGTAGGTAGGGCACAAGTCAGTTTACGAAAGCAGCCCAAACCACTCTACACACTGGAAGTGTGACCTGGGGCTTCCCTTCAATCTCTCAGCTTCCCTCTCCGGGGAATAGAGCCATGTTGAGGCCGCTCCCTCCTTGCTGGGTGAGTATTTTTGATTAGCAGGTACACTGAGCTTGGACGTGTACCTGGCAGATGGTGCCAGCCCTGTTTTGTTATTATTCTTTCTGAGCTGTATTTATTCAAGCTTACATAACAGAACATTTCTGCCCCTATGAAAGGGGTACAGGTGGAGATTATGGCGGCACCTCCTTCACTTAACACTCCCTCTCGATTCCCCCACATCCAGGGTCGAGGGCCTAGAGTTGGTCTCCAAAGCCAATCAGATGGCCTGGGCCTTCAAGCCATCGGGCTTTGACCTGGAAACAATGAGATGACCCTCGAGGAAAACAGACACAACAGGGGCTCCTTGCCGGGGCGGAGGCGACCTCTTATCTAATTGCTGAACTGAGCAGTCCTCCCAAAGGATCACGGGAAAATGGATATTTTTGGAAATGTTTCCTGTCCCTTTGGAGATCTGATGCCGCAGGAGGGAGGACGGTAAAGGAGGAGTCTGGAAGTCCTGGCAACACCTCATCAGTAAATGAGTTAATTAGAACTTAATGATTAGCAACGGCTCTGCTCTCCTCCTCACACCACCACGGGCGTGTTTCCATCGTTTTGTGCCAGGAGCATTGCAAGGAGTGGGGGTCTGCCCCCCACTCCAGGAACAAGTCCCTAGCTTCTTCCTGGAAGAAGCAGAAAGGGAACCCAGAGGGCACCCCACCTCATGCACCCCACGCATCCTATCCTGCTGCAGGAGGAGAAACTGAGGGAGAAGGTCAGAGCCAGGGGTTCCTTAACTGGGGACAGACAGAAGTGGGACTAGCGCTCAGGACTCCTGGTTTTTGCTGAAGGCGGGACCTGAGCATGTTCAGGAACTAAGGTCTGACTGTGTGTATTTGGGGTATGTTCAGGGATCGTCTGGGATGGGAGCTGGAGGGGGAGCAGCCAGAGGTAGCTGCAAAAGTGGGAGGAGTTATGCCCACAGGAGCCTGAGTCCCCCTCAGGAGCACAGGCAACCGGAGCCAGGAAGGCAGGTCTCAAGGGAGGCGTATCAGGTCAGATTGGAACTACAGTTGAAGATTGGGCTGCCTGGGACTGTAGAGTGGGCAGGGAGGGTGGAGTATGAGGACTGCTTTGGAAGTGAACCCCACTTTGAGGGGCAGGGATTTTTGGGATGCCTGGGGGTGCCAGTCCTGTGCTGGCCCCGTAATAAATGAACTAGGACAAGGCTTGGGGTACAGATCAGTGGGCGGGTCCTGGAGCTTTAGGTTCTGACTCTACCATCAAGCTCTGTAACCTCGAATAGGTTATTAACATCTTTGTCCACACTTTCCTTACTGCAACTACGAGACCGGCCAACCGTACACCCCAAACTCTCCTCTTGACCACTCCTTCTTCCTTCCTGGTCTTCCTTCCTTAGTCTGCACTCGTCACAAATCTTTTTCTTTCTTCTGGATCCCTCCCACGGTCACCTTCCAGAGTCCTACTGGCTGTATCGCCAACTGTAAACCCTTGACCCATCTAATAAAGGAAGGAGGGGTGGGAGAGCAGTTTTGAAGACTCTCAGGGGTCAGGTTCTTGGCCCCCAGCGTAGGGGCTGCAGGTCCACAAGACAGGAAAACATGCTGAGGTCATCCAGTGAATTCTGGTGGGGACCACTGGGTGTCTACTTACCCTCAGCACCTTCTTGGGGCTGGGACTCAGGGCTCCTCAGGTCTCACAAGGGGCTCCTAACCTCAGGCTCCCACCCTCCCTTGGGTAGGGGGGCCCTGGCCTACAGCTGTTTCTCTCTTGAGAACAGGGACCTGAGTCATTGGCAGGAGAGAGCAAATTAATTCTGAGAGCGGCAGGTGCTATCGCAAGGAGCTGCAAAGCCTCAATTGAAGGCCCAGCCTCTGGGAGCAGTGTTGACATGGGGATCGAGTGTCTGCTGGTCCCCTCAGTCAGCCCTGCCCGACCCCCACCTGGCTTGCGGGCATCTGATTCTGGGTGTCCTGTCTCCATAGATCTGAGTCCTGGTCCTCCCTTGCATGTGCGGGAGGACTGACGACTGGTTCAGAGAGTGGCCAAGGCTCAACGGGAAGCAGGAAGTTTGTAAACTACGGAAGAAAGTGACAGACAGATCTGCATATTCTAACTTCGCCCTTATCCCCAGTGGGCAAGTTCCTAACCTCTCTGACTAACGTGACTTTGGTTATAGGGCAGGGACAACAGCTTCCAGGATGCAACCCCCTCTAAGCAGCCCATCCTCTGTCTTCTCTCCTTACTTGTTGTGTTGTAGCGGACACCGTAGAAAAAGGCAGGGCAGGGCCGGACCACCAATTGCCCTGCGGGGCTCCTGGGCCAGCAGGTGCCAATGAGGTCCACGGAGGCATTGCACTGCAGACCTGGGGGTAGAGATGGCTGGTGAGGAAGAGCAAGGTCCCGCCCATCCTCAGGCTAGACAGAGTCTCTCGGGAGCACGGCCCACGTCCTCAACCCTGTCTCTCAGACCCTAAGCAACTTAGGGGCACGAGGAGATTTTACTTCCAGTTTACTATTACAGGTTCAAGTCCATCCTGGCAGGAAAGCTAGGAGAGGCCCCCAAGGGAACTGGCCGCACCATCCCCAAAGTCAAGAGCAGAGGGTCGAGGACTCCTTGCTTGCTAGTCTGCCAAATGCCAGTAGCTTTATCTTTATCTACCTGCCCAGGGTACACAGAGCTACGAGCTGAGTCTTCCTATGACCAAGACAAATCTCCTCCAGGCCTATCCGGAGGCCTGCTTCCACTAAATAGTTCTTTGTAGGTGTGCTGCGAGGCTCACATCCCAAGCGTCAAGTTGAGACTGACTGGCGTCCTCCCTGCTGGGGAAAGAAAGAGGCAGCGTCCGAAGCAGAAACAAGCTTCGCCTATGTGAGTCACACCAGGATGTGAATTCAGTGTGTGGAGCCAGAGAGTCGGTGTCGGGAGCACTGGGAAGCTGGCGCGCTTCGGGCCCCCTGCTCTGTGGCCCAAGCCCCCTGCTCTGTGGCCTGAGTTCATTCCTCTTAGTTCCTCTCTTAGTGATAGACTTGAAGTTATGCCAAGCGCTTTTCATTTATAACACTTTCCTCACACACTCCATCCATGCCCACCTAGCACCGGGGAGGTGAGATCCACTGCCAGTTTGTGTTGGGTCTGGAAATGCCTAACCCCCCCCTCTCAGCCAAAGGTGCATCTTTCCATGAACAGCTCTGAGGTCCCCTACTGCAAAAAAACAAAAAACAAACAACAACAAAAAAAAACAGCGGCAGGGAAAGATGGTCACTGACTGCAGTTGGCGCCAGCCAGAGCCAAGGCAGGAGCTAATCACGGCGGCAAGGCTATGCCAGGAGAGAAGGGGAAGAGAGGAGGTGCTGGTACAGTGCCTACCAACACCAGGGCTCTTCAGAGACACATGAAGGGCAGCTCTGAACTGGCACGCGACTGGTCCTATGCTCAGAACTCTCGTAATGGCCAACCAGGAAGAATGTCATGGAGCTTAGGGCAAAGATATCCTAGCCCCTACTAGGGTCTCACGCTACCTGCCCACCATCAGTGTAAACTTCCTGATGGCCACATGGTCACGTGACTTATGTGACCATAGGTACTCGGCATCCAAAAAAACTACTTTGAGGAAGAATAGATTTTGAACCTTGGCCTTTAATTTTTTTTTAAACATTTGTTTATCTTGTGGGAGGGCATACACACACCCACCACACGCCACAGCACAGATGTGGAGCCCAGAGGGCAACTGGCAGGAGTCGGCTTTCTCCTTTTACCATGTGAGTTCCAGGGATGGAACTCAGGTCTTGAGGCTTGGCAGCAAGCGCCTTTACCCGCTGAGTTACTTGGCAGGCCCTGAGCTCTGGGCTCTCGCCGCTACACAGCAGCCCCTGCCTGGCAGCCGAGGCCCACAGCATCTGGCTGTATCGTCTCTGAGCCGAGCTTCCTCCTTCCTGTCCCCGCAGCTCACAGAAAGCTGCTGGAATTGGCACAGGGTGGAATCCAGTGGTCGGGTCAACACGACCTTTACAATAAGAGCCCAGAAAAATCTGTCCGAGAGTGACAAGAAAAGTCAGAGGGGGAGAAGCCAAATGACAGAAAAGGGGATGGGTGACGAGGGCACCCACTCCTTCAGAATGTGGCACCCAAAAAGTACAGGATTGGAGGGGTAAAGTCTGCTAACCAGTGAGAAATGCCATAAGCAATACATGGAGATGAAGACGGATAAGGTGCTATTTTAATTTGGTATTTCTCCAAATACTAACATTTAATTAGAGACCCGAAGGAAGTGAAGGAGGGGACCACACACATTTCTAGGGAAGTGGGTTCTAGACAGACAGAACAGCCAGAACAAAAGTCCTGTGGCAGGTATGTGTTCAGGCACCTGCGGCTGACGTTCTTGTCCCTGGGTCATCCAGATAAAAGATAAGAATGCTTTGAAGATGGCCTAGTTACTGCCTGCGCACAATTGTGTACAGGTTTCTTCTGCCAATTTGGCTACATGGTTCTTTTCCTATCAGTTTTAGGGTACGAGGATGCTCAGTGGATCCTTCCAAAGAGAAGGTAACTTGAGAGAGAAACCAGAACCTGGGTGCTGTCCAATTATGTGAGGTCTCCCAGAAGGAGCCTCCGGGTGAAGGCAGAGCTGGCAGTGCCCTGGAACCGGGAAACCCATCCATTTGTCTGACTTGAGACCAGGCAAAGGTACTTCTGCCCAGCAGGTAAGCCGGGCAGCCTCAAAGACAGACATTCCTGCCAGTAGAGGCAGGGTGAGGGGGAAGGGGCTCTGTGTAGCTGATGTGGCATGGGGGAGGGGGTTGACAGGGGTTGAAAGAGAGATCTGGTTTCTGCTTGGCCAGTTTGGACTGCGCTACCTCTTTGGTGGTAGAGAAGAAAGATGCCTCTGTAGGGCATGAGATACCTCGGGACAGAGGTGCAAATCTTTCTGCGCTGTGGGTCTGCACACTCTTTATGTTTGATGCCTAGTAGAAGTCCAGGCAGCTCATCTTAGGTGCTGAAGAAAGCATGGGGCCTTGGGCTGGAGAGACAGCTCAAGGGTTAAGACTTTGCCTCAAAAGCAGAAGGTCCTGAGTTCAGATCCCAGGTCCCATGTAAAAACACCAGGCAGAAACAGTAGCCGCCTGCACTTCTGGCCCTGCTGGGCAGAGCCTGGGAAATCCCAGAAGGAAGCAAAAAGGAGGAAGAAGCAATCCAGGATGATTCCCAAAGTCACCTTTGGACCTCCACAGGTACATACGTCAGTCTCTGATACACACACATGCAAAAAAAAAAGTTAAAAAATAATAAAGTTTGCTTGAGCAAAAACAAAAAAGTATGGGGCCTTTTACAAACCCAGGATAGGTAGGGGGAAATTCTGGGGGTGACAGCCTCCAGGTAACCAGGCCTTGGGCACCCTAGAATTCTGAGTGTCCACACAGCATGGTGAGTTTGAAATCAGGCTCAGCTACTTCTGCTCTCAGGGTCAGCGCTTAGTAACCGTGTGTTCAGGGACGTTAACCTCTACAAGTCTTAGGTTTCTCTTCTATAAAATGGGGGAGATTTTCTTTCTGATCATATTGTTGTGATGCTCAAATGATACTGAACATTAAGAACGGTACCCGACACACAGTGGGTACTCATAGACATTGACTGCTGTGTTGCTATGGTTACCGTTACTGTCTTAAGCCCAAGGGATGGAACCTCTGACCCCAGGGGCGTGTCACCTTCGATTCCATTTGTCTGTGATGTCATTGGCCAGTGATTCTAATTTCCTTTCTGAAAATAAGTTCCTTCTATAGTTTGCTTGGCAGTAACCAGCCCCAGGATCATGCCTGAAATGAAAGGAGGTGCTGAAACCTAGATTTGGGCTCTGGACCACTCTCGTTACAGGCCGTATTGATACCTTAGGGGAGTTATGTAACTCTTTCATACTCGTGCCGTGATTTTATGAGTTGCCAAGTCTGTGATCTGCTGTGTATGGAGATCCAGCCCTACCTTGCTCCTGGCATGAGGCATGTACAAGGCCCCCAAAGGTCCCGGGCGCAGTGCCAGCCCCCCGGCCAGACGCCCATCCATCTGTCCTGGCCTCTCTAC
The DNA here is from genome assembly GCA_023101885.1 of Typhlomys cinereus. Classification (NCBI taxonomy): domain Eukaryota; kingdom Metazoa; phylum Chordata; class Mammalia; order Rodentia; family Platacanthomyidae; genus Typhlomys; species Typhlomys cinereus. Next base: position 79,452 of record JALPQD010000298.1, on the reverse strand, counting down.
CCCGCCCTCACCATCTGTCTCTGCCAATGCCCATCGGTCTGGGTTGGTCTTGGCATCAGATGACAAATGGCCCGTTATCAGAGGCCGTTGTAGAAGGTGATGGATTGCGGGCTGCGAAGCCAGGCAGGCTGGGCCGGGGGTGGGGGCACCCAGTACAAATCATGGGGAATGATCGCCATTCATCACAGCCTGCTGCCCCCAAGGACAGGTGGCACCTGCAGGGCTCGGGGGTCCCTCCTCGTGAACACGACGAGCAAGTTAACCCTAGGAATGACCGCTCCTCAGAGCTCCTGTCTCCCCATCACCTGGCTAGAACTCCTGACAGCCCGAGGACAGTGTACTAACTCCGCTTAGCCAACAGGCGGTCCATCTTTGGAAGTCCAGGGTGTCTCTCACCCCTCCTGGGCCCTGCCGAACCCACCCACTGGTGCTCAGTCATTGGGTGCCCTCTGTCAGCCAGTCCTCAGTCTCTCTCTAGACGCGCCGTGAAACCTCCTCCTTCAGGAAGTCATCCTGGATTCGCCGCATTCCTGTTCTAGCCTCCTCTGTTGCAGAAGAACTGGAGGTCGTATCTTCCCCTCTCTCCAGCTCCACGGCGAGCACGTCTAAAAGCCAACCGCGGTGGCACCCAGTAGCGGCCTACACTCGGCAGCTTGTGGGAATGGTGGAAGGATGCTGGGACATCTCTCAGTCCTCACATCACATCCTCCTCTGTCCTGCGTTCTTCCACCCCACCCCACTCCCACACTGGTATCTTGCTCCCCCCTCTGTTAGTAACTGGACACTTTTAGCAGCAGCCTTTCTCCCTTGCCGTATGTCCCCACGTCACAGCACAGAGAGGCTGAGGGGTGCCCTCCTCAGCTGCCCACCCTAAAGCAGGGACAGTGACTAGACGGTGCATTTGCTCTGTGCATGTGTGCGTGTGTGCACGTGTGTGCACGGGGGAGAGGGAGGGAGGCATGTACGTATGTGTGTGTGTGTGTGTGTGTGTGTGTGTGTATGTGTGTGTAGCGCGCGCTCCTGACAGGCCACTGGCTAAGCCTAGGTCTCTTCCCACTCACCGACATGCCCTCAGATCATTCTGAAGGCAGCAGCACTCCCTGGGAACCCTCCAGTGCTCAGAGCCCCGAGGAAGGGGTCACTTGGGGACCCGGCACCCTGCAGGAGACTGGGGGTGGGGGAGACTCACCGGAGATGTTGCTGGCCAGGGACAAGCTCTCACAGCGCTGATCCTGAGGAGAGGTGGAGACAGGGTTCAGCCCCAGGAGGAGAAGGGCCTGCGGACACGAGGGGTGCAGGTCGCCATTAGGTTAGGGCTCAGCAGTCAGGCCTGGTGCTTCTTGCCTTCACTACCCTGCTCCCCCACCTCTGCCCGACATTCCTCTACCTGCCTCCAACACACATCCGCATCTGCCTACTCTCCGCATCCTTGAAGGGAGAACATGTGTCTCTGGTGGCTGGAGCCATGAGTGAGGCTGTGCTGGAAAAAGTCGCGTACATCGCATAGACCCCAAACAGGGCCCAACCAGGCCCCTATGCAAACATATGCACCTGTCTGTTGAGCACTACAGATGCATAGACTCTCACCTCCCTCTCCCTCTCACCTCCCTGCCTCCTTCCCTCTCTCCACCCCTTCTTCTTTCCCTCCCTGACTCCTGCTTGATGCCCCAGCCTCCTGGCTAATGAATTGCTCCTGGGCCTTCATCTCCGCCTGACTTATTACCAGCCACCACAAATGTGCCTCACTGTACATCAAGTCCCTCTGCTATACGGTGATGTTTATAGTGGATTAATTGTCCCTAGACCCAGGCATGGCTGGGCCTGTTTGCAGACTGGGGAAACTGAGGCAGCTTAGGGATGAATGTGTCAAGAGGGATGGCTCCCTATTCCAAAGAGAACCTTTGACCTTTAATCGTTCCTAGGACCCCATTCAATCTGACTCCAAACTTCCAGCCCCATTGGGAGGAGAGAGGCGGGGACCCCATGATTCAAAAGCTGACTCTTCTTGAACTGACACCCCTATAACCATCATGCCCCCCCCCCGCCTTGAGGTCACCCACCTCCTCTACAGGTTAGACTCTAAATGGGTGGGTTATTTGACCTCTCTGGGTCTATGTAAAAGAATAATCCTCTACCCGGGAGACTAGAACATTCGCTGCACTCAGATTTGCAAGCAAGTTAGTGGATGATGTTGCATTTGGGGTATACAACAGGCGCTCGGTGGGGATATATTGCCTGACTTGAACCCAATAGTAGTTTAAATCTAGACAGAGTAGTGAGGTAGAAACCGTTGGTTTCCATTTGGGGGGGGTGGTCAGAAGCATGGTGCAGGCAGAAAAGGGGCATTTCGTAGTTCCTCCTTGGCTGGGGTCTTGGCCAGGGTACAGAGGAGCTCTGAGGTAGGATGGCAGCCCTGGAGGCGCTGCACCCTCCCCACTCCTTCTCGGGCCTCTGGAATGAGAGGATTACTAGAAGCACCTCCAGTTTCTTTAATTTACCTGTGGCTGAGCTGAGTTTGACCCTGTGTGTGTGTGTGTGTGTGTGTGTGTCTGTCTGTGCCCACCTGCTAGGAATGCCCCTCATTCCTGAGGGTTCCCATCCTTATCAGTACCCTCCCCTTTCTCCTCCTGACTGACATCAATGACAAAGGCAGAGCACGTCCTACATTCACCCTGAACCAACTCCCCTAAGTCGCTGTCCTTGACATGATGGTTCAGAGTCACATAGTCGCCTTGGTGTCTGTTCAAGTCCCCTCCACACCTTCCTCGTGTCATCCCCAGGACTCTCTCTGCTCTCCCTGACCCACGCTCCAGGTGTCTTACCAGCCCCCAGTTCCGCACCCCGATTCTGTGCCCACACGGGGATTGCTTTGCGATCCACACTGGGGTCCATGAACTAACTCCTGGGCCTCAGAAGTGATTGGAATCAGCCCACTCATCTCTCTGGCCCGGAGCAACTTCCTGTGCTTTATTAATCAGTAATTAAACTCCTCAGTCTCCGGAGACGTGGAGGAATATCGTTATCCTCGTTTTCCAAATGCAAACACAGAAGCAGAGCGAGGAAGCCGCAACCAGCTGGCGGGTCCTGCCAGCTAAGGAGACGGCAGTGTCTTCATGACCAGGCTGCACCGCTGCTCAGCAGTCAGCCGGGACCCCAGACTCTGCTCCATCCATCCCCAGAGATGAATGAGGCTGCTCAGAACAGAGGCTCTTTCTAGAAGGGAACTAGGAAACTCCGCCCACTTTACACACACACACACACACACACACACACACACACACACACACACACACATACACACACACTCAGTTTAGCCACAGGCAAATTAAAAAAACTTGTGAACACTCTTATTAGCAGCTCTCCCTCCTTAACACTTAATCCTTAAAAACACTTAATCCTTAAAACACTGCTCCTTGCTTCACTCTGCCTTGAAGACACATGGAATCCCATTCCCGTGCCCTCACCCAGAGTCACCTCCTGCCACACGGCCCCTCCTGTGATAGCATACCTTTGCCCACACAGTCTGCCCCTGGTGACTCAGCTGTCCCCAGAAGCCAGGGCCAGTACTCCGTCCCAGCTTCCAAAGCTGAGTGACTCAGTCTATGCCCTGTCCGCCCCCACCCTATAGGTGTCGGGGAAGCTCCCAACGGCGGCCTCCAGCTAGCTGGGAATATGTGGAAACCAACTCAGGTTCCGCGCACCCACGACCCGGTCTCTAATTAGATGATGGATCCGTGAACTGGAAGTTCTTATTCTTGCATCTTGATGCCTGGGGTTCAACAGAACGGAGCAAATCCAGATTCATTGGAAAATGGAACCAAATGTCGCAGGGCAAGGGCACCGCTGACCTTGCCTTGCTAGAACCCTGTGACTTGTCCTTCCATCTGGGCTGTGCTGGGTCACAAAGCCGTTTTTTTCCACCCACAGTGGACGCAGATTGCATTATGCAAAGGCAAATGCTTCTTAAAATTCCCAAGCCAGCCTTTCCTCTCTAGAAAGGTCGACCCTGTGGCAGAACCTCTGCCTGAGCCTCTCTACGCTCAGTGGGTTTGGACGGGCTTCCGGCTGACACCTGAACACAGGTCCCTGAACAGTCGGGTGGTTTTCTGTGCATGTGTGTTTGTATGTATGTGTGACAGGCACATATATGGGGGTGTGGGCATGCATGTGCCATGCATATGGGAGTGCGGGCATGCATGTGCCAGGGCATGCATAGGGAGGTCTGGGGCACTCTCCTTTCCTTGCCCCTAGACACCAGGTGTCTTCCTTGCTGCTGGGTAAGCCAGACAGACTGATCTGGAGCTCCTCAGGTTTCTACCTCCTATTTCCCAGAGATTACAGAGGCGCATGGCACTGTGCATTTATGGAGGATATGGGGATCCAGATTCCAGCCCTCGAGCAAGTGCTTTACCCAGGGAGCCACATCCCAGCCAAGTCCTGCAGTTTCCTGTATGTCTTCCTGTTGGTTACCGTCACTTCCGCCACCTTCTACCCCCACCCTGTTTTCTCTCTTTTTTTTTAAATTAATGTTTAAAAACTATTCATTCATTCATTCATTCATTCATTCATTCATTCATTTTGTGTGTGTGTGTGTGTATTCCTGTGGAGAACCAAGGGTGACTTTGGGAATCATCCTGAATTGATTATATTGCCTTTTTTTTTTCTTTTTACAAAATATGGAACACTTCATGAATTCATGTGATATCCTTGCGCAGGGGTCATGCCAATCTTCTCTGTCCCAATTTTAGTATATGGGCTGCCAAAGCGAGCACTCTGCCTCCTTTTTGCTTTGCCATGGAATTTCCCAGCCTCTATCCACCAGGGCCTGAAATGGAGGCCACTGCCATTTCTGTCTGGTGTTTTTAAGTGTAACCTGGGATCTGAACGCAGGACCTTCTGCTTTTGAGGCAGAGTCTTAACCCTTGAGCCATCTATCTCTCTGGTCTCCTGCTTTCTCTTTCTATGAACATGTGACTTCTGCACTGGCAGAAAAATCTTTCAAATTTGCCAGGTGTTTGTTAGAAGATGGGCTGGCCTCACACTCTCTATGTAACCCAGGCTGGCCTCACGCTTGAAATCCTCCTGCCTCCTGTAATCCAGGGATTTACAGGCATGTGCACTATACCAAGCTAAAGCAGAATTCTTAATCCTGGAACTGCAGATCGTTGGGGGGGGGAGTGTGAACGCCTGTAATCAAATGCAGAACAATGCCTGTAATTAACAAGACAATGACAACAACAAAACAAAAACAAAAAAGCATTTTTCCTGGGGAGATCTGTCCCTCCTACTTTTTTCAGCAAGGTCCAGGCTTCCACTGAAATGGGCTTAGGGATCGCTCTTAAATCATACCGAAGCATGTTTAGGGTGGGCAAGACAGCTTAGTGGTTAAGATATGTGCCTCCAAACCCAGTGACCCGAGTTCAATCCTGGAGCCTACATGGTGGAAGGGGAGAATGTTGTCCTTTGACCTCCACACAAATGTCATGACACACAAGCACTTCATCCTCCTCAAATAAATAAAATATGAAAACAAGCAACAAAAACACATGTTTAGTCTGAGAGCCCCCACTCCCTAGGTAGGTCTCCCCTCCACTGAACTTCCCCTCCATCCTCAGCCTGACTACTGGCTTATCTTTCTAGAACCATTTTTGACATGAGATCTGACACTTCTTAGGTAGCAGAGAACCAAGCAGCACTGACAAGATGAATCTGGCTGAGCACAAGGCTCTCTCACTAGTGAATGATCTGCTTCTACACCCCAGCGTGGTGACTCTAGATGCAAAGAGAACCTCTGTTTCTCGTTCATCTCCGCAGGACTTGAAGACCAAGTCTGAGAAGAGCAAGGCCTTGCTGCAGCCGGGCGGGGGTGCCCGTCCTCGACAAAGGGATGCCAGGCCTGGACGTGCAGAGGGAACCGACCAGGGAGAAGCACTGAGGACAGAAGGCACCTCTGCAGCCTGTGCCAGCCCTGCTCTCACCACCCCTCCTAGACCCATGCAATCGAAGCGGTCACCCCAATTCCCAGTGTGACTTTGGCATAAAGGTTAATCATATCCGGAAAATAGGTATTAGTGACCATAAAAAAACCACTTTGCTGAAACCTCGTTTGTTTTTTAAGGCACAAAGTACGAGGGGCCTGAGGGGCCCTAGGAGGGAGAGGGTGGAGGGCGGTCTAGAGGCAGCTGGGACCACTCCCACCTCTTCAAAGTTCCTGGGAAACCAGAAGAGGGGGCCAGCTCCCCTCCAAACTCAGTCTGGGCAGACCTCAGGGTGTGGCAAAGCCGGCCTTGTGACAAGCCTGGGTCCTGTTCTAATGTCCTCGGTAATTCCTTACCTTCTTCCCTTCTCTCTCTCTCTCTCTCTCTCTCTCTCTCTCTCTCTCTCTCTCTCTCTCTCTGTGTGTGTGTGTGTGTGTGTGTGTGTGTACACATGTGCATGCATGTGGGCTAGACGTCAACATCAGATGTCTTCCCTAATTGTTCTCCACCTTCATTTTTGAGACATGGGGCTGGGGAGATGGCTCGGTGGTTAAGGTCTTTGCCTTACAAGGAAAATGACTTGAGTTCAGATCCCACGGGGGCGGGGGGGGAAGGCTAGGTAGATATGGTGACCAGCTACAGTTCTAGCCCTGACAGGCAGAACCTGGGAAACACCAGACAAAGCAATAAGGAGGTAGAGCAATTCAGGATGATTCCAGATATCACCCTTGGGCCTCCACAGGCACATACATTCAAGTGTCCTCTTCTACACACACATGCATATATGTACACCCTCCCACACATAAACACACACATATAGGAAGAAAAAAAATTGAGACAAGGTTTTCAAACGAATCTGGAATTTTACCTTACTGGTTATCTAGACTGGCTGGCCAGTAAGCTCCCAGAATCTGCCTATTTCTACCTCCATTGCTGGGATTATAAGGTGGGTACTTCCATGCCCAGCTGAAGGCGTCTGAACGCGGCGTCTTACGGCTGCACAGGCAGCCCTTACATCGAGCCGTCTCCTCAGCCCATGGAGGAGGCCCTGTCCTGTTCTGCTTTGCTCAGCACCCTCTGCAGTTGCTGCTTTGAGCAAAGTCAAAGCAAGCAGGTACAGATGTGAAAGACAGTGAGGCTCAGAGCCACGGCTTCTCCACCAAGTTGGCGCCCCAGTTGCAATGAAAGGCTAGGGTCTGACTTGCAGAATGAGTGCAATCAACTTTTCAAAACCGTCTCTGCTGCTGAAGGTGTGCCTGTGGTCATGGGCTCATGACCCCTGTGGGATGCTGTAGGGAACTTTCCAGATCTCAGAACAGTGCACAGGTGCCAAGCAGAGGGGTCGCTGGGGGATGGTTAGCAGTGCCCAGCACAGCTGAGACCCGCAGGGGATGCCTTTGATTTTTGATCCACTGAGGTGCCTAAATCATGCTCCAAGTCCTTTCTCAGCACTCCCCGATGTGTCCCCAAACAGCCTTTTTTGCCCCCACCCAACCTTAGGACTGGCCCTCCTCCATGGGCCTCTTTCAATTGACAGATGCGAACTATCCCCGCCCCATGGCAAAGAGCTGCTTCCCTCACCAAAGTGGGTGAACAAAGTTGAAAGATTATTCTAGGCAGACAAGAAATCATTTATTGTTGCATTTAATTAGCTTAAATTACTGTTGTACAGAGGAGAAAAAATGGAATGGAAAAGGTTCTGCCTACACTTGAGGGGGGGGGAGCACCTGGGGTGTTCCCTGCCTCCAGCGCTTCCCCTTGGGGCTCTGAGTTCCCACTTCACACCCCGCTCCGGGCTCCTGACTCCACTCACTGAGCAAGCCCTCTGTGGCCTGGGCTTCACTCACCCAGGGATAGTGAGGGGGAGATCTCACTGTTAAATGTGGTCCTAGAGGGCACAAGTGTGTCCACTTGGGACATAAGCAGCTGGTGGAGGGGACTTTTATAATCCCAGTGAGGTCCAATACAATGCAGGTTCCAATACAGGCGGAAGGAAGGAAGGAAGGAAGGAAGGAAGGAAGGAAGGAAGGAAGGAAGGAAGGAAGGAAGGAAGGAAGGAAGGAAGGAAGGACAAACTACACTTTCTATCCCCTTGGACCATAGGGTCCTGCAATTCATTCATCTGTTTGCTCCTTCCTTTTTATGTATATATGGGGGTACATACATGTATGTATGCATGTTTACATGTATGGGTGTGGACGCCTATGAAGGTCTTATTTGATATCAGGACTCAACTTTGATTCAATTATTCTTCCAACTTATTCTTTCTGAGACAGGTTTCTAATCAAACCTCGAACTCACCAATAGGGCTTCCTCCGGGGGAAGTTCCCAACTTCTATGGCTGAGTTACAGGTGACTGCCACAACGAGCTGTCATTTATGTGGGATCTGGGGATCTGATCTCTGATCCTTCTGCTTGTGCAGCAAGCACTTTAACCTCTGAGCCATCACTCAGTCCCTCTTTGGTTTTGAAATAGTGTCTCACACTATCCTGGGCTGGCCCGGAACTCATGACAACCCTCCTCATCCTCCCCAGGCTAGGGCTACAGTCTGTGCCACCAGGCTCAGCTCCACCAGGATTCTTTGACGCTTCCTCCTCTCCCTACTTTCCTTTCCTCCTGCCGGGTGCCCCCCGCTCCTGGTCTTGCTTCCTGCAGGGCCCTAGCCTTACATTCCAGGGAGTCCAGCTCAAAGGAGATATGCTCTGGGGTGGAGAGGGCAGAACTGGGAACCGCTCTGACCCCACAAACTTGCTCTGGGACCGTGGACAAGTATTGCTCGCTATTCCTGGCCTCGGTTTCCTTAAGTCTGAAATGAGTGCGGCGATCGCTCCTGCCGCTCCCTCCAGTCGGAACATGTCTTAGTTCCACACTCCTGGCGGAGCTGAAATCCAGAACTTGGGGACCAGAGAGCTGCACAGTGGAATCTCTTCCTGTCCAGTCTACTTTGAAGACTTTAGGCAAATCGCCAAGCTTCTCTCAGCCTCGGTTTCCCCATGTGTAACTGGGGCTGGTAGGAATAAAACACTTGCATCTCAAAGCTCTTAGACAAATTCAGCTATGCAGTACATACAGAATAGCAAGGGGCTGAAGGCACAGTTTCTCTCTCTCTCTCTCTCTCTCTCTCTCTCTGTTCCTGACTCTCAGGCTTCCTTATCAGAAGTGCTCCTTCTTGATTCCTTGCCCACTGTTCTCCATCACCAGACTATTCCCAGAAGCCACGGCCGCTTGCAGAAGTGGTGTGTGCATTATCCTCGATGTAGATTTACTGGATGTGGAGATGGGGGGGGACACCCTGGAGCTATGCCCCCCTCCCATCCCCATGGCAATGATTACTCTCCACTGTTGATTCGACTAGGTTAAGAAACATCTACGGTCTTAATGAGACACACCTCTGGGCATGTCAATGAGGGGTGTTTTTCAAAGAGGTGTTAAACCTCAGTTAATGAGGGACCAGCCAGAGAACTCAGCGGTAAGGCACCTGCTCCCACATTTGCTGTGACCTGAATTTGATCCCTCGAAGCCCATAGGGTGGAAAGAGAGAGCTGATTTCCAAAAGTTGTCTGATTTCCACCCATGAGCCAGAGCATGCAAGTTCTCTCTCTCTCTCTCTCTCATATAAATATAGAAAAAGAAAAAAAAAACACTAAAACACCCCCAGTTAATGAGGGAAGATGCACCCTGAATGCTGGTGGACGACCCCAGGAGCTGAATAAAATGGGAATAGGAGAAAGCAAGCTGGACCCTTGGACTCTGCTTTCTCTGGTCCAGGCCGCTCCTGCCGCCATGGACTCCCGACCCTAATGGACTAGATCCCTCCGCACCATGAGCTACGATAAACCCTTTCTCTGTTCAGTTCCTCTTATCTGCCAGGCATTGGGTCACAGAGGCTGAGAAAATGAACTAACACACTCCCCTTGCCTCCCTCTGCCTGTCTCGCTTGCACTGCTCGAGGTGATTTGCTCTCTGGTACCCTCGGGGCGTGCTTGCCCAGAAGGGGCCTCTTGGCCTCCCTCGCTCTTGGTTTCATCGAAGTCTTGTTAGTAACAGATTCTGAAGTTCCTCATTTAATTTCAATCCCCTCCTCTCCCCCCACCCAGCTAGAGGAACCCTTACCACCTCTCCACTGTACAGATGACAAACTGGTGTGAATGGACAGAGCCGTGCCCACGGTTGTTACTATGGCAACCGGCAGTTCTGGGTGGTACCCACTCCTAGCAGGATAGTCTGTTTCCTGGCCTGGCCTGCCTTCCTCCCTCTCCCTTTCTTCTCTTTGCAAGTAGTGCTTCCAAGTGACACGGGTCCAGGTTTCCTTTGTCTCTTGACCTGTAGTTCCTGGCTCACCCCCATTAAGCGCTGGGGATGGAAGGATGGGAGGGTTCCTCTAGGGGACTGGGGTGGGGACATAACTCAGGACAGGCTGAGTTTGGTTCCCACAGAAGTGGAGATGCCGGCTGGGGCTCTCATCCTGCCACCTGGGAACCCAGAAGCTGTGAACCTGTGGTCCCTGAGTGCTGGAAGCTTCCCTGAGGGGGCAAGAGACAGAGCCGAAGAATTAGGACAGCTGGAAGATGGATACTAGTCCTGCAAGTAGCAAGCGGGAGATCTCAGTGCAAGGCACCCTTAACAAATGACATATATACGTACGGAATGCTTCACAAATTTGCATGTCATCCTTGCATAGGGGCCATGCTAATCTCTGTATCACTCAAGTTTTAGTACACGTGCCTCCAAAGCGAGACACATATGCTAAGCGTGCCCCTAAGAGGAGTTGTATTTCTTCTTTTTTGCATGGGGTGCTGGGGCTTGAACCCAGGGCCTTGTACGTGCCAAGCAAGTGCTCCCTCACTAAACCGCATCCCCAGTTCCAGAAGCTGCACTTCAAAAGGATTTGAGGAGGCCAGGAAGGAAGAGACAGACAGACTGGCAGCTGGCAGGTAGACTCCCTTACAGAAAGGGGCTGAGGAGTTCGCGTCTCTGAAGAGACTCTGCTTGCTGAGCGTAAGCATCTGCTAGGCCAAGGCCCACTGAGCAGAGTGAGGGCAGAAGTCAGGAATAGCTATGGGCCTCATTTCTCTACCTGTAAGCCTGAGTGAGCATGCCCAGAAAGTATCTGCTGGCAACCTCAAGGAAATGCTCCTGGCACTCAGTAGAAAGAGAAGGCTAAACATCCCACAGGGGACAAGACAGTCCCCACAGCAAAGAACTAGCATCCTAGTTCTTTGGGATGTCTCAGTTGGCAAAGGACCTGAGTTCAATCCCCAGAACCCATTTAAAAATCCCTACTGCGGTGATGCGCATGTGTGGTCCCAGTGCTACGAAGGTAGAGACAGGAAGATCCCTGGGACTCCCTACTGAGCCATCGTAGTGTAGCTGGTGAGCTCTGGGCCAATGGGAGACCCTGTCTCAAAGGAGGTGGGTGGCATTTGTGCTAGTTTACAGATATAGGTGTCAACTTGACCATTGAAGACTTAGTTCGGAGCATATCTGTGAAGAATGGGTAGTTGAAGCCCTGAGCAAGCCTGCAGGAGATTGTCTAATTGGTGTGGGAAGACCTAGTCTATAGTGGGTGGGACCTTTCCCTGGACAGGTAGATAACATGGAGGAAGTTGGTTCAGTCAGTTGGCATCCTTTAGCATACTTTGGCAGATTTGTGGACATTCTGTCAGGTGAAGAAATTTGCCCATCTCCCACCCATCATTGTGTATATAGTGGGTCCAGTTCCCCCAGCTCTCGGTGTTAGTATGAGCTCTCTTGCCAAGCTGGACTAAGAAATTGAGAATCATCAGATAGAATAAAGCTCTTTTCTTTCAACAGCATCATTAAGGATGACACCAAGGTTGTTCTCTGGCCTTCATGAGAACACATACACAAGTGTACCTACCTGCTCCCACACATATACATATAATTAAAAAATGTCAACAGAACTGACCTTGGCGAGCCCTGCTTTGCGGGCACTCACCTGTCTGCCCATCTAGGGGAGGAAAGAAGAAAGGAGACACTGGGGACTTGGAAAGAAGGAAGACATGCGGGAAGGCGCCTTCCACACAGGAAGAGGTCCTGCATATTCTCTGTCCAGCAAAGGCCCTGTGTGACCATGGATCAGCCATCCTGCTCCCAGCCTCTGGCGGGGACAAGTGTCTTAGTTTCTTTCCTGTTGCTGTGTTAAAAATAGGCTGACAAAAGGGACTCAAAGGATGGAGGTTATGTGGCCCCCAGTTCCTGGTTCCAGGCCACCAGGGTAGGGAAATCACAGAAGCAGGAGCCTGAGAGAGCGCATAGCTAACATCCACAATGGAGAGCAGAAAGCGTGAGTGAACACACTGCTGCTCATCTCTCTTTCTCTTTTTTATTCAGTCCAGGACCCCCTACACACACACACACACACACACACACACACACACACACACACACACACACACGGAACACCCCTAGTGGTTGGGTCTTAACTGATCAAGATAAACCCGGAAGCTCCTCTCACAGATGATTCTAGATCTTATGAACGCAGTGTAGACTAACCATCCCAGCACGTGACTGAGGGTCACAAGATGGCTTGGCAGGTGTGAACAAACCTAGTGACCTGAGTTCCATCCCCACAGCCTACATGGTAGGCGGAGAGAATTAACTTTTCTCCAAACACATGCCATGGCATGCGTATTCTCTCTCTCTCCTTCTCTCTCTCTCTCACTCTCACTCATGTTTTTAAAATAAAAGCTTGACGGCACAGGCCTGCCAGTGACAGGACCCTTCCCGCCCAGCTAGTCCTGCCCAACTACCTTCTCCCAGTTCTTCCTGGGTGGGATATGGCAAACAGTCAAGAAAGGGAGCAAGCGCTGCGGCTGGTGTGACTGAAGCTCAGAAAGTGACTGGCACAGAGCTGGTGCCCCAGAGGCAGGCAGAGGAGCAGGGTGTTGGATGCTGAAGCTGGGCTCCTTTGCCGTGGGCCAACTGGGGCCAAGGGACAGAGCCATTGTGGGGGTCTGGGCCTGGAAGCCTTCTCAAGCCTTGGCAGCAGGGGCCGAACAGGTACAAAGGGGGTGACTGGCGAGAGCATGTTCAGCGATTCCAGCACTCTGGAATGGGCGCTGTAGCCCCTCCCAGAGGTCTCAGAGTAGCACTGCTCAAGGGGCATGGTCCACGATATGGTCAGCACAAAACTTGGGAGTAACTACTTGGAAACCGACTTGGATTTGTCCTTGCTGTGACACCCACGCAAGACGTCAATAAACCTGTCTCCTCGAATAGAGTCTAGACCAATTCTGATGTTGTCACCCTAGCAAGGTGACTCACGTGGTACAGTCAGGACCACATGTCAGTCTGCTCCCCACTGGAAATCTCCATGGCCCGTCCCCCAGCTAGTCAGCATGCGTTAGAGGAGAAAGCTGGGCCTGACTCCTCGGGGATGGTAGGCTGCATGGAGGAGGAGGCCTTGAGTGATCGCCGGGCTCAACGGGGGAGGAGTGAAGAGGTCAGCCGAAGCTCATGGCAGGTCCTTCTCTTTGGACTTTGGTGGCCCCCTTGCCGCACAAGTACCTCCTACTTCAATCCCCACTGTGGTCCAGTAAAGAAGACACAGAAGCCTAGAGAGGCGATCCAATTTCTTGAGGGTCATCCATCCAGGAAACTGCAGTCGGCTCTAACCCCTGACCTCCTGTACTGTCTGGGTGAGGGGACAGTGCTCCTACTCTGGGGTGCATAGGAGCCCTGTCACTCCTCCCGTTTTTTTACAGCATTCAGATCAAGCTACAGAAAGGACCCCAAGAATGTTCCAGTGCCACTCACAGAGTTGGACAACTGCCACAATACTTGGGACTATGACCTGCAGAAGAGAGAAATGAAACTGTGCAGAACCTCCCCTGCCTGGCTCGGTTACTCCTGTCTTGCTACCGGCAGGACCAACAGCCTCCCTGGTCCCCGCTTAGGGACGGAAGTACTCTAGACCTGCTCCGTGACACCCCAGCTTCGGAGAAGGCCCCTGGCCCGCTCATATCCTCACCCTGGATCCTGATGTTCCCCATCTCTCCAGAGTCAGACATCCTCACCTAAATGCGGTCCACTCCCCAGTGCGTGGGATCAAGGGCAGGTCTGGGACAGATGGAAACGCTAAATGTTACCGAGCCTCAAATGGTATGAGATGATAGTCATGAGTCCAGGTACAGAGACGAGAACAGGATACCCTGCTTGTCACTCACTGCGTAAGCCTGTCACCACGCCACCTCTGTGTGTGCATGCAGGGAGAGACCCTCTGTTAAATCCAGCATCTACTGCACAATTACTGTGTGCTGTGTATCTTTCTGGATGAGGTACTAAATGCCATTTCAGTCCGCTGTTTTTCAATTTAAGGCCAAGGGCCTTTTATATTGTGTGTGTGTGTGTGTGTGTGTGTGTGTGTGTGTGTGTGTGTGTGTCTGTGTGCGCGTGCATGTGCACAGGGGCGCTGTACAAGAGAGCACTTGAGTGTCCCTATCGAGACCCACGGGTGATATTGGAATCATTCTGGATTGCTCTTTCATCTTACTGCTTTGCTTTGGGGTTTCCTAGGCTCCAATTTCCAGGGCCAGAATTGCAGGCCACTGCCATTTCCACCTGGCATTTTTAAATGGGATCTAGGGGGCTGGAGAGATGACTCAGAGGTTAAGACTTTGCCTCCCAAGCAGAAAGTCCTGAGTGTGGATCCCAGGTCTCACGTAAAAATGCCAGGTGCATGCGCGCGCGCATACACACGTGCGTGTGCACGTTAAATAAATAAAAACTTTAAATGGGATCTAGTGATCTGAATTCAGGTCCTTAGGCAAAGACTTATTCCCGAGTCATCTCCCCAGGCCCTGTTTTTTTAATTGTTGAAGGGGGTCCTCATTACTCAGACTGAGCCCAGGATCTAGGGAGGCAGGCTGGCCAGTCAGCGATGGGCTCCAGTGATGGACACACAGACGAGCTAGAGGGCCCAATGCTGGGGACGGGCCCTTCCCGCCCCTGGGCTAGAAGCTCTAGCAGCAGAAGGAGAAGGCAAAGGAGTCACTAGTGAGAGATGGGCTTAGCCTGGAGGGCATCCTGGAGGAGGAAGCAGGGTGGTTCTGGTAGACATGGTAGAGTTGGTGTAGGTGCCATCCCCTGAGAACAAGCTTCTCTCCCGGACCGACCTTCCTCCAATCTATATGGAAAAAGCAGCAGCACGCGGCACCGAAAGCTCCCACCCAGCATACATGGAGCCCAAGAGACCACAGCTGCTCCAATCCGCCATTCACTCCAGCGCTGACCCCATCACCCCGAATAGCCAGCTTCCCCTCTGGGAGTCAGTCCTTCAGCCCTGACCTCTTGCCTACACCTGCCTTGTAGTGTCAACTGTGCACTGGGTAGGTGAGTTAGGTGAAGATGACCCTACTGAAGCCTTTGGCAGTGGCGGGTGTGGGGGCACTCATGCAAACACTGCAAAAATGGTTGTGTGTATGTGTGCGCTTTGTGTGTATAAGGGCAGGGGAAAAAGAAAGAAGAGAGAGAGAGAGAAAGAGAGAAAGAAAGAAAGAAAGAAAGAAAGAAAGAAAGAAAGAAAGAAAGAAAGAAAGAAAGAAAGAAAGAAAGAAAGAAAGGACCAGTTGAACAATAGAGAATACCCAATAGGGACCAGTTAGGATCCCAAAGACAGTAGCTGTCTCTCTGTCTGTCTCTCTCTCGATCTCCTGCAGTCCTGCCCCTTTAATAACAACAAAGCTGTCAGCTGTGACCAGCCCTGGGCTCTGAGTACAGGGGAGTCTGGCCCTGGGAGGACCACACCCTACAGAGCCCTGGACCCTCCACCCTTGCCAGGCAGCCCAGCCCTTCCTTTCGCTTGTCCATCTCTGCCCATCTGAGACAGAAGGGACTGTGGACCCAGGAAGGGTCTTCCACAAATCATAGAGCTTTTCCTGCACCCCGCCAAAGAGACTGGGGAAGCAGAGGAAGATAAAGGAGAAGAGACCCCCCTCCCATTATGCGTCCCTCAGACAGCCATCTCGTTCGCAGCCATCTCTTGTTCTAGACCTTTACCACTCACACTGCCTTTCAGTTCTGGGCACCTGCGGGAGATCTTGGCCAATCAACTGGCGCCATTTGCCTGAATTCCCCTGGTCTCGGGTACCTAAAAAAATCAAGATTCCCACCACACCTTATAACAGTCTGTTATCTGAACGCTCAGGTGCACAGACTCCAGAATCAGCCCAGAACAATCCCCTCCTCGTCCCTCAGCCTTGTGAAGCAGCTGGACCCGTCCGGCCAGTTCCTCTTCTGGGTTGCAACCTAGTGTCCTGGCTTCCCGCCAGAACGAAGACTGGGTGACCGAGGGCAGATGCCACTCAGCCTACCTCTAAGCCCCGGGGGAGGCTGCCCCCTGGGTGCAGCAGGCCGGTGGTGGGACAGGCTGGACTTCTGTACAGTCTTCGTCTGATCCAGAAAGGGTTTCAGCTGTTGTGTGGGAGGCCGCAAAGGGGCGTGTTGGTCGAGGGGTTTGACATGGTGGCTCTGCGTGGGGGGGGGGACCTATGCCGTGGAGCAGAATCCTGACATACCCATTTCATGTCTCAATCCAGAGTCATCATCTCCCCATCTACTCTTTCATTTCCCCCCAAAACTACCACTTCCTCTGTAAATAAGTGATTAATCCTCAGTTGCCGAATAGACTGCAGAGACTTGTTTTCCAAAATAATTGTTTGCGCCAGCCAATTAATCGCCTTGCACTATCCTCCCTGTAGGTCTCTACTTTAACTGACGGATGTTTCCAAGGATCGGGGTTGTGCAGAAAACTGCAGGTACCATTGACCTCTGACCTTAAGCTCAGCTACCACCAGTTGTCCTAGCCATTCCTCCAGAGTGAAAAACACTCTGGGGCAGCAGAAGATTCTGTACTGGCCGAGAATTCTCATACCCCATCCTCTACAGCTCCTTTTTTTTTTTTCAGTCTTATAGCTCAGATGTTCATCTTTATCAGTTAGTCTTGGCTGTGGATGTGTAAATACATCTCTGAGGAATTATTTAGTCAAGGAAGGTCCCTGAGCAAACCTATAGGAATCTGTCTTCATTGAATAATTGAAGTGGGAACACTCAGCCCATACATCGGGTCTCTCCCTCTCCCTCTCCTCTCCCTCTCCCTCTCTCTCTCTCTCTCTGGTGATGGTGTGGCCAGTTCCTTTGGTTACTGACTTTCTCCTGTCATAATGGAAGGTAGCCTGGAATTGTAAAACTGAAATAAAATTCCTGTTCCTCTAAGTTGTTTGGATCGGGCATTTATTATAGCAGTGGTATATGAAACTAAGACAGAGATTGGTACCAGAGAAGTGTGGTGTTGCTGTGAACCTAAAACAGCCTCAGATGTGACATAGTTAAGGATGGCCTTGAACTTCTCTGATCTTCCTGCTGCCACTACCTGAATGCTGAGATCAGCCCCGGGGGTTGAACCGGGAGAAGGCCCCATAGGTGTTAGGTAGAACTGTAACCACTGGGCTACTACATCCAAGTCCACTACCACTCTTTTTGATGGTCTTTCTTAAACTGAGACCACTGATAAGATTTACTATATTACTTTACACTTATACTGATCAAGCACTTTCAGACTGCACATTTCACAGCTAACAACAAAGGAAATCCTAGTGACTTCCCCAAAGTAAGTACCCTTTCCTCCCCTTTATACGGATGAAGAAAGCAAAGTCTAGAATAGTAGCCTCATTTTTTCAGCGCCTCACAGCAGTCAAGATTGAAACCCACGTTTGTTCCACCATGGTTCCCATCTCTCACACATGACATGGTCCATTACGAGGGGCCACTGACCACCACACTGGGTTACTGACTGACTACACGTAGGTGAGCAATGGCTTGGCCAAGAAAGATATGTCTAAAGATGAGCATTTAAAAAGGACTCGATGGTAAAGCGTGTGAGTATGCGGTCACTTGCAATCCATTCTTTGATAAGAACAGCATAGTTTAGATCTCTACCTGCCCCTCACCATGAGCCTGTGCTTCCTCTTGCAGAGTTCATCAGTTGGCCAGGATAGAATATGAGCATCCTTCCCAGACTTGTGAAACAGCTGTGACTCTGTTCTCCAGGGGCTTTAGATCACTGGGGCTCATGCACTGGCTTCTGCCATTTCCTTTTTCTCTTTTCTAGTTGCTGCCATCAGCCTAGGCGGGAATTCTAGCTTTGCTGTTCATTGGGGGGCTTAAACATCTCTTGGCCATCTCTGTCTGGAGTCCCACCTCAGCATCCTGTGGTGAGAGTGGCAATGGTTCCCTCACTCCATCTGCACAACTAAAAGGAGGAGGAGACAACGGAATCCTCCACCTTGTCCCCAGACATCTGTTAAACATCTGCTATGTGCCCTGGGTGAGGAGGGGGCACCGTGGTCCCCCGGCACTGTGGTTTCTGGGCACTGTGGTCCCCATCAAGGAGGGGCAGAGTTGGAGGTGCAGTCTGCTGCACCTGCTTTTCCTGCATCAGACCACAGCCCAGGGGAGCGCTGGGAACACAGACCTCTCACGACGGACGCGTGGTGTCACAGAGTCTAGAAACCCAGCTCCATCCATGGAAGGGGAGACACTTGAAGTTGTGCAGTGTGCCGGGGGCAGCGCTGAGAACCAAGCCAAGCTTGATGAAGGCCAGGCTAATCGCCTTCCCTTTCTTCACCTGCTGAAACTCTGCCCTGCAACCGGCCCCCTCCATCAAGGCCCCCCTTTCCTTGTCTTTCCCATCTCTTAGAACCTGGCTTTGACAAGAACCCTAGGCACATAGGGTGGTGTCAATTGGCACTTCTGACCCCCCAAATCCCAAATCCTGTGGGAATTGACTACACTCATCTCTGAGAAACCAAACGTTAGCGGGGGTGGGGAGGGTGGAGGGGGGTGGGGGGTGTGAGACATGGTTTTTCTGCTCAAACTCAGGGCTGATGGCCTGCTTTGTGGTGTCCACACACTCTTGAGCACAGGTTAACCCATTCTCGTCCTTTCCTAGGAAGGATCCTTCCAAACTCCACAGCTTGGCTTTGCTTTGGAGGCCCCCTTCCCTACCTTGCTTCAGGTCTGTGGCCACTTGTCCCATGCCTCACGGTGGCCTACAATCCTGCTCTGGGTCACTTTTTTTTGGTCTCCTATTCCTCTTGCCAAGGCACCTCTCAAAACCAGGCTTCATTTTACTGAAGTAAAGAACCAACTTGGAAATAGCGTCAGTGAGTACCCACGCAGGGCCACAGTTGATCACTTCACAGGCCTTCTACAGGGGTGGAATCTCTCTCTCTCTCTCATTCTCCCCCCCTCCGCCCCCCCGCCATGGCTCAGGAGCCACATGGGACAGATCGGGACTACGTGATGATCACGGCCTCATCTAGACTTGAACTTGCGAGGAGGATGTGTGGGGATTCTTGCTTCACAGGGAACTGCAGCCACTTTAGGAGAATGAGGTCATAGCAATTTCCCCTCTGGTTTGCAGACTGTCTAGTGCTACTAACTGCTATCAAAAACAACAGCTGTAATGAATCCAGCAAACCAGCTCCCGGCTCAGTACTCATTATCCTGTAAAAACCTCAGCGAGGACTGGACTTTACCCTCATGGTCAGGACTCATCGGTTCCCGGGACACAGGTCTGCTGCTCTCAGTGAACAACAGCTGATGGGGTGACAGGAACAGTGAATACACACATGCACACTCGCACACACCACACACACCACACACATCATACACGTGCACACATGTGCACACATACATGCACGCACACCACACACATTGATGTCTCTCTCACACTTTCCTTCAATTCTCTTATACACTCAGTTTGGTGTGAAGCCCACAGTATAGACCCAGTGTGCTCCTTTCTCAGCAAGAGTTCCTGAGTCAGGGACAGAACTGGTTTTGCATGAACCCCAAATCCTCTAAATTCATACTTTCAAAGGGACAAACCTCTCCCCAGGGCCAGGGAGATAGCTCAATGGGTAAGGTGTCTATCTGCC
The DNA here is from genome assembly GCA_023101885.1 of Typhlomys cinereus. Lineage (NCBI taxonomy): Eukaryota > Metazoa > Chordata > Mammalia > Rodentia > Platacanthomyidae > Typhlomys > Typhlomys cinereus. The sequence goes on along the minus strand of JALPQD010000298.1, from coordinate 59,515 downwards.
TGTAAACCTGGAGACCAGAATTGGATCCCGAGGGGAAAGAATGAAATGACTTCTCAAAGTTGTCCTCTGACCTCCACGCATGGATGGCATGCATATAGATGCTTCCTTCCTTCCTTTCATTCTCTCTCATAAATAAGTATTTTTAAAAAGCTGACAAAACTCTCAAACTTGCCTAGGTAGCTAGCAATTCAGGAGGTAGGAAAATGTGACCATTCTAAATAGAACTGCACACAATTCTAAGACAGGGCAGAGAGAGAACATTTATCTATTTCCATGTACACTTGAAACAATAACCACAGTTCTTAAGTGGCTGAAATTTCTACCAGCAAAACAAAGTGTTAGGTTAGAGTGCCTGGGTTTGAATTCTGAGTCCAATCTTTGCTGGTTGTGTCTTTGATCAAGACTGCATCAGGAATTACTCGTACTTTCGAGGGCTGTTATGAAGAATAAATGACAATATTCACAAAGCAGATGGACCAATATGAGACACGCAAACATGCTGTATCAGTATTTCACTCACAGCCCCTCACTCGGTCCATATTTACTGACACCTACTGAAGGTATCAGCTAAGCTAGAAACTCCTCCCACCCCTCACTATTTTAGTTTTTCTTTTAGGAATGGGTAACCATTCTAAATAGAACTGCACCCAAAAAATCTAAGACCGACACAGAGAGAATGTTTATCTATTTCCACATACACTTGAAACAATACCCACATGTCAATCTTTTGAATGTTTAAAACACTTAATTCTAACTGGTCTGTGAATTTGGACCAAATTTCAATACACTGGAAGCTTTAGGAAAAAACTCCCACTGACTTGCTACCTATACACCCTTCCTGGATGTTTTTCTCCCTACTTCCTTTGCAGGCGATCTTGATGACACAGTCCTTGGATTCTGAGCTAGAGACTAGAAAATGTGTTCCCTCAATTTTTAAGACAACCTTTTGAGTATTTGGAGAGGGAGGGCAATGGGAGGTGACAGAGAGGTCCTACTTAAAAATCTTGGTGGTCTATTTAACTCAAATAGCTTTTCCAGCAAGTAAACATAGTCAGTTTTACAACTGATGGGAAAATGACAGGCAGTCAATCTGTACAAATCCACTTAAGTGTGTTGAGTGCCCTGTGCTCAGCCATCCGGAGTCCCTGCGTGGGGCCCAGGGAGTCATCGTCGGCCCTTGCGGAGTCCCCCCCCTTCCGGACCCTCTGCGTTTAGCACCGGGTTAGCCAGCGAGCTCTGGGACAAGATTTGCACAGGCAAGTGGCGGTTGTCCCCAGGCGGCTGCCCCTTTGTCACTCGTGCGCACAACCCCGCGCCGCCCCCAAACTTCATCCAGCAGGAGCAGCAAACGCTGTCTGGCGACTTTCCTAACTCGGTGCCGGAACCGCGTTGCCAGCCCCGCTGCAGAAGCGGGTGCGGCCGGCTGGCTGGAGAGCGAGGGTACGTTCCAGAACTACGGCGCCCCGCTCACCGGCCGGTACCTTGAGATGTATATTTTCTTATCCCGGGCCGGGAGATATGGACCCCCAGGGTTTGAGGCTTTCCACTGACAGAAGGGGACACGAAAAGAGAGCGGCCGGGACAGGGACTCGGGTAGTTCGGAGGGCGCTAGGCGCAGTGGGGAACCCATTCTAGAGCCTCGGGTCTGGCTGTCGGAATCTGCAGGGGGCTCGAGCTTAGGCCCCCAAACCTCAGCGATTCTCCGGGCACAGCCCGCTCCGCGGGTGGGCGGACCCCTCCTCCGCCTACAGCTCCTCCGAAACCCTTTTTTTCCCCCCACTGGAGTTCTCCGCCTTGGTCCCCAAAAGGTCTAGACAGAAGACGTTAGGCAGACTCTGAAGATGCGCCTGGCTCCAGGATCTCCGCCCCCAGCGCCCCCAACCCACACGCCTGTCGGGTGTCCGCAGAGCCGGGGACGCTCCAGCCTGTGCTCTCCTACCTTCACGAGCCGGAGCTGCGGGCGCCGTCCCATCCTCGGCTCGCTCCGTCACCGTCCTGGATGCCGAGGTCCCTTGGGCATCCCAGAGGGCCGGCGGGCGGCTGCGGTCCCCGGCGGCGCGCACTGGGCGGCGGGGCTCCGGGGTCGCCGGGCGGCGCCCAGACCCCCGGCTTCGCACCCTCGGGTCCCGTACCCCGGCCACACCCGGCGGACTCTCGCTCGCCCTTCTCGGGCAAGTCTGGCCGCCGACTCGGCTCGGCCCGTGGCCGCCTCTCGCCGGCCGGGAGCCCGCGTCGCCTCCCCCGCGGCCCGCCTGCCTCGACTCCCCGCCCCCTCGCCTGCGTCCCCTCCTCTTCCTCCTCCCCTCCTCTTCGGTTCCTCCCCCGCTCCGCGCCCCTCCACTCGCCACCCGCTTGGGCCTGGGTCGCCTGCCCTCCTCGGCTCCCTACTCCCTCGCCGTTCAGCCCCCTCTCTCCCGGGACCCCGGTTTGCGGCAACTGGCGGGGCGCGCTGGCAGCGGCGGCGGCCGCCGCAGCTCGGGGAGAATCGGGGATGAGGGAGGCGGCGGCGGGAGAAGAGGCAGCCTCCCGCTAGCTGGAGATCCGGACCTGGGGAGTCCGGGGGAATGTCGGGGGACTTGGCCGGGCTCGGGGGGATTCGGGAGAGCAAAACTCCTGGGGGCTGGGGAGTAGAGCTCTTGACCGAGCGCTGCCGCCGTGGAAACAAGAAGCCGGGAACTGCGTTTGGGCAGTTCCCGCTCTGCAGCTAGCATGAAGGTTTACCGCCGCCCTTACTTCAGCCGGGAGGGGACCTTGGGTCCGAACCCCGAGACTTTGGCATTGATTGACACGCCCAGAACGTCCTGAGACACAAAAGCTCTGGAGCCTTCATTCATTCGTGGTTTTTTTGTTTTGTTTTGTTTTGTTTTTAATAAGCATCGGACCAGTTTGGTCCAGACTAGGGGCAAGACCAAGGAACCCCAAAATACAGGGGAGAAGTGGGGACGGTGGTTCTGGGAAGAGCTAATCTACACCTGGACGCTGCGAAGCGGAAAGCGGGGCGCGCACTGCGCTACAGCCCAGAAGGCTGCTAGGAATCTAGCAGGCTGGGCGTGGAGGAGGCCGCAGCGCCCCCTCTCGGCGGAGCCCTCGGGGGAGGGGCACGCTGTCCCGCCAGTTCTTGGGGTCTCCTTCTGGGCTGGTTTTCTAGCCCCCGCTTCGTCCGAGCTCTGGAAAGCAGCGGCTGCTGTCTTCAACCCACTGAGGTGGACCGTGCTTTTGGCTTCCTCCCACTTTTCCTCCCCGATCCTCAACTGGAGAAAGAAAAAAGGAGTCACTGGGAAAAAGAGGCATCTTCACCCCTCAGAGCTTGGGCCCCCAGTGCCAGCAGCAGTTGCCCTGGAGTACTCAAAAGTGCCGAGGTCGAGCAGAATCTCAGAGTGACAGCCCGACTGCCTTGGACTCTGTGTCCCGGGACCTCCATCTCTCTTGCCTTCCACTCTCTGGGCACTGAACTCAGGGGTCAAGTTGATTGACGTTAGGAGCTGGTTATCGGAAGTCACGTGATTCGATCCACTGGAGAGGTAGAGGAGGCATAGGAGAGTACAGGCACGCCCAAAATCCCGAGGCTGGTTCCCCCACTTGTGATTCTCTCAGCTCCACGTGCCCGAAGGTCTGGCTCTGGTAAGGTTGAAGGCCCTGAAATGGGAACCCACTAGTCACACGGACTGAGCCTCAAGGGACGCACGGCGCAGGTGAAGCATAATTCTAAGCCTGATTCACGCAGAGTCAGAGGCTGGCCTCCCAACCAGCCTGCTCCCACGATAACAAAACAGGTCCTGGAGGCCGGCAGCCTGGGGTGGAGTCTGGATTCCTCCACCTTCAAGCTGGCAAATGATTTAGCAGTACCTCAGTGTTTTCATCTGTAAAACAGACACGGGGATATACCTACTTCCTAGGGATGCTGGAGGGTCTCACTCACTGTCCTTATCAAGATGGGTGGGCCAGGTGCTCCCTGCAGGCAATTCTTGGCAGTTCTCAAAAAGGGCCTTGCAGATTGGACAGAAATGAGAAGGGGAGGAAGTGGGGCCAGCTGGGGGGGAGGGGGAGGCGGCAGCTAACTGGTCCCCAGGGGCTTAGTCTCAAGACCAGAGCAGATCCGGAGCTGCCCTTGTCTGGATTCTGGTTTTCTAGGTTTAATTAACAGCAGCCGCCTGGCCTGGGAGCACACCCTCCTCCCCTTGAGGTGATCTTTAAGTATGCTAATGCCATCAGCTCACAGTAATCAGGTCCTGGGAGCCTTTCTCTCCTCTGCATATGTCTCCAGACTGCCTCGCTCGCCCTGGATAGGCTATTGCCTGACCCCCAAGCTCCCCAAGTCATGGAGGGGGCTTTGGCCTCACAGGGGACCGACTTATTTATAGTTTTGGCCTTGACAGTGGCAAGGATTCTGAGAGCTTTAGCTTAACAGCCAGCCACTGTATCCCCTTTCGTTCGTCTGGAAATTGCTTCCTTTCACCTTCAAGGGTCTGGCTCTCATCTGCCCTGCAGTGTTTTGTTGCCTGGGCTCTCCTGCCAGTTCTTCTTTTGCTGTAGCTCCTCTTCCCTGCTAGGCCCACGCCCAAATCAGTTTTCATTCTTGTAACCTGCTGTGCTAGTTAAAGGTATAAAATTCCACAGTTGCAGGCAAGTTCAGGGCACATTTGTGAAGAATTAGCAAGTCCTAAGTAAGCCTGCAGGAGGGTATCCTAATTGATGTGGGAAGACCCTGATGTTACTATGAACGTAACCGAGAGTCAGAAAGAATAAACCCCCTCGTTTCCCTAAACTCTTTGGTCATGAATTTTTCGGCAATATGCAGGCAAACTGTGACAGCTGCCATTTTGAAGAAAAGAGGAGGCGTGAGGAACTCAGACAGCAATAAGGGGCAATTGCATCCCCTTCCAAAGAGTAGAGAGGGGAAGGCAGCAGCAGCCCAGGGGGAAGTGGGACAACTACCCACCACTGGACAGAAGGACAATGTATGGCCAGCACCCAGGCTTCTGTTTTTAAATTTCCATTTGTTTTGATTTTGAAACATTATCTTATTCTGTAGACTAGGCTGGCCTGGAATTTACTCTACAGCTCAGGCTGGCCTTGAATTTCAAATGTCTAATCTGTCACCACTGCCTCTGTTGCACCTAGAGTGGGAATAAATGACTCTGGAAAGGAAATAAAAAAAAATGAAAGCATGCAAAATAAAAGCCCAGTTAGAATCCTGAGGATCCAGTGAACCTTTACGACTCTCTCAGGTGCGGTGACATGTGTGGACTCGCTGTCTCCCACCTACCTTGTCGCACAATGGCCAACTCGTGCTGTTCTGCAGGTCACACTTGGGCAGTAGCTCCTGTTGAAAAGGTGGAGCTGGGAAATGGGCCTTTGAGAACAAGCAGCTTTGAAAAAAAAAATCTCAGGAACATTGGAGTGGGAAGAGGACACTAATTACTCCATTCATTCAACAAACATTTAATGAACAGCAACTATGTGCCAGTCACTGTGGGATGCCAAGGCTAATAACGATTAATGTACCAGGGTCCCAGCCCTCAGGTTGTTCACAGCCTAGAATAGGAGACAGCCACTTTGATAAATAATTAAAAACTAGCGAAATTGGGTCAACAATAGACATAGCGCTGTGGCTGTGGAGGTAGAAATATGAATTCTGCCTGGGCCAATAGGGAAGATTCTTTTGACCAAGGAGGGAGGGCTTGTGCAGGGTGTGGAGGTTGCTTTTCATTATTATTATTATTTTAACAAGGTCTCAACTCAGGTAGACCAGGCTGGCTTCAAACTTGCTCTAATGCCAAGGATGACCTTGAACCTAAATGCTGGGATTATAGGCATGTGGGTTGCTGGGAACTGAACCCAGGGTTCAAGCCTGTTGGGCGAGCACTCTACAAATGACCTATATCCCCAGTATATCCCCAGCCTGGCTCCCATTCTTAGTAGTAAATATTCTCAACCATAACCAACGTCATGATCTAGGTAGGCATTTGTCCAGCACTGTCCTTAACTTTTAAGTGAGGTTGTGGGTTCACGATAAAATAGCTCTGTTGGTGGTGGGAAAAGGCCATCCGGTGTCTACTTCACCGCCTTTGTCAGAGAAAAGAATGTCCTAGAAGAGATGGGTTGAGAGGTAGGTTTTGAAGAAAGTGGGTGTGAGAGAGGGAGGGAGACTTTCAAGGCAGGGATCCCTCAGAGACCAAATTCGGGCAGGAAGAGATGGACGGATGAGACTGGAAGAGGGGAGGGGGTGTGTGCAAGATGAGGACTGTGAATTTTGTGGCCCCTGGGTGGGACTTGACATCATTCACGGCTGGGGTTAGAGCTGTAGATACTAATGACAGGATTTGTGTAGCAATTTTCACAGTGCAGCTCTGAGCTCTTCCACAAACATTTTCTCATTTAATCCTGGGAGCAGTTCTACAGTAGAAATCCTAACAACCTCACTTGGCAGATGGTAAGGCCACACAGAGACCCAAGGTCGCAGAGTTGGCTGTGACAGAGACATCTCTGAAACCCCATGTCCCTAATACTACCTCCACCTCCTCCAGCTGTGGATGTTTTCCAATGTGCTATGGTATAAAAGGAGGTATAAAAGGTGGTTCTCCAGAGAGCTGCTCTGTGACCTAGAGAGGTCCTAAAGAACCCTTCAAAGAACTAGATTCTTCCCCCTCCTCTCCCCAGGTCTGCATCTGCATCAATCAAGGGCAAGTGCACTTACCCTGGCACAATTAACATATTTTTGCATTTATTAAGTGGGGCTAAGACAGTCATTCAAGTTTATGGTTGGTACTAATTTTTTAAAATTCAGTGTGTGTGTGTGTGTGTGTGTGTGTGCGCGCGCGCGCGGGCGCCTGTGGAGGACCAAGAGTGACTTTGGGAGTCATCCTGGATTGCTTCTACCTTTTTTTGCTTTGTTCTGGCATTTCTCAGGCTCTGCCTTCTAGAGCCAGTCATTTCCCAACGAACTCAGGTCCTTCTGCTTGCAAGGCAGAGTCTAATCCTGAGCCATTTCTCCAGGCCTGATTTTTTTTTTTTTAAGAAAACATTTTAGAGCTGGAGAGATAATACAGGCAATTCTGGCCTTGGAAGGCGGAGCCTGGGAAACCTCAGAGCAAAGCAATATATTTAGGATGATTCCCAATATTGCTCATGGCTCTCCACAGGCACACACATTCATGTGTTCTGTTCTACACATACACACACACACACACACACACACACACACACACACACACACAATTTTTAAAGGTGTACTGACGAAAAATGGTTTAGTGAATGAAAAGGCACCTTGGGAACATTCTAGAACAGAGCACAGGTATCAGTTAAAAGTAAGTGTTGAAAGGAAAAGCATAAGCTGGAGAGATGCCTCAGGCATTAAGACTTTGCCTCAAAAGTAGAAGGACCCGAGTTTAGATCCCAGGTCATGCAAAAAAAATACCAGGTGGAAATGGTGGTGGCCTGCACTTCTGGCCCTGGTGAGTGGAGTCTGGGATATCCTAGCGCGAAGCAAAAAGGAGATAGAAACAATCCAGGATGATTCCTGAAGCACCCTTGATCCTCCACAGGGACACCTAGTGCCCTCTGATACACACACACACACACACACACACACACACACACACACACACACACTAAATAAGAAAGAGGGGTGGGGTGGGGCAGGCACACACTCACTTCTTTTTTCTACAGGGAAAGGGCCTCTCTGTAAACCCGGTCAGAGATTCTCCACGAAGGGTCCTTTGTGGAGTGAGGATTCTGAGCAGTGCCGTAGGGATGTCTTATCGGTTGCCATGGTGGAGGGTGTTGCTGCAGGCATCTGGTGGAATCAGGGATGCTGTTAAACAATCCAGCGACACGCAATCCAGTGCTCCCCCAAACAAAGACTAGCTCAAAGCATCCTAGGAAACCTGACTCAGGGCAGAGCTGTGAGACCATCCATGGCAGATACTGGGACTCCAGGAGGCTGTGGGTGAGCCTAGGCCTCCCAGGCTATCTGAGGATCGCAGAGACACCACCTTCCTTCTCTGAGGACCATCGCCTCCAACCCCAGGGAGGCAACTGAAAAGTTCTCAGCCCAGCTAGAAATTAAGGAAGCCAAGACTTGAGACCCTGGGAGATTCAGCGGACAGTCCTCTCTCCTCCTCAGAGTGGTGCCCAGTCACCTCCCTGGCCTCTTTTATAAGGTTTAGTTAGGGGAGAGAGAGAGAGAGAGAGAGAGAGAGAGAGCACTGTGTCCCTGTGGAGGACCAGGGGGACTTGGGGAGTCATCCTGGATTGCTTCTACTTTTTTGCTTTGCTCAGGATTTCCCAGGCTCCGCTTTCTAGCGCTAGTTGTGCAGCCTCCTGTCATTTCCCAACATACTCGGGTCCTTCTGCTTGCTTTCCTTTTCCACCAATTCCCACTTGAAGTCACAACAGCTCTCACAGCCAACCAGCTGGTCTCCTAGGCGAGGAGCTATGCTTCCACTTTACAGATAGTATGTTGAGGCCTCAGGCACCGAGCTTCTGGACAGCCACCATTGCTCGGGCTCCTCTCCAGTCCCAGTGTCTAGCAAAGGGCATCTCAGAAGAAGCCAAGGCCGTCTCTGCAGGGAAGGGTTAGCAGTGTGCTCACCCAGCTCCCACCCTGCGAGATCGCGCCAACCCAGAGTCCTCGTGCCCTGAGCTGGGATTTGATGACACCTCAGTCCCACATGACGTCACACCCACAACCCAGGCAGGCAGTGGCTGAACTACCAACCTCCGCCCACTGTTTCCTCTCCTTCCTTTCCTACTTTCCTGTCTTCCTCCAAGGGCTCAGGGCAGAGCCTTGTCCCCAAAGAATTCCACACAAATAGCTGTCCCCACCCACCTTCGCTGGCCACAGAACAAGACACGAAGCCCAAAAAGACATCTCAAGCAGCTCTGGTATGTTATGCGAACTTCATTTGGACCCTGAGTTTAAAAGGGGGGGAGGGGAACCTTCACACCTATAAATAGATAATTGGAAACATGAACTCTAATTAGGTATTTGATGACTTCAGAAATGGTTGTTAATTGTAAAATATGTTAGGGCTGGAGAGATGGCTCTGCGGGTAGAAGCTCTTGCCATGCAAGCTTGATGAGCTGAGTTTGATCCCTGGACTCACATACAGGCAGAAAGGGTTGACTCTATAGAGTCACAGGAATGTCATGATACATGCATACATATACACATGCATGTGCACATACACATATCATACACTATGCAATAATAAATTTTTTTTTCAGGTTTTAAAGATTGGGGCTGACAGGATGGCTCAATAGGTCAGGAGACTGCTCTAAAACCTGGTGATCTGGGACTGGAGAGGTGGCTCAGGGATTAAGCCTCTGCCTTGCAGGCAGAAGGTCCTGAGTTCGGATCCTAGACCCCACGTATAGACACTGGGCGGAAGCGGGGGTGGGCTGCATTTCTGGTCCTGGTAGGGCGGAGCCTGTGAATCCCGGGGCAGAGTAAACAAGGAGGAGGTGGAGGCGTCCATGGTGGTTCCCGAATTCGTCCGTGGTTCCACACACACACACATACATACATACATGCACACACATGCATACACGCACAATTGAATAAATAATAAATAAAAAAAAAACCTGGTGACCTCAGTTCAAGCCCCAGAACCCACATGGTGGAAAACTGTCTTCCGACCAGTTTATGTGGTGCTGGAGACTGAACCCAGGGTTTCAGAAGTACTAAGAAAACACTCTACCAACTGAGACACATCTTTAGCCCCTCCCTCCTTCCCTCTCTTTCTTCCTCCCTTGCTTTCCTCTTTCTCCCTCTTTCTTTCCTTTCCTTTTTTTTTAAAATTTTTATTATTATTATTATTATTTATTCAACTGTGTGCATATGTGTGTATGTGCGCGCGTCTCTGTGTGTGTGTGTGTGTGTGTGTGTGTGTGTGTGTAGAACCACGGACGAATTCGCGAACCACCATGGATGCCTCCACCTCCTTCTGCCCCAGGATTCACAGGCTTCGCCCTACCAGGACCAGAAGCGCAGGCCGCCCCCACTTCCGCCTGGCATCTATACGTGGGATCTGGGATCCGAACTCAGGAGCTTCCGCCTGCAAGTCGGAGGCTTAACCCCTGAGCCACCTCTCCAGCCCCCTTTTTTTTTTTTTTTTTTTGACACAGAATCTCATAATAATTCAGGCTGGTCTTGAACTTGGTATGAGTCCACATTAACCTTGAACTCCTGACCCTTTGTACCTCTGCCTCCTGAATGCTGAGACTACATGCATGTGTGTACCACCACGTCTGACTGAACCAGTTTTACATAGTGGCTTCCACTAGAGATGTAACCATGGGAAAGGGTTCAGTCTGGAGATGAGAAGCCTCCCTGAACCTGGTGTGTGAGGGACAGAGCTGCCCAAGCCCAGACTCCTGCCCTGTCTGAATGATGCCACACTGGTTGCCTCAGGCATGGACATTGCCTACAGCCTCACAATGCTTAAGGCTTTCGGTCCAGTGAGGGCTGGCCGGCTTTGGGCTGGACAGTGCCACCTCTGCTCTGAGTGGCAGAGGGCATGCTGCCTCCTTCTTTGGACACCCATCCTTTGATTTCTAAAACCAGGCCTGTGGCACTGAGCCAGGCTCGCCTTTGCTGCCTGCCACTTGGCCAGGTCCCAGCAGTTCAGTACCTGAGCCAGAGAAGCACTGAATGAGGTCCAGCCAAAGGCCACACAGCAGCAGAAAGGGAAGCCTCAAACCCTACCCCCACTTTTCCCCCACCTCTGCCTGAGTCTCTCCTGCAAGAGGGGCTAGTCTGGAGTCACAGGTCTCAGGTTCCAGATGGTGAAAGTTCAATGAAGTCACTTTTTCGTGCAGGCAAGGCAGGAGCCTGGGCTTGGGAAGCTCTGTCCCTAACACGCCAGGTTCAGGGAGACTGTTCATCTCTAGGCTGAACCCTTCTCCATGGTCACATCTCTCATGGAAAGCCACTATGTAAAACTGGGTCAGTCAGACATGGTGGTTACATATATGTATGTAGTCTCGGCACTCAGAAGGCAGAGGTATGAAGGATCAGGAGTTCAAGGTTAATGTGGACTCATACCAAGTTCATGGAAGCACAGAGGACTCTGACCACATATGGTGGAGGAGGTGTTATGTGTGACACAGAAGTGGGGTTCCAAGGGCCAGAAACAGCCTGGTATGACTGGAGAGCATGCAGGGGAGAATGGCCGTGGGATGATGGCAAAGTGGGACAGGCGACCTGCGGGAGATCTGGTTTGCCCTCCGCCTCCACTCTTCCCTGTCTGCTGTGTCCAGAACTGGGGACGGGAGTGGCCTGCACCCATGAGTGTCCTCACCTTCCCACTTCCAGCCATATCCAGTCAACAGGAAACTCTGGCTGGAAGGAGGAGAGAAAAGTTGAGTATTTGTCATGGTTAGGCACAGGTGCCAACTTGATAGTTGAGGGTTTGAGCTCTGGACACATTTGTGGAGAATTAGTTGAGTTAAGCCCAGAGCGAACCTGCGGGAGATTGTCTAGTTGATGGAAGGCCCAGCTCATGGTGGGTGGGACTAGACCCTGGAATAAATCACGGAGAGCCGGTTGAGAGAGTTGGCATCCTTGTGTATACCTGGCTAGACATGCTGGTCTGGCAAGTAAGAACGTCCCTCTCTCAGCCATTATGTAGAGATGGTGTGGCCAGTTCCCTCGGCCCTGGCGTTGGTGCGTGCTGTCCCGTCAAGCTGGACTACAGACTGTAACTGGACTCTCCATAAGAAAATAAACCCCTTGTTCCCTTAAGCAGTCTGATGGTCATTTATCAGCAACCATGCAGGCGAACTGCACAGAATTTGTCCCTTGACCAAGGGTCCCTGCTACACTCCTCTCGGGGTTCCTCCTTGTTCTTTCAGTCCTCAGGATACTAATGGTTCAGTGCTTCCTGGCCTAGGGATGGTACATGGTCTTTGTTGGTCTCCCTACCCTGTGCAAACAGTCTACAGCCACCATTTCATGCTACGATCTTGGTAGATCCAGGCTACTAGAGAGCTGAGTTTTCAATTTGAGTGCACAGTGAGTTTGCCTAACATGTGCATGTGACCCCAGAAAACTGGAAGATCTCCCAGGGGTCTGACCTGAGAAGCAAGGCCAGCTTGGGGGGGAAGGAGAGGGGAGCAAAATCTGAACCAACCCAAGCCACATGAACAGGATCTAACCAGAGTAGACAGAAAGGGCCCAGAGACCTCCTGTGGGACTCCCTGTACTCCTAAACATATGGGTGTTAACTTGACAGTTGAAAGCTGAGATTTGGGCACGTCTGTGAAGAATTAGTCTTCAAGGCAAGCCCTGAGCAGGCCTGCAGGAAGGTATCTAATCTATGTGGGAAGACCCAGGCAATAGTGGGTGGGGCTTTTGGGGGTAGACAAGTGGATAAGATGGAGGGAGCTATTCAGTAGTTTGGCATTCTTCAGCATAGAACAGATTTGCCTGTCACCTACCACACGAGGACAAGCCCCCTTGGGTAGATAGAGTCTCCTGCCCAACCTGCCTTCTGAGCCTGGACCCAGGAGTCAAGAGCCTCAGGCATTTTCCAGCTCCTGTCAGGCACTCCCCGCAGCCCCATGACTGCCTGGAAGACCCATCTTTGCTCCGGGACACCCAGATTGGACCTCTTGACAGCTGCATCAGGGCCAGCCGGCCCTCTCAGACATCAGTGACCGCCTTATGTGAGAGGTGGAGTCCCCAAACCTGCCTTCTGTCCTGACTCAGCCACGCCTCTGCTGTGTGACTTTCGGCAAGTCCTGTCTTCTCTGTGGATCTACTTCCTCGTCTGTGAAAGGACTGTGGTGGTGAGAGTCGATGTTGTAAATGACACATGACGAGCACACGTGCCTTGCCCGCTCTTCCTTGCATCTCCCACATGACCTAGCAGAAGGCCCCTCTGCAGGGATGGAGGGATAGAGGGGCGGCTGTGTGGGTGGATGATAAATCTCCCCAGAGTGACGGAGGCAATTCATTCCGTGGCTCAAAGATGATAGAAATATCCCCTGGGAAGTTGCCACTGCCTCTGCCCACTTCCTAGCTAATCCAGCATGTTCTCGTGTGTAACTTGGTCTCCTGAGCACACTGTCTTCCTCAAGAGCCAATCACGACAGTCACGCATTAAAGGAACAGTACAGACCACTGACCACACATCCCTGGAGGTTCGTACTTTGGGATGTGGGAAAACCACAGTGTGTATAGGGTTTGCTTTTGTTTTTGCAGACTTTTTTTTTTTAATTGCAAGGTACTTTTATAATATAAATGATCTGCTGGGCATTGTGGTCCACGTCTGTCAGCCCAGCACCCACAAGAGGTACAAGTCAAAGAAACTCACCCCCAAGTTTAAAGTCAGCCTGGGCTAGATAGTGAATATCAGATATGCATAGCAAGACTTTGTCTCATGAGACAAAACAACCACAAAGGCGTTCATTTTATGTGTGTGGTAGGGAGAATCAGTCACAAAAGGCTCATGACTATAACTGCTTCCGAGAAGGGAAACTGGGTGGCTGAAGTCTGAGGTGGGAGAGAAACCGGGAGGAGACTTGCTGCCTCACTGATTTCTTCTGTCACTTTTGCTCCTTTGTACCATGTTCACTGATCAGCTATTGAAAGAAATAAGTACAAACTTAAGGAGTCATTGATGCGCATGTACTTCTTATAGGTCCATGGAACATTAGCATTCATAAACTCACTACTACTGAACACTAAGGGTAAGAAGGCTTTGTTAAAACACAAAACCAAATTCCCACCTCCTAATCAGCGCTCTTTATGACTTCAGAATGAGGTAGCAATAAGGGCTAAATCACTTTCCCCGCCCTTCTCCACCAGTGGTCAAGTTATATTTACAGCCATAGGAAAGGAAACGGAAGTGAGGTAAAGACTGCCCGAGTGGCTGATTAGGACTGGCTGAGACTAGGCCATTGTTACCAGCAGGCAAGACTACAATCTGTTTCTACAATTAAGTTACAGCTCACTGTATGCACAGAAACTTGTAAACCCCAACTTAAAATGTATGGAAATAGTTTTAGGCTAAGCTTCATTGTTCATTAAGTTATTTATTCAGCATTGCTTAGCTGCAAGCCAAATAATGGTGTTACCATTATTATCCCAACATTCAGATGAGGAAAAACACTGGCAGATTAAAGGTTTGCCCAAAGCATCTTAGATGTGATGATACGGCTTTGAGTCGCAAATGGGTTTCTGTTCCAAAATCAGGCTGCCGGCAAGGCTTAGTTTAGCCAAATATACTTCATTTCAGCAAAACAAATTGGCATTTTGATGTATGACTCAAGTCTCTGGAAGGTTTGTTTATTGTGAGTCAGATTCCTGTTTGAAGCAGGGGGAACAACAGCGTCCTGGACGCTCAAAAGCTGAGGCCAGAAGCAGGGCTGAGATGACACCAAGCCAGATAGCAGGGGCTTCCCGAACCACATGACACACCCCCAGCTACTCACTGTACCCCTCAACTTCGTCGTCGGGAAAACATCTTAAACTTCGCTCCCACGTTCCCAGCTGGCTCTGTGGGTGCTCCCTGCTGTATCCTGCACCCCGTTCTCTGGTGGATTGAATATATTCCTCTAATGAGTTCAGAGTCTCTGGGGCCAACTGCCAATCTCCCTAGCCTGGACGTGGCGTGGGGGAGCAGTTTCTCCAGCTTGACTTTGTCCTTCCCAGACTGCCTATTCCCGCCCCCATTTCACACCAGACCCGAGGGGGGTTCCCCGTGGGCGGCTGCGCGGCTGCACTAGCCGTGGGGTCGCCCGAACTCTGATGGGCACGCGGGGAGCAGGCTCGGCCTCCCCGCGCAGCGCCGCCTCCAGGTGACCCCGGCCGAGCTGGGTCGCGATTACTCCTGCCTGCAGCTCGCGCTCGTCCTGGCGGCCGCGGCGCCTCTCCGCGCGACCTCGCCACCCCGAGAAAGGGAAAGAGACAGCAGCCGGGCGGGGCCTCGCTCGCTCGCTGCCTGGGAGCTCGCTCGGATTTTCAATGAGAGCGATCTGAGGGCGCCCGGGCGCCTGCCCATCACCGCCACCCCGCCGCCCTCCCCGCGACGCGCCTGACAAGCAGCAGCTCTGCCCCCTCCTCCTCTTCCTCCTTCTCCTCCCCTTCCTCCTCTCCTCCCTCTCCCCCCTTCCTCCTCTTTCCTTCTCCTCCTCCTCTCCTCCCCTTCCTCTTTCCTCCTTCCTCCTCTTCCTCCTCCCCTCCGCCTCTTCCCTCCTTCCTTCCCCTTCCTCTTCTCCTCCCCTTCCTCCTCTTCCTCCTTCCTCCTCCCTTCCTCCCTCCTCCTCCTCCTCCTTCCCCTCCCTTCCCTCCCTTCCTCCTCTTCCTCCTCTTCCTTCTCTTCCTCCTTCTCCGCTCCCGCCCCTCCTCCCCTTCCTCCTCTTCCTCCTTCTCCTCTCCCTCCCCTTCCTGCCCCTCCTCATCTCCTCCCTCCTCCTTCTCCTCCCCCCTACTCTTCCTCCCCTTCCTCCTCTTCCTCCTTCTCCTCCTCTTCCTCCCCTTCCTCCGCTTCCTCCTTCTCTTCTCTCTTCCCCTTCTCCTTCTCCCCCTCTCCCCCTTTCCTCCTCTCCTCCCTTCTCTCTCTTCTTCTTCTCCCCTTCTTCCTTTCTCTTCTCTCCTCCTTTCCTCTCCCTCCCCTTCTCCTTCTCCTCCTTCCCTCTCCCTCCCTTTCCCTTCGCCTTTCCTCTCTCTCCTCTCCTCCCCCCCCTTCTCCCTCACCTCTTCTTCTCTCTACTCCCCCCCGTTCCTCCCTCTCCCTTCCATCTCCTTATTACAGACTCCTAAACCAGAAAGCCCAGCCCCACTTCTGAACTGAAGCCAACTCTCCCGCTGCGGCACTGAACCTTTAAAACCCTGTTCTGCAGCGCCCTCCCTGACTCCCAAAGCCTTCAAGTGTCCCCACGGGCACCTTCTACAGGCGAGACCCAAGCAGCAACCTTGCCAAGGAAGCTGGTCAGCAGATCGATTTTTTTTTCTGGTCAGGGCTAGACTGGCAGAGAACTCCCTAGATGGCTATCTTTTGCCTCTGCCTCCCCAACGCTGGGATTACAGGAGACCTTTCTGTTTAGGAGGTGCTAGGCATTGAACCTAGGGTGCCAGGCAAGCACTCCACCAACTAAGCCCCATTAATCTGCCAAAGGCTTAAGCCTGTCTGGGCCAGGCCAACGTCCAGATGCACTGACTTGATGCTTCGTTTTGGCGCTGAGGACTTGAACCAGGTTAAGTTTCCTTCGCTGTCGGCAACCCATAACTGCATGAAGAACCGGTACTCGGAAAAAGACGCAAGTCAATACACAAGAGCACTGCGCACAGCAGGGGTGATGGCCTCTTTACCTTCTACCAGTTGGGGGGTTCTGTGCACATGTGTGTGCTTTGCGTGTGCATGCATGAGTGCAGCACACATTGGATCACAACGTACGATGGCTTCTTACTCCATCGCAGTTAAAATATTAGAAGAGGCTGGTGAGATGTCTCAGCAGATGAGGCTCCTGCTTGCAAACTTGGCTCAGAAGCCCAAGGGTAGAAGGAGAGAAGTGATTTCTGAAAGCTGTCTTCTGACCTCCACCTATGTGCCATGGCTTGTATGCGTATATATGTATGTGTATACTTTCTCTCTTTCTAAATAGATGAGTAAATAAATATAATATTAAAAAATATTTGGTGAAACCCTATTGTCGCAGCCCTCTTGAAGCTCTTTAAAAACATGTTTTTATCTATTTCATGTGTGTGTGCGCACGTGTGAGCGCATGTACGCATGCTCTGTGATTCCTGTGTGGAGGTCACAGGACAATTTTTCAAGTCTTTCTTCCATGTCAGTTCTGGAGAGCAAACTCAGATCACCAGGCGCATTTGGTAAGCAACTTTACCTGCTGAACCAGCTCACCCACGCTTAGTCTGCTTTTGAGTCAGGGTTGCACTCTGTAGCCCAAGCTGGCCTTGAACTCACAATTTATCCCCCAAGTGCTGGGATTCTAGGCATGAGACAGCACATCTGGCTCCCCCAGATTCTCACACTCCATGGTTCTACATGCTGCTAGAAGAGAGACCCCAGCAGACTCCTCTAAACCATGGGATGGGAGTGGTCCCATGTGTACCTTCCAGGGATGGTGAAGTTTGTATCTCCCAGGGATGGAGGGTCTTCCTCCAATAGAGAACTGTAGTGTATGGGGGGGTGTGAAAAAAAATCTGTGTACTCTGTGTAAGAGGGACTGGGAGGGGTTCAGGTTGGAAAGGTGGACTAAGGGCACAATTTATAAAGACCCTTGGCCTTCACTTAAGGGGTCTCCCCAGGGGTCCTGGAAACCCAGAGAAGTCTTCTAATATGCAAAACTCTTAGGAGGGACCCAGACTCCAGGTTTCTTCTTCCAGTAAAGGACTTTTAGACCCATTTACACTGAGTGTGAAAAACCTACAAGGCTTGCAGATGAGCCGTTTTACAGGAAGATGACTGTGGCTCTACTGGTTCAGGGTTCCAAGACGAGGAAGAAACGTGGGATTTTCAGAGCAGGACAGGACGTTCACAGTAAGATTAAAGTGACTACTATGGGGGATTAGCATGCGGGGTCTGAAGAAAGTCCGCCTCTCTGTCTCTCTGCCTGTGCTTGTCTAGTGGTCTGTAAGAGGGCTGCATATACGCGCGTTGGCATTTTGGAGATTCTGATGTTGTGACATTTGGGACAGAATATGGGCCATGCCAAGAATCCAAAATGTCTGAGAACCCAAGCTCTAAACTTGAGGTCACTCACTCCTCCTCCCACCCCCTTCTCCTAGAAGTGCAGAAGCAGAAACCCCCCCAGAGAAGCAAATGGCTCAGGTGCCCGGGGTTCTGGGAGGAGGTGGCCTCTCACATCAAAGCCTCTGTAGCCAAGATGAGCCAGTGGCTCTGGGCATGTCAGCGGTCCTCAGTGCAGGACCTGGGGCCGGGGCGGTCATTGCCTCTAGACACTGAAACAGATCCAGGGGCTGAGAAAAGGGAGAGGCGGAGCCACAGGGCAACTATTTTTAGTCCAGGAGCCGGTTGCCAGGAGTATTAAGCTAATTCGCTGCTGTACATCAGGGAAGTGAGCGACAGGCGCAGGATGCAGGGTCTAATTGCCGGCCTCATTGTAAAATACAACTTGTCAGCCCTGCGTGCCCTGGGCGGCATCTCCTTGTCATGGGGATCTGAGCTGTTTCTTCTCTTTCCGGCTTCAGAAGTGCAGGGAAGGGAAGCGAGGGAGCAGGGAAGGGCTGGGGCCTGGGACCCTGGACAGCTCCTAGCTGACCTTGCTCAGGAGCAAAGAAGCCAGAGAACTAGGAGTTAGGGGTACAGTGGGGGGCTGGGGAGGGGGCTACACTTCCTGGATCAACCTAGACCTTCTTGAGGCCTTCTGTTCCTGTGAGGACAGTGTTGATGGCTTGTCCTCAGGCCTGTGGACTACAGCATCGGAGGTCATTGGCCTGTGTTACAGCACAAGGATTTTCCACTAGACAGAAGGACCTTGTCTTCTGGAGCTGAAGACAAGACAAAGCAATAAGGAGGTGGGACAATTCAGAATGATTGCCGATGTCACCCTTGGGCCTCCACAGACCCTACATGCTGAAGTGCTCTTTTGTACACACAGAAAATAAAAAGAGAAGAAAAGAAAAAGAAGGACCTCGTTAGGAGGATGCTGGGGACATTTAGGGCCAGGTGTGCCCAACAACTAGTACCTCAGCCTGTGTTTGGCAAAGCACAACACCCCGAGGTCTCACTGTCCTCTGTGGGCGGGGCCTCTGACTCAGTTGGCAGTAGGGAGGACGGAGCTGAATTCAGCCCAGACAGAGCTCAGCCTGTCACCCTCACCTCACCTGCGGACCTCAGGGGCAGGGTGGCGGCTCCCTTCTCCTCGCTCTTCCATTCAGGGGTAAAAAGACCTCCAGTCGGTCAGCTGAGCATCCACAACTGTGCCGGGGACTGTGCCTGGTCACTGCGCTGGAGAAAGAGAACACGAGCCATGTTTGGGAGCTCGTGCCCGTATCCAGCACTTTCACAGTGGAGGCAGGAAGACTGAGAGTTTAAATTCTTCTTCAGCTACACAGAGAGTTCGAGGCCAGCCTAAGCAACACAAGACCCTCCCTCAAAAAAGAAAAGAGAGAATAATGCTCGCTCATAAAGAGCTCATTTGGAGAGGTTTCTTCATCTTTGGATTTCCATTCAGCTCAGTAATAGAGGGGGCCAGAGGCTCAGGAAGTCTCTGATGTCTGCACACAGGGTGAGAAAGGGCAGCATGCCCTCTGGGGTGGCCCAGCCCCACTTTCCCTGTTTCAAAGCCTAGTGATGATGTGGACCATGCGTACAGCCATGCTCCTTGAGAACCAAGGTTGCCAGCTCAGATCTCCTGAGACAAGCCCAGCCTAGATCAATCGTCATGTAGACGCCCTTGCCCGCCCCCGCGCACGGCTGCTCTGTGTCGTCACTTTTAAGCTGTGTGTATTTTTGACTAGATAGTGTAGACCTTGCACCCCATGCAAATGTCAAAATGTGCCTAAGGAACCATCCTGAACCCCTTCTCGTCCTTGCCCCCTCTCTCCCAAGGCTGCTTGGTGTACCCCCAGAGTCTGAGCACACCCCCACAGCTTCTATAACTGGGCATCCCTTTGGTTTTACAAAGTGCTCTTCTATACCAGGCATTTCTCTACATTATCTTAGACATGGTTGCAAATCGACCTATGCTGAATGTCTCCATCAACTCCTTTTCCACAGCTACATGACAGTCTATCATGCTCACAGTTACAGATCACAGTCGGCCATCACGGCAAGAGAGTGATCAGCACCGGGAGCCAAGGCAGGTGGTCATAGCACATCCACATCCACAGCAAGGGCAGAGGGAACAAGGACCGTTGCTGGACACTGGCTTTCCAACACGCTCCTTGCCACTCGGTGAGCTAGTTCCTTCTGTCACCTGCCTGGGAATGGCCCCACCTGCTGGGTCTATACACATCAGTTCTGCAATAAGACACCCCTACAGGCTTACCTAATTAGATAGCTCCTCGTGGGTGTGTCTAAAGATTCAGCTCTGAGGTGTCAAGTTGACAGCTGAGACTACACATCTACTAACGAAATAAACCAGATGCACTTACCTATCTTCAGTGATGGGCATTTAGATGTTTATGATCTTTGCCTCTCTCTTTGTTTCTTTCTTTTCCTCTATCTTTCTTTCCTCTTTCTACCCTTTCCTTCTATCCTTCCCTTCTTTACCCTTCCCTTTCCCTCCCCTTCCCTTTCCCTCCCCTTCCCCTCCCTTTCTCCCTCCCTTCTCCCTTCCTTCTTCCTTCCTTCCTTCCTTCCTTCCTTCCTTCCTTCCTTCCTTCCTTCCTTCCTCCCTCCCTTCCTTCCTTCTTTCCTCCCTCCCTTCCTTTCTTCCTTCCTTCTTCTACAAGCTCTCCTATGGCCCAGGTTGGCCTTGACTTATCCTGTAAGCAAATGATGACCCGAGCTGATCCTCCTGCCTCTACTTCCTGAGCGCTGGCATGCACTACCCCAGTGAGGCCAATCTTTGGTTCTTATAAGCTGCAATGAATAAGCTTGTTCACAGACCACTGGACACATGGATAAGTACAGGACACATTCCCCAAGGGAAGGTCTTGGTCTGAGACCATGTTCAAGTAGGATGTTCCTGCAGGTATCAAATCTTCCTCTAGGCAGATTGAGCCAATTTTCACTCCGAGAAGGTATTTCCCAGTAGACTCCAAGAAAAGGCTCAAGGGCAGGGAGCTTATTTGGGGGAGGAGGGTTCTCAGAAGTTCCTGTGGGGCAGTAGGGAAGTGATACAGGGGGAGGAAGGGAAGCCCAGACAGTTACACCCTGATGGCTATAACTTAATCCCTTAGGAATTCAGAGAGCCCTGGGCTGAGAGCTGTCCCAAGAGCAGGGCTTTCCCCCAAAGGGTTGGGGTACCTTCTGGTTCCACACCCAGCACCAGATGACTATTCTACCCCCCTCTGTCTCACACTAGAACCCAGGCAGCCTGGGAAGGGGGTGCCCTCTCCGCTGCCCACCCAAGCCAGCACCTCTGGCAGGGTCTCTTCTGGCTGCAAGCCCTTGGGAAGACGTGTCTAGGGAATGAGACTGACACGCCTTTATGTGCCCCCTGCTGTACAGACATCAGTGCTAAACACTCCAGCACTGTTTTAAGGATCCGCTGCAAAATATCACCACTGTCCCCACAAAACACATCTTGTGTTCCAACCCCAAGGAGAGGCAACACCCCCCTCCATCAGCACAGGTGTAGCTAGCTACCCGGGGTCAGCCAGAGGCTGGGGACTCAGGGTTGGACTCAGGGGTGCCATCTCCTTGCTTCTCCCCCTGTCTCCCCAGGCTGGTACAGAGAAGAGATGGATCCTTCAGAGCCAGGCTAGACAGCCAGGCCCTTCAACCCATGCCGGGCTGATGCCATGGGCAGGGCTGTCTCCCCTGAAACCAAGCCTCGGCCCCCAAGACACATCCAAAAGGAACTCAGGAAGAGATCCTATCCTGTCAGGAGGCAAAAAGGCTCTGAGTCAATAGCTTTTACCTAGAGTCCCATCTCACCTGGGGCGGGGAGCAGAGCTGGTTGGAAGAAGAAGCTGGACATGCAGACTCGCCCCACTTTCCTTCCCTCCCTGCCCTCTTTTCTTTTCTTCCTTTTCTTCATCTAGCTGTGCACCTGTCCATGCCCTTTGTCATATGACAGGCATCAACTTGATAGTTGAGGGTTTGAGCTCTGGGCACATTTGTGGAGAATTAGAGTTAGGGGCCAGAACAAACCTGCAGGAGATTGTCTAGCTGATGGGGAAGGCCCAATCCATGGTGGGTGGGACTAGGCCCCGAATAAAATACAGAGAGCTGGTTGAGAGAGTTGGCATCCTTGTGTACACTTGGCCAGACATGCTGGTCTGGCAAGTAAGGATCGTTCCTCTCTCAGCCATTATTTGGAGATGGTGTGGCCAGTCCCTCGGTCCTGGTGTTGGTATGAACTCTCCTGTCAAGCTGGACTGAGCACTGTAACTGGACAATCATAAGAGAAAATAAACTCCTTGTTCCCTTAAGCCGTTTGATGGTGATTTATCAACGACGGTGCAGGCGAACTGCAGAAACCTTCCTTCACGCAAGGTCCTTAAGAGCCCCAGGCCCACCTCCACCCCTCACATGTCCCTTCCCACCCCTGCCCTGCACACAGGCCACGCCCCACTCCTGTCCCGTGCACATGTCACTGAATTCCCAGTTGTCTACTGAGACCGGAAGGCTCCTTCTTTTCTCCCCAAGCCCATGGCTTCTCTTCTCCTCCCTCATTCCTTTCCTCTCAACACACTGACCTACCTCTCTGGTTCCCACCTCCCCGAACACCCAGACAACTCATCAGCCATCAGCTCAGGGTTCTCAGCATTCCAACCCACCCTTTGGAAGAAGGACATGTGGATTCTCACAGGGAACTTGGTGAGAATCCCAAGAACTGGGCCCGCGAAGCGGTAAGACAGAGGATTGCTCTGTCCAGAAGGTGGAGGGAAGGTTCAGGACAGCGGCGGAGATAAGCAAGCAGACGCTCCTGTGAGCTCACACTGGAAAGCGTCTCTGACTCCAAACTGCTGTCTTGTCAGCCACAGCGTTGCCCACAAGAAACCTAAGGATCAGGGGCTATTCAAGGGCCAAGACACGCGGCAGTAGGCGGAAAGTAGAGACTGCAGACTCCAAAGTGTCTCTTGGCAGCTTGGTACTGGAGAGATGATGAAGGAGTGAGGAGGGAGTGTCCCAGCAGATACCAGGGCTGGGGGAGCAGAGGTCAGGCAGAGAGAAGGATGTTCAGTAAAGGCCAATGCAGAGAGTGGGTTGGCTTCCCCTGTAGAAGACCCTAGGACGAGGTTTCTGGCTGAGGGAGTGAAAGCCCTGCAAAGGCATGAGGCTGGAGCGCAGACTTCTCTGATTGATCGGTCACAGATTCTGCGGTGGGAATTGATTTTCTTTTAATACAATTCATTCTAGGTTTTTGAAAAAGAAAAATGAGAGAAGGTGTCTGCAGAGATGGAGCTCGGTGGCACGTTGCTGGGTTTGGGGACAAATCTTAGAGGAGAAGATTCAGGTGGGGTGCTGGGGGGTGAGTGAGGAAGATCTAGGAGTGGGAAGGGGAGGGTCTCCAAACTTCACTCCCTCCTTCTGCCTGTCCGGGTTGGGGTTGCCCAGGATTTCCGGCCTGCCTCTGAGGGTATCTGTTCTGCACATTCCAGGGGAGTCTCTAGCAACCACCCCCCCTACCTGTTCCCAAGTCACCTGGCAGCCATGCTACCTGGAAGCATCGCCTCTGGGAGACCCCTGCACTATCTGGAGAAAAAATCTCGCTGTTGGTGTTGTGCCTTCTCCCTATAAGACACAATGTGACATTAGCAAACAGTGATTTCCAGATTTTGCCTCAAAAAAAGAAAGAGGGCTGGAGAGGTGGCTCAGTGGTTAAGCTTCTGCCTTGCAGTCAGAAGGTCCTGAGTTCGGATCCTAGACCCCATGTATAGACGCGGGGCAGAAGCGGGGGCAGCCTGAGTTTCTGGTCCTGGTAGGGCGGAGCCTGAATCCCCTGGCAGAAAAAATGAGGAGGCGGTGGAGGCGGTCCATGGTGGTTCCCGAATTCGTCTGTGGTTCTACACACACATATATACATACACACACGCATACACATGCACACATGCTCAATTGAATAAATAATAAAAAAAAGAAAGAAATGGACAGCACCTGAGAAACTATACCCGAGGTTGTCCACAGGCACACACATAGGTGCACACATACAGATACACATGCATGCACATAGAGGCATGCATACATGCATGCGCACACAGATGCTTGTATACACATACTCATACACATATATATGCATACATGCATATGCATGCACACACAGATGCATGACTACACATACACATGCACACACATACATATACACATGTGCACATGCACACAGGCACACACACATACATACATCTGCACACACACACCCCAATACATATACATACACAGACAATGCACATGTGAAAACACATACGCATGCACACACGTGGCACTTTGCAGACTCTGAGTGGTCCCCAGAGACAAGGCAGGAAGGCAAGAGGCTGTGGGTGCTGTCCTCTGCGGGGCAGGCTTTGCCCAGCAGCTGTCTCCCCTCACTGCTTTGGGTCCCTCTCCTTTGCACAGCTTGGAGAGAGCCCCAGAGTGACTGGCTTGCCTCCCTCTGGTCACTTGTCCTGTCTGCTAATCATGTGCCACCACATCGCACAACCCAAAGGATCAGGGAATGGCAACCACATCTGCATTTCTATTCTCAAGTCAATTCATTGCTCAGAGACTTGTTAAGATAATGGCACTGCCAAGCACAGTGGCACATAGCCGAATCCAGCAGTTGTGAGGCTGAAGGAGGAGGATCATGAGTTGGAGACCAGCCTGGCTACACAGTGAGATTCCGCTCCCCTATAGCCATCTCAAAAACTAGCAACAACAAATAATAATATAAATACTTATCTAACACCCTCTTTTGTCTATTAATTTTAAGGTCAGGGCTAAGGATCTAGCTCAGTGGTAGATAAAGTACTTGTATAACATGTCTGAAGTCAGGTTCCCAAAAACAGTAAAACAAAATCAAAACCAAACAGTTATGGAAATGTCATTATGGAAATTTTTATTGTGTATAATTAATAAAAATCTAACAAAAACTGAGAGAGATGGCTCAGTGGTTAAAACCCTTGTTTATTAAGCAGAAGGATATAAGTTCGGATTTCCAAACCCCACATAAAAATGATGGGCATGTGGTAGTGATGGCCTGTGATTCCAGCCTTGGAAGTCAGAGCCTGGTAATCCTCAGAGCAAGCTGGTTAGGAAACTGACCCAAATGTGTGCTTTGAATTTAATTACAGACCCAAGTTCATAGCAGTCAGGTGGAAGAATAATTAAGGATGATTCCCATTATTACCCTTGACCCTCCACAGGTGTACACACACACACATACACACACACACACACACACACACACACACATATCTCATAATATTTTCAGTTTCTGGTTTCACATGGGACCACATTTCTACCCATCCCGGGCTGCAGATTGGATGCTTCTGATTTAAAGCCTCCATCCCCAAGTAGAAATGGGTGCTGCTATGGTCTGGATATCATTAAGGATCCCCCACAAACATCCCTGTGTTGGGAACTTGGTCCCAGAGTATGGGAGCTGACGGAATCTCTAAGGCAGGGCTTAGTGGGAGGTCCTCAGGTCATGAGGAACAGGGTGGGAGTAAGGCCCCCTCCTGGGAGCGACTCTCTGAGGGCTGATAGGAAAACTTGGCCTGCCTGAGTTTCTCTGACTTTGTCCTGCCATGTAGCCTCTGGCTCCGGCAGCCGCCCTTCACGGCATCTGTGTGATGGGCCCTCACCAGAACCAAGAAGTCACAGATGCCTCGCCCTTGAACCTCCAGAACTGGGAACTCAGAAACAGGAGCTTCTTCCTGCGCAGCCCGCCCCAGGTATCTCATTGTAATCTCACAAAACT
The DNA here is from genome assembly GCA_023101885.1 of Typhlomys cinereus. Classification (NCBI taxonomy): domain Eukaryota; kingdom Metazoa; phylum Chordata; class Mammalia; order Rodentia; family Platacanthomyidae; genus Typhlomys; species Typhlomys cinereus. The sequence continues at coordinate 34,012 of JALPQD010000298.1, read as the reverse complement.
AATGTTGGTGCCCTCCATCCCAGGAAACTGCTATAAATCTCGGCTTAACTCAATTCTGCCTTTCCCCTCCGCCTCCCTGGAAATCCTCTCGTTATTAAAATCCACGCTTCTGGATCTACCGCAGGCATTTGCAAACTGCTGCTGGCAATTTTTCTCTTTCTCTTTCTCTTTCTGAATGCCTTTCCACAGATGCCTCCCTGCCCTGCTAACTGGGCCACTGAGCACTAATTATCCGGGCAGAGACCTGCCCTTCTCGCCCCTCTGCACCTTTGTGAGTTTTTTTTTCCTCACCAGGACCAATTTGGGCTTGTGCACATGCAGCAATCAGAACCTACTTAGAAGATCTGTCTTCCTAGGTCATCAGTGTAAATTTAAGCCATTCTAGGCTGGGGATGTGGCTTGGTTGGTAGAGTGTTTGTCTAGGATGCATGAAGACTAGGTTTGATCTCTAGTGCTATGTGCATTAGATATTGGTGGCATACACCTGTAATCCCAGCATGGGACAGGTAAAGGCAGGAAGATCTCCTGGCTCATAATAATCAAGACCAGCCTGTCTCCAACATGACGTGACATCATATGATACCCTGTCCTCCCAAATAAATATATATATAAATAAATAAGTACCCCCCTCTCAAAAAATTCAGCATGGTTGGAAGGGGATGCAAAGCTTGTTCTCTGTCACATAGCAGTTCAGAATTGAAGCTTGCTCTATCTCATATGCAGTTCAAAATTGACAATGTTTAACTTTCAGGGCTACGCATGATATTGCTCTGCTGGACGGGAAGACTCAGAGACAATTTTGTGAATGGGGGTCCGGTCACAACTGTCGTATTACTGTGCAACTCATCCCCAGAACTCAGTTCATCTTGCAGACCAGAAGCTCTGTACCCAAGTCCTGTTCTTCCCTTGCCCAACTCTGGATCCCCACATGAGCTCCTATCCTGTGTTCTAGGCTCTTCCAGGTGCTCCATCTCACATCCAGGCCCAAGCTGTCATTTGCAGCTAGCTCTCTCACTTACACTGGTGTCCCCAAGGCTTTCCCCTGGGGCTGCACTGCCAGGGTGCATGCCTACTTGCACACTTGTATCCGGTCCCAGCACAGAAGCTTCCGCTGCTCTTTGGCTGGTTCTCATTCCCTCCCCTCAGCAGTGAAGGTTGAATACAGGTGGCACCCCAAATGCCAGGTGCCCAGAGGGAGCTTGGAACGAGGACGACGCTTTATGTTCTGCTCTGCCTTGGTGCCTTCTAGGCAGCCATGACTAGCCGTGCCACGACCACAGAAATATTTGGACAGTGATTGAAAAGTCAGCTAGCTACCTTCCCTCTGGCTCTTTGTTGCTTTAATTTAGGGGCCCTTAGACCAAATCCTTCACAGAGACCCTAACCCAGCTTCCCTCATGCTTTTGACCTGGCTTTCAATGTCAGATCCTGTCTCCCTGACCTGCAGTCAATCCCCTCCTGCGTGGCATCAAAGTCCTTCTGCTCAGTCTGTTCTCAACCCCCAAGTCCTTGTCCCCTCGAAAGGGAGAAGAGGGCTGGAGAGATGGCTCAGGGGCTAAGACTCTGCCTCAAAAGCAGAAGGACCTGAGTTTGGATCCTAGATTCTGTGTAAAAAAGGCCAGGCAGAAATGGCACCGGCTTGTACTTCTGACTCTGAAAGGTCACTTTCAGGAAATCCCAGAGTGAAGCATAAAGGAAGTAGAGCAATCCAGAATGATTCCCGAAGTCACCCTTCGGCCTCCAGGAACACAGAGTTCCCTGTGATACAACACATCCCTCTGACACACACACACACACCACATACACACATATACATGAATACGCAAACATACATAGCATGTACAATAAACAAATTTTTAAAAAATTTAAAAAGGGAGGAAGAGAAGGAGAAAGAAGAGGGGGAGGAGAAGAAGAAGGAGAAAGGAAAAAGAAGAGTAGGAGCAACAGGAAAAGAGGAGGGGAGAATAGGAGAGGAAGACAAGTGGAAGATGACATGGAGCAGAGAGAAGAGGAGAAGGGGAGAGGAAGAGGAGGATTCGGAAAGGGAGGGGGAAGAAGAAGAGAAAGGAAGGAGGAGGACTGGGGAGGGAGACCTGGGAAGGGTAGGGCAAGCTGTGGAGAGAAGGCAGAGGTCAGAGGGGTGCATGCGCTCCTCAAGGAGACCCCCTTCTTCCCTTTCTGTCTCCCCTCTCTACCTCCTAACAGGAAACAGTCCTAGGTCCTGCTCCAAGCCCGTAGGATCAGAATTTCTAAGGACGAAGACCATACATCTCGGTCTCCTTATGAATTTGGCACGGTCAGGCCGGCTGTGGGAACTACCCATATATCGTGGAAAGAAGAGGCCGTGGAAAAGACCGGCCCTGGGGTCAATGATCAGCCCCAGCACTAACCTGCTGTACAGCCTCGGGCTGGTCAGCTTCTCTGAGGCTCACACCCACACCTGCCTTAAAAAGCGATAATGAGAATTATACTAGTGCAGGGCAGTCATTTAGCTCAGCGCCCAGATGCCCAGACCCTAATTAATAGGGAACTGACCTCCAGTTATTATGAAGTTGTTGATTATTATTATCATCATCATTCAATTATTATCATCTGTGTATTTGGATGTGACCCCCCCCTTCCAGAACTGCAGCTGTAGATGGTCTGGGGCTGGCTCGTACTGGGGAGGGGGGATGGAGTCTCAGTTGAAAGCTAAGCAGATGAAAGGCAGCAATGGGGCTATTTGCTGGCTGCTGGGCTTAGTGAGAGTGGAAGAGCTCCAGGGAGACCAGCCAGATGAAAGCCAGAGATGCGCCTCGGTGACATTATCCAGCCCAAGCGACATCTGCTAAGCCTGCTCACTCAGTCACCCCGGGGAATGCCAGACACGGGCACCCCACTGGGGAGCTCTCTGAGGCGGCCACAGATGCTGGCAGGAGAGTCATTGCAGGTGGGGGTGGCAAGGGATGGTGGGGGACCTGGAGGCCCAGCATCATAGGTAGCTGGGGTTATTCCAGAGCCACTCCTGGCTGGGAAGGGAGAGCCCCCAAAACAAGGTTCCAAGTGCTGGAAGGCTGGCAGCCTGCATGGGACCTGAGACGGTCTTAGGAGTTGGCATCGTCGTGACCCGTTCTGGCTGGGCTCTGAGCATCCTCGCCTCCCAACAGCTCTTAACTCTGCACCAAGGGCAGTGACATCTCCTCCAGCTCCTCCTCCGATCCCCAAACCTGAGCAGCAGCCTGCATAACTCACACCGCAAACCTGGATGCCAAGCGTTGCTGCCACATCCCAGAATCTAAGGAAAAAGATAGGAGGGAAAGTGAAGGGTCTTAGTGTCAAATCACCTCCTAGAACCCCCGACCCTGTCTGCCTCCCCCTCCTCTGTAACTTAAAAGCCCCAAACAGACTCTCTGCTAGCTCTGATTTCTTCTGCTGCTCCAGGGTCCAGCTCAGCACTTGGTAGCTGTTCCACAAACATCATTGAACGAGATGTCCATCTCCTCCCGCCAAGCCCCTTGGCCTCCTTTCTCTTCCTCAAACCCGCAAACAGGCTCTGACCCCAGGACCTTTACCCTCGCTGCTCAGCCTCCATGTCCCAGAATGCTCTCCCCGGACCACCTCTGTCCAAAGCAGACCATTCAAATAGTCTCCATCCCCCAAATCCCGCCTGTTTCTTTTTATAGCGCATATGTGATCCAGAACCATCTTGCTGAGACAGTGTGAACTCACCTAAGTCTCCTGGGGAAGGACCGCCAGCTCCACGATGATGTGGATCGCTGTCCGATCCACCTTTCCATCTCTTGAACCCAGCATAGTGCCTGGCGCCAGTGGGAGTTCAGTGCATATTGGTGAATTTTAATTTTTTTCCTCATTGCAGTCCTTAGCTTCTGGCATAGTGCCAGGAACCTGAGAACTGCCTCATAAATGCTGCTCCGTGAATAAATTAAACCCTCAGCCCCCCTAGAGTTGGCTTGTTACCAAGAAATCTTCACCTGATCCTAGAGCTGCAAACTCACTGCTTCAATGTTTGTTGAACAGCTACTATGTGCCAGGTGCTGAGTTGGACCCCTGGGCTGCAGAAGAAATCAGAGCTAGCAGAGAGTCTGTTCGGAGCTTAAGTTACAGAGGAGGCGGGCAGACAGGGTTGGTTGGGGGTTCTCTAGGAGGTGATTTGACACTAAGACTCTTTACTTTCCCTCCTGTCTTTCTCTCAGATTCTGGGGTGTGGCAGCAATGAGCACCTTGTGGTCTGCCGCGTGAGTTCTGCAGGCTTGCTGCTCAGGTTTGGGAATCGGAGGAAGAGCTGGAGGAAATTGCTCCCTGCAGGTTGGATCAAAGGCAGAGAGGCTCCTTTGACAACGCTTCTCCCCAGCCCCGTCCCTCTGCTTCCGCCCACCTGCCACCCAGACAGCCTGCAATCAGATTCCTTCATTATGAAGACCGAGGCTGCACAGACGGGGGATCTGAGAGCATTGGCTGAGCCTGGCTTTGGTGGGGGAAAAAAGGGGGTTTGGGGGAGAAAGGTAGAGCTCTCAGGAACCAGAGCAACGTGCGTCTATTACCATGCCAATCAGCCAGGCAGAAGCCAAAGGGTTCCAGGAGGACCTGGAATAGAGTCTGGGGCCTGAGCAACCAGCAGGACGGGACATCCAGAGCCCCCGGGCTGGGCTTCGCAGTCTGAGCAGATCCAGAAACGAGGCCAGGCCAGGGAGGCAGGGAGACTGGGAGGCAGGGAGGATTAGCAGGCTGAGGCTGGGAGAGCAGGGTCTATTAGGTTGACAGCTTATTCCATATAACAAAGGAGGGTGTCTTAGAAATGCCCAGTGTACGGAAGGTCCTGAGTTCGGATCCTAGACCCACGTATAGACACAGGGCGGAAGTGGGGGGAGTGGGGGGGGGCACACAGCCTGCATTTCTGGTCCTGGTAGGGCGGAGCTTGTGAATCCTGGGGCAGAGTAAACAAGAAGGAGGTGGAGGAGGTCCATAGTGAGTTCCTGAATTCGTCCGTGATTCTACACACACACACACATACATACACATACATACACACACACGCACACACGCATACATGCACAATTGAATAAATAATAAATAATAATAATAATAAAAAGAAACGCCCAGTGTAGCACTCCGTTGGGGCAGCGGAGTCAGAAGGAGTCCCAGAGGCGAGTGAATTCCCAAACACGAACTATAGTCTCCAAAATACCAATTTTCAGTTGCGCCGGTCATCCCAGCTCCTTGACTTTCTGAGACATAACCAACTTCCCTTGTGCCCACTTGAGCCAGCACACTGCCCTGTCAACTGGGTTGGTGGGTGCCTCTAACCCTGAAGTCCTCCTCATCTGCTTCCTTTGTCCCTGAACACTGGACAGTGGCCTCTGGGGACAGGGAGGCTATGTCTGGCCTGCGAGTGAGACATCGCTGTCTAGAAAATAAGGCAGGAGTCGCAGGGGCTCAGCACTGTGCGCTCCAGCTCTTCCGTCCCACACAGTCTACAACCTGCCCAAGGGCAAGTACTGGAATCCGGTTTCCCAGCCTGCCTGCAAAGGCTCTTTGTATTTCAGTTTCCACAGTGTCCGCTCACAGCAGGGCTCCAGGTATATTGGCCGCATGACTGAACGGTTCAGTTGGTGAATGACTGGCCCGTTGAGTGGACAGATGGATATGGTTTGATTTTTCTCTCTCTCTCTCTGTGGTGTGGGGATGACTCTGGGGGCTTCATGCGTGCCAGGCACGTGCTCTGCTACAGACTCCCACCCCTGCCCAGGTTGCCTTGTCTTCAGAAAAGGAACCAACACCTTTCCGGATGTCCTGGGGTGTGACTAGTATCGCAACAGACCACACCTCGGAAATTTATGAATAAACCAAATGATCAATCAGGCACCATCCTGAAGTACGCTGCACTACACAGCAGAGGCTAAATTGGCTGTGAGAACAGCAAACGGTGCAGACCAATTTAATTTCCTCTGCAGTGATGGAGTGACGGGCGTCCTCAGCCAGGGGCGTGGAGAGCTGTCATCGATCTTGATTTCAGGGCGGCTGAGGCTTCTGTCCCACATGATATTCTCATCAACTTGCCACAGAAACACTGTCTGTTTCAGCCTCCCTGGGGAGTGGGGGTGGAGGGGATAACTATTCCCAGACGCCATGTCATACTCGAGACCCTCTCCTCATATCAATGCTTTGTGGGCAATGGGTTCCTACGCAGACACCCCTCTGTGAGCTTTCTTCAAAGAGGGTCCTGCCATGAGTGTATACATGTATAGAAATCATGACGAGGTCTGCCTTGGGCATGCAAACATGGACAGTGACATATACATATACACATACCTCCACAAACATGTATGTGTGGACAACATGCACCAGTCACTCTACAGGAAATATACACCACTGTCTGTCATCCATAAGGGACCTGAAGTGGACCTAAGAAAGAGGAGGAAGGCAGGATCTGACTGAAGTGTGGATCAGACTGGATCAGGGGCATAAAGAAAATGTGTCCAGCAGAAACAGAACTGGAGCATGCACAGAATTTTAAGTTTTCTAGCTACCCCATTAGACATTCAGTATCTGGAAAGCCAAAGCAGGATGATTACTGTGAGGTCAAGAGCAGCCTCGGCTATATAGGGAGGTCCAAGCCAACTTGAGCTATAGACTGATACCGTGTCTCAAAGAAACAGAACAAAATGCTGGGCTCATACTTGTAATTCCAGCACTCAGGACACTGAGGCAGGAGGATTGTTTTGAGTTCTAGGCTAGTCTGGGCTATAGAATGAGACTGTTTCTCAAGGGGAAAAAATAGAAAATAGATGAAATTACTTTTAGGATTTATTTTCTGCTCTTTGATCTTTGAGTTTAATTAGTATATACTTAGTATAGCTGTAACATGATCTTTTCACTTATATGATCAGATTTAAAAAGGAGATATTTTATCCCTTTGGTTTTTGGTACTATGTCTTCAAAACTCAGTATTTTCGACTCATAGCACACCCCATATAGATGCTAAATGCCTTACATCCAGATGCCAGCCTTACATCCAGATTTTACAAAATTTGCAGTTTAAGAAGTAGGTTTGTGCATTCAAACAGTTGAAAAAAATTTTTAAAGTTTTGCAAGAACTAGATTGTGACAGCAGGTTTAGGATTTAGATTCCTGTAAGTTCAGGATTTATTTCCTGGGTGACACTAGTCACATCCTAAGTGCCGTTTGGTGACCACAGCCTGGCCGCAGGTGGCTACTGTGGTGGGCGGTGGAGGGAAGGGAGGCGGTGGGGAAACACCAGGGGCTGAGCCTGGGTTGGGAGACAGAGGAGCAGCAGCTTGAAACTCCTGCTGGGACCATCTTTGGAAGGACAGGCAGGGACCAGATCTGGAGACACGCTCACACTGTGGAAGCGACTGGAAGGCCCATGGGCTGACTGATGCTGTGATGAACGGAGTTCAGAGTGATGACTGGGCAGGGGATGAGGTAAAGACAGGCCAGCTGAGCCAGGGTCCTTCCTGATGGTGTAGGTGGGGGATGGGATGCAAAGGGGGGAGTGAAGAATCATGGAGGTTCCAGGAGGGGAGTAGAGAGGGCTCCACAGTGAATGTTGGTCTCCCCTGGGGTACCGTCTCAGAACCCTTAAGCTGTCTGCATCATGGGCTGACTTGTGTTGGGATCCTCAGTGACAAGTCCTTACACATCAGCCTCTATCCGGAAATCCCACGCCTACCCAGCGGTCCCCAGAACAGACCTCCCGCCCTCGGGGTGCAGCTGTAGTGAGACAGATGCTTTCCCCGAAGGGGTGGCTGCTCTGGGGACCTCTGCAATCGTGGCAGACATTTCGAGGACAGGGACCCTCGTGGGCAGTTGAAAGAGACTGAGGTAGTAGATCTGAGGGGCCTGAGGGGCTTCTGGAGACAGTCTAGCAGTCAGCTGTAAATGCCGGACTCAGGGTCTGGATGGAGAATGAGAGGAGGTGGCAGGTTGGGGAATTACTTCTATAGGGTACCTCAACGTATCTGGGGGACATCCCCCTTTCTCTCACAGGGTCTGACTTCTAGGACCTGCCCCTACCCAGACCAGAGCACCAAAATTGTGTTGAATTTGGGATTCCAGAAGGGGATCGTTCTGAGGTTGGAGGAGCAGGCTGGGGTACAGAGAAGGTGGGTGTGAGTCTCAAAGGAAGGGGTCTGGATCCACAGAGATCTCTGTAGTTGCGCATTTGTTCCTTCTTTTCTGAGAAGCATCCTTAGGGGGAATTCTGGTCACTTTGCCTGGCATTTGGACTAGCAAGTGAGGCGGGGCGCAGGAGATGGAGAGGAGGATGGGGGGAGAGTGTCCCCCCTCCCATCACCTAAAGGCGGACATGGCATGCCAGGGTGCTGCCAGCCACCTGGATTTCTGCCATTCTGGAGGGTCACAGCTGGACTTCAGTGTTGTTCTGGCCTCACAATGCCAGCGGTATTACAGACCGCCACTGTTCCCAGGGGTGAGTTAAAAAAGAAAAGATAAGATAAACAACGCTTGGGGGAGGGGCAAAATGAAAGGAAAGAAATGGACTTGTCTCCAGCTGTGACGAGCAGAGATGGTGGGGGCTGAGCTGCTGAGAGGAGGAGGATGATATGAATGCATGCCCACCCCTGGCCAACGGAGCGCTGACCGTGCGCTTCACCGCCTAGCGATGATGATGGTGAAGCCAATCTGTGCTGGATCCCAGGGCAGGGGCGAGCCCCGCCTCGGCTCAGTCCCTTTTGAGACGCCACAAAGAGGCTTTTCTTCCTGCCAAGCTGCACGAAATAATAACAACCCAGGACTTTCTCGGCCCAATTTCTCAAACCGCTTCAAGTGTCACCTGGCTCCCAATAAAATTCATACCTGAAATAGTGTGTCTGACCTTGCGGCAGTGTGCACTGCTGCCCGGCCCTTGCTTGGGATTCTGGGATAAATAACTTGCTCTGGAAACGTGCCCGGGGACTCTAGGCTTCGGAAAACCTTGGTCGCTTGGGTGTGATGGTTGCATTCTTGTAGAATAAATAGCTTTTTTTCCTGTCGGCTGTGGTTAGGTGAGGGAAAACACATTGCCCAGAAAAAAAAAAAATACAGGTTCTTCAGTCTCCCACACACCAACCATTGACCCTGTTTCTATGGAAGGGTTAGGTCTCTGAATGTTGGGGTGCAAAGACTCTGCTCATCTGTCTTACATTCCTGTTTTGGGTCTCCAAGACCTTTGGTCCCGTCTCTCTCTTTCTACCCTGAAATCTTCTGAGTGTACCTTGCTGGTTTGACTTTTTTATTTCTGGTACCTTGAATTCAAAGTCATTGCTCCCCCGCCTAGCCCACTGGATCCTACAGCGTGGAGATGGAGTGGCAAACGACTGGGCTGGATTTGAATCCAGGTTCCACCACTCTCTAGCTGTGGGACTCAGGCAAGTTTATTTAAAACATAACGAGCTTCTGTTTCTCCATCTCTGAAATAGGCAAGGAAACCCCCCTTGTGAGGATTCACCTCTTATGTGCAAGGACTGACGCTCCCAAGAGACTTGAGAAAGGTCATCTTTGCTGTCCCTGTCCCTTTACTGCTGAAATGGCCTGGGCCATCACTCCACACGACTGAGCTGCAGACTGTCACCAAGCCTCAGTAAACAGGAAGGTTTAACTGCACAAGCCTAACAGCCAACAGGGTGACTCTCCACCCAGGGTTACGGCGAACCTGGGAACTCCAGGAGTTCACATTGGGTCCTCAAAGCCCTGGATGAGAGGCCTGGTCATGACCCTCATTTTATAAGTCAGGAGCTGGGATCCAGTGAAGATGCCGCAAGTGAACCCAAGCCGAGACGGAAGAGAAGGCTGGTATTCAAAAGAGCCAAAAAGGTGCAGTAACCATCTAACGAGTCCCTTGAATACCTTGTTCTGGGAATGGAAGGATGACAGAGCTGAGCCAGCAGAGGGAAGCTGAGCACCCCTCCCCAGGGCCCCCCATTGCTAACCAAGGGCGAGAGACAGGCAGGCGTGGGGAAGACTGCAGCAGCATCTATCTTGCCAGGGTTGACCCAAGTTCTACATGGCAGGATCTGCTAACCAGCCTGCGGACCGAGCATGCCTTGGACCAGGGGTATCCACGCTAGGAGGAAAGAGATGGAAGTCGGAACTGAAGTCTCTGGGCACAGCTCTCTCCAGCCTGTCCGAGAACTGCCTACCTCTTAGCAGCTGTCCCGATATCCTCCAACCTGCAGCTGCCTCCCCCAGCTGTTCTTTCTCCTACAAATTTATCTATACTGCTGAAATCATCCCCTCCCCCCACCCCTACTCCCCCTGGAGGATCGAGAGACACAGCAAGCTTGCGTGGTAACCTGTGTTCGGCAGTCCTGGCTGGGCTGGGCTGCGTGGAGATTTACTTTCTGCAAAGTGGCACAGCTCCTTAAAACAACAGTACCTGTCCTTCCATTTCCAGGCAAGGGCCCCACTGACTGGCTGGTACAGATCTTTGCGGTCTCCAGGGAGTGACAGCTATCTCCCAATCTCCCACAAGCTGTGAAACCGAAATACAGAGATGAAAAGCCTTTCCCCAAGGGACCTTAATCTCTGAGCAAATCAAGGTGAGGAAGGTCTCTTCGCTGACCTCACCTGCCCGGCTCAGGTTTATAGCTCAGGGCACTTCACAGAGAGGGCAAAGGGAGCAAGCACAGACAGGGCCCCTGGAGAACATCCCCGCCCCACGCCCCCACGTTCGTGGAGTCTGCCTCTCCTGTGGAGCCTGTGTTGACACAGATCCACACATGAAGCCTTGCTTGCCAGACCACATAGCCCGCCGGGTCAGAGACTCCCATGCAGAGGGAAAGAGGTTGTAGAGACAGTAAAACACAAGGATGAGCCCTGGACTTCAGCATCCAATGAGATCACCTTTACAAATCTCACTGGACCTTAACAGATAGCAGATGGAGATGCTATAGCCTCAGTCCCTGTGGAGAGTCGACTCCAAGCCCTGACCATTTGTTCTTAGAGTCCTCTTGGCATTCCAGAGCCAATACATTGGGCCTCTTAGTTTAGTTTTTGCTTTTGTTTTAGACAGGATCCAATGGACCCTGAACTTTCTACTGGGCTAGAAATGACATTGAACTTCTTTATGATCTTCCTGGCTCTACTTTCTGAATTCTAGGATAACAGGCGTGCACCCTCACACCCCACTTATGCAGTGTTGAGGACTGAACTCAAGGTTTCATGCACGCTAGGCAAGAGTTCTCCCAGCTGACCCACATTCCCAGCCCCTTCTAGCTTGGGACTAGACATTCATCTCTTTAAGATTGCTTGTAACAGGGATGTCACGCCAGGACACCCACTCTCAGGGCTGAGTAACCACCAGATTTGATGACAGTCATTTGTCGAGAGCTGCCTGGCCAGAAGCGATGGTGTGAGACAAATGTAAGCTGGGTACATCCACCCAAAACCCTGGGCGAGGAGACTCCCATGGGCAGGAGGAGAGTGAGGGGCGAAGCGAGCTGCGGGATCTCCCACCTGCGCTGTGGTCCCTTGTGGTGATGAACTTTATTTAGCCCTGGCTTTGGTGTCCAGTGACTGTGCTCATGTCCCAGTTCTGCCATTCCCTGTGAGGAGCCTATCGCAAGCAGCTGGCTGTCTACCTATGTGGGACTCATTTTCTATAGTTCTAGGATGCACCTAGCTGGCCAAGGCTGGCAGGACTAGGTTGGCATGGCTTGGGGTGTGGCTACCAGTTTAAGACAATACAGGACCAGCGATGCTGACTATCTAGAGCAGCCTCGCCCTCCATCACTGTGCTGGCGAGTCCCAGGCACCGCATCTTCCAACAGGGAATGAACATGACTGCTGCTTGCTGGGAGGAGTCCTGAGGAGCTCAGCTCCGGGCAGTCCTCCCCACACGTATACCGGGAGCAAATGCAGCTGCTCACGTGCGTGGGGCAGGATCCGAGACCTAGGCAGCTGCTCCCCTTGCAGGAGCTAGGAATGCCAGTTTCTCTCACGTGACTCTGCAAGGACGGAGGCAGCTGGCGGGGTGGGTGTTCCCAGCTGGGCCGACAGCCTCGTTCGCCTGGCAATGCCCTCCAGTTCCAGGGAATCCCTTCCAGATGTTCTCAGCCATGGGCAGGAGCAGGGGCAAGCGGAGGAGCCAGAAGCGAACAACTGAGCCAGCGTTGGACGCAGCCAGAGAAATCATAGGTGGGTCTGAAACCCCTGAAGTCCTCAAGTCCACCCCCCACCCCAAACCATCACCAGCAGTGCCACCCTAGGGCTCTACCACGAGACAGTTCTTCCTCTGGATAAGTCGTTGCTCTCAGGGGGGGCTTTTTCAGACTTTATTCACACTTCAGGAGGAGAGCGCGTAGAACTCTGACCACCCAAAGCTGTGGCCCAGCACACTGGCTCTCAGTTCCTGGAATCTCAGGTCCCACCCCAGCTCCAGTGAATGAAACCTTCCCTGTGCCAAGGCAGCCTCTGAACATCTGTGCTGGAGAAGTATTGCACCGAAGCACTTTGGGCCTCTGCCTTTCTAGACCAAGTCCCACTGTGGGTGGGACGTTGGCTTTGTGTCGGCACCTCAGAGCTCCTGCAACAGAACTGGGGGTGTAGCTCAGTTTGGCAGAGTGTCTGTCTAGCATGCACGAAGCCCTGAGTTTGATCCCCGGTACTGCTGAAAACTGAGTGTGCGGCGTGTACCTCTGGTAACCGTGGCATCCAGGAGGTAAGGTGGGAGGAGCAGAAGTTCAAAGTCATGCTTGGCTACATCGTGTTTGAGGCCAGCCCGGACCCTGAGAGCCTGTCACATGTATTGATTTTGAATAAAATGCCTTAACATGACTTAAGGCCTTATCCTTCGTGGCCTCGTGAAAAGCCTCCAGAATGGCTAAGACTTGACATAGGAGGAAGAAGAACCTAGAGGGGCGCAGTGCCAGGCTTATGGTGCTCTGATGGAAAGAAGGGAGGGGCAAGTGGAAGTGTGCGGGCCTGCAGAACGACTTTATAATCACTTCAGACAATAGATATTGCAGGAAATGAGACAAACCCCTTCTAGAAGTCTCTGTGCCTGGTGAGCGCTTCTTCAGGCCCTTGCCACCCCTGAGCATAACGCTCTGCTCATCTTCCCTCTCAGCTGTGCAGGCTGCATCTGCGTTCTCCCCACTGCCTACTCCTTGACCCACGAAGGTGGGTTTTTGAGAGCAGCCCTAGCACTGATCCAAGGAATTTGGATGGGCCTTGTTCCCACCTGCTTCCCCGGAGGCTTTGGGGGAGGCAGGCCAGAAGCTCTGTGGGCCCCGCAGCTCAGCCTCACTGCTTAGCAGGAAGATCACCTCTCCACAGCCAAGCTGGCCCTCCATGTACAGATGGGAGAAATGAGGTCTCATGAGATAGAGCTACATACGGCCACGTTCGCACAGCTGGGAACATAGATTCACTCTGAGGGCTCTGCCACATGGATGGATTCTCTCTCTCTCATGCACGTACACACACACACACACACACACACACACACTCTTCTAGACAACTCAGTTCCTCCTCTGGGTCCCCTAACCCCTAGGTGACAACCGGTTGATTCCTAGTCACTGTGGAATGAATGGGTAAGACTCATGGGTCCACCAGGGCAAAAGGAATGACCATGATAGTAAGAGTGTAGCTCAGGCTGGTCTGGAACTTCCAATCCTCCTGCCTCCATCTCCTGAGTGCTGGGATTAACAGGCATGTACCACTATGACCAGTTCTATGAGATGCTGGAGAACGAATCCAGGGTTTCATACATGCCACGTAAACACTCTTTCAACTAAGTCACCTCTCCAGCTATAGAGAACTTTCATCTGTGCTAAGCCCTCCCTCAAGTCACTCCTGCCTCCACCCTAAGAAGCCGTGCGTGCGCACATGGAGAGAACCCCCATGCTGCAGGAGCTGCGACACCCTTAGGTGTACCCTGTTCTTTGTGGGGTGCTCAGCTGCGCATTTTTAGTTGGCAAAGTCTTTTCTTTGAAAGTCATGCTGCTGCCCAGAAGGCTCTGGCTTGGCTTGGAGCCCAACGAGCTTTTCATCCACTTTGATGGCTAACGGAGGGTATCCACGCTGGGTCACCAAGATCCTGGGACTTCCAGGAATTTTTCTGTCTGAATCCTGCTCTTCACTCATAAAGAAGTCTGATCGCCCATAGAATCCACTGCAACACTCTCTCCAGCCTCCATATTGCTCCCTGCTCATACTCCCCCCTCCCACCCTGGCATCATTTGCCAACATCACAAAGACATGTTTGCTTTGCCAGAGCCTATTTGTGAGGATGTGGTCCTGCAAGGACAGGGACATTGCTGCTTCGTGGCTCCATTCCCAGAGTTAAGTGCTTGGTCCACAGGGACTGAGCGAGTAACACCTCACTCACTTATGCCTGAAACCACACCTTCTTCCATTTGTCCCTCCAAAGAGCCCATGGGAGGCGGGAGGCGGGAGGCATGCCTCCAGGAACTGTTAATGAAAGTCAGGAGCCCCTGTCTGCCAGTGCATTGCTTTAAATAACGATGCTCTGTTTGCTTACCCATAGAACCTCTCCTGAGCATCCTTACAGGCCAGGCTGCAAAGTAGGTTTCCAGGAAAACATCTGTGAAGGTGGGGACTGCATTAAAGTCCTACAGTCGTGCAAGCACCAGCAGGAGGATATGCTGTAGAACAGTCTCCTGACCCTATTTACATTGGCTGTAGTCTGCCATTGCAGGAGCTAGATGTCCAGAGGTTTGCATACTCATACCCAAGGGAGTGCTGAGCAGGGGAGAACACCCTGGCTGTCTTATTCAGAGAGAGAGAGAGAGAGAGAGAGAGAGAGAGAGAGAGAGAGAGAGAGAGAGAGAGAGAGACTACAGCAAGGGAAAACCACTCTATGAGATTGAGCTTGTGGGTTAGAGTCTCTGTCTCAGAAGCAGGGGGTCCGGAACTCACCTTCTGAGAAGAGAACTTACTTTTTTTTTTTAAGTATAATTGAAAATAACCTTATATCTGTGATCCTCCTGCTTCCAAAACTTCCTGAGTGCCGGGATCACGGGCATGCATCACCGTATCTGGTTTATGTGATGCTGGGGATGGAATCCAGGGCTTTGTGCACTCGAAGCAGGCACTCTACCAACTGAGCTACATCCTCTGTCTCCTGTGACCTTATGTCCGCCTCCCTACAAGGAGGAGAGCACTGAACGGAAGCCCGGTGCTTGGCTTGCGAGACCGAGCTGGTGGTCCCTCTGATGGTGCTGAGAGATGCAGTTTCTAGAGGCTGGCCGTGAGGTCGGTAAAGGGACTGAGGATGTTTCATCTGGGAAGCCGGCTGCAACCCGTCCCTCAGTTTCCAAGTCCACAAAATGGATCACCAGCCAACTGCTGTCACATGAAGGGCAGAACAAAAAGAAGACATCAAAGCAGAATGGTGTGCAGGCAGGTAGCAGACAGGACTTCCATAGCAGAAAGAATACATGTTGGGATGAGCCAAGAAGGGTAGGGTGGGAAGGGATCCCTGGGGAATGGGTCTAGGAAGGCAGGAGGGATGAGTTATCTCTCACTCCACCTTGGATCTGAGCTGTGGGAAAAGGGAAGGGATGGGACCTGCCTGTGGTCAGCAGCTGCTCAGGAGAACATCTGGAACACAAGGCTCCTGGCTGTGGGTCTGTCTGCTTTCCTCCTCCTCCCTCTTCTTCTGGGAAAGAGCCTCTGACCTCGGCTAGTAAGACCGTGCACCAGATGCCATGAGCTGTCCTGCGCATCCCTTGGGGGAGTCAGGATTAATCCTGAAGGCTCAGAACGGCCGAGGCAACACTCAGCTCTTCCCGTACCAGGGCAAACTTGCCCCCTACTTCTCAGCAGCATCGTAGAGAGAAAAGTTGTGCAATGTCACACCCAAAGATGTAGACCTGGGAGATCAACTGCCCCCCAATGGTCAACATCCACCTATCTGTGGGGCTTGTGTCCTCCTAGCCAGACTAGTCCTCCTAGTCTGGCCCAAAGGACTCACCCAGGGGACAGTTGCAAGCAGGGCTGTCTTTGCAGAAGTGTTACCTGTAGGGTCGGTCACCTGACTGCATGTTTTGTAGGAATTTACTTTTGACTGCTGTCTCCTCAGCACTTTGTAAACAAGTGCTCTGCAGTTTTATGTGCACTGGGATGCAAATTATGTAGCTCATCCTGACCTTGAACAAAGGCCCCTGTCTCTAACCTGAAGAGAGGTGCAGGTTGGAGGATACCGATGCCCCCTGGGAACCCAGGACCTTCTTTGGCAGCGGGAAGCTCAGTCCCCTGAAATGAAAGAGATTCCACTGCTTTCTTCCTAGGACTTTCCCCAAACAAGGGAGGAGTCAGTAATGGACATAGTTGCTGACCCATGTGGTGCTAAGTCCAGCATTCAAGACAAGGCAGGAGGACCAGCAGCCAGGCTGAGGGCCTGCCCAGGCTATATAGTGAAACCCTACCTTAAAAACCACCAAACCAGAGCTGGAGATGTAACTCAATTAGCAGAGTGCTTGCCTAGCATGTATAAAGTCCTGGTTTGATTCCCAGTGTACACATAAATCAAAAGTAGTGGCACACATCTGCAATCCTAATACTGGGGAGGAAAAGGGAGGAGCCTTAGACATTCAAGATCACCCTCAGCTACATAGCAAGTCTGAGGTCAGACTGGGATATGTAAGAACCTCTCTTAAAATAGAACAAAAGAAAAAAATGAAACAAAATATAAACACACTCACACACAAAATCAAAACAAATGAAAAATGTGGTGTCAGCTTATGAAGGTAGATTTTCATGTATTTTCTCTGAGTCTCCTTCCCAAAGGCTATGGATGAACTAGAAAGGGCCAGGCATGGGAAAGCTCCCTCTATGCCCAGAGGTGCCGACTCACCCTCAGGCATCCTTTGGTTTCTCACTCCGGGCTTCTAGCCAAAGCCAGCCCATCTGGACAGTCTTGAGAGGAAAAGAAATAGTTCAGTTGTGGAACAATTTTAGCATCAGATGAAGCAGATGGCACATGAGGAGAAACTGACCAGGTGGAAAGTTACGTGGCAGATAAAAGGAATGACCTAGTTAGATCTTTAACATGCAACTCTGAGTTTAAAGGAAACACTTGGGTTGGGAGAGATGGCTTAGTCAGTAAAGTGCTTGTCAAGCAAGACCTGAGTTTGATATCCAGAATCATATTAAAAAAAAGATGGGTGCGGTAGTGTGTTTGTAATCTCAGTGTTGGGGAGCCAGAGACAGGGGGATCCCCTGAGCATGCTGGTCAGCCTGTCTTGTGTATTCTGTGAGTTCCGAGGGATGAGAAACTCTGTTTCAAAAACCAAGATGAATGACTCCCAAGGAACAGAGAGTGGACAGTAAGGCCCACACATAAGAATATGTATTAAATAAAGCACAAGCAACGAAATAAGATGTAAGGTAATAAAATAAAAATAGGGCTGGTGACATAGCTCAGTGGGTAAGATATCTGCTTGCAAACTTGGAGACCTAAGTTAGACCCCTGAAAGCCCACGTAGTGGAAGGAGAAAGCTGGCCTTTGACCTCTACCCATGTGCCATGGCATGCATGTTCTCTCTCTCTCTTTTTATTTCTCACTTTCAAATACATAACAAATAAACACATTTTGACCCAGTAACATCCTTTAAAAAAATAAAAGAAGCATCTTGCTATAACAACAGGTCACTGCGATGTCAGTCCCTCAAAACACAGACACAGACACACACACACAGAGACAGACAGACACACGCGCATACATACACTTACACCATATATTACATTTTCTATGGATGCTTTTTACATGTGAAGAAATATCTTAACTGTAGACAAAGGATCACACCAAATTCATACTATGCTTGCTACTGTTGAAAGTCAGGAGGGGTGTGCAAGAGGAAACTGCTTGTGGCCATCTGACAGTTTAGAAAGAGGAGTCCTTGGTGACTTTATTTTAACTGCAGATGTTTCTTCCCTGGAGTAGCAGCCTAGCTGCAGTCAGTCCTTCCTTTCTGAGGTCTCAGCAGTGCCTAATCCACACTGGCTATACAGCACATTGTATACACTGCAGGTGACAGAGTGTGGCCACCTCCCTCCCCTGAGACAATGCCCACAGTAACACTGAGAGGGTGGATCAGGTATAACTGTCAAGTCCATCTTATAGAGAAGGCGACCACATCAGACAGGTGGATAGACAAGCAGTAAACTGTGACCCTTGATTTCCAACCTTAGAAACAGATACTAGATAAAAGTCCAGGACTATTCAGTGCTTGCAGGATTTTGGGGTATCTCAGAGACACAGCAGCTCCTGGATCTTGGCAGGCCTTCACAGGCAGGCATGGAACATTCTGAGCCATAGAGGGGCTGGGGGCTGGAGACACGCTCCAAAAACACAGCAGCCAAAACAGCCTTCTTTTACTGGGGAACCAGTTCCCAACTGTTGGCAAAGGAAAGTTACAGTGTCCCTCACAGGGCGAGTCTTAATGGATCTTCTCTTTCTGGCTCCTTCCACTTCCTTGGCCAATGGCAAGTCCCCTTCTCTAGCTCCTCCCACCATCCTGGACCAACTTCTCTATTCATACTTTCAGTCTCCCTATTCCCAACAGCTGTTGCAGGGAAAGGAGACACTGAACTAGCACAGCTTTTAGTTCAGTAGATGTCAGTACCACACTGGCTAGACAGAAACTGGCCTGAGCTTGTGACACAAACATTGTTGCAGTCAGCCTACATGGTTGGTGATAAATCACCATCAAACGGCTTAAGGGAACAAGGGGTTCATTTTCTTACGATAGTCTGGTTACATTACAGGCTGTAGAGCAGCTTGACAGAGAGCACACGCCAACACTAGGCCACACCATCTTTACATAATGGCTGAGAGAGGGACGATCCTTACTTGCCAGACCAGCATGTCTGGCCAAGTGTTCACAAGGATACCAACTTTCTCAACCAGCTCTCTATACTTTATTCCAGGGCCTAATCCTGCCCATCTGGGCCTTCCCCATCAGCTAGACAATCTCCTGCAGGTTTGCTTTGGGCTTAACCCAACGATTAATTCTCTACAAATGTGCCCAGAGCCCAAACCCTCAACTGTCAGGTTAACACCTGTGCCTCGCTATGACACTCAGACACCAGGATCCTGAGCTCAAAGAGGCCCAAGCCCTCTGCCAAGGCTTAGTTTATGAGAACAAATCTCACCAAATGCTGATACTCAATGAAAGTTGGAAAGTACACATCTAATCAAGGCCTTTCAGTTAAAACCCAGGTCAGTCAAAGCCCAAAGAGATCGTTTCTTGACAAAGTTCAAACAGCCATTAAAGTGGAAAAAGATACCGGGAAGCTATTGGTCCCCCACGCCTGCACACTTCACACACAGGGCAGATATGCACGCCACATGGACGCACGTATCCTTCATATCATGATGTGCATATGTGTAACAGACTTTTTTTTTTTTTTAATTTGCCTGTTTTTGTAGCACTAGGGATCAAACTTGGGGCTTCGGGCATGCAAGGCAAGTGCTCTGTCTCTGAGCCATATCCTCATCCCGTGACATAGGGTCTCATGTAGCTCAGACTGGTCTCAAATTCCACATGCAGTCAGGGATGACCGCTAACTCCTGATCCACCTGCTTCCGCCCCCTGAGCACTGAGATGACAGGTGTATGGCACCGCACTCAGCTAACCTGCAGACTTCTGTCTTAGGGACTGGCTTCTAGGCTACAGTACCTAAAGTTCAGGCCGCAGTGGTCCCCAGGGAATGGTCAAAGGGGTCATCCCACAGCGGCGGGGCCTGGTATTCCACTGCCTCATTGCAGTCCAGGTAGCAACCAGGCAATGATGAAATCTGAGCTGCCCCTCCCCCTTCTTGGCTGTCCCAGGAGGCCCCACAGGCCTGGTCTGTCGGCCACCTTCCCCAGGATTCAGGTGTCACTCAGCTGGGCCCCATGCCAGGCTGCTGGTTCTCAGGCCACTCTCCCTGCCCTCGGGTCCCCTCCCAGGAGACTGTGGTTCCCTCTGCTGGCAATGGCTGCAAGGATCGGGAGGGCAGGTGACAACATTAAGCCATCTAAGTGGCTGATCAGTCCCTCAGCTCCGTCCCCCCACCTCTTCGCCCCCTTCTCCTTGGCCCCGAGTTTCATTCTCTCCACACATCTGTCGACCCTTCTGAAAACCCATAGGACTGGATAGAATGTTTTGCCTAGCATGCATGAAGTGCTGGGTGTGATATTGAGCTGATACTTTGCATTGAATTTGTGGTGGTGCACACCGACAACCTCAGAGAAGTGCATATCAGGAGTTCAAGGTTATCTTTGGCTATGTAATTTCAAGGTCAACCTGTAATGCATGAAACTAAACACAAAAACAAACATTAAAAAAAATCCTCTAGGTTGCCTTGTTCAAAGACAAAGTGTACACAGGGCTGGAGAGGTGGCTCAGGGGTTAAGCCTCTGCCTTGCAGGCAGAAGGTCCTGAGTTCGGATCCTACACCCCACATATAGACGCCAGGCGGAAGCGGGGGCGGCTTGCGTTTCTGGTAGGGCGGAGCCTTTGAATCCCAGGGCAGAGTAAACAAGGAGGAGGTGGAGGCGGTCCATGGTGGTTTCCGAATTCGCCCGTGGTTCTACACACACACGCACACGCACACAATTGAATAAATAAATTAATTAAAAAAAAACAAAGTGTACAATTGGGAAATAGAAGCCATGAAGGGACAAATAGAAGCCATGAAGGGACAGCTCTCTGAAGAAGATGCAGCTGACAATTGATGCACTTGCGAAAATGCAAATAATCAGTCTTGGAGGGGGTGGATGTTACAGGCCAGACAGGCAGCATCTAATTTCTCTGAAAAGCTGAAATAAAAACCAATGATTTAGGACTAGTGAATAGATGGCTGAGCAAGCAAGGAGCCTGCTCACAAATGTAGCAACCTGAGTTCAGTTCCCAGAAGCCCATATGGTGGAAGGAGAGAAGCAATTTAAAATATCATCTCCTGACCTTTATTTGTGCACCAAGTGCACTATGACATGCATGTTCTCTCTCTCTCTCCCTCTCTCTCTCTCTTCCTGATAAATAAATAAATGTTTTTAAAAAACCCTCAGTGGTTTGCCTAGTGCTCATCTGTCCCTGGTGGCATGCACGCATGCAGCCTCTATGGAAAGCAGGTGGGCAGTTTCTTATAGACTAAAAGCTGCACAGCCCCAGTGATAGCGCTCCTAGGCATGGACCCCACAAAAGCAAAGACTCTGCTTACATGAAATCAGATGCAAATGTATACAATACCTTTCCTGGTGTTCCCCCAAACTGGAAACGACCAAGTGTCCTTAAATAAGAGCACGATTAAGTAAAGTGTCATGATTTCCCCGTAAGTGTTACTCAGTAACAAGAAGGAAAGAACCACCGATTCGCACAGCAACCTGGATGAATCTCCAGAGAATGTTGCTGAGTGGAAAAAGCCAATCCCCCAAAGTTACAGTGATCCGATGCTCTGGAGATGGCATGATTACAGAAATGGAAGCAGATCAGTGGCTGCCAGGGGGGCAGAGGGAAGGGAGAGTGGCTGTAATGGGACAGCAGGAAGAGCCTTGCCATGATGGAAATGTCCCAAGTCTTGACTGTCAGTGCCCGTGTTCTGCCGCGAGACAAGAGTTCTACAATAGGCTGTGACAGAAGTTGAGTTGGGGCTCTATGGATTCACTCTGTACTGCCTCGTACAATTGCATGTGAATCTACATCACAGTTTCAGGGAGGAGTCTGGGAAACAGTCCGATGGGTAAAGCACCTTCCTCACAGCACGAGGTCCTGCGTGTGGATCCCCAGCACCCATACACGAAGCTGGGGGTGTCAGCAGAGACAGGGGGATCCCTGGAATTTATTGGAGTCTAGCCTAATTGATAATTTCAGGTTCAGTGAGAGAACCTCTCTCAAAAAAGTAAGAAAGTCGAGGAAGATGCAGTTGACCTCCCATCTTCATATGTACACATACACAGTTATATACGTGCACATGGGTGCATGTGCACTCCCATGAGCATTCATATGAACATATACATAATGTGCGTTACACACACACACACACACATACTCGTGACAGGAAGCAGCTACTGCTTTTCTAGGCTGAAGCGAGCGTAGCCAAGTCTGTCAGACAGTGAACTACGCCCATCAGCGCAGACACATGGCCTCAGGAGGTATTTCAGCTGCCTCATTTTATATCGTCCTCCATCTCCTCCTACACCGCCAAGCAAATATCCTGTGGCCTCGCCTTCCTTTTCCCGACCCAAGAGGGAAAAGACAGAGTCATCCACCAGTACTGAATCAGATACCCAATCTCACAGGGTCCCCCTCACAGAGGGATGCGTGTAGTTAACTAAAGCTGTTAACCCAAAATATGCATCTCCAATAGCAAAACTGGTGATGCAGCAGACAGAGGTTGAAAGCTGTAGAAGGTAGCTGGAAAAGGAAGAACATCCCTGAATTCCGAAAAGCTTGCAAGTTTCAAGTGGGACCACTTGTTCCATGTGGGGTAAGGGGCAGGGATCTACGCACGAGTAGGGAAGTAGCAGATTAGATGGGTTTGGTTAGAAACAGAGAGAACCAGGATTTGACACATAAAAGAAACCTACTGGCATGACCAGAACATTTTACCTCTTTGTTTCTATACGCACACTGTCCATTCCCAGCGTGGTTCAGTGATCTCAATGACAGTGGCCATGTTGCTAACAGTGATGGACGGAGATATCACCTTCCAATCCAAGCCTGACCCATTGTACTTTTCTCCCCTCTGGGTCCTGTTCATTGTCAAGGAAAGATTGAAGGCGATTCAAGCCTGGCTATTTGGAGTGTTTCCCTGTTATAACCAGGATTGGAGAAAAGTCTTCTTTTGTGTGTGAATTGAGAGTATTAAGCTTTACATTGCAGCACGGGAGAAGCTCTTGGAGGAAAGAGAGCGCTGACACCCTGAAACCAAAGAACCAGAGATGACATTGGGAGGTTGGTTCAGTGGTCCAGAAGCCCCTAGCAACCCTCACTTCAAGGTGAGCTACAATTTGGAGCCAGTGAGGGGCTGGGATACAGAGACTGTGAATGACTCCAAGACCCCAATTCCTTTTCCAGAAGCTGGAGCTACAGTGAGGAAAGGCTGGTCAGGCTGGTTAGGGATAGCGTGCTTGTGAATCCTGCTCCACCAGCGGACCCTGGGTGTGTGTGTGGGGTCATTAAGGACTGGAGATGTAGCTCAGTTGGTAGAATGCTTGTCTATCATGCACAAAGCCCCAGATTCTATCCCCAACTGTAATCTCAGTACGTAAGAGGAGGAAGCAGGAAGAACAGGAGTTCAAAGCTATCTTCAACTAATCATGCATACGTGAATATAACAAATTTATGATATTTTCATCCCTTACTTCCAAATACTATCCTCCCATACTACCCTCCCTCTTTTTCCCCTTACAACCCTTCATCTCCCCTGCCAAATTCCCTCCTGTTTTCTTTTTTTTTTTTAAATTAATTTTTTCCTAGTTTTACAAGCATATTGAGTACTTATCCTTGCTTCCCTTCATCCTTCCTCCCTTCCATCCCCCTCCTTTTTCCCACCCTCTGTCTGGCTGCTTCCATGGACCCCAGAGATAACTCTGGTTTGCTTACTCTGTGGCATATCAAGTTGCCTCTCTTCGGGCCACCCCACTGATAGGGGTATTTCTCTTCACTCACTCAGCTCTAGTCTCTAAGGTTTCCAGTGTATGTTCTTATCTCTCGAGTTCCTTGATAGTCTATGGGGGCATGTTGGTATGTTAGTCATTACATAGGTCTGGGAAGGACAAGTCTCACTGCACATCTTCAACTATTACATAGCAATTTTGAGGCAAGTATGGGTGACTTGAGGCCCTGTCTCACAATAATAGGAAGTCTCGCTGAAAAGGTCCTGGGTTCTGAGGCGCTTGCCTGCTGGAGATGATGTCAAGGAAGCAATAAGCCAGGGCTGTCTTTCCATCTAGGAAGCGCTCGAGCAGCGCAGGGTAGCCCATCCCCACAGCTGGTATTATTGGCCCATTCTTTTTTTTTTTTAATTTTTTTTATTATTATTATTATTTATTCAACTGTGTGTATGTGCGCTCCTCGCATGTGTCTGTGTGTGTGTGTATGTGTGTGTCCGTGTATGTGTAGAACCACGGACGAATTCGCGAACCACCATGGACGCCTCCACCTCCTTCTGCCCCAGGATTCACAGGCTCCGCCCTACCAGGACCAGAAGCGCAGGCCGCCCCCGCTTCCGTCTGGCGTCTATACGTGGGATCTGGGATCCGAACTCGGGACCTTCCGCCTGCAAGGCGGAGGCTTAACCCCTGAGCCACCTCTCCAGCCCTTATTGGCCCATTCTACAGAGGAGGAAATGGAGGCTTGTTGTCTTACCCAAGTTCACAGAGCCGTAAAAGCAAAGCCTGGATTGGGATTCAATCACTTGTACCTTGTAAGCTAGTTTCTGTCTTTTTTCTTCCTTTTTTTTTTTTGTAAGGTATCTTTATTAAGCATTTTGCTGCTTCGTTATGGTATTTTCAAAGGTTTGCAGAAAGGCAGTAAATTAGAATTTTAGAGAACTAGTCTCTTCCTATTTATCCACCCCATTGAGTAGGAGCACAGGACTTCTCATTAGCAAGTCTCATGTGCTTAAAGCTTCCACGCAGCTCTTACACTCACACGGTTCAGCTGCTCAGACCGCAAAGCCACAGAGCGCCTGGAGGCAGAGATCAGTCTACAAGGTGTGGTGGTTAAGATTCAGAACCAGGTGGAAAAGGGGACCCTAGAAATGTTACTAAACCTCCCAAACCTCACTTTCCCTGTCTTCCTTTTGAGTTTGGCAGCCATCCCTGCCTCCTATGACCTTTGTGTGATTGGACGAGGAACTGAGACAAACTGTTTAATGCAAGCCAGCACTCCAGCAGGGACCACAGGAGCCCGGGCAGACTGTCCCGCGGCCTTCTTGCCTTCTAATGCGTCATCCGTAATCCCCCAGACTCTAGCTTCTCTCGCCTCCCGAGGTCCGCCCTGCCAGGCCGTTCTTGTCTAAACTTTTCCAAATGTCACTCCTTGTTTTCATCTTTTTAAAATGCTTTGTGTCTTTATCTAGGTGACATTTTTCTTTCCTTCCATGGGGACTGTTAAGAGAACAGGAGTGAAAACAACAACAGGGCCCCTGGTCAGGCTCTTCTGAAACAGAAGGAAGACATTTTGGCTTAGAGACAGCCAGAAGCCCCAGGGGAACTGGATGGAGAATTACCAGGGGACCAGTTACGAGGAATTGACCTGAGAGTTTTTCAATGGCAGCTCCGCAGCTGGGTCAAAGGGCAGGCATCCCTCTCTCTGTATACAGAATCTCGAGGGTGACGAAGCCTTGGAATTCTGCAAGCACGTCCAAAGAAGCTATCAATGTAAGAACACAGAGAACACATTAGGACATCTCATATCTTCTGTCCACATGTGACTGTGCTGTCCAGTTCAGTCAGACCCATCTTAAGGATCCTCCAGGCCAGGTGAAGAAGAGATGGCAGAGATCACAGTGACCCCGCCCCCATGGCCCCGCACTATGGTGCTCCATCTCTTCACAAGCCGAGTGAGGACCATCCCCTCCCAGAATCCTCCAGGAACCTGGCACCTAGGAACATTGGTCAGCACCTCCATGAGGGATTGAATGAGGTGATAGAGGCTCTTGTTCTCTGGGAAAGTGGGGAGCTGGCCCTTCTGAGAGGAGACATGAGTCAGGAGCCGATGATTCCCTGTCCAAGAGTTACCGCCCACAGTCTGTGCCACCCACATTTTCCCTCCATCCTGCAGACACTCAGCCACAGGATGCCTGGCTCTGAGCTCATGCCCCGACCTGGTGTTAAGTGGAGCAAGAAGGGCCCCAGGCCGAAGCCGGCCAGGCAGATTGTTTTTTTCCCAGAATCTGAAAATTCACCCTGAGAGACAAGAGGTGTGTGTGTGTTGGGGGGGGGGTCCCATGTGACCACCCCTGTAGAAACACCTACAGGCACTAGACTTTATGGTTCCTGGAGCTGCATTTGATGTTCTGCCCTTCCAAGGCCCATGAAGTTAGCTGGAAGCCCCAGCATCTGCCCACTTCCTGTGGCTCAAGCTGGCTGAGATTCACTCAAACTGCTTGTCAGCAAAGGGGTCTTAACTACTTCTTTAGAGGTGGCTACAGCTGTGTGGGCACAGATAGGCCATGATCCCGTGGACCTCTTGCTGTGTGTGTATACTTCCAGGGAACTTGAAAGAGCCAGGCTCCAACAGGTGAAGGACTCTTGAGCTCAGAATAAGGAGCAATGGATAGAGAGTCTGGAAGTCTAAATCCTTGGCTGAATTAAGGCACCTGCTACACATGTGGGCCTAGATCCTTCTTACCACACCCACTGGGCCTCTTGGCCTTCTATTCTAACTCTGTTTCTATAATGTCACAGTCTTCAGACCACCTTTTCCTTGTCCCAGTCTTTTCAAATTGATTCCTTCCTCTCTCCTAAATCATTCTAGCCTAGTGCATGTATATCATGTATTTTCTGTCTCTCTCACTCTGTCATAAGATGCCTTGAATTAGATGTAACTTTGTGGCATTTGGCAAGGAATAAGATGCTGCTATAGCATCTCTCTCTCTCAGAAAAGATGTGACAAGAAACCGCTGGAAAGTTGAGATCAGAGAAACGAAACGGTCCATTTCATATGCTTCAGGGCTCTGGTGAATGTTAGGGACAAGAGGCCAAGATGGTGGCCGAAAGAATCACCCTCCATGGTTACCCATCCAAGACACTAGTAACAGTTAGAGGCTGAACTTGATCTGTCTGATCCTTGAGCCTTTGGGCTCTGTCGTGGTTTGAAATGTGAGTCGTCCCCCCACAAACTCAGTGTTTGAATCTTTAACTGTTTGTGAACGTCATGGCACATTTAAGAGGTGGAGTCTTGCTGGAGGAAAGTGGTTACAGGGGGTGGGCCTTGAGGTTGGTTAGCCCCACTCTGAGTGAAATGAGTCTGCTCTTGAGTAGGTAGCAACTCTGGACCTCCATGATATCTGAAGTGAACTAGCCCTTCTTCAACTTCTGTCAGCCAGCCATGCCTTTTCTTCCATAATAGACTGTATCTCCTCTCTGGAATGGTAAATTGAATAAATCTCCCTTTCTCCATTAAGTTGCTTGACTTTGGGTGTTGTCTCACAGAAGCAGAGAAGACTAACTGGTACAGGACTCACCCTTATCCCTGTGTCTGCTGCCTCCTGGAGCATGATATATGGACATCAGTTCTTGTCCAGACCACTGCAGTAGTCAGCCTGACACATCATCATTTGGCCCCCAAAGGCAGTTGGGTAGAGGCCGCGCCCTGTTGGAGTCCTGACTTTGCACACAGCAGCTCCCAGATAGCCATGGCGTCAAGCCTCATTTTCCTACACACTGATAAGGACAACATCTGGTGGTCCCTAAGGTTCATGTTAGACACTGTGAGGGAAGTCAGGCGGGGGGTGATGCAGTGACTGCATAAAAGAGATCCAGGGGCGCGATCTACACACAGTTCTAGCAGCCTTGGAAGGGGATACTTGATCCTCAGTATTGGGTTTTCCTGTTGCTAGGATCTCATCGTCTGACTAAGGATTTGCTGTTTGTTATCACATGAGTCCCCAAGAAAGACAACTCACTGGTAAAGTCTCTGAGGCGGATTCCCCCGGGAGTGATGACATCCTCTAACTCTTCAGGAAGCCTCTTTTCGTGTGTGTGTGTGTGTGTGTGTGTGTGTGTGAGAGAGAGAGAGAGAGAGAGAGAGAGAGAGAGAGAGAGAGAGAGAGAGAGAACTGTGCGTCCCTGTGGAGGACCAAGGGTAACGACTTCAGGAATCATCCTAGATTGCTTCTACCTCCTTCTTGCTTCGCTCTGGGATTTCCCAGGCTCCATCCACCGGCACCAGAAGTACAGGCCATTTCTGTCTGGCTTTTTTAGGTGAACTCAAAACCTTCTGCTTGCGAGGCAGAGCCTTAACCCCAGAGCCATCTCTCAAGCCCCATAGAAACCTCTTGAATGAAGGTCCTTCTTGGCTTAATCCAGGCATGTCACCAGGAAGCAAAACGACTCTCAAATCAATATCAAGGTCTTCCTTTCCCCTCCAGGCTTCTGCCTGCTGCCTCACTCCCAGAATTCTCACATCCCCCTTGAATTCATCCAGGGAACAGGAGATTGGCCAAATTCTGTCCCCTTTGAGCTCCTCATCGGATCTCCAGGGTGAGCACGTGTCCAGTTTGTGCGGGGCTGAGTGTCAGGCTCGGCACTGACATTTGAATCTCTGAGGACCAAAACTTGGAGATTTGGGGGGAAACATGCATAACATTCACAACGACTCAAAGGAGAATGCTCCAAAGAGATTATAAAAAGCTCTGACCTAAACCCGCCTCCAGGCTGAGCACATTTTGACATGTCAAATGCGATGTCTGAGAGCTCTGGCTGAATGCAGAGGGATTTTGACAAGTCTGCACAGACAATAAAGAACTAGGGCGTGTGGGTGTGTCCAGAGGCCGCATGGAAAGGCTGGAGGTAGAAAGTCAGAAGGAAGATCTCAACGGGGTCAACCAGAAGCATGGAAGAAGACCTAGGCAAATACGCCCTGAGAACACGCTCAGCAAACAGTGGAGATAGAATAGAGACACACAGCATACATGGAAAGAAAGGAGTGGAGTCAAAGGGAGTGTCATAGTTAAGCACAGGTGTCAACTTGACAGTTGAGGGTTTGAGCTCTGGGCACATTTGTGGAGAATCGGTGGTTGAATTAAGCCCAGAGCAAACCTGCAGGAGATTGTCTGACTGATGCAGAAGGCCCAGCCATGGTGGGTGGGATTAGGCTCTGGAATAAAATACTGAGAGCTGGTTGAGAAAGTTGGCATCCTTGTGTACACTTGGCCAGACATGCTGGTCTGGCAAGTAAGGATCATCCCTCTCTCAGCTGTTATTGTAGAGATGGTATGGCCAGTTCCCTCAGCCCTGGTGCTGGTATGAGCTCTCCTCCTAAAATGGACAAACAACTGTAACCAGGAATCATAAGAGAAAAAAAAGCCCTTGTTCCGTTAAGCCATTTGATTTATCAGTAACCATGCAGGCTAACTGCAACAGAGGCAAACAAGGAAAGGGGAAGAAACTAAGCTTGCAAAAACTCGAAAGACTGTGAGATGTCAGACTATGCTATGTCCCACCATATGATACTTGGAAACACTACACAGAATACAGCAGCATCCTTTTTTGTGGAGGGCTGAACTCATGAGGAGGGGGACAGGGTAATGTCCGAGGCTCCCAGTGAAGAAAGAATAGGAAGTAAGAATGCTCAGAAGACATCAATGGTGGCAGCTAGCCTACCTCCATCACATGGAGTCTTGAGTTTTGAAGAACCAAGCCAGTCTTGAGAACCTGAGGTGGGGCAAGTTGAATACAAGACTCCAGCAGAATACCTAGAAGGAGCTACGTCCAGTTGGCAACATGGACCAATCAATCCAGAGAAGCTGAAGGAAATGTCTGTCTTGGTCTGGGCTCTGGGTTGCAAACCAAGACTTCGGAGTCATAGGTTCCTCTCCTCTGTTGGTTAGAGTTCAAATACATGTGCAGTGGAAAACTTGGGGACTAAGGCTGGATGAGTGAAGGGGGTTGCCCCTATCAGTGGACAGCCTTGGGGAGGGCCACTTGGTATGCCACAGAGGCCTGAACCCCCATCAGAGTAGACAAGCCAGAGGGGACCCTGAGGCTCTAGAAGTGAATAGGAGGAAGGTGGGATGGAATGATGAAGAGAGAGGAGGAAGATGGGAAGGAGGTGCAAGGAATGGAGGCAGAGATAAGTACTCAATATGCTTATAAAACCAGTAAATTTTTTTTCAACCTTCATTCAAGAGGTTTCTATGGGGCTTGAGAGATGGCTCAGGGGTTAAGGCTCTGCCTCGCAAGCAGAAGAGTGGGGTCCCCGGGGGTCACAGCTCTGTCCTGCAGGCTGGTTCCGCTGGTCCTCCACAAGGGGGATGGGGAAAGGTGAGTGCCCTGTCCGCAGGTTCTCCAGCTGTCCTTCCAGAGGACAATCAGACAGGACTCTGAGTTTAGTCAAGCAGGAACATGTTTATTGCAAGTCTGTAGCCATCTTATAAAGGCTGAAACCCCAAGGGGAATTCCAGGGCGGGAAACAGGCAACCAATCATCTTAAAGGTCAAGCCAACACGCAGGCTGTATGTAGCGAAACCTCTTCAAAACATCCTGAGCTGGAGAGGTGGCTCAGGGGCTAAGCCTCTGCCTTGCAGGCGGAAGGTCCTGAGTTCGGATCCAAGATCCCACGTATAGACGCCAGGTGGAAGCAGGGACGGCCTGCGCTTCTGGTCCTGGTAGGGCAGAGCCTGTGAATCCCGGGGCGGAGGAAGTGGAGGCGTCCATGGTGGTTCCGCAGGGACGGCCTGCGCTTCTGGTCCTGGTAGGGCAGAGCCTGTGAATCCCGGGGCGGAGGAAGTGGAGGCGTCCATGGTGGTTCCCCAATTCATCCGTGGTTCTACACACACACACACAGGCCCACAGGCACACACGCACAGCTGAATGAAAAAAAAAAAAAAACATCCTGAGCTACCCCCTCCTGACTTCCTCCAGGCGCCATCTTTGTCTAAGCTTGCCAGATTATTGAGGTCACCTAGACTGAGGTCCCCTCAGCTGTGTGTGTGATTTGGAAAACCCTGAGCTAAGAAGTAGCACCCCAAGATGCTAATGATAGTTTTCTTTGGAGCTATGCTCATAGCCTAGGCCTCCCAGGGCTCCCAGGCAAACAAAAACCCAGAGGAACATAAGCCCCCAATTCCCAGCTACAAGATACATAGGAAAATAAGCCACCTGGGTAGAAATCAGTGGATGGAACCGACAGCAGAATTTGACTGTCAAACAACCTCAGATATTGGAAGTAAATAATTCAGACTAGAAAACAAGTACGCTTAGACTCCTTAGGGCTCAGGAAATGGCTCAGTTGATAAAGTGCTTGATGCTGAACCATGAGGCCTGAGTTTGGTTCCCCAGAGCCCATGCAAAAAGCCGGGAGAGAAGTGCAGCACAGCATAGCATGCATGCCAGGGCACATGGGCGGAGCCCAGAGGACGCCTTTCAGAAGCCAAATGTCTCTTTTCATCAAGGCAAGAGATTGAACTCAGGTCACCAGGAATGTAAGCAGGCACCTTACCAACCAATACCAATGCATTCTTGAGGGCCATTTGGACTGGGAATAACTTCTCATGGGTAAGT
The DNA here is from genome assembly GCA_023101885.1 of Typhlomys cinereus. NCBI lineage: Eukaryota > Metazoa > Chordata > Mammalia > Rodentia > Platacanthomyidae > Typhlomys > Typhlomys cinereus. The sequence continues at coordinate 2,811 of JALPQD010000298.1, read as the reverse complement.
TGGTCAAAGGCTCATGAAGGGAAGGAAAGACAGGTTTTTCCCACCATTATCCTTATCCTGACTGTTTGATGTACCTTGCTTTGGAACCTGGAAACTCCATGTGTTAATCCTTGGAGTTCTAAATCAGGTGAAGGAAGAAGTGGGAAAGAGAGAGGAGGGGAGGGGCATGCTGAAGGGGTACAGGGGGTAAGAGAGGGAGGGATGATAATAAACAGGCAGATGCAGCGAAAAATCACTTGGAGGGAAACATGAACTTTGAAGTTGACATAGTCTTCAAAGATCTGGAGACTAATAGTGATCGTCCAAATTTTTTTGCTGTGTGTGCATGTGTGTGTGTGTATATGTGTGTGTGTGTTCAAGAGGGCACTTGAGTGTGGGTGCCTGTGGAAGTCCAAGGGTGACACTGGAAATCGTTCTGGATTGCTTTACCTCCTTATTATTTTATCTTGGAGTTCCCAGGCTCTACTTTCAGGACCATAAATGCAGACCACCACCATGTCTGCCAGGCATTGAAAAAAAAAACTTTACTTATTTATTTGTGTGTGTGTGTGTGTGTGTGTGTGTGTGTGTGTATAAGAGAGCACTGTATGTCCTTGTGGAGTGTCTACCCTGTGGTGATTTTGGGAATCATCTATGTAAACCTTATTTTATAATAAAAATGTCGACTGTCTCACATAATTTGTAAAATACTTGTCGTTAAAGGATGCTGGCAGCTCAGGCTGCCTTGGGTCTTTATTTTTCCTCACGATCACACTGCTGCTTCTGCTGCCCAGCTTGGCCACTGTACTGCACCATGCAGTACTGACTTGGGAAAAGCTCAAAATCCAAAGCATATGCAGTATCATTTTCAGAATATAGTAGACCAGGGACATCTGGAGCAGTAAAAGGTGGGGTCTTTGCAAATGAAGTTGAGAGAACTGCACCCTCATGAACAGGATTAAGAGGCAGGTTCATCCCTGGTGCCAGGAGCGGACACGGCTGGAAGGTGGCAATTATGAACCAGAGCCAGACACGCATTCTGCCAGCACTTTTGAATGCCCCAGCTTCCAGAAGCATGAACGATAAATTTCTATTTTTTTGCAAATTTCCAAGTCTAAGGTATTTTGTCACAGCAGCCTGAACAGACTAACAGAAGTTATCACAACAGAGGGAACGTCTCCATGGAAACCCAGGATGTGGGTCAACAGAGCAGAAGAGGAATCTGGGTCCTTGTATATCTGTGAGTGAGAGTGGAGCCACCCCGATGTGGATTGCTTCTCTCATGAGAGGGGAGAGCATTCCCACGACCGTCTTCAGAGTCACCGGTGGGGCTGTCTGCCACCGCAGCCGGCTAATACAGCAAGGAAAGAGGCCAGTGGGTCGCTCTGCTGGGAATGACCAAGGACAAGTGATGTGTGTATTTATAGTGGTGCCTGAACATAGGCAGCACTTGAGGGAAAAGTCTGCAAGATCAGAAGTCCTTGCAGGGGACATATACCCATGTGTGCGCATGGGTGGGAAAACCAGGGGTCATTTGTTAGACGCCATTTACTTTGTATTTGTGTTTGCTTATTCTTCAACAGTTTCGTTACGTGTATATATAACATATCATGGTCATTTTCACCTCCGATTATCCTGCTCGTTCTCTCCCTATCTCCACTGAATCCCTCTTCCCAACGAGTCTCCCTCCTATTTTTTTTGCTTGTTTGTTTGGGTTGGGATTTTTCATGAGCATGGGTGGGGATTATTTACTGATTCATGGGCAGCTTACCAGTGGCCACACCATGACACAAAGTGGCCCCTTTTCTCCCAGCAGCCTTTAGCGTCAGAAACAGATGGGGTATCTTATTGCTTTTATTTTTCACCTGGGGCTCACTCATCAAACTATGCCGGCGGGCCAGGGAGCATCCATCAGAAATTCACCTGCCTCCACCTCCTACCCCCTCAGCCCTGGGATTATGAGCAAGCACCAGTACAACAAGCTTTTTTTTTTTTTTTAATGGATTCTAGGGATTAAACTCAGGCCCTCATGCTTATGAGGCAAGCAGTTCTCTGACTAAGCCATCTTCCATGGGTTAGGTCTCTAGAGGAACAGAACCAATAGAACGAAGGGTAAATACTAGGGTATTTGTTAGATTTTCTTAAATGATGTGGTTTAGGTAGTCCAGCGCTAACTGGCTTCATATGGGAGAGACTGAGAATCGATGCTTCATCGTGTCAAAGGCCTGGAGGATTTCTGGTCTTCAGTTCACTTAGAAAGGCTGAATTCTGAGATCAGAGAGGGAATGAAGTCGCGCAGGCTGTGGTGGCAACCACAGTGTGATGGGAAGGCAAGCAGGCTAAAAAGCTTTGGCCTCCAACCTTCTATTATCTGGCCTGCCTACACGTAGGGTGGGTCTTCCTACTTCAAATAACCTGATCAAGAAAACCCCTCACAGATGTGCCCAGCAGCTTATTTCTTGGTTGATTCCAGATTCAGTCAGGTTGGTAACCAAGATTAACCATTTCATCTCCCCAGCCCTGTCTTCTTTTCTTTTCCTTTTACAGTATTTCGACACAAATGGAGACTTGACTGGTTCATGACTCACTAGCTGACTTCACGTCCTTCTGAGGACGCACAATGAGCCTGAAGCGTTGTTTTCCTCTTAAGATTTGAGGGTGCAAATCGGCATTTAGGGATCCTCCTCGGACTGGGATGGAAGGAGTTGGGACAGGAAGGGCCTTTCTGGCCTTCCGTTTTCTGACCTTGTCTCCCTCTGCGGGGCGGTGGTGTCGGGCTGGGTTCCGGAGAAGTCTGCTTACCAGCTGTTTTCTTTCTGCACACAAGGCATG